>OU900104.1:1942984-3232377 GCA_918026865.1 Phyllotreta striolata | reverse complement strand
CCGTAAAATCAAGCACACCTGTTACTGAATTAAATGGTAAGTTAGCTTGTATGGTAGCAAATCACATGATCATAAAAAAACTTACTTAAAGAAGGCTTTCAATAAAACTACATTATTGAAACTCTTTAGAGACGCTTGATATATACTTTAATCTACGTCTATTTATAAATTATATTACGGTTGCGACTTGTGACACTGACACATTTTTCCTTATTCTTAATTCCAATTGCAATAATTTGGACACAAAGCAAAATATTAATAAAAATTCAGAACATAATAGGTACTCATACGAACGTTTTTATTAAACTTCAAAGGTGATTCTTTGACATGTTAATGTAATGGATGGATTTAATTTTCAGAAAACTCAGTTAATGCGAATAAAAGGCCCTTGGAAGAGGAAGGAAAGGACAGCACGGCAAAAAAGGTTCGTTTGGATGAGACCCAAGCCGAACCAGTTCCACCAAAAACGCTGATCACATTCGAGAAATACATGAAGATGAGAAATTTGGGCGAGAAAATGGTCAGATCCGATGTGGAGCAATTCGCGTTGCAGAAAATGTGCGAAGCCTTATTACACAAAACGCCGATAGGCGAACTGGAACAAATAATAAAAAAGCAAAAGATGATCATCGACAATTTGAGAAAAGACAATGTGCAAATGACGAAGCAATTTAGAGACTTGGAAATCGTACATAAAAAGCTCCTCAACGAAATACAAAATACCGCTCCCGGCAGCCAATCGAAACCCTTAGTACCGTTGAAGATCACCCGATCCGTCGGACTTCAAGTAAAATTAAGTAACAACCCGGAGATACTTCGTTCGAGGAAAGCTGTTTCCACCACTTCTCCGAGATCTCAAGGTATTTCCAACGGACTGAGTAGAACTCGACCAGCAGCTTCCTCTAACGTCGCTCGACAGGCAGGACCAGTAAGTTGTTAGAATTGCTGTCAATTTTTCCATCATAAATTAATTATTTATTGCAGGTTATTACGAGCAATTCTCCCCGAAAACAGGCGGCGCCCATTCTATCACAAGCTCTCCAGTCCCGCGTTCAACCCTCGCCAACTTTAAAAACTACCGCAACTTCACCGAACAGCAAACGAAACATCACACCTTTGAGGCCCAAGCAGAAGGAACCCGCCAAACAACAGCTACCTCCGGGCGTCATCGATCTCACCGACGAAGACGATAGAACTGGGAAAACTCTAGGCAGGGCCAGCATCCAAATGGTGAAGAACTTCAATTTGGTTACGAAAAAGAGCCCGTTAAACAAGAACAACGTTCCGCAGAACAACCTTACCAAGCCGACGGGAATTTCAAAAATCGGCATGCAACCCAGGAGCATGACGACGCTGCCGCAAGGCGTTAGACTGACGGCCGCCCAAATGAAGGGCGGCATAACGCTACCCAACGCCGTTGTAACCAACGCACAAGGCACCACGCAACTCATGTACGTCGTCCAACCGGGTTCTCTAGTCAACACGACCGCTGGCGGTGGTCAGAAGACTGTCCTGCTCAATTTCCAACCTACAAATGGAGTTTTAAGTGAGTTTAATGCTAAGCTAGTGGGTTGTTTTCTTAGTCACCAAGCAGTTGCTAGAATGTCCTATATATCCTAAAGGATATGGGAATGTTCTTTACTCGCTGGAAGATGATTCTTTGATTAAGTTGTAGTACAGATGGATCCATGGATTTATCACAACTAATACCAAAACTAATAGGTCATCTTCAATGACTTAGGCAATCCGAGCACCTGCTAATAGTTGGAATATTCTAAATATCCTAAAGGGTGGGAATGGCCTTCTTTATTCATCTAACTTGGAGACTTTGCTTGAAAGTTAGGCTTCTTTGGATAAGTTTAGCAGTAATGGATCCATTGGTTTGTCAAAACTAATACCTAGGTTATCTTCCTAGTAGGAGTGGGAATGTCCTTTCTGTTAGATACTTTGCTTGGGGATTAGATCTCTTTAGATTGTGTTTCTTTAACACCTAATTTGAATTGCAAATAACATTTTTTTTCAGCTTCAACACTAAATGGTTCAACGGTATCGGTAATACCAACAAAATCCTCGAACGCGATACAATTGAAGCCGATAAGTCACCCGGCGCCGTTGCCGCCGACGCCCAAGCCTTTGATAGCCAGCAGTTCCTTGAAGAAGCTCCTGCCGAAGCCTCATTTAAGTATTAAGAAGACGGATACGGGCATAATACTGCAGTGGCGGATGCCCTACAACCTGGACGAGTTCGAAAGCATAGCCAGCTACCAGTTGTTCGCCTATCAGGAGACGAACGCGCCGCCCAGCACGGATATGTGGAGGAAAGTGGGCGACGTGAAGGCTTTGCAATTGCCCATGGCCTGCACGCTGACGCAATTCGCCGATAAAAATAAGTATTATTTCGCCGTACGTTCCGTCGACATCCACAAGAGGATAGGAGCCTTCAGCGATCCCGAAGAAATATCCTTGTAAATATGTTAAAGTCGTGTACATTTTTTATATTTATGTTTAAGTCGTCTTATTAGTTAAATTTATTTTGTAAAATATAAAATAAACATTGTTTGATTGTTTCTTTTATGTTGTAGCACAATTACAGATTTCAAAATTGATAATTGAGCACAAGATACAACATTGTTTGCAGTATAGGAAATGGGTGCAACAAGGACAACTTCCATTAGTCTCTTATAAAGGAAAAAGAAAGATTGATATTGTAGAATCGCAATCTTCTCACTCTAACCACTGTTATTTTAATAATCTTTCTTTGTTCAACTTATAGGATAGTCCATATTGCAAACCCATTGGCTCTTTCCCATATATCATTTTGTTATTGCAATGGTATTATTGAAATAGTGTACAAATTTAACGACATTACGATGTTAATAATACAAAATTATTACTCTCAATCTTAAAGAAAGTCGAAAATTCTATGGAAACCACAAAATACTAGAAAAATTGATTCAATTTCGATCTTCCTACAGTAAATTATATTTAAAATCACAGCATCACAGTTTATGACCTACGATAACTTTTATAAACTCCATTTTTTTTTGGTTCCCCTTATAAAAATCCTAAAAACAAAATTATTATATGTTTGTACGTAACAAAAACGATCACAATTACCCTAAAGCGGTTTCGAGATCTGGAGCTTTGTAGATATTTTTATGGGAGTATTTGTGTTTTCCTTCGAACCGGTAGAATACAACATTTCCTTGATTCTCCCTTCTGCATCTCTTTGCCTCTTCGAATAACTACGACAAAAATACAATTAATCACAACTCCTCGAATCATTCTTTATGCAATATACCTTTTTTCCTAATTTAAATGGAACTACATTATCGTCTTCGGCGTGTAAAATGAGTATGGGAGAATCTACCCTGCAAATAAACCTATCGCTTTCGAATGTAAAACCGCTGTCTACTAGAGGCTGAGTAATGGTAGACTCAAACCACGGTAGGAACCTGAAAAACTACAAAAAAACAATCATTAAAAAGTATTCGAGAATTAAAAAGCACAAATGAATAAAGTAGAGTACTTATCACGTTAGTAACTATGACTATTTACGGGAACCACTGCACAAATGCCATTCGAAACTCACCTTAGCTAACGGAAACTCACTAACTTCCTCCCTCATGTTATTAAACGGCGCCTCTAGCACGATACCCTTCGGTTGCAAATGCCTCTTTCGCAATATGGATAGCGAATGCAACGCTATGCTAGTACCCAAAGAATGACCCCAAACGTAAACGTTACCTTTGGTCCTATTCGCTACCCAGTTATACATAAAGATACTATCCGATACTAATTTATCCTCGGAAGGCGAATCGTTGGTCGAGTCACCGTAACCTAAGAAAATCACGTTAATATTCGATATAAACACACAGTTAAAACTTACTTCTATAATCGAATGCAATGACGTGGAAGTATTTCCTCAATATTTTGTACAATTCTATCCTGTGTCCTGTCAATCTCGAGCCGGCGTTCCCGTGCATGTAAATAATAACGTCCTGGCCGTTACCTAAGGCCTTTTCGAAATATTCCTCTTTGGTTTTTATATCGTTTTTGTTACTGGGTTCCTGAAAATCGTTGGGGAGCATTTGCCACACGCCCAGCTTCATGTCGTCTTCGGTTTGAAGGTAAAAGTTTCTCGAATTCGGCAACCCGTAGGTTTCGGGATGGGTGTAATTCGCGTTGAACGGGAGGTGAACTGGAAAAAAATTATTAGTACTCGCTCCATTTGAATTTCATTCTAACTCACCATAATTTAAGAACACTATGTGAGTTTGGAATTTGTAGGAATATTTGAAAGCTATCGGTACAATAACGTAGACGATGAAGAGTAATAGTAATAATATTTTGAATAATATTAGGGATATTCTGAAATTAAAACAAAAAATGTATAAGTATTTCGTAATCGGTTGGAGAAGGTGTAGAATAAAAAGACAATTAAAGCGCTACAAACGAGGTAAATTGAATGCAAAAAAGGCAGATTACACATTTTTGAAAAAAATAAACAAAGTATCATAAAATTAGCCATTATTGTTAAATGTTAAACAAAACGTGTAATTTACTTTAATTAACATTAATAATTATTTTAAAAAATGTGTCTTAGAATGTAAGGAATTCTAGAAAAATACAAGTAAACAAGAACTTATTTATGTATGCAGCTGGTATCATATACCCATCAATAAATTATCAAAAGTTTTTATTCAATTAGATAACTAAGTTATTTGTAACATTAGCAAAAAAAAGATTAAGATATGGATTGTGCAAAGACAGCGCAATATTCATTATCTCTCTTTTTCTCAGCAGGGTTAATTAAAAATTGTTTACATTATTGAAATGGCCTATTTTCTATTGAAGACATTTACATCACTTGTTAATCTTGTTATTACCAGTAAATGCAACAGCATTGAAGATTTTTTAAATAAACATGAAAGAAAAAATATAATTAACTTGTTTTTAAACTACTGTAGCCTTTTTGGAGCAGTTTTTTAATAGAGAATTGTAGCAATATTTGACGATAAAGTACGATAAAAATATAAAAAAAAAATTTGAATCATTAAAATTAAAATGAAAATGAAGCATAAAAATATATGGCGTATAGATAAATAAAATAATTTCCTGTTTCATAGGAAATTCGAAAAATGGAGAAAGTCGGATATTACCTCACGATAATTTTAATACAATGATTTATTTGTTTATTTTATTAACTTGAAGTTTTTGTAATCTTCATAAATATTTTCAAATTTTTTTCAATTTCATTCCTACATTTTCATACATATGTATTGAATACTTTCTATTTTGTGATTAAAATTTACAGCAATTTTGATAGCGAAATTTTGATTCAACTAGGATTGGACTTAATTTAATTAAAAATATTATTTTTCTTTTATCATGTATGAGAAAATATAAGAAAACATTCTTTACATTATACACAATACATAATAACTAATAAAAACCGAAACGAACAATAGCATATATCCAAAAATAAGTCACTAAAATATCACAAGATATCCCAATTCGCCAAAATTTTCAATTTCAATCACTCAAATACCTTCTGCATAATCGCAACCGTTTCGACTTTTTCAAACTTTCTACGTCCAATATTTTGTACTCGTATTTTTTGGTTTCGATGGTCATCTCGACTTCTTGGCGACAGTACTGGTACTGAAAGAAAATCGAAATTCGCGATCTAACACACCCGCCGCGAAATTACCGAGTACCGTCGATTTGAACTTGACCGCCTAGACGTAAGTACTACGCAAACAGGACCGTATTACGATTATTTATTTCATTTCCCTATGAATAACAATATACGTTTTTTTGGGCCTGAATAAATTTTTCGTACATTAACAATGCATGTACAAAACACCTTGAAATGCTGTCCAAAATTATAGAAGGATCGAATAATCAAGTAGAAGCGATGTAATTACTCAAAATTATTCTACTACTAAATCAAATTAAGTTAATAAAAAATTACACAGTGATTAAAATGTTTCTTCATAAACTTCTAAGGAAATTCGTAGAAAAATTTGGTTTCAATAAGAAAAAGGAATTTTGGTGCTGCATAAGTCTCTAATATTACTTGCAAAATTCACTTATATTACAAATCAATTCACTAGTATAACAAAGAATAACTTTGTAGCACTTAATAACATCTAGTACTTTTACTTTGTAATACCCTTTTGAATTGGCAAAAACTTGACCCAAATAAATTAAACCTGAACTCATGCATACAACATGTTCGTAATTAGATTAGCTTGGTAGATAAATACTTTTCAATTGGAATTCCTAATACAGTACTACAACTAGTTCTTATTACAGTATTACAACTCATGGAAATGACTATATTGCAAACTGAAATGCACGATAGAGTATAATAAGAGATTATTGAAGAATGCTTATTAAAAAAATGTATTTATGCAAATACTTATAATTATGAGAAAAAATGACTCTTCTTGAATTCCCTGGAGAAATTTTGATTTAATTACTTTTTATATTGAAAGGGAACACTAATTATTATTTAACATCATAAAATAAAAATAACACCAAATAATTTTATATGAGTTACTAACATTATCTAACTAAAACATAAATTTACATAGGCAATGATGTTTAATGCATATATTCCTTAAATTAGGAAATAATTAAAGTAAGATAAAATTTGATAGAGCTTTGACATGAAATATTTCTAAAATATGCCAACGATAGGGAACATTTTCATAATATGTACGAGCTAAAAAGGGTCAAAATTCGAATTTTTTATGCGTCTACCAAATTAACAAGTTAACAATGAGTAGAATTAATTATACTTTAAAAGCACCATAGAAAATATTTCTAACAAAAATACATTCTCAATAATCTAACAATTAATAGTACTCCTGTCTTAGCACATAAATTTCCAATAATTATGTATGTATACTATATTTAAAAGCTCTTTATGATAAATCCTACGAATTTTTATATGGCGTTTTTTGTGTATACATATGTATATCTATTTTTAGTAGTAAATCAACGCTTTTATAGTAAATTTAAATGAATTTACAAATATACACAAACAAAATAATACTTAAATTACAATTTTCAAGCCATATTTTTATAGGATTTATATTGAAACATGGAAAATCCGATTGGCTAAGACATTTTTTGGACTATATTTCAAAATAAATTGTAAAATTATACATGAAGTTCAGTCAATTTTTAATTATGAGAAAATATAGATATAACAACAAGGCTGAATATTATCTATTCGTAAAGTTGTTTGCCAAAGTAACGAATAATTAATAATATTTTTAGGACGGATGTATGTTATAAATTTATAACATAATTACCAATACTATTAATTTGAATTATTCATATCAACGTAAATGAAAAACTAAAAACAAATTCGTAATTGGGGAAAATTTACCATCTCGCAAAATTGCACGTAATGCAACGAATAACAGTGGAATTAATCAAATTCGTAATAAAATTTATCTAGAATATTAAATTTTTAATTTAGCATTAAATTACGACGTACCAAAAACCGATTAAAATAGTTATTAAAACGAAATACTTACAAATTAAATCGATACAAGCTACAAATTACAACAAAGGGTAAACTGCCAACAAAAACACCGAAGATTGTGTTCTGATTTAAAGCCATTTTTAACTGAAACACCAAACATAAAACTGATATTATATTAACTATAGCAAATTAAGGCAAAGGCCACTTGAAACATATCCCAATACTTTAAGTATGTCATCAATGTTTCATTATTTTAAGTGCCTCATAGATAATTCCAGATTTTACTTAATCTCTTGATAATCATTAGATAATTTTGTTATTACGTATATACATAATTTCCTTAAAACAATTAATATTCAGTGACACAGTAACTCCAATGACACCAATTATCCATTAAAATCGAGTGTATTGTGTTAAATGCAATTTAAAACAATCCTGACCTGCATTACTCACAATGATGTTCTTATATAAGAACTCATTTATGGTTCAATCCTTGCATAATAGACTTTTGTAACAAATATAAGGAAACATCTACGCTATATGGTATTTACAGGAAATTAGTTTTGCTTTCATGAAAGTACCTGTTATTGAAATAATTGAACAAACAGAAGAAATTGCATTAAATTGCGAATTAAAGAGTTTAATCATTTTTACCGAAATCTGTTAGTTATTGTTAATAAGCAGTATTAGGTATTAGTAAAGTAATTGATGCAAATATTACTGTTGGTATCTTTTTAAAATGATATTTTATATCATAAAATTGGAGATCTCAGTTAAAAAGGCATGCATTTTGTAAACTTACATGCCAGTAAATAAGATTCGGTTGGTTTTTCACTAAATATAGACGTATAAAACTTGTAGAAAAATTACCTTCTGATAATTCTTCGTCTTCTTAACAGCATTACAAGTTACAGCTTCATGGACCTGCAAAACAAGGAAAATGTTAATGAAACAAAAAAAGAATTAAAGGAAGTGCTTAAGCAATTATTTAACAACAATTAAAATTGTTTACGTGAATTAATTCGAAAAAATTACATCAAAAATTCTTTGTATTTAAATTAATAAGATTGACTCCGAAAAGTTCATGAATATTCTTCGATTTTTTAACTATATTTAAATTACCTAATATAAACAATGAGCATCTACTTTTCATAGATAAATAAATTATTTGAACCAAAACATACCCAATAATGCAAATTAATAAGTATCTATTACATTAGTTTCCAAATTTGCTTCTGTTTGGTAAAATATTCACATTAAATTCTTTTCAACTTTCAACTTTCAACACAGCTGATTTATGTTAGTCAACTATCAAAGTCAAATGTCAATGTCAACTGTCAAAATTAGTTGTAAAGTGTATTGCCTATCTCATAGTAAACTATTTGATTAAACTATATTAATAACAAACAAAATATTTACAGAATTCGCAAGAATAAGCAATTAATGTTACAATTAATGAAATTAATAAACAATTAGTCACCTAAATTTCATAAACACGTTAAATTCCTCAGAGTGTTGCGCCACCTACGTACAGAAACTTCACCTAATTCGAATAAAAAGCAACAGAAATACCAGTTTCCATCGAATAAAAAGAAACAGACGATATTTTGACAGCAGTTTATTTACATCCAGCTCCATGGGTTTCAATTTTTCTGTTTACATTTTCAGTTCGTGCTTGTTATGTGCTTCGGGCGCGCGTGTGTGTTCAGTTTTAAAACTTACGTTACAACAACAAACGTTTTAATTACGATTTCCTAACTTAAAAATGACTCCCAATTAGTTACCGAGTCGTTCGCCTACTTCGAATTCGCCAGGCCTAAAATTGGTAAGCAATAAACACTGATTTTTAATTACAATTACATGTTGCATCCAGAAATTATAATCCCATGGAATGCTTAAATTTATTAATTATTCGGGTTTAATTAATACTTTAGTTACAGTACTGTTGGATGAGTTTAAAAATGTAACTTTAATGCCTGTTTTATTTGCAATTGGATTATTTTTCTAATGCTTTTAATTATCTATATTCGCATAAATTGTAAATAAAATGTATATTTAACGTTCTATGCTGCAAACTTTTTATTATTTTATAATGAAATAAATTGTTTTTTTGTATTTAATCATCATTATTAGTGCATTAGGCAGAGAATTTTGATGGGATGTTAATGCCAGCCATAGATCGTTTCGCTTTATTTAAAATGTTTCCTGCTTTATACGAGAACGAATCGCTTTCAATTGTGAATCGCTTGAAAAGTACACCAAAAAAAGTCTCGTATTAATTGCCTGTAAATGTCCTCTTGTTAACATGCAAAGAACCGGAATAACGAAATTCCTGGAACAATATTTTTAGAAAAATTTAGTGAAAGAAAATCCGGAAATACAATAAACCCAATCACTTTCTCACATTTTCCACAAAGCTTTCGTATTATCAACTTTTTAACAGCCTATATACCTTCGTCATATAGATAATTAACAAATTAAACGAAATTATCTAGAATATGTGGGTTGTGTTATCTTTGTTAATTAGAACTGTACGGAACACCTGCAATTTTTTATTAACTTTGTTTTGGAAAGTTTTCCGAATTTTCATTCGTCGCAATTGCGCGCGTGTTAATTAGGTTCGGTCAAATGTTTGGTAATGGTCATTATAATTAGAATACGATATTATAAGAATACGATATTATAACGGAGTATCAAAAATAGACAGTGGAGGAAATGAGGAGATTACGAAAACCGAGAAATTATCGAAATTTCGAAAGGCGCTTCAAAAGACGTCACGACGCGTGCCAAGTGAAAACAACTCGGATGATATACAGGGTTGTTTGCTCAGCCGCTTTTATGACACCTCTAATATCGCTATAACGAAAACCGAGAGTAATTGCAAATTAAATTATCCAACTGCCCGTATTTATGTAATTTGTTAGTTCCCACTTCCTGTGCGTTCCCCTGCATGGCAACAACTCTTTTGTTATCTGTAGATGGCTACAACACAGTCGACCTCCAGGTGTTCGGAGTGAATTGGAAAAAAAAAGAGACCAACAGGCGTCGGACTCGGACGATCGCTCGTTCAACTAGGATGTCTCCGAGCCGAGGGGTTCAGCATTTTGTTATACCTACTTTACTCCACCGTATTGCAATTTTGAAATAATTACACTTAAAAAATTTTATAGGTAGATATAATACTAGACAATAGCACAGGTGGATAAAATTCACAATTTGAAATGTGGACGGTAGTGGATTTTTTATAGGTATCCCTTAGCCTTTGGAAAAAAGGAATTTACCCACCTGTGGTTAAAAAATTATTAACGACCAATTTAAGCTGCACGAGCACGAACGGGCCGCCATTAGTTTGGAAAATATGCAACATAACTGCTCGAGGCGGTGTTCTTAGTTCTACCCGGTGTTCCATGCCGGATCCGAGAAGGCCAACCTTTCGCATGGCATGGTATTCAATTCTAGAAGTACCCGTGCGTTATAAAATATCGATGGGATGGTAAAAAAAAGGCAGGAATTTTTTAGGTACTCCGCGCGCTATCTGTAGGTAGAAAAATGTTTGGTTTATCTTGCGAAATAACTCGGTACGCCTTCGGTATTCGTTCAGAAAATGCAGATGAACCAGCTTTATATCAAAGACAATGCGCCATAGCAGTTTATTACGTGTGATTTATGGTTAACGTCGAGAGATCTATACCCCCCAATAGGAGGATGGTTATTTATAATTTACAACATAACTGAAGGACCTGCATGGCGTGCAGACGGTCGATTCCCCATACCTTCGCTAGTATTATAAATTTATTATAAACTTCTACATAATCTCGTATTCCTTGCCCTCGTCGATTACGGGAAATTTATTTTTAGTTAACACGATTCGATTGTGTTATAACGTCGCTAGTAATACGAGAAACCGTATCAAATCTCATGCGAAAACAGCTCGATCAAACGCGAAAAACTAACGTTAACGTAATTCGGTTCTGGGTAATTAACGTGCGCGATTTATCAAAGCTTCGGTGGATGAAATTACGACCTTGAGCTTCTATGGGATCTGATGATAGGCAAAACGTAATTAAAGAATTTTATAACAAAAATTTATTAATACTGGAAAAACTCGTTATTTTATCTAGCAAGGAAGCCTAATAAAGCTTGCGATAGTTAATTGTATTCTTATAAAACCAATTATGAGAGATTCGTATTTTCTCTGGATTGTTACACGGTGTAATATTACGTGCTTTTCAATGAAAGTAAATTGCATTCCACATCAATTATAAAATCATTAACAATGCCGTCAGGTGCAATACTAAACTGGGAAAAATAATTGCCTCGCCCATGCACGACGCAAATGAACTTTAAACGCGACAAGAATAAATTGTGCACATAAAAATTCGCAATGCCTATTCACTTTTTCTCTAAATCTCTTTATCGTCGATGAAGATGAACTCTGCGCGTTTTCCCTCGACTCCGACTAAGGCCATGTAGGGACTTGAAAGTTTTTAGTTCGGAAAATCGCTCATTTGAGATTTCCTGCTCAATTTGTTGCGGTTGTTGACCTAAAAAACGTTCCCAGCGATTCTTAGATTAAGTGTAGGCCGACGCCACGTCTGATGCGGCAATTTCGAATAGTTTACGATCACTTTACATTATCTATTCGACAATGGATTGTGCCAATGTGGCTCTAAATCGTCGGAAATTGCGCTGCACTACTTTAAAACTAAACGGGAAGGAGCGGTCCACTACAATGTTTCGTGGCGTAGTCAGTGAAATTTATTTTCGTTCATTCACGAACTTAAAAAGTAAATATATTTTCAGCCGGAATGACAACAATAGTATTTAATCAGACTCTTAAGATAATTATTGGGATTACCCTGATTTAGAGTGCACGTAAATATTGCAAATATTTTTCGTATGTAAACAATTCGAGCATTTTAGCGATGAAAAGAAGCGTAATGAATAATTCCGCACATCACTCGCCGCCTCCAAAACGTGACATTTTACATATGTTATTGGTTATTTTCGTGGTTTACGCCACATCTGCGATAATGTATGCACCGGGTGACGCGGTGAATCACCGATATGCGGCGGTCTATATATTTCAAATCTGATACTGAAATCTTCTCTTGTCGGTTTATTGAACCTTTTATTACAAAATGCCTTTTTCTACTCCTTTTTCGAACGTCGGTTTTGTTTACCGTTCTTAAAATAGTGTTTTCCAACCGAATTAACGTCTACCTACGATCTGTGGGTACGGTTAGGAGAAAAAAACCTATAGTCACGTTCACCTACGAATTAATTAATAAATAAAATATTTGTAATTCTTTACGGCCTTGCCGAAGGCTTTTAATAAGGTATCCGGCTACATCCGGCGAAATATTTAAGTAGATAATCCATCTAAATTCAGTCGCTGCTTCCTGCAGGAAGATTACCTTACTAGCTTAGATACTATATTATTTTTTTTATAAAGAGACCACCAAGTTTTTTCATTAAAATTGTAGCTACATCCTTTCACCATAAATTAATTAAATCTATTAAAATAATTTTGGTACGATTACGATTTTGCTCGTACGCATACGCCACTGCATGTAAAATCTTGTTACGGTTTCTTTTTCATTCAAGATGCCGACCCATATTTATTGAGATTATATCACTGTTTCTCCGACACCCACTCGAAATATAATGATAACGTTCTAAGTGCTAGGTAGAGAGTGATATGAAGTGCTCTCTGTAATCGGCAGAAATTACCAGGCCTTCTCTGGTGAGCTGTCGATGGAGTTTCGGAAGATAATTTACATTAACGACGTGATTAATAAGTTTAGCAGATGCAGAAGCGGGTTACCGTTTGATTAAGTCGCCCTGTATGTTTTTTAAAGATTCGACCACCACCAACATTGTTGGTTCAAATAGAAACCAAGTAAATACTTTATGAGTTGGAACTGGTTTACCACCTTTATCAGTGATCCTTGCTTAGTTATTTTACCTTGAACCGAGGCCGTCGAAATTTATTGTCGTCGTTAGACCAAACAGCGTCGTAAAAATAGAATTTTTTGCAACTTTCCAATTTGCGAACGCCGCCCGTGGAAAGCCCACCCCGGCGTGAGTCAAGCAAAGGTCGCTTTCCAAAGACCCTTCGTGAGTCACTGGTGGACTATCGTTAAATTAAATCACCATTACTAGAATCGAGGTGAAGTAATAATAATTAAAAAATCGAATATAAATAGGTAGGCATTGTTTGCAATGAAATTGTCGTTATAAAAGATATCATTAAGTGCATGCATAAACGCGATGGTTTTCAACGCAGTTGTTAATTTGTATCTATTTATGCATGAGACAATGTTCCACTTTTAACTGCATATACATCGAAGATATAATTTTTTTAAACCATCCGAATCGCTGGCGATGAATATTTTATTAATTCCACGTGACGTGCACTCGTTAAGTTTAAATTAGGTCTCGATTGATAATAACACAGTGAATTAATATCGAATGTCCAATTGGGTGGAGAATATAATGTTTTTATACCATTTTATAATATTTCCGACATGCTTAATGAAATTATGTTTTTTTTTCTTGAGTATAAGCGGGTCAATCAATTCGAAAATTACTGGAGAAGGACGTGTGTGGGGGACTACTGAACTCGAAATTAGTCCTAATTGTAGAGACCAATTGTTATTGATTTATGTTAATGTTAATTGAGTATGTTAACGTACGCCCGCGCATAGAGACCTTATTACATATCTTATTACATTCTGATGGTATTTTATTCGAAGGTTTGCGCCACCGTTTTAAGCCGGTACATGTAAATTAACTATCGAAACAGAGTTATTTAGTTACTTAGTTTGTTTGAATGCACGTGTGAGAGAAATTGAAACCTACACGTCCATTGAAAAGGAAATAATTATGAGGGTAATAAAGTAGAAATGGACACTTTCGGAATTTGGTCAGTAATGTGTTAAGCACCTACGTTGGTTAAAGCAACGGTTAAAATGTTGGAATGTTGGTTTTAAATTTTACAATACTCCATTTTGTAAAACTCTTTACCTATTGTTTCCTTTAGAGCCATTGTTTATGTATGACAAACTCGATTAACGATTGACAATTACTGATAACTAAAAAATCACGCCCATTGGTGGTTTTATTGTTTAAAACCCCAAGCGATATTCGTAATCGATATTTTCTTTTACCTGGTAAAAATGTACATATTCGACCTCCAACGATGTTGGAGGAAATTAATTTTACATGTATAGGTACTCCTTGAAAATAAATGATTACTCTATTTTTGTAACTTACAGGTAAACATACTGGTGTTCGCCTAGTGGAAATTATAGCAATTTTACACCCATTTTCATTGTAAATGGAGTTATTTTTAAACCATTATGTGTATAGTATATTTTCTATCGTAAATGGTGTACAATATGCGCGAAAACGTCCTTGAAATATCAAATTTGCTGTCATTTATTTGTATTAAACATTAACGTTTAAACAAAAATATCACACCATATTAGTTAACGGTTAGTTAGTTGACAGTAATTTATAATTCTTACTTCTTATTTATGAGTTTATCCTTCATGTGCATTTGTGTTAAATTTAGTTAATCGTACAATGACCTAATTGAATTTGTATGTAAACTTAAATCTTAAAGTTTTAAATAATTAATAAACAAATTCCATTGTTCGTTATTGAACGAAATAAATAGCTGGTGATTCAGCTAAATTGCTATGCTTGTAAAATTTAGTAGATTTCAATTTTCAGTAGTATTTCAATAGTATTTCGATCAGTTATTGAACTTTGCGAAGTTAATTCCAGTTTACGCCTATTTTATCCAAATTGTAATCAAAACTTTACGAGTTGCTTTACTGTTATTCCAAATAGAAAATTAATCCGGCAATAAATAAAATAATTTACTATTTACAAACATTCACGGAATACATACCTTTCTTCCTACATAACGCTTTCCCAGAAACGCTCACTATAAAAAAATTAATTACATGCGTCGTGTACTGACACACGATTGCATTACGAAACTTCGTCTAATTTTTTTTCTTAAACAAACAATTGCCCAACGCACGTAAACACCGGGATTTGTTTCGTTGGGTAAACTCTTCGCTCATCCGCAATTAGAACGAAGACCTTTACGAGGGCGCTACAAGAATTTCTACTCTCGTATAATACGTTGGGTGAATTTTTGATTGGACCCATTACAATCCAATCCCTTCGGAATGAAACGAGTTTTCTTCGGACTTGTACATCTTGATAAAACGCTCACGAAATCCGGATTACCACTTTTACCGTGACTTTTACTTTTCATTATGCCGCAGAACGCTTCATTCTTCGGGCCACTTCTGTTTGTCAATATGACTCTATCATCGCTCACGATCTGAGTCATTATTTAAAGACGTCCCGCTGTGAGCAGGTTGTTTAAGATAAATATCGCCTCTATTATAGGCGAATAGACCAACGGGATTCTTTTCTCCATCTTCAACAATAGCATAATTTCTTCTGGCTTTTGTTCGCTATACGGAAAACAAGCCTATTTGGTGATTAAAAAAATCGCCCGGCTTTCTCCATAACCTACATACGATCGTAGGGTGACAGGATGTTAAATATTGGCGCAACTCTCGGAACCGGATGACTACTCGTCAATATTTACCTGAAAGAAACCGTGCTTGATGATTCAGTCGAACAGTAAGCCGGGCGTTTCGAATAATTTTACTAGATCGGAACCATCATGTGATTCGTCTTGCGGTAAGGAAATTCCGGGCAAGTAAACCGAACAAACCATTCCTTTTGTTTGTTCAGGTAGTTTGAAGAAATTTTAACCAACAGCCGAAGAAATTCTGTCCGTTATCTGTTTTTGTGTTGTTTATAAGGCCCAGTAAACCCGTGCGCACTCTTTCGCTCAGTCGTGCACGTGGTTCTTTTATTGGATGTTTATTGTAATAGATAATTGTTAAACGATGAAGCGATTTAAAAGAGAAGCAAAGTATCGAATTGGCAGAATTGCCACAATCCGAATCGTTTTTATGTTTATTTAATGCCGGTAATTCCGATAAATTAAACGCTCGTTAGTATTTATAGAATGCAATAAATACGCATTATTCAGAATATACAGATACTAGAATACCAGTATGGTTCAAGTTATGTCAGTTAGTAGTACTCTTGTAAGTTTCATGTAAACTGAAGGTATGCATTTATTTACAGGTTATGTCTGGCGTGACTCTAGCCGGTGGTGAAACCGCCACCTTGGGCAATCCTGGGGCCGTGGAATTGACGGACGCCGCGGGCGGTAGAGCGCTCAAACTGCAAACGGATACTCCGCATTTGGTTAGCATAGGAGGAGACAGACTGAGCACTTCGGTGACGTTGCACCCCATACCACAAGGTATGCTTTATATTATTCTTGTATATCAGGTACGATGGTCGGCGGACCTATCGCTCACTCCGAACTCTCGCTCCTTTACTATCGATATAAGTGGAGGGATGTGCTAGAAAAGGAACGAGAAGTCAGGGGGAGCTGTAGGTGCGCCAACCACATTTGTCTTGTATTACTTTATTTTTTCAAATTGTTTATTTTTTGGAATTTATCCTTCGTATGTGGAATGAATGAATTTACTCATTCCGAAGTTATTTGTTTTTAATGTATTCTCATATTATCGATTAGAATAATTATGTCAATGAATGCATTATTATCGATAGCAATTACGAAACGTTGAATTGACCTCTTGGGGCTTTCGTGGCCGTTATTAGACATACATTTTGATTATTGTAACATTTCCTGTTTGTTTATATTATGTGTATGTACGGGTGGTTTCCAACAAACAATAAAGCTTTTGTGGAGTAGTAAAATTTTGGCGATTTCCTCCCATTAAAATTCTGACTCAGCCGACATTAAAGTTCAGTTTATACGAAATTAAAATTCTCATTAACTTTTTTATTAGTAATAACTTGGTATATTATTCGAACTATATTTTTTATTTATATTTTCATTCGAACTTGTGCATCCGGTAAATGCAAGCGGGAGCGCATGTGTTGAAAACGTGTCTAATTTTGACGTTACCCGTATTTTACGACTCGACGTACTTTTTCTTCATTTATTTCCCGTTCCAGCTACCTTATAATAACCAGATCCAGATACTCGAACCACGAAAAAGACGGTTTTTTGTTATGTATATTTTCCCAAAAATAAACGAGCATTATCTGGTTGTGTATGCAGGGTTAGTAGAAAAAATAAATTATTCAGGTTAGTTCGTTTGTGCTCAAAACGAAACTATTTTAATAAAATTTATTTCAGTATAAAAAATTCTAATCTTTATAACATCAAAACAACGAACTCTCATCCTCGAATTTATCCGATATTTAAATAGACTCGTATAATTGCCGTTCCGCTCGGTTTCGTTTCCTCCATGGCTTTTAAGCTTGTCATGCCTCCGTAGGATACAGAAATTCTTCAAGATACGTTATGTAATATTTCTATGTTAAAAAATCCCCTTCGGGCCATCTAGAAATGGGCATTTGATCAACACGAAATTTTCATTGTTTCGCAATACAACTCAAATTGTTTTGTTACGTATTGTTTAACCTCTCGCGGTAATCGTGGAGTTGTTAATTTGTTAATTACATTCGTAGCATCCCTCGTAAATCTTCAGCGATGCGCGCCAATTAAACCCTTTTTATCTCCGTTTGACTGGAGATAAGCCGAGCTTTACGTCACTCACTGGTAATTAAACAAAACCATAAAGATATGATGGGAGATAAAGCGGAGTGAAAGCTGCCGGTTTTTTATGAGCTCTTCTCCATTTCTCCGCTCCCTCGTAAGTACCTACTCGTCGCTTATCGCTTTTCGGAATTGGAATAAAAGTGAGCCCTTTTGCGCGATGGTAATTGCAATTGCCCGGTGCATTCCTCGAGCGACCTTCACCAATGCCGACGAACAGAGAGTTCGTAAACGGGCGAACCGGTCGTCGAACTTTCGGTACCCCGTCGGTCGTACCGACGCACTGCACACACAACTGCACGTCGAAACTGCAGCCCGAGCGGAATTTATTAGGCGAATTTCGTGCGATGTTTCGCGCGGCGGCGGCCGACGTGTTGATATAACGGGGTTAGTACTTGGCTAAATACGTTGGCGGATGATCTAACGCTTATGTCGCATTGGATTTTCCGGGTATGGTTCTTTAACGGTTAGTGAGGCACTGTTTGATTTTTTTATTTGCAATTATCGGGGTCGGGCAGGATATTCGTAGAATGTAAATCAAATTTATGTGAAAACGTTTTGTAGATAGTTTTTTTTAAGTGTAAAGGAAGCAACAAGAGTAGGAATCATGTTTCACCTTTTTTTTGTCTTTTCACATGTGGTTTTCGTTGAAATCTCTTTTGGTGAAAGGTTTGTTTGTTTTTGGATTTAAAAATACATTTTCAAAGAGTACATTTTCTTTACTTTTTCAACGCTATACGAGTAAAAAATACGTTGCTCTAATCTAAATAATTACGAGTGTTTCAGTGAGTATCTATTTATAAAAACTGGTGAATTGCTGTTTTGCGGAGTAACTGGCGTAAAATTGCATTCATTGAAAAAGTGTAAAAATACCGTTGGGACGCGCGACTAAATTAAACTAATACCTACCTTGAAAACGGTTATATTTTCGTACACTCAACTAAACTTAAACAATGAAATTAGTTTCTTTCTTGCTTTTCCGAGTAAATAGAACTAGGCCGTCTTACTGACAGAAAGAAATAAATAAATAAAAAGCCGAATTGATTTCCTTCGACCGCAAGTTCTAATCGAACGGCCAAATAATCGCTCCTCTGATGTGAATGACTGATTTATATAATTTTCTACGGGTTTCACTTGTCGACATTATTCAAAGTTAATGAGCATAAATACAGTGCATTTCCTAATGATATAAATAGTGCTCTTCATAGACGTGCATAAATCATACCTCGTCCAAACATAACGATTTCATTCACCTACTAATTATATTTCCTATTTATACCTCTTTAGGTTACCTCTCGTTATTTCCCTTTTACTATCAATTCATTAATGCTTTTTTACTTTTATACTGATTCTTTCATTACTTAATAAGTTACGGGTTTCTTTTATTTATTACTATCATCATCATTAGAAATTTTTAATTTGTGTGATTCCTTTAGAAGAAAACTACCGCACAACGACACATTTCCACAAAGAATCTAAATATAGCGAGGAACTAATGTAACGTTAAAAGTTGAAATCTCTTTGTAGGAGCCCGAGATGACGGGTGCAACGCTCCTAATTTATTAAACGACTGGCTACAATTAAGATCGTTTTACGTTGTTAATATTAAATTGAATCTATTTAACGCGACATAGGCGACAGCGTTAGCAAAAAAAAACTAAGGCTACATCTGCAGTTGTGCGCACACATACTTCGCGACAATTTATTATTATTTTTTTACTATTTGTTATTAACGCAGACGTGATAACCTTGGCTCATTGGGTTTCGGAATCGTTAGAAATTGAGGAATCGCCGAATCGAATGGTTGAAAATGCGAGGACGACCGGTTTGCGACCAAAAATTTGTTAAAACTGAAATTGAATCTGGATACTTGTGGTACTTTGGAATTCGTACTCGACAAGCTAGCCGATGCAAAAGAGTAGAATTTAAGGCGGTGATGCTTTGACATCAATCAGTTAAAATTGGAGGATGCGCGAGTGCGAATAAAAATCCTAAATTCCGAAAATTGTCGATGTTTATAAAAAGTTTGTGTGTGAGAGAGAGTGTTTCATTAAAATGTTTACGAGGATTATATAATTTTCTAAACGTTCAGTCGGAGTTGGTCGTCACGACTTGTTGAATGCGCCAGATTGTCTCCTTGTTTTCGTCACCTGTAGCTTGTTTTTCCTCAAGTATACGCTAACTTTTTTCTATACGCAAAAATGACGCGTTCCTACAATATGATAAGGTAATTAAATAGTCAGTTATCAAGGTTTTACAACAGACAATACCGCGATTTGTGTTCGTAGAAATTAATTGAAATTGTTTTTTTATAGGGCGAGTGACGGTGGGAAGTGGATCGGGAGTTGACATTCCCGTACAGGGCACGGGAGTGTTGCCGCTGCACTGCCACATCGAAAACAGCGAAGGGATCGTAACTATATATCCCCTATCAGAGAATCTATCTATCGATGGGGCGAGGGTCACCACCCCTACGAGATTATCCCAAGGTAAGCGCGTCTTGAGGATTCCACGAAGCGTTCGTGTATTTATTATTACATACGAGATGAGTTTTGCTTTCTACCTACGTTTATACACTTACGTTTGTTTATCTGAAAACATGCACGATTTACGAGCTATTCAATTCAATGTTGCATCGCGACTATAAAACCGCTTCGCACAAATACTATAAAAGCAATTAGTTGGTTCCCTTTGCAATTCTTACGCAACGCCAACTTCGATTCTACGCTTATGCATATATTTTTCGATAAATTTCCCAGGTTGCATGCTGACCATCGGTAGATCGAATTATATGAGATTCAACCATCCGGCAGAGGCGAAGCTCATGAAATCCGTGTTGCCTAACCCGAGGATATCGATGGCGCCGATCAACTTCGAGCCGGACGGTTCTTTTATGAGCAAATTCAACAGGAAACCGCCGGTGGCGCCGCGCCGGAGCCCCAGGGACTCCCTGTCCGACAGCGGCAGCGACGAGCCGCCCTCCAGCGTCGGCACCAAAGTCTCCAAATTCGAGTACCTCGCCGCGCAGAACTACAAAAAATCCATCTCCCCCAAGGTGTTTCCGTCGAACGTCGTCACTGTGAATACACCAGTTAAAGACGTGATAGGTAAATAACACATTATTGTTCATTCATAGTTTATTAATTTTTGTTTTGCAGGTAGAGCACCACCGGACCTCTCTAGTTTCACCAAGAACTTACCGCAAAGCACCTTGAACTACGCCGAATTGAACACCATCGAGAAACCCCAAGGCAAAGGTGTATCTGTCCAACAAAACATCTCGAAAAAAACCCACCAAAGCCAGTACGTTAACGTCACCATCAACGAAACGAAGAACATCAACAACCGCGTGATCATCTTCGAAAACGGCGCGCCCAAAAACCCCAACGTCAATTTCGACCACAACGAACTGAACAACAAGACGTCCAGTACGAATAAGAACATCAACGTCAACCGATTAATTATACCTTCTCCGAATTTCAATAGGAATCCTGCTTTTTACAGGAGCGTTACTCCTAGTCCCGTCGCCACCAGTCCCAAAGTATTGCACCGCAGGAGCGGGTCTTTGGACGAACTGACCGACGGGACTTACGAGTGTTTCGAGGATCTGGAACAGAGGAAATACGAAGCCGAAATCAAAAGAAACAAGGTAAATTGAATTTTCCATATTACTCCATTTGAAAAAAGTTAAAACCGCGCAATCAGCGCCACATATAATATAATAGCCGAACCCGCGCTCTTATCACTGTGTTTAGAAATGCGTGTATCACGTTTTCGAATTACGACATATCATCCTTATCTACCCACGGAGGTATTCACTGTAAACATTTCGCGAAAAGTCAACATCCCGCGTTGCAGTAACGAAATGGCTTTTGTTCGTTGACGAATTCGTTTCGTTTGTCGAAGGCGCAGCAGGACCGAATCAAAGAGCAGGAAATCGAAAAGGCCGAACAACAGCGACTGGAGGAGATCCTGAACATGTGCGCCGAATACGAGAGGCAACAGTGCGAGAAGAACAAACCCATCACGCCAAACAGGTAAATTTTAATCGTTTGATTTAATTGTTAACCGAGATATAAGTAGGAACTAAGTTAGTCTTGATTTACACAATATTTGCATTAAATTGGTTACTTTTTTTATAATATTTATGGGTATATCCAGCTCACTTCTTCCTTTGTAATCCTCTTTTTTTCTATATTAATATTTATAAATTTATAATTCTCTATCTATATATGCTATCTATAATAGACTATTATTCTTTATAAATCTGTAAGTCTCTATCTATCTATCTATCTATCTATATTATCTAGGACTCACCGAATGATCAGTCTATTGCCTGTTACACTTCATAAATCCATAATTCTCTATAATTGTCTGTCAATCTATCGTATCTGTAATTCTTCACTAACCTTCACAAATCTATCACGTTTGCAGAATAAAGACCAACGGTTCGCTGCCGAGGGAGAAACGAGGCGTTTGCAGCCCTTCATCTCCGACTTACACCTCGACTCCTCCACCGTCTCCGCTGGACGCGCTCCACAGCGAGCTGCTCAAGCAAAGCAACTACGAGAACCGATCGCCCAACGGCGTCGTCTACGACCAGCCCGTCGATCAAAGACAACAGGAGGCGGAGCACCGCGCCGTGGAAAGGAGGAGTCCCTACGAAAACGTGTATGTGCAGTACAACCCGCCCGGGCCCTATCCCCCTTCGCCCAGGACGAGGATCAAAACGTTCGTCCCCACCGCCAACAAAGACAAGTAGGTTGATGAAGGAGTTTCGAGTGCTGAGTAAACGTGGTTTGTAATTGCAGCGCCTCGAAGGAAACCACGGAAATCCTGCTGAGGGAAGCCGAACAAATATTGAAGCAAAACCTGCACAATTCGAGGGAAATTCCGCCCGATCATGATATATTCGACGTGGCCGTTGCGAAAGCTACTCCCACCAAATTCGTGTTTCCCGTGCAAAGCACGGCCGAAATTATTAAACTACCGTCTCCGGAAATCGAAATTCGTAACGAACTCGACGATTCCGCCAAATGCAACGGATCGAGTAAAAGCCACGAAGAAGATAACGTCGACACGAAACGATTAGAACGACTAAAAAAGGAGAAAAAAGAAATATTAGCCGTTATATCGAGGATAAAGCGGCAAATGTCCGAAATCGAAATTCAAGAAGAAGAACTACAAAGAGAGGTTTGTACTATAAATTACCAACGAAGCATTATTTTACAATGTATTGTTTTTAGACGGAGCTAGAACGAGCTCTCATCTCCGGAGAATACAAATCGAAGCTCAACGATCTGGAGAAGATCACCGCTCGCAATCAAAAACTGCAGAAGCGCGCCCAGAAAATCGAAGACAACATGCGAGACAGGCAAACCAAGCAGGACGAGGACCAAAGGAAGTGCAAAGAGAAGCTGAGGATCGCCCAGGAGAACATGATGGAGGTGGAATCGAAGATGCGCTCGACGCCCAAAACCGATCCCGAATACGAGAACGCCTTCGAGGAGTACCTCAAAGCCCAAGAGCAACTGGACGTCGAGCGTAAGGCGTTCGAAGATCTGGAATTCCATCATTTAGAAGAAGAGGCCGATTGGCTGGCCAGCCGGGAGGAAATACACAGGGAAATGGTGGATCTTTCGAAGCGATGCGAACATCTAAAGATACAAATACTCAATTTGGAACAACAGAAAGTTAGTTTTACCAACGCGTTTCTTACTTCACGTTTTCTATTATGATTTAATTGCAGTTGGAGACATCGAACGCGAACACGCACGAATTCAAGCTCATAGAACAACAGAAAATGGAGTGCCTGATGCGACTCGAAGAGGTCCGGAAGAGGCTGAAGAGCATCGACGGCGAACTGTCGACCTATTCGCTCGAAGATTCCGAGCAGGAGGCGTCCAGCGACACCGACAGCGACAAGTCCAAGGAATTGGAGCGGCGCCTGTCGAGCCTCTCCTTCGGCAAAATGACCGACATGAGCTGCTCGATCGTCGTCAGCGATTCCAAGCCGCCGCTCGACGAGAACGTCTACAACATGTCGCGGTCGTTCAACGAGAAATTGTTCCAGGAAAAGTCCGTTCTGGATATCGGAATCGGTAATAATCCGGCACGTTCTGTATTATGTTATTGTTAATTGTGTGTTCGATGCTTGTAGAAAGGAAGTTTCCCAGTCAAGACGATATCGATCGCATTAGTCGAGTGACATCCGACGCTCCTATTATCAATGAAGGAAATGATTCGTTGGGACGGAAAACCATCGAATCGCTGAAGGAAATCGAGCGTAATCGACATATCCACCTTTGTCAACAAGGTAATTAGCAATCGGATATTTATCTCGGATCTATCGGAGTACTAAGAGCCATTTAGAACGCTCCAGAAACATGTAGAACTGTCTAGAACCATTTAGAACGCTCCACAATCATTCAGAATTGTCTAAAACAATCTAGAATGCTCCACAAACATTTAGAACTAGCGTTATTAACTTCCTATCGAACAAGCTCACGCAGCAAACGATACCTCGAGTAACAGTCTACAGCAGCGCTCCCATCGGGCTACTACGCACTAAAAACTGTTCCAATGAATCCTTTCTATTCAGCAATTATGCTAAAGACATCATTGTGGTTTTTATTGCAGCATCGCAGGTGATCGAGCAGGAGAGGCAGAGAGTGAACGCGTTGAAGCAGCGCGTGCAGGAGGAGGTGAAGAGCAAATGGGTGCAGCGCTTGCAGGACTGCAATTCGTTGAATTCTTCCGGATCGGAGGAGACGCGCTTGAGGTACGTGTGAATTATTATCGCAATGCGCGCGGAAAGCGAATTAATTGAAGCAGTTGGACCGACGGTGTTCCAACAATAATAATTTTAAGCGAAATGTTAAAAAACGTGGAGCTCGAACGAACGCCAAAATCTATAAATAGCGGAGAAATTTATGAATTTTTTTTGAGTATGTGCTAATTGGAGCGATACATTATCGATGTATCCAGATGTTGTCCACATATGTAGATATTTAATGAGGGGAATGATGAGAAATCTAATTAGGTATCTTCATTATTTAGGACGTTTACAATGTACCCGATTTCGCAACAGTTTGCTTTATTTTTAAATATATAGGTTGTCATTAGCATTATGCACTACGTGCAGAATGTATACGCTTATTTTTAAACAACGGCTGAGTATATTTTGGTTTATTCCAGGAATATTACTACACGATACCAATAAAATTATCTAATCTATCAGTTATCGTTTAAAAAATAATTCCTGTACTGCCATCGCGAAATTTATTAACTGCATCGACAAAGCTATGGAATCGAGTGAGAACGAAAATAGAAGGTGAAGTGTTGGATTTCTATGTTTTAACGAAAAAAATAAACCTTTCATTAATAACAACCCGTGCGCGTTTTTAATGATATAATAATTTAATTTAGTTACGTACGAACGTGTTTTCGCGTCGTTGGAATTTTTGATTTTTCGACCGAACAAGCGATTTATTCGAGCCAAAAAAAATCGTGTAATGTACTACGTTGAATTATTTCTTTAAACTAAAACTATTAATAAAACGGCGTATTCGAAAATAATAGCGACGCGGAGTTCAGTGAGTAAATAAAATAGTAATTAAACTACAATGAAACGAAGATTTACTTTTAAAGCAATCCTTTCATCTTCAATTGAAATTCGTATTGTAAATAGAAACGTGTTGGCAAGTGATTTTATTAGTTTATTTCGTTTTGAAAGTGCTAATTTTATAGCTCAAAAAATCGAGGGAAGATTTTGTTGGTATTATTAAATCATTGCAGGTGTTTTATAAATAAATTTAGGGAACTTTATTTACTATTTCCTTTTTTTAGATCGGGCTGTTAAAAATAATTCGTCAAAAAAAACTGACATATAACGGTTTATTTTTTATAAATGTATTTATACATATGTCCAGCTGTCCTAAATAAATTATCTACCAAATGGCGTACTGTACAATTAATTGAGCTAACATTGCCCCATTTTATTCGAATATTTCTGCAAATTTATTGGCACAATTTCGCATATTACAATTATTCTAGTTCCTTGTTTACAATGTGCTAGAAAAAATTATTTAAACGATTCTATTTTATTTATTATATGTTCAAGATGCGTCGCTGGTCGGGCACCAAAACTTAAATCAAATGCAATATACCTAAATTTACTTTAACTAAATGCTAGTTGACACTGACTACGTCTAAATTTATCCTCCACGTTTCTTAAACTACATGAATTTGGTACATAGAAAATGCATTTAAACCGTCCTTCTACTTTTATTTCTTTCGTTTTTCAACGAAGTAATTGGAAATTACGAAATTTGTTTTTATACTACAAATCCTATTTATTTTGTTAAAACAATTCTCAATATAGGACAAATTTCGTTTACTTTGACTGGATTTGAATTTAAAATTTTTATTGCAGTGGTGCTGATGATGAGCAAAAGAGTGAAACAAAAGCAATGACACCGGAGGAATCCATTTCAAGGGATGTGGTAAGTTTATTGTATTATTTTATATTAATTATTATTATCAAATAATTTATAATTACATTTAATTGATGCATATTTCTCGACAAAAATGTTACTTCGATAAAGCCAAAAAAATGTCGCAAATTCCAAAAATGCAGTAAAAAAATGTCGGGCGATTGGTAAAGATGATTTATTCGAATTCTTTTTATGGAATTCACTGGTGCAATTTTCTCGTAATGATTATTTTTTCTTTATCTTTGATTTCAATCGTCTATTTTAGCTATTTGTTTTGCCGGAAGTTTTAAAATCGCATCAATACTTCTAAATACCCGAGCAATTTAAAAACTTTAACTTCTTCCAAAACAGGATCGTTTTTCTTGTAGATAAATTCCTTTACAGGACAGTTTGAAATGCAATTTAAGTTTCTTTTGAAGAACGATGCAGCTAATTATAGATTTTTTTAAATAAACCATCTTTGTTTTCGAATAACATAAATTTTAGAAAAACTTGCCAAGAACAATTCTTTATTACGCTCAAACTGTTAACTGATTTAATAGAAAACAAGGTGCGCAATATTATTGCTTTTTGAACTAAATGCAAACACGGAACAGGTGTAAATTCAAACATAAAAAATGCATAAAATATTTTATGACGAAAACACCATCTGGTATATTTTGCTGCAATTCATTCCACCATTTAAATCCATTCATACCAATCGTTTAGCGAATTTATTACGAAGGAAAAAGCGACGTAAAATTGCTCGCAGAATATTTATTAACCATAATTCTTATTTAACACGTAACATTACGTGTTCAAAAAAAAAAAACCTTTGCTCTTTCGAGGCGATAAATATCATTAAAAAATAATCCCGCATGGAAGAGGCAAGCTCATCCCAATAATTCACGGATAACACAGCGCTCCTCGTCCCGAAAACCCATTAAATTCGAACGGATTTCCATCGGGAAAACGCCGTCTCTTGTCCTTAATAACAGTTAGCAGGGCCCCTCCACGCGATCCGTCACGTCTCGTCCGTGGAAACGTCGCCTATTTCCCAAAAAATCTCATTTTCTCCTGCCGCGTCTCCGCCGCGCCACGCGCTATTCGCTCCATTCGCCTCCGCCGGATTAGTCACGATCGAGAGGCAAAACAGAAAGTGATCTGGTCAATTTCTCCACGGTGCACATCCTCTGGACGATCCTGCTTAATTAGCAAACAAATCCGGCGCGTATGCAGCCCCATTAAATTTAAATTCGCGGTTGAATTCGAGCGAGCGAAATGTCTTTGTGGATCACTTACGTGAGGGCCGGTTACAGGAGCCATTTGAACAAGAAGAACAAGAACCGAAGGCGAAGCGACGTAAGTTTGTTTTGTACTCAAATAGCGCGCAAAATTCTCGGTAAAATGGAAAATGACGGTGTTTTCTTCGCAACGAAAATACGTGTGTTTACTGCTTCCGTGGAAATCCATAAATATTGTTTTCTACATTTACTACTTGTATACTTTGTTAGTTTATTTTTCTGAAATACTGCGTTTTGTATTTCCACGCAATTTATCGAGTAATTAAAGTGAAATGATAACATTGAAGGGTATGATTCATTAGTGTTTTTTTTCCTTATCGCAGTCGCGAGGAGAGTCTGAAAACGCCGAGTCTCCGAGGCCTTTATCCGAAACCAGCGAAATGAGCCTGGAAGTCGGTACTTTGAACAGGAAGAGGAAGCCCATCAGCGACAAGCAACGGCCGTTGACGAGGTACTTGCCTATCAGAGGATCCGATTTGGATTTGAGGCAGCACATCGAATCTGCTGGTAAATTATCCACTCAATTTTCCTTTAATATCTTCATAATGGCATATTTTTAGGTCACCAAGTGGTGCTTTGTCCTCACGTGATCATCAATTCGAGCATCTGCAGAGGTTACCTACACAAAAAGGGTTCGAAACTGAATGGGTGGTCCAGGAGGTGGTTCGTGTTCGACAGGAATAAGCACACGTTCGCCTATTATTTGGATAAAAGCGAGAAGAAAGCCAGAGGTGGTGCTTATTTCCAGGTAAATTAAAATCACCAACAAAAATCTTGCTAATACCTCTTCTTCTTCATAATCATTTTACATCTAGACGTGGAAACCTGATTGGACTGCAACCATTTCCTCCTATTAATGCCCATCTTCTTCACTTCCTTCTTCCAATCTTCTCTATTTGTTTTATCATTGTTTTCCTTGGTCTACCTCTTATAAACTCCTTCACATTACTTTAACTACTCTGTTTTTTCCAATCTTATAATTTGAATATTTTTAGGCGATAGAAGAGGTGTATTTGGACCATCTGAACAGCGTGAAATCCCCGAATCCCCAACTGACTTTCATAGTGAAAACGCACGAGCGGCTCTACTACTTAATGGCGCCTTCTCCGGAGGCGATGCGGATTTGGGTAGACGTGATATTCACCGGGGCGGAAGGCTACAGGGAATTCGAAGCGGGGACTTGATGGTCGCCGCTCGTTTGGGTGCTCCGGGTGCGAATTATTTGAAAAATTGGTGTACATACAATGTCTATCACTGACGATACAGCAGATCTTATAATTATCGATGAGGTATTTAGTTTTTATATAAGTATTTTTGTACATAGTTTTTTGTCTATATTGTGATAAGAGAAATGTTTCTTTATACACAAATCGAATTTGTTTATGCGCATTTTATGGTGGTTACCGTATAAACTTGAATGTTTTAGTAAGTCGATTTTTAAATGTAAGTGCCTTCGACGAGACCACAATTTATTGTAAAAGATTTTTAAAGTGTTTTATACTAAGACTGTAAACATATAATAATTTGTGTTAAAGTATTAAATTAATATCAAATTATTCTTCGTTTTATTTATCTAACACCTAAAAGGAGAAGTAGTAATAAAATGCGATTTTAAATAAATACTTATATTTCATTAACATAATAAAAAAAATAATACAAACTATAATAAAATATCACTAATCAGTCTAAAATTCTACAATAAATATCAAAGTCTTAAAATTATGGAACTGGTTTATGTGTACATATTATTTAATCCACCTCTTCAATGGTAGGTCCGCCCGGTGCTCCACCGAATCCTCCGGCTTGCTGACCGCAACTACCTCCCGGCATTCCTCCAAATTGATTGCCACCTTGGCCTTGGTACAATTTTGCCATAATCGGACTGCAAGTCGCAGTCAACTGCTTCTGTTTATCCTCGTATTCTTCTTTTTCGGCCAGCGTGTTGCTGTCCAACCATTTCAAGCAACTATCGCACTCCCTTTCAACCGTCGCTTTGTCTTCGGCCGGCAACTTATCGCCGCAATCTTGAACAGCTTGCTTCAATTGGAATACGTAGCCCTCTAATTGGTTCCTTGCGGAGATTTTCTCTCGTTGACGTTCGTCTTCTTCCTTGTACTGCTCCGCTTCCGACACCATTCTGTCGATGTCTTTCTGGGACAGCCTGCCCTTGTCGTTTTTGATGACGATGTTGCGCGAGTTGCCTGAGCTGGTGTCTTTAGCAGAGACGTTTAAGATGCCGTTGGCGTCCAAGTCAAAAGTCACCTCGATTTTCGGCACCCCGCGAGGAGCTGGTGGTATCCCCGTCAAATCGAAAGTGCCCAATAGATTGTTGTCCTTCGTCATCGCCCTTTCACCTTCGAACACTTGGATTGTAACGGCTGGTTGGTTGTCGGAGTACGTGGTAAAAGTTTGGGTTTGCTTGCACGGTATTCTGGCGTTTCTTTCGATGATCTTCGTCATGACTCCGCCGGCCGTCTCGATACCCAGCGATAACGGGGCGACGTCCACCAAGAGGACGTCTTGGATTTTGGAATCGGTTTCTCCGCTGAGCACGGCTGCTTGGACGGCGGCTCCGTAGGCGACCGCTTCGTCTGGATTGATGGACAGATTGAGGGATTTGCCGCTGAAGTAGTTCTGCAGGAGCGACTGTATTTTCGGAATGCGCGTAGATCCGCCGACGAGCACGACGTCGTGAATTTGTCCCTTGTCCATTTTAGCGTCCTTCAGGGCCTTTTCTACCGGTTCCAGCGTTCCTCTGAAGAGGTCGGAGCACAGTTCTTCGAAGCGAGCTCTAGTTATCTTGGTGTAGAAGTCGATGCCTTCGTAGAGGGCGTCGATTTCTAGAGTGGCTTCCGTGCTAGACGATAGAGTTCGTTTAGCTCGTTCGGCGGCCGTTCTTAATCGACGCAAAGCCCTCGGGTTGGAGCGTAAATCTTTCTTGTATTTCCTCTGGAATTCTTCGGCGAAGTGAGTCACCAGCCTGTTGTCGAAATCTTCACCGCCGAGGTGCGTATCGCCGGCCGTTGCTCTGACTTCGAAGAGAGAACCTTCGTCGATCGTGAGGATGGATACATCAAACGTACCGCCGCCGAGATCGAATATCAGTACGTTCCTTTCGCCTTTGAGACTCTTGTCCAGACCGTAAGCCAAAGCGGCCGCCGTGGGCTCGTTTATGATCCTCAGGACGTTGATGCCTGCTATGGCACCGGCGTCTTTGGTAGCTTGTCTTTGAGAATCGTTGAAGTACGCCGGAACCGTGATAACTGCGTCTTTGACTGTTGTTCCTAGGTAAGCTTCGGCCGTTTCCTTCATCTTAATCAACACCATGGAGCTAACTTCCTCCGGCGCGAATACCTTTCTCTCGCCTTTGTATTCCACTTGGATTTTGGGCTTGCCGCCATCATTCACCACCTTAAACGGCCAGTGTTTGATGTCTTGTTGGATCTTCGGGTCGTCGTATTTCCTCCCGATGAGTCGTTTGGCGTCGAAAATCGTGTTGCTCGGATTCATCGCCACCTGGTTCTTAGCGGCGTCTCCGAGGAGACGCTCCGAGTCCGTAAAAGCCACATAACTGGGCGTCGTTCTGTTGCCTTGGTCGTTGGCGATGATTTCCACCTTTCCATGCTGCCATACTCCAACACAGGAGTAGGTAGTTCCCAAGTCGATACCAATAGCTGGAGCTTTCACCATTTTGACACTTTTGTATAACTTGTATTCGTATAGAAATTCACTGATTGTAAATTCACTTGTAAATTTGTAGCGCTTCGTTCGCTTTCGTATTAGTTCACTGTTTGCTGTATTTGAATTGAATGAACTCCCGCCGTCGGCGAAGGCTTTTATATGAACGACGAAACCGACTCGAACATTCTCGAACGTTCTATCGAACTTCGTCGAACGTCGCCGGCTAGCGTAGAATGTTCTAGCATGCGCTTACGATACGGTAGTGCAGTACATGAAAACAAAGCATTGGCGGCGGAACTTCACATTAAATAGTAAATTTTCACTTCGAATATTATTAATTAAAAGAAAAAGAATTGTGTTACTGTATACAGAGTGTTTAAAAAAATGTCACACAATGAAAAGGGGGAGTAGTATGGCACAAAATATGCAGAAAAGTATTAATAAACATGTGTTCGCAAATGCGCCGTTTGGGCTGTAGTGCAATATAAAGGGTGGTCATTTTAAAAGGAAAAAGGACAATATCATGAGATGTATTAAATTTTTTTAAACCGTTAATTTTATCGACTTTAAACAAGAGTATGTTTGCCTTATGCAGATTGTTCCCATAAAAGTTACGAATTGTTAATCACTGGAAAAACGCCGCCACTGTCTTCCAGAGAGTAGTGTAGGATTCATTTGATCACCAAATTGGGTACACTGGTGTACAAATTTATATGAAGTTGTACACTTATTTTAATGTCATCTATACGCTCCCGAGTTATTTACATCTATTTTCTGCACACTGTGTATACTATACAGTGAGAGTGTAAAGGTACAAATTCGTTAGCTTGATTTGTACATTGGGGAATAAAAGCTCGGACACGTTTATTATTTTTTTTTAAACTTAGATACATTTTTAAATGGAATGCCCTATTTATTATTTAATTTTTAGTTTTTAGTAGAAAATAAACGTACGTTTTATAAAGGTTTTCTATACCTAAACCGCCTTTGAACAACAAAATCGAATTTTGCGAGTTTGCAATGCTTATTTTAATGTTCAAATTTTCGGTAATTATTATTTTTTATGTAAAATTAACAACACAGCCTTACAATGGACCAAAATTAATGTTACACTTTTCAAAAATTCGGTAAAATGTACAGGATGTCCAAAAAGTATATTAACCGAATTGAAAGCCAATCTTTGATGGTGGCAAGGTGATTTTAGCAGCTTTTGTTAACCTTGAAAGTGAAAAGGAGGACACAGAATCTTTTAATAATGTGAAATTGGTTTATAGCTAATTCACGTCATTTTCGCGTATGTGAACTGCTACTGGGATTGGTTTATTTTCAACCTCTTTATGTACCAAAGGAAAAACTTTTTCATGTCTTCAGCTGCAGTTTTAGCATCTTCATTGTCGTTTCCATAAGGCCTTTCCCAGCGGGGCGTGAGTTCTGGGTCGCCCGGTATAAGGATATGACGACTAATAATTTCTAAGAAATAAATTTCTAGAGTTATCTGAAATTTTCTAGATGTTTCTATCATCAAATTTCTAGAAGTTTCGATCGAGTTTCAAGAAGTTTCTGGAATTTTCTAGATGTTTCTATCATCAAATTATTAGAGGTTTCGATTGAGTTTCAAGAAGTTTCTGGAATTATCTGGAATTTTCTAGATGTTTCTATCATAAAATTTCTAGAAGTTTAGATCGAGTTTCAAGAAGTTTCTGGAATTTTCTAGATGTTTCTATCATCAAATTATTAGAGGTTTCGATTGAGTTTCAAGAAGTTTCTGGAATTATCTGGAATTTTCTAGATGTTTCTATCATAAAATTTCTAGAAATTACGATCGAGTTTCTAGAAGTTTCTGGAATTATTTGGAACTTTCTAGATGTTTCTATTAACAAATTTCTAGAAGTTTCGATTGAGTTTCTAGAAGTTTCTGGAATTATCTGGAACTTTATGAATTATTCTATCATCAAATTTGTACAAGTTTAGATCGAGTTTTTCTAGAAGTTTCGATCAAGTTTCTAGAATTATCTGGAACTTTTTCAGTTTTCTGGAAGTGGAAGTGGAATTTTTCAGAAATTCTAACAATTTTCTATACCGTTTTTAGAGATTTCCAGAAGTTTCACACAAACAACCGGATTACCTACGTGGGGGCAGGTTACATTTTTGGGTACATTTTTGTACATAGTTTTTTTGTCTATATCATCATAATAAATGTTACTTTATACACAAATCGAATTTGTTTATGCGCATTTTATAGTGGTTACCGTATAAACTTGAATGTTGTAGTAAGTTGATTTTTAAATGTGTTTTATAATGTGATTTATACTAAGACTGTAAACTTATAATAATTTGTGCTGAAGTAGTAAATTAATATCAAATACCTTCTTCGTTTCTTTTATTCAACACTTAAAAGGAGAAGTTAGTAATAAAACTGGAATTTAAATAAATACTTATATTTTATTAACATAATAAAAAAAAAATACAAACTATAAAAAATTATCACTAATCAGTCTAAAATTCTACAATAAATATCAAAGTCTTAAAATTAAGGAACTGGTTTATGTGTACATATTATTTAATCCACCTCTTCAATGGTAGGTCCGCCCGGTGCTCCACCGAATCCTCCGGCTTGCTGACCGCAACTACCTCCCGGCATTCCTCCAAATTGATTGCCACCTTGGCCTTGGTACAATTTTGCCATAATCGGACTGCAAGTCGCAGTCAACTGCTTCTGTTTATCCTCGTATTCTTCTTTTTCCGCCAGCGTATTGCTGTCCAACCATTTTAAGCAACTATCGCACTCCCTTTCCACCGTCGCTTTGTCTTCGGCCGGCAACTTATCGCCGCAATCTTGTACAGCCTGCTTCAATTGGAATACGTAGCCTTCTAATTGGTTCCTTGCGGAGATTTTCTCTCGTTGACGTTCGTCTTCTTCCTTGTACTGCTCCGCTTCCGACACCATTCTGTCGATGTCTTTCTGGGACAGCCTGCCCTTGTCGTTTTTGATGACGATGTTGCGCGAGTTGCCTGAGCTGGTGTCTTTAGCGGAGACATTCAGGATGCCGTTGGCGTCCAAGTCGAAAGTCACCTCGATTTTCGGCACCCCGCGAGGAGCTGGTGGTATCCCCGTCAAATCGAAAGTGCCCAAAAGATTGTTGTCCTTCGTCATCGCCCTTTCACCTTCGAACACTTGGATTGTAACGGCTGGTTGGTTGTCGGAGTACGTGGTAAAAGTTTGGGTTTGCTTGCACGGTATCCTGGCGTTTCTTTCGATGATTTTCGTCATGACTCCGCCGGCCGTCTCGATACCCAACGATAACGGGGCGACGTCTACCAAGAGGACGTCTTGGATCTTGGAATCGGTTTCTCCGCTGAGCACGGCTGCTTGGACGGCGGCTCCGTAGGCGACAGCTTCGTCTGGATTAATGGACAGATTGAGGGATTTGCCGCTGAAGTAATTCTGCAGAAGCGACTGTATTTTCGGAATGCGCGTAGATCCGCCGACGAGGACTACGTCGTGAATTTGTCCCTTGTCCATTTTAGCGTCTTTGAGGGCCTTTTCTACCGGTTCCAGTGTTCCTCTGAAGAGGTCGAAGCACAGTTCTTCGAAGCGAGCTCTAGTTATCTTGGTGTAGAAGTCGATGCCTTCGTAGAGGGCGTCTATTTCTAGAGTGGCTTCCGTGCTAGACGATAGAGTTCGTTTAGCTCGTTCGGCTGCCGTTCTTAATCGACGCAAAGCCCTCGGGTTGGAGCGTAAATCTTTCTTGTATTTCCTCTGGAATTCTTCGGCGAAGTGAGTCACCAGCCTGTTGTCGAAATCTTCACCGCCGAGGTGCGTATCGCCGGCCGTTGCTCTGACTTCGAAGAGAGAACCTTCATCGATCGTGAGAATGGATACATCAAACGTACCGCCGCCGAGATCGAATATCAGTACGTTTCTTTCGCCTTTGAGACTCTTGTCCAGACCGTAAGCCAAAGCGGCCGCCGTGGGCTCGTTTATGATCCTCAGAACGTTAATGCCTGCTATGGCACCGGCGTCTTTGGTGGCTTGTCTTTGGGAATCGTTGAAGTACGCCGGAACCGTGATAACTGCGTCTTTGACTGTTGTTCCTAGGTAAGCTTCGGCCGTTTCCTTCATCTTAATCAACACCATGGAGCTAACTTCCTCCGGTGCGAATACCTTCCTCTCGCCTTTGTATTCCACTTGGATTTTGGGCTTGCCGCCATCATTCACCACCTTAAACGGCCAGTGTTTGATGTCTTGTTGGATCTTCGGGTCGTCGTATTTCCTCCCGATGAGTCGTTTGGCGTCGAAAATCGTGTTGCTCGGATTCATCGCCACCTGGTTCTTAGCGGCGTCTCCGAGGAGACGCTCCGAGTCCGTAAAAGCCACATAACTGGGCGTCGTTCTGTTGCCTTGGTCGTTGGCGATGATTTCCACCTTTCCGTGCTGCCATACTCCAACACAGGAGTAGGTAGTTCCCAAGTCGATACCAATAGCTGGAGCTTTCACCATTTTGACACTTTTGTATAACTTGTATTCGTATAGAAATTCACTGATTGTAAATTCACTTGTAAATTTGTAGCGCTTCGTTCGCTTTCGTATTAGTTCACTGTTTGCTGTATTTGAATTGAATGAACTCCCGCCGTCGGCGAAGGCTTTTATATGAACGACGAAACCGACTCGAACATTCTCGAACGTTCGGTCGAACTTCGTCGAACGTCGCCGGCTAGCGTAGAATGTTCTAGCATGCGCTAATGGTACGGTAGTGGAAAACTGCACAAATTACGCGCATGAAAACAAACCATTGGCGGCGGGACTTCTCAGTTAAAAGTAAATAATTTACACTTCGAATATTAATTAAAAGAAAAAGAATTGTGTTACTGCATAAGTAATGTATATTCAAATCAATAGTTTGCAATAGTAAGTAGGCCATGGTTTTTATCGATTTCAAACTGAGCTAATTACGTATTGATAATAATAATAATAAATAAATAAAACTTACATGTTTTACTTTCCAATAACACAGCTTTTGATTATAATTTATTTTGTAACTTGTTTAAATTACTTTTCACAAAAAAAAGATTTTAAAAAGATAAACACTTATTCTCACTAATTATTCTCTATGATCCATAAATTCAATAATCTATCTATCATTGTCACATATCTGTCAACAATGCCAACTGTCAGATCTAAATTGGATTAAAAAGTCTATAATAAGCGAAAATAAAATAGTTTTTATTATAATTTTCGTCATACCTCTATTATTAGATACCAACTAAATCCCGAGAGTACGCCGCTGGTAGAGTTCTCTCGATTCCGCTTGTTGCACGGGGAAATTGCCAGAGCATTCGGGACACGAAACACCATGGAGACGCGAATATTCTAGAATAATCGAGAATGCCAACATATCACAGAGCTCGTTGGGTTAGATTTCGGGATGGAGGAAGAACTTGTCAGGAAGAGTTAGACAGTTCATGAGTTCTTGTTATGCATTTTACAGCTTTCGAGCTCATAAAATGGCCTTTAGCAGATGCTGCGGCGCGCATAAATTAGATTTGCGAAGTGTTTCTTTTTGTTGGGTGAACTTGTGAAGTAACCCCTTTCAGATGCATTCAGAAATTAAAATTATTCTTTCGACAGTGACAACTAACTTGGCTTCGCTTTTAAACTCTTAATGGCCGATCATTTATCTTCTGATAAGTTTCTTTTAACAAGAAGTATTGTTAACATTTGAGTACAATTTATTTACCATCAGTGGTATTGATGCCAAATGCATAGTATTCTAATGTTACTTCCAATTGAAAGAAATTAAAGATATATCTTTGGGGTACTTTTCAATATTGATTTTTTTCTAGATGAGAATCTCCAGAGATTGCTAGAAATTTTCAGAAATTTCCAAAAATTAGTAGATGTTACGGTTAAGTTTCTAGAATTATCTGGAATTTTCTAGATGTTTCTATCATCAAATTTCTAGAAGTTTCGATCGAATTTCTAGAAGTTTCTATAATTATCTGGAACTTTCTAGATGTTTCGATCAAGTTTCTAAAAGTTTCCAGTAATTTATAGATGTTTGTATAAAATTTCTAGAAGTTTGGATCAATTTCCTGGAAATTTCGTTCAAGTTTTTAGAATCATCTGTTTTACATAAAACACCGGGTTGTCATAAAGAAAAACTTTATTTTTTCAATTATACAAAATATCTTATATAATTATATCCACCATTTTTAAAATTTCTAGAACATTCAACAAATAACTGTAAAAAATATTTATATAAATATAAAATCCTAAATAATTAATTTATGTACAAATATCCAACAAATGTTATTTACTCCTTGTGTAAAACATACAATGAAAAAAAAAACACCCTGCATTTCAAAATTAACATTTATGTTTATCATTTAATTTCTCAGCAAGGTAATTCTCTTCTTTTCTACAATCACCTAACACATATAATATAAATGTAAATATTTATACCTGTATATTCAAATAAAATATTAGAGTAAAATAATATTTATAAAATAAAAAAATAATAATAGAGCAGATCCAGAAGACAACGATTAAGTTAAGAGCATTATTAATTACGTCTTGAATTCGAGAAAAGGACAAATTTACAACGTACTTACAACAGAAAAAAAACAAGGAAAAAGGAAAGAGCGTTTGAGATTGAGCAAATTCAAGTAGGCACATTTATCTTTTTCCTTCCCAATCGCACCGATAATTTCTGTAAGCGTGTACTTAAAGTTAATTGAGCATTTCGCTAAATGATGGCATCGTAGAATTTTTTCTCAAATTATTTTTTTGTGTGAGTCGTATAAACTCTGTTCAAAAAGAAAATAATGTAGAAACCGGTCCAAAATTTATATGAAAAACACTTCATTATACGACGTCATTTATCAATATCAAAACTGTCATACTTTGAATATCAAACGTCAAAAGTGTCAATTCTTATCATCTTTACGCTGATTAACGGTGACATTAGTCACATTGGACGGATTGAAAACCCACTGCTTAAAGCTACTCTCGCCGTTTCCATTCCCATTAGTGGGCAGTGGGCTGTTCTCCTCGGGTGACGAATCCACTTTTCTGGGTATCTTCGAATTCGCCCTGATCGACGTCACGGTGACGTTGTTTTTGGCAGGCGACTTGATCTTCTGCGTTATAGAAGACGTCATCAGTTCCAAGAGAGCGGCGTCGTTTTCGCCGTCTAGATGGCGCGAGTCGCGGCGCTCCGGTGAAGTCGGCGGCGTTTTGCCGGTCTTCGCGACGGGAATCCTGGATTTGGCGGCGGCTGTGGAAGACATGGAGTGCTGCGATGAAGGCAGAGGGGGTTTCTCGAAATTGGTCTTCAATTGTTCGACGTTTGTGGATCTCTTCTCCGGGATCCTGGACGGGGAGTAACTGGACGTGGTGAATTTGATTTCTGGGAGCTTCTTGAGCTGTTGCTCTGCTAGTTTTTGGATCTTGTATAGTTCCTTTTGGTGCGTTTTTTCTTGTGGTTGTTCGCTGGTGGGGAGGTCTGATCTTATTTTTGGAATTAGTCGGTCTTTGTCCAGGATTAAAACATCGTTTGATCGCTCCTTAAAGACATCGTTGCCTTTTGAAAAATCAATTGTAAAGCTTTCAGAAGGTGCAATCACGTTGGGTTGATCTTTAGAAGCTTCGTTTTCTTCAAACAATATCGGCTCACTCTTTATCAAGTCGATTTTTCCTTTTATTTGATCGTTGATGTTATCTTTTAGATCAATTTTCTCATTTAATTGATTTTTGGGGAAAATTTCCGAACCTAAAATCACCTTTGATCGATCGTTGATGATGTCTTCAAACAATTCTTTCTCCTTTACCACATTCTTCGATAGACTTTTCAAGCTTTCAATTACTTTCGGTTCATACACCAGGTCATCCAAATCCTCTTTTATTTTTGGACTATTCACAATGAAACATTTCGAATCTGAGTTCTCTTTACCTTCGTTATCTTGCAGTTGGTTTTTGTTGAAATTTTCCAACCCCATCATCACCTTTCTTCTATCATTGACGTCTTTCAATTCTTCATTCTCTTTCGATTGATCCGCGAATTTTTCGAAGCTATTCCTCTTTCGAGGTGGCTCCAAAACGAAGTCCTCCAGATTCTTATCGAATTGGTGGATGTTGTTCTCGAAATGCTCTAATTTAGCTTCGAAACTCTTCACATAACGCTTAAAATCTTCATCCAAGCTCTTTTCTGACTCTTCGTTGCTCCCTTTGATCGAATCCTGCTCGACAGCTGCTTCATCAGGAGTGACTTTGATCTCTGTGATGTAAGATTTGGTTTCTAATTTATCTTCATTAGGAGAAACTGGTTTGTTGTTGGAGTCTTCTTCTAAAGAATTCAAAGGGAAATCATTAACGGAAAACTCCAAACTATGCAAATGGCAATCTCCATTAGGAGAATTGAAGACGCTGACGTTGCTAACATGTTTAGTAGGCTTTTCGAGATTTTCTTTAGAAATTTTGAAGTCAACTGAATTGCTAATTTCCTTTACCATAGTATTTAGCAACGGAATTTTAGACAAGACTTCTTCTGGTCGAGGAGGTGTGGACGGTTTCAATGGAATTATTTCTCCAGTTTCCAAAGAATGAGGCGGAGAGGTATCCAGAGAAAAGTCATCTGGCGGTTGCGGGGATTGTTCAGGTATTCTCTGCCTGTTATTCCTCTCCAATTTCACCGATTCGAAAGGCTCGAAGATCCTGTTATTAATCCTCGTCTTCTTAACAGGTATTTCCATGTCATCGTAATCATTCCCGTTGGTGTGTAGAGGTAGCTCCTGGTGGATCATATTATTGGATTCATTAGTTTGTGTTTCATCCACATCTATAATCGAATTGTCTAAGTTTTGGTGAAGTGTCGAAGATTTAATATTGATAGCTCGACCAGTGTTGTTATCGATTTCCGGCCAAATTTCGTTCTTAGTTTGTTTTACTGCCAATTCCTCTTCCTCTTCCTCGTTCTGGATACTATCGGTTTGATCTGGTTTTAGAACAGCATCTTCTAGAGTACCCCATTCCGTTGATTTCTTCAATCTATTACGCTGGAAAGTACCCAAATCGTCAGATGTTGTTCGTTTCTCTAATAGAACCGAATCTTCTTCGGGGGCGATTTTTCTTATGTTCGATACATTGCCATTGGCGGTGTCGGAGATGTCCAAACTCTGAGCCCGCTCCAGAGTGCCGGTATTGGGGGTTTCAGAACCCTCCATTTTGCTTAAATCGCCCGTGCTGAGGGTTTTCCTCTGCCTCTTCTCCTCTTCTTCGGTCTGATGGACGGTAATCGAGCTGGAGTCTAGCTCAATAGTGTTCGCTGAATCATTCTCCGCATCCGAATCTGAACTGACCTTTTGCTCTTCTACCCGTTGAATAGTTTCGGGTTTCGCCTCCGGTTGGATTATGGACGATTTTCTGTGATTCAAAACCGCTGTAACCGCTTGCAGCATCTCTTCGGGAAGCTCCAATGGAATGCCATCGGCGTTTCTTTTTATTCCGGAGCCGTTGAGGCTGTTTCTTTGGAACTGGTCGGGCTTGTCCAATTTCTTTTCTCGTTTCTTCGCTTGCGGGGGCTTGTCACTTTCAGGTGCTTCCGCTGAGAAGCCATTAATGCCGCTGTAGGAGCTTTTAGTGTCGTTAACAGGACTTTTCTTAGAGGTCTCCGTGTTTGTCTGTTCGATTTTCGTTGGTTTGTTGGTATCAACATTCTTCAGTTCTGATGCTTTTAGATCTGCTTGTAAAGGTAGAACTTTGACGCCGAATTTGGACAATGGGCTCTCCGATTTTTGTACTTGGTCTTTCGTTACATTGGACTTTTTAGTATCAATTGTCGAGTTGATCAGCTTGTCTATAGTTTTGAAGGTTGTTTGAGGCGATTTGGAATCCTTTCTTTCCAACGTGGTGGCGTTGCTGGCGGTTTTCTTCGGGCTGGACTGACTGGAATTGGAATCCTGCGATTTCCATTTGGATGTTTTATCCATCTGTGGAGAAATATCGATTAAAGAGAGTTTGTAGGAATGCGAGAGATTCGTACTTTAGATAAATCCGAATGGGATGAACTCTTAGAGAGCCACGGATGAGCCGGCCTGCCCACTTGCCCTTTGGGCACGTTGTGCACGAGTCTGCCTCCTCTTGCTTCTACGACGACCTCATAAGGGCTGGCGTAGCTCAGAATCGCCAGAGCATCCGAATACACCATGTGCTCAAAATTGATCGTCACGCTGTTTATTCTATCGCCTGAAAATTGCGAGTTATTGAGAGAAAAATTCCATTGTTGAATGCAAACCTGAATTGAGCTTTCCCGAATCGAACGCGGGACCTCTCTGCATGACCTCCTTCACGTAAATCCCCTCCTTCATATTGCCGCAAATGTTGAAACCCAGCCCGGTGAAATCCTCGCTACGCAACGGCACCACTTTCACCTCGTTCTCCTGGAAAAATCCAGTAAAAATTCAAATCTCGCATTTGCATTTCCGACGAACGCAGAGAGGAAAAAAATAAACCAACCGTTATCGCCGAATCGTCGGCGCTCCTCTTCTTTCCCTGCTTCTCCGACATGACGTTCAACAGCAGCCCCGCGCCTCTCCCCTTAGTGGCCCCATCGCCGCCCAAGTAGCGCTCCACCGCCGCCTCTGCGAAACAACACGGGTGAATTTTTACGGCGCGCTCCGGGGATTTTACCGCCCGATTGGCTTACCTTTAAAGCCCGGATTGTCGAAGGCGAATCGACCTTTGCCCTTCTCCGGATCGGTCTCCAGAATCAAGTGGTCTGGAACGGTAAGAGACAATTGAGAACAGATAAGGACTCTATAGGTTTATACGATGCAAAAGTACTCTCATCCGAAAGCCATTTTGGTTAAAACTTTTTAGGAAGGTGAGAAATGAGAACACATCTGTTAGGGGACAAAAAGGACAGGGGACAGAGGGGACAGAGGGGACAGGGGAAAGGGGACAAGTGACAGATGACAGGTGATAGAAGACAGTGGCTTGTTAGTGGGTATACATAAAGGTTTGATTAATATAAAATAGCACCAAGAATGGGAGTACACAAAGTGGAGTAGAATTGATTCAGAAATATTGGCGCGTACAGTAACTGTGATTTTTGATATAGATATGGATATGTGGATATGGCGTTGGACGTGTTAAAAGTACCAAACGAGCATCGAACCCTAATTGTTATTTAGTACACGCGGCAGAACATCCTGGGCGCACTCGGATCGGAAATTAATTAATTATGTATTCCAGCGACGCGCACGCAGAAGATGCGAGGCGTATTCTCGCTCGGGATTAATGTAATAATTCAGAAAAAAAAGGAGGAAAAATTGAGTTTCTTTTATGACGTTCGGAATTCCATCGCGGAACCGGTCGAAGCGAGTTGGATAATCGATTTTTTATGCGCGCCGGTACCTGTACTGTACGAATCGAAACGTCATCGATTATGTCGGAGATGAAATCTCCGATGAACTACTGTTAGTCCGTTTGACCCGAAAATTCTAAGTAGTTTTCTATGTTAATTGACACGAATAAACCCGTTTCGAAAGTCGACGTTTGAATGTTTAATTTAATGCGTCCGATGGGTTCGTTAGAGGTGTGAAAAAATTTTTATCCAAAAATTACCATAATCTCGTTGTTTCGAAAAAGTCGATACTTGCCTGTTTTTGATCTCCTCTTGTTTCTCCAATGCATGATGAACCAAATCAGCAGGCATGTAAGCACGAAGGTGAAAACGACAGAGGAGGCCACGGATCCAGGACCGTAACAGATTGAAGAATCATCTTGTGCCGCCGAGACGCCGATGGTTAAAAAGAAAACCGGGAAAATCAGGTTTTCAGCTAGAGTCATGTTTGTGTATACTTCTTCGTCGTGTTGTTATGTTCAGTTAAATGTCATTTCAGTCTTGGGGAGTTTCGAACACGAGCATTTTCGTCCTGGAAGAGAAAAAATGCTCAAATGACGGGGCGATAAAAAACAAATAAAAACACAATAATATCTAATCTCGTTGTTTGAAATAATAGAATTATCTGAAACAATCGGGTATTTGAAAAATTCCTGACCTTGTCAGTTGTAACATGTAGTTTTTGCTCACTGACCGGCATTATCATTAACAATTCCAAGGATGTTTTCAATTTTTTATTTGAATTAAAACAAGTTAAGTGAATAAAAACTAACTGTTCGCGGTTATGAATTGATTTATTATGCAAAAGTGCATTATAAAACTGAGTTAAACATTCAATATAACAACAATATTTACTTATTTTTCTTGTTAGTCATAGCTGAGAATTTTTTATTTGCAGGAATTCCAGCAAGATCAAAACAACATTTCGAAATGAATTTAGGAGATGCCTGTGAACTATTGATCTTTAAATGACAACTTTTTCTATTTATAGTGCAATAATTGAAACGAATGTAAATTTATAATAAGTAATAAAAAAAGTTTTCGGAGCTATTTTTATGAATTTAATATTTAATAAGGTCAAAAAGTACAATAATTTTAAAATGTGCAATCAGACCACTGAAAAGTTCAAACATTTATAAAATTAAAAGATTAAATATTTAACCAAATACTTGGACTAAATAGGATATATTTAAACATTTCAAAACTAATTAAAATACCTAAAAACGTTTAGGAATCAAAACATTTAAAAATCTACAATTTTATCATAGTTTTAGATAACAACTCAAATATGCCATTAAAATATCTACGAATAATCTAGTAACAAAATAAGTAAAAAACTTACCAGCAATACGCACACTAATAAACGCAATATAATCCTTACTATCACCTCTCCCTCGTAAATCAACCCACGTACGACTACGGGGGTAGCACGATAAAAACAAAAATAAAACAAAACTTACACTAAATACATTTAAAAACCGCCGAATTCCATCTATTCTCACCGCTGCAACGCGTCGAAACAGCCACTATCCCCCTGTCTCAGAACCCCCGATGAGTTGTTACCCTAATTTTCCCGATTTTTCGGTCTTATCCCATAAAAAACAAACGGTACACGTGGAATTTACGCGCACACAAACAGGTGTGCCTTGGAAAGTGGCGTATTCGAAACTTAAACTTGTGGAATGCGCGGACAACCAGGTAGGCTCTGAAACAGGTAGGCTACTTGATTGTGTCGTGTTATCACGGTGGGCCATTGCGGGGCCGGGTGGGGAGATTGCGAGGCAAGTGATCGGGAAACAGGTGAAAGAGACGGCGTTGCCGACTCTTTTTACGGAGACTTGCCGTGGTTTTGTTTGACCGGAAAAAATGAATTTTCTAATCGCGGTTTTGTGAAAAATCCTAGATGATGTTCTAATTCTTAGAAAAATAGTAGTATCCTCTTAATGTGGGGAGGGTAGATTACTACACTAAAATTTCTGGGGATATACCTACTTTCTGGAGCACCCCTGTATATTTATTCAGAATCCTTTAAAGCAGGATGAACTTTTAAATTCGTTATTGAGGCCGGTATGATGAATTTCATTGGGAATTTCCAATCAATTGACTCAATCGGGCATTTTCACAATATTTTCATTGTTTTGCATTTTTGGTACGTTATTTTCGAAATCGATGTAAATGAAAAAAAAGGAGCAAATCTATCGCGTGCATTTTTGCAAATCGGATTTCTCGCCTATGAATCACAAAAAACGGGCAGGATATTTCCGATAAAAGAGCCATAAACAATTTTTCATTCGTTAGTCAGATGAATTATAATGAGTTTGGATTTTTTCTCTTATCGTCGTGCCGTCGATTAGCAGTTGGAAATGTTAATTGGAAAACGATTAATAGCAATTTTATTTTCCTAAAGATCCAATTAACGATCAAGCTTTTCCCATAAAAATAATGTTTGTTTCGGAATTTTTTTGGTTCATACTTAAACATTTAAATTGTGTCATGTAGGGAAATTCTTCAATCAAATTAAATTAGATGAAATATTCTTGAAATGATAAATGTTGGCATCGTTTTTTATGGAAAATCGAAAATTGTTAAAGCGGAAAATTCGCCTAACGAAAATTCTAACACTTATCTCCCCCTACTCACAACTCACAATAATAACCCGATCTTTTCCTACGTTTGATTAACGACGGCTCCGTAGGCGGATTTTCCGAAGAAAACTGAACCGCTCGGAAAACGCGCGTGCGCGCTTTCCAGCCGTCCTCGATTTTCTCGGCGAGAGAGTCTGAATAGCTCCACCAGTAGCGCGCTCAGTTCTTATCCGTTCGTTTCAGCTTTTCCGGCCATTTTCCCGCTTACGCTCGCTTCTTTTCCCTACGCGGTTTTCCGCGTACTTTCCGTACATTCGGGCGGTCGACATGGGAAAGAAGAACTCCAAACTAAAGCAGGACACCATCGATAGACTAACACACGCCACATATTGTAAGTATTTATATTCAACAAATCTCTATTTGCACCAGGAGAACCTATTACGTTTTAGAAACATGTATTTACTATGGGATGCTAGATGCTGTAGGTTGTAGAAAAATTAATTCTGTTGTTATTTTAATATTATTATTGAGAGTACTAGTGTTTTTTTTAAGTAATTGTTTACATAACTTTCAAATGACAACTGCAACAATTAAATGAACTGTCTTCTTTTGACATTTGACAACTACCTACTTAGATAATAAGTAACAAATTTATACTATTTTGCAAATTATTATTCACAAATACCCATTTCAAAGAAAACCCAGAAATGTACAGGATACAAAAGACCATTTAAAAAAAGGCGTCGACTGCCACACTTCCGCTGATCTATTTAAAACACGCCACCCCCGAGAACCACCTCTCGCCCTTCCCTCCGCATCCCCCGACGGACCTTGAACCGCCTCCCCTTTCACTATTCTCCTGCAGTCGTCGAACATCCCGAGGTAACCTGTTCGTTTTTCGAGCAGTCCTCCCGGCGATGGGTCAAGGGATGTTTGTCGCAGCGTCTGGCGAGGCGCCGCGACGCCTGGCGCCTCCGGAGTCTTCCCGGATTATCCGCCGTTCCGTCTTGTTTGGCCCGAACGCGAACGGTGGTTTTCCGTCGATCGGCCGGGGATCGGAGACGGGGGATGCCCCCGTACCTGCCAGCTCGTTTTCGGGTGCTAATCGATTGAGTAATTAAGCTAATTAGGCGCCTGTAGGGGTACTGTGTGAATTATTTACATTTGCGAGATTCATGCCTGTAGCAGCGATGCTATTCAGCCACTTGTCGAAACTGACGGGAGTCAAACAGCGTGAAAAAATTAGCAAATTTGCAGGAAATTCCTGATGTCTAAATTCCTGGTAGATCTCGGCACGTTGTGTGCTGGTATAATGACGGGCACTTGGTTGGGCAAATACGGTGGAGACTTTTTTGGGATGTCCGCCGACGCGACGCCCGTGAACGACGCCGCCAATTGGCAAGGAGTAGCTAATAATGCTGCTGATGATGATGATGATGATGAAGAAGAGGACGAGGAATTAGAAGAAGATCCGGCGGAGAATGCAGAAAGCGAGGGGACCCAGTGAAAATTGTGGCGAAGGAAGAATGGTGGTTTTGAAGTTTTGAAGAGCGAACGAATTTTGGCTTGATTTGTAATAAAATAAGTCGTGAGATGTATCGTTGTTTAAATTGAAAATTAGTATGCTGAAATGAGGGTAAATCTTTTAGTTGTTTGTTTAATGCTCTGAGTGTTTGTAGAAGAGGTTGAGGGTTGAAACAAGAATAAATTTGGTTTGCATAAATTTGCGAAGGTACAATATAAAGTGTCTTGAAGGGCAAGTTAATTAAATACTTGTTAAAATGTATTTATTATTTAACATTTCAAAGTTAAGCGTTCTAGCTCGAACACCCTATTCCGTATAATTTTCGTACACTAATTACCCGCATGTATAACGTTTAAAACAAAAATACTTTGTTTACCTAGTATTTCAAATTACTTATTACGGTTATTTTGTTTCAGTTACAGAAAAAGAAATACGGCAATGGTAAGTATACATTACTTTAATAACAAACCAGGGAAAATATTCTATTGATGACTGACTATTTATTCAAGACTGAGCCATTATTAGGGCCACAAAATACAGGAGAGACCCCACCATCTCTTTTCCACCATACTATACTTACTATTTCAAATATTCACATTCAAATACTATGTCTACCGACTCGGGATATCTGGATTTCTATCTAATAAATATTTTATCTGATGCTTTTATATTATCCGCTCCACGTAAGTATCTACATTCGAGGTAAAATAAAGTCGAAGATCGGCCCGATAATACTATTGACAAAACATCCATTACGTCAATAACTTTCTGAGCGAAAATAAAAGTAAATAAAACAAGAAAGTTGATATAAACAGATATTAAATGTAAATCCCTTTTCACGGGGGAACAAGGATATATCCGCGTTTTTCTTTACGGATATTTTCATTTACGACAACGACAGTCGTTTTAAAAAGTTTCATCGTTGTAAAATGATTAATGGGGTGAATTATAAAGTTCTTTTTTGACAGTTTTTCTTAACTTTTATATTTCGGTTTTATTTCGGTCATTTTTCTTCGGTAGGGTTTTAATTTACATATTGAATGACTGATGAAATTCAAACATACATTTTTAAATTTCAATTACCACTGTTTATTTTAACAATTTCATTAAATTGATTATACCGATTTGAATTCGCGTAATGAAACTACGAAAATCACTTAGCTCAAATGCATAATTCATTATTTATTTTTCATTAGGTCGTAACATCAAAGGTATTAAAAAGATATCCGCACAAAGCGGTTTTCCTGTTAAAAATCACAGTCAATTACCGAAAGGTAAAAGAATATAGGGTTAGTACGTGTATTTTTCAATCTAATGGAAAGCTATTTTAGCAACAGGATATTGCGTGACTAGACGGCGTTTATAAATATATCTCATTATTGAATTTTCTTTTGTTGGAAAATTCAACGTGATATACCGAGCTGAAAAACGAAACGTTGATTAGGTCTTAAGAATAATGCGAGAATATAAAAATAAGATCTTATCATTCGTTTCTTTGATAACATTATCCGAGTATAATACATTCACGCTAACGTGGCTATGATGTCACAAGCTACGTTGCCACATTGTAATTTTTTCGGTTGTTTTTGGCAAATACTAGATTGTTTGTTTAGTGTTTTTTAATTGTTTTGGTTAGTGTGTCCATCATCAGGGAAACTTTCAGGAACAAACGCGCGATTTCTCCCCTAAAACTAAATCAGAACGATTGAAAGCGTTTTCTCGTTTCGTTTTCGCGAAAATTCCGCCGGAGGAAAGAGAATCAACGATTCGTTTTTGTTGCAGGCACAAAGGATTCTTGAAGGATTGCCCCAACGGGCTCCTCACCGAACAGGTGAGTTTCGTTTTTTGTTAGTTTTTCCATTACCTTTCGCTTGTTTAATGGAGATTTTATCGAAATTTACTTTACGTATTTTGTTACAGGGGTTCATAAAAATTTACAAGCAATTCTTCCCGCAGGGCGACCCTTCTAAATTCGCCTCGCTCGTTTTTAGGGTGTTCGATGAAAATAACGTAAGTATCATTAATTCGCTAATTAAGGGGTGATTAAATTTCCGGCCCCGTTTTTAATCGACTCTCTTTAGTACGAAATTGTATTGTGGAGGATTAAACTACCCTCGTAAATCAACAAGTCATCGATTTAAAAAATAATCGTCAGGCGGCCTTGTAAACTGTAGGGTATAGAGTTGTACATGTACACTGTATAAATAATAAATTGTGAATAAAAGGGTGGCACGTCGGAAATTACCATGCATATTGCCCCGGTGAAATAGGAGTGTGTTGTGTGTAGATGCACATTTTCATCTGAAAAATACTGCCGAATTTTCCAATAACGAAACTCGATACGGAAATTTATATTCTCTATAATAATAAATATTCATGAACCCTGTATACGGAACGTCGCCACGGAGGATCGATAAGAACATATTTATTTTTCATGAGAAGCATAAAAAGAGCGCTAAATCGATCGGCAAAATGTCTAGGAAAACGTTTGCATTGTTACAAATTAGCCTTATTTATTAACAAAAAAATTTTAATCGCTCGATTTATCCTACAGGCAGGTACGAATCTTCCGATTCGTTGGGCTCCAATTCCGCGAGAGAAAAAAACGGCGAAAATCAGCGGGATTTATCGGCGGGGAAATGACAAATTTCCCCCTGCGCCTTTGATCTCGATCGGAAACGATCCGAAAAATTGGAAAATATCGCGCGCGAATTGACTTTTAATTGAAAACACAGCGCAATCTGGACGACTGATTGATCTCTGGCTGCGCCAGCGTTTTCTGGATTCGCCGTATCCACTGGATTTCGTTACGTTCGCTAAATATGTATTCGATATTCCCCGTTCGAATTGCAAATGATGTGAATTTCAAATTAGGCGAATAATTAGAGTCGATTTTTTTGACAAACGCGATTTTCTGGATGCAAATTTAGTAGGCGTACCAATTATGAAATGCTCGTTTCCAATGCGGAAATTATTCCTTTAAAATGAACAAGGATTTTCGTGTTTCAGGACGGCTCCATCGAATTCGAAGAGTTCATTAGAGCGTTATCCGTGACGAGTCGGGGAAACCTCGACGAGAAATTGCAATGTAAGTATTTTTTTAATTACTTGGGTCCTTTTGTGATAGTTTTAAATAGCGGGAATTCGCCTTTCACAAACCGAAACGAAAAAAAAGGGTTACACAAATGGGAGCGTTTTTTTAATTGGCTCTAACTTTAGTTGCTTTAACCTTCGAGTTGGAAAAGTTTTGAGTTTTGTCCTAATTTCCAATCTTTCCGTAGAATATCCAACTCTAATTACTTCATGCATTATCAACACATTATTCTTTTATAGTAGGAACAAATTTTATTTTTCGTGATTAGGGTCATGAGTTTTTTACACCCTGTATGTACGTTGCGTTTCTTTTTGGCTATTAAGGGAATATTTCTACCACTTCAGTGTCAAGATTTAGGAGAATTAATGGTTATGTATTTGGCTTTCGGCGATAAGTCGGTAGGAAATTATCGAGACCCTCCACTCTCAAATGTAATTTTTCATTTGAGATTATCAAAAGAAGTTGCACAACTCCTTTTAAAAACGTATTAATATTTATATTTATGGTCGCTTTCCTCATCGGCCGCTCTTTTATCCATTAGGTTTTTCCTTTAAAGCTTGTGTTTCCCCGAAGGCAAAAAAAATCACGTGAAGGATAAAAACGGCGCTAAAATTCTAATTTGAGTGTTCTCTGGGCTTAAAAAAATGATACCAGGTGTGTCCAGAAAGTTTGTTACGTTTGGTAATTAAAGAAAATTGTGTACAAATATAGGAAAAATATTTATTGCATAAAAATCTACTACTCTATATTTCTATACAGTTCCATAAATTTTTCATGACGGGTATAAGCTTTTGGTTTTCAACTACAGTTCAGTTGAAGTGAAGGTTGAGGAGAACCATAATTTTTCATGATCTTGAAAGAACTTTCTTTAAAAAGAACAACAATTTATGATCTGGTTATGGATTTTCTGTAAATCTCTCGATTTAACTAGTTCATGAAATTGATGTCCGGCAAAATAGTAGCTGTAGATTTTAGTGCAATAAATATTTTCCTTCCATCTATTTTTTTTAAATCACCAAACACAACTTACTATCAGTAAACACTTTAGTATTAAGTAAACGACAGAAATGAAACAACCCATCACACCCAACTTCAAATTACTTTATTGTCAACAATGACAAAAATTCTTCAGCACGAAATAAACCAGTAAAAAACGTGTATAGATAAAAAGGCGTAGACCACACACACATACACACACAAATCGAAGTTGAAATGAATGACACACGTATTAGCCGCTATTCACCCCTTGTTCCCGCCGTCCGCCTCCGGTCCCAACGAGGAGATGCCCGTCCGCAGAAAGGTGTACTCCTTCACGTTGGGCAATCCGTGCACCACGCACGCGCTCAACGCCGACCGGCTCACGTTCATCGAAGCCGCGTCGTACCATTCGTTCGACTCGGCGTCGTAGTACTCCACGTAGTTGATCGTCGTCGAACCTTTCCAACGAACCCAAAAAATATTAATTTTCCGTGGGCGTATCGCCGATGTGCGAGCCATACGCCAACAAACAAACGTACCTCTTACTAACCTGACACAAATCTGTCATTGAATCCTCCAATCACGAATATGTAATCGTCCAAGAGGACGGTCGCGAAGTTGCTTCTCGGCGTTAGCATATCGGCGATGGGCGACCAGCCGTCCGAAACGTCGGGCGTGTATTTCTCGCCGCTGGCCAGCCGCGTGTACCCATTGAAACCGCCGATGGCGTACAAAGTGTTATTGAAGGAAACCAAAGACACTCCCGATCGGGCCGAAGTCATTTGCGATATAAACGACCATTGTCTCGTAGTCGTGTCGTACACTTCCGTTGAATTCATCACTTCTTGTCCGTTGAAACCTGTTAAATACACCATCATAAGCGAAGATATGCAAACAAATATTCACTAACCTCCAACTATATAAATCTTGTCCTGAACGGTAGCAGCGCTGGCGTCGGACCTTTGCTTCTGCATAGACGGTATAAGTTCCCATTGGTTCCTCTCCGGATCATATTTCTCGGCGGAATTCATCCGCGTCCTGCCGTTGTAGCCGCCCATCGCGTATATCTTCCCTCGGTGCACCACCACGCTAACGTAGCACCTCGGATAGTACATGCAGGATCGTTCGCTCCACTTGTGCTGCACCGGATCGAAGCACTTCATCGTGTTAAAGTACTCGTTCCCGTCGAAACCTCCTGCGAACCGTCCGGTTAGCGTCCCCATCGAACCGGCAAATTGCAAGAGTTACCTATCATGTAAATGATTCCGTTCAAGTTGCACAGCCCGTGGTAGGCCCTCGGCGAGGAGTCCGTGTCGCAGCTAAACAACCATTTATCGGCCCTGCTGTCGTAGGTTTCCATGAAATTGGTTGGGCTGCCAGCGCTCCATCCTCCTATCGCGAATACAACCGAGAACGGTATCCGAGGCCTGAACATGTAATCGTGCACTATATCGACGTCGTCGTCTTGATTTAACCCGCCCAACACGGCGAGCACGTCCTGCAGATACTCCTTGCATTCGGGATTTTCTATTATCAACGGCCATTTGGATATCTCGGCCACGCTGTCGTATGTCAACGTACCCAATCTAAAATCGATACAAATGTGAGTTGGGAAAAATGTAGAAAGTATAGTAGAAAGGAAATGGATGCATGACGAATGTAAATGGGTTACCTAATGCATTTAATGAGATTGAACAAATGGATTTTTCTTTTAACCGGGGAATACGATATCCATATTTTTACGGCGTCCAATACGGTCTCTTCGCTTTTTATATTTAATTCGTCGTCTTGTAAAATTTCTTCCAAATGATGAGCAGGGATGTTGTAAAACTCGTAACTGTCTTTTAACAATCTACAATTAAATTTTTCTAATCAATAAGGCGACATTCCTCTAATTTAGAACGTTTTTAGCTCACCTAGAAAAATTATGCCTGATGTACAGCTTTCCCTTATCGATTAGCTCTTTGCAAAAATACTGGCTGGCGAATTTCAGTATCTCTAAACAATTGGCCGGGCTCAGTTCGGTCATGAGGAAATTACAGCAAAGCTGTACAACGTCCAATATTTGATATTGATCGGCGTATTTCAATAAATCTTTGACGTTAGTTTTCGTTACGCCGCACGACCCTGTATACGCGTAATCTGCAATAGAGAGAATTAAACATCGTCCCCCATCGAATCCGAAAGCACAAAGCTCCTCTAGCGATTGTTCAACGACCCACAATGGCTATTATCCCATTTCCTCACTCACCTAGTAGCGTTTGGAATATATCCGCCGGTATGCTGATCCTGGCTTCGTTCGCCTCCTTTTGATCTCTATTGATAGAATTGGTGAATAAGGCCTTAAAGTACGGACTGACGGCCGCCAGGATGGCCCTGTGTATCTTGAACTCGGTGCCATCTTCGCACCTGACCAAGCCGTCGCACAGCTGGGATTTCTTGCGCAATTCGGACCAAACGGGCGGGAAATCGAAAACGCTCATCTGGAGATTAATTACTCGATTTAACAAACGAGCACGGTATCCAGTAGCATTATTCCATATGATGGTAACAGGGTATAAGAGCCAAATTAAAGAAGAATGTTTTGTGTGGAATGATGATGTGGTAGATGATAAAGGTGTGCTTGGTTGGGTATGTATGAGGTTTCAAGAGGTGTTATGGTAGCTTGAGGTTTGTACGGATGTACGAGCAATCCTTTTGTATTGATTTGTGTGCTTGTTGTGATGCTATAATCTCTATCATAGCAATATTATCTGGAAACCCCTTTGCTCAGTATTGTAATGAATGGATGTGTTGGATTGCGTGCGAACTGAACAGTAAATTGACGTAAATGTCATAACAAAAAATTCGCACCAATGAGATGCGGAAAAATAATTTGTGGGTTTTGTGTAAACATTTCCAATTGGCAAAGCTTGTTTTTGTTTGCACGAGATTTTTGTTAGGGGTAAGAAATGATTTTTTTTAAGTTTTTTTTGTTTGTCTACAGTGAAACCCACCTGGAATGCGCTGCAGCATCTTCGACATACAAAACTTGAATTTTTTTTCCGTTTCTTCGAACTTTTGTTACTGGTTGCTAAAATTTCGTCAGTTTTCGTCCGCGAGGGGATCTTTCTCAGTCGCATCGTAAACTCCATATTTATTTGTAATTGTGTTTCTAAATTTTTCGTTCGATGTGGTTCAACGCCTGGAAAATGCCACTTTTTCTACAATGACGTTTTCATGATCACTATTGAAGTGGGAGATATCGCTATCGCAGCTATCTGGAAAACCGCCGTGTCAATTGTCATTTCGTCGCTACCAACTGTTTTTTTACATACCAACCAACCCTACCAACTTTGTTTCTTCATTTCCAACTCGTTACCCTCCAACAAGTTTTCCAATCAAATCACCGGCAAGCGCAAACTATCTTCCACCGCCGATAGCATCGTATAAAGGAAACTATTCCCGAATCATTTACCTACCTTAACCATAAATTACCGAAATGTCGCGTTCTCCAAGCTCTTCCGCGGAACTCAGCAGTCGAATCTGAATTAATTAAGCCCCTGGCGGTCTGCAGGTGGCACTTTCAGCGCTGTTCGGTCCCCATACACCCCTCACACCGTCGCCTAAACTCCGCAACGGAGGTAATTAACACCTGGTGAAAGCGAGGGCGGTGCTGTGATGGGAGTTTATCGGCTATTTGGCTTGTTAACCATTCGAATTCAACGGATGGGAACAGTATGTGCATTATTCAACCATTGGTTATGCAGGTGATAATTCAATGTGGTGAATTTGAAGTGCTTATTAAACTCCCTTACATCACATACACTGCTACAGTAAGTTCACATTAATGTGGTTGTGAAATCGTAGGGAGGAATTGTGGAATTTAATAATCAAATTGGAATGCTTTAAAAATAACGAACCTTGCAAATGAATTGATGAAAGGTTTAATGAAATCGAAACGCAAATTAAACCAACAAATCCAGAAATCCGGAAAATTTATGATCCGGGTTTTTGTTATTCCAATCCTCGAGAGGAGAGTCTGTTAGTTTTATTACCCTCGTCAGAGTATAGCGCTGGTGCATTTTTTCCCCTTTGTGTTGGGAAGCAGGAAAATTAACAGCGGTTTTTACTTTGGAATAGCGGCGTAAAGAGACAAAATGGCCGGCCTGCAATTAATTTTAATGGTGGGTAGCTCGTTCGCAGTGGCGTACACCGTTTGGATTAGCCCGAATATACTGCACTATTAATTTATTGCATTTCAGGAATAGCAGTAGTTGCACACATAACGGTTTTAATACCGTCAGTATTGTTAAAGCGTTTCATTTATGGGGCGATAAAAGTTTATAACATTCCCATTATTACAGTTAGGTCGCACATCAATCTGAAAACGATTCAAAGCTTACCCTCATTCTTTTCGAATTTCGAATTCAATTCAAATTCCAAGCGAACTTCTACCTGTTTGAATAGAGCATTCCGCACTTCCCCGAAGGATATTAAAAAGAGATGTGTACATTAGCTTAGATGCGAGCTGTATTTTAAAGAAAGCCTCCAGGAAAACCGTCTCGCGTTGAATGGAGAACGGGAAACTTTCAGCAGACGTCTCGGGAGATACGAATCTTGCTATATCATAAAGAGAAATTCGCACACGACACAAAAACCGGGCAGAGAGTCAATTTTAGGATATTCGCCGCCCTATAAAAGGATGTTTGCAAATTGTCGCTAATAAAATTTCCTTACAGGGGCATTCAGATTGTACGATGTGGACAACGACGGGTTCATAACGAGGGATGAAATGTACAATATCGTCGACGCTATTTATCAAATGGTGGTATGTATAATCACCCTCCGATTACATTAAAATTTAAATGGGTGAGCTTTGATGTGCAGGGACAGCAACCATCGGAGGACGAGAATACGCCCCAAAAGCGAGTGGATAAAATTTTCGATCAAATGGACAAGAACCACGACGATCGGCTGACGCTCGAGGAGTTCCGGGAGGGCAGCAAGGCCGATCCCAGGATAGTGCAGGCGCTGACGTTGGGCAGCGAATAGCATATGATGCAAGACAGGGCGACGCCTCCGGATAAAATATGACAGGCGAACGGAGAGTCCTCTACGAGTGGCAGTTGATAAGTCAATTGTCTAAGTGACTGGTGAAACATCAACGGTCAAGGCGGTAAAGTAAACATCATCAGGAAAATGTTTGGTTGTTTAGGATTCATTTATAATTTGTTCTATGAGAGGTTTTTTAGTTGTTATTGATGAGATCATTTTTTTTTGTATTTTCACAATTCTGATTGAACTGAGCGTATTTTTATTCCTCTGTATTTTTAATTTCATTTTACCAAGAAAACGTTGGTTCTCATGGAAATTTTGCCAAATAAGACCTTAGAATAGCTAGGTTTTGTTTTCTTCTAATAAACAGTAAAACATCCCACGAACTAAAAATTATATCAGAAAGTACCGTTTCGATATTACTCTATTATAACTTGTTAGAATATTTCTCCAAGTTCTACAAACTTGACCCATTATTGCATGACATCGTCCAATTAAACTGAACTTATTAATCTGCTCGAGTGACCCATAAATTATGTGCATAGATATTATACTGTTCATTAGAGGAATATAGTTAAACTTTTTCTACAACTTTTCTTCCTTATAAACTTCGTATAGTTAGCGCATAATAACGAGTTGTACACGTCATTAATGACGTTACACAGATTATTATTTGGTAACTTATACTTATTCGCTTGTGTATACGGTGTATCTACTTAATTTGAAGACTCGAATGCGTTTTCGATGGGGTAAGAAGCACTGTATATTTAAAATTTCATCGAGTCAAATCGATTCTAATGTCAATTTTCAAAGATATGTAAGAACTAAATATATATTATCTATAATACTAATGAACTTTGTAAATTTTAGCTTCTTATACTATTCTTCTATGACGTGAAAACACCATTTGGCAATCAATCTGATAATTGTTTGTGCTTCTCTTCGCCAATGTAGTGATAAAATAATAAAGGTATAGAACAGTAGGTTTAAGGTTTAAGAATAGTTTGAGCCCAGATAAATACGTTTTATACGTAGTTAAATTTACTTATATATAGTTGATTTGTGTATCTTGCAGTGTCTCGTGACGTAAGAGACAAGTTATATCGAATTGACTATATATTTGGTAAATCATGCCAAACGAATGTAAATTCGAAATTGTTAAATTATCTCGGCTCATCAAATGAACTGAAATTTGGACTTCATAATTGTCAATTTTCAGTGCATCAAAGTTTTATATAAAAAAAACTTGTATATACACGTTATTGATATAAAAATCTGTCCAGGAGTATTTCGAGCAAATAATAATTTTCCTATTTTTAAGCGCTTATAAAATGAAAATTCCATTCGAATTTTTATACACAAAGATATGTTTGTATATTTTTTAGATAGTTATTTTGAATTGCTCTCTAAAGTAATTACAGTACAACATATACGTATCATAAAATATTCTTGTTGATTAAAAAAAACATTCCAATTTTTACGTAAATGAAATTTTAATTGAAATTTAAGTTTGCTAAGAAAATTGTCTTCAAGACAATCTGAGGGATTTTTCCTCAACTTTTTAACGACGATAACTATTTTAACGCGCGTTTTAATATATTCAAATCTAGATAAGTTTTATTTAAGAACTCAATTAAGGGTCTTAAAACTAAGGTCATTAAAAAATTTACGAACTTCTTTTATTCTTTCTCAGTTCTTTATTATCCCACTTTACTCGAATTTATTCACCTTTTTGAAGAAAAAAATCATACACCAGCGTTATAAAAGCCCGCGCAATAAAATAATTGCATCGATTTTACCTACCTAATTAATAAATATTACGGTATGACAATACCTGTTGCAAAAATTTAGATTTAAGATTGTTATAGATACGTCTACGCACACGACTTTTTTCAAATATTTTCCCATATCTATCTCATTTCGTTTTCTATTTAACAAATAATTGCATCCTATTCTAACGAACTACGAAGTAAGTTTTACCTAACGCTATTCTATATTCTATCTTGAAATTTAACTTAATAATGTTAATAAGATGAGGATTAGAAGTAGTTGTTATCTAATTTTAAAAATTAGTGTTAAGGAAGAATACATTGCACAGAAAACCGTTATTGTTATGAATGTGTTCGCTGCTTTTAAAGATATTATTAATTTTATGATATTTGGATTTATATTTTGGAAAGTTGTTATGTTTTACCTCATTGTTATAGTTAATATTGTTGTTTATAAATTCTAGTCAAGAGTTCATAAAATATTTATAATAATATATAAGAATAATGTTAATAATTATTAATTTCATCGATTTTCTGCTAGCCCGTAATTAACTGAATAGGAGAAATAAATTACATTTTGCTCTTCTGTTTAATGTACTAAATCAATTATTCTCTTTGGAAGGCTTTCATTTCGACATTGATGTATAAATTAACCTAATAAAGATATCCAATAAATATATTACCTAACTTTTGACTAGAACGCGGATACTTACTTATGAATTTGAACAATTTAGCCTTAATTCTCTTTAATTTTTGTTAAAGAATCTTAAAATAGAATGCCGAATTTTCATTATAAAAATCATTTAAACATAATCAATTATTTATTATCTTCCTTGTTTTTCATCCACTGCTCTTCTTTGAATCACCAAATTAAAAAAAACAAATCTATTCTTATAAGTATACCATCAATCTGTTAATGATAGTGGAAATTTGGCATTTTTATATTTGAGAAAAGAATATTTTTGTTATCAACAGCAAAAAAAGCGAAATTCTCTGTTCCCACAACCTTCTGTGATAATTACAATCATTGTATCGCAATAATGATGAAGCTGTGTCTTGCATTGCAGTAGGCTGTTCTTGTTGTCTTTAGCAAATTTACATAATTAATAAAAACGACGCAGTTGTTTGTTTCTAACACTATTGTTACTGAATTTTTAAATGTGAGTGATAATATATTTATTGCGTTTTGTAACATTAAATTAAATTTCATTGTACAAAATATGACATATAGTAGAAATAAATTAGACAAAAATTGTTTCATTGTTATTTCTCAACCCTTAAGATCTTATTAAAACAATATCAATTTAGAGTTTTTTGGAAGTTGAAAAATTTTAAAAACTTGCGCCAAGATATTTGTTTAAAATTGTCCTTTTACTATTCAATTATACAGCAATTTGTAACAGTGATGTGACATTGACACTTGACAGGTAAATAAACAACATAACCTAAATATATTTGAAAATTATTCAAATTACTGAAGAACGGCCTAAGTTTTCCTATTTATGTTTCAATATATTGTAATTTATCGAAGACATGATGCTACAGTAGTAAAATGCAACTCATTACCTCTAAAAATACAAATCGATATACAAGCTAATTAAAGTGCAACGAACATTGTAAGTATGTTAAACTTTCTACTTTACTTTCTTTCTACATATTTATCCCACTATCTATTCAGTAAGTACACAGGCCAGTCCACGTTTTGCTTATTCACATGTAAATTAGGATAGAGAATTAGTTAAAAATAAGATCTTTCTGTGAATACAACAATGCATTCCTTAAACCTTTAACTTCACATGCTTTACGTGAAAAACTCTAGTTAAAACTGCCTTGTTAACAATCAAATTTTTAAAGGTAATTAATTTTTATTGTTTAAAATGAATTATTACTTCCTTTTTGTTGAAATTAAAATATATACAGTATTAGTCGTTAAGTGCAAAAATGACCTAGCCAGTTAGAAAACTTCAAAATTGTTATACATAATTGGTTACAAAAGCTAATTCAAACAAGCAGCAATTAATGAGAAAATCATTACAAGGTTTAAACTTTTTGCACTGCTTATTAAGTACATAAATACCAATTAAAATGTTAATTCTTTAAACTATTATAAAGCTGTTTTTTAGTTTACATATCTGTTTTTTTTCCAGGCTTGTGTAAAAATGAAGGTGGTTACAGTGGTAGCTCCCGTGAATATAGCCGTTATAAAATACTGTAAGTTTTTCAAAATTTGCAATATTTCACGACTAAAACTTCCTTTTTTTTACCTCTGTAGGGGGCAAACGCGACGAAGAATTAATTTTACCTATAAACGATTCGATTAGTGGCACTTTAAGTACAGATCATGTAAGAAAACTGGCAAATAATTCGGTATAATGTTTAATTATAATATTTTAGATGTGCGCTAAAACTACGATTCAAGCTAGTCCACTGTTCCAAGAAAATCGATTTTGGTTGAATGGGAAACCGCAAGATTTTGACAACCCGAGACTTAACAACTGCTTAAAAGAGGGTTAGTTAATTTACCTTTCACATCCTTTGTATTATTTAAATACAAATTGTTGTAGTAAAAAGACGAGCGAAACCCTCTTGTCCGATTCTCAACTGGAAACTTTCAATTTGCTCAGAGAACAATTTCCCAACTGCAGCTGGTCTAGCTTCTTCAGCTGCAGGATATGCTTGTTTAGTGTCTGCTTTAGCGCAACTTTACGAAATCGATGGTGATATTTCCAGTATCGCAAGAAGAGGTTCCGGCAGTGCTTGCAGAAGCGTTTATGGAGGATGGGTAAGTCGTACATAACGTTTAGATTTTAAATAATTATGGTGTTTATTGCAGGTACAATGGGTTAAAGGAGAGAGCCCTACAGGAGAAGATTCCCTAGCCGTACAATTAGCGCCTGCTTCTCATTGGCCCGAAATGAGAGTTATCATCCTAGTGGTGAGCAATGAAACGAAGAAATACAGTTCTACATCAGGTATGAAAACATCAGTTGAAACGTCGCAACTTCTTCCATACAGAGCTAAGGAAATAGTACCTAAACAAGTGGAGAGAATGAAACGAGCCATTGCTGATAAGGATTTCGAAGCATTCGCTAGGATCACCATGGAGGATTCCAACAGTTTTCATGCTATGTGTTTGGATACCTTCCCGCCTTGCGTTTATATGAACGATATTTCACATGCTATAGTTGATGTTGTTCATACTTATAATCAGTTGAAATCTTCTAATAAGGTAAAAACAGGTTTAAACAAGCTAGTGAAACAAAGTAATAATTTGTTTTTAGGTTTCTTATACATTCGATGCTGGTCCGAATGCATGTTTATACTTGCTCGAATCGGAAGTGGAGGAATTTCTTTCTGTAATAAATTACGTATTTCCGCCTCGTAGTGGGTCTATTCAGGACGAATATATCAAAGGGAGTAAAGTTAAGCAATTGCCTATACAAGAAGTGAGTTTTGCAAACACTTTACTTCTGTTTGGTCTATAAATTTATATTTCTTTAATAGGAATTATCAAGGAAATTTGAATTCAAAGTACACAAAGAAGGCGCACTCAAATATATTATTTATACTAAATTGGGAGATGGCCCGAAAGTTTTAACAGATGAAAAAGACCACTTGCTCACACAAGAAGGGATTCCCAAATAAGGATATTTCTGGTTAAATTTTCTAATAGTTTCTTGGAGGTATTTTAGACATGCTATTTACAGTTTTTAAATTTTATTCGAAATATTCTCTCTAATAGGTATTTAGGGTTCAATAATAAATTTGTTACATTTTTAATGTTTATTTACTTTCCTCTTTTACTAAATGTGTATCCTATAAACTCATTCAAAGTACATTCAGATGTATGACAAACAAATAATCTACTAAATAACAAATATTTTCATCTTAACTCTATTCCTTCTTAGAATGTCGACTCTTCTGCAAATAAATCAAAACGTATTAGAAATTTCATCGAGTTAAAATTTTCAAAAAAAAAAGATTAATCAAAAAACAATCAAAATACAATCGGTATTATTTTCACTCGTATCACACAAACATCTTACCAAAGCTTATTCTCTCGCACCTGTAACGTATCATATCATTGAGAAGTGGTATAGAAAATATAATATATCGAAAATGAACGGGTAATTATAAAAATAAATGTTACTCACTTATCGGCTTTCCATCTTGCCATTTTGTTACTTTGAGGTGGGCATCGCTCCTCTTCATGGCATCTGCTCTTATGTCAGATTTCACTGCTTGCCTCAGCAATTTAGCAGCGATGTTAGAGTAGTTGATGTAGCTGCAAACAGAATATTCAGGATTATTATTTAGTTAAATGTAACGGGTAATTTCTTAGGTAACCATTATTGTAGTACGAATACTCTTAATAGATCGCTTGTTACGTTTAGTACACCACAAACGAGTAAATCTATTAATATTTACAGTTTGTCTTTAGAAAACTTAGGTAAATTAAGGATTCTAAAGAGATTATTAGAAATACATAGAGGAATCATAACCTCTAAATTGTGAATCAATATACTTTTTGAAGCATGCAGCTAATGTAAAATAATACTTACTTTAAACCGGCGGCTCTCCAAGCTGACATTTTTCTGAATATTTAAGTTTTTCTTAAAATTCCTCAAAAGAACTTGCAAGAATTATAAAATGATTATATAAAAGGCAACGTTGTCACATCGGTTCTGACAACCAGCATTACCAATACCAATAAGCAATATTAGAGAAGTTGTCAGCAATGATAACTGCCACTGTCCACTGTCACTAATGCACTAATGTCACTGTCAAAATTTATTTCGTTTGTCGTTTAGAAACTTGTTTTTATAATTTTTATCATTTTGAAGTGTTGTGTTGATTTGATTTGTTAATTTCATCGTACTGAGTTAGTGTGTTAATTCTACAAAATTATTTTTATCGCACATTATTGATTTAAAATGGTTAAAACACTGACACCAGAGGTAAATCAAGATGATATCGATGATTTGAGAAAGTCCTTCCTAAACGATTATTCATCCAAACCGATTGATAGTGAGTAAAACATTTTTTATTGTTAATTTAATTATATTAATTAATGTGGTAATGAAACTGTATAATAATATCAATTTAATTTATTCTTACATGTAAAGGTTAAAGGTTGTTTTTTATATAATAAAAAAACTAAATTTTTTTGATTAAAAGATGATAATGTGGTTTTAATCAATTTTCCAAATCAATTCTAAAGGTTAAAATGACTATATCTCAAATACAATAAATTTAGAGTAAGTAATTATGAATTGATAAGAATTATTAGATAAAATACTTATCATTAAGCATATAAATTAATAAGTATTTGAATAATTTTTAGCAACTTCCAATTACTTGCAATTAAAATGCAATTAAAATTGCAAGTAATTCCTTTTTGTAATAATCATTTATCTTGTTATTTAAAGGTGTCCATCCGAAGGATTTGGAAAGAATTAGAACCAATGATTTTTGGTTGAAAAGGTTTCTCCTTCACCAAGAAGGTAACAAAGAAAATGCCCTTAACATGATATGGACATCAGTCACTTGGAGGAAAGAGCTAAACGTTAATGGTAAATTAACGACATTCAAAATAAAATCCAATGATCATTATGAATTCATTTTAGAAATCAACGAAAATAATGTTAAAATGGACCTTTTATGTTCCGGAGGATTTTTCATACACGGTGCAGATATCGACAACTGCAAATTGTTTGTATTCAAATGCAACAAACACACAAAAGGTGCTGTAGATATAGATGTATTAAAAAGGTGTATTATTTATTGGTTTGAAAGAATAGAAAGGTAAATTTATCTCTTTTTAAAAGTACCCAAAATAAAATATTAAATGGAATAAATTGGATTACATCATACACCTATTTACACAAATTTTAAATAAAAAAAACCAACAAACAATGCTGAATAAGATTACTTTTTTCAGATTAACTAAAGGTGAAAGAATTACCATATTTTTTGATATGGAAGGCTGTGGTCTAAGTAACATGGACATGGAAGTGATAAAATATCTTATAGGTCTTTTTAAAGAATATTATCCATATTTTTTGAACTATATACTGATATTCGAAATGCCTTGGATACTAACTGGTAAGAATCTATTAATAAGTGCATCTCAATAAGTATCCTCACTGTTATTTAATTTCGAACAGCTGCCTTTAAAGTCGTGAAAAGTTGGCTGCCCGAAAAGGCCGTGGAGAAAATCAAATTCGTCTCAAAGAAAGATTTGAGCAACTTCGTGCCGGCCGAGCACATTCTGAAAAGCTGGGGCGGCTCCAATCCGTTTGTATTCAGTTTCATACCGGAAAGTTCCCCCGAAACTGAAAAGGAAAAAGTCACCACAAACAACAAAAAAGCAAGTATTAATGACATTTATTATGAACTTTAGATAGGCGAAAAAAGGGAGAGAGGAATGCCGGTGTTTTTCCAATCCGATAAAAATAATTGTGTTGATTAAACGAGAATTTTTATTGCACTTTTAACGAGGCTACTGCAATATTGATTACTCTATACGGGTGTTTGACGATTCTTCGATTGATAATTACATTCTTTTTATCTATGTTCATTTTATATGTTATTTTTCCACTACCGCTTTTGATGCCATTATCCTTCACCCAGTTGGAGTTTAGGTCAACAGATTAAATAAATCTTTCAAAAACCCGCCAAAATTTTCTGTTTGGCTACAACTTCACGTCGCATTTTCCATTGGTCGCACTGCATGAATCGAATTTCCCGATTTACCACCCTCTCTCTATCTAGTGCAGGAAAAATGGAATAAGTTTTACAACGGCGCGTAAACGCCGGCACTAATCGATAATCTTGTGGCAGGTTCATTTCGTCGATGGCTCCATGTCAGAAATAACGGCGACCGGTGGTGGCGATAAAGAAACTGGTAAGTTTCCCATCAATAATTTTAATTTTAATGTTCATTTTTACCTTCTCGAATTTTATGATAATTAATCAATAATGGATTGAAGTAATTGTTAGTCATTTTATAGGAATGTACTTGGCGAGTTTCTCGTTTGCAAATTGTCGTATTGCGGGTACATTTTTGAGATAATTTCTCGTCATCTTTTAGTAATATTGCTATTGTCCACCTACTTTTATCGATTTGGTTCTCTTGATTGAATTTTATCGGAATATTTGATTCATATATTTGTTTACATACATTATTAATAAAAAAATAATTAAATTCGATAAATCATTACCGTTGTTTCTCAATTAAAACGTGACCATATGGAAGTGTTGAAATAGAAGCCCCTCATATTGATTGCATGGCATTTACGCTCTATGTACACATTTAACCCCCTGCCCTCTAAGGGGTTTGTTTAACCTTCCCTCTTTTACGAGCTCGAGAACAGATAAGGAAATAAAATTGGAAACTTGGCACACATTCTGTTCTATATGTTGACCTAGCCCTTTGAAGGTAAATTCATAAATCAATTGAGAGAAAACTTGGAATATACAGCATGTCATCACATTCATATCCTATAACAATTCTATGATGTTGTCGTTTATGGGCAGGTTTTTTCATTCTCTGTAGTTTTCCAGCTGTTGTTAGGTCATTATTTCTACCAAAGATCCACTAATCTTAATGTGAATCTTAGTAATTCCAACGCCCTTACTGCGTTTAGATCTTTGAAATCTAAAAACATTCTTCCCCATTATTTCCCAATTCTATGATACTCACTAAACAAATAACATTTAATTCAACAGATGGAGGTTACCTCAAATTCAACCCATCAGGAATTATTACGTTCGTTAAAGATGGTAACGAATTCATCAGTAGTTTGGAAATCCAAAATACGGACGCGACCGTCAAAGTTTCTTACAAGGTATTTAACATAGTTTTCTATACATTTTAAGAAGAATTTCGATGGGATTTCGTTTGCAGCTTAAAACCACAGCGCCCGAAAAGTTTCGCGTGAAGCCGAGCACGGGATGGCTGGCGCCCGGGGAGTCGATGACCGTCAACGTGACATTGTTGCCCGAGTACCAGATCAGCGGTCTAGTCAGAGACAAGTTCCTCGTCATGAGTACGCCCATGGAGCCCTCGGAAACGGAACCGTTGGACTTATCGGAATTGTGGAAGGTCGGTCGCTTAATTAATTGACTTCGAGTAGGTGTTAAAAGTTTGATTTGCAGAACACGAGCGGCAGGAAAGTGTACCAACATCGTTTGAAGTGCATACAAACCGGGGAGGCGGTTAAATACAAGAATACCAGCGATATGATGAACGCCAATTCGCCTGATCAGGACCCGAACGCTTTCGCTAACATCACTTCGTCGGTAGATGAAATTAGACGCGCGCAAATAGAGGTCGGAAGGGCGTTGAAGCTGACTCAGTACATTCAAATCGCAACGTTGTTTTTAGTTTTGTTGCTGGGTTTTGTAATAGGTTATCTCCTTCGAAATAACGCCGGGGATTCGTCGTTTGAGCAGTCTTATTGCGGTGAAACGAATAGTCCTTACTTGGCTGGTAACCACCAATAACCGATGGTGTCGGAGCCTCGCGTGGAAATTCCGTTTGTTTACAGAGCGTTGTATAAAATGTTGATCCGGATTTTGTATTTGTTTTGTATTTTGCGAGACTACGTACTTTGATGGCTCTGCGCTTTTCGAAGAGATTCCATTTGTTATTTTATTAAAGTATTTATATCTTTTGCTAGTAACGTCTTTTATACAATTTTTTTGTACTTTATAAATGAGGTGGTTAATAATTTTAAGGCATTAATGAATTACAACCGAAACAAAAAAGTGGTATTAAATTTTTATATTAACCACCTCTATATTTAGAAGATATTGGGTGATGTTTATTGTATATTTACTTACTTTTATGTTTGTACTTCATAGTACTTGCAAGTTAAAATTTTTATTATTGTTTATATTTCACAAAGTCGTTTAAAAATTTTTATGGGTTAAAATTTGAATATAAGACTGCTTTAGGAAAATGATTCCTCTAAAATTTCTTCTGTAAAGTAACAGATTTGAAAAACCACTACAAAGTAGCACACATTTCATCTACTTTAATTGGATGCGAAATTTATCTAAAGTACTGCAGTTGAATGTTAAATTAGTAAGGTACAAAAAATATAAAGTTTGATAAATTGTTATAAAACTTAAAAAAATAGGCCTAATGTAATCTATTATTTCTAAAATAAATTAATTATCCTTACAGATAGTTTAATATCTATCTTCATTATCTTCCATCTTCGAGGAAAATGTTTGTCGACATCCATAATGTACTGTAAAGGCGTAATAGTGACAAAAAGCATTTAAAAATATTGAATTTAATATTTAAATATACAACAAATACAATATTTAGCAATTCTTTAAAAGAATATTAATGCATATTTTGTTTTTAAATCTTGTATAACAAGAAATAATGAGACATCGTTACACTTAAACTTTTTACATTTCATCTTATTTTGGACATCTCATTATTTTTACGGTAACAAAATTTTTGTTAAAAACGACAAAGCCAGTTAAAAAACCAGATGTTAAAATTGCACAAATAAAAAAATTAAGGATATAAATCACAATTTCATTTTAGAATTAAATGTCTTTTTCGATCAAATTTCTAAATTAAAAACGTATTAAAAATATACCTAAAAAACCTATACAGAGTATTCTAAAATGGTGTTTTTAGCATAAGCCAATAATCGAATTTAAAATTATTAAACTAATTAAGAAATTTAAAGAATAAAACCGATGTAATTTTAGATCATATCACTAAAACAAATTTACATGTCAACCTGTACATCTTAGACTAAAAATAATAAATAATTTCAGTTCTGTGTCTTCATATAATCTATAATTATAATATTTTTAAATCGCCTTATCATGGGATTGAAATATAATATGGCATACTTATTTTTCATTTTATATTACTAGTGTAAGAAGTATTGCAAAATGGATTTAAATGGAAAGAGAAAAATTTAGTAACCGAAAGAATACAACAATTGATTTCATACAAAAATGTTATCATTTATAAAAACGACACGTCCCATAATCATTACAGGAAAATCCCCAATAAAATATCAAATGAATATCACATAATACGTTAAATAAACCTAACGAGATCAAAAACATATCAATAATCGAAACACAGGTATCTGAATCACCCGAACTACAAAATACCTCCCATATTCCGAGAGACTAGGAATGTCGGAAAGACTAGCGTCAAAAAAAACCATTGCAATCATCATTACAAAACCTTACCCAGCACCGTCGGCTCGTCCTTCAAAAACGTACTAGACCTTTGCATGACGGGCGCCGGAGGATTACGATCCGGCTTCTGCGCCGGCTTCGCCGTCTGCACGCCTCTCTTAACCCTCCTAGGAGAACTAACCGACTGCTTCATCGGCGACGGACTCCTCACGTTCAACGACGACGCCTTCACCGGCGACGTCACCCGACTGTCCGCCTTCCTGGGCGACGACGACGCGCGACTGTCGCTCTTCATCGGCGAGCTCGATCGGCTGCCCTCCGGCCGCTTCGCCGGCGCTTCCTTCTTCCCCACGCTCGAATTCCGCGACGCCGGCTTGGCCGGCGCGCCGCGCACCGTCGGCTTGATGGTGGCGACGCGCGGCAGCGGCGTCGCCCTCGTCGATTTGGCGGCGCTGGCGGCCGTCGGTTGCGTCAACGTGCTGCGCCTGTTCACGGCCGGACTCGACGCCGACATCGGCTGCAATTGCGGCGCCTTGGCGGCCAGCAGAAGGCTTCGGCGCAACGAAGGCGTCGCGTTCGAAGCGTGCTGGTTCATCACGCCCGGACTGGAGTTGCGCGACGATTCCGACGAACTCGCCGACGGTTTTTGGTTGATCGCGGGCTTCTTGTTGCGGTAGTTCGTGGAGCGCGGAAGGCGACTGGCCGGCTCCATGCTGGGGGTTAATTCTTTTATACGAGTCCTAGAATGTTAATTTATCGATTAACTGTACTATTGTAGTGATGTAGCGAGTTGCGTCTACTTACCTCAACGATGTATCCAGCCTCAACCAAGCGTTACTCCTTATCAACCTATCCGCCTGGCTAACTAGACACTGTTCCAGTTGCAATTTAACCTTGTTCAGCATATCGGCAAAGGGTCTCGACCAAGTTTGATCTAGCATTTTGCAACACCTGCACACAATTAATAAGAATTTTACATCACAATAAAATACTAATATCGATCTAGAGATATAGGAAGAGAGGATGTTAAAATTGGTGTAAAAAGGGTTTCGTTGAATTTACCTAGCGTAGCTGCGACAGGCCTGTTCGATGCCGAGATTCTTGGCGGCCGAGAGCATTTGCTCTTCGATCTGACAAACGCCGAAACCCAAACCAGAATCCAACGATGATAGATAATTGGAGCCCAAAACGGCAGAGAAATGCTGCCTGTGGTACAAATGACAGGCGTCGGTTAACTGGAGTACTAGTTGACTGACGGGCTCCGACCAACGCATCGCCGGAAGCGTAGCGAGAATCTACAAATTAACGATAATTTTAGTATTCATCTGAACTCGCTGCGTGAGCTCGAAAGATAAAATACCTTATCACAATTTAGAATAGTCTCTAGCACTTTATCGGCGTTCATGTGAACGACGTGTTGTTGATAGCATTTCTCCCTCAACTCCCTCGATAAACTGGCGAAAGCCCTACTCGGCCACACTCTCACGAAATGCTGAGTGATCCACTGCAGACATCTAAACAAAACGATTTAAAATAATAACCCCATCGCCGACAAGCAATTTTTTTTGTTCACCTCTGATAGAGATCGTCCAAGCCATAGGCGGCCGATAGGGGTAGCACCTCCAAAATGCCGGTGCAACAGCCGGCGCAAGGCCTGTGGAAGTTGTGGCAGTGGCGCTGCTGCAAGGCGTGCTCGACGACCTCCTTCAGGCCTTCGAGGCCCAGCATGTCCGCCAACGAGGCCAATTCGACCAAACTGATCGAATCGGGAACGTGGGCGGCGCCGCTGTAGATGTGACACAGCGCGAAGTACACCGATTCGTACGAGAAACCCTGCAAAATAGATCGTTGCGCGCGTGAGAATAGCGAGACAATCGACATTATTGTATTGTCGAGTCAATCAGTATCGGAATTCGAAATGCAGCTAATTAATAAACCATCAAAACGGTATTAGAAAATGTTGGGGAAAAAAGCTCGATATGTATGTCAAGCAATTTAATATGCGCTTACTTACGACAGTTTTTTTTTCTTACAAGTTTATACAGACTTTCCAAGTCGTCTAGTTTAGTATACGGTTATTGGATGTAAGAGAAATCTAGTTAAACCCATTTCGGCACACAATCGGTCGCCGCTTTAATAAATAATCATCATAATTTATCTATCTAATAAGAAGAAAACATTCAAATTAACACCGACTGTGTATTTTAATGCGCCCGTAAACGTTGAATTATTGATTGTTCTCCGACAATAAATCTACGGGGACGGCACACGTTAAAAAGTGAAATTTTATTCCGAAGGTGCGCCAAATTAAAGCGAAGCATATGCTTGTTCAATCCCACTTTCGAATCCCTTGAAATAGAAAGGGATCGCGCGCATTTACCTGCAGAGAAATCACGTTGCCGCTCTTCTCCAACCAATTCCCGCTCAACAAGGCCGCGAAGTACTGACACCGGGAGGCCAAGATGCACTTGTGCGCCTTCAGCTTGCGCCCCTCGACGTCGACCACCACGTCGGGGCCGATTTCCTCCAGAAACATGCGCAACAGATCGGTGCCCAACTTCCGGACGCACTTCTTCGGCCGCGTCGATTCCCTCATCTTGCCGGAGCTATCCGAATCCTGGCCGCTCTCGCTGCGCTCCGGCTCCAGCGGATGCGGCGCCGATCTGTAGCCCACCGAATGCGACATCAAAAGAGGACTTTCCACCCAAGAGCTCTCCGGTATGGATCTGCAACACGCCGCCTGTACGTTAGCAACACTTCGTTTCTATCCGGATTATTGGAAATTTTCATTTACCGATAATCGCTTACGTCTACTTAAACTGTTAAGTATTCAATTCAACACGATAAGTCACTACAATTATTACAGGTTCTATAAATTGGTACTACCATGCAGCTAAAGTTACATAAACTAACAATTCGTAACAACTATTTTACCTGCTCATCCTCGGCGTGAAATTCAAATCGACTTTTGTTTTTTGGCATTCCAGATCGGATAGTCGCACGAATTGCTGGCAGGTCTGTAAAACAACGGCCATATTTTATTATACGGGGAATATCGGACTTTTTTTTTCACTTAAATCACCGTCGAATCGAACAGTCGAACGTGCAAAGTGAAACTTTTCAATGTTCGTAATGTTTTTTGCCTGATAAGGGGAACGCGCGAGGAATTTTTATGCAACCGATTTGCGAAGACACGATTGAAACGCATCGAACGGATATTCCGCATAATTGATAAGAAAAAAAAGTATTGTAGACTAATTTGTTTGGTTCGATAACACCGGTCTTGGATCGTTAAAAAAAACTTTTAAACTATTTATATAACTAATTATTTGTTTTAGCAAATATTATAAAGGCGACCTGTACATTTTTTAATCGTTAATAACTATATAAAATTTTGCAAATAAATACATACCGGGGACATTCGAAAACTTTCACTAAACGAATCTGAATAAAATTGTGCTATACCCAACGATCGTTCACTACTTGCTGTAAATAAATACGACCTATTTCACTTTCTATGTACATAATTCTTTATTTTGTAGAAGAGCAAATAGAAAAATATATATAAAAAAACAAAAAACACTGACCTCCACGGGGCGCGTTATTTCCGTCATAACATCACGAATAACTACATAAAACAAATAAAAAAACTACCAGAGATTAATCGTGAAGTCTATTAGTAAACAGCGAGTTTATCGCTCGTCTTTATTGGGCTGGTAAGTGTCGATACATGCATTGTTAATTATATTTCTTTCGAAATAAAAGCAATTATATGGAGCGATGAAGTAATCATAAAAATTGGTAAACATAAAAAAGATCAGTTTGAAGATGAAAACTGTAGAACAACTAGATAATTTTTAAATCCTCTATTGTAAAAGAAGCTTTTTACTACAGTATGTGAACTATTTTGACTAAAATTTGGTGGTATGAATACAGAACACCCTGTATACATCGATAAGCCGATAAATTCGTAATGAATTGGATAAAGGAATTGTAGTAACCAGTGGATGCAATTAAAAAAATACAGAACCATGGCCGAATAGGCCACGAACGGGATATATCTGCAAATATGGCAAATCATTAAACCGTAGTTTTTTTTAAACATTACAATGAAACAAATTATGTCATCATCACGCAGGTCAGTCGATAATTCGGCCTTCAATGTTCAACGTCGAATCGATTGAACCGAGAACGTTTTGCCATTTTTTCATGGTAATTTTGTAATTTGTGTACTAACTAAATAGAAAAAAAATGGAGATAACAATTCTATTTAAATCGTAAGCCAAAAAAAATAGTCTGATCGATTTGAATAGGCACTTAATTTAATCAAAAAGGATCGATATTATCAACCAGTTTTTTTAGATGATTTTTTCTGGTAACTAATCTTCGAGAGTAGGTATTATGATTTAAGTGACAGGGATTTATTGAATTTAATTATTAAATATTAAACAATAAAGAAAAAAAAGTTTTGCCCATCCATTAAAACAACCTGTGTATAAAAATTAGGTTCTTTGTCAATAACCTTTTGCCTTTAGGCGTCAGATTAAATTATACAAAAGTTAATAATCTTTATAGTATAATTAGTTATGAAAAGAACTACTAATGGATGAATGTTTCATTGAATTACCTATACAAATAGTCAAATTGTTCTAAGAAACGAAACTACTGGGTAAAGATTCGAATAACAATAGGCGAATTTTGGGAATAACTTGCGATTATTTTCTAAGTTTGGAAAAAGCCTACCGTCGAATTGTCGGCAATAAATTTAATTAATAATAAGTACATTGTATTATAAATAACTGCAAGTCGAGATAAGATAAAATAAATTCTAAGGTACATTGATAAAAAAAATTATCACAGGTAACATTATTTGGTTGATAAATAAAGTATATAAAACTGTCTGCCTTGCATAATTCGCATTTTATAGCCAAGAATTTGCCAAATATACAATACTAAATTTCGAATCAATATACAGACAAGAGCAAATTTGTATGGAATGGGCGCAACAAAGACAACTTCCATTAGTTTCATATAAAGGAAAAAGAAAGAGCGATATTGTGGGATTGCAACTTTCCCGCTTTAACTGCTATTTTAATAATCTTTCTTTGTTCAACTCATAGAATTGACCATTATTGCAAACAAACCTGCACTTACCCACATTTTGACTATTAAATAACTACCTTTCATGGAGATTACTCTAATTGTCATTACCACATGCAATAGTACCCAACATATCAAAAATAAACATACCTGTTTTTCATTTTTGTTCCCCAAATTTTGAATAATTGTTTTTTTATCTTCGTTCGAAGTTTTCTCGTTCTCCTCATCCTTTTCGACCACCGGCTCCTCAGAAGCTCCTTCCAGCTCCTCGGTCCTCCCCATCACATTCTCGCTGCTGCTAGAAGACTTGGAAGAAACCGACAGATTTTTCACCAAAGTAGCGCTCAAAACTTCCAGCTCATCGGACTGCCTGGACGTTCCGGCCACGTTCGAATTCACCGAACTCACGCTGGAAGACAAACTCCCGCTCTGCACCAACAGATTCGACCGGTTGGCCGGTTTCGGTTTCCTATTCGAGCTCAGCTTCACCGGCTTCTCTTTCTTCGGCCCCTCGAAGTCTATCACCATCGAGAAGATGTTCTTCTTGACCGAGCTGGATGGCGGAGAGGCCGAGGCCTCGGGCACGTCGCTCAGGTCCACGTAGAAGCCCAACGGGGACTTGCTGCGCGCCCGCTCGGCCTCGCTGGCGTCCAAGTGGACGATCGAGTTGAAAGGGGTGCTGGTGTCGGGGTAGCTGTTGGAGCCGGAGTCGAATTCGCGCGGTTGCATTTGCACCATCGAATAGTGGGGTATGGACGTTTGGAAGAGCATGGAGCCCTGCCGTCGCTCGTCATTGCGACGCTGTTCGACCACCTCGGAGTCGTCGGAGAGGCTCGCGGCGTCGATGAAGCAGCCGCTCAGGAGCTGCTGGTTGTGGAGCTGTTTCTGCTCCTTGGTGCGGGTGCGGTGGTCGTCGTCGCTGCCCAGGCCCGAGTCCATGTCGCTGTTTACATGCTTTCTGTTCATTTAGGGGGTGAACTGCGGCCTACTGACCTCGGTTTTATAAATAAATTGCGGCTGCCACTTCTACGGTATCCTAATTGGCGATTGTTTTAGGCGACGCGTCAACTTTTATTCATCGTTTAGAAGAATAGCGGAGGAACACACACCGTTCACTGAGCGACTAATTTAAATGCACGGTACGCTCGACGCTGCGATCATGACGAATACTTAATTGAATTTTGATTATTTATTCTCCTCTCCTGAACAGGTTTGCTGTCAGTGTCAAAAGTGTCAAATCGAAAGTGCAGGTGTCTCAGCGTTGCCAGATCTAAATTTTAAAAGTTCCTATATGGCGATTCTAAAAATAACTTATGATACGGTATCAGATTTCAATATGCTGGAGTTAATTTAAATCGTACAATTTACCAACTATTACGGGTTAATAAAAATTTTGTTCATTTTTGTCCTAATTTTGTGTTATTAAAACCTTAAGAAATATTCAAAAATCATTAGTGTATTGATATTTATTGGCAAAATTAGCTTGTTGATTATTAATTTTGTAGAATTACAATAAACTTGCAAAACTAAAGGATTTAGAGCCCTGAATAAGTTTTCACAATTCACAAAAAAAATTATAAAATCTAGTGATTTGCCGCCTGACGTGACAACGCTGTGAACCACTGAGTTGTAAATGTGCGACTGCGTTAAATCAATAAACAAACACATGATAATCTACTGAAAGATAGGCAACACTAAATACATATCCTCTAATATCACATATTACTCAGTTATTGAACTCTTTATTAATGGAATTGTACCCATTTACTCTTATTAAAGCTCATTAAAGTCAATTCACTAACAAATCTTCAAACATTTATATAACTTTTATTTGAACAAACAACATATTAATAAAATGTAGGTAAATATTACAGCACACATTAAAAATGTAAATAACCCAATAAAGTATTTACAACATACTTAAAGGGCATAATGATCTGCTTGATACTAATCCAACAGGTATCATTAAAAATCGTTAACAGGTTTGAGCAAATCTTGATCACTATAACAATCAATAGACGACAAAACCTCTTGCAGGCTGGAACGCAAGTCCTGGTTCTGTTGAATCAAATAAGTCACCGGTAGATCGATCAGTTCCAATGCCAGACTCTTGGTCATCGAGCTTCTCCTAGTCCCCTTCGCTTTGGTCTCTTTCTGTGCGGCTTTAAACATCAGGTTCAAATGCAACCGTTTATTTTCCTCGAAAGCGAGCAGCAGCTCCTCGTTATGCTTGTTGTACTCTCGAATCCACTCAATCAAATCGAAGCAGTGAGTCAATACGTTTCCGATCACTTTGAAGAACGCCGATAACTCTTTGTTTCTGAATACACTCTCCTTACGTCGAATGGTGGAAGATATCAATTTCGCTACGTTAATGTAAAATTGTTGCGTTCTGGTGTTGCTTTGTTCTAAAAGTTTTAAAGCTGTTTTGTATTCGTCTTCTAAATTGTAGCTTTCAATTATCTTCTGGATCTTCTCGGTAACTTTGGAGAGGACTTTTAGACGGTTACTGACTTGTTTGATCTGCTTTTCGAACGCTGAGAAGTCGCTAAAGCTTCGTTCAAAGCTGCTTAGGAGTCTCTGAGTGTTTTTCAGGCAATTTTTGTACTCGATGTCGCTTTTTAAATCTATCTCGGCGTTTATTTTTATGTTATTGTAGCAACTTATTTTCGTCACCAATTGATTGATTTGCGTTGTCGTGGAGGTTTTGTGATGTTTTATTGTACCTAGAACGTGATTAAGATAGTTCAAGTACAAGTTGAAGCTGGTCTGGAAATGGAGAGCTGCAGTTTTCTCCACAGTTATAAAGTATATAAGCTGCGATTTCAGAGGTTTGGCGAAATTTGTATTGAAATTTACAGCCGATTTCATCACTTCTTTGATGAGTTTCGGGTAGTTGTATGTGAGCTTGTCGGGTAAAAAGTATTTGCCTGTGACAAATACATCTGTTCCTTTTAATACATCTAGTAACAGATCGTTATCGGAGGCCCCGAAACTATCTTTTGTCATAAGCAGGATTAGATCAGTCTTGTTAACTTTAATGTCTCTTGATATCCAATCTTTTAGGGTGCCTATTCGGGTACCCTCTGTTATTTCGTACGAGTACTTCTCTAATTTGAATAAAGAGAAAACGTTGACAATCTGTTTTTGTAACGCTTTCGTTAAGTAATCCAGCGTTTTGGTCTCTTCAGGGAAATTCTGTAACCTCATTTGTGGATCGTAATTCAACACGCGCCTTAGCCAAATTTCTATGTAGTTTTTCAAACACGAGGAAATTAGATTTTCTTTTTTCATTTCAGTAGAATTTGTTACGTTTCCTGAATAGTTGTGGTATATGAATATGTCATCCGGACCTACAAGAAAGCAAACTTAGTGTGTTGATAAAAAGTATGGGAGAAATAGTACCTTTCATTTTGATTTTATCGAATCGTTGAAATGGAGTGTTTGCATCTAAAAATGGCAAAATTCCAGTAATAACTTCAAAAGTCAGAATCCCCATCGACCAATAATCCACTCCGTGATTGTAATTTTGTGTTTCAAATATTTCCGGAGCTAAATAATGCAAAGTACCAACAAAACTCACGATGGAATCTCCTAGTTCTTTTGCATAACCAAGATCGATTATCTTGTAAACAGTTTCGTTTTTTCTATCGGAGCAATATTGTAAAACAATGTTGTCGGGTTTTAAATCTCTGTGGGTTATTTTGAGGTTGTGAAGGTGCTGAAGACCGCTGGAAATGTCTCCTAAAACAAATCGTACGTCTTCATCTTCCAGACCAGATAAGTTTTGAGGCTTCAACAGGACGTGCCTTAAGTTCCCTTTACGACAGTACTCCATAGAAAGAATAGGTAAACCTGTGGGGTTGTTTTTTAATAAGAACCCTTCGAGATCCTCCGGTATACGCTTGTGTTTGATCACGTTCAGGTGATTGATGATTTTCATCATTTCCACTTCGCTGTGCCATCTCATTCTTTGTTTTTCGGTTAAATTCTGGTTCGTGGAGAATTTGCACATCTTTATTGCGATTTGATCGCCGTTTTCGTCATTTTTCCACATTGATACCACGCCGAAGGCGCCCGATCCCAAATCGCAGATTTTTTGCCAATGACCCACTTGCATTTTGATTCACGTAATTCATTTCTACAAAAATATACTCTTTGATCAGACTCAGTTACGTGTTACATTCTGCATTTTTTGGAAATAGTAAAGTAAAAATATTGGCTTTGTTTATTTTTAGTACAAAAATGACCAATGAACGAATTAGATGACAGATGACATTGACAGTTCATCTAAACTTACCTTTTTTTTATATTTGAAATTTCTATATAAGAAGAGGCCACTTTCTAGTAAGAATAAGAAATTAGAAGAATTGAATATTAATTGACTGTCAAAACATTGACAGGTCTGTCACTGTCATCAAGTTGTTTTTTGGGAATCTCTCTTATTTGGTGCTCGATCAATAACAAAAATTGTACAAACTATTAATTAAAACTGTGTTGATGAGTGTTTGTACTCGAGTTTTTGCGCATAATGCCGTTATTGAATGTGTCTAGATATTAATCGTATTCAAACTTTGTTGTGAAGTCCTTCTGGCCTATATTTCATTGATGTTGAGGGCAAGTTTTAGGAATGAGGGTGGAAGTTTAGTTACTAAAATTTGAAGGCAAGAAGCAAGTTTTATTGATTGGTATGTTTCGATGAAGAAATTTTTTGCAGTGAGTATTTATCACGTTTTGTACTGTTAACTTTCACTTCGGTATTATTTTTATTTAATATTCCTACATTATTTTTGTTAGTGTAACATTTGCCCACACAAATTGTTATTAATGCAACAATATAACTTTCTACCATCGATAGTTGTATGAAAAAGATAGTAAAAATAATAAAGATATCGTTATGTAGGTCAATTAAATTTAATTTCTTGACTTCTTCAACTTTAACCTTATTACAGTTTATTGATATAAAACATAGTTTCAGTTGTTCAGTTGAATGCAATCTTGTTTGTTATGAATAATGTGTTATTGCATTTTGTTTATCAAGTAAAACCAATGTGTTAATATAGAGATTTTGTTTTTGAATGGCATTTTGTAATTTATGAAAAATTCTAATTATTTTAGCCATGCAGAGTCAAGAAGGCCTACAGGGGTCTTTTGACCACAAACTAGCTTTAATACATGAAATGAGCGCTCATAATTTTGATCTGATACGCTTCGCATCGTACAGAACTGCTACAAAACTCAGATTTATACAGAAGAAAGTCAGTTGTAAGTTATTTATCTTATTGTATATGAGAATAGGAATATCACAATTAAATGTAATTGTATTTTGTAGTGCATGCTGTCGATATATGGAATATAATCGAAGCATTTAGAGAACAAGGTCTGCACGCTTTAGAACCCTCGCAGGAATTAAGTGTAGCCCGTTTGGAAACTTTGTTGTGCTCCCTCTACCATAGTTTAAATAAAAGGGCCCCACCAACACAACAGGCTCACGTTGACGTTTGTGTAAGTTTGTTATTGAATTGGATCCTGGCTGCATATGCAACTGTGTAAGTAAAAAAAATGCGCTAGTTTTGTGTACAGAATTAATGTTAATTTTTTTGTTTTTTAGGGATAATGTGGGTAAAATTCGAGTGTTTTCTATTAAAGTTGCCCTGGCTTCCTTATGTGCTGGCAAATTAATGGACAAACTTCGTTGTAAGTGTTTTTTAGAGACCGTATTTTATGAGTGTTAACTAAAATAACATTGCAGATATATTTTCGCAAATATCCGATGGAAATGGTTTGTTGTTGCAATGGAAATTCAACGAATATCTTCAAGAAGTGTTGGCACTTCCTGCCGCTGTGTACGAATCGCCGACATTTAATTACACAGATTCTCTTGCCAATACGATTTTTAACCCAGTAAGCCGTACATTAAAAATGATTTATGCGCCTATAAAATCGAAATTTCGAATTTTAGAACTCCAAAGTGACCGTAAACGATTTTTTGGACGTTATGATGTCTGATCCCGGTCCAGCAGCATTGGTATGGTTGCCTTTACTGCATCGCTTAGCTACAGTTGAAAACGGTAAATACATTGCACCTGGAAAATACGTTAAATTAAATACGTTATTGTAGTTATTCATCCGGTGCAATGCGACGCCTGTCAAAGGGAAAACTTCACCGGTTTTCGCTACACCTGCCAGAGATGTCCCCATTACACTTTATGCCAAGACTGTTTTTGGAGAGGTCGAGTCTCGTCCCCGCACCAGCTGGACCACCACGTAAAAGAACACGCTTCTTTTGTAAGCCTTTAAATTATTTGATTTGATAATTTAGAAACATTTAGTATCGAGATTTTTAACACTATTAACCGAAGAGGAATATACATTGTATCAGTAGGTAACCTATTCTAACATTATACTCGTTTTGATACGTATAATTCGATGAGTTTAATTATTTATTGGTGTTGTAGTCGCCGAGTAAAACCATCGGACAATCTTTGAGGAAATCGTTTCGATGCGTTCCGGATAGGCAGAAAAACCATTTTCCGAGATTTCCCGAACAACCAGAGAAGACTCTAAATCTATCTCATATTGTGTAAGTGTATTCTACTTGATAAAATTTTAATAAATCTAATTATATGCAATTTTAGACCGCCATCTCCGATCCCTTCGCATAACGGCTTCCCAGAGGGTAATTTTCCAGCTTTCGATGGAATGGGCAGTCTGGATAGCAGATCTACAGCGAGAAGGTATTAACAATACGTATCCAGAATAATAATAGCGTGATATTTTCCCCAAACTGTTTTAGTCTATAGATTGTTACGTCTATTCATAGATTTTTATTCAACAGCTTGGATAGCGCCCGCGATGACGAACACCGGCTGATCGCCAGATATGCAGCTAAGTTAGCGCAGGAAGCCCGATCGGGAATGGTGAGTGAAAAAATTCAAATAAAGAACAAAATGTATCAGTAATGTAGATACATTTTCAGGGAAGAGTTCCTTCGGAAGCCTGCCTGGGCATGGACTCTACAAGAGCACAACGAGAACTAATCAATCAGTTGGAGTCCAAGAATAGGGAAATTATGAGAGAAATAGCGAGACTGAGGTTAGTCGATTGGAAGTATATCGGTTTTATTTGCATAAGTAATTATCGTGTTGTAGACGTCAACAAGAATTGGAAAATAGCGGCCACGCTACCGATAATCCGGCTTTGATGAACGAATTGCGCGCGTTGCGAATGCGCAAAGATGAATTAGAAACGCATTTAACCACTTTGCAGGATTCGAGGCGCCAACTAATGATGCAGCTGGAGGGTTTAATGAAGATGTTGAAGGTATGTACTACGATTTTTTTTTGTTAAGGTTTCGAAAATTGTACGTTTTTACGACAGAATCATCAATCGTCTCCGAGGAGCACGCCTAACTCGTCGCCGCGAAGTACGAAATCGCCTCCGTTGCCACCGGGTGTTCAGCCATCGAGCCAGCCTAATCCTCGAAGCGCCCCCCAAACTCCGATGGGTATGCCGTCGATTATGAGCAATTCCATGTCGAATTCCATGTGTCTCATGGGCCAGAACGACAGGCAGCATATTCCACACTCGCAAAGTAATCAGAAACGCGCTATATTCCGTTCGCTATCAGGTGATAGTACCTAATTTTGTATGCTAAAGACAGCACGAATGATTCCAAATTGCAAAACTAGAGGGCACTATTTCACGAGAATGTTATCGCTATCCCCTGATGGCGAATGGAGTATAATAACATTAAAAAACATTATTAAATTTCTGTTTTTTAGGTAACGGTAACGGAACGCCTGGTTCGATAGGGCGTTCGCTGAGAAACGATCTGTTAGAAGCCGCCGATTCGGTTACAAACGCCATGTCTACTCTAGTTAGAGAACTCAATTCAGGTACTGTCGTGCATAAAATCCGGCGAACGAGCAATAAAATAGTTCATTTCAGAGAGCGAAAGCGAAAACGAGAACGAAATCGACGATTGACCTACTGCAACGACGTGGGTTAGCGAGAATTTCATTGAAAATGCTTCACGATTCGCCAGCACAGGAATCCGGATCTGATCGATAAAATGTACGTTGCTGGTTTTGTTTGCCGTTAAACTGTTTGATATATGCATAACCGAAAGTTTGGCCTAAGTGTTCGAAATTTATCCGGAAGGAACGTATTCTAGCCGGTGTTAACGTTTGAATGTAATAAAATTAGAGTTACACAATGTAATCGAAATTCGCTTTTAGGGATAGATATCGCCGCAATAACGATTTGAATTCACTAAAAAATTACTGGCCGAAAGTTATTTTGTTATTTTACGAGTACATTTTTAATATTTAAGTACATAAATATATAATCGTAAAAAGTGACACAATGTTAACTAGTCCTAGTACTTATTATGTTAAATTTAAATTGAGTATCGGTAGGTTAGATACAAGAATTGTATTAAAAAATGTATACTATTGCTGACTAAGATTCAGATTCCGCCACTAACATTGAAAGAATCTCATTGTAAGACTTCCTCAAATGAATCTAAAGGTTGTTAGATTGTTATGTATTATAATTATATTTGTAAATATTTATCTATATAACTTTTATTATTTGAATGTAAATATTTTAACATGTACATAGGTGTTTTGTAAATACTTTAGGCGATATAATTAGCCCGAAATTCCAATATATTGCGTGTCCACACGAAAACTTAAATGGAAATACTGCAGTTGCTTTTAAACATAAATTACTATGCTAAAAAGCAACTGAAATAATTCTGTTAAAAGTTTTGTGGACAACTGGTGTAATTTAGAAATGTTTAGACTAAGAATAATGTGATATATGTTAAGTACGGACCTGTGCTTCTCTTTGCTTTACCGTTTTTTATATTGTAATGAAATCGGTTATGGAAATAAAATTTTACGTTTCATATTGCCGCATACATTCACCAAAAAACACTCTCAAACTCCGGAGAAAAATTAATACAAAACTGGAGACGTGATAAGTTTTATTGACTGAAAATAGCATTTACATAATTGGTCCAACTGGGTTAACCCAGAAGTACTTTCTTCATCATATAAGACCTCGATGGTTTTTCGTTGATATTTGTGCTGGCTGTGTTCGCGCATTTTGAAGAACACAAATATTGGAGTAAAGGTATTCGATATTTCCCGCAAAAATCCACAAATTTTATATGCTCCACTCTGTTATCAAAGTATACTCCTAGAAAAAGAAATTATTAATGAGTATCAAAGGTGAAACAAACAATCAACAAACCTTTGCAATGGGGATTCACGCAATGATGAGCCGTATCTAAGTAATTGTGCAGAGTATTTGGCAAGTCCCCTTTTTCGTGATGTATATTGTACAATTTCATTGTCCTCGCAGTTAATTCTAATAAACTCGCCGGATTGTAACTCATTTCACTAACGAATCTCACCACCAAAGGATTATCTCGCAAACTTAACTGAAATATACAGCATAAACTATTTGTATAAGCGATTTATAATGCTAAATTTACCTCGCTCAGATTCTTTAGAGCTACTATTTCAGGCGGTAGAGTCCTTAATTTATTTTTGTGCAGAAACAACGACTTTAGCTTGTGCAAATTGGCGATATTTGCCGGTAAATTTTCTAATTCGTTATCACATAATACTAAAGCTTGCAGATGTTCGAGTAATCCCAATGTCGAGGGCACTTCGGTGAGTTTGTTGCCACCAAAAGACAACATTTGCAAACTGAAATTAATTAGAATTGTAATGCACTCGCAAACTGGTAGAGCGTTACTTACTGTTGCAATCTCCAAATGTTCTTCGATATTTCGAGCATGCCATTTCCGCCCAAATACAAGAATTTCAAGTTGGTGAATTCCAAAATTTGTTCGGGAAAGTTGACCAGCCTGTTTCCGCTGAGATTGAGCTCCTTCAAAGTGGTGCTCTTGGAAAACGAGCTGGGCAACGACTTGCAGGTTAAAAAGTTATTTTTGGCTATGAATGATGTAATATTCGGAAAGAACTGGAAGACATCCGGCAGCTCTTCGATGCCTGTGTTGCTTATATCCAAAACTCTGGTGTTGGAGAATTTAAATAGGATGTCCGGTAACGAAGGCAGGTGATTGTGGTGTAGTATCTGCTTTTCTATTAGTAGAAACGATTTCTTTTCGTCTAAGTACTCTTCGAGTTTCTGGCTTATCGCTTCTGGGTCCAACAACAAATAGGCATAATCAATCACTTTGGTACTATTTTCACTATCACTACTATCCGATGTGTAGTTTTCCATGTTGCGTTACTCCAGAACACGGCCAGTTGTAAACTGATTGTATTATTGGGTTCTAACTTTACTATGCAATCACTCGAAGCAGGTCAAAATGTTATCTATAAATCCACAAATCAGCATGAATCGCCTTTTTCTTTATCGAATTTAATTTGAACGACACGCTTTATCAAATATAGAACTGCAAAGGTTAACGAGATCACGTTTTAAGCAAAAGAATTATTGCGTGCCATTAAAAATTGACCAAAATACAAAGCACGCTTTCTTAAAACAGAAATGTTTAGTTTATCTGTTTGTTTATCGTATCAACCTTATCAAGGATTTACTAAATTAAACGCAAGTGGCTCCTCGTCAATATTTATTATCAAAAGACAATTAAATTAAAGATCAGCACGGGACGGTCCAGTGACCACTCGGTGGTTCTTCGCCAAATAATCGGCAAACTCTTGGTAAGGAGTTTTAGCCAAAGGCATTTCCTTCCACAAATCGGGTGTCAGGTAAGCGTATGTTTTGGCAATGGCCGCGTAAGTAGCCTTGGCAAAGTTACCCAAAGTACCAGTCGAACCTCTAGCAGATGTGTAACAATCTTCGATACCAGCCATTTGCAGTAGCTTTTTAGGTACCGGAGCAGATACAATACCGGTACCACGAGGTGCGGGAATGAGTCTCACAGTTACGGAACCACACTTGCCAGTTACCTGCAAATAAATTCAAATTAGTTGCATTTTATATCGAATTAATTCGCGCAGTATGTTACCTTGCAAGGTACGGTGTGAGGTTGACCAATTTTGTTACCCCAGTAACCTCTACGAACAGGCACGACAGACAATTTAGCCAAAATGATGGCGCCTCGAATAGCAGTAGCGACTTCTTTGCTGCACTTTACCCCCAAACCAATGTGACCCTTGCTGTCTCCAATGGCTACGAAGGCCTTGAAACGGGTCCTTTGACCGGCTCTGGTTTGTTTCTGTACCGGCATAATTTTCAAAACCTACACACAAAAAAAACATACATCAGAATCAGTAGGTACAAATGTATCATTAAAATTACCTCATCGTTAAGATCAGGTCCAATGAAATGATCGATGATTTCGAACTCTTTAATGGGCAAAGAGAACAGGTAGATCTCTTCGAGGGAACGGATTTTGCCGTCTTTGACCAAACGTCCTAGTTTGGTGACGGGAATCCATTCCTTTTGGTCTTCCTTGCCGCGCCCGCGGCCTCTACCGCGACCTCTACCACGTCCCCTGGGGCCTCCACGGCCGCCTCCGCGACCGCCGCCACCGAAACCTCCGCGAAATCCGCCACGTGCACCGGCTGGAGCTGCGTCCGCCATCTGCAAATTATTAATGCAGGTTTATTGAATTTAAGTGCCATTTAACGAAATTCATACGATAAAGGATAAAGGACCAGCCGCATGGCGGCGGCATGGTGTTAGGTTTTTGTAAATATACTTGCAAAAATTTCATTTAATAGAATAACTAATATTGCAAACGATTAACAGTAAAATTTATAGATAAATTGTTGTATTTCGAAAAATATTTTGGATAAGTAATAGTAAAAAAACATAAAGAATTACTTACGTTTTGTATCTTTCTCAATTGGTGTCAAAAAAGAGAAATGGTTGAATAATGACAACTTAAATGTATCCGGTTCGTAATACGTCAAATGTCATTAGTTAGAATGCGTTCAGATAGAAATGTTTTCATCTCTTTCTTTTTCATACAATAAAACAGTGTAGATATGAAAAGCTTCTTTTTTTTGCATATATATTCCTACCTGCCTTTTGCCTTTTCGTTTTAAGTAAAAGAAGATAATTATTTTAAGGTTAAAATAAGTTAATTTTGAATTTGAATTTGTTATTAGTTATTTTATTGTAAAAATGGAAAAGGATAATGACATCGAAGTTCAAAATATTCTGTTAAATGGCACAACGCCCAACGAACTAGATGTAAATAAGCAATTATCGCCTACTTTAAATTCCAGTCGGCTTAGCAGTTTTCGTCGTACTCGAAGAAAATTCAAAGAAAAACCGGCGAAACGACTTGTTGATGTTAAACCAGAGCCAGAAAATGTAACTAATACGTTAGAATTAAGCGAAAAACCCTTCAGTTTTCGAACGGATTTAAATTCGATCGATTCATTGGACAGTCTCGAAGAAATCGAAAAGAATAGAAATCTTGCATACAAGTTGCTACTGAACAATAAGAAAAGTGATTCAAGTTTTACAAATAAACGATTAACATCACCTGTGCACAATGATGACAAAACTAAGAATTCTACTCAACCACCTGTGAATTTAGGTAATGACTCGAGTACGACTACTGATTGTGATAATTTATGGGAAAAAATATCTTCCCACCAACCTTCTCCGATAAATCTGCCTACAAGTTCGAATTTTCAAACAGCCAATGGTACAGCAATTCATATTAGTCGAGAGGCTGCGGAAAAGCATTCAAAACTCCTCGAAGGCGTCCTGAATTCAAACCACTGTACTTCGAGAGTAAATAAGTACAGTTTTCTAAAAAAATCTTTAACACAAAAACAGAAAAGCGTAGAGGATTTAAACGATCCTAATGAATCAGAAGTTAAAATTACACATAAAGATACATTTACTGAATTTAATGGATTTAACAAAATTGATGTTGCACTGGCAGTAAAAGTTTATAGTACTTATATGAAGTTTATCAAGGAAGGTGTTGAATCTAGAAAACGTCCATTAGATAATTGTGAGTTACCTGTAAATAAGAAATATAAAACTGATTGCAGTCTATTGACCAATGTGAATGAATCTCAAGATAATTGTGATAAAAAAAGTGATACACAAAATGCCAGTTCCTCGAACATTTTAGGAGGATTTTCAAGTGCCTCAGGTAAAAAAGTTGCATTAAACCCGACAGTATTAGAAAAAACTAAGAATATTTTTGATAATGTAGAATTAGAGAGCAATTTACGCCAAAACAACTCTAAAAATTTAGTTAAGAATAAACTGGAATCGTTTAATAAGTTCATAGGAAATTCCAATACTCCTTCGTCAAGACTTATTGTGCACACAAATTCCTCGACCCAGAAAGGAGGATTTTCTACAGCTTCCGGCAAAGGAATTAAATTAGATTCAGAAGTTATAGGAAAATATAAAAGCATTTTAGAAAGCAGTGATATGGATGAAAACATTCCAAGTACCAGTAGTATTAACAATTCCAAATCTTTTAAAATACCTCAAGTTCCAAAAGGACCTGATAATTTTTCCAAAAATTCCACCATGCAATCCGGAGGATTCTCCACTGCCTCCAATAAAAGAATAAAACTAGATTCCCAAGCTTTAGGAAAAGCCAAAGGAATTATTGACAACACTGATACAGATAAAACTGTTGAAAGTTGCAACAAAAACAATTTGGTAAAGAACAAATTAGAATTATTTAATAAGTTCATCGGGGATGAAGATTTATCGCCATTAAAGTGCGCACCTACAGCAAGAGGGTTTTCCAGCGCTTCCGGTCAAAAAATACAATTAAATCCAGAAGCAATAGAAAAACAGAAAATTATTTTAGAAACAGACTTGCAAAATCCAGAAGTAGCACAGACTGCTAAAACCCAAGCATTACAAAAGAACAAGTTGCAATTCTTCGACAAATTTATAGGAGACGATCGTGATTTTGTTCCGAAACAACCCTCAACCACCCCAAAAAATGGTGTACTTCACAAGAAATTAAATTACTTTGATAAGTTACTAGTCAATGACAACCAAAATTACATACCAAAAAAACCTTATTTATCCACTAGTACTTCCAAAAGTATAGCAACCGAAACTTCCATCACCCCCATAAAAAAACTCAATAACTCCAAAGGGAGTTTCGTCAAGTCTAAATGCGGACTTCGTTTATCGCCCTGCAAACAATTCTCTATATCAGAATCTAAATTACAATCCGCCAAACTCTTATTTGACGAAGACTTTGCGGGAATATCGCCAATTAAGACTCCCACTCGGGGATTTAACACCCCCAAATCCATCCCGACTTGTTCTACACCTGTTAATTATCCAACTGAAGTTCACAATTCGCGTGCAGATACAAAAAAGAAAATTATTTTCGAGGAAAAAGCAACAGAATTACGGAGCGATTCGATAGTAACATTCGAAACTCCTGCAGATAAAACTGTAGCTGAGGTAGAATCGGAGTTTGATGATATGATTGCGAGATTAGAAGAGCAATTGAAGATGATAAAGGATAGACGGGATTTTATGCGAAAATTGAAGGAAGAGAAGAGCGAAAGTGATAAAAAGTGAGTTTTATTTTCACTTATTATCGTGGAGTGTTAATATTATTTTTTTCAGGCCGAAACGAGGAGTATTATACCAATCTAAATCACACAATAATAAATTATCTCTTAAATCTTTTATAAATAATACCACTTTGGGACACAACGCTGTAGAAGATTTGTTCTGCATCACTCCACAAAACGCTGCAGATATTCATTTCAAAGAGTAAGATCTTACTCTTTAATTAATCAATTTATTTTCAATGTAAATTTTTTAGTTCATCTGCCAGCATCACCACCGAAGATGGAGCTACTGTAGTACCAAACACCAAAAATCTAATTGGTTTAAGCGAAATTAGCCGGGCATTCGAAGCGATGCAAGGCATAGATGTTAAATTGCTTCACAAAGATTGGATAAAAAACCACTACAAGTGGATTATCTGGAAATTGGCCAGTTACGAAAGGATGCTGCCCGGCGTTTTTAAAGGCGCTTTGACCGTTGAAAATGTAGTGCAACAATTGAAATATAGGTACATTTGTAATTGTTTAATCATAGTAGTGTAGCCTACTAGTGTAGCCTGTAGCCTGTGTAGCCTGTAGTAGAGTTCAAAGTAAATTCAAAATAGATTCAGGAATAGATTAAGAGTAGAGTAGATTCAAAGTAGAGCAGATTCAGAGTAGAGTAGATTCAGAATAGATTCAGGAATAGATTCAGAGTATATTCCGAGTACATTCAGAGTAGAGTAGCGTAGCCTAGAGTAGTCTAGAGCAGAGTAGAGTAGATCTGAAGTAGTATTACATTATTCTATGAAATGTTTGTATAATAATTGGAGCTTCTTCTGTAGGTACGACAGAGAAATCGATAAAGTCGAACGATCGGCGCTACGAAGGATTTTAGAAAAAGACGACGCTCCTCAAAAGAGGATGGTCTTGTGCGTTTCCGCTATAAAAAAGGTAACAAAACAACAAAAAAACTACGATCGATTCTAGCCGCTTTTTATTGCAGTTGAACCCTATTAAATACAATTTGGAATTGACTGACGGCTGGTACGGCATCAGAACCATCATCGACGAGCCTCTGTGCAATCGAATTGCACAAGGAACGCTGCGAATCGGTGCGAAATTGGTCGTGTGCAATGCTGAGCTCGTCGATTGCGATGGATGTCATCCTTTAGATGTAAACAAAAGTATCAAACGTTCGAAAATAATATTCTATAGTTTTCGTTTTACAGGCAACAGATTTGACCTATTTAAAAATCAACTATAATTGCACCAGAAGAGCTAAATGGGATACTAAATTGGGCTATCAAAAATTCCCTTCGCCTATTTTATTACCAATTCACACGATCAATCCGTTCGGAGGAATTATTGCTGGTATCGATGTTTGTATAGCGAGGGTTTATCCGCTTAGATACTTGGATAAAACAGAACCTAAATCAGGTAAACTTATTAATAAACTTATTATTGCGAAATTAGTAAAATTTCTCATGTTTACAGTATGGAGAAACGAAAAGGCAGAACAGAGAAAAGCTCAACAGTGGGAAAGTTACGCATATGAAAGAATGGAGAGAATTGCTGAAGGAATGCAAAAAGAAATGGAAATAATTAACAACAACGTTCATAAGAAAGTATGTTGTTGAGTAACTACAAATTTTCTTTGTTTATATGTTTTTAAGTTACAGGATAATATTCGAATGAATAATATGTGCATGCAAGCTAATATCAAGAGAGATGTAGTATCAAATTTAAAACTCCTATTAGTCGATTTAAACGGAAGCCCTACTAGGGCTTTTAATTTTTTTCTATGGGGTCCGCCTGAGAATGTAATTCAAATGTTCAAAGAAGGAAAATGCTTTACCATCTACAATATCCTTCCAAAGTAACTACTACTAATTAATTCAAGATTATTAGATTAAAATTTTATTACTTTTAGAAAAAACGGCGACTTGTACGCATCCAACAAAACCATCTTCAAAGAAAAACCTCCCGTAGATCACATGAGTTTGATATTCAAGCGGAAACTGATACCCATACGAGAATTGAACGACTTGAAATTCTCGCAAAACTTCAGCGACTTCGATACAGTGGGAGTCGTCGTGGAGGTGTCTTCCGACACCGATTACCAAGAAATATGGCTGTGCGATGTTTCAGGACGGTTGCTGCTGATAAAAATATACGAATCATCATCGACTTGCTCGCTGCTGGATAATGTGAAAAGGGGCCAAGTGACATCGGTTTGTAATCTGGCGTACGGTCGATTCGAAAACGAGGTTTGCCTGGCGATTGCCAATCATTTGACGATTTTTTCCTCCTATCCGAGATATAAGCATCTGCAAGAAGGCCTCGATGAGCTCAGGAGTAATTTACCGCAGGTAATCGAATCTACTCAATGTAAGTATTCGTAATGTAATTATAAATTTTAGGATTTGGCAGGGGTATTGAAAGAGTGTAATAATAAAATCGAGATCTTTAAGCAAAAGAGTTTCAAAAATAAATCGACTGTTGCTAAACAAGATGATGAGGAAGACGCTCTATCAACTTCTAGGCTTACCAGTACTGACATTGCTTTATCTTTAATAGATTTCGATCAATTTCTTTAACGTTGTTTGAATTGTAATAATTTTATTAGAGTACGAATTTGTTTGAAAAGAATGCAAAATACTTTTACAGTAACTAACCAAGAAAGTAATCTTACCAGTATTGATATATTTATATGATTTCGATCAACTTGTTATTAGAATATAGAGGATTTATTTGATATTACTAAGTGAAAAATCGTTGGTTAAAAATAAAACGTAAAAAATATTCATGATGGGTTATTTATTGCAAGCACTGCGTAAAGCTCAGAAATAGTCTATTCAAATTAAATGGTCTTAAATTGATAAATTAAAAATATGTAAGAAAACACATACGACTGGTTTCGAAACTAGTAAATCACAATGTAACAACTTATGGACAATACAAATAATACAATTTCCAGAGCACCATAATATTCGTTTCTTTTTCAGTATATTCGTTATATTTACACAAAGTTCGTTTACTCACAAAAGTCAAATTCTAAACAATTTTCCGACCTACTTTAAACAACTATGAATATTAATTAAATACTTGGTAGGAAGATGTTACGGAACGCCATAATATAAGAAAGGTTTTCATATACATTGCAAATTAACGAATAAAAACAAAAAATAAATACTTTAAGTGTACAGTAACCTTCCTAATAAGATGGTCCGTTTTTGCCTTAAATTACGCTAACTAAACATGAAAAAATGCACATTAAAATTGTTCAGGGACGAGTTTGTCTTTAGGCAAAATATCATCTCTCGAAACTAATAAAATTCTTCCCGCGTAGCTCGAGAGATCACCCCGCCCAAGATCCTGATCACCCTCTAAACTTAACAAAAAAACAGCCTAAATCCGCCATGGCGTCACCGTCTTAGCCATTTCCCGAAATGGTAAGAGATGACCCATGGGCTTACAAGCCGACCAATATTTCTATTCTTAGAAGCAGCTCTTTTAACGAATGTTGCGAGGTACACCCTACGATATGGTCTTTTCAAATATTAGTTGTTGAACATTTGAAAAACCTAATATTCAAGTATCGTTTGACCATTTTATCTAAACACGCTTCAAGAAAAATATGTACACAAATACAGGATAACTGTAATTTTAATCAGACTAATTTTGTAGATGCAGAAGAAATAATAATCGAGCAGTGAGTATACAAGAATTTTGTATAAAATGATCAAACAAACATTTTAGATTACATCAAATAATCCAATACTACTAATTAATAGTAATAGCGAACAATGTTTTCCACGTGAAATAGCACTGGACTAGGCATTCGATAAAACTCGAACAGTAACAAAACCAACTTTTTACACTTTACAATCGAATCCAATTCCAATAAATTTTTTAATCTCAAAATCAGTCGGTCCTCAGAGTCGTAATAAACATTTTAATACGTAAATATATACACGCGCGGTTAATTCAGTCCGTTATCACGAGGATATCCTTGAGAGCGGACAGCTGCTCCTCTCCCAGCTTGATTTTGTCCGAGATTTCCTTCGATTCCACCAGCAACTTGGCCTTCATGTTGATGAAGTGATCGTAATCGGCGAACTCCTCGGAATTCAAGTATTTGTACAGGATGTTCGAGACGTTGACGCTCCTCCGGTCGATGCTGTTCTTCAATTCCTTCGCTTCTTCCAGTTGGTTTAGCAGTTTATCCCTCTTGCCTTCTAGTATCCTCTGGAAACGAAAATATTACTTATTATAACGGTATTAGGTGTGTTGTGCGGCAATTACCTTTTCTGGATCTTCGTCTTCCATGTTCATCAAGGCGTTTTCGGCTCGAGCTAACCGGCCAGATAGGCTCAACAACAAACTGGTTATTTTGCCCACTTCTTCGACGTGAAGCCTAAATTTGGCTACCTCCTGCGGACTGGCCACCGTGTTGATGTGAATTTCTACGTTTTCGCCGAGTGTATCGTTTATTTTGCACTCGTCGTTTACCAGTAACTGCTCGCCTCGAAGGACCTCCAATTTTTTGTCCAAACGACTGACCAGCTCATCCTGCGAATGCAAGTATCAGGAAAATTCGAAGAGGAAACGTCGATAAAATCTTACCTTTTTCTCGCTCAGATCTTTGGTATTTTTAACGAAGCTACTACTCGCATCCTGGCTGTACCTGGAGAGGAGCTTTGCCTTTGCTTCGGATGTGGTGAAATACATCGACGAGCTAGACAGAGGACTCGGCGTTTCTAACGAGGGTATCGAAGGCGTGGGGGATGTAGGTGTTAGGCTGCAATTCAAATACGTTTTAAATTTATCCAAGGAACTACAAACATTCTAGTTACCTGAGCCGCAAGGATCCCATCGCAGGCGTCGAGGAACTAACAGACACCATCAAAGGCGGCGGCGAGCTGCTCGGCGTGTTACATTTACTTCGAAAAGGCGAATTCAGAGATCTAGGCTTCGTGGCGTCGACGCGGAACAAGCCTTGCACGTAATCACTAGGTTTCTTGTATTCGGGTAGAGGAACTAGCAATCCTTTCAGCCTGTCGGAGCTGGGCAGGTGGTCGACTAGATCTTCGGCCAGCTTCTCGCATTCGATTTCCTCTTTAAGTTTCTTCCGCGTGGGCAGAGGCGTGGGCGGCAGGTCGTCCCTTTCGGTTTGCGAGGCGGCGTCCGTCGTCGAAGAATTCCGCACGGCTTCGGTAACTTTCTGAGCGGGTTCTGGCGTCGAGTGGGCGTTCATGGAGGAGCCCGTGCTGAACGGCGACGACGCGCTGAGCGGAGACGAAGGTAGAGTCAGGGGGGTGCTATGGCTAGGAGAACAAGTCTTTACGGGGGTTAGTTTTGTCGTGGAACTGGGCGATAGGGAGGGTTTGATAGGCGGGGAATCTCTTCGTGGAGATTTCGGCGTGGGCGGCGTTAACCGTCGAGGAGAATCCGGAGGCGTGGGGGTGGCTTTAGCGTCTTTAATCGGACTTTGATTGGTTTTGGGTAAAGTGGCTGGTAATGTTCTTGTACTGTTGGTGGAACCGATTGAGCTAATGGAAAATCTGGCAGCGGGAAGGGTTGCTATCGACGTGGAAGTCACTAAATTCGACGTGGATATCGTTCGTAGCGGAGTAAACGGAGAAGTCCTGGAGGGACTCTTTGGCGGCGATGAAGGCGGCGATTTTACCGGAGACTTTGGTGTAATGACGCTCTCGCTGTCGAGGCTCAATTGCGGCGGCCTGTTGTATTGAGATCTAGGCCCCATTAGTTTTACGTTAACGGGAAGGACGTCCGGCAAAACCATCGATTTCTTTAAGTCTTCTTTGTCATCACATTTGTCTATGTTCTTATCGTTCATAGAGGCTCTCCTCAGTATGCTGTTGTTTTTGACGGGCCTGTGCGACGGCCATATCGTTTCTCTGCTATTCATTTTCTGAGATCCATTGACTGTTTCAGCGGGGAGAGCGTGGCCGTTGGGGGACATCGTTCTCTTGTAGCTACCTGTTTCCGATTCCGGGATTATTCTATCACGATCTCGGCGCGTTGTGAGATAAGACGCCTTCGACTGGCTTCTGTAAAGAAGAAACATCATTTGTTACTTGATTGTATAAAAAAAACTCGTCGCAAAAATGTTATATTTCAAGTTCCAAGCACACCTTCATCAGATCGTCTACAATTTTACAATGAAACTGTTGTATCCATCATTTTACGTCGTAAAAATAAAAGATAAGGATAATGCCAGTCCAGACAATGCACATTCTAGACGCGAATGTGGGGGACGACGTCGTCAGCTAAACAATATGCTTTGTCCACATTATTTGCGTATGCGACATTTATAAAAATCTCTGTGCTCATTCTTTGTTATCAAGAATAAACCACCGATGTCCATAATCATTTATTTTCATAAAACGTAGGCTGCCAAGGCATTCGTATGTACCTACAGTAGCGTAACGAATTCGTTTTTAATAGATAACCATTTCTCCCTGCTTAGTATTCGAGGTACGTTTTTATTTTCATTTAGATCGTCGAAGAAGAAATAATTCAACTGTATAATTTTTCCGATTTGTTATTGGTCGAAATAAGAGTGCGCTGCTGCATTAACCTGCAGTGCTTTCCACATGAACATACTAATGAACTGGCGTTACTCCTGCGACAACCAGCCATTGTCTCGAGGACAATGAAGAAATATTACGGTCAATTTGTTTCGACTAATGTAATGTTTATTGGGTGCTAATGCACGGGGTTTATACCAGAAATGCGGTAACTGTTTCTGCTTAACGGTCTCATCGTGAATTAGGTTTAGGGAACACACAAAAATTTATTTTTTGTCATGAAGAATCGTCCAGAACTTTCTAAGACATGGTACTTTTTCAAATAACAGTCTTATCTTCTTATTGGATTCAATGTGGGGATAAATCACCTATAAGTGTGTGGATTAGCAATTCCATACTCCTCTTGTGTTACTTACATTAATAAAGAAACCCCTGCAGGTAGTTGAATTGAGTTACATATTTACTCGCTCCGACCTTCTGCTCTTGTCCATAGTGCATAAGTAATAGACAAAGGCAACAACCTCAATAATTTGTGTATTTAAACGAGCAAACATATCAACAGATATGCGAGGCATTTTATATCCACCACGTTCTAAATTCTTTTTATCTCATAAACGCCGTGCGTATGAAAAAAATCCGATAAAAGCCAATTTGAAAATAACCTTTGTTTATTAAATCGAACAGAGGCGATTGACCTGCTTGGTCTGTATTCAACGGGTCGATCGTAAATTCGCGATTTGTCGAGTTTAATGAAATAAGAGACGAAAAAACCAAACGCAAAGATCGAATTAGGCGAGGTGCTCCTACGCCGATCCCACAAAAATATTAAAATTAATTAACTAAACTTTTACCGAAGCGTAACTTTCGATTTCATCATCGGCGTCGAGATATTCAAATCGAAAAAAATGCGTTTATTACATAGATAGAAAGCTAGAGGAATGCTAGGAAATTGGAAATACGGTGCACAGATCTTCTTTGTAAATTAGGAGAATAAAAAAAGAAATTACCTATTTCTAATATTGACTATAAGCTTCTGTAGTGGCGAACTTTTTGAAAACAAATATTTACCAATCGAACGCACATATTGTTTTATTAGCACCAGGACAACGACTTGAAAAATTCTTATCGCTTTCGTTGGCTTTTTAATTTTCATTTCACTAATAAGATAATATTTACGTTTTCGTTTCCTTCGCTTTCTATAACGATAAAACTTTTAGTACTTTTACTTAACATTACAACCGTAGCAGTAATTGAAAAATTTTTTATTGCCGTTTTTAATAAGAATAAGAAACTTTTCGTTAAACGAGACAATAAGACTTTAAACGAAATCTCCGTTTTAATAACAACTTTTTACGTATAGCTGGCAGCTCTAATGATGCATCATCGGGCGTCGAACGATCAACGAAAGCGAATTCGTTTGGTAGATGATGAGATGTTGAGACTATAAAACACACACATACCTCCCGGTTATTTGTATTTGCATACCTATGCAAATGAGAAGATTCTCTTTTAACTCTTGTACACATTGTAAGCGTGCTCGAGCTTAAATCATCTTTCTTTTTGAATCCGAGTCCGTGTCGCCCCATCCATTAGAAGAATTTTATCTCAATGCTTCAATGGTCGAGTGTGTTAAGCATTAATTTTTTCTATCGTGGGCTAATTGGTATTAATTTTTACTATGACAATAACAACAGGATTGTCCATTGAAGGACAAAACTGATCGAATCGATATGCTTCGGCGATAAACGATCTCTTTATTAACACCATTTTTGTTCGGCGATATTAAAGAAACATAAAATATGTAGACAATTAAATTAGAATTGTTTTTTTCCATGTTATACAGACAATAATAAAAGGCGAGGTCGAGTTAATGCCGGCTAGGATACAAAGGTTACTGTTTTAATGGGTTGAGTAAGGTGGATGTGGGTGGGACAATTTTCCGCGTTCATGCAAAAACTATAATTTATTCAAGTTTAACATCTATCATAATTATTCGAATTTAAATAGGCAATTTAAAACGATACGAGATGCGTTCTTATATGATTTATTATTCTTTTATGGATGCACATTTCACCAGATGCTATAAAATGTTTCGCTATTATTGCAAAATGATAGTTGTAGCTAATTATCATGAATAAATTTAAATGCGTATCTAATAAATTGTTATTAGGAATGTAGTTTTTTTTATGAATGAGTTAGGTACTTACTATAATCGTAAAAAGATTCATACATATTGAAAACTCCTTTGTCAAAAGAATAATCTGCATAATAAATGCAAAAGAATAAGTTTCAATCTCAGTAAAGAGGAATAAATAAATATCTACCTACCTAACTAAAAAAACCACTTGACTTGTTCGTCTATATTTTACTCCAATTTCTTTATGATCTGATTTATTCTCACCAAATGCAATCCAGAATCCATCGATAGCAATAATTTATGGAGCATTATTCCTAACGGATATTACCTCAAGGTTACCCAGAAGATCGAGGCCTTTTGTTTGCTAGCGGTCCCAACTTGTATTGACAAGTCGACTGAGTTGCAGTAAAACATAACTGTAAAGCCATCATCCTACAAAATGGCCCGAAAAAAAAACTGCGAAACGGCAAGCACGTTTGTCTGCGTAGTGCGATAATTAGTTACGTGGAAATAAAAACCGGTAACAATACAGTAGCGCGACAAAATATTGTAAAAAGCACATAGTAAATAGCAGGAAATTTATGTTTTGTATGTTGATTGTTTTCTACGTGGAAAAATTGGTGAAAAACAAAGCTCTTAATACTTCAATATCAACGATAAATTAACTGTTAATTAACTAACCACTGTCTATTTATCAAACAACAAGAAAATACTCCTAATCCAAAAATAACATACAAATTACTCGTATTATTTATGCCCGTATGTTTTTTCCAAATTTATTTCCCTTTTAAACGTCAAATTAAATTTATCTGTAACAGCCTTTTATCTACATTAATTGCACGATGTGCATGCCATTTGACGTCAATGCACTTCACTCGGCCCATTAGCGAGCAGGAATATAACTCGACAGGTAACGGGCATCATCGTAATTACTCGAACGAAATAATAATGCGTGGCAGGCGAGCTGGGAGAGGGTGTGAAAAGTGACCAGGAAGGCCGGACGATTAGAGAAAAGACGTATTAATAAAGAAACCGGTGGGTGTTCTGGCCGTGTAATTATTTTAGATCTTGTACTTGGGCAAATTAATTATTTTCTTTGATGTGTCTGAGTAAAAGAAACGTTTTGTAACGCGTTGCTTCATCGAAATTATCCACCTACGGACGTTTTACGATTTATTCACGTGTATTGGTGAAAAAATTATTTTATAATCACAACCCACAAACGTTATAAAGTAATAACAAATTTACAAATTTTACTAAACTGTTTTGTTTAAATTTTTTTTCAACAGAACCATTTGCATTTCAATGGAAATTTCACTCTGTTCGCGTTCCCTCTGCGAGATGTTTTGACTAGTATGACCACTTTCTTCTATCATCATAATTCGCTTGGAATGTGCATAATGTGTATGAAACCCTGATGTTTGATGTTCGATGTTTCATTTACTCATTATGGTTACACGTTAGAAATCGAGTGCAATTTTCCTCACTCGATCAAACCGATTTTATCAAGCAGATAAGAATCTTGGGTTAATTATTGGAACATTTTTTTCATGATGATATTTAATAAAGAAATTTCTAATAACATAATGTTGTAGGTAATAAAAGTATTTGCTCAACCTATATAAGGTAAAAATGCGTTTTTTGCGATAAACAGTCGAGGAATTTCGTAATGATTGCCTAGAAAAATTAAAAATGCAGTGGGAAAATCGCTTGCGTAATAGCTTAACTGTTCGACATAATTGATAATAGCTATCGTTTTCAACAAAGCCATCTAATCGAAAACACTATACAGTTTCTTTTTTTCGCCATAATCGGCAAGTCAGCACCTGGTTATGGAGCACTCGTCGAGTTTTTACACCCATTGTTTGGTTTTGAAAAAGCCTTCCATAATAAAACTGAATTAGTTGAAAAATATTACATCATCCTATCAATGGGAAGGAATGTTAATTGTTTCTATTGATAAATTACTTGCTATTGAACACTTTATTGTTTAAAATTCGATGTTTGTTTTTCACTACTAAATTATATAAAAAAACGCAATTTTCCGCAGTCGTTATCATTTTCCCCCTACATTTATTTGTTACAAGCCGAGAATTTTATACCATGCGGGTATATCGACCTTCACGCTTTTAAAATGACTGGTTTTGCGGAAATTTTTAATAAATGTTAATGGAAACAAAATACTGCATTTCTCAATTCCAGCGCCCATATCGCAATAACGTTTTTATAAACTTCCTCGCTACGCGGTTTCGGTTCCTAATTAATTAGGCATGGTTAAATTATGTTTCGGTTAATGAAATTATGCCGCATTCCGTGTAAAATAAATTAGCTAGCTATTTTATGATTGCCAAATCGATTGTTTTTACAGCTAAAATGCTCGCATCTGGTTTACATTTGCTTAAATTAAATTTTTAATACAGTTCGACAGAATTTTGGAAAGTAAAATTGTCTACTTTATGTATAAAAATTTCTCGTTGAATAAGTTACAAATCTGTACTTATCTACATTTGAACTAATTGTCCGATAGAAAGTAAAATCTCCTTTGATATTGTAGATCATAAAAAATTGTTATTGATGGCATAATTAGCATCATTTGAATAATTTCGCTTTTTAATTGGTATCGATAATTACAGCGCGCTAAAACTGGTTTAATTACATATAATTTAAACTTAAAGAAAGTCGATTCACCCTTATGAATTATTTAATTTATTCATCAAGGTGTGTAAGTAATGTCCAATTTTCTATGCTCGTAAATCGGATCTGATTAAAAACGCACTTGCTCGTTCTTATATGAACTATACGATAAATTTAATGTTGTTATAGAAAAAAAAAACAAATTTCTAGTTTATCTGGTGTTTGGTTTTCAAGCTGTTTGAACATTAATAAATTACGGAGACTTTATCAAAGGGATACCCTACAGTTCAGCGTCTCGCCCGGTATCAACAACAAGCGACTTGTGCCTTATAAAAAGCCCCAACAATAGGAAAAAAGACATAAATTGTGTACGTACAGCGCCCAATTCATAAAAATTATTCAACATTTTACGATAGAGAGCCAGCCATAAATACTAAATTCATAGTCGCGTATATCGCATTTGTTCCGAACGAGAGCACAAAACTCGACTTATTTAAGACAAATATTATTTTCCATTGTTCGTAGAGAGAAAATAATGGCATCAGGGGCGTACTGATGTGATTTAATTATGCTAATATTTATTAATTCCGTTCTAGATTCGCCGAACCGCAATTTGGGAGCGGTACATTAGCCGGCTAAAAATTCATTCAATTTAAATGCACTTATTATTTAACAATTAATGGCGAGTTCTGTTCGTAAAGTTGCACGTGTGTCGTAGATAAAATGCAACCGAAATGCAATAAAGCAAATTGCACGACAACGACTCGAACTAGATCGTGCGGTTTGAACAATGGACGTGAGCCGTGTCAGTCAAATAACGGCCCTGTTCGAAGGAAAGTGGCGAAAAAATGGATTGTCCATTTACTAGATATCCATCGAACAAAGGAAGGTATAAAGATATCATGCAATAAAAGTCGATAAAGAAGGCGATCGATCAGTTAAGCAATGCTCCTCGCCGATTGGACGAAACGCCATTAAACGAGAAAAGTCCAGGTAATTTCCCGTCGTTTACTTATTGTGAACTTCGAGCGAAGAAAATCGACAAATCAGAAATGTAACCGATTCTATTTTTTACTCACCCTCCCATTAAAAGTGAACTGTAGAAACAATTCGCAACGTTTCGTCCGTTACAAATTGTCCACCGTATTGTCGTAATGACGACTTGATGGCTCTTTTTGCGCACATACGCAAAAGTATTACGGTAATTTCGAAATGATAAACGTATTAGCCCGACTGATTGCCGTTATGCGGAATTATGCAATTTTTTGTGACTCTCTAAGAGAAATCTTTGACACCGCCGACCTCGGCCTGACCAAGCAAAAAATGACAATGTAATTGTAGCGTGCCACGATTGAAGAACCGCTAAGCCTCAATCACACACGAACTGTTATTGTGGAAAAAATAACGTACGTTAAATAATTTTCGTTAGTTAGAGTTTGATTTAAGGATCCCGCGTTCTATTATAAAAATTTGAATCGATGAAAACGAGTTTCGTTAGAGCATAAACCGAGCTTTAAAATGTTGATGAACTGTTGTTGATTCCCGAAGAATTTGCGGCATTCACGAGCTTAGATCACAGATTACACTTTCGCTTTCTTCTCTTTCGTTAAAAGCAAATTGATTTTTACCCATGAATTTCGCGTCGTGCGCGCGGTTGTTTTATTTTGCGTAAAACGAAGAAACCAAGAAATTTTAATTACCTTCTACACCTGTACACGACCGTTTTTATTTCACAGTGCGCTTAACTCATGAGAATTGTGTAACAAGTTTGAAGGGCAGCATAATTTCCTAGTGCTTTTTGCACCCGAGTTGAAGAACAACTAACGACCTCTCGAAGAATGCGGGCTTATTAAACATAATGACTTAATTACGGTTAATTCAATTCAAAGAATATTACTTTAATTAAAGCTACTGGTTTTTTTTGCAAAGTATTGGCCGAAGAGCACGTAAGTAGTTGTTAAGATGGTGCTCCATATATTTTTTTTACCCGGTCACGAAGGAATAAAGTTGTTTTAAGGAGAAAAATCGTGCTCACAATAAAATATAGCAACATCACGAAGAAGCTATTTGATATATTTTTAATGAGAAATGAACCTTTTTTTGTACGTGAAAAAGTAAGAATGCAACACTAATTAAATTAGTAGGTACAAGCAGCAACTGTCGCATCGTACGAATAATAAATCATTTTGTTTACTCACATTAATTTTTATATTGTAAATCGCATGAAATAAAAGAGATTCCCATTATACAATCGACCAACGCGAGTTTTATAAAACGGTTTAAAATTAAATATGCAAAATAATTGCGAAAATACCTATATGGTTTAATAGATTTTGACACTTTACGTAATTCTGCACAGGCGTACGATACATTAAAATAGGCCTTATCCTACTTAGATGATGAAAAGTAGATACTTAACTCTACCTACTAAACCTACCATATTAAACTATAAGAAATAGAATATAAAACTTTGATATTGTAATTAATGATGGTACTCGTATAGTAAATGCGTACACATATTCGTTTTGTACTAAAAACTAAACCGGATTTAATAAGTTTTGCAAATTAAAGATATTAAATTCGTATCACCTAAGATTTATGTTCTATAAACTGCTTTATTTTAGAAAGAAATTCCAATACCTTAATCGTCGACACAGAGACGTTTATTAAGCAATCAAATAGGGTCTAGGCCGTCAATTCGCTATATAATTAATACAATTACGTATCGAATCGAGCTGGATAAACCATATAAACTAATTATCGCCCGGGAAAATATGATATCAAATTATTTTCATAAAATTACTGAAATTACCTACAATGAATAGGCAATTACTAGTAAAACAGCAGTTTCCTACAATGAATTGGCGCTTATGTGAGTTGACTTTAAAGGTTTTTCTCAGGGAATTATCAACATTTGCGAACCCAGTAGTATGGTTAATGCCATTTATTATTAATAATTTGTATAAATATAACAGAGGATATAAATTAAAAAAGCAACACAAAATCACGAAATGCTTGAAATTTGTAAATTTGTAGTTGTGCTGTTTATTCGCATTCGGAAAATTTATGCAAATTCGCATAACCGATTCTCTAGTAATTCGTTCCTTTAGGTAATTTATTTGAATTTGTAAACAAATTAGGTTATTACTTAGTGCGCCCGGAAGGTTCTTTTGGTGCACCTTTCACCTTTACACCTCCAACGATCACGCACGTTCATCGAGATCTATCAGAAATTGGATAACGCCGCGCAATCGGTCGATATTCAGAGCGTAAATTCGCTAATTTTTCTATTTTACTTTCTCGCGACCTGATGTCATTTTATGGCGCTTTTTTGAACTTCCTGGACATAAATTGTGAATTCACAATTACTATCTGCTATAATTTGTATCTCCAGATGCGATAAATTGTTTACAAAAATATACATGATGGGTTTTTTTCCTAAAAATATAACGTTTTTCCGATAAGTTAATATCTTTGAGATCGACTGTAATGACTAGATATTTATGAAGACGTGTTAACGAGGAAGCGATAAAAACAACATTTCCTTTCAGACGATTTCATCTAATAGTTTTTAAGTTAAAAAAGTAATTAAAAATAACGCTAATTAATTTATTCGCATGTTTAATAATTCATTAAATTCAAGGTTCTACTTGGATTATCAATCAAGAGAAAATTACAAAGATATAAAATACAGATTTTGCAATTCTAAATTTTAATAGACATCTCATGTTTTGCTCGAGCTTAACATGTACATTGCGTATTCCCGTACTTTTATTACTTAGTCGGTACGGTACAAAAGAATCTTATTAACTACTTTTGGAATAAACTTCAACTCTAACTTTCGATTTATCATTCGAATTTAGCATTCACGCGAAGCAGAATATTCTCAAACGAAAAAGAATTATCCATAACTTGCATAATATAATGCGAAATTATGTACGACTCGACGTCGAAAACAAGTTTGCAAAGTATTCCGACAATATTTACGTTTGTTATTATTTCGCTTATTTGAAAATACTTGCCGTATTTTGCACTTAAAACAACAAACTTGCAAATGCATGTCATCGAATTAATTCTTTTATTGAACGGTCAAGCAGAAACACTCGCATGAATTTTACCTACGCGTCTCGGACTGTCGACTGAATCAGAGACAATTCAAAATAGAAATACATATTCAAAAATAACTTGTAATACTTTTGAATGTAGAGTACGCACTATTTATATAAACAAATCTGGAATCATACAGTATGGAGCAGACTTTTTGAAACACACTTTTATATGCAAGTCTGATAATGGTATTACACACAGCTGGTGTTGTTATTTGCAAACTTCAATGTTTACTTTATGATAAATTGTTACTACAAATCTCAAGGAGATTATTAAAAATAATTAATAAAATTGTGGAATTTATGATGTGTATTATTTTATATGTATATTCAAACGAAGAATTACAATTCCTCAACCTATTTCTTCTTATCCAAGGTCGTATTGTCACTATTAAAATATTCATCTCCCTTCCAACATAATATATATTCATGTTTACAGTTAAATAAAGTAACTGTAATTTTACGCGACATAATTTATTGTTAACTACAAACTGGTGCAGATACTAAACGTCAAAATAAAACCAAATTGGCAGCCATAGGATGGTGCACAGTTCAAAATATACACACATACAAACACAAGAAGGTTAAATACCTATAAGTTGGTGCATTCCGACATCAGCGGGAATACATTCACAGGAAGAGTTAAAAATAGATTTTAGTGCTAATTTTGATACGAGCAAAGTGGAATATTTCAAGAATTTCATGGAATACTTTAAGCCAATTTAATATGAAGTAATAGGTATGTTCCAAGAGAAACCACATAAAATCACTCATGACTAAATGGAAGTATATTATCAATTAGTTACTGTAGTATCAAATACTTAGCCAAATTCCTGTTCGTTTTCTCCGTAATAAAATAATAACAAGAATTATTGTTTCAGTATTAAAAGACGTAACAGTTTGAATAGTTTGCGCAAATATCTCACGTGATCTAAATAACTTCCGGTCAACGCGGTTTTTCGATTATTTAAGCTATTCCATCTTCAATTAACGTTATTAATAGAGCCATTATGCGGCATTTAATGCTTTCAGTGAATCGTCCGGTAGTGAGGAATTTCCTCGACTTGCGTTTCGGAATTTTATCTCGATTCGTATTTAATTAACGAGATTATGAAATATGACAGGTTCTGCGTCAGTACTTACACATGTGTTTATTTGTTGAAGTCGAGTTTAAAGCGAGCGGTCAGTCTTGGCTCATTCAACCGTGAAAAGTTGCTCTTCCTTGAGATGAATAGGAAGAAATGTCTTACATAAAAACTTTCCTAGTGGTATATGCAAGTTTGCTAACACTTGCAAATTTTTACCTTAAAATAGGCAAATGCGAAATTTAATATTAAATTGTAATATATTGTGCGATGTAATTGATATAAATGGATATAGAAAACATATTAGGAGAGAGACATATGGTCAGGTATGAACTAATAAATCTCAAGATGGCAATGTCAACTGAGTTATGCGAAGAGCACTTTCACCGTCGATAAGCGGTTAAACTCGCGTATTTTTTTAACTAAAGCGTAATAAAAGAAGAAAAAAATATTTATTATAATCAGGCGCTGAACTAGAATAATAAAAAGTTTAATTTCAAAGCGGATGTAAAGCGATTTTTCTCATTCTTCTGAAATAACTGAAGTTTACGATGGTTCAAGAGCGTTCACACATTAAAGAACGCTTCGTTTATTCTTAGAAACTTCTATTGAAACAAAAAGTGTAACGCAGAATAAAAACTGGTTGAATTAACGATTCATAACAAATTTTGTTACAATTTTTTCGTAGTAATATAATAAAATTGTAGGCATCTTTCAAGGTTGTTTCTTGTTTCTCGAGCATCTTATAATAGATACAAATTTAAAGTAAAAATGCATTCTACAATAATTTTCCCAAGGCTGACCAAGGTCTTGATTACCCAACCATTATACGTTGGAATACATTTGCAGCAAGAATTACTTACGTTATTTTTTTATAATTAAATATTGTATTATACCTACACGGACAGGCAAGCTCTTTTATTACTGTTATTGTCTGCTAATGCACTGCTTTAAAGTTCGATTATCAATGCTTCATCCACAACTCAAACTGTATTAATTTCGCATTTTTTTTCGTATTGTTACGAGAATAATCGTTAATTTAGTACGAGTTTAATAGCCAGTTAAAAATAAATTAATCATAAAGCGCCAGACAGGAACGTTGCTAATATACATTGAATTTCCATCGTAAAATCTTCTTTAATGGTCCATGTGATGAATGTTTTTATGTCTTGTCAATACTTTAACGATCGCCTTCTAATTAGTATTAACTTCTGAATAAATGAAAGAAATAGAGAAATTAATATTTACTAAATTGAATCATTTTCACACTCCAATGTGTTGTTTCAACAATTTTATTATAAACAGAACGCGCAAAAGATTACAATGTAATAATTACGAAACGCATTGAGAGAAAAATCAAAACGTTTTTACTTAGAAAAAATCATAATAAATGAAAACATTTTACGTGCTATTTGTGAATTTGTAGCACACTTTCCATTTCGATTTCGTTCACAGTAGTTACACGGTATAATTGAATTAAAAGGTTTTTATTAAATAAAATTTATATGAATCATTGAGCAGTTGGGCATGTGAATTAGCCGAAACAGAAATTTAATGCTGCGGTATTTAGTAAAGAAATCTGACATAGGCATTGCAAATAATTGTGAGTAATTTTTGGTAAAATGCAGGTAAACTAGTATGAAGTTTACACACCCATTTATTTAGTAATTTCTATACATTTCCGAGTAAAATAAAATGCAAATCGCTGAAAAATGCAAGGCCAAGGAAAACGTTTTTATATTGTTTGAACTGCATTCGATTTAATTGTGTTTAACTTGTTTGAATAAATATTAAAAGGTTAATATTATTAATGGCATAAGAAGAACACAAACAGAGGAATCTTCAAGAATGTACAAATAGTTTGTTTAAATTATTATTCATTTGCAAAAAATGAAAAAAAATTAACATGGATGATGTTGTAAGGAGAAGTGTAAAGAAAAGAATCATTTCGATTAAAATTTATAAAATGAAACACTTCTAATTAAGTAAGTACATTCAGAACCGTTATTTGCAATGCATTTTACAAGAATACATTATTCATTAAAACAGCCGATAACGAATTTATCAACGGTGCCAATTACCACGCGATTTGTAAAGAAGTGAAAACTTATTAAGGAAACGTTCTTTTATCTTTGTGATCAAAAAAAAAGTCGCGAGCACTCCTTCGTTCATTAATTTACGCGGGCAATGCCGTTGTGGAGGTGTTCTGCAAAACGGGCGGAAGTCGCGTTGGTAAAAATCCCAGCTGAATTATCGTCCTTATTAGCATCGCTTATGGAGAAACTGAGACACTTGTTTCCTCCGCCCGTATATTTAAACTCGAAGGTTCATAAATAATAAAGGAATTCTCACGAGGAAAGTACTTACACTCGATCGCAATTGCATAATTTATTAACCTTGCTTTACTTAGTTTAGGGCTTATTTCCAGATCCACACGTAGGTATTAGACGCTTTTGTTTAACAATAAATAAATTATCGAAGCACGATTAGCGCAAATCGTTCGATGTGATTTATTTACACGAAAGGATAATCGATTTCAAACAGATTTCGATATCTTCTACAGATAAATATGGCGAGCATATACCGTTGTGGAAAATGCCTTTTACACGATCTCTACCCAAAATCATTAGCTATTATTTATTGTAATCGTTTAACAGTAACAGACGTTTATTGTTTTTACCCACACACACAAGAGCAATCAGAGCTAGTAATAATCCGATTTTTATTTGCCCGCTTACTGCCAATAATCGTGACCAATTGAATATTATTATAATAACGAACTGGTATGATTAATGGATAAAACGCAATCGTTTATACGAGAACGCAATTTTCACTGGTACTGAACAAACAACCAATAATTTTGAAGAAATTAACGCTAAAGTGTTACCTTTATACCTACTGTACTAAAAGTATGTTAAAATATTCGTAGGTACAATACACAATAAATTTCATACTCGTTGCTTGTGGCGCGTGACCGTGACACACGACATTGGTAAATACAAACCCTCACGAAATCCGTATAGACTAAGGCCAGGTGTCCTACCCCAGTTCTATTTTTGTAACGCACGCACACCAACAAGAGGATCAATTTTTGAAAACATCTGCTGGTACAAATACGAGCTTCCCCTGCCAGACTGAACCGTATAAATTCCATTAAAACACTTCAAAATAAGCGAGTTCGATTTCCGATAGGCATTGAAATTAATAAAGGAAACGAAAAAGATACCAATGATAAAATCAAAACAATAAAGCACATTCAGATACGCTAGAAGTACTAAAAGTTTTCCATTGCAGGTGTAATATTCTGGTGTAATAAATCAAAAAATTCAAACTCAATCAAGCAAAAAATTGATATTGAAGCGCCAACGCCAGATTACGCAACAATGTTCATCTTAATTGTCAATTAATCATAATTTCGTCCAATGTTAAATAACGAAATTACTAGCCGGCGTTTATTAAAGCTCCGACGTTTAAGGAATTCCATGCATATATCTTTGCGGTTGTCGGTAATTAAGTTTATCAAGTAAATAAGATTGATTCGAATAGTTATCCATTATTTTTATCGATTTAAATTGTTCAAGAATGCTGTCTATAACGAAGAAAATAGCGTTCCATTTGATTGCGGTCATTAAATTGGTAATTCGGAAACCGTTAAAGAAATTGAAATCAATCCCACCCTTGTCGCTTCGATGCTAGCTGATAATTAATCTTATTAAACTAATTAGGTACGTACTTTATTAAAATAAAAAATCAAAACTTAGTAGGTTGTAATTTCATCGTTAGATGGACAATAATAAGACAGCTCACAACGTTGTCAAGAAAACTTGTTTGTGTGTGGTATTTATTATAACAACTCTGTTACATTTTTCTAGCGAGATTTTATCGGCGCTTTTATATCTTGTAAAATGGAGAATCTTCTTATACTAAGAAGATAATAATGCAGGCTGTTGAACCGGAAGCTCCCGGGTTATTTATCCTTCTGCAGAAAATAAGAATGTTTCTATGGCCGTTGTTACACAGATTAATCGTAAGGACGTACTATCCTTCAAGGTACTTGCGAGATTTCTATTTTCTGATAGGGATTTTATTTATGTAATTTTGTCTCGTATTATCATCAAATATGGTGCACTAACAAATTACCCTAATTATTAACGAAATCAATCGGTACGGTTCTGGAGTTGGTAATTTTAATTATCTACCTGGAACAATCTAAATGACTTATTTATTATACTTTCGATACGTTTCGTTGGGGCGTTATTTTTTTATTTTCTTCGAAACAACAATAACCCGATTGCATTTCGATGCGTAGACTAGAAAAAGCGCAGAACAATACCGATCAAAAACGGCAGTGTATACAATGTTCCGCAATGAGGCATATGGTGGCGTATAGAGAAAGCAGAAAATAATGTTACATAATCCCTTGATGCAGTATGTACTTATCGATCGAGCTCAAATGCAAGTCAAAGCGATCTTATTGTGTAAGAAATAAGATCGACTTGACGCACTTATTTTTCATCAACGGTAAATTTAATTAGATCCATATCCGCTGTCTATATTAATCAATTAATTAAAGTAAATGGTATTAATAATAATATTCAAAGAAGACAAATAGGTTTAGACAAAGTTTCTCATTGCTTTTCTGTTTAATGTATGTAAATGCACATTTATCAGTTGAAACGTGACCGAACCACCGAGAGGATTAAAAGTTAAATAAATTACAAACAGTAGTCGCGATTGATCTACCGGATTATTATTATTTTTTAAATTAACGCCGTTTTTCCGATAATTTATTTTAACGAGCCTCTAATTAAATTAATTAGTATACGTTTTTAAAGCGCAGTGCAATTAGTACGTTCTTAATTGGCCGCGTTAACGTCTCTGTATGGTTGCCTCATCGTCTGCACTTAACCCGTTACACCGAAATCCACCTGACTATTAATATATAAAAACTGTAGAAATACTAGAAAAAGTGACCTGCTATACAGGGTGTTCTCGAACGTATGGCACTAAATTCTAGAGGCGGTAGTTTGCATAATTAAGACCGATTCGCAGATTTCATTATTCTAAAAAAAATATAGCCTTAAGAAATAAATGCAAAGAGCGAATACAACCCTGGCCTGAATAGTCAGCTGATCGGAAGTTTAAATCAAAAACAGATGTATTTTATCAGCAAGCGCAAATTTCCCCCTCCGCCCTACAGGTTTAGAAAAACGTTATCGATACCGATCGTTTTCTAGTGCGAATTGTATTGTTTTGATTATAACATCGGGGTGATTATAACATCGGGGTTAGATATATTTTTGTGATCAGACTTTAGTGATTTATTTGATTGTTTTAGTTCTTGTTCGTTATAGTGATGTTCTGGAACAATATTAAGCAGCTTTCGCAACAACAAAATAGGTGAGCTAATATTCCTTTCGAGTTTAAAGTTTATTTTCTTCTATTGTTTGAAAATCCCGGTTTACTGTTATAATTTATCCATGATTTTAAAAAAAATTAGAGTGGTCGAGGGGTTTCCACCGATGTACAGGACCGCAAATCTTTGAAATATTTTTAATATTTCAAATTTTGTTTATTATAATTTTTTTAGAAAAATGAAATCTGCGAATCGGTCTCAAATTATGCAAACTACCACCCCCACAGAATTTAGGGCCATAAGTTTGAGATTATTAGAACACTCCTGTAATACTATACAAATAATGCAGAAAATAACAGTGAAACAATGACTGAAAGGTATCTTTCCAATAGTTCTCACTTCTCGAACTTCAATAAATATATTTTAATAGTTCGAGGTATAGTTAGATATCGATTTTATGATACCTATAAATTAAGCACAGAAGTAGAAAATGTGATTATATCTTATAATAGAATGAAGATTATGGTAGGTATCCAAGGTCGTCTTTTATTCTAATTTAATGGCATCGGTATCATTCGGTTCCGGTTCGCGTGAATCTCAGTTTGAGAACTTTCTTTATTATTGTTAAGTTGTTATAATGGTTACTGTATTTTTTCCTGAACTGGGTTACTGTAATATGGGTTTTAAGTCGTTTAAATATAGCCGACTCACATTTTATTCATTAGGTGTATACTTTTAGTTTTTTATCGTTATACATACGGGCGTAATTGTGATAAGATAGAAACGAAATGCCGATGTCTTTGGCTTATTTCGCTATCATTCGTGACGAAAAAGTATGCCAAAATGTTTATGGTAACTGTACATTACCGAAACCGTTTTGATAATGTGGGTTTTTGAATTTGTTTATACTAGCATCGAGTTTTATATAATATTACGGAAATATTAGCATTTTACATTAATGTTGAGGTAATAGGACTCAACTCAAGACTTCTTAACTAGCAACGAATTTGATTTAGCCGGCTCATTCATAGGATAAGTCAATAATAACAAAAAGGAGAAAAATGTCAACTTCGATTACAACACTTTAAACAGGTTTTACCTCGTATTTGAATCGCAATCTGGACGTAATTAACACCGATAGCAACACATCGCATAGCGGAATATGTAATTTCCATGGTATCCTGCCTAGTCGTGAGAAAACATACTAATCATCTTTGATTTTTCACACAGCAATACTAAAATTCTAGATGATTTTACTCCAGACGTGCACCGTTAGCAATTCCCATATCCATCGATGTGTGAAGCATATGAGTCGGGATGATTGCTATCATCGCATTATTAATTATTGTGCTTAGTGGTTTGTCGAGCCCATGCAACCGGTTATTTATTGGTCAAACAACACCTTCCGATAACGAGGAATAGACATTATTGAAAAACAAATAGGTGTACTTCGACTTATTTTCGGACAGTAAGAAAATTCCTTGTGTAAGTCGATTAATTATGATGAGCGTTCCAGAGGATACACCTACTCCGAGCGAAGATAAGAGCAACCGAACGAGTCCACCCGGCACTAAATAAGTAGCATGAATGATAAAAGTCGGTTTAAAAAAAACCATAACACATCGAGTCGTTCACCTTTCATGGTTTATAACGCGATTAAATTTTAATGCACTTATTTTTATTATGCATTCATAATATTATCCAAAATCGGCATTAAAATTAAATATTTAATCGACTCAAACATCGAATGTTGTTGATTGCGTAAGCATTTTTTTGATACGGTAGTTGGAAGATTTCGCAGGTGAATGAGTGCAACTTTCTAACACGGATTCGCTGAAATTTGCATTCTTTTAAATTCAATTTTAGAGTTCATCGAACGCTACAGATGAGAATATGTTTAGGAAATATCATTGACACTTGAGTGCGCAAAGTACCCGGCTAGTGCTGCATGAGAGTAGGTACCAAAAAAAAGTTGTATCGATAATGGTAATTAAACGAAAGCCATTTTCCGTTCGATGCAAAGCAAATGACCGTTGAAATGGTTAATGCAGAAAATCGAATACAAAGGTAGCGAAACGGCAGAAAAAAGGCCTGTTGTGTTTTAACAACATTCAAACACGCCATTGTTTTTAAATATGTTTAAATAATCGTCGAAGAAAACTTTCGCCAGACGTGAAAAATGCTCGTACGTACAAAGATATTTTAATGGGATGCTATTTCCTACTTGATTTCTCTTGCAGACGAAAACGCCATGCCGATTCGAACGGAAGGAAGCGCGAATTAGAAGATGTGCTTTCGTTATTTTTCGCGTAAATGATAATTTTTTTGTTAATAATCCAAATTTACTGTTATTACGATTATTCGTAAAACTTTTTCTTTGCCTTACGAAACAAATTAATTTAATATAATTCTTGTTTCAAATTAATTCGGTTTAGTGCGTATAGTCACAAGTTTATGAACAATGAATTTAACAATATAACAAAAGTTTCTTGTTATTTATTTATATATGCTCTCATAAATTAAAAATACTAATAATTAACTTCGTGTTAAAAATCCAGCGTAACAACAATTTTTACATAACAGTAAGTTTGAATTTTTCGCAATTTTTACAGGGTGGTTCTGTTATTATCTATTTTGAAAAGAAATATTCCCTTTAATTGGAACGACTGAAAAACTATGCCGGTACTAGGCGTTTGTAAGACAATGGCGCTTTCTGTATTCGTCAGATGTTTTGAGAAAGTTTTCAAATTCAATAATACGCTAATCACGTTTGAATGGGCAGAATGTTTAAATATATTCCAATATCTCACGGAAAAGTGGTCCAATTATACCTATAAAATATATTTATTAGTCCGTAATCGTCGCGGTATAAAAAAGATTCGCACAAAGAAAGTTGTTTTCCTGGGTGATAATTAGCCGATGAAACACAAATTTCTTTTAAGATAATCATGAAGTCGGATTAAAATTAAAGAATATTCATTAGCACTAAAACTTGCCCATAATATTAATTAGTAATATTTAGGTTTTAGTGTAAGTATTATGACAATATCAATGTATGTTATCGGTACTTGTTCGGTACTAAACTATGTTGTATTATAAATATAAAGCAAGCGTTCGGTTAGTAAATTATTTACGAATTCTCGGAATTCACGCATTTAAATTACCATATAACCAGAGTAAAAGTGTACTTTCTTCGTACAGTATAAGATACAACCGCATCAATTAGAAAATACGACCATTTTAAACGTCAACCTAATTATTAAAGAATTCGCTACTTATCGTATGTAAATTGCGGGAAAATTTATCATTGTTTATTAACATTGCGCGTAGACTAACCTACACTGTTAATCGCTTCAAGTTTTATTTATCCAAGCAAAATCCAATTCTCATCGTAGTAAAAATGTTAGAATGAATGTACCTACTTCAATCTCACCCCGAAGGAGATCGGTAATGTTTAAGTATTACGAAATAGTCGAGTCTCGGAGCCGTTAAAATTGCGTTCGCATGTGAACACCGGTGAACCTAAGGTGATACAGTTCGTGTTTTAGGGCCGTAACGAATATGAACACAATGCATAATGACCAGAATACCGTATTGTTCTGATTGTTAATTCTTCACTTCGAGGAAGTATTGGAATAACTGAAATTACTAAACATTCGTTTGATAAGTAGGTGGCGCGTTAGGTCAAACTACAGTTTAGAGTCTACGATTTCTTATCTGCTTCAGATTTCTCGATCGATACTATAATCAATTTGAGCCGTTTTTGGAAATACATTAATTGCCGCATTTCTGAAATAACTGTTATTCATCATAATCGCACGAGTAATATTCAACGTCTGATTGAATAGGTATAAGCCAATTGTCTATTTCGATTAAAATTGATACCTACAATGTTTTGTACATATGCATGGTTATTGTATAATTATAGGTAATAAAGTGAGAAAATCGAGGTATGTTCGTGAAAAATCACGAAACCGTATAAATTGCTCAAGTCAACACCTTGTACAGTGATAATAACGGTTTCAAACGAGGCGAGGAAGGTACCAATTATAGACACCCTATTCTACCACCTAACAATTTGAAGCAATTTTAGAAGAAAATTAAGAATGAATCCACGAAAAAAGATATATCGAAATTTTAACATCAACAAACATATTTGTGATAAATTGTTCAAATACCTCCAGGTAAAAAAATAACTACATTTATAATCGAAAAAAACGCTTCTATTTGCACATATGTTAGAATTGTTTGCTCAAGTTCTTTCCAAATATTTAGAGGATATTTAAATTTCCGAGAACATCAACAAAATTCAGTTCAGGAAAATAAAATGCAGAGTTCAATTTCAAATAAACATTTCGAAAGGAATTTTAAAACGCCGGTGAAGTTTAGTTTGCCAAAGAAAACCAAACAATTATTGAATATTATTTTAATGTATAGGTATTATTTACAGGTATTTACAAGATATTTATTATAAGGTATTATTTCTTGTGGAAACTTTTAAGACATAATGGGATAATTAGAAAATCGTTTAAAAGATACTACATATAAAGGAATTAGTAAACATGCTCTCTTATTTGTCATTCCTATTCTTATTGTTAATTCCTTTATTTATCACTTTATGCATATACATTACATGCATTTCCACTTTATAATTTTTTTCATTTCCATATGATTTCCATAATGTTTAACTACTTTTGTGATTCTATATTAAATTGCGTTTAAACCATCGATCCTAATCTTTAATCATAAATAATATTTATACATATTCCATCGACCTTTAGTAATTAGAGACCCAATTTTTTTAAACTAACGGTCATATCCGTTTCATTTTTTCAAGAACACCCACATAATTACCAAAACCATTTAATGCATGCCAAAACAGAGACACGCATAATTTAACCAAAGGATATGAACTCGAAGGAAAAAATATTAACTGTAGAAAATTAAATATTTAAGCTTGTAGGTGTATTTTTACTAATATTTATTAACGCGATATTTTTAATTAATTTCATCAACCCAAATTTGACCCCCTAAGAGGGGAGTAGAATATGAACGTTCTATGCCAAAGTAGATCAAGCCTATAAATTATTGATTTGAGGTAATCAAGGTTAAAGTTTTATTAATACTAGGTAATAAACTGTAGAGTAAAATTTAGAAATTCGAGTAGGTAGGTAACCATAACAAAGTAAATTAATAAGGGTTACCCTAATCATTTAAAAACAAGAAAATTAAAAGCCATCATGCAGCACGAATTTTCGAAAAAAAAAGTGATGTACGAACCTCCTAATACGAAACTTATTTCCACTGCCGAAAACCATGTTGGACGAGCTCTATTCGCTCAATCAAATCACAACAACCTCAACTGTTCGGTATCAAATTCAAAACAACAACGATCGCACTGAAAACTCGACGAACCGTTCGCATATCAAGCGGCGACGAAACTGTCTCTACTCTAACCGACGTACGGCTGTTAACTAACCGACGGTTTCGGCCCGCGTTCGCGTTTACCAGTCACCTGCAATCAACAATTCCCCCATCTGCTAAACGAAGGAGCGGTGGAGCAAATGAATCCGACTCCGACGGCGAACGAGACGGCGGCGAGAAGCGCCCATGGGGAGCGTCGCGACGTCGCCGTCGATAGTGAGAGTGGTCAATGTAAACATCGCTTTAATCGGCTAATTTCTAGTGGATTAACTACCCACTCAAATTTTATTAATACCCATATGATAGCTCAATTTTGATGGAAATTTGTACTTAATGTTGACTCACTGTTTTTAATTTCTAATAACAATTAATCATCTAATTGGATAAAATAATAATATTGTTGAAAGTCGCATAAAACCGAGGAAGACGATTAAATTGGAAATTTTTATTAACCTGTTTACAAACCAGGATTGTTTTCTGGTTAAGTGGAAACAAAAGGTTTATAAAAAATAATAGTTGGAGGAATTTCAATCAGGTATGATTCAATGGTTGGCAATTTTATTCAATGCTCAATTTCAGTAAGGATAATGTTGTTTTTTCGACTGGGAAAAACACGATGTTGATAAAATAAATCTGACACAATGTGAATTTAATACGATGCTTGTTCCATTTACCTTTATTATTTTTTGTACTTATTTGAGTATCAATAAAACAACAAATTGCGGCATTTCATTAAGTTGTGGTTAAATATTTTGCTCGTTTTTTCATTCATTTTTACGCTATTCGATATGAACACAAGACTAGTTAGCAGCAGGAAATGAGCGCAATGAATACTCTGTGAAGCAAAAGGAAAAATCCACAAATCTCATCGAGTTAAACTGCACTGTTTAATTCGAAAAATAATTCCCCTCTATAATTTAGCTAATATCCCACGAAATATCTATACAAAACGACCTTTACACTTCATAATCTACATAAACTTAGCCAAAGTAAAAACATTTCAAGATAACAATCAGTACATGCAGCAACACGATTAATGCAAAGCTACATGCATTGCTGCACATTTCTGAAGTCGCTAAGAAGACAACAAAACACGTACTTTTAAGGGAACGAGTACGCAGAGGCGTTACATGAATAATTAAACCACCAAACTATCCCAAATTGCATCGAACACCAACATTAAAATTACTAAACGTCTCTAATAAGAATGAAAGAAAACCACACGAACTAATAAAGAGTTTGTTCATTAGTCGGAACAAAACCGTATGGGAAATTATAAAGGAACGTCCATGGTTTGATAGAAGTACATCCGCCGCGAAATTATCTAAATATCATCGCCGCAGAAGACACGTAATAACTAAGCAACATGTAATGAGTGTAACTGAAGGAGTTGCATTCAACAACTGAGCATGCCGAGATTATTGTAATGATTCCATGCATGAATTAGTTTTTCCGATTGGAGTGTCAAGAGATAGAATCGCACCGTCCGTCTGTCCTTTCGAATGTAACCGACTTTGAATTGTCGGCGGAGAGCAACAAAAAAATCATCGAAGGAAATACCGAATGCGAAGTTCAAGATCAAGATTCGAGATTTCGCTGCGATAGGCGGAAAATGCAGGATTTTACGTTACAATGCAATGGTGTGGGTAATGGTTTTTTTAACCGCGACCCCATTCAACTAAAAATTTTAATATCTCGCCGAAAAATTAGATTTTAAACAATCAAAGCCGCAGCAGTCACGATTTTTTTCCTTTGCTCTACACCCACAGCAGGTTATGTCAACACATTCAAGGCTCCACAATGAAATAAGATATCAAAAAAACCGTTCTTAACCTATTGTAGTTGGGGCGGTATGTTTAATTTATTATTTAATTCGAGACCTGTACGCACCAACTATAATTTATTATCTAGTTTTGTTTATTGAAAATTAATACAACACCAACAGCGTTAATTGATTATTCATGTATCCCCCGAGATTGTTTTATGACACTACATTCATCATTTCATTTGTAATTTGTATTAATAAAACTGCACAAATGGGATTTGCTGGTTCGAAAAATTGTTTCACGACTGCGACAATTGTTTTAAAATTATTATGATGCAACTAATTTGATTAAGTATAAGATCCACAGGAATTAGCTAAAGAGGCGAAGGTTCAATATCCATAGTGGGAAAAGCTTTTCGTATTTCATCGATTTGTAAATGTATGCACCAAGATGTATTTGTAAAATGATATGTATCGTTTGGTTGTTTATTAAAATGTTTGATTTACTAGCTAGTTTATTGATGCCCGACACATTTTTATCTAGATCTGTCAATATAAAACCGACCTCAATATGAAACGCGGACGCTTTGTAAATATAAATTGTAACCATCTAATTTAGCAAGAGGAAAAAAATAAACTGAAACGGCATTCGTAAATTAATCATCTTGGCATCGTAATTAACTTTTATTGGCCGTTATATAATTCGCCCTGGTGTTTTAATTTCGCCATACTCGTTGCGAAATTGTATTATCTAATGTAAAAGTATTTGTTTAGTTTAGAGTAAGTTAGAATGCAGTAAATATAGGGCACGGGTAATTCAATTTGAAATCCTTGAAATTGATTCGATTGTTTGCTTTGCTATTAAAATCTTTTTATATTATTTTATGTTATTAGTCTTATCAGTTTCAATAGTTTGATGGCGGGTATAGAATGATGGTTTTTAGCGCTTAGGTCGAGGCTAGTTCAAATTATTTTAGTTTAATTACACTGTATCAAGGCTACCTCACGCTGGTAACCCAGTAGTAGGTAAATAATAAACTTTCATTATACTGAATTGCCACCACAAGAAAATAAGGTCTTCTGCATCGAAGAACAATTAGAAGCGTTAAGTCTAACCTTCCCAGTTTTCGATATATATTGTTAATGCCGACCTCGTACGACCTTCATTTCAGTTCACACCGTATTGCGTGCATTTCATGTAAAAGTGTTTTTTTTAACCGACATAGAAACTCGATGCCTCAGTCTTTGGATCCAATTACCGTTTTCCTTTTAATTCACTGTGAAACAAACCATCAAGCCGCATTTCAAGTGATTTGTTTGCTTTCGTTTTATTTGCAGGATACATTGGAAAATATTCTTCTTTATCTGGTCTTATTTTACTTTCGATATTGTTTACATTTCTGTCTTCATTAAACCACGATCGACATATCGATGTGAATAATAATTTTTCGTCGGAACTATTAAAAAATATCGGAAACGCAGTCATTCGTGTTTTGATTTAAAGATAGCGATCGTTTATAAACAGTAGGTACAACACATATCGAATTCGAGTTAAATCGTGCGTTAAATTCCTATCCATTGTTTTAGCAACGTGCCATTTTTTCCCATCTGCGTCGTATTTTATTGATATTCAATTGATATTCAACAATGCTAGCAAATATTACATTATAATAAGGCTATAATTATTTACACCCTGTATACACCGCCTTATTATGCGTTATAAATTTAGCGAATGTGTTTAGTTCGAAGGCGCATTTTCTGCATCTGTTCGTAATTAATGAGTTCAACTATATAATAGTTTAATAATCCGGTAAGTAAAAAAATTATGGGCTCATTATATCGAAATGAATATGCAAATATTATGCAAGATCTGTATCGAGATGTAGAGGCTGCAAGATCCAGATGCGCTAGACGGTGCGTTGCGAAAAATGCGCTATTAATTTATGCTATTTTGAATGTTATCTTTTACTGAGTAGAAATTACTGAATAATGCTACAGGAAGTTTAATATTATAATAGAAAGGTGCTGGTGTTTATGGTTAAAAATTTATTTATTTTACGGTTTCTTAATCCAAATTGACAAACGAGTGCTGTTTTGAAATAGCAAACAGTAGGTACTTAGTATTTCCCAACGTCCTGGGACAAAATTACGGCAATTTTCTCGAAAACAATATCCAAAAACACCTTGAAATTCATACTGCAAACGGTTACGTGAAAATTTTTTTCGAAAAAGTCACAATTAGTATAAACTTTTGTAAAGAATTGGAAACTATTCGGATTTCCTCGTTCTTATTTCCCACGTTTACTGACTGTAAAAAAGATACAAAATACCCAATTATTATCTGCTAAAAGCAACGATTTTCTTTGCACCGTATTTATTAATATTACAACGCATAAAACAAGGATGCAGTTCATTACACGTTTCAAATAAAAAAACAGGGCGATTCGAAATTCTACAATTACCATGTCCATTAAACACAAGTTTTTCTTGTAGAAACTTGAATGTATCCGATTTTTTAATGCTAAACAAGAGAAACGGTAATTGTTTAATCACCCTGTAGAATAAAGATGTGCTTAATTTTCCCTAATAAGTATAGTAATATCGATTCCGTAATGGGCTGAATTCCTTATTGAGTGAAGTAGGAATCGTTGAACCTGGCGTGCACTTTCGTTTTTCTCTAAATTAATGAATAGAAACGAAACAAAGTGAAGAGGAAATGCGGATTGGTATGTCAGATGAACGTTTTAACGTTTTATTGTTTCCTTGAAAACTTCATCGATTCCTGCTATTTATGTTGTAAAATTCGGATCGCGTAGTAAATTGTGAAATAATCTGATGTGTTGATTCAAAACAATTTACCTATTATTAATCCAGATTTGCAGGAGCATTTTTATCGCTTAATCAAAGTTCGAAACGTGACTTGTACAAAAATATCGTTTTTATTATGGTTTATTTTATGTATTTGCAATGTAAGTAACCTGGGATTGTTTGGTTTACGTTCACTATAAATAATCCTAATCGCTCGTAAACGTATAAATTCCTGTATCCACAATTTCCAACAATTTCTAAATGTTTACGCTTTTTCCTAATAAATAATTTAATAAACAACGCAGAATTAAAACCAATAAATTTATTGATAACAGAAGAATTTAGTAATCACTACCAATTTTCCCAATCATTTCTACATTAAACTTTTTTAAAAACTATTAAATTTTAATCAATATTTATACAGCTGCTTCGAGAGAAGGTCATAACAATATTAATAATTAAAACTCATGATATACCAATAAACTAGATACAGCACTAAAATGCTATAAACAATAATTATGTAAAACTTTCTTTACATCCATAATCACCTTCTTACCTTGACTAGCTCCTAGTCGAGAACAGTGTTATTTTTTCAAAATTTAATTGCCACATTTCGATGTTACGATTTAATGTTATTGCCTCAAATTGTAATCCAGGCTAATCTTCCAATTTATAATTAGTACTTCAGTTAACACAGGCAGCTGACAGATTCAAACACTAAACCATCCATAATAAATTATTTCTCTCGCGATGCTATTTTAAATACGCTTTATCGAACCGATTCGAGAGATACCTAACGCGTTGCATAATGTTTTAATAAGGATGTAACGATAATTACTGCTACCAATTTATTTGAAGGTAATGCTTTATAAATTAGTGTAAGTACATGCATAGCTTAGTTTATAAAGCATTTATAGGTAGGTCCAGTAGGTATTTAAGCTCCAGTAGGTATTTAAAATTATTATGATTAAGGACTTAAATGTAAAATTGAATTCGATTTGATAAATAATTTTTTTCCAGAGAAATTTCCAAGGTAATGTTTTAATTCAATTTACGTTTTAATTTTTAATTGCCGCGAATGACTCATTCAAACGCATTAAATCAAAATAATATCATATATCATTAATCATAAGTCATAATAAAAAAACTCAATACTTAACTAAATTTAATATGTTATGTACGTGATGTGTGTTCAAGGATTCAGATTCGAGTATTGCTATTTTTTTATCTGTTTACTGTTCTTTATCAATTACTAATTTTTTAGTTCTATTTTAGTCCAGGTTCCAGATAAATTTCTTATAAAAAATTCAAGCTCTCCAATTATTAGTTAATTAATGCAAAGATATTTTATGAACCTATTGGATTCTAGGAATTCTCTTACTTGATTTATGTCTAATTAAAAGAAGACCCGCTCTTCAATAAAAAATTACCATTACAAATGAAATCTTCCCCGCTTAATTATAGTCAGCTCGTTAACTTTAATTTTTGAGAATTCTTATAAATTTATTTTGTCTGATTAGCTAGCGTGTCAAATCGTGAATAAACTTTTCCCGCAAAATCGGCGAATTTTTTATAATTTTTCATCGGCGATGAGAAAGAATTTTGTTTAAATAAATGTAACGAACTGTTAACGTGTTACAAATGAATTTTCGAGGTAATCACCTTTGCGTGTTTTTACCGGATATTTCCTCATAAAACATACAGATTTTTTTCATAACTTCGCGTTATTATATCTGAACCGGTAAGTAAATTATTAAATTCATAATCTTTAAGCAAAATGGTGTTAAGAAAAGCTAGCACCCCAGATTGAAGAAACGGCAACACCGACAAAAACTAACTAATAAAGCTTTTCTCGTTGTCGATACGGTTCAAGTACCACGGTAAGTAAGCGTAAGTACCGCTGGGGCAATGAGAACAGCCGAATATACCCGTCGAAGGCGCACAAGAAATTCGAAATTACACGGCTTTGTAAAACGTCTACGCGTAGTTTCCTTAATCAACGGCTCACCGGCTAGAAAATAAAACTCGTTAGGTAATGAGCGTTACAGTTAATCGGTTAAGATTGCATTTAGATTCGGACTCGTAAAATGGGATTCAACGATTCTCACGAGTTACCGATCGAATTTAGGACACTGCTGAATAATTCGTAGAACCATCAATAACAGGAAGTTAAGAAAAAAAACGCTTGGCAACAACGTAGGTACCTTCAGTACCACTGAGTGAGTTGCATCCAGCATGCATTATTAAAAACGCTCACAACCTTGACATTCGCCCTGGTAATAAAACGCGAGGAGAGCGATAACCTGACGAGGTACTGGGTTGACCAGTGACGTAACAAAACAGTATACCTATAAGCGATTCGCTTTTCAGCTTTTTTTACGCTCGTTTTTATTATCTTCTTCTTTTCTCTCGGTCGTTAAAACTCGATTGATCGTTTAAGCTTTTTATTTCGTACTTAATAGTACCAGTTGCGAGATTACAAAGTCGCTGCATATAAGCGGAGATTAAGAAATAAAATGACTTGCATATTGCAAGTTGACTATGCTGGTGCCTATAATGAACATTTTAGGAATACCAATGTACGTTTAAAAGTAAAGCGAATTTACTGAGGCAAGATCGAATTGAAATTTGTGGATAAATGTTATCTAATCGCTCATAAATTAATTGGAATTTCTAGTTTTAGTATAATTAACATGTATAAAACTTATGACATAATCAATTTTGGAGACATAAAGAACAAGATGTACTAAAAAATCCTTGACATTTTTCTCTAGGTATAATGGAATTTTATCATAAAACACACGCTTAATTTTTTTATGAAAAGAAATAATCCTTAAGTAACTTAGTCGCCTCCGCATATGATCCTTTACCCTTTATAATTCTGACAGCAATTTCAACCGGATGTTCAGCGCAGGTGTATAAAAATGTATATCTATCGGACGAGGCATCAAATTTTCTGGATAAGTTTCAAGCACATAAATACAGAGCATTGAGAAAAAATATCCATTAAATTTACCTTCCCAACTACTCAATAAAAACAGAACAATAAAATTGCGATAACCGATTCCTCTTTTTTTGAATAATTTCTAATACCATTTCAGAAATTACTCCACCGCCTGATGGCGGTTTTAATTTTAATGGAGCATGGTATTCTTTAATAACGAAACGAGCTTTTCTTTTCGATAGAGATTTTTCTGATTGATATATTCACAAAGCACCGTTAAATCGCGCGCTTTCTATTAATTATTCTAAATGTGTTTTTCGAATTGTTTGAACACGTTCGCACGACGACGGAGGCGTCTGAAGAAAACGAAAAATGTTTGTTTCGAGATCGTTTCGTGCAAATGATAAGATCTGCGTGGAAATGCGAATTAGAAAACAAGATGCACAATATATTATACTAACTAACTTTTAATTAACTTATTCTTCTACGATGTAATTAATAATTAAATCGCTAATTTACGAGTGATTGATTAAAGTTGTTCAAAATTATTTGCTTTACTCGATTAAATACATTTACTTACATAGTTCAAAATCGTTTCTTTAACAGTCCGATGCTCTTCGGTACACATTTAAACATGTACAATTAATTGGTAAATTTAATTACAAAATCAATCTTCTTAGATTAATAAGTTTATAAAATTCTTCTACATATACCAAACTACCACGCTTGAGTACCCTTCACTTATCAACAATTATATACCAGAATATTAAAAAGATCGATTTCATAATAGAATAACTCTCCTCTTTAGGTACCGATATTATTGGCACATACGTAGGCACGACAATATTGAATTTCCCAACTAAAATAATTTCAATATTATTATTGTTTCCGCCAAACTAGAAGTGAACGTAAATGTCAACTAAATTCTGATATAATCACCTCTGATAGTTGACTGAAATTCAGGAAATTTGAACCTATTTATGGATACATTTCATACTAACGAGATAAATGTCAGATGGTAGATAAAGCAAAACAATATGCACTGATCGCAGTCATATGCAAATTGAGATGCAAACCAAAACTGCATTAACGTCGATAGGTAGAAATGTTTGCATCGAAATAAAATCGATCAATTTACAATTAACGCACCAAATAAGGATTATTAGTAATTGGAAAATGCCTAGTGAATCAACGTGATAAGAACAAAATTAACAAAATTTCAAAATAATCTCGTAAAACATTAAATTGCGAGTTATGGATGCGTGGGCGTCGATTTCCAAACTGGAATTTACTCTCGATAATCAATCAAAAAATTCGTTGAATAATTTCCTGTGCGATCAGAGAATTGACGAGTGCAATTCAAATAATTTCAAATTACGAAACATGTAACTTGAATAAATAACGAAATCCGTTATGGTTAATTTAATGGACTTTATTAAACGGATTTAAGGAAGCAAACAGCTCGCTAATAATCTACACATGTTTATGTTAGGTACACGTATATGCATGTTAGTATTTTTATTATCGTAGTCGAATAGTTTATTGCAAATTATAACGCGATGGGAGAAACTATATTGAATTCGTAATGTTAAAAGAATAATAAAAAACGAACCGTTATTTGTGAATTACTGTTGTTATTAATAGAATTATAGTAGGCAAACTTTCTTATTAATGTATTTTTGATATCCCCTGTAATAATATGATTTCTCTTTGATAAATTGAGGATTTTTATATATCATTTAACACATACGAGTATTTACGTTCTTTCGTATTTTACTACTACGAGTTTTTTATTTTATCTTGATTTTTATTTGATATTTAGGTGACAGTTGACAGTGAAAGGGTACTTGATACAATTTTTCACAATACTTACAGTAATTATTAAGTTGTAAATTACCATTCTTGTCGTCGATTGAATAATTTTTGCTGATTACATCGCGCGAATTACAAAATAAAAATCGTTAGGCTACCGAATAGGTGCACAGAAACCAGAAACAAATACTTTCTAGTTATCTCACCGCGAATCTGCTTCAGATGTTCTTTTCATCGAACCGTAAATTCAAAAAAATACAGTTTTAAGTATCAATTACTATCCTATTGAAGGATCAGAAAATTAGTACGCTTCCTCAATTTGAGCCAGCTATTGTAGAGACTCAGTTTATGCGCAAACGAATTTCCCAACAAATCAACAGTAAAATTATCCGTTGAGCAATCCCCGCGTGAAACATCCTGTTGGCTCAATAATTCATTTTTCACCGAGACTGCGCCTATGTCAGTTGAATCTTTTAATTACACGCAATCTCTAATCTAAATAGTCTTTCTAACATAGCCGATATTAATTTATGTATTCGGGTCGAATCCACCTCGAACCTATTTGTACCTTTTGTGGCCTAAGATAATAAATATCTTTATTATGTCAGTTGTGACACGCATTGAATACGATAATGGAATAATAAAAACACCTACAATATGTTCATGAATAATTAAATAGAATTATCTTATTGGATTTTTCATTATCTACCTATTTAAAAATGATCGTTTACTTGATATAAATTATGTGATTTTTGGGTGAAAAATTTTTGGACGAAGATAATGTTATAATAAAGAAAATTGAAATGGTACGAGTATATTAAATTACCCGTTCTGTCGACACGACTAAATTCGACTAACCCAAAGGCGATGAAAGAACGTCTATTGTTATTAGATTACAACATTAATGAAAAAAATATACAAATAAATGCGCTACAGTTCGTTGTATCAAATTATAAGTATTTTATTTGCAGTAATGACATAATACGCCAAGTATCACGATGAACCGCGCCTAAAATATGATAATTAAATATTACTACTGTTCGAATCAATTGTTTAGATTAAAATTTTACTATTTAAAATTATGTAAGAAAGCTGTTTCTGTTATAGCAGGATAATTATGTTTTTTTTGATCGAACTGTTGAGATACACGGGCTGTGAATGGAAATGGAACAGTGATATTCTCACTCATCGCAAGAAATAAAATGCGCTGTCGGTTCGCAATTAATCATTTTGTTTATCAAATATTGAATAAATTTGAATTATTATTTTTTAACTGAATTTTTGCAACAAAAAAATTAGGAGTATGCGACGTTATTTCGAAAATTTCTCACCCGTAAAAAAATATGTCACATTGTGCTAGTTTCGATATGTGCATAGCGGGATGAATCATTTCCTGGTGTGACATGCGACATTCACCTTTGCAAATGAACATATATTCTCGATTTTTTTGTGATTTTTATCATTTCTTTCCTTGCTGGAAATGTCTTTAACTAATTATTTACATTCTTTAACGTTAAAGTTAAAAAGCCATTACGAATTGATTTATTATTCGGGCGCGTCAATCATTTTTAACCGACGGAATCCTGCCATTCCAGATCCAGACGAGTGAAAAATTATACTATATGATAGGTTACCCACGCTAATGCAATGTTTTTATTTTTAGCTCCTGTAGAAAGGAATGTTCTGTTTCAAACATAAATTTGTTGGGTTCATTTTGAAGCTAAAAACAGTAATTTCTATAACTCACCGGAGTGTTTTTCAAATTTACCGAACTCAGAAATATTTATTACCTGTTATGATTGTACATAATTATTGTAAACATTAGTCAAAATCCTCTTAAATTCCATATTATTATTGACGTTCGATTTTCAGTAATGATAATTTTTTAATAAATTTTTCGAATTTTTGATCTGTTTTGTTTAGGTTAACCGAACGAAACAATAATATGATTAACGGTGTGAATAATTAATTAACCAAAACAGCTTGTTTTTTCAAAATTTCAAATAACTCACCATTGAAATATCCAACATACACAATAACCATTCATGCTATATGAGTTGCATATCTCGTACATTCACTCGTTAAGAAATATACATATTTAACTACAATTAGGTACTTACATTGAGGCAGATCTACGTTCTCTGAACACTTCTTTATCAGGTGGATACTTCACAATCGAATTAGCTACATGATCGTAGGAAATTTTCGCCCTCATAGACTGATTTATCCTCATTTGTCTAGGTTGCAAAGGCGGAGGAACTTCTTTACCTTAAAGGAAATACTCTATTTAATTCATTATTATTTTTTATAGAAATATCATAAACTGGATAGTGGGTAGCAAATTAAATCAATTTAAAATTTTGGTGTACCTAGCGCTTCCGCCAAAAATTATACACTAAAATGTGTCTTGTATTTATAATTTATTGTAAATTATTACCAGGACTTTCTGAGATCGAAGCCCTGTGGGCTCGATGCGTGTCAGCAGGAATGGCCATATGTTTGGTTTCTGATCTAGGCGATCTCATCGGTTCTGGTCGATACTGATCAGACATACCATTAACTTTCTGATTAACATTCCCGTTCATTGTCAGTTTCTGCGAGTTCGGATACCTAAAAGTACAAATAATTCATCGGTAAATAACGTAAACATTCGTTGTGTATAAGTTTACCGTGCGCTGGATCTCTCCTGGTATCCCCTTTGATTAGGAAATCCTAAAATTTGCTCAGGCTTATTTGCTTCTATGTGATTAGTGTTGGCGTAGGGCTTGCTGTTAACTTGTTGGATGATTTGATCTGATGATTTGGTTTTGATGGATGATCGCATCCCCGTCATATTCCTAGGATGCCTCTCGGGGAGACCTAAAAAATAAATAAATAATTTAAATTTGTATCTATTAATATTGCAATGATTAAACCTTAAGCGATAAAGTAACTGCAAATGAACTAATGGTATTTTACACTCTTGCCAATTTCTCGACATTTCAACCAAACAGTTTTATTAGTTGAAGGTGAAATATTTTACGATAAAATTAATCGATAGCGATCGAACGAAACGTAAACAATTTGCAACTTATTAATCTTACAATATTGCATTTGCAATAAACATTAATCTTTCATCGATCTAAAATTGAGATGTTGATGTCATCAATAGATATTCAGGTTATTAAAATCAAAGTCGAACGAATGAAACGCTGTTGGTTTTAATTGTTTATTACTAAAAATAACTACCGGCGACCGAACATCGATATAGTTAATTGATTTGGAGAAATTTAAATAATATCGTAATATATTCATTAGATTATGTTGGAATTTCTAATTTACGATTGAACTGTCGTCGTCAATAGGAAAATTAAAATTTACTACTCGGAATAGATCAATAAATATTATATTTCAGACGAACTAAACGCAGTAAATTAGGGATATTATGTTAACAACATAATTTCGAAATTATAAAAAACATTCTCACCGACAGTCTGATGAATCATCTTCCCATCCTTCTTAGGCGATTTTTGTACTTGCGGAGCAGGAACTTGGTGACCTGTGCTGTTTTCGGCCAATCTCTCGCTGAAATCCTCCTGCCAGCCGTTCTCGCATTCCGGCGGCGGCGGCGGAAGGGGCTCGTCGCTGTTAAACACTTCGTTCTCCAACACGGTAGGCGGCGACGGCGGCGGCAGGTCCGGGCTCGGGATTCTCTGGTCCTGGAACAGATCCGGAAACGCGGTCCTCAGGTTGGGATTTTTGGGCGGCCTCGCCGGAGGTTGGTCCGGGATGTAATCGTCCACGGAAATCGAGGGGCCCAGTATCATCGGGCCCAGCATGTCCGTCGACAGGCTGCCGCAGGAATTGCTGTGCTGGTGTCGCGGAATCGGTTTGTAGTTTTCAGTCTTTGATTCTAAACTCGATGCCAGGCTGCTGCGTTTCGAATTGACGCCGGAGGCGTAATCTGATGCCGATGAAGCTCTCCTTGAAGGCGCTTGAGCCTGAAAGCAATTGCTCTTTAAACAATATTCTTTCCTTATTCTTACATTAAGACATCATAGAACTACAAGGGGTTGAACGAGTTCCTTACCTTATGCACCTTGAGTTTGGCGACGGGTTGGGGTAACGTTAGAGCGTTTTGAGTCAGTTGCGGTTCGGATTTCCAGGAAAGTTTGTTGCTGGGATTGTTGTGTCGCTCGTAGAAGGAGAGGAGAGCTTTCTTTTGGATGGCTCTCAACGTGGGATCAGGCACCTTGTGCCGTTTCTCGGGATGGTAGTATGAGTATTTTTGCTGCTTCTCCAATTCGCTAATTCTGTCCGCCACTGATAGAGCCGATTGTAACGAAATTGATAACCTGAAATTTCAAGTAAAATCAATGAAATATATCCTGACAACTTTTATTTATTATTAATGGCTATCGCAGAAAAAACGATCAAAGTTATAAAAAAAGCAAAAAAATCAACAAAAGAATTTATAATCTACGTACGTCCCATTAAAAAAAAGTGCAAATGCATTTAGTTTGCATAAAACGCCGATTAAAATACTTAACGTAATTTCATATGCAAAGCTTATGAGTTTTTTAACGGCATTGTCTATGAATTACATAAATTGGATATAAATTACTTCTAGTTGGACATATTGCAACATTTCATACCTATTTCGCATGCATAATAATATGTAAAGAAATCGGAATAACACGAGAATTAAGAAATGCATCAGTAAATCCGTTACAGTTGCAACTTTCTTCATCAATCGTATATCCTTTATAGAATTTAAAATGCGTTTTTTTATTATTCTAATATTGTTCAAATTAGCCCAATTCATTCTAACCGAACGCGTCCTTGTAATATCGTGACCTACAGAGCAAAACTCGGGCTGTATACTATTTTAAATCATCACAAAACTAGATAGTACCGTTACCATTAAGTGATTTTTTATACCATCTCTCTATTATTAACATATATGTTATAGCTATTATAATACAGAAATAGTTTCACGGCCGAAGAATTGAACTCAGCTTGAGACCGACCCAAAAATTGGCGATTAGTTGCAAGGTTAATGCTAAATATTACAAACACGGCCTTAGTTGTGCATATAGGAGTTTAAAATCCGATTAGAAAAAAACGTTACCTATAAGCTTTCATATTGTAAATATACATTCAACAACAATGGGCGATCTAACTGTATCTTTCTACTTTGATTATTGAACTTTCACGTATCTTTGTCACAGATCAACGAAACGAAATGATACCTGTCGAATTTTTTATCTGCTAATGAAAAATATCGATGCTTTTATTAAGTAATGAACCGCGCCTATGCTGTAACATTAAAAGAAAACGGTCGAACACCGTGGAAGTGTCATCAAAATTTGAATTTCCGTTATACCTACTTATCATAAGCAAGCCTTTTCATCGCTCATAATAATCGTTTAAAAAATCAATGTTTTAAGTATTAATAAAAGTGAGTTCAAATCGGTCAAAAATAAAGTGGTAGTAGATCTATGTATCTAATAGGATTTCGAATTTTTTGTTCTAAAATGAATTACGACAGCGATTGTAAATCCGTGTAATTTATTTTCGTCCAATAAAAATGCAAAACGAATAATAAAAAAATTTATAGTGAACTCGTAAAACCGTTCATGCGTTGGAAACCTTGAATCGGGAAAATATCGTTTAATTGTTCATTGTCTTTTTGCTTTTATCGAGTCGATAGCGTGGCATATCCGGAGTCTGAATATACACGTAAATTGTAACATTTCTATACATTATTTCAAAATCTCTAGAATAACAAGACATAAGTACCTACTGTAGAGAAAGGCAAAAAAATTTGAAAAATAACCTCTCTTTGCATACTCAGAATAATTATCGACAATTAATCGCTAATAATTAATTAAAATAAAAGAGACTATTAGTAAGAGTAAATACATCAAAACCTGGCAAAGATTAAACATTGATTGACAGTGATTTTATAGCATAAAATATTTAACATTGGCGAATTTGCTATCCGCGACCGCAAAATAAATTATGCAGTAGTTATATTACTGAAGATTGTTTTATTAGACAATATATCTACGTTCCAAACATGGACGCGAGCTATGAATTATGTATATAATTATATTTTCATCGGTAATGAAAACTTTCGAATAATTGACAACCTACTTGAACCTAGTTATGATACGTTGTAAACGTTTGAATTCGATTATGGAAATTACTACAAATTAGAAAATTGTCGGATTCCTAAAATTTCTTTATTGAAAACATTTTTTTATCCCAAACATTGAATTGTTTATTTAATAACTATTAATAATTTCATTTAAAAATCAATTTTGAAGTAAATAGACTAAGTATGCTAACTTTAGAAAGTGCCTATGATAATATTTATGAACATTTTTAATGGTCGAATGACCATTAATTTACTTTAATTCTAACTGTTAATAGATTTTTTTTAATTAGACAACATTATGTAAACTCGATCGAGCGACACATTTTGCATATAGGAAAAAAATAATTGATAGCAAATTGATTGATTAGAGTTTATTAATGAAGAGTTAATTAAAAGTTAGTTAACTAATCAATCAATTAAAATATCCTTAAATTAATATATTCAACAAATTTCTCATTATAGTGAATTTGAAAAATTTAGTTCTTTTCATAAATTATTAAAGCCAATTTAGTGTGACAATGAAAAGATTAAATCAACGTTCGAATTTTCGGACGCTTTTAAAGCCACTTAAATGATTCCATTAGCAAAATTGTACAGATACAGTTAAATCATACAATTATCTCAGAATTCATCTAATTTCTATTCGAATGATATTTAAAGTATTAAGGTTAATATTTGATTGACAACACAAAGAAATATACTCCAATATACCGTTAAATAATCAAATAACTTACCGATTGTTAGAATTGCTGGACTGGTTCTCGCTTTGCACCGTATAAGTATTCACAGGAAACAACTTTAATTTATTCGCGTTATTATTCCTATTCTCTCTGTCCTTCCACGAGTTTTCCTTCTCCCCGCTGATGTACAACACGCTCTCCGAGTGGTGCCTTTGCGGCGTTTGCACCCTCGCACTGTGTGCTATCAATTGTCTGGTAGAGCTGCTGGAGGAATTGTGATGGGAACTACTATGGGACGTCACGGAAACGTCACTCATCGAACCGTGCCATTTCAATGTCTCACTGGAGGAAGCACTTCCCGAACTGGTGGTCACCACGCTGTCCCTGCCCTCGCTCCTGCCCGAACTGGGCATATCCTCAGGCGCCAGCTCGTCCCAAGTGTTCGAGGACAAAGGCCTTCCCATCACCGCTTCGCTGTCTCTTCGCAACCGGTCCAGAAACGGCGTCGAAGTGGAATCCGTGCTGGACACGTAGCTGTGGTATCCCTCCGATTGGGCGTAGGAAACCTGCTTCTGGTGCAAGTGGGTGATGATGCTCCCGTCCTGCTTGGAGCCAATCGAACTGAATAACGAATCCTCGTAGTTCCTCGTGTATTCCATGAACTCTTCGAGGCCGGACTCGGTGAGCGCGTGGTTGGGTTTCAAGTCGACGTCGTCGCAGTACTTGGGCTCCTGGTACGACCTGGCGTATTCCTCGAGCTCGCATTGGGTGAGCTGCGGCTTGGAAGATAGGTCCCTTTCGGGCGGCGATGGCACGATGTACTCCATGTCGCTCAGCAGCTTCCTGTCGCTGTCCAAGCTCGGCAGGAATATTCTGTCGGTCACTTTGTCGTAGCGCGATTCGAACGTTTCCGGCGGGATTTTTTCGCACCTCTCCATCACAGTTTTGAGTTTCTGTAACGTAAAATCGTTATAATGGAGTGTAATAAAAAAGTCATTATACACCTAAGAAGATAAAAACTAGTTTTTACAGTGATTTTCTCATCTAGAAATCAGGCCTTAGCTTTAACACCTCTTCTTGTAAAATTATACCACACTGTTTTTTAATGGGTATCTGCATAGTAAAATTTTTTTTCGATTCAAGTTAATTTCCTCACCTACTGCTGTCTAGGCAATTGTATTTCGAAACTGTAAACTGCTTTTAATGCGTGTATCAGTTTCTAAATTCTCGGAAACGATTTTGAAGATTGAATTGAATTATAAAATAAATCGTCGAGTACAGTTATAGGTATGGAAAGCATAAAACAATTAAACTTTATGTCGCCGGAGTTCGATATTTCATCGGTAAAAAAAATGTCCTTCACCTTGTTGCATCGCGACAGCAGATCTAGGCGATTTCCTAATCGGCATTCTAAAACCCATTATAACAATTCTTATCTCATATACTGGAATTGAGAGAAAAAAGAGGCTCGTTTAAACGGTACTGGTTGACTTTTAGCACGTAACAATGGAAAAAAGCAGCGACGACATTCCCATGAAGATGTTGTAACATGTTAATCAATGACAAATAAAAAGATTTTTAAGTCGTACAACATCAAATATTTGTCCTTCTTCTCTTCCTTTACACAGACGGGTCTGCAGTTACTCGCGCATAAATGTAGCACTGTTTTTTTTTCTAAAGGATAGCGCTTCGTGGGTGGTTCCAGTTATGTAATGGTTGAATAATAATAATTGTATTCCATTGTGTGTAAATAGTTTATAAGGAAATTTTAGCTAAACTGCGACAAATAATATTATTAGAGCTGCCTTCCTGAACATTAATGTTTCAGAGGAATGGAAAATGAGATCATAATCACATATTATGTTCTCCTACTTATTATACGCTTTAGCTTAAAGGAATCTCTCTAGTTTCTTCGATGTTCTTTCCTCATTAAGCATTTAATAATAATAATAAATTTTTATTCCCGTTCTGAAACTATCGACACACCAATGAACATATGTATATTGAGAGTTTCCCTTAAATGGAAAGTTGTAAATCAGCTGGCAATGATATCCCAGGAATCTTGGAACTAACTGTGTAGTGTAGACTATGACGAGACCGTGATCTCGATGAAAGCCATTTGAATTCGTTTGATAGCCGGTAAAATAAAAAAAATATTATATTACTTAACCGGTTCGTTTAACTTTACATTCTTATTAATACAGTTGTGTCTACGCCTCGGGCGCGTCTCTTTGGGTAAATTTCAAGTTCCTATACCTCTTCGAAATAATTTATTAATGTTGTGAGTGATATTTGACCGCACCGGTACTAATTAATAGGAAGATAGTTAATTAAACAGATTCTAATCGAAATAAAAAATACTATCATTATAATGTTTGCTCAATAAAATATGAGAACTTGATAAATGTTTGTCTATTAAATAAATTATTTACTTAACACTATTTCTTTATTACTTCTCGCGCTTATTTATTTGCAATAAAATATATTTAGCATCTTTATCTCGAAAAATAATTTTCTGCATTGCTACACCTTAAAATTGCGTAATTCGTGGCCATTTCAACAGGCAAAGAAAAAATTACACGTATACGAGTGTAGTTCTAAATGTTTCCTTGTAAAAACAAAAACTGTATCAATTTTCTCATTTAATTTAGTGTAACCGCTTGTATGAATCTACCCACTAAAAAGCGTTTTAATCACACGCCAAACATTTCACGCAACTCTCGTATAATTAACGATGTAAGTATTGTTTATGACCCGAAGCAGCTTGTCGTTTATAATGGCATATTATTAGCAGTAATTTGTGGTATGTTAATTAGATAGACACCAGGCAGAATCGTACAAAAAAAATTACAGATCATTAAGAGATAGCATTAAGGTTAACAACCGAACAGTTCAAAGCGCGTCGTGATCATCAGAAAAAAATTAGGTACAGTATAAGCCTCAGTTTTCGTAAAAAATAGGTATATGTGTTAATGTAACGAATGCGGATTTTGCTTGTTGTTTTTATTGTAATTATAGGTATACAGTGATTTTAAAAATTTTAATTATTATTTTGTCATTAATTAATAATACACCGAGTTAAAAATAGAACTATGTGGTAAATTTTTAATATTTTGACCGATTTTTTGTGACCTTTGTATGTACGATACAAATAATGCATGTAATGTTTCATTAATAATACATTAGTTTTCAATTTAGTGATATTAATAAAAGATTTATTTCGTTCCCGAGTGTATTTATTGGAATTAATATTGGACTCACCTGCTGAGTATATACTGAATGTTGTCTTTTCATGTATGGTCTCGTGTATGGTACTACCTTCTCTTTAGGATAATTTGTATGGTCTGTCCATGACTTTGATCTATGGGAACCGCCATTATTTTGGTTACGGAGCGCCTGGAAATTCAAAACAAAAAGTAAATATCTAAAGTCTGGTAGTTATAAAACAACTGAGAAGATACCTCAACTATAATACATAAATGTAAATTGATTGCCATTTAAGTTAATAACCTGCCGAAGATTTCTTCGAAAAGTCGACGAATTTATTGCACCTTTTATCATTCGACCTATACAGTTTGCGCGGAAGAAGAATACTTCATAATAACGCAATAAATTCCCCTATAAATATAGATCTAATAAACTACATCCATCATCCGACCGACGATTACATCTTAAATTTCAAATTACGGCGAACAAATTGCTATTTTAAATAACAAATCAGCAGAATCGATAAAAAACGCCGGTAATTTAAATAATTGGAACAAACTCCGGCGTTTTTATTGAATCACGATAGCGATCAGGATGTATTTCCAGCAGGTTATGTCAAAGAATTGTTCAATTAAAACGCAGTTATTTATTGCGTGAGTATGAATATTTTAATTGATAAACTTTTTGCTGCCGCAGAAAAAATAGCGCAGCGGTACAGTGAGCTTTTAAGACAAAAAAATTACTTGTGGAGTATCAGCCGCCGCAGGGACGGGCCACGATGGAAACTTCTCGTGCCCAGGCCCGTACTTGATGGACTTGAGACTCGATGAATCTCGAACGGGCGGCGCCGGCGGTGGAGAATCGTCATTTCTCGTGGGGCGCGTCTCGTTCGGCGTCGCGACGACGTAGCTCAGGGTCGATTTGTCCTGCTGATAGGAGTAGGTCAGCGCGCTTTTAGCGTTTTCTCTCAGATTCGGCGTCGATCTCGCTGGCATCATTGTGCGATTTCGGGGTGTCCCGTTCGCCGAAGAAAGCGGCCCTGACGCACCGGCGAAGCCATCAGTTTAACCTGCAACAAGGAACACAATACGTCAATACCCGCGATTTATTAAAAAGAATCATTAATAACTGTCGGTAGAAGCGTTTTGAACTTGATATACACACCATTGCAAGACCTCGTTGCATTTGAAATGAAACCGAAACAAACAATGCGCGAGTTTAGTCGACTGAATAAGAATTCGATTTTATCTATTTAACATCTATTCGTAATCTAATGTTGAAATCCTTACGAAATCTTATTTGAATACCGGATGTTCGATTCCTGACAAAACAATTCTATTTTTAATATCGCCGGTTCGATTCGACATCGAGTCGTATAACCATCTATAGAGAGAATAACATCCCGTTAAAATATGTTTATTACACGTGATATAAATGAATACTAAATATCTCTACAAATTTGGACCGTTTCAAAACCTGCTGAGACATGTAGGTACAAAGCGACAGGAATAGCTGAAGACATAACCTGCGCGACTTTTAAATAACCTGCACACAATTGCGCATTTACAGTTATTTAACTTTTTTTATTATAGATGATCTAACACGATGAGATTTCGTACTAAATTGTGAAATTAGTACCAAATCCGAAACATTATCGATTTTCTTGATCGATTTACTTGGCATTCGTGATAGGCGTCCGAGCGAATTTTCGAAATAATTATCATAGAAAAGTCATTAAAAGTGTAATAAAAAGCGCAGTTCCCGCGTATTATTTCGAAGAAATTAGTCGTGGGATTAGAACGAAATCGAGCTTCGTGATGGGTCCGAGCTATTTTATTTTATTTATCTTTACGATACATCTTACAAGCAATAATTATAATTAATGTGAAATGGAATAAGCACAGGCGTTAGTTGAACTGAATATTGAACTGGAATTCGATTTTGAGGGTAGAAATAATTCTAAAAGTGACAATATTACTGAGGATAGAAAATTCCCAGTTATGCAAAAAAGGCTGTATTATTTTTGCATATCTTAGGCTACATCTGTTCGTTCTATAGACCCTGTTTCTGCCCACGAAACGCGTCTTAATGGATAGAACAGCTGTCCGAAATCATCGAACTGTAATAATCGCTACTTTCATTATAATAATATCTATAAAATAATATATTATGCATAATTCATGGTCTAAACAAATTCTAACAGAATGTTTGTGCAAAACTTCGAGATCAACGATCGCGTTAAGAACTATTTGATTTAATTCGCTAAGAAAATTCTGCCAGACTGCTTGGAGAGAATTCCAAATGTCTAACTCACGAATTATTCATACCTACGTTAGATATGTAGGTAACAGTAATTTACTAGTAGGTAAATTGGACGTAAAAACGAAAAATCTAATTTAAAATACAATATCCAGCGACAACAACTAAAAAATTATTATGGAACAGTATACATTACGAAACGTATTTTCGTATAGATTCCCATCGAGCTGGCCTTCTTCTGTATCAATGTCTTCTGGCGATAGGTCAATCACGAAACGATATTTTAGCAACCGATTATCGGGCTGAATATTTGTGGTACTAGTAGTGACTTTTTTCTATACACAATACAATTTGTCTAAGCATGTATTTGTATAGAAAATAGAACAAACAGCTGCTTAGTACAGTTATAATGATTCGGTGAAATTTTAGAATAAATTAAAGTCTATAAACATACCATCAAAATCATAAAAATTATATACTAAAAGTAATAGGTGCGGATTAATTTTTATATTTTAATATCACAAGTAGAGTAGAGCTTTATTATTTTTTTAATTAACGTTTTTTAAAGGGATTAAATCCAAAAAGGGATTAAATCCACTGCAAAATACATTGCATCGGTAAGTGCAATTTCGATTAAATTTATTTTCAATCCTTTTACCTACGGTTACTAATTAAAATTATTCGAATTAATCGTACGTTTTCAGTTAAAAAACGAAATTAAATTTTACCTTCCTATCAATCATGCATCCAGATTTTTCAGTTATCTTACAAATTAAAGTCGTTAATTCCATTAGATCTAATAATTTTCGTTTCGTTCCAAGATGAAGCGTAACATTACCTGTAGCTAAGAAATTTATTACGAATAATTATAATAATAAATAAGATGATAGTTAAATCGATCCGGTTTAGGTATTATATTAATTGAATTAGGAAAATTTATCATCACTTAATTTAATTTATAACAGTTATATTTTTAGCCAGGGCATTATATTTTCATGCTAATACAGATAATTAAAAATCTAAAAAAATTTAAAAATTAAATGATTTCTCCTAGGAAGTTAAATTAAGTTATTACAATGATTCAATTGATAATTTCATTTTAACTGTATGATTTATTATAATAATAAAATCTAGTCTTTTATACTCCTCTATACATCTTGATTTATAGTGTAGTGGATATTTTTTCTTCACGTTTTTTTCTACAAAGACCTTTCTGGTTATGGTAATCGTTTACAGAAGAACATAAATTCAAAGTTTCAAAAATTACTGTTTGCTTCGAGTTATTTGTCTGTTGTTTATTGCACAGTTTCTTATTTTGTTTGTTAGTACATTGTTCAAGAGCTGTTAATCAATGTCGAATATTTAAGACAATTTAAATTGTTGCTTTGTTAACGCAGACAATGTTAAAAAATATATTGGTAATAGGCATGGTAGTCTAATAAATATTGTGAGGAACAGGAAAGAAAAATTTGAATAACATGTCCCCTTAATGTAAAATAAGAGAAGTAGGTAAATAATGCATTTTATTATTATTCAAAATACGTGCGTAATCCTCTGTAATCTTTTTGCTCGGTTGAATCCTATTTGAGAATATCTCATTTACTGGATATTAAGCTTAAAGTACGAGTAAAGTTTTTATCATTTAAAGCCTACATTAGATCCTCAGGGTTCAATCATAAAATCCGTTAGTATATTCATTGTTTTCATGCATAAGTTACGGTATACGCGAACTTTTGCTGAACAGACTTCAACCATTATCCAGCTATTAATTGCCGGAAAATTGCGGATGATATTGGAGAATACTCACAATTTTTATGATGTACGAGCACACGATTGGGAACTGAATGCAACAAGTGGGTTTTGCGGTATTTTGAGTGAATTGCGCGGGTGGGAAATGTGCACAGCAAAGGCGTTGTTAGTCAGATTAGTAGGTGGACTTAATAACGTTCGCAACGAACACTTCTGTCAGATCTATGGCTTGTGCGACGAATTATTGACTTGATATTTAGATGGTGGTATAAAAATGGCGCTCGGCTTTATGGGTATCCACGTTGCCCTTAACGGGCAAATTAGCATTTTAGATGGCTCGTAAAGATTTCATTTCGTAAGGCGCTTTCCCTAGATACCCAGTTGTTTGATCGCTAACCTTCAATTATATTTAACATTTCGTTAAAGCCTTGTAATTATTTATACAAACAAATATTACTTTACTGTAACTTCTTGTTCGATTAATTACGCAGATACTTGTTAAGAATCGACGAGGAATTTACCTGAAATTCTTTTTCCTAACTGACATGACGTGTCACTGAAGAGCTTATAATTAAAATTCCTTTTAACGGCTTAAAGTTTTCAGAAATAATATACTTTTAATTGGCCGTCAAAACCTTGAATATTGGAATGAAATATCTAAAATGTGTAAATTTAAGACGATAATATACCAGACGTATTATCAAAACTGTCAATATTTTAAATGAATAACAAGAATTCGGTTTTTTCACATGCAGTAAAAATGTATGCATTCGAGGAAAAGACTAGAAAAATATTTAATCTTTTAAAGAGAGAAATCGAATCTTCCACAAAATGTATTTGCCGAGTACACTTCTAGTTAAATTGTAACTTGTTTAATTTCTAACGATTTCGCAATAAAATTTACGTGTTCATGTTCCCGTGTTGACAATAAGTTTCTAATATAATAACATCAAATAAGTTTTACCGCAAATTGTTATTTTAAAACGTGCTAATTTTGTATTAGAAATTATCGAGAGGACAAAGAAACTCGATATTCGTTTGTGTATCAATCAAATATTTATCCAGAAATTCATTGACATTTACCTAATCATTGGATAACAAATTGGTAAATATTTGCCGAATTATCATTACTTTCACTCATTCGAAGAGAATAAGTAAATACATATAACATGCAATTCAAGAATCTTTAGTGTTGTCCTATGAAGTTAAATTGAAATTTATTTAATAACAAAATTTTCTAGAGCGGAAAATGTGTGGAACGTTAAATAAATTCACACATTTGAATGTTTAAATTAGCAAAAATTGACATTGACTGTTAGATTGTTAGTTGTGGTTTTGCCGCAATGTAAATAAAATGTTATTTGGGGCATGTCTTGACTATTTTAATACACTGTTTGTGAAGTAAATTTAGTAAAAGGACACCCTGTATATATTCGACTTATCGTGAAGAAATAACTAACATTTTTCGGTATGTTATGGTACACCGCAAATATTTCAAAAATTTGAGCACCGAATTTTACAAAACCGTAACCGATTTGAAACAAACCGTTCTTTGGTCGAATACAAGCAAGTTTTAACGATCACAATGGACCGTTTTAAAAAACGCAATAAGTTAAATTACACAAGAAAATAGCGTGCAATATCGAATAATAGTAAACCCAAAGGAAGACGCTCAGTCGGTCAACGAGCACCGGCAAAAAACAATATTGAATTTAATAAACTCCGTTGCACCAGCTCGTAGGTAGCGCCTTAAACCGAATCGCTTATTGCGTTACCTCATTATAAAAATTACCGTACCCACAAACGCTTATGGTAATCACAAGGTTACACGATACATCCACCTTCCGGAAGGTTCACTCTTCGACTCTTCAATCTTTACAGTTAGTTCAATCGTCCAACCTCGCCAACCTCCAATCGAAAGAAACACTAACCGACAAAAATCTAATGCTAGCTTCGAGTAAAATATGAAAAATGCACCCAACAACGAACTACTACTTAATTCTTCTACCACCGTTCCCGCACCTTCGGCGATTCTTCCTCTCATCATTATTTCTATTCAAATGTAGGTAGATAGGAGGTTCTTTTTGATTGTGTACTACATGCGTTGCAACGGGTCAATGAAATAAATGCAACAGGTCATTGAAATAAACATTGTTAACCACCTTCAACACTTTTTATCAACAACGAATTCAATTGAAATATAGTTATTTCACTAATCGTACAACCAGGTTAATTAAATAATTGTTTGTTGAATTGAATAATTCGTGGGCAATCGTGTACTCATTCGAAACATTGACGGAGTCGCGACATGAGCACATATTGGTACCCATGATGCCAGTCTAGCCGTCGAACGGTACTTGTAGGAAGCAATTACACCGTGCAAAATTTAAGACTGAAGTCTTTGATAATGAACGTTTCGCCAACTCGGAAATCATGCGGTATTTAGCTAATTATTGAAGAATCTGCACGTGAAGGTCTTTTTCGTGTGCTTCGCCGTGAATTACCGAGTCTAAAACACTTAGAGGGAATTTAGTATTATTGACTTTGAAACCGTAAAGCTATTATGCAACGGCTACGTAATAAGCGATCGAGAAAGCATATTAGAAATGAGTTTCCTTGAGGTTAGTGATAAAATTATCAGCCAAACTAACCACTTTAGAAACTAATTACAAGCTTCTCGAAGATTATTACCGTCTGAATCCTTCATTGTTCCACTTCTAATTTTATTTTTACACAAGCCGGCTCAGTTAAAGCGAAATGATTTCAATGAAAGATGTGAAAAGGAACCCACATGTTATTCTTTATGTCTCATAAACGAGAGGTTGGACGAGATACGTGGCGAAAAATTGCTAATTCGAAGAAAATCCCATTAAACCGTCGAAGGATGTCAACGGGTCAACTATTATATTGATTTTTGCTTCCCGTTTTAAAACGTTAACACCGGTCAACCGCACCTCGAATAACGCGTTATTACTCCTCGGCGCGATCATCGGGTGAAAATTATGAATACCCGCGACAGGTTATGTTAATTAATTTGCGTACGACCGTCGAGCACTATATACGTAACTGGAAAATGATATGCTTAATGGTTTTTTGTACTCGGATTGTTCTTAACGTGCCTAGAATCGCTCCTGTTATGCCTCTGCGGATTTATAGCGATTAATGTAAGGTAATAAGTAATAAGGCGACTCGAAAATACAAGAATTTACGAAGAACAATGTGAAAAAAGTCGAATATTCTTCATAATTTATCGATGAAGAACAATATTAATAGTCTACTGATATTTCTTCATTACGGTGGAAAATATTAGGTTACAGGTGTGCGAGGTAAACTTAATTTACGACTGTATCTATATCTATTCTGGTCAAAGCCCAATTACAAATCTCTAGGTGGTCTCTAAAAGGATATCGTTTGAGGAAGACGCGGAATAAGTTTAGTGGGCGATACGATAGCAATAATTTATCGGTTTTTTTTGGTATGCTACGCGGAAATATTGGATTGTCTATAGAAGAATGTGTGATATAATATTTATTGTAATCCTTTTTTTTGGTAAGGAATTTATTAAAATTGTGTAGGTATGTAAAAAAATAAGTGTTTATGATAAATGGTAGGTATCTAATAGCTTTAATTAAGAAGTTCATTGATATGTATCAATTTTTAAATTTTTACCTCAACACATAGATACTTATTTATCATTGACACAAAGCCATGTTGAAACACTGATCGATAAAGAGCAAAGGAAACAATAGGTAGTGATTGTTGCGTACTCTCAACGCACGATTAATCATTCTTTCTCAGAGGCATAATGTCATTGCCAAATTTAATATATTACTTTATCGTTGTATTGTATTCCATTTAGTGCCACGCGGCATTTTCTTAATATTTCTTTTCTGTTAGATGCCGAATTGTTAAATTCGATTTGTTTTATTGTTAGAATGTTAATGAAATATTTTTATTGAACAGTTATTATTCCGTTTTTTTCGATTAAATGTGTTGCGCAACTTGATACTGAAACGTTGATTTATGCTATGCCATTTTAAATGAATAGCGGTACTGGGTTTTAATTACCAACGCTAAAAATCTTGTTAAAAAATTGAAATTACTTTCTTCAATAATTCTAAGATGTTTAGTACCCCATAATACTTGGCTATTTACGGAATTATGGATATTTCTGCAGCATATGAACCGTTAAATTGTTTGCACAATGAATGTGTAAATAATTATGTAGGTATAAACGATAACAGACACATCCATAAATATTTATTAAATTTCATTCCAAATAAATCGCACGCCCACTATCTTCCCCGTACGGGCATTCTAAAAGTGACAAAACAATTATAAACCTTAATGACGTGACATGAAAAGATGAGTTAATTTAAAATTATATAAGAACCTGCCATATACGGATCGACAATATGCAATAATGCCATATGTTTGGAGGTTACGGCCGTAAACCTTATTTAGCAGTTGTCCGCAGCAAGTCTCTTAAATCCAGCACGTAAACTTCATAAAATTTGTTGGGTTCACAACGTGTGGGTTTATTATGAAAATTGGGGAGCCCAGACTTTACGACCGCACTGTAGGTAAAATGCATTTTATAATTCGTCCGATATCAGTGACGGGTTACGAATTATTACCTATACATTCAATGCAGACGTAAATCTCGTCGGTCTTCGAGGTAATTAATCAAAAAAAAAATAAACACGGTACATTATCTAACGAGGATTACAGGTTACGTTGAACAACAGTAATTTTTATTGTTGGCTTAACACAAGGTGAGTTAGTGTCTAACATCGATACAAATAGATATACATAAGTAGGTCGATTGAATAAACGCTCTGCAAGAGAAATGATGTGGAAAAAGATATTGGCGCATGCAAAAACGTATCCGAGCGAATTAGATTATATTGAAAGGTTATTCGATTTAGCCAACATTAATTAATTGAAAAAGTATTTCGAATATTTAACCGTTCGCGGTTGGGATTTTCCTAAAAAATCCTAACAAAATAAATAACAGTAAAATAACTTATGCATTCACACACAACTGCAGAATACGTAAAAAAGTATCAAAATTAAATAATGGTTTCAAAAGACACATATTCACACGGAACACCTTACGAAAAAAGCGACCTTGAAGCAACGGGTCTTTTGACACTGCTTGTTCTTTAATAGGTAACGTAAGCCTTAATTGTCCTACATCGAGTGCTATTGTCCAAAATTTTCACATCGTTACTGTTATCTTCGAGTACCATCGTGTAGGTACCAGTGACTTCAAAAGCCGCAACGCCTTATATCGATACGGCGTTGTAGGTTCGAATTTTCATTGTCAGTGTTACTAATGAGTAGTTAATATGTACAAGCGCATCATCATCGGATTGTTTATATTATAATGAGATGCTTTCTTTTTAATGTGATTACTTTTGAGGCTCAATTATTATATCAAAAAGTAACAGTACCTTAAGTGGTAGTGAAATTGCAATTGAACAATGAATTGATAATGAAGCGATTTATAATCGGCGCTGGTTGTTGTTATTAAAAACGTTAAAGATGTGTAAATAATAATTAATTTTCGCCTTAATAGAAATAGAAACTTTAAATAAATCGTGATCGATTTTGTGAAATTTGATGCTGCATAATTTTTGCGTTATAACGCAAAAAATTAATTTAAAATGGAAAATAGTAAAAATTATTGTCTATGTATAGGCGGTTCTTTCATCGCCAAAAATACGATTAATTTCGAATTTCACATTTGATTATAAAAAAAATTAGAACTAACGAATTTGAATTGCCCATGCAAAAGTTTCAAAGAAAGTTTGGGACGATGATTTTGAATATGTTACCATTGGATTAACATAATGAAAATTGGGTTAATGTGCTTTTCTTTTCTTTATAGAAAAATGGCATAAATCACAATTTCTTTATTTAAAATAGATATCCAGATGTCCTAATTTCCTCATGTATACAATCACAAATTAATCCCAACATTCCACGAGGTTTTCACAGTTAACTTTAATTCAGTTTATCAAATATAAACATCGCCGATAACAGATGTAACTCATACACAGAATGACATGAATAGCATTGTTACTTTCAAAAAAATAGGCCACGCACTAATGTCTCTATACATTAGAGAGAAAATATTAGGTGCACACATCTAGATCGCCATGTGTTTTTCATGTCGTGCATATCGATATTTATAATCAACCTCGTTAGTTATCACTGTACCTATTCGATGAAGATTTTAAAGTCCATCAATAACGCGTAATTGCCATCATTAAACTAACAGTTAACGTAAAATATGTCACGTAGTCCAAGAACAAGGTGGAAATGAACGTTAAATTCCAGAATACACGACAACTTTGTGGAATTCTATATACCTATTTTGATCAGTAATTTAAGTTCAATCGACTAATTATGTTATGGCCTTGACAGTGATGCTTTATGGCTGTACTCCAAAGGTGATTCTTTTTCACTGCGCGAGCTCGATTAATTCATTTTTGTAAGAAGTTCATTTCAAATCCGATTCTGAGTGTAGGTAGGTAATTTGCATTCTGATACGATAAGGATATGAAATTGTTCGATTTTTGTATTGTTCGATGCAGTGAATTAAATCCCGGTACGGTTAATACTGACTTATTTCATGGTATTAACATATTTATTATTCTTAATAATATCCGGATGACTAAACACATTTTTGCCCTTTTCTGTGCGACTTTACGTCATAGTAACTCTCGCCTATTATCGAACGATTTGGGTCAAGGACAGGCAGGTACATAGGAGGTTTCACAATTACTTGATTTGTTAGATTGTACTTCGCGCGAGTACCTAATGTAAGATACGAATGCACCATTGGTATTAAAGTACATGCATATACAAATATCACATTTATATTTTTTATATTATCGCATATATCTAGTCACGATTTATCTTTTACATGTAATGAGTGGCAGCTGGTAATGTTCCTAGATTGTATCTGCAACGTATCTACAAAAGCTGAACCTGATAAATTTCGTTGTGATACATATACAAGCGAGACGTTTCCTGATGGACCATCCATTATTTTTCCATCCAAAAATATTTTATTGTGAAACGAGAAGCGAAAATCCTGCCCGACGTTGATTCCTATCTATAATTAGGCGTATTCTGAGATTGTTTTCGTAATGACGAGCTAAACTTAATTCTGTTGGGTTTGGAAACGCTTGGTATAAACGAGCCATTTCCGTGGTTTCCGACGAGCGTACGTTAACACATGTTGGCTCAAGAACAGGATGGACTGTGTTGAACCGGTTGCGCGGGTGTCGGGTAACCAACCATACAATGGGCAACTGGTAACTCCACTAAACGGTCGAGACAATCATCAGGCCGCTATTCCACGGTCTTCGCCAAAAAAGGGCGACATACGCTCGATCCTCTTCGCTAGAGCTGTTGCTTTTGTTCAGCTTCATTTCGCATACCCAATTAAAATGATAAGGATTCACGTTAAGAATTTCACTGTATTTTCGTTATAATATGCAGTAGGAGACTAATAATTTTATTCATCGTCAAACGATTCTTACAAAACGTAAATCGAACAATCGCATTGTCGATGGTTCACTTATTATTTTTTATATCGCTAAATCTCAGGAAACGAAGCATTCTCTTCCGCTCTCACGAAATCTTTAGATGCGGTTTTATTTGTCAATTATTTGCTCGCGCTTAATGGAAGGAAGGAGCTACTTAAGCTCGAAAGATAACCGACTCCAATAAACTACCGGTTTTTTTAAAACATTCCGCCATATTACGTCACTTTTATAAACAATTCTGAATTTAATTCAAAACAATTTATAAGAATTTACAATTTCATACCTGCAAGCAAAACCATTAACAAAGTGAAACATAAATTTTTTCATTTAGATGTGAAATAAACGATTCCGATAAGTTCAACATGCTTTGGGAAATACACAAAAACCCAGGGGACTGACTTTTACGGCTTAAAATAATCTTATTTGTCAAACAAAGCACGTATTCATCAGTCATAATAAAATCTACCGCATTTATCTAAAGATGCCGAAATTCGGGGCACATTCACTCTACTTTTATCTAAAGAGGAAGGATGTGTGTACGAGGGACTATCTAAAAATACAATCGCCTAATCTCCAAAAACACACTTTAAACTTGTTAGTACAACAGAAATCAATAAATACTAATTACTATCGTTAAGTATAATTAAATAACTATTCAATTACTGAATAAATATTACAAAATAAGCACAAAATACTTTCTTCGGATGAAACAAAACGGCAAAACCCTGTGACATCTTCTCTTGTTCGTTCTGTTTCGAAGCTCAGGTATTATTTTGAAGAGTTTTCGGATCTTCGATGAGGCCGCTACATTCATGTCGAACAAGAAAATCCCATTAACCGGGTCGGTTGATGTGGAACGTACGAGGGTTGTACAAATAATTTTCTAAAATGCCCCATTAAGGCTACGGCAAATAAATTGCTAAGTTCAAGGCTCTCGGTTTCTTCACGCCCAATTTCACCGCGCTTCGATTTTCACACAATCGAGCTTGTTAATATGTAAAAGAAGAACGGATATTTGTACTCGACTAAAATGTCTGCGTTTCCTTAATAAGTATGCGCAACACGGCGTATTTACCATAATGATTCACTTATTCATGATATAATCGATTTTCCCATAGTTTGCTGAATTAGTTGCAAATTAATATTTTGGTGTATTAATTCCGATGGTTTAGCCTTTGAAGAAAGTGATTTGAATAATTTAAATCGACCACAAAACGAAATAAACATAAAAATCATAGGAAGATTGGAAACGTGAGAGAAAATCTAGTAGAGACACTAAATGATAATATTACAAATATAAGCATTTTAAAATAAACAATATTATTTTAGAACTACTTAAATGTCAGAAATTTAAAGTTTCACAACCTCAATTTTGCCATCGAAAATTAACAAAATCGTTTATTAAAAATATTGTTCAATACGCTAATTTGTCTTTTAATGGAAGAGTAGTTGCCTCGCCTTGCCCACGCGTTTCATCATAAATTAATTAAGAAAAAAAAATCTTTCCTCCGTGTACTTACAAAAGCCTATACTGTTCAGCCTCAAATTAGTGTCAATTCCGTGGATTTAGGATAATAAATGATGTTTTGAGAGGTCTCGCTCCGACCTTGGTAATTTAAATCATCCGTGAAATGAGTTAATTAAAATAAAATAACGAAAAATAATGGGATATAATGAAAAAAAAATCGTTATTAAGAACAACGCACCGTTGCAGTTCTAGAAGTTAATTACTAAAGATTAAGAAATAAATTACAATATTTCCTAAAAAGCATATGTGGGTAATGGTTCAAGGTATAATAAGAAGTTTCGTCAATATTTTGATAATGCGAATTGGTTATTGGGAGTAATTGTTTTGTTCAGTCGTGAATAATAATTTGATATGGTATACTGTTTTAATACCTACCGAAATTTAGAAAAACCATTAAAACCTACTGATTTCAAGTACGAGTTTCAAAACTTCAATTTTATTTGTTTGTGCATTTTTTCCAACCGTTCATTTCACTTAACCTTTTTACGGAGTAATATCCCGTATCAATTGAATAGAATAATCGGAAAAAGCGTACCACGATACTCGTTATACAGCTCACCTTACCTACAATTTTATCACGAGATCTCTTACCCAGAAAGTCACAGTTAGATCAATCTCGTTTCCATTCTGAAAAAATAGTTCTCACTCAATTATCGTCGAAAAACGTGCTGTTGTCATAATGGATCGACCTCGATAGTGTCAAATGGTGACACTCATTTCACTCATTTCACCGAAATACGCGCTAATAAATCTTAACGCACGAAAATTAATTACTTTTGTTGGCATTGAAAGCTACTCAGGATTCCCGCGATTTTAGTTCCTGTTGAAATTATTGCACATTTTTCGACACAAACCGAACATTCTTAATGAATTAATTGTTGTGATAAATTTGGAAGTGTTAATTCCTCGTTGGAACGATTTCAGTAAATTAAATTGTTTAATGGATTTCCTGTGTGGAGATTTATATCCATTTAACGACGATCGTAATGTCAAGGTTTTCTTCCAATAGGTTTCATATCCTGGGTGTAACTTCGTAAAGTGCAAAGGAATAAAAGTTCGAGTACGCGAGTCATACGCAGGATGTTAAAAATAGTTCGCACAGTCACCTTGTAGGTTTATTAATGGAACAATAAAATAGCAAGGCAGAAGAAATAAAATTGAAAATTTAGAAGGTCGACAGCAGGGAGTGTCGAACGACCTTTAGGCGTGGATAAAGGGAAACATCAAATGGACGTGTTAAATGTATTTTTTCGCGAGAAAAGTGAATATCATCGACTGGAATTTTGCGTCATATATTCCATCGAAATAACTCATTATTTATATGCTTTAAATATGCACAAACAGTTTTTCTCGTTTAAAATAAAAGGTCATAAAATGTTGATAAATTTAAAACGTACAATATCAAATGCAAATTTTTAATTAAACGGAATACGTTATTGTTCGATTTGAATTAGCACTTACGGTTTTAATGGAAAACGTAGTTTATGGTGGAGATTTTTTTTCGTCAACAACCTTAATTAGTCTAGTTTAATAACAATCGCGATGGTGCATTCAATAATCATCAGTTTCTTTAAATTTCAATTGAATTACACAACATGTTTCCAAGCTTTCAGAATAATTCGATCATTTAAACGTATAATTTGCTGGAATAATAGCCGAAAACGTTTTATTAATTAACTTCCGGACGTAGTTATAATTTAGTAATTATCAAATAGAAAAAAAATATCCGAGTTTTATTCGCATCGAAAGTGAAACAAATAACAATGTAGAAAGTATTACCTATCTTAAGAAAATGCTAATTTATTCTCGCATATTAATAAAATACATTATATTGTTCGTTTTACTATTGGATGAAACGTTATGAACTAGATAAGTTCCTATTCCTGCAAATAAATTTTCTTAGTTCCTTGTAGAATGAAAATATTTTGAATATTCCCCTATGCATTCCAAGTAAAAAAACTGTTATATTTACGTTATTCTCACAACAAACAAATACAGTTCGATAACATTTTAGAAGGTTAGGTTAGAAATAAAACGGTAACCTATTATTAAACGAGTATATGGAAAAAAGATCTTATCCGGAATAATTAAAAACTCTCCGGCTCTCTTTCAGGTTATTCAAATTTTTTTTCAAAACGACCGGAGTCTGGACATCAGCTGACGACCTTAAACGGTCAATAACTAGCACAACTACATAATTTCCACATACCATTTGAATATTTCCTCCAGTCAATCGAGTGTACCAACCTACCATCTTTAATTTCAGGAAGTCGTTTCGTTATCCAACATTAACGTTTCTTCGTAATGATAATGTCCTATTAGAAGAATCTCGGAGTAAATTTAAGAGACAGCACATAGAATATAATGAAATATTGTTGTTTTTAATTTCTAATTCATTTTTGCGACCAAACTGGTTCTCTATCGCATGTTATCTTGTTTCTAATCTCAATCTAGCGGTGTTTAATACCGGAATTTTGAAAAAGTTCTCACGTTTCAATAAACTAATATGTATCTAAGAATGCATAAGATTCTCCACATCGAATCCACACTGAATTCTTTCTGTGTTTATATGCGCCTAACATGATAATTAATTCCTTTATACTACCTACACCATTCTGGGAATAGTCAGATACACGGTCAAACATTCTGTGAATTTCTTGAATGAAACCATCCACTCAAAACCGCCGAAACGCCTGGCTACAGCTCTAGCTCAGTATCCTTATTCCTTCCATTAACTTTGGCTTTAAGTTAAACGAACCACCTGTTGTTGCAACTCGCCCTGTGCAATGCAATATCCGGCAGGTATATTATGACGAAGCGAAATTTACAAGGGTGTGCTCATGCACACCGGGGCTCGTACAATAAAAAAAAGAAACAACACGACAAAAGTACCTACGGAGCATACAGGTAGGTACTGTGCTACCTTTGAATACCTAAGTACACTTAAACACCTTAGAAGGTGACGTATACGACGCATTGTTTAAATGCGAAGGAGATAAGAAAGGACGTTTCTAACAATGTATATTTACAGTTTTTTGTACTGTCGGTTTGTTAAGGTAATATTTGCTTTTGCAGATTTACAGAAAACTGGTTTCTTCTTATGCCGAATTTGCAGTAGTTGGCCAAAAATATACTTCAAAGTATCTGTGAATGTTTCATGTTTAAACCAAACTTTACCCAAACTTATAAAATTAACACTATTACTTGTTAAAACAGAGGAATATGTATATTAATAGAGATGGTTCAATATTGTTCAGTATAGAGATGGTTGAATACATATGGTCGAGTCAACGGCTTATTACCTATATGATTTTTGCATGGATAACCATGGTGCTTATACGTATCTGGAAAAATGTATCTTTTTATAGGTAGAAAATAACGTATAATTTCGAAAACTGCTTGAATATGGCGTTAAATTTTTATTGCACTTTAAGAGGCGTAAACGATGGGTAGGTACTAAAGTAATAAAAAAATTCAGGTAATATTTCGTTAATAGCACCTTTCAAAAGGTAACGCTTCGTAACAATAAATACAACAATAACGTAATAAAAATGGATCTGTGAAAGATAAGTGCCTCTTGGGGTAATACCTTGTTTCCTTTTGTTACAAATTGTTTTTTTTATCTAAATCTGCTTCATTTACAAAGCGTGGATTACAGATTCACAAAAAGGATGAATCTTTTGATGTTTTGTTCATTATCTTGAGGTTTTATAATATTTATAATATTTGAGTTTATAATTAATCCTTATTTTTTGGCCCTACCTAGGCTATCAGCTGTATTTATGAATGAGGTAGTACTATTAATAAGTGAGTAACTGAGCGCATACGAAGCAAAAAGGTATAAAATGTGGTTTTGCTAATAAATAACTTTTCAGGAAACGCAGAAAAGCTGTTTTCATAAATTATGTTTTGCGGTAAGTTTCGCACTAATTAAGAATAAAATTAATTTTAAAATATAACTGAACATGAAAAACAGCATTCAAACTTTTCCTTGAGTTATTGATGTTAATAACCCCGAACTTGATCCTTACAAAATATCATTATCCAGAATACAAATTGAATGAATGAATCGTTTGAAATAATTAATCAACCGGACTTAGTCCAAACCCGTTTCCTAATTCCCCGAGACACCCGTAGTTCGAAAACTCATCACCTACAAATAACTCCGATCCATCATTACCTTTTGTCAGAAGTTATCGACGGGCACCAGCAAGCTCGAGCTTGACAGCCATCTGCAACCGCTTAAATCCCAAAACGCACTGTATCTCTCTTAAAACATCCACTGCACTCAACAAATAAAATTTCAACCACCGAAACCATACGAAAAATCGGACTGTCGATCGCCCGAGTTGCGGATATTCGCACACGAATAATAATTTTTCGACTATATCACAGCTCGGCGTATCGTGCACCGCGGTGGTACTATTCTTGGCTCACGGCTGACCTTGAAGTGGTACACCGGTGGTACTCGGTCGGATCAGGTACCGGCACCAGCGAGGGTCTATTGGTGACTGAAGAACCACGAACCATTGCCGAGAGACCGCCGGTACGAGCGAAGAAACCTGAAATGCTTCGGTCCGCAGAGCCGAACTCGAATCGAGCACGGACGGCGCGATGGAAGAAGAATTTCTTTTGTCATTTCTTCGGAGTCGAGGAATTGACCATTTCGCAATCGCTTAGCGGATTTCAAACACTACATTTACGAATAATTGAATTGAATCGCTCAGTTATTTATACGAGTTGATTCGGAGTAAATAGGTTGTCAAAACCACCACTTTATGGTACCACCATATATCTCGTAAAATTGCATTTGTAGTATTAACGAAAAGTTACGGCGAATTTGAATGATTTTGTATGGTGGATGTTTCAATGGTACAGGAATTTGGCGAGTTGGTTGTAAATTGTTATGCTAAATCGATGGAACCGCCCTCTAGGGAGCAACGCCCGATTACGGGCCTGGTAATAAATTTCTACAACCTGGGTCCCCTACTGGTTCGAGAAAAAGCGGTTACTTTTAATTCGAATCTGTTGTAAATTGGGAATTCGGAATGAATTCGTGTTTTATTACAATGGACTTTAAATGATTTTGCTTTTTTTCTCTTTATTAACATCTCATAGACTCACACAGAGGGTGTGATTGTGACATCTCAATCAGTACCTGGTGCTATCTACAAAACCTATTAGTAACATAAAATCTGAATTAAAATATTCGCAAATAACTTCAACCAGGCGTTGAAGGCGAGGTCCGACATTTCCTCATTCCTCCATCGATTTGAGCGCGTTGAAAAATTCATATCGGAACAAATTCGAAGATCTCCCTGTCACGTCGCCGCCCGTCAAACCGAACTTACGAGTTCACCTTTACAGTTAGATGATTTATTGTCATTGTAAGCAATATGTCGGGTAAATTTTAATAACAATTTCTGCATGTAGATGGTGCGCATACGGAGAAGATGGAATGTGGTCCATCAACCATCCATCTCGCCGAAGAAGAATTTTCTTCCGGGTGTCGGCTCTTTGAATTTAGCCGATGATGTTTTTCCAATCCCGGAGGCTCGCTCGGCGGAATTGGAAAAAACTGCTGCGTGAGGTCAGCGCGATCGATGAGACAGGTCTACGACGAATTCGATGCAGTGATGACACTTATTAGAATACGCACAGGTTCGAAAATGAACGAGGATTAAATTTTCTTGTACAAACGGTATCTAAGAAAATGCTAATTCTATACAGACACTTCCAACTCTTTGTAGCGCGATTGATTCTACTAATATTTAGACCATAAATTGAGTTTGTGTGTTACTTGTACGCATTTTACTGGAAAGAAATTATATAAAAATGAAAAATATCCGAACAGTCGGTAGAAAATTGCCGAGGTATTTTCTCTGCACAAATATTAACGAACAATAACTGCTAGTTAATTACGAGAATTAAGATCATCTTGCGGCTCTCAAGGTGATTACAAAATTCCGAAACTTTTCTAACAATAATTAAAGAATTCCTCGTTTCTTTCCTTTCGATGGTAATCCGCGGAGCAGTTGCGGACTGCTGTTGTTAACAAACTCTAAGAAAACGTCGTTTAGGCTTAATTAAATACGACCTGTCTCAAAGAGAAAACGCCTGCTTGAATGAAACTGCTACAGAATTACGGTTAATTTTTCCAAACACCTCTATTAGCTCCAAGTTTTCCTTCACCTCTATATTACATTTATTAGGATGCGTTAACGCTTTCAACTTTGGTAAATTAATTATTTGGAAATGCACTTTTTAGGAACTATTTGCAAGTTTATTTTAGCAAATTTTTTAAAGGAGCCACTGAAGGTTAAATGGCCACATTCAATTAATTTAAAAAACTCATTTAATAGTGAGCGAATTCTCATACTTGACTTTCGCTTGCAACATGAATTTCATATAGTGAGATTTGCTATGCTCGGCAATGAAAACAACAAAATCTCCATGTGTATTAACACTTATTCAGGTTGTAGACCCCTTTTATTAGAAACCAAGTTCAAACACCAGAACGATCGTTACGCAATTTTAAAATATAGTATATTTACGATATTTTTAAAGTTCTTGGAAGGTGATTTTTTTTCATATTTAGTGCATGCTTGATGAGTTGCACATTCCAACCGGTCATCATGGGTTAAAATAAGATATTTTGCATTAATTAATAACTTTTTAATTTCTCGTTTTTTATTATGTGGTTGTGACTTAAACCTGTGATGAAGTACCTAAGTAGAAATAAAAGAATGAAAAACAAGTCGCGAATAAATTAATTAGGAATTAAATATGTGTTAATCTTAATGCCACCAATTCGTAATACCAAATAAATTTAGCTAAGTAGATAAACTTTTTCATAAATTTTAAACCTCCTTCCAAGGTAATTTATTAATTTGAGTTCCGCCAGGTCAATAGCTTAAATTCATTGAAAGAATGTTGGAAAGGCGCTGCACAATTTTTCATATTAATAGGCTTTATTTGTGGGAAAAAGTGTGTTTAGCATAAGGATTATTTAGTTATTTATTAACCTAGGTCGTATTGACAGGAGGTTTACCTAAAACGAGAATTCTAGAACGAGAATTCTTCAGATAAGCAAGGTCAAGAAAATAATCGAAACGAGAAATTTGAATTCGAAATAAAGAAAACGGTAAAAGTTCTCGAGTTTTGATTTCGTTACAGGACGTTTATAAAGGACGTAAAATGTTTCAATATATTTGCAAATTTCTTGTTATTTTAAAGCACAATTTATTAGTATAGGTAGGTGTATTTATGTCTTTTCTATTCGAGTACACAGTAAATCTTCTACACATACATTTCTTTAACATGATTTGCTAGATGTGAATCTACAATAAATAAATTATCCTCGGTTCGAGATAATCTCCTAAAAAAATAGCTTCCCGTGAGACAAATCACAAAAGTAGATAAGCCGTCCGTCAAATTTTTTTTTCGAGTGCGTGTCTCGCGAGTCCGAATCCTCGGGACTGTAAACTTGTCACGTTCGGTGATGCAACTGTCAACTGCAAAAGCGCACGGAACCCTAATCTGATTTTGTGTACTTTGTACATTTTTCATTACCTCGATTTTTGTAGGCTCTTTTTTTATTATTTTTTAAGATGTTTTATCTCCGGTCGAGTACGGGAGTTTCAGCGAAAGTAAAAGTTCGCGCATTTGGAATGGAAGACACGTAGAAATGTCAGCCGTAATGCAAAAATTCCTCTGTTTTTAGTCGTTAAATAAATGACTCAAATTTTAATGCTTACGCAACTATTTTATTCTGTTTTATAACACGAAAGGGGTACAAAAGTAAAAGGTAGTAAAAGCTTGTTATAAGTATTGGAAATCTTATTACCCGTGGAAACAATAACAGTTTTCGACCAAAATAGGAAAAACACGAATAACTTTTGAATGCAATACAAATTGCAAATTGCTCAAAAATAATCTAACCTATGCCTACACTTATTCGCATTGCAAAACTCGAGAAGAGACATAAAACCGTGCAAAATTGCGTTAGTACGTAACTTGGAATTTTTAATCACTTATATGGATATTTTAAATAGGTATTGTTCGGTTTTCGATACGGTTATCATTTTTTCAAAAATATAAGTTATTACAAAACCCATTGAACTTTCACATTTGTCATTTACATGACCTAATGTACTACTATTATTTCTTACCTGTGAGACACTTTCATAATCATCTTTACCTCAAACCCATTTTTTCCTTCATTGATACACCAGAGGTTATTTATTATATAAACTATATAAAATTTTTAACTATTTACTTTTCTTTGTAGTTGTACACCAACGTATGTAAAATAATAGGCATGTATATCAATTAAAATGACGACTATTATAGTCGGTTGCAAAATTATAATTTACGATATAAGCATAATGCATAAGTTAACTAATGCTCTTTGAATCTGGAGTGAAGTATTTATGTGTTAACAAGATGGTGAAACATGTTATTTCGAACATTTTCACTGTGATCGCTACCACACCATAAATAATAGATAATTTTTACCGCTATACAAACATATACATAGTGGGACAGTCGATGTAATTTATTGCAAATAAAATATCGGGATTCTTTTTAATCGGCGGATCGAACTCGCTAACAAATTAGGCAATGACTAGATGTAAAATGACTAGATAGACTCTCTGCGGGGATACTTTGACTAATAGAAATTGCCTTGTACAATTATTTACAGAGTGGAATTTGGAAACAAAATAATTTTTAATCGGGTAATTTGAGCCCTTTTGATCGATGATTGATTTATACGTTAGACGTAAATCTAGCCACTGCTGACTTACGAATTAAACATTCAAGTGGTGTATTTAAATACAGCCGCTTTTTAAAAACTAGACCTTGATCCCATAGAATGCAGGAGAGTTGAAAAAAGCCGATTCTCTATACGTTGGAAGAAAATTTATGGATTTTATCTTTACCATCTCGCGGTGCTATTGTCTCAGACACAAATCTATCATAGCGTCTACTACATATGTAATGGGAGATACTCATTTTATAGTCTGAATATTTTATTCGGCTGCTTGAAGAAGTTATCGGATACTTTTTTAGAAGTAATTATCTAAATGGCTCTCATTCAAAACAAATTTAGTGAGATGTGGTAATGTTGCAAAGAAAATGCGAATAAAAGTAAAAGTTATAATGCTTAATGCATGAGCCAGATAATCAAATTTAAAAAGCGAAACGTTTATGAAAATTAACAACTTACTAAGTAAAAAATGAGTTTGTTATAATTGCAGAAAATTTCCTTATTAAAAAAAGTTATTTTCATGACTTCGCGTTTTGAAGTAATTAAAGGCATTTAAACTTTTTTGATAAAAAATATTTAATAAGAGGTAATAATTGAATGATTTTATTACGACTTTCTTTTTAACTTAGTTTTAAATTTAGCTTTTTTGTCGATAGAAAGTATTGCATATTCATAGATTCTATTTAATCGAACAAAAATGTACTTGACAAGAAAAACAAAATAGAGCCATTAGAAATAAATGCAAAGAGCGAATACAACCCTGGCCTGAATAGTCAGCTGATCGGAATTTTAACAAAAAAAAACAGATTGGGCGTACTTATCAGCGAGCGGAAATTTCCCCCTCCGCCCTCAAACTTTCGAAGGACATTATCGATACCGATTTTTTTCTAGTGCCAATTGTATCGTTTTGTTTATTACATCGGGGTTAAATACATTTTTGTGATTAGACTTTAGTGATTGATTTGACTTTTTTAGTTCTTAGTGTTCTTCTTAGTTTAGTTTCTTAGTTCTTGTTCGTTATGGTGATGTTCTGGAACAATTAAGCAGCTTTCGCAACAACAAAATAGGTGAGCTAATATTCCTTTCGAGTTTAAAATTTATTTTCTTCTATTGTTTGAAAAACCCGGTTTACTTTTATCCATGATTTTAAAAAAATCGAGTGGTCGAAAGGGTTTCAACCGTTGTAAAGGACCGCATTTCTTTGAAATATTTTTAATATTTCAAATTTTGCATTAAGCAAAACTACCACCCCTAGAATTTAGTGCCATAAGTTCGAGAACACCCTGTATACATAGAAAAAAAAATAAAAAGTGTCCAGATGCGTTATTTTTCTTGTGATAAAATCTCGAACGTTTTAATGAAAAATAGTTTCAGAGCTTACGATCCCTTATCGATATAGAAAACGTCAACTTCATAATTACCTAATTGTTTCTTCATGCATACAAACTACACTACCGACTTTTAAAATTCTTGGCGTTTCTACTCATCGGATACTTATGAATTGTAAATAGGCTTTAAGAAAAACGTTAGATTACGGTGTTTCATCACTAATCGAATAAAATTAACTTGGAGATAAAAAAGCGGAAACCTTAGATCATTCAACGTTGTACGTTAGCAGTTCTTTTATTTACCAACCATAGTTAGGAATAGCATTAAACTGTGTCCTGGTGGTAAATAAAACGTGAAATCGCAATTAATTAGATTCGAGAATTGGTCTTGTATTATTAAGGTTAACTGTAATAGGCAAAATAAATACAGAAGACGGTGTTATAGACGTTTCATTATTATCTTGGCATTTTATGTAAAAATATGTTAAACCAACGGAATAGCAACGTTTATCTCGGTTAAGCCAATTACACAAAGTGTAAAATGAGCATTTTATTACGGTTTCATAACGAAACAAAGCAATGTTATTCGATGGAATGGGTATCTCGAGGTTCGTTTGTGTGTTGGCGAAATTAGTTACATTAACTGACTAATAGATATTCGGTACTTATCGCCGTTCTGCAACGGCGAAGAACCCGGAAAATTTGTTGGTCAATATAATTTTATTACGAAACCGAAACCTAATAAATCACAATAAATTTAGAACACGTTGACAGAAGAGAAAAGGCTGTTATTAATAGAAATTATGGATTTTTACCTGTCAGTTTGAAGGTTATTTGTGCCCAATTCTTTTGGAATTTCTGAAACAATAAAATTACTGAATTAATATTACTGAACAAATACTTAAAATTCATTACAGTACAAAACGAATAACAGCAAAGTTCGTGTTGCTAAAATAAAAGCATTAGATACTTCTACTTGTTCAAACCTATCAGAATCAACAATTAATTATTAATTAACAGTAGGTATTTACAGCTGATGGCTACCTACTTCATTCGCATGAAATAGGAAACAGTCGAAGCATAACAAAACATGACTTTAATTATTTAGCATTTCTATTTTGAATAAATGAATCATATAATTAAGGAAACGTTGACAGGATGAAAACGTCGAAAAGAGAAATATTTATGAAGTTTGAAGAAACAGGTGTGTATCGAGCGCAATTATAAATCAAGTACTAATTAAACATCTAACAATAAGTGCGTGTTTTTATTATGAGTATTTCACGACGTTCAATATCAATAACAGAAGTACCATGTTTTTCTACCAAATATCTATTTAGGCATTCATTTGTGTTTATAATACAATAGGACGTGTAATAGATGCTACGTCTTGTTAACATGGTTTTCCTCTTTTCATGTTCAAGACCACTCAAAGAGAAAGCCAATTGCGTAATAGATTCAATTTCGTAATGTAACGTAACAATCAGGCGCCGACGATTTATAAACTAAGCAATCATTGTAGAAGTATAATAAAATCATACACACTAGGTACTACTGCCAATAAAGTAATCGATAAAATTTTAAGAAAGGAAGTGGAATTTACTAGAAATAATTAGTAAATGTGATCATAACTAATCGGTTGTTGAACTATTATACATTCGGCCGTAAAACGAAATAACAAAGAAATGTTAAAACTGTACATACCTCTATCGAATGGTTGCATTGTGTTCGCTCGCAAGATCCATTCTTTCATATAAATTTGATAACATTAACCGTGTGATTATCTCAGTGTATATTTAATGCGGACTTTTCTCCGAGAGTTAACATTTCGCGATAGCATCTGAAATATGCAATAAAATGATTTCGATTTTTCGAACTCCCAAAGGAAATGCCAAGTCAATTCAACGGGAGAAATGCCATTATTGAGATAAGGATACGGCGATGGAAAATGCTGCGGCGAACAAATTGTTAGTGCATTAGCGCGGTAATAATTTAATTTATATAGTTTTAATTGTAATTCGCTATAAAAATTTATCTCACCATCAAAACAAATAGATATAATACGGAGAAAACGCGAGTATACCAGCGTTATTGGATAATTTGAATAAATTAAATGATTTCAAGGAAGATAACGTTGAACGTTTGCATAAAAATCGAATTAAAAAATGTTTTAAAAGCGACAAAGGCGTGTGGTGGTATCGGAAAATTAGTCACGCCTAATCTTGCACTTATAGCTGCAAAAATCCCATTTAAATCCTTATAAGTAAATTTAACTCCTTCTACGGAAACTGTTTAATGTTGTTTAGGAATCGTGAAATTTTATGTTTTTTTCCACGTGGTTGCTTAACTAAATCCACTATTTACAATAAAGTTAAATCGGCGTCAACAAAAATTAGGACAATAGAGCAATAACGTTTCATTAGCTATGAAAGCGTGTTGAACGTGAACAATTAGAACGACTAATGAAAATGATAAAATGTGCAATCAAAAGATAAATGCACAATTTAGAGACGATTTAGTTAAAATATACAAAAAATAGTGTTTTATTTTAATTTTTCCGCGTTTGTGAACAAAGCAATAACGTTCCAAATCGCGTAATCTTGACCTTTTCGTCGTAGCGGCAATTTTTACGACACAGTTACCATAACCAGTGTTTACTGGACTATGTAAAAAGGAAGCCGCATTATTGAAAGGAAACGTCATGCTTTTTGCACCGTCTACCAGATGTATCCTTGCCTTTACGAAACAATGAAAACACGAGCTCTGTCTTCCTTTAGGAGTATCAGAACACCTTACTGACAACCAAGTATTTCATGATTGTGGTATAAAAATAATTGTTGTTTGCGCTTTTGGTTAAAATTGGTAAGAGATTATCTCTGACCTGCATCTGTAAACTATTTTTCTAGTGTAGGCTTTTGTTACAAATAATGGGAACATGGAAGTTCGTTCCATAAATTTAAATTCTACATTAGCTTGACGTTATCAAATGAAGAGTGTTAGGAAAGTTAACGAAGTAAATGATTTTACACAAAATGTAATAAATTTGATATTATCGCCTCTCATCGAGCTGTATGAAAAAATGCCCATTATTTTTTAGAAACTTACGTAAATAAATTATGTTTGTCAGTGTAATTTAATCCTGCTACGTTTTATATTCCTGATATAATTTAATTACCCGATTCGTAAAATTGAAATAATTGAACCAAACAATTTTTTAGACATAAACCTAGCCATTTATATTCAACTAAGCAACATCAATAACCCAGTATCAATCTAAACGAAAATCATTTGTACCTATCGACCCATTTCGCTGATAAATGACAATCGAAAACAATTTTATAGTATAATAATAACTTAATAGTATACCAAATGCAGCTATCTAGATCTCAGACAAATAAATTTTAATACAAAACACGAATTAAACGACCTGAATTTAATCCCCACATTTGTTGACCGTAAATCCATCTGCACGTAGGTGTTTTGAGATATATCACAAAGGTCGAACAAGGTGCTAAAGCTGAAGTAAGTGACTTTTTTTTAATTACATCGCAAGTTTTATACCGTTTTGTTCGATCACTGTAGATAACTTTTGATAGGATACAGTATGCTAAAAATCCCAAAACTGTGTGGTTACTTCTCGAATGTTACTGCATTTTGTCATATTTCTACCATATTTCATTGATGCTTCATTATTTGATTTATTGAATTTTTTTTAATGAAGTACTTGTTATACCGAAATCATCATTCTATTATCACCTACTCCGTCCTCTTAACTAGCTATTGTTATCTCGATTGTTGCTGTTGTATGGGCACATTTCAATGAAGCAATTAATTAACAATCAGCCAGAGAATTGATTAATAATTCAAAAGCATCCAATGCGATAACATTGGATTCGGATTCGTGATTAATTCATTTGCCGCAAGTTCAAGATTTTTTCAATTTTGAATCACTTAACGTTTTTGTGTAATTTTATTTTAATAAACGGGCTCCACATTTAATATCTACAAATTTGAAAAAAACTAGAGTATCTACACTACCTATAATTTTCATTTTATTCTCTTGGAGTAATCACAGCTACTTATTAATTACGCAGTGGTGGCCCTTCCGGCATTTCGATCTGAGCAAAATGAAACAGATAATTAGTTCGGAGTAATTGCCTGTGATGACAAAGGCATTTTCAATGGTGGAAGTTTGATTTGCTCATTGGCCATTCGCTACAATCTGTTGATTGCATAATCGTCGGCAGGTTTTAATTACGTTTCCACATTCAAAGATTATTAATAATTCCTAATCCACCAAGTGGCAATGCGCAATTACTAACTACAAATTGAAGCAGACCCCGCAACGAGCATATAGGCTCTTTGTTAAATAAGTCTGCCTGCATAGAAGTAAATTAAGTACGAATGTGGGGAAGAAAAATCCAGATATCTTCCTCTTTCATGATGAAGTGAAGTTTTGAATAAACTCGGCAATTACGCGAAAGTTAGCAATTAATTTCGACTGGTCGATTAATCAATGCCGATAGTTTTTAGGTAATTTCGTTTCGACGTTAAAATTTCAATGGATGTGCTTACTTACGTTTGTATTCAAATTAGAATTGCAAATCGCATTGATATTATGCAGTTGGTTAGGATTAAATGCAAGGACGTTCTAAAAACCGATCGAAAGCACACATAAATTAATCGTTTTCGTCTGAACAATAGTCTACAAATTAGTCTGATATGTTCCAACCAAACAATCGAGGTGGCTAATAAGTCAGTGGCGTTTCTTTGGGTAGGGCTTGTTGGAAGGATTGGATCTTTGGATGGAAGGACGAAATTCTTTATTTCATTATAAGTTTAATGTCGCTTTAACACTCTTTATGCACATTTCATGTCTGAAATATTTAATTACCTCTTGAAATTATATTTGAAAGATAGTAATAAAGAATGTAAACGCTTTTGTATCCTCTACAATTTCTGGTCTCAGGTAGTTTCAATAGTTTGAGTAAAAATTCTTTATCCTTAGATTTCATTTAATATAAATTTTATGGAACAACGAATTACATCTATTCATTACAAGGTTAATTAACTAATTATTTCAAAACGTTTCCTTACATACCTGTTATAATAATCGTTTTTTAATTCAGTAATAACACAAGAGTTATTACTGAAGTAATACAAATTTATTGAACATACAGTAGGCATAGTTATTCGGCAGAGTTAAGATAAATGTTTTATTCAAACGTATTGATCACCAACAGCAATTAGAAATGATCTCATTACAAGTAATAAAGAACCTACCTAAAATTTTTATCGTCGTCCGAACAATATTAATGATTAATACATTTTTTTGAGTAGGTTGATTATCCATTGTATCCAAAGTAAAATAATTATTGCAATCGATAGTGCAATAAAAAACGTACGGTAACATTATAGTTAGAACTACTTTAATTTCATCGTAAAAATTGAATGCTCGTTTGCTATTATTCCCGATGAAGTTTTAATCAAACATTTTCGAATTTTCCAAGAAAATGTACTTTTGTACTATTACTCGTATTTCAATCAACTGTTATTTCAATTACAAGTCACTTTGAACAATATTATATAGTGCACCGTCCTTTAATGAACTGATTACCATCAACGATTACTATCAATTGAGTAGCATGTTGCACAATTCAATAACCTTGAATTGAAATTACAATAGAAAAATTATCTCATTAATCGGACTAATATCATTTTCCATCAATGGCTCAGTGTGAAGTAATAAGGTTGTCGAATTTGAAGCGGGAAACTTAGGTTTTTTTACTAATAACGTCGTCGGTTTGTTGGAAATTCGAAGGCACCAAGGTTGGTTTTCAACACATTTTATTAGAATGCAGATCGTGGGTGAAGTGTTTTGCAATGACATTTAAAGCCATCTAACGTCTATATTAATTTCGCCTTAATTCACCTAATTAAGTTATACCATTTACCTCCGTTAGTGGTTAATAAAGTTGTTAGGTGTCGAATGTTATTAAGAATAAGTCAAGGCTGCAGTAGTTTAGTTGTCATGTCTAATTTTAGCTTCTAATTAATTTTGTTGGATTTTTGTTAATTGTATTATTGGATTATTCTGACAACTTGAAATGCAGCTTAAGTTGTTTTAATGAGCTGTTGGCATTTGACTTTAGCATAAGGTTAGATATCATTGTTGCAAATTAGAAATAAATCTTTAATTTACCCAAATAATAAATTGCTACCCGGGATTTTGCGTTAGCGCAAGGTAGAAAACCGATCGTTGTAAGAACCATTATATCAAGTCTGAGAACAAATAATTGACATTCATTCCGTACATACGGCTCCGGTTAACAAAGAATTTAATTTATGGGTTGAATTAAATGAAAATAGTAATTTATTATTGTAACCTTCAACAAATGTACAAGATTTGCACACACTGAATAGTGGGGATATATATTTATTGTAATTTACAGCCTCCTGGACCTACACCATTCCTCGCACGCTGAACCGGACTTAATTTATACATTCGTCGGTTTTAAAATAAAATTTATAAGAATCTCTATTGAGTCTTTACTACACTCCGCAAGTCGATAATTTGATATTAAAATAACCGGAATAATCTAGAATTCACCTCGTAACAAAAATACCTTAAAAAAAAACGCAAGTAATTGTTCGTAAATTCCTGAACGGTCTTCTACTTCGAGCATTTTAGTTGTATGGGAATTTCAGATTATTTTAATTATTAACGGCTTATTGTTCCATCTGTAATGTTTCGCGTTACGGGCTTAGTTTGATAGGAATGCGAGAAAATTAATGGACCTTTTTACAATTTCAAACCGCGCGCTTTTACCAGTAAATACCGATAATAAATTTTAACAAAACTCTAAGTTATTGGCCGAGGCGATTATTACAGGAAGGCTTTTTTCAACCGTAAATGCTTCACTATATTACCAGCACACTAATGTGACCTGCAAAATTACTCTCAACAAATAGGTAAAAATGAATTCTTCCAGTAACTTAAGGTATTCTCGAATGCTATTATTATATGGAGGAACTTCTGCCTATCGTATATACGAATCAATTAAATTTAATTAACTTTAATTTACGATCGGGATTATGCTTATTTGCTAGATAATCTGTAATCGCCGAGAACATAACATAACAGTGAAGTCCGGTGCAATTCTGCGTTAACGCCTCGCCCGCAGGATCGTATGAGGAAGAACAACGTGCGATTTTACAGTTCGAAGCATGGTTTTGATACACGATGTCACACATTCTTAGCGAACCTGATTCGCGCCCGAGACATTATGATAAATGGTACCGGAAGAATTTAAAAACTCGTTTGTAGAGCTGTATATTCCACTCGACGAAGAAAGAAGTCCAGTACTTATTTATTAATTGTTTGTAACTACAATTGTTAAAAAATTCGATTTGTTCGTATGTGTACGAGAGCGCGAGTACTTAACCGGTTGTTTTATATCTCATTGCAACATTGCAAAAGCGTAAAGAGTGTCAAATGTAGGCGTAATGAATCCAAATACGAAACCTCCATATATTATTCGGGTTGTGTTCTTACGAAAATTTCTGTTTTGATAAATCGTCGCGTTGTTTTTCACAGCAATCGAAGGTTTTACCAGAATATTACGAAACCATGATGGATTATTTTTTGTTAACGATTGTTAAATTTATGCCACGTTTAACCTATATTTCGGCGCATGAATAAGCTGAATAAATATCGAAAGTATCACAAAAATAACACGTCTTCGGGTAGGTATATTGGGAATCGCTGTTTCATTGTGAATATTTTCTTTAGTCACAATTCTCTATCAACATTTCATAGCGGAATCTTGAATTCTAAATTCGAAAATGCATAGGCAATTATGAGCGAAGGTAGGTAGGTACTCGTATTCACTTATGATTATACTCCTATCAGAATAACTTAGGTAATCTGTCTATATTTGTCTGCAAAGATAAATATCTCTATGGCATTCCTGCTCGTACTTACTGTTTAATAAATTATGAATACTTTCGAGGGTACGTATCCTTCTATAAGGCGATGCTGAAGATAAACCGTCGACGTACGGTAAAGTTAGGTATTGCAATTAACCTCTACCAATTCGATTTTTCGATGGAAAAATTCATCCGTATGAAAAATCCGATTCGCCGGTAATCGCAGACAACAATGGCAACCTGTGGAAGTGAGTCGCAATATTTTTACTTGCGACAAATATGGTCTAGTTTGAATATAAATAAGATTTGAACCCACGGTAGCGGTCTTTCGTTTCGTAATAGGATTAGATATGGCAGCCGTTTCGAACACAATACTTAATAGACATAACTGTTAAGCGCTCTTGAGGTGTGTTGAGTTACCAGTTACCTAATGTTTATTTACAGTGGACAGGTCAAAATGTTTTTTTAAAGCGATCGAAACGCGTCCCATGGAGTGTTAAGAGGTTTTTAAAATCTTAATGCGTTTTTACGAGTTTAAATAGTGGGTACAGATTGATTAAACGATAAACATATAGAAATAGACGAAGGGATTGTTATTATTATTGTAACGATCGTTCGAACATTTAAAATTTTAATTCCGGAATTTACATCGCGTTGCAACGCACATTTTTAGTGGAGGAAACTTATCGCAATTTGAATATTATTCAAATACTAAGTGGAAAGTGAAAATATAAATTTACAAATCAGCGTTATGTAAGTACGTTCTAGGTACCTATAGATTTAGAATTCAAATATCTTCCTTAATAAATACTTGTCAAATAATATATTGATCTGAAACCAACAAAAAACCGTTCACATGAAACGTTGTAAAGCAGACATCCGCAGTTTACAGCTCAACAAGATTTATTATAATGAATTTTACGCCGAAGTTCTTGACGCGAAGTGGTTTAAAAGTAAATAGAAATGCGGTGTGGTCTTCTCGCCTGTACGGTTTCGGTTTTAGGCGAAGCAATTTACGAATTTCGACCTCTCAACGAAATTCCATTTCTTTCATCTTTCGCCAATAAATTGCGAAAATTTACTTATCCTTTTACACGCTATAAAACCGTTCGAAGCGATGTTTTCCTCTTTGTGCCATCGCCGCGGTTTTTTCTCGTTACATTTCACGGTAAGTTATGAATATTTAACGAAATGCTCAAACAATATCAATCGCGCTCGAACGACTCGAATTCTTTTACCACCCTCGGCAAGAGCCCGGATAATGCATGTCCCGTGAAATACGCTCAGGTGTCCAAAGACGTATAAATAAAAAACGGCTTTACGAAGAATGGGTACGTGCTTTTCGAGGGTTCTGCTTCATTAAGAAGCCACATCGGTAACTCGCATTGTTACATATTTCAGACGGAATTGCAGGGGCGTCGTTTATCCGCAATATTACAAATACTATTAATTACGCCGGCGATATTTGCATTGAAAAGAACCGGTAAAGGAAAGTAACCAAAGGAAATTCAATTTTGTTAAATTATTTTACCATAATTTTCCAATAAAAAATAATTTAACGCCGCCATAAATAAGTTTTAATAGAAACCGAAATACTATTCATCTGCATAAACAGTCCGCTGAAGGAAACGTTCCTTACTTCCAGTTGTGTCATTAATTTTTTTATGGCGAATTAAAAAGCATATAATCGTAAGCAACAACCGTTACTCCGTGGAGTTGTCAGCCATATAACAGCAATAAAATAAAATCAAACGCATTGTGGATTTTTCAACTGTATGTAAAACCTATGGTATGTGATGTAAACCTATACTACCGAAATAATAATCGTACACTAATCAGCTAAAAGTGATCAAATTGAAACAAAAAAACCTGATTCGCAACTTAATAGCTATTAATTTAAAATAGTCAAATTTATTGCATCAATCTTCAGGCACAATAGGCTCTACAGGGAGAATCAATGTACAATTTTTGATTCTCGTTCACAAATAAGCGTGTAATTAAGTCAAAACAAAAACGATAAACATCTAGATCTAGATCTGATAAATCTGAAAGACCGTCGAATTTAAAAACATCTTAAGATTATATAAATAGTGGAGCTTCTACCTGGGTGGTCCCATCTAATGTTTCAAATTCTTAAAATATTCTGCAAAGGGTATACCTACCGAACGACCAGCATCTGAGTCACCCCTGGGTTACCTTTTCCAAAGTAAATCAAATAATAATGACCTTTTTTTAAGGTCATAAGACAACAGTGTAATGCATATCTACTATAAGGACATTATTTTACAGAACTAAACTAGCGCTTGCGTTGCGTGGTAAAATATTCACACAATTTAACCCACTATTTCCTATGAGTAATCGTATATCTGGAGTACTTCGATATCGCGTACCTATTTCTAAAAAAATTCCCTTATTTTTCCAATTAAAATTTTTCCGTATCGGCCGCTCGCCCATTATTATGCGGTCGTAAAATTTTTTATTTACATGTTGTACTTTAAAATTAAATTAAAATTAAATTATTCAATGAGTCATAAACATTTCAATTGGTAATTGTTCGATTCTTTGATTTTCGAATAAAAAATTTATAGTGCATTAAAGCCGAGAAAGAATTTGAACGTAAAACGCGAACATATATTGAGACAATCGCTCGGAAAAATGCTCTTCTTGTTACGGTTGAAACTTCTTTGTGCAATCGAGTTATTATTGCTAAATTGAGTCCATTGTCTATTAGAGTTTTATTAAACGCGGCACCAAGGAGGACTGGTTTTCCGATCCATAAATGAATTGAGACATCCAGCGGACCCACCACCGCGATGGTCAAAATGTCATAATTTACATAACGCCCTGTCAGTTGCGTGTTAATGATCAGTGTACTCTTGAAATACATTTTTTTTCATCTTTAGTGTCATATTCCATAGGTCACCATGTAGGAGGTCGGTATCACTCCCACTGGTGAAATTTTACTTTTTTTATCGAGATATTGAATAACCTTCTTTCGGTATCAATTCCAAATTCCCTAAGGTTTCATCCGATACACTAAAAATTCGTTCCTTTCCGAGAAATACAAATTTTTCAGTCGGTAATCGAACTGAACGGCAGTTAATTAGCATAAAAAATGCTCAGTATCCGACACGAAGTTTTCGGATAACCATTATGTCATGTTGCGTGAGAAATAATAATGAAAATGCCGTGTCTCGAAAATCCTATACCTGAAATATGTAACAATGCTCGCCAAATTTAAACCCACCGACCAGTTTCTTTGTTGCAATTCACCAACTGCAATTTCATCCACAATGAAATTAATATTATATCGCACTAATTACTTAAAAAGAAATCACACAATTACTTAATAAACATGGCGTTAAATCGATGAAAAATGATCCAACAAGGGAGTGGTTCAACAAATAAGGAAATGATTGATGAAATTGCACTGTTACAAACAATACAATAGGGGTATAAATGAAAAAATTGATGCTTGAAACTTGAAACAACAGGTATGGTAATGGGAGCTGCAAAGGGTGCAGGTTATTTCTCTACCAGCTGTAGGTATAAATTGCAATAAAAATTAAATTGTGGAATACTACAACATTTTTAGTAATTTGCTATTAAGGTTTAGGTGCTCTCAGTGGGTTGATTGGTTGGAAAAATCGTACCAACACCGAATGCTCTTGTTATCTCGGACTATTCATCATTAAACTAGCCGGGACATTATAAAATAAATCTCTTATCTGAGTTACGTTAGTTTTATTCAGAAGTTAACAAGGTATATCATGACATGCCCACAACATAGTGTCGTTATTTTTAGCTTTATCTAATGCTCTAATCTTGTTCTCATTCATATTTACCAGCTAAAAAACGTGATTTACAGCATAACTAGCACCATTATCTGCGTAATTTACTAGAAATTCCATATACAAGTCACAAGTAAAAAAAATGTATAATAGACAAATGAAATGAATATATTGTAGATTAAAATTACGAATAGCTGTTAAACGTTGGAAAACATCAATATTAATATAAATCAAATTTTAATATAGTAGCATTCGATAAAATTATAAGGTACCGAGCACTCACCGAACACCTGCTATGAACGTTTCATTTAAAACTCGATCCAATACAAATTCGTTGGTGTTAATGATGAGAAACGATTTTCGGAGTTGATAAAACTACGTCCGCAATCTTCTCTTCTACGCTTAGTTAATTTTAGTCCGGGGCAAGTAAACCAATGTTCATAATTGGGGTATTTACCATCAATACAAAATTCAGAATGACAGAAGAAGAGTGAAGGATTCCTGTGGAAGAATAAAAAATAATGTTGATACAAACGTGAAATTTTGTGGAAGGGACAAAAGTAGATGTAAATTAAAGAGTACCTACAGCATTGAATGTGAAAATGCGTTGAAAGGCACCCGACTAATCAGCATAATTTTCGATATATTTTTTAGTCTCTATTCGATGCGAGCTAAAGAGATGTTTATCTCCATGACACGGTACACTCTCCACCGTGAAGAATTTTTGAAGAATCACTGCTACCGGCACGTCGCTCGATGTTCCATTTCGAGTGTCATGTCACCTTTCGAGTACCGTTCGAAAAAATCGAAAAGTAGTTGCGTTGCATAACCTTATGTTCTTCCAACGGCTTTAAAAATATCCCGTCCGGATGTCGAGGCAATGAAAAACGACCAAAAACCACAAATTACCGTGCGAAGAAAAGTAAAATTTAAATTAGTCGCCTAGTCAGAAGAAAAATATACCAGATGGCATGCATTAGTAAAAAGATAAGACTATCAAAAGAAGACCATAGAAGAGAAGAAGATACCATAGAAGAAGAGACTGTAGAAGAAGGAACCACAGAAATCCTCTTCTGCTAGGTGGGAAAGCGTGGAAAAAATGTATAACCTCTCAACAGCTAAAAGATGAATGAAATCGGTAATCAATTTCAACTCTTTTCCTCTTCGACAATGCGGCAGTTCGTTTTATTAAATCTCGTATTTCGATTTGATGGCACCGTTAGAACGAAATGGTTGATAACAGCAATATGTTAAACGAAAACCGGTAGCCATGTCTCGCATCGCCTGATTTAACAAGGATTATCGTTAGTGATATACAGAGTGTTATTACCTGCTAAATATCGTATTGGAATGCTCTTAAATAGATAAGTCTGTAAGTAATAGAGGACGGCTTACAATTAGTTTAAAATGTGGTGTTTCAATAAGTATCTAGTACCAGTTGTTTATTGATTAACTTTTACATTACAATGGTGTGAGTATATTGGTAGAAATGGTGGATGAAAAAATAATTAATCCATTATAAGCATCCTGTTTATAGTGCCTTTCAGTAAACGCAGCTATCGTGAGTGCTCGATTACCGTTACATTCATATCGATTTTATGTAATAACTGATAAATGGGGCATTGAAAGTAAACATCAAGATTATACACATACTAGGAGGCATGTCAGATCGCCTGTACGATTATACATGGAGAATTTATATCGGGAATGCAAACACTTTTGAAATCGGTTTCTTCATCTTTTGTTGTGTCTTCTCAGTTGGTCGTGAGTGTGGTCTCGGAACTTCTGTTGAATATTATTAAATTTGTTGTGATTTTTTTTTGATTTATACTACCTACTTAGATATGAAAAAAAAATCGGTAGGTGAATTGACTTATATAACGTAAATACATTTCCTTATAATAGATGTTAAAAGCTTTTAGTTGATGTAAATTCTTGAGTAATGCTTATCAAAGTCGCCGCTTTCTCGTTTTGATAGGCAAAAAGTGCAAATCTTTTACTCGACTCTTTCCCTTAATGATGAAATGCCTATATTCTTGACATTTTTACTCAGATTTCGATCGATTTATTTAATTCGACTGCGGTTAATGTTAATTGGCATTTTGACCTTTATTTCGATTTTCCTTGAACTTTCAACAGACAAACTTTTGTCGAAACATTTTAAATAACACAACACAATTTTTATACACCAAAATTCAATTTCTAATATTCTAAATCTCTTCCTTATTACTATTATTTATTTTGTCTCAATCAAAGGTCTCCACAAATACAGTTATTAAATCTCATAATCCATTTGGAACACCAATTTGTTTATCATCTCCATCAGATGTTTCTAAATTCTATAATACTTCCTGTTGAATAATAAATCGGTATTCCCTTGTTTGTCCAGTAATTATGATGTAATTAGTGTCACGTAAAAAATATAAAAATTCTTTCTTCGCTAATTTGCGGTCAGTACTTTCACGACACGAATTTATAGGCCTCTCGTTCTGTTTGTTTATTTATCTGGCGTCGCGGATGACTCAAATGCTGGCGAATTTATCGAGTGCAATCGATCCGCGCCCTGCATTCGATGGGAACCGAAAAAACTTTGAAACTTATTCATTGCGTTAGAATTCTTGTTATGTTGAAAATGCTCATGGTATAATAGCACTTCTATAGTCTCCGTTGAGTTCGGTGCGGTTTTTTATTTTCCGAACGGGTCGTTTCAGTGATTCGCGGATAAAATGCTGTTTTAACGGGTGGAACGAACTGTGAAAAATTTTAATCGGTTTGTTAAATACCGATTTCTTAGTTTTCAGTCGGCGTTTCATCAATTTTATTCTTCGGATGAGATGGGAGTAGGTTTAATTCCGCTGCGTTTTCGAATTGTATAATTATATAGACAAGGAATTGAATGATGCGAATGGACACGAAAATGATTTTGTTAGAGATTTTAATTACTGTAATTCTAATAAGTGCTCGAAGAAAATTCGTAATGAATAATATAGGATGACTTTGACACAATCGTCTAATTTCCGGTTAATTATTTGATCCAGTTGTACCGCTACTATGGCATTTTATATTCACAACTGAAGCCCTACTCAATGATAATGGCAGGTAATGACTTTTTAGATAAAATAAAAAATAAAATGTTGCTTAATTTCCCAACGCTGTTGTGTAACGGTGTTCCTGTAACTACTAGTTTGTAAAAAAGGAAAAATTATTGTAATGAAAAATGACATAATCCGTATTGTTGCGAACTTTTCGAAAAAAAATGGCATACTTTCATGCATTTAAATATCAAGGTTCAGTTCCAATATACATGGTTAATTATTTTCCTCCGCCCAGTTTAAAAGAAACTACAATTCTCTGAAAAAATCCTTCATTATTCCATAAACATTTCAAAACGAACCAATTTACGACAATAGATTTTATACTGCAATCAAAACATTCTTTTAATCCAAACTCCGATTTCTCAATAACATAACGGAACGGCACATAAAACATTCATGTAAATTATGCAGAAAGGTAAACTGAATTTTTTTGATTGATGAACATTACGTCTTAAGGAACTAATTAATAAAACCGAATATCGCCCGGGCTACATACGAAACCAAAACGAGTAAAATTTTTCCTTAATGGAGTTTCGTTGCGAGCCGAATGATTTTCGGAATAATTAATAAACCGGCACAAACCGGCCAGCAGTTGTTCCAAGTGCAACTTTGCATCTTTAATTGCATCCGACGACGGACGAGGATATTTTCGTCAGTTCAGGTCACTGGAACTTCCGCTAGAAGATCTCCGAAATGAACCATTAATGAAAAAAATCTACCACATAAATATGTATAATAAAATAAATTGAAATACGACTCGACCGAATAATATTCGGGTATCATTTTTTTAGCATGAATTATCGACTTAACCTGTTTTCCCTCGCATGTACGGTATTCGTATTCAGAAGTAATCCATTCATTTCGCAGGCTAAAAGGAGTGTCTTCTTCTTCATCATCTACACATCGCATTCAACCTGCGGTGAATCATGTTTAGAGACTTATTTGCATATTTTACCTTTAAAATTTTACAGGTGTCAGTAACCACTTGCCGAGTTATATAACCTAATTGCTGCCAATTATAGCGGGGACATAAATTATTAGAAAATAACAACAGTGGCGCGTTTATCGCGCATATTTTACTAACAATAAAATATAATTTACTGGAAACTATTCTATCGATTTTTCCGTGCAGGACGCGGCTAAGGCGGTTATTTATTATCTTATTAAGGTAAATAATGTGCGGAAAAGTGTTTAAAAACTAAATTAAAATCCTTTTAATGAGCCTCTAAATTTATCGGATCCGATGCTGGAAATGCTGCGGACGTTACGAAGACATCGAGAAGCGGACAAGTAGGCGCCTTGGTCATAGCCGATGCGATGGTCAGTAAATGTCAAGGGCAAACATTTGCTAGAATAGCACTCATGCTTGTCTAAGATCTCTACGAGACTCTCTTTATATTTATACTGTATTTATTTTACCCACTAAAAACCGCGACACTAATAGATTCAATTAATTTATAAAAGATAAACTAAGGATTCATTAACCTAGATTGTTATTTCTGTAACACACTTTTAGGTATAAGTACCTAGTGTGTTCAATTTTTAGGTAATTTCCCTAAGCAAAAATCTGTTCGACACAGTTAGATTTGTTCTAGGATGTAATTTAGCGCTCGGTGTATAAGGCTCCTGGTAGTAAAACGCTTTTTCCGACTTTTCGATGCCACAATGCGGCGCTGGTATGTCGGCCGATAAAACTTTCAGGATTTTTCAGGCCGAAGAACACATAACTGCAAGTTTTTAGTCACGCTGCGAGATCGGATGGGTTCAAGTTTTACATCTATCGGTTATTTCTGTTGAGAAGGAGCAAAAAAAACGAACAGCACACCATCGAGCAAGGTCGTTTCTCTACATAAAACTTTATGACTTAAAACGCGTGTCTGCATCTACGGGTCTAGTTGATGAGGTTAAGTCATTTAATGGTTGTAAATTCAATATGCGTTCCATTAGTTCCACGAGGAAGTTCATTTTAATACAGTACGTCCTAAACTGTTTAACAAATGCTGGTCATGTAAATAATAATTCTTATGTAACAAATCGTTTTTTTCATTCTTTGACCTAATTGGTGCACGCCCACCTTTCTTTCAGGCTTTAATTAAACACCAACCATTATCTTCACCAATCACGAAGACAGTTAAAAAAATTATAAAACGTGTACCTTCTTCTAAGAGCTCTCTTGATTGTAGGTTTAGTCTTAATTGACTTAATTGCCGGAGAAATTAATTCCAATAAAATATCAGTCGGTCGTCTATTTGTAGGAATAAAAGCGCCTGGTTTTTCTCTTTGTTACGCAAATCTTTTGTATCGTTAAATAGTTACGAAAATATTATGAAGAATACACAAACAAACACTTCAACTACTCCGGACGGTTCGAATGAACAAACAAATGTCGTGACCATTCATTGTAATAACAGAAGAATGTTAAGTAATGTGAGGAATTGGAAACTTTTCAGGTAGGTCAGTATGTGAATTGTAAAAGAGTTTACTTCAATCAAATCGAAACCGCTGAGTGTGAATTTTAAATCGAGCACATTCAACGTTGACAATGATGAAACTTAACGGTGCATTCGAGAGATGTTCGCCTTCTTGGTCTCTTTCACACTCGCTGTGCCGGTGCTTTATTAATATTACCTATACGATGTTCGTTATATAACGAAACCGGTGTGTGAGTGTGTGTGTATGTGTGTGTGTGTGTGTGCTTATATCTAGTTAGCGTACAAAACTAGAAGACGCAGTCACGAAATGGTAAAATCGGTTCATTCCGATAGGCCTACCAACTAGCTGGTCAAGAGTGAAAGTGTTTCAATCTATGAGACTTCTTCGTGCTGAGTGCTCTATATTTTATTGTTTACTGTATTCATTTCAATTTATTACATTATAACTTAACAATAACGCAATTATAAGACTGTTATTCAATTGATATACGATACTCGTTAAATAGGTATAGGTTCAATATGAAGTTTTTGTTGGAAAGGAGAAAGTTTAATTTAAATTAGTCTAATTCAGCTAAAAATCATTCATTTGAGTTCGTTTCTTCTCCTTTTTAAAATTGCTGTTTATTTTTGTTATTATCCCAGTTTTACGGGCCAAATTATATTGGAAAATACGTCACGAGCATTAGTTTAGCGATCATCTTATTTGTGTAATTTTCCTCTTGCTTCAGATTAGAAATTTAATAATACCGTACCGAAAAAAAGAAGCTTTCCTACTTACTTATCTAATGCACAGTCTTTGGAAAGTTTTGAGAACAAATCAAATGAGAAACGCAAGTTGTGCATATTTTTTTGCTTACCTACACTCATTAAACCACGATTATAACCATGATTTAAATATTTTTCGGAATCTTTGCTCTGGTCGAAGAGGTTGCTGTTAAAATATTTATACCTACTTATTTGCCGGGTTTAATTCGGCTTACTCTCAGGCACTTGGGCCGTTACTGCCATCGTCCCAGTAATAAGAGTATTTGGAATATCCATAAAATTTTATTGACTTTAGGTTTGCCGCAATTTTACCTGTCGACTCCACCGAAAAAATAATAACTACAATTTTTGCAGGAAGTTAAAGTTTTGACGATGTTAATGGATCATTCCTCTCAGTGCGTAAAAAAAGCATTCGAACATTCTTCGTATCGCAGGAAATGTCACTTAATGGCGATACAAATTTTATGTATTTCATACCAGCAAGATCGGCTTTTTAAAACTCGATTTGCATTTTAGAACCAGTAGGTGATAAGAAAAATTGATAACGTTTCTTCGGTAATGAGAGATATTCCTCACTGTAAACTCGTTCTTATTTTACTACCAAATTCAGCAGGAAACGCAGCCTCGCATATCTGGTAAAAATTCCTGCAGCCGGAGAAAGGCCCAGTTATTATCGCATTATCGCCCACGTTCGCGTTAGCTGAATTATATCACCATTTTGTGGATTAATAAACATTTTGGTTTTTCAAATGTAAAGCCGAAATTAATCCTCTTTTGATCTGCTGACAATAAAATTAATTTTTATTGTTGAATCATGTTTTTTACACTAAGAAGAATCATTGTGTAGCGCATCTGTTGCATTATTAAACATAAATTCAATAAACAATATAACGTAATTTACATGTACATGAGTACTATTCGGTACATACTTTGTCTGTTGAATTAAGGTATCTGTCTATCAGCCGATCAATAAAAAAAACTTAACACCTAAGTGTACGCTGCACTATACAATGGTATATTAGTGACCTGTAGCTATATAAATCTGTTTCTATTATCTATTGACCCAGATATGGCGTGTCGAATAGATTTTGTCATTGGACATTGAAATTCCTTTTGTTTGAAACAGCGCTGTAACGTTTCATTCGTTACTTCACCGCCCTTTTATATCGATTTTTTTTTTCAGTGCCCAGTACCCAGCTCAGTGGTAAAACGCAAGGTTGAGTTCCAAAAGTCACTTAAGCCGAAACGTTTCCAAGGTAAGATTTTTATTTTTTTTTAAATTCGCGCACCTAACAGATAAGTAATCAATCAGCGATATTTGTTTAGGTGCGTCGCCGCAAGAATGACATTAGTTGGGTTTCGTTAATTAAAATATTGATAAAAAAAACACTATATGAATATTTATAAGCCTGTACCTAATAAGCTACGAGTTGAATTTAGTACTTGGATCGATTTACAGTACGATGTAACAACATTGTTTTGCATGGCTAATCCGAAACGATGCGAAGTAATTCATCTACCATATGACGGCGATCTGATAGTAAAGTGGCCTGTAGCCTACAATCATTCCGACATATTTTTTTTATTGTGAATACATATGTACCAAACATCTGCCGTTGCGAGCCGATGCTATTAAAAAATTGTTCGCCGTCGAACTGTTATCAACAACTAGCCAGTTATTGCGAGCTCGGCGATTTATAAACCGAGAAAAATCCGTCAGATTTCGCAAGTAGGACGTTCGTTTAAAGCCGGTCAAATTTATAACAGTAGGTTTAATTTTAAACTTGAGGGGGGTCCGTAATTTTTGAACTTGTTCGCTGCATATGCCTTCTTCCTGTAGGTAATCAGTTACTTTACCGTGTTTAATTAAAACTGATTGCGGAGTAAATTATTTGTTTTGCTTTTATAGTGCTTACTGCAGTGATCGTATATGGTAGTTTTCGTTTAATTCTTCTAAGTTCAACGCTTATACAGTGTGATAGTAAAAGCTTAGTAGACTCAAGACTTTTTTCTGTACCACACAAAATTAAGGAGGTTTAATCACTCTGTATGAAATTTTCCCAGTTGGATTAACGGTGGATTGATGAGATTATTAAATTAGTTATCTAATTAACTCTCTTTTCTGTTAGTAGTAGATCCTTTGAGTTGATACTTAAGATTAAGACGTTTAGTTTCAGATGCATCGCTTTGCATTGAAAAGTAAACTTCACGAAGCAGCAATTTTTGTTTGGTTTACAAAGCGCGCTCATTAAAAATTATTCAAACATCTCTCCACATTAGGCGGTACTCTACTTTCGTTCCCCAGTTCCCAGCGTTTCATCGATTTTTCTTCTTTTTCGACGTTCTCGGAATTTCCCGTTATGAAGAAAGAACTCCTTGTTTTTTTGCCGTGTCGTACCGAAACATGAAGTGTTTAATTACCACAACAAACAACATTTTGAAAAATATCTTAAATTGCGCCGCACGATCATCACGAATTCGCGCATTTTTCTAGCCGGATCGTTCGCGGAAAAAAATCAATTAATCGATGAAAGCTATTCCTCTCCGGTTGATTTTTTTCTTTCGATTTCAGTCACGCGTTGTGAGGAACAAAACACCGAGCCTTCAGTTTTTGGATGTTTAAATGTTTTATTAACAGTGGCGTATACGAGTTTTGCAATTATACAACAATGTCTTAGGGAAGTATAGTTTCTGTAACGACACTGAGAGATAGGAATGAGATGCTCATTTTGTATACTGAAATTTTCATTGTTGAATTGAGTGACAAAAGTGAAACATTTCCTTTTACTTTTTCGGAAGTGAATTAATGCAGCCATTTCAGGCGTCGATTAAAATCGAACAATGATGTTCATTTTCGGATCATACTGATTAACAGTCAATCGTTTCTTTGGGATGTTATTTACCGCATTGTTACAACGACATTTCTGTTCGATGACTTCGAAGGTTTCCTTCAATTATAAGGCTCATAAAGGATTCGTTGAATTAAAAATTTAACGTCAGTACTTTAATTTATGGGTCAAAAGTGCAGAGACGTTGAAATCCATAAGCAAACTAAATTTGATGCAATTTATTAACCAAAATGCAAATTCGTTTCACCATAAAAAACACTTCATTATTTTAATTAAATCGACATTCCAGCATATGAATCGACAAAAATCGAACCAACAATAATCCATCCTAAATTTTTTAACACGCTAGAAAATACCGTTGAAATTCCTATAAGGAAAGAATTTAGTAGTTGGCTTAATGAACCTTAACATTGACAATGTTTTTCGAACATGAACTTGCATATTTTATTGTACCTACGATTTATCATAATGGTCCGAAATCATCGGAGTTGCATCACAAGAAATCGTCTTCACCAATGTGGGAATTGATAAAGGATTTTCGGATAGTCATGTTGATTTGATGAAATTTCAGTATGTACAGTTAGGTTGTTTTTACGTGGAATTTAGATTGCATAATGTTACGGAAAAAAACTAAATTTATTAAACACGCGTTAATGGGTATTTTTCTACTTCACTGTCATTTTATTACCTCTTACATTAACACAACAATGTTGACGATTATTTAATTCCGATTTTTAACCGACTCATTTACATGTTGATTAGGCGTTGGTATTTTTTGCTACCGAATTTAGATGCAGAATTTTTAAAGCTGTTCTCGGGTTGGCGTTTCCGGAGAAAAGAAACGAGTTTTTCGTCCAACAACCAATGCAATATTCATGCACAACATGTAAATTTGCGTACAGCGCAAGCAGAACCTTATTTATTGTTATCGTTAGTTACATTTTCTGCATTCTCCCGTAAGATTTTTCTATAACGTTTATTTTTTCTTCTTTTTACTGAACCGAAATCGGCGTCGCGCTTAATCCCAGCGCTTCTTAACGATGCTCCTAAGTGAAACCTTTAAAGAGTGCATCGATCTGGGAAATAACTTTCCGCTGATTTATTCAGATCGAGTTATCTGTGCATAAAACAAAAGAGGTGATGCACTAACTTGAAGAACACGACGTTACCAGACAGTTGAATAACTATTCGCGAGATTTATGATTTTAACGAGCGGACGATTCCGAAAAAATCGCGAAAATTTATCGTGTGCCAGGAATTAACAGAGGGCTTAGAGCACCTCAACCTTTTAATTTCAACATTTTTAATACTCTCGAACATAAGCGTTTCTTCTTTGATTGAACGCAGTCCTTTAATCACCCGTTAATCGACGAGTTAATTTATTTAATTGCGACTGATAAAATTTACATTAATTTTAATTCGATATCGGATGTGCCGTGCGTGATTGGCCTATATTCCGGCGGCTACTGGTTATGTCATCGATTTAAATTATGTAGATAGAGACGAATCGATCGAAAAGACGGGTAAACTTGAAAAAACTGGTTGAACGCGCCGGGTCAAAAAAGACATTTTCGAGGCGTTGACATCGAAATTCGTACTCGGGGATTAACAGGGATCCGCTTAATTCCGCAATTAATACATGCAGAAACATATTGCAAACAGATGGTTTTTTAGTAAGTAGGTAAAAATTTAATGGTCGTTTCCCATTTGTAGAAACGCTTAGTTATTATTTTCCATACGCTACTTAGCAGAAATGCCGATTAGAAAATTAATTTTTATAGCTGCAACTTTCCTGTAATAATTTCACCCTGGTTTTAATGTGACACACTTGACGTATTTAAAGCAACTGTCGCAAATTCGTTAGAGAATGTCATAGGTAAAAATAATGTTTAAAAGGCTTTTATTCATCTTCGTATTATCAACCGGAATTTTTCAATGTTTGAGCGAGGATGCGGACGAATGCGATCCCACATCCTTGGTATCCATTAGGAAAAAAGGTAACAATGAAACTGTGCACGTCAGCGGGGGAATCTCCCTTAGCCTGAATTGGGTCATAACTGTAGCGGATTTATTCCATAAGGAAGAAGCTGAAGATCTGTTTATTGGAACCGGTCCGGAAATAGGTAACCATTCCCGCTTCCTAATTAACATATTCCAATCTCCCCAATTTAATTTTTAGTAAAAAACTTACTAAATTACCGCGGTCAATTGTATGCCGTAACCAGCATCGTCATCCATCCCCAATTCAACGAATCCTCATTAGCAAACAATCTGGCGATGTTGTATATAAAAAATCCATTAAAACACGTCACTCCCGCTCGCATCCCGGAAACAGAATTGGAGGAAGACATAACGTTTACCTTCTGCAAAACCGACACGTCGCTGATAAAATGGACCTTAACCGAGAATTTTTTGGAGCTGGTGTGCCAGTACGTGGGGTTCCCGAATTTTTACGATTGCATTGAAAAGTACAAGAACGCCAATAAGTTTGAAGTGACGGAAATCGAGCACGAGTGTTTGGACGACGCCGAGAACAGGAGCGGTGAGGAGATCATTTTTTCGGAAAAGGGTCTACCGCTGTTTTGCAACGACACGCTGATGGCGATTTCCAGTTTCCGATTGAATAATTACCCGCTGGTGATTTCGCGGTTAGATAGACATTTAGAGTTTATTAAAGAAAGTATGGAATCGGAAGATGACACGAATGAGAACGCTTTGAAAGCCATGAGAAACAACGTTGGGAGGATGGTTTTCAATCGATTGTTGCTCCTTTTATTATTTGTAAGAAACTGAACTTCAAACTATTCAAATAATCCGCAATTATTGTCGCAATCAATAAGCAGAAAGAAACTACTCATGTAGTGCTTAGAGAAAAATTTGAGTAAAATAAATTTAAGTAAAAGTTATTTAAAATTTTAGTTGTTTTCAAACATGACTCTTTAATGGCTTCAGCGATCAATCAAGGTGTGTCTTATAAAGCGAAATTTTTAAAACCCGAACAATAAGTTATGTAAACTTTGTATGAAAAAAATCCATTTTTGTTAATAATCGCTTAAGCCGAATCAATGGCTTTTGCGTAAATCGAGATTGCGATCGACTTTCTTCAGTTATCGATCATAATCGATATATCGGTATTGTTTATGTGTAGAGAGTCGCAGAAATGTATTTTGATCGTAATCTGCATCATCATAATTAATACTGTTTTGGAAATATCCAGTGTTGTGGGTTTGTACAAGGTGGTCAAGTTATCTCGCATACATTACAGAATTTACCATTTTAACAACTTATTTAATTATTAATGTGAATTTAATTTTTTTAAAGATACTATAAAAGAATGAAAATTTTCTAAGATATCTTGGGAGAATTAGGTACATTTTTTGTCAAATTATCGTAATTATTCATATAAAATCTTTTACTTTAAGTAAAACAAACAGTATAGTGTTCATTGAGAACATTTAAATAAAAAAATAGTCTAATTGATTTTTCATAGAGACGCCCTGTCGAAGTTCGAAAAAAATAAATTTTCTCGAAAGTGCATAATGAGACACACCAGTTTCCATTAACTTTTATAACTGCATAAGTAAAAAATTTCACTTTTTTAAAATTATTAAACTTGAACTATCCATCATGTTGGCGCGCATTTTAGCAATCAAAAACAAGTAAACAACATATATCTGGGCAAGTTTCTCTTTGTCCCAGTAAATTGGCAAAAAACGACAGCTGTAAATCATAAGATAATCTTTTCCATAAAAACTGTTTAAATCCGAGATAGTACCTGCCAGGATGATAATTGATTAGTGCCGATTCGCTGTTAAAAGTAGGTGAATAGGAAAAGAAAAGTGAACATTTTCTTACAAATTTTTATCGAGAGTGTATCTATTATTTCAGGAATTTAATTACGAGGTTATTTTTCCAGTTCACTTGTCAGATGTTATCAGGGATTTTTTAAGATCAGTAAATTTAAAGAATTTTCGCACGATAAAAGCAACGCATATTCGTTTAAGTACTTTATTACCCTTTGGCTCATTTTATTACCCGCTAGTCATGGATTTTTTTTTTTCGAATTCCGATATTTTTTTATTTATAGGTGTAGTAATGAGCTTTATTTTGCATTAAAACGATTCCGAAAGAGGCAGGTGTTTGAATGTAAAAATCAAGCATTTATTACCACCATCAAAATGAATTATAAATATTTCAGAAAATTGTTCTAATTCGATTAGGCTTTTCATGTTATTTACAACCAAACATTTCTAAATGATAGGATAATAAATTGCAGCCGTAGTTTTGTAAACAAAGATTACACGCTTGATGATCCGAAACAATGCAACAAATCTTTTTCGCAATATTATTTACATTACAATAAGTAACGGGAAAATAAAAGTTGTTAGCAAATATAAATCGTAGGATGCACCTAAGCGATGGCCCCTACGCGGTCATTTGTTACAAAAATTAAAAATCGCTGTGCGTGCTCTTTCAATTCGATTTTTGCAAAATCGACCCTACAGAAACAACGAAATGACTTTTGAATTTTTACAGCTTGTAGTTGGCGTACGAATTCATTAGGAAATGTTTTGCTGAGTGCGTTCACTATAAAGGACTTTGCACACCTTGCGCGCCCACGCCGAAGATTGCGCTTCTATTATTTCGTTATAAATTATTGTTCCGAAGAAGTGGTCAAATTGTTGGTTACCCGTTTTATGGCGTATTGTTAATTTTTTGCAACTAAAAACCATCGCAGATATTCATATGTAAGGCGGCGTGACTTTACTTGAGGCACCTACCCGCACCCCATAAAATTTTATGCTCCTTTTGCAGTAACAATGAATTATTAGCCATCGCAGAGCAGAATTTCATTGCAAATTCAATTTTGCAACGAATTTTTGAGCTTTTAAAAAATGTTGGTATTCTTTATTAGTGTTGATTTATCGAATAATTAGGCTGAGGGAATGGAAAATTTTTATGTTCGCTTTACAGGCCCGCTTTTTCTCGTATAACGGTACATTTAAGACCTATAATGGTGTCTGTAGTGATTCGAAATGGTCAAAAATTAGTGACTTTCTTTAAACTTTTATGACGTCCCGGCAGCACGGCCCTTTTGTGCTGTATCGTAAAATTTGTGAAAGCCACAATATGCCTTGGCACTGTTCCTTTGTAAATGGTATAAACGATGATTTATTCCACAAGTAATTCTTCTAAAACATCCCTTTTTTACACTAATTACACGGGTTTTTTCGGACAATTACTTTTGTAAATTGATGAATTTGTTTGTAGGTTAGACAGGAAAACTTTCTCGGGTGCAAGTACCTATAAATTGGCCTTGTGATTTATGCAACCTATAGCGTACATTGTGCATAATAATTCAAATTTAATTTATATCAAAAGATAGGCAGTAAATGTATTCATATTATAATAGCTAAGTAAGACCGGTATACACGCCCTAACGAGTATGAGCAGAAACATTAGTCCTATGTATAAAAATTGGAAGCGGATATAGCAAACCGGATCCAATAATAAAGTGATTAATTATATTGTAAATTTTTAGATAAAATTACTAACTAACGGTACCTATACCTCAAATTTTTATTCCCACAGAGTTCTCTGATGGTCGAGCAAAAAAATTGGCCGCGATCATCGCTACTTAAAAACCGATAAAATTATACAAATTAATCTCTTATTAACTTAACGTACGATCATTATCATTTAACAATATTCAGATCATTATGCAGATTTTCCGAAACCCTATTATTGGCAACGCTGCCTTATCCAGTGTCAGTACGTCTTATAACGCACACAATCATTATCTGTGTATGCAATCTATATAATTTATCAAAGCAGACCTTGAATGCTTGTGTGTGTTTGTATGTGTATCCTCATAATGAATTAGTCTTTTCGAAATATAATTTGGTGCAACCGGTCGAACGGCTACTGGTCACTACAAATGCATTTTACTTGCCAGGATCGTACCTGACTAAATTTTTTTCAGAACATCATTAGATGTTCTTTAGTTATTTAGAATGTACTTATTTTTAAAGCGTAAAAGCGTTTAAGTAAATGAGTTGTTGCTATTTAAAGCTAAAACTATTTATGGCACATGTTTATCAGTTATTTTATAAAAATTCACACGGTTGTTAGAATGAGTACGGTCCTACAATTTAATATCACATATTTCAATGACCAACGGCCTTTCAAGGCGACTACCACGTCTTCTGTATCTTCGGATTTCCTCCCGAGGCAATGCCGTGAAAACTTGAGTAATCACAGACAGGATATTATTGAAGCCTGAAGAATAAAAAAAAAGTAGAAGACGTTGATGATTTACCGTGCTTGTACCGTAATTTAATCATAACAGCGCAAATTAGTTTGGAGTTTAGGTCACCAAAAGTTGAAAAGTTCGTCAGATTAAATAATGCAATTTTGTGTCTTATATCACATCCGGTATTGATTGTAAAACTTGCGGTGTAGCAAAAATAAGGAGCGGTGGTTTAGTCTTAAGCATGTTATTGTTGATATAAAATTCGTAGCATCTCCGTTTTCAATAAAATGACCCAAAAAACGATTAAGATAGTAATTTAGATTAAGCGTTCTGTTATTTTGAGACTCGTTAACCTACATATCCAGTAAGGCCTTTGTTAAATTTTAGAAAGAAATCCGAAACGACGGACACAATCGCGTTCGTGTAGGTTATTTGACGACACGATCCGATCGCTTGTTCTCTTGTTCAAATCCTTTTCGCGGAGATATATTTACAATCATCTCTCGAAGAGTTGTTCACTTTTGAAACCGTCTCGTCGTGCATTTAAATTGGGTTAAGGAAAATTTATGCGCGACCGTCGTAAAAATTTTACTCAATTTTGTTTCGAGTTCCTGCTCGACGATTGACCGGCGCAATAAATTCTGCTTTTTCGCCACCAGCCGCCTTACTATAAAAATAGGCCGGGGCTTGAAGTTCCCGCTGCTCGCATCATTACGCTTATTACATAAATTACGCTTTTCTTCAGCAACACTTTCGGTTGGAGCGTTTTAATTCATACAGGACGCAATCATTTTCATCCTGCGAAGCTATTTATTAAAAATGCTTTCACACGATTACTGTAAAATTGTTACGTGCGATTACTAGTAAAATTGTAATGGAGTTAACGTTAACAAAGCATCGACGACCGCAATTTATTTAATTTCGATCAGTTTACGACCCCAGCAATAGCATACAATTTACGAACGATCGACACACATTCGGTCATTGATAATGCCATTAAAACGCGCTTATTCTCGTCTTGCAACTTCAATTCCGAAACCGGTAAAAACCTGTAGGTAATATTTGACCTCTTCAATTGACTTTTCGCCGTAATGTCGCACTGGACACGTTAATTCGATAACGAAATACATTTAAATTAACGCATCTCGCACGGCCGCCGGCCCAAGTTTTGATGCATTGTCGTTCACGAAAAAAAGCGACGTTTACAGTTAAGCCTCGTCAGTGTAGCCTCCACGTTTATTACTGTGATTAACTCGAGTTTATTTTACGGAAAACAATCGGGACTATTCACGATTTTGCGCCGGCATGTGTGTCAGTCGAATGCGCTCAGCGGGTGGACGAATATTCAAATTTTAATAACACTTAAACCTGTATTAATCCAACAATATCACTAACAGTACCTAATTATTATTGAAAACTGTTCATCTAATTGGGAGATTTGGTTTTTTTTCCGAGAGGATCCCCGATTTGCCGGAAGAATTGTTCCACAAATTGGGCGGAAGGTCGTCGAGCGTTTTAAATGTGAAAATGATTGTTGACAGCTTTATTAAGGTGAATCAAGACGTGTTTGTATAATCAAGAAATAACTTGTTAAGGTTTCGCCTCGCTTTCGGTCCGAAATTAATTTCGTTTCGTATTCGAAATTACCGAATGTACAAGTTGTATTTGTGTGATTCCCGAAGGCACCGAAAAAACTGGAGATAATGGTAAACAAAGCCGTAATTTCAATTATCCTAAAGCGCTCTATAAATTGCGATTTATTTCCATTATCTATTAGCTTAAATTGCATTTAATTCCTGCGAGTCGAAGATAACATAATAATCCACGGAAATTTCTACATAAACGTTACCGTTAACTTGCACTACGGTAATTGTACCAGCATGAATAAGACAATAAGTTGTCAACGCAGCTGATTTATATGCGAAAATTGTAAATTATAACATGCTATTATAATTATCAATTCGGGCATGTTTGTTCATGGGTGCACCATGCATATTGCACATAAAACTCTATTTATTTTGTTACTTTTTAAGTAGATAGGTACTCGAGAAAGCACAGTGCGTGAAATTGCTGAACTTGTCAACGATGTTGCTTCGCTTGTGACTGCAAAAATCTGTTGAATACTACCCAATTAAAAACTATTTAACGAAGAAAAACACTTAGAAGATGACATTTATAAAATTCTACTTTCTATAAATAATAAACCAACATCTAGTAATCAGAGAATATTTCAATAATACCACGGCAATACACTCTTTGTTAATCAATTCATAACGTTTCCTTGTTACATTAAACACGAAATGACCAGTCGTTGCAGAATTCCAGACAAAATACAGATTTCAGATTGTTTACTACTTATGTAACATCGACTAACAAAAGAGTTTAATGACGGCACAGCCTATCAAATTTTGTTCGAAACCAGCAAACTAGGGCTAAAAAGTGAAATTAACCATTGCACAACTAACGATATTGATACCATTTTAAGTAATACCTGTAAGTAATAGAAGAAAATCTCAGCATTGGGTAATGCCTTAACAATTCATTTATCTTTGAAAACCTCAATTTGCTCATTTATAAGAGGTAATATCAAAGTGGTGTAAGAAGATAGGCATGCAAGAAAGATTTGAACTAGAATAATTTTATTAGTTCATTTGAAAGAATAAACGAAACTGTTAATATTTTACCTGCATAAAAGAAATCATTAATGTCGTTCACGAATAATACGGTTATAATTTGCGTTTTGAATTGAAGCCACTCCGCTCCATCCATCAGAGGACGCTGAGAGAAATGTATTAAGTGAAAATAAAAGGAGCAAAAAATTTACTACAATGCTTCTACGAGCGTACACTTAAGCACTGACAAGACGCATTGTTGATGGATAGATAAGAAATGTAAATACATTATAAGCTCGCATTAAATCTTGAATGCAACTATAATCGCGTAAGACGACTTTGAAACGGCTTAGGGTTTGCTCGAATTCGATAAGATGTCATCATTGATGGTCCCCGGTTTTTAACCAGTTTGCGATTTTTTATGTTGGGCAGCGCATAATTTGAATTTCCATTAATATTGAACGATTTTCCCTACTTTCCTCTTGAGTAATAAGTGTGTCAAATTTGTATGAAATTTTAACAACGCTGCTTGGTATAGCTTTCCATAACATCTCACTAAAAATTCATTAACGCATATTAAATTTTAATACCCTATATTTACGTGTAATTTTCATTAAAAACCGTGTTGGTTATAAATTCATCATCACTCTCGGTTGAAAACGGTTCCCGTAACAGTTGATTATTATTGGACGTAAAAATATTAACAATGTTGTGACATAGGTGAAAGTGGTTACATTACCAAAAAATCCGGATCAGAACTAAATTAACCACAAAAAACCAATTTGAATATATTTTATCAGCCCGATCGAAACCGGGATTCATTAAGATTTAATCGAACTCGAAATTTTGAATTCCAAATAAGCGTTTTGTTACTTTACACGCAATCGATGTGGATGCGGATCCGCGACAGCTGCAAAATGCACCAACCTCGTGCGTGTAAGCGCCCAGCACGTTGTCTACAAGTTCATTGAAACATAATTTTTCTAATAGATGATAATGATATTGGCATTGTAACAATTTACGTTTTACAATAATTACCGATCGTTATAGCGAATATGTAATTACTCTGTATGCAAATAAATTTATCGGTTTTACAACTGTTTTTTAACCAATTAAGCGGAATGGGCGCATATTAAAAAAACCTGTAATATGAATATACCGAGCACGCTCTCTCGCCGTCAACCAATAATTTCTTTCGAGTGCTTCAATTCAAATAAGCGCTGGTAACTGAATAATTTACTAAGTACTTATGTTTATTTTTAGTATGCATGCAATGCTGACAGATAAATCTTTTGCAGAAATAAGTACCGCGTATATCTACAACTTTTATGAGATTCAAATTTCAAAATCAACACAAAGACTCACCTGCCACAAAGTCTCTTATCAAACCACCAAAAAACGTATCTCACTCCACCAAAAAAAAACAACCACAAAAATCAACCACTTTCAAGGATTCTGGTCCAAATTGCCGCGCGAAGATCGATTATATTCGCAATATTTACAAATAATTGCAGTACCTACAGGTACTCCGGTACCTGGTGCACGCTGTCGGCAAGCAAGTACCTGGCGCTCGCGAGTTTTGCAGTTCCAATCTCGCTGAGACGACGCTCTTGACTGGATGGTCTAGCGGTCGGCCGGTGCCGGTGCGGTCGCTGGCGAACATAATGATAATCTTTTGCTATAGCAGGAGAAGGCGATTCCGAGCTATCCACCAACCCCACCGATTGTTCTCCGAGGTACTTATACCTTAATGAAGCGATTCTTTTATTCCACAACGCCCAGCGAAGCCCCGGCAATCGCATCGTTTCTATCATGCGAAAATCTAATTGTCGGGAATCAAAAATTTGACGAGATAAAAATAAATTTATGATGCAATTATACATTACATCCACACTTTCTTCATCTTCTTTTATTTTATTTAAACGGATGCTCCCTAATTTCACCAGCCCCATCTTCAAACTGCATTATTTTGCTGATAATTACAATTTATTAATCCTTTTTCACGGCAATGAGATGTACGTGAACTCCGTTTTCGAAACAAAACTACTTTATATGAGGGGTCACGTCCCGATTTCCATATGAGAAGTCTAGAAGGAGTGGCCGAAGATGACTACTTGTTAGTGGCATCTTCATCGAGCTCTCCTTTTTCGTTTATCTTCGCGGGTACGTGTACGACAGATGGGAAAAGCTCTGGGAAAAATCCTGCTAACGATACGAAAAACGAATTAGGTACGAGATCTGTTTTACGAGATTGCCCGAATCTTCGAAGAGATCTTCTGGACTAATACCTCATTCCTTAAGCGTTATGCTTTAATATAGTACATACCTACGATGAAAATATTCTTATATTACCTATATTTTAAACAAATTCCTTAGTCAATCAACACACAAAATATCTTAAATAAATCAAACAAAGCACCCAGACAGTTACACAGTACTATCTAAAAAATGCCTTCAAAACATACGCGTTGTTTTCACTTTTAATTAACGAGTCTGTCGAAAAACCTTTAAGCCCTTAAGATCTTGTTGTAGTCCTGCTGTGTTAACACTAGTCACACCTTTTGAATAATTCCCAAAGATTAGAACTAAGAACAACATGTTCTTTTCAGAAAAAATATGTGAGATGATCAAGTGGCCCAACTGGATAAATAGTTAGTTGGATTAAATGCAAGTTGTGTGGCCGTGTCAATCGTTAAGGGCTCGAAGTTAATGTACTTGCAGCAGCTTGATTTGCATAATAAATCGAAATAACCACCCGATAGACCTATTAAGTATGGACGCGGCACAATCGTTATTTTGAGGTTATTCAGCGTTCCCAATGATAGAGAGAGAGGTCCGTGAGAGGTGGAGCTAGTTTGGGCTAAAAGTAGGCGGGACCAAAAAATATATAAAATATATACAGGGCGTGTGGAAAAAGGCGATTAATCTGTTAAATTATTTATACGCTTAATATTTAAATATTGTTTTTATCTTGGTATCCACTTGGACAGAAGAATGACCAGGAAGGAACATATTTTTTACAAGAGAAAGCAGTTAGATCTTAAATTGCGAAATCTGTACTGGCTAATAGGTAGGATGTTCCAATTAACAATACAAAATAAGAACTGTATTTGCAAATGCCTGGGAATTTAGGCTCAGCTGAAAAATGCATTTTACTCGGCAAAAAAAATAATAAATCACAATACCCTCCGCTGCACCCCTCAACCCTATTCTACCATAAGCTACCCTCCTCTACCCCAGCTACCTTGCATATCTGAAAACGTTACTCACGTGGTCTTTTGCTTTCTTACTATTGGCTAATGCATTGTCCAATTTCTCATTGCCATATGCCCAAACTAGCTGCATCTCTCTCATTCATCGACAACACTACCTCTTTGTCTAAACCGCGTCCATAGTTAATAGGTCTATTAACCACCCCGATAATTTTTGCTCTTTTACTTATTCAAACATAAACTAATTATCTTGAAGCTGCTTGGAAAAAATTGGTTAAAGGCAGTTAGGATTACGAACACGCTGCGATTTTTACCACCGCTATATTGATAAAAAAATAAATTCATTTTTCAACTTTGCGTCATTCCGAGAGATAAACAACTGTCCGTAGAAAATAATTTACATAATTACAAAAATGGTGACATTTATATGCGAGAGAGTGAATCGCCTGTTTGTGCCTCAATGTCACTTGATAAGGTCTAAATAAAACGGAGGATGTTCTCTTAAGTCGGTCGAAAAAAATTTATACGGCAGTTATAAAAATCAGGAATTTCTTCATTAAGTCGGCCGATAATATCGGAATATTCAATACAAATACTTATACTCAGTTTAGTTGAATAAATTGGAATAATATGCTATTTTTGTAGTGCTTCAACTACTTGTATTTTAATAGCATTAGCAGGTGAATAATAAAATCCTGCTTCAGTTATGTGCTAGTTAAATTTATATGGAACATTTCCTGCATATGTTTTTTTTTATGTTCTACTTGATTCATGTTAGTTCCCGAGAATATCTAAAATCCAAACAAGGCTACTTTAGCATCTATCTATTCCGCCTAATGTCATCTTAAGAGTTTGTGCCGACAAAGCGGACGTGCTTTAACCAAACTAAATAATAATATTCATATCGATTCCTTTTAGATAAAGCCGAACTGGCAGTGGTCGTATAAAAAAATTCCACGCGATTACGGTCGATAGGGAATTTTCTTCTGTGAACATTTATTTTTCAATTAACGTTCGTTCGTTCCGATTCGAATCCTGACCTCTATCTTCTAGCGATTGTCCTTATAAACCAGATCGCAGATTCACGTAAAACGTGGCTTTTTCATCTAATTGTGATCCGTACTTTGTTATTTCTGCGCGTCTTTTAGGCGTATAAGGTCTGATTTACATTCCCGTTACGTTTTAGCATTTCGTTTTATTTGACGTACCACCTAACCGTGCGAATTCGGTACGAACAACGACCGTAGGCCGGTCATTCTGTCGCAATTAACAAAATGTAGGTAATAGTATTATAAAACATACCACTTTCAATGAAACATGTAATATAATATACTTTAAAAAGTTCACATATACCAATTAGGTGTAGTAATTACTAGTTAATTTCCACTTTTTAACAACCTATTTTAATATCTTGCAATTTATACTACGACTATTTTTATCAATAATTTCATCCTGTTAATAACTTTTATTTACAATTAAGTGCTTAGTATTGAATGGAAGCGAGTTATACTGGCCTATAAGTCGCTCAGCGTGCGAATAATCCTTAACAGGACACGGAGGTCTTCTTCCTTATTTACACATTTAATATTTACTTCGTGATGACGGCCACAGGGGACGGAAACGTCGAAATAAAACGGCAAGTCTACGTTCGCGTGAATTATGACTGTTACAGATAATACAGAATTGCTTTTCGGATTGTAAAATGCCAATCGGCCGGTCATGAATATTGATTAAATCGAACCGAATTTACGATAGACGGCCGTACGTATTGTATACGCGGTGCCGGCGTAATGATTAAAATTGTGTGTGATAGCAAAAGAAATATCGGTACTACACAGAGTACCCTACAAGGTGCATATTGACCGTTCCTATTTAAATTAGAGTGTCGTTCTGATGCAGATTCCGTTCAAATAAGGGAAGTTGAAAACGAATCGCGCTAAAGTGAGCACCGACATTACACAGGGTCGTACCTACATTTTTTATCGATGCAATTTCCATTTTTAATCATTATTTTTTAATGCTGATTATACGATCTGAACATCTCTTTTAACTACTATATTTTTTATAGTGGACTGTTTTTATTCGGGAAATATTTAAATATTAATTAAGTGTAGTATGTTTATTTGAAATGAGTAAGTATAATGGTACTCCGGTTCTGCACAAATAACCTCAGGAGAACTCAAAGGATGGTAACCACAATGTGTGACGGGGAAGAAGGATATTACCTCGCTTTAATACTCATTTAATACAATATAGACGAGTAGCATCTGTATCAGAAAAACCTTGTGGAGGAAGGATTATACAAAAAAAAAATGATATAAATTTTTTGTACCCATCCAATTCCTAGGAATGATGCTATTTATTAATTTAATTCAGCACCGTCATTCATTAATAGTTCTTTTATATAATTCGAGTGTGCCATTATTATTTAAATCTTTTTCTTCCTTAATCCTTTTGATTATTGTATAATAAGGATTAATGATTTGAGGTTAATGCGACCGATTCGCAAATTCGATTGAACCTAATTCCTCACTTGTTATGACAACAATGGAATCGAACATGCACGATCGAAGCTCTTCGTGAAAAAAGGTTTTTAAAAGAGTATTGACATTGAAAAATGACAGTAATTTTGGTAAGTTGTGTAACAACATTTTGAATTTAGGCACGATCTATTCTTTAGTATAAATTTCATAATAGTTAAATTTTAGCTTCGTTTACTTTGAAATGGATCAATTCGGATTATGTATTAACTTCTGTAACTGAAATGCCCTTTCGATTCTGGTCAAGATAATAAAGTAAGGTGTAACATTGCAAAATATAGATTTATTATTAATGCGAATACTTCCATCAATTTAAACTTTGATCTGTGACAACTCGCTCGTGAATTTGCTACCATTTCACAACATTATCCATGCATGAGTAACGTAATTGTAAATTGTAAATAATCTATTTTCTTTGTCTCGCTCAAAATTTTTATTTACCAATTTTTAATGCGATGGTTGCTTACATAACAAAAAATCGTATACCTACGTTTCTTCATTAGTAAGTTAATTTAAATTGCATAAATTTTTTGAAATCGACGACGGAATCGCCAACAAAGCCATCATTTTAAAATTTACAATAGCAGAAAAAAAACGTGACCCTTTTACAATCTAAATATTTAACAAACGAAAGTTATTGTCTATTAAATCCATTCCGCGCGGCACAAATACCTACATATTATGCAATGGATATTCGTTTAAAAGAGACCTCCGCAGAAGAAGTCTCTTATAATATGAATATTTAACTAATAATCCAATAATCTTCTACATAATTTATTAACTGATCAATTAATTTGTGGCGTAGAAAAAGGCCCGCTATTAATCAATATATTCAGATTTTGTGCGATGGGACGCGAAAAAGTAAAAACTCGCATTCCTTCTACATTCTCTAGTGACACAATAGAAAGCGATTCCGGAAAAGAATCGAACCAAACCAAAAGACATTTTATGCGCAATCGAGAAACGGTAATGATTTATACGGAACGCGTGCCCGTATCGAAACTTATGGCGCCTGCGACTCGTTTTTAATAATCAGTAGTCACTTTATAGTTCGACCACTTTCTCCTAAATGAACTCGACCCCAACCGAAGAGGAACTGCATCTCACGCAACGCACGAAGGTTAAGGTGGCACAAGATAACAGCTTTTGCACCACACGTATTGCATCAAAACATCCACCATAAACCATCAATACTTTGTTTATCTCTAACTGTTCATGTTTTCTTATTTTTTCATTTCCATGAATAGGAATGGTTTTAATAGAACCTATGGTAGCACCAATATGCTGCCTACATGGTCTATTTTTCTTCTTCCTTCATCCTCATTCTTTATTCTTCATCTCCTTCATGATAAAAATTCTTTTCTCTATTTTATTAATAGGAATTATTCAAGGTGTATTTCTATCATTATCCTCAAATGAACCGCTGGCGAAAACAACGTTCGTCTGTTTCAATTAGAATTTCCTCGCGTATGTACCGACGATACCTCCACCTCTTTCTCTCTGCGCGTTCATTACATCACGTTGGAAGCATAATCATCTTTACTATAGTTACGATTTTGATTTAATTACTGTCATTCCGACGGGGCAAAAAAAGGACGGCGCGGATGAACTTGAGACGCTCGGAATTTCTGCTTCTAGACAATCGACGGAGTTGTTCCTTTGGAGAAAAGCGAGATCGATGATCCGCGGACGGAGGTAATTGATTGTGTGGCGATCGCTCGGAAATTGGAAAACGTCAAGGATGAAGCTAAACGGTTTTTATGAATACACGCGTAATTGATGTAACGTGTAACAAGAAAAACTGAAATGTCCAATGAACGACTCGGTCGGGTAAAATTTGTTTTTTTAATGTATATTTAATAATCATCGTATACTTAGAATATACAATTTGCAGGAAAATTTACGTAATTATGTGGTAAGAAATTGTAGGTAAATATCAAATTCTGAAGCTTAATTTTGTAGCTCATTATTTTTGAGATAAAATTTAAAATTAATTTGTTACATACTATTCATGTTGAGCGTTGGTTGGTTTATTATTTAGATATTTCGTGTACGGAACGTTCAAATAAATAATCATGATATTGATAAAGTCAATAGCACACCTTTAGAAAAGTGACACAGTTCAGTAGTTTTAATTTTATTTTGCAATAAACACATTTCGTGCTTGTTGTATCTAATTGTAATTTTTATTGTTGCACGCACGAATGTATTTTTTAATTTGTACCAAAGTAATCTATGCAACATTTTACAAAGTCGATAAATTCATTTCATAAATAATTATTAAATTCGACTTTCATGAGTTGAGATGCAAAATCGAACAGCTGCGTGCATTTTAAAAACGTTAATATGTAAATAAATAGTCAAAAGTAATAAACAGAACAATTGTATCGAACTATTAATACGGCACAATTATACCCGTAGACAGGAATCTAAATTATACACTCCAGTCCCGTCATTAATATTATTAGTCACTTCTAAATTCGCGTTGGTTGGCTTCGTACGCGCTATTGTCAATCAAAGCACTTAATGTCTCATTTGCAATTCATACTGAATGCATTTATGAAGATTTATTGACGAAATTAATAAAATTGTTACATTTTTGTTGTTTGATTCCAACGCGTCGGTTTCGTATTGTAAGTGTAATTTAAAATGCAGATTTTAGTCAATTAATCAGGTAAATTGCACCGTTCAGTAGAGAGGCCTAGAGTTCACTACTTTGAAATTGTTTCTAAAAAATGTTCATAAAAGTAGAGAGGAAATTTTGTGTCTAAAAGTAGAGAGAAAATTTTGTGTATAAAAGTAGAGAGAAAATGTTGTTCATGAAGGTAGAGAGAAAATTTTGAGCATAAAAGTAGAGAGAAAATTTTGTGCATAAAAGTGGAGAGAAAATTTTGTGCATAAAAGTAGAGAGAAAATTTTGTGCATAAAAGTAGAGAGAAAAATTTTGTGAGTACTGAACTCTATCCTTAAAGTTTGATGGTAACAAAAGCTGACCAGACGAAAATGCTCAAATCCACTCGATCAGACTTAGATCGGACCGGGGTTTTTATATCGGTCATTTCGTAGTCAGGTCTTGTGCGTCCTTAAAGAGGTTGAAAAGGACCCATCTCTTGACGTGACACTTTAAAGTATGCGCCGCTTTTTATCGACTTAAAACGTCGAAGTTGCCAGAAAAACAAACCAGTTTGTAGTCGTTAACATGTCGGTCGCATTTGTTTAATTTTTGGCAAGGAGACTGGCTCAAAAACCGCGCCAGCAGTGTGTGGTGTTTTCGCAAACCAGAGACGGGCTTCGGGAAAATTAATTCCCAAATACATTTCCAGCGCATTTGTTCATTGACGATTGTTGAGTATGCCAATTTGCGGGTAGTTGTTTCAGAAAAAAAGTTGAAACCGATCCTGTTTGTGAACCGATATCAATTTGCGAAAGATACTTTCGGATGACATCTACAGAGATAAATTTGATAAATGCGCTTTGTCAAAAATTTTAACCGCCTATAGTCGTGCCGACAGATTGGCCTTATCTTATCATTTCGGACACACCTTGTTTGTTACCGGCTCTTATCTCGACTTTTTCGAAGCCCCCTATCATTCCTGACGTTACAGCTACACAGGGCAGGTTCGTACTACTATTTTTAATACCACTATAATAATAACAAATTCATGATAAGTTACTGAAGGCGTTTAGAAAAAGAGAGTCATTGATTTTTCTAAGCTCGCTACCCGTACATCTTTATATCGTCGTGTAGTCGATACGGAAGAGGTTGGAAATGCAAATAGGCATCGGTAACGAGACAAAAACAATGTCGAATTCAAAAGGAAAAGATTAAAACGACGTTAAACTGGCGTATATATACGAGGAAAAGGAGAAGAAGACGAGATGCGCGGCCCACCCGCGAATCTTCCTCCGGTTTTTTACCACATTCCTCCTGATGTTTGCGCATTAAATCCGCTGACAAACAAATAGTAGGTAAATGAACGCGATTAGAGAAGCTATTACAACTAGGGATTATAAATCTAATTAATTCATACGCTAATTAAATATTATTACCACTACATTCTTACACCTAACCAGAGTTTTTGCACGTAGTGGAATTTTAAAAAGCGCATAATAATTTTCTTGTCGAGCAAATAGGTACGGGTAAATACTATTTTCAAAACACAATATTATAGCGTATAAATTGATTGCGATTGTGTGATATATGCCTCATGACGGGCCGCACGCTATTCCATATGCGCATATTTCATGCAAGAATTCAAAACAGTTCCACTGAATGCATTTCCCTAATCAATAATCTTCTGCTTAACATATTTCTTGGAAGTTTTGTTTTTGTGTAAACTTAATGCTGTTTCCTAGTTTATACGTTTACAATAGATCTTTAAAACAAAAAAAAACACTTAAAGAGAATTCGATTTATTTCTACTAGAGTAATAAATTGGTTAATTTACCGTTCGTTAATTTAATATTTAAGTAAATTACCAATAAATTTTTGTGTTTATGCACGTATATTAACTGAACAAAACCAACGTGAAATTACTTATAAACGTAGCCATACATCTAGTTTTCTTTTTCTGCGTTGCAGCGTGGAGACCCAACCAATTAATGTTTCTAGTAAAGTTTAATTTTTAGATTAGATTCTGGCAGTTGCGTGTCCTTATCGTTAGGTAAGCTGGCAAGCTAATTTAGTAAAGAAGAAGCTCGCCTTAGTATCCCTGATAACACGTGAGGTTACAGGCATACGCGTTGGTAAGATTAATAAACTTATTGTTAAAACGAATCGGTAATTAAAAACGTTATGTTATCATAAACCTTAACGATTATTTTATTCGCATTCACGTATAAATTCTTTCGCGAGTTTTGTTGAGACGTAAACGCACGTCAAATAGACATACTTAAGTTCATTACCGTCTTTTAAAAGCATTAATTTATAATAGTTATAAATTAAATAATAATTTAATTTTAGCGACGTCTAGACGGTACGCGCACTAACTTAAAGAGGCGTTTTATTGGTTTTTTAAAGACACCCTTTCCTCTAAAAGTGCAGACGGTAAATACGTATAATTAAATGGAGGAGAAATAAAACGGAAAAAAACATACCCCATAAATACCTCGAGCCTGAGCGGTACTAATGGGTTATTTTCGATTTTTTTCCGCGAAATTTAATGGCACTAAATAGATAAAATGCGCCACTGTTCCGCCGCGTCGGTAATAATCTCCACGGTAAAACTATGGATAAGTGAGAAATTGTTTCCCCTTTTTTATGGCGACGTCGAATTACCAAGTTGTTCACTTAAAAACACCGGCAATTTTGATGCCACTAACGAGATTAAAATAATTTTTCGACGTGCGGCTAATTGCGCAATTAACAGTATTTGTTGTTGGCTCGATAAACTACTTTTCAGAATGCTTCCGGCGCAATCATAACTTTTGCCGAATAAAAAAATGCATATAACAAACCAAACTCCCGGTGTTTATAAATAAAACATCGAGAGTCGAGAGATACGGAATTCATTACGCTTTTCTTTCAACTATTAACTGCTCCTCCGACGTCGTTAATTAGATCGAACCCTCGGAGTTAAAACGCTAAACTATTCACCCACCCACAAGTTGAAGCCGGTAGTTTAGAAAGTTCCTGTTCCGTTCGCCGTTCGTCGTTCCACCTGAATCTATCGCCGAGTGAGAAATAACTGCCTTCTGGCGTCACAAATTTATGTGGTCTTCGTATCACAATTTTGACGTACCGCATCGTCCTGACTGAAATAATACCCTATTAAGTACCAGACTTTTCCAGAGCAATGGCGTGCCGATCTGAATACCTACAACAACAATACCTTATAATTTAACTCTAGCAGTTTCTTATGCATTCGAATGAGTTTCGTGAGTTGTGGAATCGTAAAAAATACTTTGCGTATAAATTAGTGCCTTATTAGTAATTGGTTGATAAGAGAAGAATGTTGTTCAGTCATTTCCTACGCTTATGAAACCGACACCAGCGAAGAATGCGGAACCGAGTCCAATTTTTGTCCTTTCACGAGAGATTCGACGGATGAATTTTACACGACTTAACACTATTAGTGATGGCTTTATTAGTGATTCATTCCGTATGCCCAGATGAGTGGATGATTTCGCGCCTCGCCACAACTCACAATCATTAGCGAGAAACCTAGATGAGAGTCGTTAGATATGGCAGTTCGAAAAAATCCGGGGAGTTGGTGGCACGAACTTTCGTTTGAAAGTGAAAATGATGTGTATGGGAAAATTAGTTTAGGAAGTGTATTCGAATGCTTCATTTAGGTATCGCGAGTTTTTGTAATGTCGTTGCGTTAAATTGATAATGAATAGGTACTATTATTTGAGTCAAGTTATACTAAATTGCATAATTCAATATGAATACGTTAGATTAATCTTTAAAATTCCAGCATGATTAACAATAATAATATAAATAGTTTCGATTTTATCTTTGTTTGTGATTAATGCCGTACATTTTATATCTTATTTAGAGTATTTCGAATTGAATAGTTTTACATACGTGCTCTTCGCGTTTTATTTTTGCTCGATTAGTAGAATACATTGAGGTATCGTAACACTGAACGATTGCGTCCTGATTATTTTTATGTCATATTTTAATAGTCCAGTACTGTTTGTAAAATTGTAAAATTTCCCATCAAGCCTTACATTTAGATCAAAGTATTCCTGCAACCAATATTTTTGTAATTAATAAACAAACTTTAATTTCGAAAAATAATTAGTCTTAAAAGTGAATTCTGTTAATTAATTCCATTCTCCAATCTCCTCAATTTTCCGCTACAAACACCTGCAGTCGGGTTGTTCCGTCGAAACTGTTTTATGGTGTATCGCGGAGATACGTTTTGGATGAATAACACCGAGAACGATAAATATTTCGCGTGGTGATTTTTTTTTCAAAAAACGGCTTTGTATCTAACATCTAAACGTGCGTTTCCACATATTTACAGGGTTGGGCTAGGTGGGCGGCGCTGCGGATGCAACGAAAGCCCCGACGATAATTTTCATATACAGGAAGAGATAAAAGTCGTTGTCAATAACAATATTTCATAATTGATTGTTTGCGTCCCTCCCGAGGAAAAGTCCTCCAGGTAAATTTGTTTTTACTCATTAGATTTTAACAGGTGTATTATTTTCGCGAATTAATTAGTCCTTTATACAGTTTAGGATACAATCTGTATATATTGCCAATATTTATACTGTACATTGTATATCCGTTATAATAACGATGACATTACATTGGCAATATACAAGCGTATAAGTCAATGTTAATATTAGAAGTCGAGACGAATAATATTAACCTAGTGATTCGATTAATTCGCATCAGAATTCGTCTCGTCTCGGATAATATTTTCCACGCGTACATTGTTAGTAAGACAGAAAACGAAAATATTGCCAGGCCTATGAAATACGCAGTACGAGATAAATCTATAAATGATTTAAAATGGCGGGTTGCGTTGTTTATGAACGCGGGCCGCAGGAAAACGAACGCGGCTATATCGGCGCAATGTTGAATCGAAAATTATTGATGTTGTGTAATATGACAAAATATATGCAACCTCGATGGGATGATGATAGGAGTTTTCTATAGAAACAAAATGATTCATATCGCTTATGGAAAAGTCTGCGGTTATTTTTACATTCTCCCGCATCGGATTCGATCGTTTTACGTAATGCATTTTTGAAATAACTAAAAAATCATCTCAAAAAAAATCACCGCAACTGAGTAAAGAAACGCCGATATTTGCATAGGAAAGTGTGTGATTTAACGGAAGCTCGAAGAATAGAATTATTACAGTTCAGAGACAATGTTAATTGTATTAGTGGCAAGGTAATTGAAGTAATTTATAACGATATAGTAGCGTATTCCGAGCAATTATTCATTCTGGAATACTCGCCGTTTAACAGGCTAATAGATGTTTAGATAAAAACTAACGACAAAGACGGGATACACCCTTCGAAATCGACCTGAAAGTACTCTTGCGAAGATACGCTTGAATACATTGACGGAAGATCGTTAGGAAACTGTTTGTTCATTAACCAAGTCAAAAAAATTGCACACAAAGTAGCATAGAAATATGGGTGGCCGATTTCTCTGACATAAACTCAATAAGTACCTGCAAAAAAGCTTCTTATACTGTAAGGCGTATCAATTATCAATATAATATCCCATGCCTATATTTGTATCTAATAATTCTATAAGGAGAAGAGAAATATTTGATGTGCCTACACGGTTACGTTTATTACGTAAAACAAAGCTTATGGAATAAGCGAATAGGACAGTATTTTTCATTAGGTAAACAGTACCCGAAACGTGGACACAAATAAGCGGATTATTTTAACAAGCCTCCTAGCCACTTATGTTCCAATATTTCCAAATAAGGTCGCTAATATAAATCTCGAATAAAGCACGACATTGGCGTAACATTTTAATTACATACGTGGAATTAAATATTAATTATTCAAAAATGATTCTTATATTGAAGTTTTTATTTATGACTAGAATTTTTATAAATTTTGGTGGAAGAGAATCGCTTAAAAATTCAACTCAATTAGGTTCTATTTTGTATTTACTTATGTAGTAATCTCGTAAAACAATTTTTATTTTACTAATATTTTTAATAAGAAAGTCATCCATTAAATTTGGCATCCAAAAAATTTGAGAAGTTAATTTAAAAAAGTTGCAATTTTGGCGGACGCGCTTCGACCTACTCGCCAACATTAAATACTTTTAATTACAAAATGTTACGCCAATGTCGTCAAGCTAAATTCCCGTTTCATTGAAAACTCGTTACAAGTCTTCCTGTATAATATATAGTGAAAAACGGCATAAATCATTTCGTTGCGTTTTAATCCGATGTAAATGGTATTCTATACCTTCTGAAGGCTAATGAAAATTTTATGTCGTTTAAAATGCAAGAGTATTTGTCACCCACTACCTTATAAACCTATTGGCAATCTAGTTAGGAATGCGCTATAGTTATAAAAGTTAATGCGGCTTAGAATATTCAAAATACTCCAAGGCAGTACCATCAGTGGCACCACCTTATCTAAGAAAATTATATTTCGTATCTTTAGAAATTTGTACTTATTTCCGACGTACTAATTTGCATTTGATACCAAACCCAGTTATAAATATCGACAGCACCACCTTCTACAATTTGCACTTGCATATAGAAAGCTCTCGTACCGAACGAAATATCGAATTATTGTTAATGGGTATGTAAGTTATGGCCGTTTGTTAATTTCGAGACACCGACTCCGCGAGATTTATTGAACCCGCGACGAAATCGAATGTAGAACTAGTATGTTGTTATTAAGCAATTCTTTTCGTTACAAAAAGACATGCTGCGTTTGAAGGCGTATGCACGCGATTAAATCGGGGTTTCTCGTTAATACAGTCAAATATTTTGTCATTATTAACACGCAATAGTTTAGTTGAATTTATTAAATATCTTCGAATACATTTCTTCCGATTGTATTTTCTTTGATTGGATGCCATTTCCAATCACTTTATCCTCTATTTTTTTACTTTATCTTCATACTAATTCTCATCAAAAAAATGTGTGTTAAATATTAATCAGCGCATCTGTTTTACTGCACTATTAGAGAGGTATCAGTCGCATTGTGTTTTCGAATTACGTAACCAAATTACCTGTTAAACTATTGGAATTGGTGTGGGGTTAAATGTTACCGCAAACTAGTGATCTTTCGATCGGAAAAACGCAAGATCTAAATAGAAATGATAACTCAATTCGCGCCGAATAGAAAGTAAACTATGACAGTTAAAATAGCGCTGCGGAATTTTTCGTCGTTTAATTATACCGACTCGCTTAGAAAATTATCGCTAGGCGTGAGTGTGTGTGGAAATTACAATGTTATCACAAAAGGTGAAATTTAAAGATAGCGGTTAATTAGTTGAAATAAATTGCTCTAGCGTATTTGCATCTGTTAGAAGTAATGTATATCTACTGTATACGGTCCTGGGAACTTCTCCACTTCTCTTATTAATTAAGGACGTTAAAGGCCATGAATCTTTTTTTATATATATTTTTATTTCGCGCAATATACGAATACGGTAACGTCCGTGACATTGGCGACTTTCACGTAGAAACAAAACTTGTCGAATTTCATGGTGCAGAGCGGCCGCATCGCCATCGCATCGAGCACGCCATGAGTATCCTTGAGAAGGTCACTGGCATGTCGCAGCCTCCCCGGATCGTACGATCTGTATAAATCACAATGCAATATCGACGCCTCCGGTTAACGCAGCTTAACCAGATCCTGATTCCCTTTTTTAATGGACAGTAGCTACGCATCCGACGCCGGAAAGGAAATTAAACTCTAGTCGTACATGTTTGGCGATACCTAACACTTGTGTGTAATAATCTACTACATTGGAGCTATTCAATAATTTACTCAATTAACAATAGTATTTATTCGAAGTGCTCTTAAACAGGTACTGCCTACGTACAAACCTGTTTTTTTTTTCGTACGTTCGGAGCGTCCGTTATGACGGAACACTGAGCCATAATGACCTTAATGCAGCGCGTTGCTCGTGTTTTTTTTTGTTGTTGTGTTTTTTTATCTTTCGGTTTCGTCGAAGATGGTGGACCGTTTATACGGACGAAATTCGTTCAAAGATAACGTCAAGTCATCGTCGTTCGGGTCACAAACCTCTTAGGTAATATTCGATTTCGGTTTCGACCAGGAAAAGTTTAATGGCAGATAAAGAGGATGTTTTTTTTCTTCGTTCGAACGGCGTTTGGTGAATTTGAGTTTTGTTTTCTTATTCTAATTGTTAAGGGAACTTGTAGGTATACTGCTGAACTTCATTTGATATTCAGGTATTTTCGATATGACAATCAAATTTAGTTTCTCCAAATCGTTCACGCGTTAAAAAAATAACAGATATTTATCTAGTGGTATATCGATCAATAAAATCTTTACCACATCCTGTCAATGCCTTCTCAAAACGAAGTATAATTTATTATTTATTTAATTCATAAAAAAAAACAACCTTGTGAATCTATTATAAACACTTTAAACTAACTTTTTTATGCTCACATTCGCCATTTTGTTAGAACTCTAAAAATACCCATAAAAAACCCCAACATTTTTACACCTTTACACAACAATACGATATGAAATTCTCATATAAACAACGAATTTATTGACAAAGTGTCTTCATTAGCTCCTCTACGGAGAATTCGTTACTTTATAATAGGAAATGTACTTGAACTTTATTGGGAGAGTACCCGCCGTAAATCGTGCTTCGTTATTTGCATATTGCCTCCGTATTCTTCTGCCAAATGATTTATGCATCCATGTCATCTCACAATCACTGCGAACAAGACGTTATACTTTGAATTTTATTTCGAAGATTACGTTCGAAGTCGAGTAGAGTGACAGGCGAATAATAATCTTCAGTCCCACAATGTTGTGTATATAGGAGAATATTTTTTAACCGCCTTTTTATTAGTCGTAAATAATATGTTACATAGTACGGAGATGTTATAAAGATTTTATAATACAATGGCGCAAATCTTCCATGTCAAAGTTACAAATTTTTTCAATGAGTGCCACGTAAAAACGTTGAAATGTTTAAATGTTTGTGGTGCTGCTCAAATTTTTAGTGCTCTAACTAGTGGACAAATAATCAATTTTCTCGTAAACTATCCATTTCGACTCTAATGTATTCAAGTAAGGAATGAGCACTTTGTTTTGGTAAATTATAGCACTAATAAGGAAACAGGGTCCGCACCGATTACCGGTTACAATATTACAGGATGTTTGTTAAAAGGGTTCACACATAGTTGCGAGAACTAGAATATATGGTTTCTGGTAAACGGATATTTTCTAAAAATGTTACTTACTTCATACCGACTAAAACAAAAAATAGTTAAAGGGAAAAGTATGTACACGTTACCTCTATAGAGTGGATGTATTTTTCAGTTTTCGGCTTTCTATTGTAACTAATTTGATAATTGGAAAATTGAGGATGATTAAAATAATTCCAAACCAATAATGGTATATTAATAGACTTTCACTCCGCTTATAATTTAATTAAATTCATTCAAACTAAATTGCTCCATACAAAACTTCTACCAAAATAATTACAGGAATATTAACTTAATAAGTAATAATAGGACTGCTATTAACAGTTTCATGACTCCGGGTGGATATTTCGAATATTATACCCCTCGAAAACCGAAAGAAAATAAAGTCGTTTGAACGTGTTACCAGTCGATAATTGATTTTATCTCTGCGCATTTCTTATTCGATATCTTAATCATGATTAGTTTGGTACCTCCTCGATTCGAACTCGATTGAACCCGCGTAAAACAATTGCAGATATTCATGGCGTTTAAAATTATTTGCTTTGTTAATGCCGACGTGGATCCGAATAAAAAAATAACTACATTGTGATATATCGTTTGTGCCCGTTCGGTTAGCTGTATTTTTCGATTTGGTATGCGCTTTTTTTCGCCCAATGTCATCCAGTCTAATGGTTGTAATCGGATGAAGAAAAATAAACGAGTCACCGTTACACTTGAAATCAAATTAATTGTTGCTCTGTTACGGAGATTTCTTCCAAAATGTATAGTACATACATGGCAAAGAAGAATCGCTTTTTGATACGCCCGTTGTGCACAGGTAGGTATACTGCATAAAAATTTATGATGCATCATTTAATTTTCGTTCATCTCATGTAGCGCATTGAATCGCTTTACTACCAATGACGATTCGCTTTATCTGATCCTCGTCAATCACTGTAAAATATTATTTAATAATTGAACTCGGAGGTCATCGTACAATCGATTCGAGCCTTCGGTTCAAAATTGATACAATCGCCGACTAGAACATCGAAAATCAATTCATTACTTTGTTTGACTACCTCCAATAAAAATCTGATAATGAATCGGATTTTTTTCGAAATGGATTTTTTTCGCGGCACCGACGAAGGCAATCTGTGCAGCTTTTTTTTTTATTTCGAATCAATGTTTTGATGGGTTCCGTCAAATGATTTATGTAGCGGGATTAATCGATTGGAAGTAATTTCAATTAAACAAAATCGGATTAATCAATATACAATTCGTTAGTAGATCGGAGAAGGAATAAACGAGATGGATGATTGCGGAGTTTATATTTATTGCTTGGTAGTCCTAACTGTATATTTTCCGAATTAATACAATGAACCGATTGGTAAACCTATACCCACTGTATGCTCCATTTCATCGAAGAGAAAATATCTAGTGGATTGTCAATAGTTTTTGCGTTTAGATTGCATCTGATGAAAAATATCAGTATTGTTATTCAATCAAGGGCTATTAGACATGTGTTTCTTGGTTGTGACATTGGCATTAGCTGAGCTTTTAGGTTTGAATTTACGATGACGACAAGCGTACATTTTATGTGCGCTCGTTCGGCTTTTATGAATCTATCGTTAAAGGAAGTTAATTATTTTGAAACGTGTTTATTAAGCCGTAATTTTGAGCTGCAATCAGCAATCAACGAAGCTCGTGTAAACTTGTCTTGTCCTTAAAGTGTTTGGAAATTATTGTTGGTGAAAATCAAGCCGGAGAACTAGTTTCAATTTAATTAGAATATATTGTTTTATAAAATTCCATCGCTTTATTATCCCATCCTCCACTGGTGCTTTCTTAATTATTATTCAAAGGATGTCTATAAACAATCCGAGTTTATGATTCGTCGTTTATTACCGTCAGAAATTAGCCAGCAATTTACATAAAGTAACATGCAATTTATTCGATTCTAACAATAGATATACGCTTACCGGGCAGCAATGCCAGTCCAAGAAAGTGCCATTAAAATCGAGTTGAGGTTCAATGTTAGAATCGCAATTAATTACAAATAAGTAACTTTCAATCGTAAATTATTTATTTGAAAATAAAGCGTCTATTATGGGACCCATTCGACCAAAGAGATCCCAACAATGATAAATAAGTATGTGGAAAAAATGCAACTGTAAACTGCATAAAACATAGAATTAGAACATCAAAAACTAATTGTGACAGGCTAATAAACAAATACATTTATTAATAACATACTTTCCTCAAGTAGGTATGTTGATTTTTTTCACATTTTTATCACGTTGTTCTTCATTGTCACATCTGCATGTAAAACGTAAATAAATCATTCCGCAATAAAAAATATCTTACCGACATAGACAACGCTTAATTAATTAAATAAGAAATAATTACCATAACCTTAATTAACGACGTAAATGCAACTTTGATTTTATCTGGAAACAAGCGATCTATTTTTATAAAAAAGTAAGATAGATATGCGAGCGAATATTTTTATTGGACGTCCAAGATTTCTGTAGATTAATAGATTCGTTTCCAAGGTATAATAAATTTTAACATTTCATCTAAATCAACCTTTTTCTCTCTACTTTTATACACGCTGGTTATAATCGGTGAAATTTAAATAACGCAACCGAACTAAATTGACATTTTAATCGATATTTTCATCCTTTTATTATATGCAAATTAGATATTAACTTATTGGAATTTCACGACAATGTAAATCCATGAATTATTCATATTGCGAATAGAATCTAAGACTGATTACGTAATTTGTAATCGTAATCAATGAACCGCATTGAAACCTGTTGCGCCTAGATCTATAGCAAATTGTGCTTTTCATTTGGGTATAGGTAATATTTAAGTTTCTATTGATTGCCTATTGCTTTTACACATTTTTCTCCTGCAGCTTCACGAATTGAAGCAAGTTTTTCTTGCAATTTCGAGACATTAGAGGCAAATTAAGTTATACTTCTATAGATGATCGATCGGTGCAAATCTAATTCGATGAAAACAGGAAGTGAGTAATCTAACCGAACAAGTGCCTTATCGTGCCATAACTGACAAGAAATAAATTGTCTGCAACGCGACTTAGCACCTCCCGTGGTCGCAGCGCCGTCGAGAACGAGGTTTTCAGTTTTCATAACTTCGAATGCGTTTCTCTCGGGTTTTTTTCGCGCTTACGCCGCCTCGCTCCCACGTAATTTAATTTAATCGGACTCCGACGCGCGACCGAAAAATGCTTTCCAATTAAAGTTTTAGCGCTGAGGAGAAACGTAGGTAAACGCGTGGGCAGGTGGACGTGGACTTATTAGTTTTTGAGCTATTTATCAATCAAAGTCGATGCGTTCCGTTTGTGTAATGGAAAGCTCGCTTTGATATCCAGCTTAATTAGACCGGAAGTTTTTTTGGTGGAACTTACCGAACGAGCGAAACTAACGATAGGTTTTTTCTTGCTGTTGTTGTAAATTCGAATCAATGAATGATAGAGCGTCTGGTGTGTTACGGTGGAAAAGCAAAAATCTCTAGTTAGGAGTGTTAATTGCTTCTCATTTAGATAGCACAAGAGATAGGCCGGTTGCGAGGGCGCCTAACTCGCATTCCAGTTAATAAATCTCTCGCATATTACAAGTACGCTCGCTCGTTAACTCCCTACTTCATACATAATACACCGGGAGATATATTTCAAGGTCACCGGTTTCTGCGTTAAATTAATTGTAGGTTTATGTGTACCTTATACAGGGCGACGTTTGCTCTCTTTTTTACAACTAACTTTAGTATAATTTAACGAACGTCTTCAACAATTTCAACAAATCCATTAGGTACTTATTTTTGTAGAGATTTTCCAGTAAATTATTTCTATTCGCGAAATAAAACGCATGCAAAGTAATATAAAATGCTCAGCAGGACCACCTTATACAGGTATAGAGCCAATGCAAAAAATCGAAAAGTAAAAACAAACTCCGGGATATCGACCGATAGTTATTTATGGTAATCATGTTTGGTGCTCAACTATCAATAACGTTACCTTAGAATTAAATCAATTCCTATACGTACAGCTTCGTATACGAATTTCGACGTAAGTACCTACATAACGTAAAAACTGTGTTTGCGTTCGTTGCATTTTCAACGCACAGTCAGCATTTCAAAAGGTTTTTAAATTCTCCCATATAACAAGAACAATAAAAGTAAAGTCGAAATCAGATTGCTTTTAGATCTTTACTTGCAGTTTTAGTATTCATGCGGTGCGAGAAGCGTTATTTAAGAGCCCATCTTTTGCTGGGATGTTGCCGCGCATTTCCTGCATAACTTTTATCGGAAGCAAAGCGATTCGCCGGCGCAATCTGCGCCGAGTGAATTACCGATTCCTGCGAATCGTTTTCATATTTTTAATTGCAAGATAGCGGCAGGAGTTATCTGGAAACCGTATAAAAGCTAGTTGTGATTTCAATTGGAATTTTTATTAGCGCCTCGCTTTAGTATTACTTAGATACTTGTAAGTAATTACAAATGGAAGAATTTTAAACGAATCTCTGAAGGTTTTTTCATTAACATAACTTTCTACAACTATGTAGGTATAATCTTTTGATGTACAAAGCAAGTTCAAATAACGATGTATCAAGAACGTTAATTTGTATTGTAGGAGTATAATAAGTAAAATCAAGGATAATTTAATGGATATAACTAATTCATTGTTTTAACCAAATAGATACCTACTAAATTTTATAAATTACGAATCATTAAATCTCCAAATGCTTCGTCGGAATTTGCGTATAGCTACGTATATTATAGGGAAAGTGAGTATAAAATAATTATAGGAAAATAACCCGCATTGTCTGCGTTATTACCGAACACAATTTCATTGTAAATCAAATTGATAACTGCTATTAAACGTGTCGATATTAAGCGTAAAGCTCAAATACTCCGATTACCACTCCGGCCGACCGCAAGGCCGCACCGCGGCCTTGATCGGTGTAAATTGCCCGAGAAAGATTAGGACATTCCGCATGAATTTTTTTGTTAAAAAATTAAATAATTTGTAGGTAATTGAAACTTTTGTACAGCGTCGTAGGCGATCGTTCGCTTACGTAAGGTCGTTACGGTTCTGTGTAAATTGGAAAAAAGGCCTGCATAACCCATCCTTAAGGGGAAAATATACGCCTTTTTCGCCAAATAGGAATCGGCTCGTGATTTACCCGCGGCCATAAGTTAGCGACAATACTAAATAATTCATAAAATTTTGCGTTGTGCCGCGGAGAAATAATGCCCGATTCGGTCGTGAATACACCATACCACGTTGTAAATTACTTGTCGGGTCGGGAACTTCTCGGCTTCCTTATAAATATAAAGTGCCCGGGCGACTGATGTGTCTATTAAAACGAAATAGAAGAAAAATGTAGTTCATAAACCGATAGGTTTATCTAGCGATTGGATGGAACACATCCACTTGTTAAGAGTAATTATTTGCTCCAAACGAGCTCGAAGAGGTATTTAACCATCCGTTCCACCACTGAAATTAATACCCGCTTTTAGCTTGGCGAAAACTTATCATTACCAACAAATGTAATTTATCAATCTTGCCGAAATCTCTCATTACCGAATGAAATATGATCGTGGCGAAAATTACCGAGCCTTTTGTTTTTATTGCGACCTTCGGTAGGCACCGGTCATTATTATTATTTCATTAAGCAAACGTATACTGTTCCATCTCGCGTTGACTTTATCATCGCCATCGATACACTTCATAACATCCTGCGGATTAAAACAGTGAAAAAGCGAACTCGTTTTTATTATTAATGATCGTAATTTAAAGAACGTAACTTTGTTGTTGAACAATTCTAAATTGTTTCGGCTTTAATTCAGACATTTCTCGTTTTCGTGCTATTCTAAGTACCTATTTCTAACGGATGTTGATGGTGATGTTAATATTTCTCGCCGTTGGTATCTCATTAATTTGCAATAATATCTTAAAATCCTATACTAATTATGTCATTATTTAATGAGTTGATTAATCTTAATAGTTAACTAGGAAGGTCCTGGTAAAATAGTTTAAGCAAATTGACAAAATGAGATTAAGAAGATGGATGTAAAGAGGAAAAGTATAGAATACAGATTAGATACAAATTGGTGTAGAAATGATATGAGACCAATAATATAGTTGTAAGGAGAAAAAAATATAGAAGGAAGAATGAAAGAAGAAGCAAATTATAGTACCTAGTAATATCTAATGGAGAGTAAAGCTACCCGAATACTTTGGATCGAAACGGAAAACCGTTGTATGACGGTTGTGGAAGAATAAAATTCCCAATTCCCGTATTGTAATCATTAAAATCTCCGCATACATCGTCCGGTGTATGAAGAGTCCAGCTGAGGAGGTTGTTCGGTCGAAGTTGAGATGGCCGATTCGTGGATATCACGAGTCAAAGTCACGCCGTCGACCCGGCCTCCTTGGCCACCGCACGAAATGCTCCGCCATTGTCGCCGGGTCGCCGGTCGTCGTCTCTCTTCTCGCATTGTCTCAAACGGCCGAGACCGAGACTACCACAACAACGAAAAATAGAAGAAGAGGAAAAAAGAAATAACCGAACGGCAACAACGGAACGTCCACATGCGTCCATAAATTCGCCGAGCGCATATGAGAAATTTACGGGAAACGTCAAATTAGTTTATTGAAAACAGGCGATGTGTAATGTTTTTTTTTCGGTAGCGCCGTAGAAAGTTTACAAGGAAATCATGAATAATAGACGATCGATTCGCATCTTCTTTTGTATTTTCTCGACGGACTCTACATCAATTTTGCTTGCGCAGATGAAGAGAACGAAATCGGTGACAGGATTCTTTCATGCAACTTTTTCAGCTTCGTACACGTAACGATTCGATCGCCCAAGGTGTTTTCCGGTTCTTCCACTTCTTCCGTTGCCGACGAAAAACTTATCCATTATCAATCACTTTTTCGTCTCCTAATAACAACCTACCTACAGCGGCAAATTCTGATATTCCACCAAATGTCACCAATATTTTATTCTTCTTACATCATATTCCAATTTACTATTGATACAATGGTGACTATAGTGGAATCAATAATTAAATGACCACTTTATTTCTTTTTAAAAACTTCCTACCAATTTCTGGGACAATTTCTTCTCTGTACTCTTCTAGCATCACTCTAAACTCTAATTTGTTAATACAAATCTCTGGTTCGTTTTCTTCATCATCTTTCGTGATGTTTGGTGGAAAATTTCGACGACAATTCGAGTCCTCCAGCTGACTTTCCAGATCGACATTTTACGGCCGCATTAGTTTTTTCGCCATCGTAATCGCGAGTTATGAATGTGTCTCATACACTGAGGGAGGTATCGGTCTGGATTCTTGACTGTCGCGGCATTCGCTTCTTTCTCGCAAATCCAGCCATTGAAACTTATCAATGGCGCAATAACAGTGTTTTAATGAGTACAATGCCTTTTTCTGTTCGTACACGCAGGTGTACGGATTGTGTTTCTTTTTATTTTAAATCTGCTATGTATAACGAAATTTTGTTAACACTGCAAGAAATAAATACTTCGCATTTTTATTTGCTATTACCTTCTAATAGATGCCTAATCGTCGTAAATTTTGTCTTGTACTTGTATTAATAGAGTTGCCTTAGGAGGTCGCGATTATTATTACTTTTCACCCACGTTCGTTAATTAATGCCGCGGTTGTGATATTTTTATTAAACAAAAACACCTACAAAATGGCAGTTTCTCCGATGTCCTAAGGGTACCGTGATTGTATTATGCTGAGAAGAATCGTTTAAACTTCTTTACATTTTTGTTCGATTGAAGGAACAGAAAATTAATTCTCGTTGTGTCAGATACGTGAGAACACTGGAAAATATGGAAACAATTGTTGCTGAAAATAACGGAACGTTACAAATCGGAGTTCGGGGCAATAACTTAAAATAATGCAATACTCTACCTATATTTAATATTAATTCCTGCTAATACATAATTTTACAACTACAGTAAATATACATTTGTTATAAAATTGCGTGTAGGTATACTAATATACCTATATATAGGGAAAAAACTAAACAAATTACAGTAATCTCGAATGTATTTTGTCTAATGAATAGCGTTTTCGCCGTAATAAATAACTGCTAATTGTAGGGGTTCGGTTATTTGAAAAGAAAAAACTTATACAATCCACGTAAATTAATTACAGCTTTGAGAACTGCGCAATTATGTCTTTGAGTACACTGTCGTGACAAGACACAAGTTAGGGCTCAGATGAATAAATTTGTCGTGTTGGAGATATTAACAAGAAAGTCGAAAATTATCGTCGATTGTTCTGTTTGTTTGCTACCGACCTAGAATTGTCTCAAATTAAGTATCATTAGAAAAACCTACAGTACAAAATTTTCCAATTCATTGATTTGTATAGAGTATCGCGTATATATTTCAATTTCTTAAACATCTCAATCATTCTGAAACTGTATAAACCATCGAACAAAAAAATTCATTTAACACATCTGAACCGTTTACGACAATTTTTTCGGTGTAATATACCGCACCTTCCACATCAAAAAGTAATCCATCGGCTCTGGTTCAAAGTAAATAAAATCCTGCAATTATATTTTTCGTCCATTCTGGTTCATTTTTTTATTCATCGTACATTTCGATGACAAAAACCCGCTCTTCATTTCGGCGCGAGTAATTTGAGGTAATGAATCGAAATAGTTCGATGCACCTTTCCGAAATAAAAACCCAAAACAGTTATACTTCACAATTTAATGCAGTTATGTCACAGTTACGAAATTGCCATTTAACGATTCGTCTGATAAAAAAGACGTTTATTAATCTCCGACGACGATTAAACGATCTTTAAAGGACCTGTCATGGATTTTATTTTCGAACGAAAGGAATAATTTAGAATATTCATGTATGTAACAATCTAACAAAAATGCGGTATACATACGCCTACAATTCTGCTACAAAAGGTTATAACATTAACTGCATTTCTCGCAGTATAAATGAAATTGAAAGTGTTTATTGTCACCTATAATTAGGTTACAATGAAACCTACATTAGAATGAAAGTGATATACATAAATTTGTCGAGCCAACTACGAACAATGACATTTTAATCCCGATTGCAGACGACTTCTAATTATAGAAAAGGTGTCATAATACTCGTAACAGGTTTTTACATTGCCCATAAACATAATATTCCAGTGATTTAATTAATCACCACCATTAAAATAATCGTCTAGCTAGGTGGAAATATTAATCCATCTTCTTCGTGCACTGGATGAATACGGATATGAACTCGAAATCAAAGTTCTCGTTAACTAATCGATTTTTATTGCGAATCGTTTTTCGAAAATTGGCGCTCAATTCGATGCACTTGCAGCCATAAAGATGATGGCTTCCGATTCTGCGGTGCAGCATGGCCGTCCTGCGATCTATTAGAGGAGATAAAATAAGCGCCTGTCGACGTAATTGGATATGAAATCCGGGATGCAGGCGATTTTTGTTTTAATTAAGTCGAACGAAAAAAAGCGGATTTCTGTCGCGCCGCATTAAGTTTTCGAATTGCAGGAAAACACTCATTTAGTTGACGTACAAAGAATTCTTACATATCTTGATGAAGCTATCAAAAAATTTGTTAATGAAAGGAAATAGAGAAGGTAAAATGTAGTGTTATCCAGTTTATGAATATATTAATATGAAGTTTAAGTTTTAAATTGAATCCTAATATATTGCGAAACCAAGAAAGGTTTCGATATTGATTCAACCGCCGTATTATAAAATGAAAGACAAACTTTAAAACGTTCGAAAAGCGCACGTCACGTTTCGTATCGGTTTGCGGCTGGCAAAACGTCTCGCAAAAGGAAAAAATCGCATGCGGTCAAGACTGACAGATACACGAGTATAATAAAGTCAAGTCGGGACACCCTGCGCAGATCTCGACAAGTTTCTTTAAACATAAATATAATTAATGTTACGATTTTGATTTTCATGTAATTCGATTTTCGCCGGCGAGATAAATGATGAAAAAAACTTTTCTGCAAGTCCGTCGGGTTAATTTCCTCCGAGTTTATATGCAAAAAAAAGAAGCGTTGATAGTGCCTTTTATAAGGTAGATACAATGCGAAAAAGATGAATGTTAAATAAATTAGAGTACCGGTCGTAAAATGTGGGCTTTCTTCGGTTCTTTGGGTTTCTAGATACTAAATAATTTGCTACAAAGTTATATCTTCTTTTCAAGAGGCGACGCTACAAGAAATACAAGATGTTGTTGCTTTTCGGAACAGAACAATAAACATGGCACTCGTACAAGGTCGGCCATATTTTCCACTCTCGCTCCGTCTATAAAAATAATCCAGTTTGTGAGATATTCCTAGTTCATTTATCTACTTCAACTCCATATGCTATCTGAATTTTCTGAGTGAATTTGCTTGTTTGTTAACTTCATACTTTTATTGTTCAAATTTCCCTAGATCATCCACATACTTTGGATTCCAATAATTTGGATTCTTAACTAACGAGACCCATTTTGGTATTGAATTTTGTTATGTTTCAACTAGCAAGATTAATGAAATAATCAAACAATTGTTTTATTATCTAGACAATATTAATTAACTACCATAATGATAGGGTTGAGAATTGTTTTGGTTCATTTGGATAGGCACAATTTCTTAGCTTTTCCTTCAGAAAACTACCAAAAAATAGAAGTCTAAGTAATAATATTACTTATACCTTTTGGTGATATGTAATACCTAACCTGCTCGTATGGGTTATTAAAATTTCTGATATAATAAACAAGTCTGTGTTTAACGCACGTATATGCATTTATGTACGAGGGAGGGGGGATGTGCATTGGCGATGTACAAGAGAATTGCACGCAGCCCCGTGCAATAAATAGCATTTTTATCATATCGATTGTGTAGTTTCTTTATTTTGTATCGCGTTCTCTCGCCTCGTCGTCTTCGTACGTGGCGGTGACAGTTGAATAGCAACAATGGCCAAAGACTGTCGTTTGTTTTTAACAGTGTCTTCAAGGTCGCTGGCGAGCTCACTCCGCCAAGAGACGATATCGAGAAATACCGAGAAAAATCTTGGGAGGCCCTTACAATGTAACTGGATACGCGGATTTGAAAAAAAAAATGGCGGAAATTTTTTTTCACTTAACATGAGACAGTTACTTCGATATGCTCTTTTGCGCCGGACGGGCGATAAATTTTATTACCGATACCGCGATATTACGGAAAAAACGACGAACGCATTAACATCGCAGAAAATCCGAAAAATAAAACGACCGACGGCGATGCGGCTTTTATTTTCGATTTATGCTGCACGGGGGTGTTCGGAGACACTCGCCGATTAGACATTTAAAAAATATATTCTATGGTAGCGAAAATACTGTGCATTACCCGCGATTTTCATCTAATGCCAAAGCCGCTCCGTTTACCTAATAATTATTAGTAAAACAATTAAAATACCGCAACTTTTTTTTCTAAATTCGAATAAATTTTCTTCGAGCGAATTCCCCTTTTCTTTGCGGCTATTATTTTCTATTATTCTGACAAATAAAGAACGTTTAGAATATTATAATGATTCTAATTTGCGTAAATAAACTTGTTAACTGTCTGCAAACTTTATAGTTACGACGGTATACGTGATGAATTTTTCAAATTCCTTTGTAAAAGAACATCAATCTTTAATTAATTTTACATTATCTACACTAACAAATGATTTTTTTATTATAAATTTCATTTAATTTAACAATAAGTATAGGTGTTACGGCAGTCCAAACGTTGAGCAAATTAAAATAATTGTATTAACAAGCTGCCAGGTCTGGTATAGGTAGCATCATTGGACTTAAAGTTTAGGTAGATTGGTAAAGTTTTGGTTAAAGACTTGAGAATAAGACATTGAATCATATAGGACTCTAAAACAACATTCAACATTCAGTGTGCTAGAACATACCCCTTTGACTACCAGTTAGGCAAAAATTCGCCATGAGCATATAATCTCCATAAAATTAATTCATATAAGTAGCTGCGGGCTGCCAGCTACTATATGTATCTTCATGCCCGATAAAGAAAATAAGAGCAAATATGCCGGAGCAACAACAAAAAGACGCTACTTAATCGTTGTTCTTGTTTTAATTATCTCTCTATAGTCTGTAACAAAGGAGCAAAAAAATAGTTACGCGGAGGCGGTTGTTGGTGTGAGTAAATTTAGTCATAAAAACACTAAGGTAGTATCTGTTTTGACCGGATATGTGAAGGTAATCCCATCTGATTTTATGTTATAGAGGTCGGTTGTTTTACGTTGCGTTGCTTTGCTCATTTCGCTTTCATTCGCTCCTGTTCCACCAAATAAAACCTATAAATTAGTTATGATTGAATGAATTCTTATAGCATCTTTGCCCGATCAAAGTTCGTGTTCTAATAACCGTATCTGATTCACCTCGAGAAAACCCATTTTTCTCAAATAAATCACTAAACGCTAATTTTAGATAACTGATTGCTTTTATTGCGGCTATTACAGAAATAAGAATCTCCTGCTTATTGGGAACCGTGAGATTTATGTTTCATTAGATTTGTTCCATTGATATCGCGTACGACTCGAATCTGCACCGACCATCGCCATTAGAACTTCCATTAGACTCCACCGTGCGAAAATTACTCAAATAGATATTCGAAAACCGATCCTGCGCAAAGTAAAACAGATCCAATTTCCCTTTCAATGAAAGCAATATTCCGTAATAATTAGACGTGTTCGTCAATCCATAGAGTTTCTTTGTTGGCATTAAAAGATTCCGGGGCAGCGCGATCGATCGATCAACTTGAAGTATTTCATATATCTAAATTCACTTTCTGTTGTAAATCAAGTTCGGATAAAGGCACAGTTTTAACTGGCATCTTTTGTAAAAGTAAATGAAAATTAGAAATGTTAATGAGCCGTTCGATTTCTTCGAATTGATGAATATGTAGGAAATGAAACGGATAGGATAGCGGATTTTGAAGATTTATCGTATTATTTCCTTAATTCTTGCAGTTGGTTGGAGATCATTAGGTTAGGTCGAATCTAAGTAGGTACTTTTAAAAGCCGATAAATAAATTAGCTTTCGTAAATTGCATTTAAGACGGGCGCATAGTGGGCAAGAAATAAATGCGCATCAACCCAGCAAAAAAATGGAAAAAAACCGAAGAGGTAACGAAGAGAACAGAGACCATTTCTTCCATAACATTCTTGACCCCGTCCATGCAGGCATAGTCAAGGTCACGGCTCGGTTTTTATAATCTTGCACAATATTAATGTTAAATAACTACAACTTCACGATAAGTGATGTTATTAGTGAAGCGCCTGCAGCTCTGTTGGAATAAAACATCGACCATCACAATATTTCATTATTTTTACGTTAATAGAACGAAGAAGAAGAAGCGTACAGCGCACAATGGGAGGACGATTACGCTCTGGGAACTTTTCGAAAAAATCCTTAAATGAGGATCGTTGTTATAGTTCGATCAAATTGGCCATGAGATTGGTAGTTTCAGGTGGATATTCAATTTATACAATTTTTATACTTTAATCACCAGACGCGGTCTCTAATTTCGACAAGCGCTTTGCCGATTTTTTCCTCATCAATTTTATTTAATCGTAAATAAAATTGATTCGATGGCTTCATTTGTATCACGTCGAGTAATTTACTCTGGGCAATTTCGATTTTACTTCTGGACAGCATTAGAACGACCAATTTCGATAATTGCAATACAAGACGATCGATTATTACCGGTATCATTAAATCATTTTCAATTTCATCTATTACTACTACCATTTATCAAATATGATATACCTTATAATCTTCCCAATTATTTGAAGAAACACACAATAATGAGAAGAATCGGTACTGGAGACGATTAATAAAATAAATAGAGATAATTGTATGAATGTTACTAAAATCATAAGAATAAATATACTTATAGTTTTAAATCCTAAGTGTTGCAACTAAATCATCCGGTTTAACAAAGAAATTCGACATTACCAGCAATTATTAATCGTTTTCCCTTTCATCTAAATGAAAAAAAAATCGCCCGTGAGCAGGATCACATCGGTCGCAACAACCTATTAATGTAGATCGTGTAATGAAGCGAAGTAAAGCACGAAAAGAGCGGATAATAAAAACCATTTTAATGATGTTTCTTCCATTATAGCCTGCGCATTTACAAACCCACGATTCTCCAATAACTATCAAAGTTGATTAAACAATAAATATCGGAATATTCATCGAATAACCCTCCGTGGATTTCTTGCCGAGTACAACAACGCCGACCAACCAAGGCCGTAACAAATTTTCCTGAAAAAATTAGAACCTATTATAAAGCGCAAAATGTACCTAATAAATGCACCATCAGTGACATTGTTAAAGCAATAACTCGAGAATATTTCGTTCTTATCACTGTCTTTACTTATACATTACTTCTCTTCAATCTACAGGTAATATTCTTAATGAATTTTGTTCTTGTTTTGAATGGAATTTTTTCTTATTTTGCGCCATTTACCTAATTAAATTGTTGATGTTAATAAAGTTTGGAATATTTGAAATTTTCGGAGGAAAAATGCAATCCTCCGGTCACGCCTCGTTGCCACGTCCTTGATTACTGGCGGAATATCGCCGTAATGCAGCATCCATAGCCATAGTCGCTGTCTAGGAATTTTAATTGTATCTCCTGGACAGAGGATGCGTAAAAATGGCAAATTGGCAGCATTTATTGCCTTATCTCGATACTTCGACCGCAAATAAACAATAAAACAAAAATCATTTTTACTTTTACTGGCCGGCATACCGATTTGTATCACTCGTTTTATTATGGACTGGAGGATTTGCACGATAGTGAAAGCAAAAATGAATTATCGCTTGTTAGGTTTTTCGTTTTATCGATAATTTTCATAGAGGCGACAAAAATACCATTAAATTAAAGCAATCGCTTGAAAATGATCAAATATGTAAAATAAATTTTTGTTTTAAAAGGAATAAGACGTCCAAGGATATTTAAATATGCCGGAATGTTTCTAGCTAAAAGTATTTAAAATAAATTGTGGCTATTGAAAAGGTAAAAATGTAGTACTAATGAGCAAATACTTGAAAAATTAATTTTTATTCTATCCGTTTCTTGGTCGTTTTTCGTATGAATGAATCGTAATTGGCAATGAATCCTTCTAAAGTTTCCACAGTTAATTACAAGTAATTGCCGTTAATTTAATAGTTGTATCATTTATTCGCCGTACATTATTAGTTGGTCTTCGGAACCGGTCCTGATGCTAGTTCGAGCTACGAATTAAAGACACATCATGATCGCAGCGGTGCGCTCGCGATTTTTCTCTCCGGGTAAGACAATAACATACCGAGATCCCTATCTCGCGCAATTGATTTCCATATTTTTCCGAATAATTACCCCTCGTGGAGCGAATGTGTCCTAATTGGGACCTTCGACCTCGCGTTGAGATATGGAACGTCAAAATCGTGACGCGGGTTGCTCACAAAACGGTGGCCGGATAACCTACGAGGCCTCCGTGCGCCGCATGACATGTATTAAAGGACTTTCTGCTTCATTATAAGCAATGTTCCTTGGAATGCCCGACGCATTTTCAAATACACCTACACCCTTCGAGGCTAAAAATATCGAACTAATTAAATTTCCATATAATTTCGATTTCTTTTTTCGAATTTTCCGCACGTCACTCAGTAATTACTGTAATTAATCGTGATCCTAAGATCGTCTTCGATGCGTAATTCCCTTCATCTTCTGTCAGAAAACGTTAATGCAAATGCAGACACAGGCCGTGTTTAGATGTGGTCATCACAGATAAAAGAGATATCGTGACCGTCCTGTGACAAACTGATGTATACAAGAAGGCACTGTTAAAAAATACGTGTTTATCGGCAAACGTGAGTCGTATATTGGAAATTTATTTATATTTACGGAATATTCCGAGAGCACTGTGTACAAGTGATCAATTTCAATTCCTAATTGAACTAAAATCCTCTAGAAAAATACACCTTTCGGTAAAACCCTCAACTTATAAATTACTCGATTAGTTTTTTCTCTTTGAATAATAACAATAATTCCAATCGAATTTTCTAATTGAAAATATCGATTGGAACAAAAAGCAACATCAACAAATTAATAATTTTACCGATGAAATCGGTGTCTAAATTATACGGTAGTTTTTCGGCTACCGCAAACCGGAATTCGCCCGAATCGATTTTTTTGAACCATAACGTACACAATTGGAGTCCTGCGGTATTGTTTTATTATTTCATCACCGGTCATCACCACCTGCTGGTATGTGTGATGGAAACTATTTCATTTTCACGAATGTTCTTGGGAATTCGAGTTTTGTGGTTTTCTTCCTCCTTGCATAGATCGAATTACATGTTGTATTAAAATGTGAGATGCTATATTTATAATTTTTTTCCTAAACGCTAATTTTACGCTTCACGATGTCTTTACATACTGTACAGTTATTTCATTAATGAATATTCTAATTTATTTCTATTAGATTTTTTAAATTGGTGAATAATAGGTGGTTTAAACTGAATAAGGAGTTTTGGGAGATGAAATTTGTCTTGGGAAAATCCACGCAGTATAAATTATTCTCTATCCGTGAAAAAAGAACCTCTATCTCTGTAAAGGCACCGCATCACTTGTCGCGTTCGTTTGCTACCAGAAATGCGAATGAGTCTAATAGGACACTTTTGAATCAACGTATATTACCTTATTAGCGAAACACCTGTATACTGCCCGTTTCGAACCGACTTTATAAAAAAAAACTCGACGCGCACACTTTTGGATCTGTTTTCAAAGTGCACGGCCAATTATTCTATGACTATATACAGACTCGGCGCATGTAATGTTTTATTTATGTAAAACCGATGTTTTCAATGGGACATACTTTTTGCCTCGCTCTTTCTTTCCTTTTTTTCCTGCTGCTCAATTTTCAATGTATCTACCAGTGTAACTGACCACTAGCACATATTTTACTCGTTGAAAATTGAAGTTGTCTACAATGAGACAATTTGCTGGGAACATGTGATTCTTTTCTCGTTTCTGCTCAGTTGTGTAAATACTAGACAGATTCACCTTGTCACATAACATGCTGCTATTGTTTCAATGAACCTGTTACCACATTTGATAGTATTACATAGTATTAGAATACTATTACAAGGAAATATAATTAAAAAAGTAGATATATCCAGTAGATAGATTGTAAACTTAGATGTGTAAAGTTCACTTAATGAGAATATACATTAAGCTACCAGGCTCTAACCCACGGGTTCAGGTGATCAATTAAAGCATACAAGTGGTAACGACGAACCGAAGTGAAAAATAAATAAAGAAATTTCCGTCGATGCGACCCCCGAGATCCTTCCGGTACCACTTTGACGATGTTCGCTGAGTTGGAACAGTACTTAATTAAGCATCTTGTATTAAAATCCCGAACGTGGGCGCTATGACAGCGATCATCTTTTGTTCAAAGGAAAAAATGAACGCCCGCAGTAACATGGCTAACTGAGTCTGACATGGTCGTGGGTTAGGCGGCGAGAAAAAAACGAGAAAATTACTGTTGCGATGATAGGAAAATCAGTAATTGCTGGCAGAAGAAGTCAATTATGCGAGAAGGGTAATTTTTTTCATTCACAACCGACGGTGTTTTTTTAATAAGGCTTTGTGTGAGCTTCACCCTGTAGGTAAAATAAAATAATAAATAAACAGAACGTGCTGCTACAGTAGTCAAGTAAACACAGCACAGGTGTTGTATTTATAATGGATTAACTCAAGTAATTTCATGGTGGTCTGTAAAAATTCTATGGGCACGATTTTATTTTTTGTAAGTCTCTTACAATAGAAATAATTATTGGAACAGTAATAAATCTTGCTAGCGTTTCTACACTGCATCTCTGAGACTGCAATATGCATATAGGAGGACAAAAACGATGAAATTTAACGAAAAATCATTCCAAACAAAGTTTGCATGTATTTTACTCAATCTCTAAGTTTTTAGTCCCATTAGAAGTTTCTTAACCTACAACTTCTTCCACACAACTTACCTACAATTAGGTAATTAATAATAAATGACATTATGTTTGTATAAAAAATTGTCCAGTGGTATTGGAGTTTCCTCCATCACACTTGGAGCTTTACCGCTCCGAATGAAGTCAATTGTGTTTCGGATTTTTTACAGAAAATATATTCATATCTTTTATCAGTAATAACAATGTTATGACTAACTGGATTGCAATTTTCTTGTTTTGCAATTCAATGACTTTGACTTCTCGTTTGTATTCATAGACTTGATTAAGGTTTTACAAAAGTTTCGAAAGAAATGTTGCTCGTGGTGTAATCTAAATTGTAATAAAATTATTTTACTTCTTCGGCCGTTGTATAACGTCATTCCGTTAAATCGTGGCCGGTAGATTTTAATTATGTTTACTCGAAAGGTGCTTAGTTGTAATTTTGATTTATTCTCGGGGCATTGCGAGAGGAAATAATTAATATTCAATATATTTACTTGTAAAAATATTGGTTCTTTCAACAAAAAGATTAGCCGAAACGGTTTAATCGAATTTTGTACCGTTAAATAATTGCATTAGGTGCTTAGGCAATCAATTTATGGAATAAAAAAAATTGTTCGAAGAAATTGTTTAATCTCCTCATAAAAAATAAAAAGCATTTACAGTGAAACAACCTGTTGTACTTGGTCGCTTTCATCAATCTTTTTAGAACCAATAAACATTAAACTAAATTGTTCGACACTTTATCTCACAATAAGCACCAATCTTTTAATCTAACATTTTTGCTATTAAAATAATTCGAATGACGTTAGTGCCTGTAAGAAGTCCGTTGCTATTACGAGTCAAAGGTTTATTGTTATTATTAACGACTTTGTAACAAAATAACGGTAAAACGGTAAAAGTGGTATCGAAACGAAACGGCCTCTCTTCGGTTATTCTCTTCCGGAATAAAATTATAAGTGTATAAACAGTTAAAATTTTGTACCTGCAAACTAATATGAAGAAGAGAGTCTTGTTACATGTTACATATACTTTATTGCCATAAAGTATCTTTTAGTGTGTGTATGAAGCAAGATTCTATAATAAAGTTTCGATATTGAAGTTAATCAGTTTAAAATACGCGCGATTCTTTCTACAGGACTTATGATGGTTCGTTAATTTTTATTGTTTATTATATAGTTCCATACGTCTCTATAATTGATCTCAAGTAAAGTTTAACGGTATTCCGAGCAACAGTAGTCACAATTCGCAATGATAAATCGTGTATGTCCCATATCATCGAACCGATCCCATAACCAAGTAAAGGAATACACGGCAACTTATTAGTCTAAACTAAACGAAACCGAACGGCATATCTTCCTTATGCAGTTCTGATGTGCCCGTAACTGTATCGAAAGCCCATTTGAATTTGTACTAATCATTCCGAACCGGCTAATTCGTATTCCGCGTATTCCCTTACTAATGAGATGTAGCGAATGTCGGAAAAGCCGCTCGGTTTCTGGATATTTAATGCGTACTCTTTACCCGGTTTTAGTTAGTTGCAGAAGTGTCTTTTCGTGTCGAGATTTTTTTCAACACGTTCACTCTATACCCTTAGAAATCTTCCTAAAGTATACATTTAAAGTTTTATAAATTACTGGCATATATGAGATTCAATGCTTATTAAACACAATATAAGTGGCAATATAAGTGGAATTTGCATAATTTTTAAAAACGCTTCCTGTATTTTAGTTTTTAATAAACTAACACAAAAAAAGGCAAAGTACACTTTTTACTGTACAGGCCATTAGGTTTAGGCCAACTTACTATTGACTACTTTTGACATAAGTCAAAACAGAAGAATAAGCTAACCTAATTCTTAACTGTCAGTGTCAGTGTTGATTATGTTTTTAGTTTTTTTATCAACATGAAAATTTTAATTATTTAACAGTAACGTAAAGTAATGTAAATTAAATTTTAACAAACATGGAGTCAGAAAAGGTAACCATGCTGAGGTACAGAGGGTCAAGACTGAGCAAAGTCAAGAAATTAGATATGTTCCCTAAAGTGGAGGAGACTTTTAAAGAAACTTCATCTGTTGGTGGAACATGTTAGTAAACTTGTATACATCTTAAAAACATTCCTTAATAATACGTTGTTTTCAGTTTCTATTATGAGCTTTTTAATAATAACATTTCTGGTTTATTCCGAAATTAATTACTACTTTGACAGTAAGTTCGTGTTTAAATTTTCACCAGACGTCGAATTGGACGAGCAACTTACGATTAACGTTGATATAACAGTAGCTATGCCTTGTCATTGTGAGTACATATCACTTAAAAATTACCTCATATTTATACTCGATAAATTTCAAGTTATAGGAGCTGACATATTAGATTCCACTAACCAAAACGCCTTTAAATTCGGGGCTCTGGAAGAGGAAGACACTTGGTTCGAACTAGACTCAAACCAACAAATGTATTTCGAAAACAAAAAACATTTGAATTCGTATCTTCGGGAAGAATATCACGCTGTGAAAGTAAGCATAGGTAAACAGATTTTTACTGTTTTAATAGTGAGTTACTGTAGGACTTACTGTGGAAAAGTAGTTTTTCGACTCACTACGGAGACCTGCCTAAAAGGACATTTATACCCGACAGACCTCACGATGCCTGTAGAATTTACGGAAGTCTTACTTTGAATAAAGTTGCCGGCAACTTCCACATCACAGCTGGTAAAAGTTTGCATTTGCCTAGAGGACATGTGCATATAAATGCATTTATGTCCGAAAAAGACTATAATTTTTCGCACAGAATTGACAAATTCAGTTTCGGGGATTCTAGTCCGGGTATTATTCATCCTTTAGAAGGAGATGAGTTTGTTGGTAATTACGGTATGTTACTACTAGATTATTAGCTAATTCTGTATATTTAATGAAACTATTTACAGGTCGCACTCTATTTAATTACTTTATTGAGATTGTTCCTACCAGAGTAGATACATTCCTAACATATGTGAATACGTACCAGTATAGCGTTAAAGCTCTCAGTAGGCCTATAGATCATAACAAAGGCAGTCATGGAATACCGGGGTTGTTTTTTAAATATGACGTTTCTGCCCTTAGAGTTACTGTTAAACAGCAAAGAGATCATTTGGGTACATTTTTAGCTAGATTATGCTCTATCATCGGAGGTGTTTTCGTTTGCTCAGGTAAACATGTTATTCTATTGCGAAACGTGAATTTCAATTATTTGAGTTTTAGGTATTATTAATAGACTCGTGCAATATATTATTAGTCATACAATGCCAAAGACAAGTGTTGCGGAAACAAGAAGTAGATGAATTAATTTTACTGCGTATTGTATCTTCCATTTTTATTAAGCCCTACAAAAGATTGTAATATTTTATATTTTTTTCAAAAATACATTCCATGCAATTTTAATAGACTTTTGAAATAATACGTGTTTAATTAATTTTGAAAATAGTGTGAAGGATAAACAAAATTTTAAACTGTGTGATGTGAAATCCGTGTTGCCTATGTAGTAGGACCTACACAAGTTTTTTTTTCTTGGATTACATATAGTGTCAAACTTTAATTGTCAACAATGTCAAATAAATGAAACTTCAATGTCAATCTAACCTTTCATTCTTTCAATTCGAACGCAATACAAACAGCAAACACCCGGTTTTATAAAGTGTAAAATTAAATAGAAAACCAACTCTAATAAGAAAATTTCAATACAAAATGAATTCTGTGGAACAAAATTTACTACACGTTACGAAGGCAATCGAGAAACAAGTGGACACGGTTATTGAGCAAATCGAGAACCTCGACACGACAGATTTGGAACAAATAAGAAAAAATAGAGTGAAAGAATTAAAGAAGTACGAAGAACAGAAGAGAATATGGTTGCAAAACGATCACGGTAAATACGAAGAGTTGCCCGAAGAGAAATGTTTCTTCGATGTGATCAAGAAATCCGACAATGTCGTGTTACATTTCTACAGGGATGCGACCCCCAGGTGTGCCATTGTGGACATGCACTTGAAGATTCTCGCTCCCAGACATATAGAGACAAAATTTACAAAATTGAATGCCGAGAAATGTCCGTTTTTAGTCGAAAAACTAAAAATCAAAGTCCTTCCTTCCATCGTTTTGATACAAAACGGTATAATGATCGACAAAATCATCGGCTTCACTCAACTAGGCAACACCGATGATTTTACTACGGAACTTCTTGAATGGAGAATCGCACAAAACAGTATTATTAAATACGACGGTGACCTATCGACGCCTCCAGATCAGCAAAGAAATAAGAAAGGCTCGAAGAAAATTAGAAGCCGTGATGATGACGATTTAGATATCGAAGAGTATGGTATTCTAGCTGAGTCTGCAAAATCAGAAGCCAATATAAGAAATGATGTTCCGGAATTGACCCCCGAAGAAGCAGCCGAACTGGGCCTTTGAATATTTTTTTCTAACTACATTAAAATTGTAATCTGTTTTCATTGCTTGTTATTTTAATTAGATAAACTCTACTTGCTTTGTATATCTTTTTTTACATAAATTATTTTAAAATTCAAACAAATAGTTTTATTAGGAAAATAAGTATATACATTATTGTTATGTAGTTGGAGGAAGAACTACTAGAATAAGCAAAAACATTTTCTTGGACATTAACTTGTACAGTTGAAATCATGTCCTCGTTCAATTCTATAAAAAATAATTGTTAATTAAATTTTAATGAAAGCTGTATAATAAAATACCTGCTCCAGCTGTAGCAAACCTCAATATTGGTGAAGGTTTACTCCAACCATACCTATTTCTAGATACCAACAACGCTTCATACACAGTCCTCTCCTTCAATCCTTTGATAGTATAAGATTTAGAATAAACAGGACCTGAACTGTGTTCAGTAGGTATAGTTAATTTAGTCCAATTGGGTGGATGGGTTAGTCTTCCTTTGTACGTTCTAAACCAAAGACTATATTCGATTATCGGCGTATAACTATCCACTTCCCAAATTAATGTGTAATGATTTTTAGCATCTTGATTTTTATCTTCTGTGTGTTTAAATACACCAGAATTCGGTACTCCTGCAAAATTACAAAATTGTATAAAGCGAATTAGAAAAATAATTTGTTTACCCGAAAGTTGAATGGCCAGTTCTCCCTGTCCGAGTTCGTTTGTAGCCCTGCAAGTGTAAATACCAAAGTCGCTTCTTTGCACATTTTTTATAAGCAAAGCGTGCTTGTCCCCCTCCACGATAGTAACTACCCTCGAATCCAGATGCACGGGAATTTCTCCTTTCAACCAAGTCACAGTCGCCTGCGGATCCGCCGAAACTCTGCAGTCTATCTGCACCCGATGACCAGGTGCTGTGTGAATCCACGATCTCGATGTCACCATTTCCGGCGGGTCTACAAAAATCAACCGATTACGAATTTAATTATCGCATAATTAAGCGCTTCTTTACATATGACGTTGAGCTCAATCGAGGCCTTGGCCGGTTCGCCAACCCCATTCGCTGCCGTACACTCATAGATCCCGGCCATTTGTCTGTCTGACGCGGTGAATTTCAGAATTTCCCGATGATCAATTAACTTTAATTCCTCTCCCTAAGAATGCGACCGTTAGTTTGCGCTCCAAAATATCGTAAAATAGTATTATGTTATCGCCAAATTATACCTTACTTGTCCACGTAATCATCGGATAGGGAACTCCTTCGGCTTTGCAAGATATTCTAACTTCTTCGCCTAGTTTTACTTGCAGGAATCCGTTTGAAGGAAACGGTTCTACAGAGGGTGAATCTAAATAAAGAAGAATGTAATTAAGTGGATATTTAAATTAAATTTGCAAGACTCACGCAAAACTTCTATGGCATGAGTTTGCCTTACAGGACCCCAAGGTTCCGATCGTTCAATTTCACAAACATACTCCCCAGTTTCTTCTGGTTGCACGCTCAAAATCTCCAAAGACCCATTTTTCCAAAGAAAATGCCTGTCGGGTAAAGTGAGTGTTTCATTGCTGCTATCTGCTATGAGATTATCATCTTTATACCACCGAATGGATACAGCATACGCCTCATCTAGTACACGTGTAATATAAATAATATTAATTAAAAATAATAAATACATACCATTAGAAATCGTATTCAAATAGCAGGGCAACAAAACGGTATTATTCTCTGTAGCTTTAACGGTAGTCGGGGGGCTGATAAAATCGCCAATTTCATTACAAACGCAGGAACTAATCACCGACACAAACACAACACAAAAACGCATTTTTCCGGATATTTCAAAAAGAATCGAGTTTCAATGGAACGCCGAGCAACGTGCATTCGAGTTGCATGAGGGACTTTGTGCGCTTATTGAAGGTCCGTGCAGCGAGTGGTGGTCAATTACCAGGGGCAGAGGCCCATCTATACGGTTTAAAATAGTTGTCTTGTCAATTAGGCTTTTCTAAATGGATTAACTCAATGTTGGCCGGTCGAATCTTTGTTACGGTATGTACTTATTTGATTGAATTAGTTCGGACGAGCTTCTGAATGATGGGGGAATTTAAGAGTGAGAAATACGTTACGCTCAAATTTATAGCGTTTTTTAACAAAATTATTCAATAATGGAGGAATCATAAATTATTTTAATTATCGATTAAGTCGTTCTGTTTACTATTAAAGAGTTATCGTTGTTATTGTTGTAATAAATGTGGCCATTCATAAAATAACAGCGCGGTTTAATTCAAAGCGCATTATAAATAGCTCTCTTTGTATTTATAATTGAAACATTTTTTTAAAAGAATACAAATGTAGGTACATTTTTCTGAAGACGTTGTGTTTTTCGTTTTCCTAGAGAAATTAGTAAGAATATAAATCTTAATTGATTGCGATGGGAGTTGTTCGCTGGAAGCAATTATGTAATTTGCTACACCCACGCACCCGCTCGAATTTACTTTCAGCTCTTAATTAAAAACCGGGATTAATTTAATTGGCGCAATTAGTCACTAACGAGAAATTATAGACTTACTGAAAGCCACTACACAAAAAAAATATTACTTAGCCAATTACGTAATTAGATAAATACAAAAGATGATTCTTTAGCTATTGCCTAATTAGCGTATGGTGTTTGCAGTTTCATTCAGTAAAATATTTATTGTGTATTTTATCTTTTATGTTTTCCCAGTTCTTTCCTCATGGAAGAAGTCAAACGGTATAGACATTATTTCATCCAATTATGTCTCAATTGACACACAATATCCAATTTAGTCTTTTATACGGCGAGATAATACACTTTAAAGACCTTTATACAACTTATGATGATGTTTACTAGCGGTTTGTGTACCTACCCATTATTTTATAAGGATAAATTGCTTGAAAAATGATGAGGTTGTTACTTGTTACCTATTTAATATTATCATTATTATTAAAGTATTATTTATTCTATGCGGTTTTAATGAGTACTTTGAACGTTTACTGGGGTGCTTTGAATCAGATTAAAATCTTTACTCACCAATTCACCCGCATGTAGATAATGAATTTATGACTGCGTCTATATGTAAAACTGGTTGCCTATGATATGTTTGTATAATAGCAGTAAAACGCTCATGCAGGATAAAATTTCTAGATAAAAGATGCTGTTATCAAAAAACTAAAATTTCATTACCTTTGGAATTAAATTACTTGCAATTCCTGCGTAGATATTTTTGCAAGAATTGTACTAAAGAAGCTTCGAATTGCTTCTTAACAAGCTATGTATGTATTATCTTATTCGCTGTACATTACAATTTCCGCTTTTCCTATCTATTTGAACATTATTTATTTCATAATAATCTCTAGTAGCAAACCGCACAAATTTTTCCAGATAAAACCTGCTATAAATTAAAAAGGAAAGCAATAAATATCGACTCGGTTGCAGTTTGGTGTTTGCTCTAAAAGGTGCATGAACCCTAATTTATCAAGGCGAATGTGGAATGATAACTTGCGATAAGAAAGCGCGCCTAATAAACACAGGCAGTAAAGAAAAAATTAGATTATTATTATTAAAAAAAGAATCACCGCGAAAACGGAAGCTTCCTTTCAATTAGAATGCATCCTTACCTTGATATTTCAAAATAGTAATCCGCATCTATTTTCGCTGATTAGTGCTCATTAAAAATGTGCAACACCACCTCACAATTACCGACCAATTTTCGTGTAATGACCCCCTTACATTAGAAAATGAGCTCATCAAAAGGCGATTTAAATTTGCCGAAATCCATAGTCGAAAATTATCGGCCCGTTAGTAAACTTTTAGTATTCCAAGCTGGTGCAAAAATTTGCATACAAGGATCACGAGGAAACATTAATCAAAGCGGCGCATTTCAAACGAAATGAAAAGGCAGTGGCGTTTTTTACTCAACTCTATAAGTAATAAAAACAATAATTAATAAGTTTTAATTGTATGGAAGATTTGTTGATCCTTTATTGCTAACTATTCACAATTTCTTCCTTCATATATTTAACTTTTAAGAGTTATTACACGATTTATTTCATTGTTCTATAGGTGTAATTATTAATTTTACTATTAAGTATGCATTTTTATTAGAGACAGCCACTGTGTAATACCGTATTTGGATTTTTGTATCAGGTATGCTAGGTGACACCTCTATAAAGTTCTAATCGTTACGGTCAATCGATATACAGTATACAGTTGTGCAAATTTCATTTTGCAATATCCTTTGTAAAACGTTGTGTATCGTTTATTCGATTTGCATATCAAAAACGTTTGAATAACTTTATAGAATAGATAAATCAACTTCCATTGCACGAGTCATTGTGTCCATTCAATACGTTTACATATTGCAAAGAAACGATCTGTTGACACACTTGAAGGTACAAAAAATTGTAGATAAATATTTGCCCAAATTACGTTAGTGTTTTAGTACAATTTTAAACAATGCGGAACTCTTTGTGTCGGAAACAGATAATTCGGCTGTGAATCTTTCGAATTAAATTTCGAAATTTCTGGCTATTCTTAAAGCCGAACCGTTTCTACAGAATTATATGATGTCACTGGTATTTACAGTCGAAATTCAGCCTCATCCACATACTGCAAAACGAAAATAGAGCGAGACGTGAACATTATTTTCGAATAAATATTTTTATTTCATAGTTTTACGAGTCGGTCGACATAAAATGCATTACCGGAAGAGTAATACGTGTGTACTTTCGGTTAATTGATGAGAATATTCCACGCTTCCTTGTCACAATGCTAATAATAAGTTTATTTTTGGACATCTGAACGATTTGAAACATTAAACATAAACTTTTAAAAACTCCTCTTTCTGTATACCTTAATATAAAGTATTATAGGTTTATTAATTTTTAGCAACATTAAAATTATATTTGTATTCATTCAATTAATAGCTGTATTATCTCATCTTGGATTTTCCTCCTCCACAAAATTATTTATAAAACCGTTTGATTGAACTTTATAGGTTTAGTCATAAACCGCAAGATATGATACAAACTATTACGAAGTAATTCGAAGAGAATTACAAATAGGACATTTGAAACTACATAGTGTAAATAAATAATTTCGCACCGGATACGAAGTGATTTATTTCGAGATCGAAGGATATTTTAGGACTATAAAAATACTTCCGTTGCGTCGCCGTTGTTCTTGGTTAAGCAACGCTCGGTAAATACTATGTAGCATTCACGCATCTTTAATTTTTATACTGACACGCACCATTTATCAAATTCTACAACGACGTGTATTGCTTTTATCCGTAATTTATCATACTCTAAAACAAACATGTCATATTTTTTATTTTTCCACCCGCTGAAAATTCGTTAGAAAAAACAGCTTCACTCCGATGCATTTAGTTATTTTATTAGATATTTAGTAAATGTGAATATCGATGCATCTTCCCCTACCAGTTTCCAATATACGAAAGATTTTCTGCGGTTGCAAGGAAATGTTAAAAGGTAAATCTTCAGGCGCGCAGTCGCTCATTCGAAAATAATTTTATTTCAGTCGTTCAGCGCGAACTTGGCGCAAAAACTGGCGCGAGTGTGCTTTATCTGTACCGACATCGCGATTTGTGCTTTGCGTTTTCTGTTTCCTCGATTTCTTCCGAGCCGTAATTTCTTACTGACAGTGCGTGGGAGAAGCGCCGAAGAAGAGAACGAAGAATAAAGGACGATGATGAGCTTAATCGAGGTCGCGTTTTTTGTCCTGCTGATTACCGGTAAGTTGGTATTTCTGCGGACAATCGGTATTTTGTAGCGGGATTTATTTTTAATGCACTTGCTATAAAAATGTATGATGCTCACTGAGAAGAAACCTACACGAGATGGGATGATTGTGATAATATTTGTATACAATGCGATATAAATAAATATGTAGATTTTATTTTTCGAGTGTAGCTTGCACCTGTTCTATGCAATTGGTGTTTGGAAATGGTCCAGCCCAATGAAAATATAATATTTAGTTTAGTACAAGTATACTATTTCCAAAGTCAATTGAATATACTATTTACATCTTTTTTCTATTGGCAAGTTATTGGGTATTCAAAAATAATAAAAAACGCAAATAGTATTAAATTAGCCAATGAAATTAGTAATATTCAATAGACTTTGGTGACACTATATCCGATTAAAAATTTTTACAGTAATTTATTTCGATAAAAGCACCACACGTAGCTGTCCTAAAGTTAAAGATATTGCCTAATCAGAATGCGACTCGCCTCCTAATTGAACCGAAACTTTTTCAACCATAAACCATAAACCTTCTGTTGTGAATAATTACGATTTAATTCGACGATGACTAACGTCGGGAAAAAGGTGAATGGCCTCATTGAAAAAATGCATCGGCTGGTTGAAAAGTACCGGACCCAAATTTCCGGATTTTGTGCACATTCGTAAGGAAACGCTCGACTTGCCTTGAATTAATCAGTTAGATAATTATTTAATTTATCTCACGTTATGGTTAATGTTGTAGCAGAGGAAAATACGAGTAATAGTGACATAAAATGTGTAAAAATTACGTTTGTTTACTTAGATAACAACATGTATCCATATAATTTCAAGGTAAATGTTTGGAAAAAAATACCTACATATTTTGAAAAACATTCCTAGCTCATTATAGCTTAAACGACAGATTAGTTAGTCTAATAAAATTAGAGTTTTCTGTTGGAAACTAAATTAGTTTAAAAAAAATTATTACTTAATTTAATCTTATACAATAATTACATAAACCTATTTTAATGATCATAAACATGAAATCTTTGAAGGCATTTATTAGTTATGCACATTAGAACGTATAAATTCGTCCCATTTACCATACAAGTCCACAAATTAACTAATATTCTGCATGTAATATTTCGAGTGCAAATCACTGACGATAATATTATGCTCATATTTGTACGTGAATGCGGGCTTGCATCTATTAAGAAAAATTAAGGATTTATCGAAATGATACTTTAGATTGCAAGTAACAAGTCCTGATTAATCACGGAACACGCAGGGCGTGTTCGCACATGCCGCACAAACGGTTAAATCGAAAATTATGGGTAATTAGTAATAAATTTCCTTGACGTGAGTTATGATTTACATCAGAATTCGATGCTTTGATAAAACATTCCAACTTTCATAAAAACATCAACTTTTGCCATAAAACAATTTTTTAGTAGTCGCTACATTCAATAAAAATGGATTTTACGTCTAACAATGAAAATTTAATGAACGATAAATTTGTTTGACGGCTACTGGAAAATTAGTTTAACAACAACCATACGCGTGTATTAAGCTAATAATATACGCAAATATATCATTGTAAGTAGATAATTAAATGTTTGTTGAAATCAAAAACCTAGCGCTGCTTTAGAAAGTAAACATGTAATCATATATTTAGTTGAAAATTCTATATTCTAATGCTTAACCAATTTGTACCTAATTTTGGATATACTCAAGTTTGTGTTGAAGACTTCTGCAACTAACACAATCAGAATCAGGAATGCATTGTTTGCATTTTGGTCAAGTTACGACCCATAGTCTGTAAACTCCATTTTCCTGTCTGTTACCGTCCGTGGGAGTTTACATTTTGATACATGCGAAGTAAATCAGAAACTGATGTTAGTTCTGGCACAAACAATGAGATAACATCCATCAACACAATATATATCACTACTATACAGAGCTTGCAGCATCGAATTTTCATGATAACACAACAAGTGTGAGATTAATCATACAATTATTATTTGTAATAATACGTTCGTGGATTGAAGAAAAATAAATACCACAACATACTGACCTTGTGTAAGTATGCATTCGTTTAATTAACTCTCTTCTGCAGATCATAAATTCTCATTTGATACTTGAAAAATCACATTTTGCCATATAAGTTCGTAATACTCTCGGAATGCTCATTAAGTAATATCGAAATGGAAAAGGAGAAGCTAAAACTGGATAGTGACTTCTGATTAAATTTATACGAATCAATTATTTTTAACCAATATAATAACTGACCTATTTACGAAAGTTTTCACAAATTTTTCTAACCAGCAGTGACATCATTCCACTCCCGTCTAGTCTTTTATAAATAGCAATCACGAAAAAGAAATAACGTTCGAATTGGAAGTCGGCCAATCGAATGAAGCAAGTTTGACAGCACTTTTATTAGAATATACATCATTTTTATCTGGAAACTCTTTACGTTTCTTTAGAGTTTTATTTCCCAATAAATATCTGCGGATTCTTATCTGCTTTAGTGGATCAATTGGTGAAAATCCATCGGAAAACCTCTCGAGGAGCGATAAACGGAGGAAAAGAAAGAGCTGTGTTTTTCGTTTAATTTACAGCCCCAGGCGACGGGAAATTACTTACTGGAATGGCACACGTCGCTCCAATCACACTTTTCCCCGAAACTTTTCAGTTTTTATTCATAGAAGTCGCAAACAGTGAAAGAGACGGCCTTTTATAAAAAAATAAATTTCTATTAAGCAGAATTTCGGTGGAGGCAGTAAGATGCATCCAGTTGATAGTGAGATCGTGCAATATTCCGAAACGACTTTTCCGCCTGAATGTAAACGTTCTCGGTGCACTTATGAATGGCAGCATAAATCCTTAATACAAACACGTCGGTCGATTCGATAAATAAAACATGAGATTTTTCGAAAACTTGCTCGTGAATCGCAAACCGGCTCCGATCGAAATTCTCTCCGGCACTTTTCTCTCTCGAGTCGGATATTTTTCGAGCGCTTGAAGAACTTCGAGTGCAGTTTATGAATAAATGAATAAGAGATTTAACCAGGTTAATACGGTTGCTTTGTTTTTCCCCCGTTGCCGTGAACAGTTCGAAGGGCTTTTTAAAGGAAGTTAGAGTAGGCTTAATAACTCACAATGCCAGGGAATTTTCATTGACAACTTCATTTCGCAAGGAGCATTAGTGTTACTTTGTGCCCTGTTTCATTAACTAAGTTTCCTTAAAGTTGCTAAAAAAGTTGTGAAATTAGAATTATAAACAGGGATTTCTGATTACTTTTGAAATATTGGATGTTTCACATAAACTAAATCTCTTGCAAAATAATCCGAAAACTGGCGTTTAATTAAAATACGTGACACGCGATATGCATATTAATATTTCACGGAATTCTGATATGATGTTGATACAGATACAGTTTTCAGTTTTGCCATCGACCAGTGAACACGTGAATAAATTAATATGCACTGTTGCATCCGATTATCATCATCAACAGCTACAATCAACTAAATTTTCGAGTTCTCTTAATCGTTTTTTCAAAGCATTAAACACATTGCTAATAATGGTGTATCGACCATTTCTAATACCTACTTTCTAATGAGAAAAAAGTAAAGATGTTTCTTGGCAAATGCACGACCGCATTGTCAGTTAACTGTTCCATTGTTGGAAAAATATTTATAGCATTCTTGTACGGCACTGTTTTCTACTTCTGTGTAGTGTAAACAACCTGATGTCTATCGTTTAGTCATGATTTAAATTTAGATTTAGATACTGGACGGATTTCGATGATTCATTGTGGGTGTGAATCATTATAAAATCGAAGCGGCCACCCTCATTATTAAAATTGATTTCCATAATTTATAACTGTATTGTTTCCTTCAGCCAACTCACCGTGATAAAATATAATATACACTTATTTATGAAGTAGCTTTGCTTGCCCACCGTTGGGATCTTCAAACAACGTTATCGAAGAAAGTAAATAGCCTAGTTAAAAATAAAAAGCGCGTGCACCGATTGCCGATAAGGCCCTCGAAAGTGGCGTAATAAAACGTGAAACTCCAGAGAGTTTCCTACATGCATCGATAAGGTCGCATCCTAGGCGAGTGCTGTTTAATCATCGAATTAGGTTAATCGAATGGGATTCTAATTAAAACGTATGAGTATTAAAATTAACTGCCTACTAAACTTTTTCAATTAAAACGCCCTACACACTTGTCCGCTTAGTAGAATGAGTCATATATCTTCGAATTAACGACTTTTTAAGTTTTTTTTGACTTTTTTCCGTCGCCATAACGACCGATGCTTCGGTTCGAAAAAGATTGGTTCAAGGGTAAAGGTTGTAATGTAACGGATAAGTAGCAACAACATCTGTCGTCTAATTTAATTTATTGAGTGTCAAAACATTAATGAAGCCGATGATGACTGAACGTAGAGGAATTTCGAACGTTCGACAACGTAAATGTCGTTGGGAGTATGAAGAAACATCTATACTTCCTTTGTGAAATGTTGCCCAATGAAGATTATACAATTTTACTGTTAATATTGCGAAAAACATCCGGTAAATGTTAATAACAATCCGTACTAAAACTCTAGCTTCAACAAATGATTAATTTTTATCCAGTTTTCGAAGGGTATTATCAATTCTTCATCTATATCAATGGAGAGCCTTGACGTATAGATAAAGCCATTTCCCGTTTGTTAGTCATACTGGCTAAATCGCCATCAGTCCCTTTTCGCTCGGCCAAAAGCCGTCCCTCATTTACCATGATAAATCGCCCTCGACGTTTCGAGACAACTGCCCTTCTATTCACCGAATCTCATTTCATTAACTCTCATCAAAGTCCTACACATTAATTCGTTTATGATACGTACTGAATGTGTTTTACACGACAACGCTCTGGTTTGGTTTGTAAACTATACAGGATGGTTATTGGGTATTAAATTTTAAATGCGTTATATTTTAACGCGCTATTCTAAGAAAATCAGCAAGTATAGGTGCAATGGTGATATAAATCACTTATTTCATCGCACTAAAAGCATTTTTATAGTCGTCATGATGATTGATGCGTTAATTTAGTATATTGATTCTTCTTGCTTTAAAAAATTAACTCAAATGAGTTACTCTTGGTTTTGTATTTGTTGTTATTCGATCGTCGATTAAATTGCATTGGTGTTGGGGGTAAATGCGAGGCAAAGCAAACAAATCAATCGTAGATGCATTTCTGTTCGAATGAAAAAAAAAGAGATATCGATCGTTCTAGCTTCCTCAACAAGCTGCAGTTTGTTTAATACCACGCGAAGGGTGTAACTCTATCTAAATGGTCTTCCGCTTAATCGAAATCAATAGAAAAATATCAACACCCCGTCCTTGAACTAAATTCCGCTTTTCCGCCATTATCTCAATTTATATGTTCAATGGCATCATTTTTTTTCGTATAGCTTCCATTAAACCACACTCTTTTTTACGCGTGAAAAATAACCCTTCCGTATACAAGGGCGTTACGGTATATACGTTTTGTACAAATAATTCGAACAAAAACCAACAATTTTCCAGCTGTTTCGCCCTTCTAACGTTACATTACTCTAACGAATTGTTAATTGAATTATTATTTTTATGGCAGACACCAACTATTTTCGGTCATTTAGGGCCCCTATGTCTCCGTAACCAAATTTATTGCCCATGGGTTCGACACGAAATAAGAACGGCTTGATGCCCGGTGACGTTCGTATTTTAATAGGGCAAAGGTTGACGTCATAGGGCGTGTTTGCTGGTTGCTCACCAAGAAAACTATTAGATATTTAACCACATTTTATCATCACGATCGAATCAAATTCGATGATCATTTTGGACAGGATGATTACGTAATTTACATTCTAACAAATGATCCGAATCAACACGTCATCGACGTCCCGTAAACGGAGGATTAATGCAAATATTCGATTGACTAATCATTTACTAAGAGCTCATTAGGTTTCGGAAAAAGCCCCGACGATTTGCATAAAATTCCAGTTACAAATTGCAGGGACGCGGTATCGTTGTTTGCATCTAGATTCCTATCTGTTTGCATTCAGCGAGAGCGAAATAAAAACGCGAAGGAAATAAAATCAGATTTATTAATTGGTAGCTCCTCTGCGCTATAGGAATGGTAAACAAAGATGAAAGATGACACGAATTAATAAGTCGAAAATGTCGTAGGATTACCACTAGTAACACAGAGATTATAAGAAGCAGTAGAAGCTTCAATACATTTACATTTCTAATTTCTTTTTTTCTGTTTCAGGTAAGTGCTGAAGCCAGATAAAAACGTTATTAGCCATGTGGAAATGGATGGTAAGTTTTCGATTACGCAATAACAGGCAAGTGAAAAGCGGTTCTGGTTTAATTAAAATATTCGAGATTCCTCGCGTTGGATAAGCGGGCGTTTCATTGAGTTTTACTCATATCGAGGATGCTGTTTCAGCTAATGCATTAGTCGGGTATCCGAGTGTAAATAACGCGAAGAACAAACTGCTTATTAAATTATTATTAACAACACTTGTGTATGTCAAATCTGAATTTCTTAACTGTTGAAATATAATAGTTCAGTTTTTACGATGCCTTCGTAACTTTCACGATGATGATTTAAAATTTAAACTCAAACACCTGGTGTACGCTGATATGCATTCAAAACCACTAGTTACATATTATAAATTAAGCATGCATATTCCTCAAATCTTCCTTTCATAATGCTCTCTCGCGCATTTAAAAATAATTTCACAACAATTTAAATATTTGTGTTTGCGCAAGACATAATGCGTTGCTCTCGTGCACGATATTTTAGTTGTATTATTTCTTATGGCAACCATAAAGGTTTGTTCAAACAAACAGACAAAGGTAGAAATGCCGGTGGAACGGAAAGAAAACGAATTCGACGCGCTGAAATAATATTAAAATGTGTCCTATATATTCTTTATAAATCGGCGTTACGAAATACCGTTTACTTTGTTCTATTATTGTTTTCAATGGAGTTACGATCGCGTAGTGGGCTTTACGAGGAAAATTTCAAAACAAACTTCATTTCTGTTATTTACAATATGTTATAAAAGAGCGGTATAAATCATCAGGAAGTTTAAAGAAACCAGGTTTGTGGCGATTTCGCCAAAAATTCAAATACCTTCCTACCTCATAAATTTATTACACCATTGAACAATAAAGAATTAGCAAAAAGTTACCATAATATTATTCCTTGCAGGCGATATAGGTAATTTTGATCGACAGACATATTAATACATAAATCACTCTAACCCAGAAAATTTCCGGTGCGCTGTAAATATTTACACTAACTATCCCATAACGTTTTACTATATTTATCTAGATTTCGACTCTAAATTTACGAGCTTTTTAAATGCAATTTGCATTATTTAGTTTTCATTGCCCACATACTTTTCGTTATTTACCTCCGAAATAATAATATACAAGCCCTAATAAAAACGGAATTTTGCTGCAATAAATAATTATCAAGTCACAGAAATGATTGACATTTATTGTGCCCTTATTAATAAAACATGTTACCTATTTGTCGTTTATGGAGTAATAAACAGTAAACAACAACAAAACATGCGAACAAATCAGTAATCTTGCACTTGCGAGCATTCTTTACTTGACCATGTAATTTTTTAATGAAAATAAACTCGAATTAATTGTTGGTGCTCGGCTTAGGCCACATACTGTATGATTAGATGAATGCATATAAAGTAATGAGTAATGGCTTATCGTTTGAGGAAATGCGCTTATGTCCAGATTCTAGTTCGATAGCGTCATTCAGTTTGTTTGTATACCAAATGCAAAGTGCACTATTTACTGAGTGACCAGAATCTAATTGAATTATTTTGTAAAAATATACCGAATTGTTTGGATTGTAATTTTATAATCAAATAAATATTAACAGGCAATTGAAAGGAATGTCTATGAACAATTTCGAATGCATTAATTTTGGTGTATGAAATGAATTATTGATCAAGGCTTGTTGGTCGTAGATTCTCGAACCACAAGTGAATAAAGATAAGCTTGTTGGAGTAACAATAACTTAGTGTAAACGAAGAAATAACGATATTAATGCAGCAGTAAATCTGTTGGTGACTAAGAATTTATGCTTCATTCGAAAATTGTTCGCTTAAAGAAATAGGATGAGTAATTTTTCATTTCGTATTCAACTATTCAACCATAAGAAATTCCCTAACCTTAGACGATGGTTGAGGTTACTAGAAGATTTTTCTTTATTTAAGGATTATAATACTAACGCATAAGGTATTTGCTCGTGTTTCTGGTAGTTCAGCAAAGAAAATTCACTCACGTCCATCGTGTGCAATTGATAGTAGAAAAACGTATCGTGTCCAGTAACTTACTTGAAATGCATGTACTCGACGAGCCTCACTTTCTCATGAAGGCTATTAATAAATTTAAATTTGTTTGTTCTAAACCGTCCGACGGATCATGGGGTCACGTTAAATTGGGTCGTAGGCCCCACTAGTCTTGTATAACTGGAATCGTAAATGCAGCGTTTGATGATCAATTCATCAATTTGTTCTTTGCGAAGAGTACAGGAGAAATTTCGACCATCGGTATCGGCTGTCTCGTAAATTTTCCATTAAACTTGCAAACTTTGAAGTTTGAATCAAAGCGAATTTCGCCTGCATGACCAACTTCGTATATACCCTGATGTCTTCATAAGTTATTTTCCTTCCGGTATCTCAAGTTTGTCGGTATATATTTTTAGTTTCCTCTAAAACCTGCTATTCAGTATGAGTATCCCATTAATAAACGTAGGTATCTACTTGTTTGTAACCTGTAATTCTAATCGAAAACAAACAACTTACTCCATCGTATACTCTCCAGCATTCTCTCCCACGCTATTCAATCGATAAATGCACATGTGTATTAATTTTTTATTCATGATGCTGTGGCATTAATACTGGCCAATCTGACCGGGTCAAAACTCGTTTTCTAAGCGTCAAACTGTCTAGGCGAAGAATTTACAGCTGTGGCCTATCAAAAACGCGTTATTAAGCAATTATCGGTTGTTCTCACCGTACGATACGAACATCAACGTAATTTAATAAATATGCTATTTGAGCCACCCTATAAATATTTACAATGCGAGCCAAAAAACTCGAATGAGAAAATTCCGTTATCTTAATAATTACAAATAAAATTTACTGCCTACAAGTGTAATAATTGTTTAATTATTTATCACATTACATATTAATGTCGTGAGTAATTGTAGATACTTAATTAATATTAATTATGTGGAGATAAATGAGCGACAAGACATGGGAATGAAAAATTCCGATCGACAGTTTATGATACTCAATTTTCCGTGGTTTAATATTTAATATGACCTCGAGATGATTGAATTGTTTGAAAATGATAGGTAATTTTTTTCCACCCGGCATGAGTTATTTCGGAATAAATTATATAAGACATTTCGAGTTTCCAAAATAAAATTAGGCGTTATTTATTCAACTCTGCCTTCTATTATAATTACGTCCCTAATGGCTACCCGAAATTATGGGGGCCCTTTCGATGATCTATGAACCTTAAATTACCCGAGAGGTTCGAGTCTTTGAGCAACATTCCGCCTAGTTTAACTTAATTCTACGTTTCATAAATTCATAAGGAATAATATGCATTTCTAATTACTAGGAACTTTGATATTACATTTTCAGTTGTGTGGTAGTATAATTTTTTATGATTGTAAAAAAATGATGGCGCTTTCTAAACAATATTATTAATGATTGGTGATTGGTTATTTTAAAATTTATAAGGTATCAATGCACTAATTCATTTGAGGTATACAAATTGTTAACCTTTGACATAGTAACCATAATTCATAACTGACTTTACTGTCGAAGCGTTCATCACCTCGACTTGTGAATGAATTGAAATACCTGTAAAATACCTATCGCTATGTCGATGCCCGTTAACGACCGCTTTTAATATTCAAAATGCTTTACTGCTTATATACAATGTGATTCATGAATTTTACTTACTTTTAGAATGCTGTTTAAAGTTTGTAATAAGTTTTAGGAACGCGAATAAAGGAACTTTGCTTACACTAGTATTTGAGTTCCTGCTATTAAGACCTAAGGTTTAAATTCTCGTGCTGAGTATTCGTAGCTAGTTGCAGGGAATTCAAATTTTCTCAGTTTCAGTAGATAAGTATATTTAGCAGAACTTCATAAACAAATATGGTTATTACAAGTTTCCTCATATTCGCAGTAATTATGCATTTAGCAGGTATCTGATGTGTATACTAACTTGAATATGCAGCTACTTAATACTTTATTAAGAAAAACAAATAAAACCCTGTAACACACACAATTTTGTTGAAAATTAAATTATTCGAATTAGAACTAGCAGATTTCCACACAGCACTCCTACTTAACCCGCTACTTTGGGTTACAAAAACGAAAAAACTAATACTTTTCGTACTAAACTCACTTCCCTTGCAACCGCAAGTATAATTGACCGAGTTTTCCACTCTTATCCTTACATTCCGATCCTCGAGGATTCCTGCGGGATTTCCATTCTTCTTCAAGAATCTATCTTCGCATCCACCCAAATCGGTCGGGTTGCAACTTAATTCGACGATGTCGCCTCTTTCCGCTGTTATAGTAACTTTGTTGTTAATTCTTGGTATCGTAAAGGTTTTCTCGTAATCGGCAACGCCTGGGATATCAACGGCATCTTGGCTGGTTTCTTGGTAATCGTAGTAATAACTATAATCCGCGCTTGCAGTAATCAAAACTGCAAATGGGATAAAAAATGTAAGCATCTTCGCTGGCATGTCGGATGGTGTATAAAGTACAGGAAAGAGTTAGCGCAGGGTTAGGTTAGGATAAACATCTTTATCTTTATGACCGATGAGATAAAACTGTAGCTTAATCTAAAAGGAGCAATTTGCATGCGTATGTTTACATATTGATTTCTAGGTATGTAAATTTTTAAAACAAATAGATCTTATGATACTGTTAACATCGTCAAGGGCATTTTCTCATTAGGAGATTAAAAAAATAGGTACCTAATAATTAAAAGTTTTTAATTTGTAATACGGTATCTTTTAGTATTAATTATAAAATACTTACTCGCCTTTAATATCTCATTAACGTTATAATTTTACTTTAATGAATTAATTTACGGATTCTCTGAAAATCGGAACGTGAAGGAATCCTACAAAGCAAAACTCAGCGATCGTGATTATTTTTTGAATAGGCGTAATTTTAACGTAACGGATATAAAAGAAAGCGAATCAAAAATTGGGGAACATAAACATTTTTAGTAGGTAATTGATTCAACTAAACATACGTTTTTTGTACGATGCAAAACATCATAAAATCTATGCTAATGGGTTTTTTGCGATGTTCTAATTTCGAATTATATTTATAGCAAATCATGTAAGCATACCTATTCCTGTATATTATTTTATTATTTCATGCATGAAAATAAAATTACATTCTTTCCTTCAAAATATTACACCACATTTGCTGCTTGTTGTTTCTGATTGTGATATTTTTATTTTCATGTATTCCTTCTTCTGTCCCTCGCAGTATTTTTATTAATTCAGACGTTAGACTAAATATTTATCTAATCGATCTGTATCCGATGAACGAAATCAATAATATAAGCTCTTCTTGAAACCGTTTCTATTGCAGGAAAGCCGAAGAGCACTTAACATTTTTTTCAGGTTATTCGCGTTATTATCCGCCGCGAGATTTGCATGAGACCTTGAGGAGAAGTTAATTCTCCAACAGGGACGTGCAAAAGTAACATCCATTTTACCACATAAATATCACCTTGTTTTTACTTTTTAATCAAAGTCAAACACACTTCTTTTCATTCCTTTTTGAGGACCTGTTTTGTAACGAAACTTCTGACTAAGAAAGTTTATGTGGAGATTAAAAAAGTTTGGCACATTATCAAAGCGCGACTCTGATTCGATCTTGGCAATGATCTCTTCTTTTCGCCAGGAGCCGCAGACAGACAGTGGGTTAGTCCGCCGATGTCGGGGTTTCGTCTCCACCGGGCGTTTTTCTCTTATTTTCGCCGACCATGAGACCTGAATAGACTCATTTGTAGCGCTTGCTCTCCGTTTGGCGGTGTACCTTCTAATTTAAACGTACTTAATCGCACCGCCCGCATTCGACTTTCCTCTAATTAAGCGGTTTGGTGTTCCGATTGTACGAAAAGAACCGTCTTTTTCACAGAAGGCATCTAAACAATCCAATCTCTAGGTTGAATTCTTAGAGAAAGAAGTATTTTAAAGCACCACCGAAATTCCAAATTCTATTAAGAATACCAGGAATGTCATTCGCGATAACGAAGATTACGTCAGGAAATAATGTGGTAAAATCGAATGGGTTTCTTATCTATTATAACACGAAGGAGGAAATTTTTGAAAATAGCTTCGTTTATATCACCATTAAAAACACTAATAGCGTTTATCGGAATTTCTGGTTTTAATGCAGTGTTTCCAGATTATTGAGCACAACAACCATTAAAATTATACTAAAGATATACTCCTCTTGCTATTATAAGAGTCATTTAAGAGTCGAAATGTTTCTGATAAGTGCAATTATTAACTGACCTTCTAAGAGACCTTACTGATTATAAATAAATTTGAACTATTTAATAGTTTATTTGAATCCTAAAGAATTATTAACTACTTTGTTAACAACAAAATTTATAGAAAAAATTCACCCTACGACTTGTGGAAAATTCTCTCACTCGTGGAAACAATTCAATGTTATAATGTCACCTTCAATTATTGTTGAAACATGATCCACTCCCTAACATCTGTTGAAATGCAATACGCCTTTGATTTCCTCATAACCAAATGTTTAAATTTCGTCGTTAAAAACCAAATCAGGTCATTGAAAAAGTGCATTTCGATATGTTCGCTTCGAAGCTTTGCTGGAGCCTTGTGCTCCTCACCTGCGCCATCGTTTGCTGGGCTCAAGATTCTTCGGTTTACTCCGACAAGATGGAAGAAATATCCGATCTGGACACGAGCAAATCGACGACGGACAACCATGTTTCGAACATGACCCTTAAATCGTTGTTGGAGATGAAGATCCCCTCGATGATAGCCGCAGACTTGGAGTCCACTTTCGTACAAGGCGGAAAGGCTGTTATAAAGGACATCGACAAGGCGCTGAGGTCTTCGAGTGATGGAAAATCGGTGGTCACCTTGTTGTATTTAACGTGCTCCATCGTTTTTTATTTGATCTAATTGATAGATAAATAAAACGTTTAGAATTGAATGTGAATTTTGTAATCGACGATAGTAGTTTTCAAAGGACCCTTTTATCGCAGTGAGTATAGTTAAATCGTTCGAATGGAAAATAAAATCGGTATCCCTCGATAAATCCTCGATTTTTCCAACCACTCTAGCAATTTCGATAGGGTTTCGACAACTTCATTCATTGATAAGCAGGGGTTTACGCCCTCGATTCACGCATCCCATCCTTATCAAATCGATATTCATACATTCAACAAATTTATATCCAAACGTTTGAACACATTCGAAGATGATATTAACGATGATAAAATTCTTTTCAACAACTAATCCTACTGTCTAGTCTATTTCCAGTTGTAACAGCAGCAATTCAATAGTAACATACGTTACAATTCCACTCCAAACGGCCATCTATTCACCCTCTGTCCAGCTCAACTGGTCGTTCCTGCTGCGCTGTTCGCTGTTCTTTCCGTGGAATATTTATCATTGACGTCGGGTGTACCCCGAAACATGATTTATATGTTTACGGGGGCTCGATGTATCGCCAACACGCCTCCGCGTGCTAGTAAATTTCGGCCCTTTTGCGGTACGTTACTGAAGCAACGTTATTTGTCAACGCGGCTGAGCCATTCGAGGATTCGGAGGATTTCGGGTGTTAACTGTTTATTTGTCTTTCTGATGGGTGTCTGATGGAAATATTTCTTTTCCATCTCGAATTTTGTCAGGTTGCAGTGGGTTAGAATCAAAATTGTGCACATGGTTTTTTACTACGCATTTTAGGGGTGATTGGGGCACAATTATTCTTGCATTAAATGAAGGTTTTTAAGTGGTTCGAGTTAGGTAACACTCCCCCTATATACTTTATAAAAAAAAATAAAGACAGATGTCTCTACTATTTTTATAGCATGTTCGACGTGGAGTGTTTCGAAATTTTTCGTGGAGTTTTACATTTATCTGAATAAAAGCGCGGCATCTTTGATTCGTTTTAGTGCCTCGATGTTACGACGGAGATAAGATTGGGTTTTCGGGATGTACGCTGATGCGTTTTGAAGATTCTACAAATTAATTATTATTCATACTAAAAATAGGGCCCATTTATTACTAAAAACTGGTTTTATTTTTTATAACTCGAGGTATAATTTCGTTTTCACATAGGCACTAATGGAGGATTAGGAACAGAAAATTTATTTGAACGCAATTATAGATGAATTTATTGCTCATATTGAAGGTATGCGTATATAAAACATTTAAGTATATGTCCTCATTTTGATAATGATTGTTTACAATATCATTTATTCCATAAATTGTAACGAGATATTCATCCTAAACGATCATTATTTGTATGTACCCGATACATTTTTCGGTCTACTTTCCGAACAATCAATACTTCTATTAATAACGATGTTTATATCGACGATAGAAGCAATTAAAGCACCGAGAACAACTGAGGGGTGACGGGTGACACCTTTTAAAACGAAAGGGTGTGTAAGTAAGTGAACGTCGTTGTTATACATATAGGTCGTTAAAACCCGATACAAAATTCGATCTAAATGGCTCCTGATGGTTTCAGAAAGAGGAAATAATTGCCTTCCGGTGCGCTGTGTGGCCGTAAAATAAAAATTTCGGAGTTAGTACACGTTGTTCCTCAATCGTGCCCGGCCACCTTGACGAACTTCCGCGGTAGTGGCTACGCAACCGTTTCACAAACTTCTAATGTTCATAGAAAACTCTTGTTTTCACCACTAATAAATGCCTATAGAATGTTATTTTTTTACCCATTTCCAACTAATTTCTAATATCTTTGCTTGCCAAGCGCCAAATACAAGCTTAGATAGACGTTTGTTAACAATTCGTTGGTGTAATTGTAACCACAACGGTTGTTGGGTGGAACCAGTCTGCGAAAAGGAATGAAGGGAAAGTCGCCAGTGCGGCTCATCTGTCACCTGCAAGGGGGAAGGTTTATTGAGGAAATGTACCAGCTCCCCCACATCTAATTTGGAAACTTTCGGTACGAAAGCGTGCCTTCCGACGTTCCTATTCAATTAGATAATTTTTATGGGTTTGTTTTGATGACGGACGGCTCTTTTTTCACGAATAAAGCGGATAAAGGGAGTTTTTTCTTATTAGTTGACGAAGAAATGTCTGTTCTCACAAATAATAGAAGATATTCCGTCCAGTCATCGTCTCGTTATTGAATGTACCGCGCAGTAATAATACAATGGAGGTTTTTATTGTGGCATAACTGCACGTAATGATTCGAAAATCCTTATATAAAATGATTGTAAATTCTAGCGCTGGTGGAAAATGAGCAAAATAGAGTCATTAATTTTATTGACTAAGAAAAAGAAAACCATTTGCGGCCGATAAATAGGAATATTAACCCCACGTTATACCATGTTATTGCATAATTATTAATAGTAATTAGTTAAAGACAAGTTTATTCAATAAAAAGAAGTATGAATGACTGTACTTTATTACCAACAGGTGTTCGATTTCAATGCTAATTACGCTTGGAATTCATTGTCAAGAAATATTTTCTAATTGGAACCTAAAAAAGAACATGTTCCACTAAGAAGTAAATAGAAATTTAATACCGATATTATTAGCAGAGATTTTAATACTCAATTTTCTTAATGATTTATTGTATTATTATAAATCCTTGTTATGGTAAAATTTACTATTCCTTTTTAATAATAAATACTGTAGGATAAAAAAATTACACGGCATTCAAACGCTTTACAACAAACCCATGCATCCGGCATTATAATCCTCTTTACTATTCTTCTGTAATTGCTGTTGGACGATTCTTCTTCTTCGTGTTCTTCGTTTTACCCGTATTGTACGAGAACGCACCTTTCGTTGGGTGCTCTCGGATTTCTGTTCAATTGTTCCAGGCATTACAGCCTCGCAGATGTTTGTTATGAACTATTTTCGGATACAACTAATTGTATATGTATGTATAGCCCAAACAAAACTTACTAACTGGTGTTTTTACAAAACATAGGTTATTTTAAAAGCCAATAAAGTTGGATTTTAGGAGATAATTTAAAAAGTACTGTCCTGTGTGATACGATGCATCCCTCAGGTAATTACTACTTTAAATACAACAGCTGATTTTAGTGGTCGTTTTGCGTTTGTAGCAGTAACAGATAATGGACCATATGCTAACATAGCACCTTTCGTTTCCCTCACGATTTACCCATAATATTAAATTTTGAGTATATACACTTCAAGCTTGAAGGTCGTTTATGTTCTCTTTATATTTTATATTAACAACCATAGATATAGGCATGCGTTAAATGGAGTTGAATTAAATTTGGTACGACCCTGGTAAAGTGCAAAAATTCGATTCAGGTAGAAGGAGCGGATATTTCGAGAACAAGTCACCGTTCGACGTGCAAAGACCACCTTGAAACGAAAACTGAATAAATCTGAAAGGCACACGCGACCGAACAAAATCAACAAAATCCTTTTCTTCTGCTCCAAAGGGTCGGAAACTTCGATAAACGAGAATTCGAATTTTGCGTTCGGAATATCGAAGTGGAGCACCGCTATTTTTAGGAGACTTTTTTTTTATTTCTAGGGTCTTAAAAGAAACCCACTTTGTATATACATTTTATAAATTTCATTAGATAGCTTCATGCGTTATAAAAATAAAAATTTCGTTAATATGATATTTAAAGATCAGCCGGAAAAGCGGCTGCCAATAAAATTTCGCAAATACCACATTATAGAGGAGAAGGCGATATTTATTAATTTCCAGAAGCTCACATAATGCCGCAGAATTTCTGCTCGACCACGCCATCTGGGACGATTTATTTCCAGCCATATGTTGAGAAATTAGTTCAGTGGAATTGAAGGATAAATAAAAGGCCTTTCCAACGATTCCACGCATATTTTATGCAGCTTTCAATGAGCGTTTTTACATGAAATGTATATCAATTTACAGGGCGATACACTCTAATGAAATATTTATATTCACTTTCTCAATTGCAGCACAAATTTTATTGTACCATATATTCTACCAGACAACCAAAACAAATTATCTAATAAGTAATTTGTTGTTAAAAATACCGATTCTTATATGTATACACAAACTTTTTACAACAATTTTTTTTGTACATAATATAGCCCTGTAGATTCACGTATTTTTGCTGCAGTTTCAGTAGTCACAAATACGGGTTTTTACATAAAATGCACGCATATGCTGCAGCGAAAACAAACACATATCTATTCCTTCTGCTAACACAAACAAAAGTGTTTTAAAATTCTGTGCCATCACTTTCACACTAACTAGAGGTCTTATTGATTGAATGCTAATTACCAATTAACGGAAAAAAATTAAACAAACATCGGGAATAACGTGCAAATGGGTTCGAAATTTATTAGATAATTTACTGACAGTAAAAAGTACGGGTAAAATAAACATTTTATTTTGTAGGAGCTATGAGAATGTCCTGGTAAAAACGTGACGTGAAAATGTATGGTTTCTTTTTTAAGGAGAGAATATTGGAATTTAAATAATCCTGTTATAAAAAAATCTTGTGTACAATATTATTAATATTTCCATACATACAATAAACGTTGTAAATACACGCTAACATATTCGGAATATAAATGCTCAACGAAAATATAATAGTCTTCTTCGAAAATAAATAGTCTCACATCCATATTATTTGCTCTCATATTACGAGAGTAGGTATTATTGTAATTCATGTTTTTACATTAACGAGCCTCTAAAACCGAATATATTACCATCATAAAGGGCGTTTGTATGAAAATAGATGCGCAAAATTACATTATGTACCTACAAAAAATTTTACTATACCTACATTACCTGTAACGTGGTAATAAACTGATGCGTACACTAAATAAAGGCATCGATTAAAACTATTCCAACCCTTAAAACTATTTCTTGAAAATTGTAAATTCCTTCGAGTTACCCAACATATTACATCTATTAGGTGATATTTTCAGCTAGCTCGTAACATTCCTCTTAGCGAAAGATAGCCATAGACTCCTTATTTATATAGGAAAATATGCGATACACAGATAAACTTTGGCCAAGTGCCAGTTGGTCAACAACCTCTTCAAGGTGTATTACCTAAGGATATTTAATTTTCGAAATTTACACACATATTTACTTATAATTTGCGTAAAAATCCAAAAATAAATTCTAATTTACTGTGAATACATCAATAAGCTTCAAGAGAATTTCGTAAAGTATAAATTACCTAAAACAAGCTCGAAAAAATGTAAATACGCCAACATAAATTTATTTATATAAATTTTATTTATGTGCATCTGAAGAAACTGTAACTTAATTACTACAATTCCCATCTCGATTTTTTTTTGTTTGTTGCATTGAATATTATAATCTGAAATCTGAAAGTCAAAATAGATAACGAAATGACCTTTTAGAAAAATCCCAAAACCTATTACGTCTAACTGTACACGAACATTTTTACATTACCATTGAATGACTTGTAATTTAGAAAAGATACAATCACCAGCATCCAGAATATCTGTGTAACCGGCTCTAATGAAAGACCATTGTGCCTTTTCTCGACGCCTTACCGTTCCTAATGGGGATTAAAATGAAGAACAACGCACAGGGAGAGAAAGCCTCATGCACAATCGAACCTTATTTTCTATGCTGTTCGATTATTCATTTCTCGTCGATGTGTAAGTTGATTTATACGACTAACGAAGGAATTTGTCTCCTGTCTCGTGTATGAACATTCTTACGAGCAAAAGCGCAATGAAAATCGCACCCTTGCCTAGACTTCAAAAATCTGTTCTAAAGAAAAATGATGTTTTCATCCCACAACTCAACAACCCCTCTCGGTTTCGGTCAACAAATAAACACATCTATCTTACCGAAAATACCACCCAAGAGAGAGAACATTCTCTAACTTTCAGTGGCGGGTATTCTACATTTATTTAAAACATTATTTTGTAACATTGAGTTGGTTAAAAATCATGCAAAAAGCAAAACACCTCGAAGAAGGGCATTTAAGATGCGCAGTATGATACAATATATCTTATTAAAAATTTAACATCCCGAGTAGAAGGCAACCGACTCTGATCTCAAGAAAGATACCGTACTCTTACAAGCGTACATAATAAAACGTTCCAATATTTGACATACATATATAAAGCAGCTTTTACCCCCGAATAAGAGGAACGTCTAGACAGTTATAGACGTATAGAATATCATGTAGGGGAGTGAAAAATAACGATGAGGCTTTCACAAAGTTATTTATTTCTTTGAAAAAACATTCTTTTGTGTAGTGTACAAGAAACTTGAAGCTATGGAGCATAAAAAATGGTAGGTAAGTGATATCTCCTATAAATAACAGCTTATTATATTTTAGTTATAGCAATCGATGCACAAACTACTCCTCCATGAAGCAAATATAAAGTTTCTGAACATACCTAATAGTTAATAGCAAAGTTATCGAGTACTGGTCGTGTCATAAACGGCCCAAATGAGACAAAATGCGGCTTGGTTAGCTGTCATTCTATCCTGCTTAGCACAATAAACGCTGGTCGGTATCAATCCAAAGATGATACAATTCAAATCTGGCCGTCATTTATTATGTACGCCTACCAGAATGATGCTATATTATCATCCGTCTGGTTCGGGTGAATGCTTTTTGTATTGGACGAGGTCTGATAGATGCACGGTGGGATTAATGCGCTCATGCGTTGGTCAATTTTAACAAACCTAATCTGCATATGAACTACCAATACCTAGATAATTTCACATAATAATTTTGTTTCATAAGCTTATTAATTATAATCTGTTTTATAGATTTATAGTTGAGTAGGTAGTTACTGTAGATAATAAAAATATAGAATATTCTTGTCCATTTTTTCCCACATAGTATAATGCTGTCAATCCGGATGAATATCTTGTATCCACCTAAATAAATTAAGTCAACGGAATAAATAAGTTTCTTGTGCACTCAATGGTTATCTTCATCTGCTGTGACACTTTGCAATTGACCTGCTGTTTCAACTCGTCCGTAGACAAATCGAATTTCATCGGACGGGAAATCTTTACGGTCTCATTTCCGAAGCGATTTCGCCAAAGATTTACAAACAAAATTTTCTGGGAACCTTCTCTGTATACGTTTTTCGCTTTAACGAAGAACTGATTCAATTTCTCGGACTCGGGATGGAAATAAACTCGTTTGAAAACCAACAAGGAATTCATTCAGTTATGTCGATGTTAATTTAATATCACTCCTTTAGGATATTCGTGTAAATTAATAAAGTATTGAAAAAGGGTAATATCTGACATGAGTTTGATATAAATTAGTTTTATTTTTATTGTGCTAGTTTCAAGTATTGAATAGTCGAAAATACACGGAAATGTAGTAGGCAAGAATGTAGTAAAATGGTTAGTTTATAGATTTGTGTGTATTTTTAGCTGCTGTAAAAACTTTTTTAATTCAGATTGGTTATTTTTAGTTTCGAATAAATATCCTATAAATTGGGATTAAACTTGTACTTACTTAAGTTTGTAATAACACTCAGTATATTATCTTACTAGTAAAATTCGATTAATTTTGATATGTTTCCAAAAAAAAACGCTGTAATTATTCCAAACATATTTAGAACTCCTCGACCGTTAAACCACAAAACTAGTTCAGTATTTCTTGCCTATCTAAAAAAAAACGTTATACGGCCCCTACGTGACGTTATAAAGTATACCGGAATTAGTAGTTACTGAAAAAAATGACCTTATGTTTCTGTGAGTTCCTGCTAACCATATTCAGAACGGCAGTAAACAATCAATACACGAGTATGGGAAACAAACAAGCCTTTTTTAGAATTCTATTTACATTAGTTTATATACACATCAATCAACAATTATTATTCCATTTTTTATACAACAGCTCGAAGCAAAACAAAATAAAGCGGTGTCAAGTCTGGCAACCGGTGAGGCCTACTAATTTATAATTCTTTAATTCATTGCGAATAATCTGCTTATAGTAGATCCTTTGAATGCATTTCAATCCTGTTCGCTTTTGTTCGGTGAAGTTATGATTCGGAACGATCCGTCGCGACAATGATTTTCTTTTACAAAGGTCGCCACTTTCGGGGGTTTTGTACTTTTTATTATGTCTACAGGCGGTTTTTAAAGCGAGCGGCGTGTTCGACACCTGTTGATATGCGATATTCGTCGAAATTCGTCGACACGTCGGCCCGAAAAACGTGCACAATTGCACAGATTTAATGAGTGCATAATGAGCATTTGTATGCAGATTTTGGAACTGTTTCGCATGCCAAAATGGTAATATTATCCTATACGTTTAGCCGAAACGTAGGTAATCGGAATTTTGTATTTCTTCTTCAAATTCCCTGTGATATGATGATGGAATTTACACTTATATTTTTATTCCCTCTCTCTTGCCCTTCTCTGCAACTATGTCACATTCTATAAATAAACTTGCGTACATATAATGGTTATTATGTGGTGCAATGTAGGAAACAGAAAAAGTATTAAGCAACAGACGCTCAAGGTTGAAAATGCCCGGACTAATTACTGATTATATTGTGTAATTATACAATTATTAAGTTGTTTGTATTTGTTGTTTTACGATGTTGCTTTAACATCGATTGTTTGGCTGGCATGGCCTTTTATGGACGATGCACCAATGCCAGCAGGGATACACCATTGTGCACTGGTTCGGTTTCGACTGAATTTATCCCAGGTCAGGGTTAAAAAACGTTGTTAAAAACAGGAAGTTTGGGAACAAATAAAACTTTTACTGCACACTGCGTTGTATGTAAATGTTCATTTGTAAAAATGTAGAGAAATAAATTAACAAAATTTTAACCAACATCTGAGTTGAATAAACTAATCACTGGTTAGTTTCATTTAGACATTTATGTCCCTCTCAGGTATCTACTGATAGATGAGTTTAGTACCTAATTAAATCCCATATACTTTTTAAGGTTAATAGATTTGGTAGTAAAAACACAGAGCAGTAATTGAAAAGTTTAATCCTATTCAAAAAGGAATAAAACTAAACAAAAGGAAGGCATGATTCATAGGATAATAAAATCAAGAACCTCGCACAAAAGGAAGTAAACTCCCGGACAAATGAGTTCTTTATTAGCTTCATATCGAAAATCCACGCCGAACAATCGTATCGATATCGTAAAAATTCATTTCCCAATTTTATAACCCGACTTGAATGGAATAATAAATCCTAAGCACCGACGCGACATACGGACTTACCCATTAAATCAGTGGTGTGGTAATCTTCCCTCGGGTCTAAATCACTGATGCTCTTTCTCCCAATTAACTTGGAACTGGTTGTTCATTTCAGTGCCCCAGTCACACACAATTTTCCTCGTTTCCTTTTACTGTAGGTTTAATCTTTATAAATTTTCGGTGTTTGATTTGTAAATTGGAATTAACAAACTGATTATCTCGGAATAGGTATGAGTAAGATTGTTGGTATTTTCTATTTATTGAGTGGTTACAAATAATGATATTGGAATATTACCTGTGAAGATTTTCTATAATTCTCCGGCGCTGTATAATACATATTCGCTAATGGATTTTGTCAAAGGTCGCACGTGATTATTTCCACTTTTGACATAGTCTGTTGTAAACGTTGTGGTTGTTAAACTCGACTAGAAAGGCTTATTCATTCGCCTTTATTACCATTAAATCATCAAAATGATTAATTGTACTGTTTCATGGCTGTTTCCATCAACGTTTTTCGACACAAATTGTACAATATCGAAATAAAGTGCACGCTGTTACACATAAGTATTCGGAAAATGAAGTTGTTTTACAAAATATGTCGCCGCATTTGAGTCAAGGTTACACGCACAAAATGCAATAAAATTATTGTAAATTGGCAACAAAGTTAAAATGTTTTTATTCGGTTCGTTATATTGAGGATTTCTTGTGTAATTCCATACCTTCTCGTGCACAGGTTTCATTTAGTAATTTGAAGAAAAGATAGGAATCTAGTTTAGGAATAATTTTTCATAAAACAAACAATTCCTACTTATTGCAACTGGAGATGCAATTCCAGCGAAATTTAATAATTATAGTTTGTTTCACGGAATTGTTTGTCGCGATTGAGGTCTTCTTGCTAATTATTCTTCGTTCTTATTTGTTTGTTGTTGTTCTGCTCTTGTTAAAAGATTTCTTGTGAACGTCGAGCGCCTGCATTTGCGTTAAAACAGTTAAAACAGTGGCATTGATGAAACTAAGGACCGCATCATTCTAATAATAACAACGCGTCTGGGCAACGACCTCAGAACTCCAAAATTATGTTACGTTTTTAACGGCAGTGGTGTCGAAAAAAGGAGTTTTTTTTGTTAACAGTAAGCGCTGATGTACTTATGAAAAGCATGTAAATTTCGGACTAAAATTAATACACATTTTTTTTATTATAAACAATGCGAAGTACGGGTAAATAAGATTAAATCCAGCTGGAAAATCTGTTGTATTTTTAGCACTCCACTGTCACAAGTTTCTTGCAGTCCAAAATCCGACGAGAGCTTAGAGAATGGGAATTTTCAGACTTATTTTCTTAACGTTTTTTTATTTCCGGCACGCTTGTATTTTGTATTGAGGTTATCCGAAACCTACTGACAAATGTCAGGGTTTTCTATACCTATTTACTACTAGATTTAAAAAACGATAATGAAATAATAATAATATTAATACGTATTTCGATTACTCAATGAGCCTGATGTTTCATCCTCGAGCTCTTTTCGAGTTGGATAAAACCTTTTCATTGGGTCATTAAGAGGCGACGATAAAATGTAAGAGGCGATACAAAAAAATTTTAGACCTCACAAAGCGTGGTTAATTCGAAAAATTACAGTAATAACCGTATACTTATGTCATGATGCACTTAAACTTAATGAAATGGGCAACAAACAACAAATTTATAGTGTAAGATGTAAGCATACGTTGTGTGGTTTTCTATCACGTTTTTTTAGGCTACATTGACTGCAGTTAGACGAGATTTTTCGGAGTATTTCGCAAATTAAATAGCACCGTCGTTTTTAATTTGTTTCATTTTACGCATCCTTTGCAAGCTTTTAATTTTTATGTAACGTTTCCTCTAGTTAACGCGTTTCGTTAATTATATTTATCCAATTATGTATTCGTGTTTTCATTAATTTGTCTTAACATAATACAAATTTATCGATGAACTTGAATACTTTTTTGAACACATCTATTTTTAATCGTAACCGACAAATTTAATCTCAAATCGGAAATCGGAGCGATATCAAAAACCAAACATGTAAAAAACATCCACGATTTTGGGGCCCGCATTCAGAAATCCGCGATTGGTTCAGTAAGGGATTCTAAAAGATCCGAAAATGAAGCTACTACCCACAGTTTTCCTGGTGGTGACAGTGTGTTCTTTCGGCGCTTCGATTGACCTGTTATGTCCGTTGAAATGGCCCAATTGCGGTTTGACCGTCCAGAACATCGTTTGCGAACGCGGCGAAACCTGCCCCACGGAACCCGGCTGCGAGAAAATCGAACCCGACGAAGAATTCTTGAAGTTTATCCTGCACGAGCACAACAGATTGAGGAACGAAATCGCCACGGGCAAAGAAACCCGAGGAAACACCGGCCCGGCGGCCAACATGAATGCCCTCTCCTACGACAAGGGCTTGGAATTCACCGCTTCTTGTAACGCCAACATGTAAGTCCGCTCGATATTACCCGCAATTATCGTTATCGTCACATTTCGCCGATCGGTCGGCCGTTTCAGGTGCAAATTCCAACACGACAAGTGCAGGGCGACCAAAAAGTTCCCCAACGCCGGGCAAAACTTGTTTTACGCCAGCGGAAATCAATCCGAGCTGAGAGGGGCCGTGGCCGCTTGGTTCGAGGAAATAACATTGAACACTCCAGACGTTATCGATAAATTTCCTAAAGGTAATTCATTAATTGTATCCCTAAAAAATTGATTTACGAAAAGTAATTTCACTGATAAAACCGTTAGAAGATTTAACTGCGCTACAATATAAATCCTCAAGGTTTGTATGGAAGAGACGTGAATTTAAAAGTACCACATATTCTACTATTATATTTACTATAAAGAATACAACACTCAATTTTTAAGGGATACCAATTAAACTAAATCGAACATCTTTAATATTCCAATAACTAGTGTTACAAAGAAGTGAGTGATAAAAATCAACAAAAAACTCTATAGTGAATATAATAGGTACGTTTTGAAATCAATACGATATCAACCAATTTTATGGTAACTGATTTTCCAGATCGCGACAATATCAGCCGCTTTATCCAGACCATTTGGGCCACATCGACCCATATAGGGTGCGCCCAAGCGAAGAAAACCGGCGAAACTGAACAATACGTGCTTGTCTGCAACTATGGTCCTGGTGTGGAAGTTGGTAAAAGCGTTTACGAGAAGGGAGAAGTTTGCTCCAAGTGTCCCGAGTCTGTAAAGTGCAACGAGCAGTATCCTGGACTATGCGGTGAGGCGGATGAAAGTCCATTGAACACTCCAAAAGAACCTCCTATAGGAGAAATTTCGAATGACAAAGATGCTGCTGCAGGTGTGGGAGTAGGAGGTGCACCAGGAATGGGAGGTTTCGGAGGGATGGGATTCGGCATGGGCGCAGGTGGAGGTGGAAGTGGATCTCAAAGCGAACAAGACAAAAATAACGAAAAAAAGAAAAAAACTACTAAACAGCAAGAGTCTACCATAACAACAACATATAGTACAAATTCTACTTATGAATCTACCACCAATCTAACTACTGAATCAACGAGCGAATCGCCGTTTTCCACAACCCTTGATCCTGAAAACAGTACAAGTAACCTCAATGGTACCACTACAAAAGATTCGGGATTTGTCCACACTAGCTCTAAAATTTTACTTACATGTATACTTTCCGGTTTCCTAGCTTACTGGTATATAATTTAAGTTAACTTGTTAAAAATTTACCTACTCATATGGTTGTATAAGTACCTGCTTCTATTAACTTGTTACGTACTCGAATTTTGAATTAAAAAATTACTAAGTATTTACTTTTCAGTTACTTATCAGTATTTACCTAACAGTTTATATTAAATATTTCCTCATCTAATTCCACTTTCCAGTAAAACTAACGCAAGTAAATCATAACAATTTTTAGGAAGGCACGATATCGGCCATTTCACGCAAATGATTTGGGCGAAAACCACCCACATAGGATGCGCCATGGCGAAATCTTTCAACCAACAGGAGAATGTAGAAGAATACTATCTGACATGTAATTACGCGCCTCAGGGAAACATGATCGGAAAGACCGTGTACGAAAGAGGCACGGGTTGCTCCAAATGTCCCAAGTCGAGAAAATGCAACCTTAAATATCCTGGGCTATGCGGAGACGTCCATGAGACTCAAATAAAACAAGGAAGTCGGGGCGCAACAATGAATGAAGATAGTGTAACAGCAGAGAGTGGATCAGTAGCTAGTGCAGCAACTGGAGGTGTAACTGATAGGGGTGTAACCGAAGAGGGTGTAACTGAAAAGGATATAACTCAAGAGGATGCGCCAAAAGAAAGTGCAATAGCACAGAATGCAACAGAAAATGCAATAACAGGAAATTACACTACCGATAGTAGTGCTGAAAATGGGACAGTAACACAGCAGTCAGTTGAAACTACTACACACAACTCGGCATCAATTATTAATTCATGTCTTCATTTAGTAATTGCAATTATTCTTGTTGAATTATTAAAGGATTAATCCTTCAAATCTATTAATATTTAATTTCATAAACACAGAATATATGAGCTTATAGGTAATGTGTAAATTTTAATTTCTTTGATATACATAAATGCATACATGTATGTTGGTATGTATGCTGGTTTGTTTATTGTAAGATCAATAAAATAACTTATAAATCATGAAAGCCTCAATTCCATTCTAACCACGTTTGAATATCTTCAACGCTTGTGAATACTATTTATTAATAGAACCGACTTCTAACAATAGTGTTACGAAGAAAACTGTTGTTGAGTCGTGTACCTCGTGTAGGCATTCGGATTTTTTTAATAAAAAATATTTTAATAAGGTTGTAAATACACAACAATAAGCAACGGTTTAGTAGCAAGAAAAAAGAGGTATATAGGCTTAGTTTATGTGATACAATTTTTGGTTGATGTGACAGCGCATGGAGATTTTGTAATTTTATATTTTTGAAAGAACCGACAAAAAAACCGTGAAACCACAACAAGTAATTTACCTGTCAGGAAAATATAACTGTGCGAGCCATTTACAATTACAGGAACCACAAAAGAGCATACTGGGCATTATGGAGGCTCCAAGGAAGTAATCATTATTCACATACTATTTAAATGCAAGCTTCGAAATTCAAATGCACGGACCTTTTAATCGTTAATTTCCAGTACGTTAATTATTTATTACTCAACGTTCCAACCTCTTCTAACGCGCGAACATGTCCGCAATATCGCGCAACTTTAATATCATCCGTGCATATTTTTCTTTGCGGCCAAATTTATTACGAATTCCGGGTACATGGTAACTCAGAAACGCCATTCGAAAAGCCGTTTCGGAATTAAAATAAGCAGACGTGAAGCAAACGCGTTAACGTTGCATAAGCTATGGGTGTAGTGTGTAGTTCGTTGGACTATTGCCAACGAAACGGCCACGCTGGGCCTTCAGTTTGTCACAACATTGAACACTCATCCCGAATTTACACCGGGCGATTATTTCCTGGATTATTTTTGCTGCCCGTTTATTGCCTTCATTTGAAGAAATTTCACTTTAAGATATTAACAGAACCTTCGCTAATTAAAATAATATTGCATCTCCTTAGGCAGATGATTGCTGAGGAGTTGCTATACATTTTTTGCAATCTTGCATATCTGGATAATTTCGTACGTGATTGGTGTGCTTGAAATTACCAATAAGCAAATTGTGAGATTGTAATGGAAGGTCTGGGAATGCGTTAAATGCTACAGTCGCTTTTTTTAACGTACGGGCTGGGATGTAATTTATGTAATTCACTGATTGGCATGTGTATAGGATTACTCAGAGGTGTAATCTCTACGTTATTTCAAAGTAATTTCAAAGGTATTTCGTCTAAAATAATCTGGAAAATTTCATCGGTCGACGACGAAACATTATTATGCGACTCGATATTTCCCGCGGTGTTTTCCCTGTTTCATTGGAGCATGCAAACCTGGAGACGACAGGAATGGCATTTTCGCCGAGCTCGCAATTTTCTTTATTATTCTCAACCTTAATAAAATAGCATGATAACGCGATGGAACGAGGAAACATCCGATATGGGAATCAATAGAGAAGTATTCAAGTATTCATTCATAAATACAATAAATTCGTTATTATTAATTCATATTTTGCATATTAATACAACAATCCAGTCTTTTGTTAATGCAATATTTCTTTACAAATAAATAATTAGGTCGAAATTACGTCTTGATAACTCGTGGAGCTATTAATGTTATTATAAAAGGCATTGTTTCAACCGATTAACACCCTATTCAACCTTCCTGTATTCGTACGGAGACCACCCAGACGCGAAAGTGGGTCGTGAAGATAACAAACCGATGAAAATGATTTCACATAAGTCTGCAGACAGTAGTAAACTATTCTATTATGTATTCTAACTAGATTATCTCATAGGAAAAGGTCAGATACTGAACTTATCTGGAATCAGAATTTTTATGGTTCGTACAAATTGTTATTCTCTCAAATATACTCTGTTAATACTAGTTAAAACTTTATTTAGATTAAACCGCTTTTCAATTAAAGTGAAATGAATCGATTAAAATGCACTACAAATTGAATGCAAACATTGACCGAAAGATTCAATTATTGCTGTCCGTTTTTGCTTAATTGTATGTTGTTGAACCAAAGAGTTTCATTGTGCTTTCACAATGCCCGTTTATAAATTAATCAGTTATACGTTTTTCCATACGAGGTTATCCAAAATTTACTGCTATCACCGTCGACATCAGAATTTAGAACAGTAGTTTGTAATACCTCGTTAAGAACATGTCAACATACATTTAAGGCATAAGTTTTATATCTTCCGTGACACTGACAAATCTCTAGACCCTTTTATAGACACCTGGGATGTCTGACAGTAAAAATCCGTGATCTTTATCGTGTCGAAGACAGGTGTATTGTTTTTCGATAATCTGGTAAAAAATGCCTTTTAGGAAAAGGATTCCGTATCTTTCGATCTTAGTTGTTAGACGAAATTTAAAACTTGCGGTTTGTTTTGTTAGACGCTTAATTTTATACCTTTTGTCTATATTTATGTGTGTTTTAATGCCAATAATCACCTTGTAAATGTACGTTACGTTATTTTACGGCGCCACTAATATTTTCATTTCTTTCGACACGTCGGATGGTTGTTGCCATTTTTCAATAAATAATTCATTAATGATTTGTCCAGATAAAAAAGTTTTTTTTCTATTAATATTCCTAACCATGCCGCCCGCATCCTTCACCTTGCTTAAAGGAAACACCTATCTGATTGAGATGAGGATATTTGTTTTGCAGATTACATGACTTTTAAAAGAAATTGGTAAATTGTAAAAAGCAGTTATCCAAAATCGCGAAAATATGTGAATTGGAGAAAGCATTATATAATTCCAACAAAATCATCAAAAATTTCGATTTCGATCATAAAAACCGAAATATTTGAGTTTCACTTGTCCGATAATGTTTACACAAACATTTAGTAGTACGTCGTAAAAACTCATAAGCCCAGCTGTCGATTTTATTTCGCCAGTGAATTATTACATATATCAAGTTTTTAATAGCTTCGAATCGGGGTCAAAGATATCCGAACATGAAAAAGTAAAGCTTGTCATCATCGACAAGTCCGGCCTAACATTAAACACAAATGCAATTTGGGCTGGTTCTTAAGAAGCGATTTAATTATACCGCTTCGAATCGAACAATGGTCTATTGTAATTTTTAATTCCCGCTACACGTGTATATTAGTTATGCAATAACTCACAAGTTCTTCCTCTTTCAATATTGACCCGAAAGCTCTGTGTCTCGGCGGATATTCGCTATAATCGCCGTACTCGACGGCGTCCTTCCAGCGGGATACGATCGTTTCAGCGTCCTGGCGCCATTCGATAGTGATAAAAAAATCAATAGCAAGCAGGAGATGTCTTGTTAGCGGATAGTTTCCAACCAGGCGGAAAGATTGTTTTGCAATCGGGGGTTGAAAATCTTATATGCTGTTAATGAAATCGTAAATGAAATCGTTAATGAATGAGACTGGCAAGTTCATGCATAATTCAGGTTCATTGGCACAAATAGCAGTAAGCGTGTTGGTTTCCGGTACATGTAAAAAGGGCCATAGTCCCGTAATTTGTCTACGCTTCCGTTTGGGCGCGTATTTGATTGATTGGGCGCACCTTTTTTGATCTACTAGACGCGGCATTTTTCTATTTTCATGGCCTGTACGCGTCACGTTCAGCTGGCGTTACCTTTCTACAATTGAATTGTTTTCTTTCATTGTCATTCAGATTTTTCGAAATGAGCACGTACTGGAGCTGATCCAATCAAATATTTAAATGATATTACTAATTATTCTCGGGCGCGTGTAGCTATAAAAATTTGATTATTACAAAATATTTTAGGAAAAATAATCGAGTTCGATGGCCTGGGACTGATAAAAGCGAAATATTGAGCACAAAATTTTATAATTCACTGTATATAACTGACTATTGTGTCATTAAAATGATATGTATTCCACTACCAGTAGAATATCCACCTACTAACCTTATTGGAAGCTACGAGTATATCCATTATTTATCGTAAAGGAATCGACCTAAAATATAAAGAGTCAATTACGTGAAACTTCAATACGGTCTGGGTGCCGAGGGGGCGATAGCTTTTCGCTTTTCTCAACTTCCACTCGCTTTTCTGTAGCTGTTCTCCGGTCTCTTCTTTCTCCGGTTGCCGTGGAAACTCATTTTCATGGGACTATGCAAATCGTAATGCCAATTGATGACACTGCAGCATTATCGGAGAGCCCTCCTAATCGGGAAAGCCCGGAAGAAAAATATCCAGCGAAAATTTCATTTCTTATTCGCATAAAAAATGATCGCTTATCGGAGGTCCCGTCAATATTTTTGGCAGAGCGGAAGTTCATCGATAAAAAATTTCATCATTAATCGCGACCTATATATTTTATAAATTGGAAGAAACGCAGCGAGCCGAAGGGAAGTTATAAAGTATGAATTAGTAAAAATAGTAGGTGGTTTTACCGCAGATAAAAATCTAAAATTTAAAAGCAGTCTGCAGCGAATCCATTAGGGTCGTTCCCGAAGGGAATTTCTACATCGTGAATTATTTAAACAAATTTGTATGTCATCTAAACGAGAGTGGGAGAGCTTTTTTGTTGAACGGCGCCTGGTCTAATTGAAATTAACGGATTAAACGCATTTGAACAATAGCTCTGCTGCATCCGCTAAACAATTTATTATTCATTACTGATTAGGCAGGTCTGAAAGCCCACCTACAGAAGATATAAGAGTGTTTTTAAATAATGAATATTACATACTTTAATTAAACTTTTTTAACTAGAACTATAGTTACTGGTGGATAACTTTTTGGACTTTGTTAGGAGGAAAATCGAAGTTGCATCCCAATAAGTCTCATATTGTTTGTATCTCTTCGCAGGCGATAAAGAATTGATCTAATTGCTACCAGTGCCAAAGCCAATTGTCCGTGAACATTGAAATTATTGAAAAATATTAGAGTTCGCCGACCCGTAAACACCCGAACGCGATGTGTCACCGACCCATTCAAAAATTAATCGTTTTTTTTTTATTTATAATACCGAGGATGCTATATTGTGTAGGAATCCTACAATGAAATTAATGGTTCGCGAGCGACGACAAATTCAAAATAGCTATAAATTATCCGGAATTTACTCTAGAAAAAAAAACGTTTATTTCAAAGGATGCTCGCTTTAATTAAGCGGTGACGTCATAGTGAAATTTTGTTGAAGATATTATATGTAAGAATAATTTTATTAATTTGAAAATAGGGGCTTCCTTTTTGGTAACATTGTGAAATAGTACTTATCATAAAACTCTACCAGTTTTTTTGTGTTTGTCTATATTTATGTAATTACCATGACCCCGGCCCATCCTATAATAGAACATAAATTTCTCTCATCGCCTTCGAACGCTCACATTATTCAGCAGTCAAATTAGGAAAACACATGCAAAAAGCAATGGTATAAAAGCGCACACACGCCCTAGTCTTAACTAAAATGCAAAATATCGACTCGTTCATCGCTAAACCATTGCTGCACTTTTGTGTGCATTTTCGTTAATTAGACACAACTCGATGATTACTACGTATGTGAATTGCGATTTCATGCTTTCGTACTCGACGCGTAATCAGCGAATATTATACGGGAAACGGCGACAAATTGATCCTTTGAATAATTTGAACATGTGTAATTCGAATTAGTTCCATTCGGTGAATTTTTGGGCAGTAGGGAAATTAGAATTATCGAGTGAATTGCACCGTTGGCTGCGCATTTTGGTAAATGGATTTTAACGAACTCATTCACTGTTAAATTCATTAAATAATTCACTACCAAAGTATCTATTCCAAATTCATTAAAAGCACTCAAAATTAATAAAATAACTCTTTGAATAATTCCGATTGCTGAATAGGTACTTAGTTAAATGGTATGGAGTAGACTCGACAACTTCTTGTTACGAAAGAGTCGCTGGTAATTACATTTTTTTGGGTACCTAATAAAAGGCATCCTTATCTTTTAGGTACACAAGCTTTATATTAATCACTTGGAGTTCAAAGTAACCATATCAAAGTGAAGAACAAACAAATTTCGAGATGCGTTATCAACGTTTTACCGAGAACGACGTGATAATATCCAAATAGTGAATGAAAGAAGATTTACGATTAAGAAAGTTGATGGTAATTTCGGTTTTAAACGCTTTATAACGATGTTAATTCTCTATTAATTTGATTAATTGCCCGGAAATTTGACTACATTACACCTAATGAATTTTAAGTAATGAGAAATAATTTGGTATTTATTTTCACTCATTTTCCTCCTCCAGTTTTGTACTCCTTTCTTTACATGTAGGTTATATTTTTGAATATAAAAATTTATGGTAGAAATCAATGTTTGTTCCTAAAGAAAATTTCTTTCGATATATGGTCAACTAATCACCCAATCAAGCAATCAAGCCAAATATGTCAACAGAAATTCTTCTGTTCGAGCACTCTTTGTCAAAGTCAGGGTCGGAATAGCCAATAAAAGATTTCTTTAATAATTAACAGAATGAATAATTTACAGATTATTACGAAGAAACTACTTAAGCTCTACAAATCCGGTAGAAATTTGTTCCAAACACTAGCAGGAAAATTAGTACCATAAGTATTAATTTACAGGAATTATTTTCATACCATTAATTAAATCGTAAAAATACATAAATAATTACTTAATATTATTAAAAAGAGTATTCCCTCTCTGTCCAAAAAAGGCAGAAACTCTTCCAATTCCCAATTATTGTTCATTTAATCCTATACCAGCATGGCTTAACAGCTTTAAATAGATTACAAGTGTGCATGGCTATGCACGCACATATTATAACACGCCCAACTTCAAATACGAAAACAAAATCAATATATGACACTTAAAGAGTATTAATCAATTGTCCATGCGACACTCCTTCCATCCATACAGCTGTAGAAATCGATGTGAAACAACAAGTGAAGAAAATTTTCGAAAATGCAAATGACACTAGTACAAATATAACCTATTGTTCCATAAAAAAGAGTTTTCCTCGTACACGTTCGTTTTATATTACCGTCATTACTGGCAGACACTCCTTAGACATTGTTGGCGTTATACACGTGGAGAAATATGGAGAAGGGATGCCCAACCAAGGGTCGAATATTTAGGGCGAGGTAAACGCGCTATAAATAAAATGCATTCCGTTTCATGTTTGACGGCGTTAAAGTAAGGGCGTGGAACAGACTATCATTTATTTTTCTACCATTTTTGCCTTCGTTTTTAATTAAAACGACGCCACTTTAATTTGTTTCCAAACGTTACAGTTCATCCTCTTCAACTTGGAGGGTGGAATTCGAACACCTCTTAAGATTCCTTGTGCAGATACTTCAACTCTTGTATCCAGTTTCAAAGGATTACAAAATTTATAACGGAAACATATTCCACCTATTTATTGTGCTCCCGATTCGTAATAATAATTATTAAATAAATAATCGCCTTCGCGAACTGACCTATTTGCACCAGGAGTTCCTCATCATTCGGTGAGTTGGCTCCATTCCAAGGAACACAATGTCGGACTGGATATCCGACGACCGACTTAATTTTCTCTTCCTTGTGGATGCAAAACGGACCGGCCGGTTTTAATAAAGCGCCGAAGCTGCGAAGCACGTCTCGGTAAATATTAAATTTAGTAATTTCATTAGAATTTTTATGGTGGCCTCGTTCTCCCAGCGTCCAATCCAATTTATGGTCAACGTTTCTTGATTTTCCGGCTGAATATAGGCCGTTGCTTAAGGTCAAAGCTAAGCATAGTATTTTAATTCGACAGTTGGATAAATTGTTGGCGATGATAAACTTCACTATCATTAAAATTGGCTTTTATTACTTGCATTATAGAATTAATAGGTATCATCGTCCATGCTGCTGTTGTTCATTAAATTAATTAAGATGCGCAATGACAACGAGAACGCTTATTAACTTATTATTCTGTTGGTATTACTTTCTAGAATTTATGTAATGTTGTGTTTTAGAAGCAACATAACCGTATAATTTAATACGCGGAAATTTATTAAATTTTTGGTTTTGTTTATTGGAAATTACTTAATCGAATTTGCTTTTTTTATAGATACTCGTAGGTATACTTAACTTCCTTTGTTACATCTTTCACTTTTCAGCGCCTTCGCATTTCCTAATGAAACTTGTAGAAAAATTTATCGAAACAATCAAACATTTTTCGACTAATAGGTGCACGTGCAAACGAATTTGGTAGTGTCGAAATTTTCCTCCGATCGTCCTTGTTCCACTAAAACCAGCTGAAAGTTTTCAGTCGGTGTATTCGAATTTTTACAGCTCTCTAATATCTTTGTTAGACGTTGACTGTATTTGTTTTTTCACACTTACTGACCATGTCAATAAGATTATTGTTATTATCGTGAGCAAACATTCTCACGAACACAGTTGTAATCTTCGATGGAAAAACGGAAGAAAAAAATCTAATAATATCCTTATACTGGGTAATTTTTAAATTTTCTATAGAATTGTTGACTATACTAAACTCTTGGAAGTTACTGAGATCACCCTGTAATGATTCGAAATATTTGGTCAGGTTTATTACACCATAAATTTAGTATTTATTTTGGATCTGTTTGAATTTCGATAACAAAGTGTAATATGCATAGTTTTGGTATTGAATTTGGCGTACAAATTTTTTCCTAGGTATTTAATGAATTTTTGAATGTATGCAATTTCGAGTTTAAATTGAAAAAAAATCGGTAGTTGAATATACCTAAATTTAAATACCTACACAAGTGAATCTGAAAAATGCAGTTTTAATTACTTTACAACATCGAACAAATATGCATATTTCTTGTTACCAATTAACCTAGTTAGGTTATAGGCCAGTTTATTAGTCTTACGTAATTTTATCAACAGAAATGAAAGTGATGAATGGAAAAAAGATAAAGCTTGTAGTAAAACTTTTTGGTGATTAGTTTGCGAGCATTCGCAAATGAAAATTGAAAATATTTTCGGTTTAGTTTTAATTCAAAAATGAGGTGATGAAGCATTTAAAAATACTTGTCATGTTAATGGAGAACTAATTTTTCAAAAATAATAAGCCAACTGGAAATATTAATTAACCTATTTATTTATTCTGTACAAACTATTTAGGCCATTGTTAATTTTGGCACAATCTCAGAAAAATATCCTGAATGAATGTTTATCCTGAAACTTTAAACGCAACATTATATCGAATATCAAATAGAAGTTCCCTTTTTATTTATTAAACCAATTTTAATTGCATTACCACCTTTATATCATCGAGTTATATTTGTGCTAATAGTTTTCTTTGTTTGAAGTTTAAAAGTAAATAGTATTTGACCTGCACTTAGATGTGACAAAATATTGATTCATCACGAAAAATGAGTATTTTTTTAGACATTCATTTCCGTCAAACATCTGTGGTTTTCAGACAAATATTAACTGAGTCAACTGAAAGAAAACGAAATTTTCATTCATAATCAACCGCGATAACGTACACCAAAAATCCTAATAATTCGGTTTAATTTTATTTGAATTATGATAATTTTTTTAGATCATTAGACCAAAATAACCATTGTTCTCTGAATGACGCTAACTTAAATTAGCCTGTCCAAATAATTTTCAACTGGTAATTTATCTTTCCGATTAACTCCCTTGATACTCCAACTTTTTCGATTTAATTCTCCGCTGCATTGCACCGAAAACTTCAATGAAACTACACCACGGATTTCTGCTAACCGTTTCGCATACTTTAGCTGGCATATTGTCGTGGTTAACCCTAGAATATCCATACTCTCATACTCAAATCCACTCCTGTTGGTATTTTGATACTGCCTGAAATGCTGCAAATGCTTTACGCTCCAAAAGAGATACGCTGTTATTTTGGACAGCGTTATTTTGGAACTGTTTGTGAATACCTATGCAAGTTTACTTTAAAAATATACTCAAGTCTTGTGTATATGTAACAAAGAATATAATGATCATTATGTGTAGTGCACATATTTTTCCCGGAAAATCACCTTTACGGAGCGGTTTCTATAGATACCGCTACCTGTTAGCCATTATTCGAGCAGCTGACCGTTTATCTTTGCACATTTTCGGGTCGAGACATGAGCCATGCAGTCTATTATTACCATTGTGACCGCTCAGTCTCTTCAGATCGGCGTTTCGGCGAATCTCTTGCAATTTTTTGAGGTAGGTAATTCCATTATCCGGCGAGATTTTCGGCGAATGCTCCGTGAATACCCCGGCGTCGGTGCGATAAATACCGTCGCCCATCTCTAGGATCTCGAAGAGGGGAACTGAACGCGACCAGGTTCGGAACCAACTCGCGATCGAGTCCGGTTTTCAGTCATAAAGTGTGTGCCTAAAGATAGCCCGATAGAAACTCCGGTTGAAAGCGAGCGCGCGTTACGCCGGATTAAATTTGCGAGAGCCGGAATAAAAACTTGGATTAGCAGTGTTATTTTTTTTGGTGGATTTTTCGCTATTTGTGAATTTGGTGAAAATGAATGTGCGGCAAATTTTGGTTGTTCTGGGCCTTTGTGCCTTTGTAGGAAGTGCGCCTAACACAAAAGGTATATTTTTTTATTTATTTTCCACCCGGTTATAAATTCTGTTTCCAGGATGTTGTAGGAAAACGCAGTTATAATTTCCAACACCGGCCAATTATGTAGATTAATAAAATAAAATTAAATACGTATACCAGTTTTCAAGTACATTATGCGCGGTATTCATGGTAAATGAATTCGAATTAATATTAAAATTGTTGAATCGGCAAATAAACTTAAAAACTTACCTACTTGAATTTGAAGGTTAATAGTAAATATATTACGAAAATTCGTTATTGCCGCTCACGCACTATTTGAAGTGATTTTTTAGCAAATATTTCCAATGAATTCTCGTACAATAAAGGCAAAGAAAACGTAATTACAACTGTATTATCCCGAACCTGTTCCAACCGCGAAGAGCGCGTAAAAGGAGAAGTTTTGCTTTTATTGTGAAATCTATTCATTGCACTGTCCATTCTTGGGTTACCTGTAATCTTCCCATTGCGATCGAGTTTTATTTTAGCAAATCCCTGAATTCCAAGGGAGATTCAAAGGAGCTTAATTTAGTTTGTAGGTAGTTACTTATCTACCTACTACACTTTTTGCTGAAATTATCTACTCCATTACTCTTTATTATACTTTTAAACCAATTTTCATCGCTCGTTAAAGTAAGCTAATAAAATTTCCTCTCGTTTTGTTCCTGCACTTTTCGTTATTTATGTAAATTGTATAATTCATCAGCCATTAGCCGAGTGCACGCGATAAAATTTGAAATGGTATAATTATTATATTACTTACAATTAACATACCTGATCATTTCGTGCTTAAGTGCATTAATAAGCACTGTTGCTTTCCTCGCTATCGATTGTCTAGTATAAACTCCAATTTCCACAAGGATCACACGCCCATTTTTAAATGGAAATTCCACATACTTCATGTAGTAGGTTGTAAAAATTTTCTCCTATCAATTTTTCCTCGGATCTTTTATGTCCATCATCGCACCTTAATGGTAGTAAATTCTTCGAACGTATCTATGGAAAACATCTCTTTCTTTCGCCTCTCCTCTATTCCCTTTTTGCCTTTCGAGGCGGCGTTATTACGGCAAGAATTTCTCCGTGTCCAACGTATCTTTATTGCCTCGGCTTTAATCGTAAAATGTGGCGACATTTCGTGAAAATATTATTCATGATGTGGAAAACAAAAGGCCTAGAGGAGTTTGGCGTTATAAGGATGGATGTATTATGATGTTTTGGGGGTTGTTTCGGGCGATATGTGGATGCATTAACGGGGTTTTTATCTGCTTATTCCACTCACGAGATGTATTGTTTGAGTTCTACATACGAAACGTTGTTTTGGTATTGTGAAATACCGAAGAAACTAGATCAAAATTGATTTATCTATTTGTTTAATGTCAAACCATGTTAATGCAACTAATAACGATTTAACAAACAACGCATTGTATTGTATTTTTAATGCCGATTGGTTAACGTATATTTGCTTTGCTATTCGGATTTTTATTGAAGAAAATTTTATCTAATAGAAAGTTATAGAGAATAAGTAAACATGCATACGAGTATTTACAGAAATCTTCAGTTTACTTTTTAGCTTATGTAATTTGTAATACAAGCTTTTACCCAAAACGGTGATACTGCTAATGTGCTTGTTAACGTTTTATAATTTAAAAATAATAAATTTAGTTAATAACAAATTTACGTAAAGTTAAATAATTGAATCGTTGCATCTTTAACAGCATGTACTTTCCCAAAATATGATTACGAATATATGCTTATGTTACGTGCAAACGTGATGTAATTTGTATAAATGATACATTCATTAACAATATTTTTCTTGCAAGAGATGAAAGATCAAAAATTGAGTAAACATCGAAAACCATTCATTTAACCTTCCAAAGTTTTTGAATAATCATTATTTAGACTGTATTTATAAAACAATCATTATTTCATTTAATTGAAGCGATAAGGTGATGTAAACATTCTTTGGAATCATAGGTTATTTATAAGTAGTGTTTTATGCTCTAAATTAGTAGTAATATTACACTTTATACAAAATCTTATTTAACATTACTTTGGGCTTCTTGATTCATCAAAAAATTTTCATTCCAATCAGCTACAACAAAACCCACTTAACCACCTTCATAATTATTATCTTACCTCTAGACCCGATAAGGTAGTTCATAGTGCTGTCTCCAGTCGATTTTATTCTCCTTTAGTATCTCTATTTGGCTTAATCTATCTTAATTTATGTGACTCTAACAAAGGGTTAGTACTTGCCCATTAATGGCTTCATTTTGTTTTTGTCTACAAATTCCTAGGGACCTCACAGTCAGTATTTAAAACTAACATTGTCCCAACTATATGATTAAATTTTGATTCGAGCCATAACTCATCCGAAAATCACCTTGTAGTAATTTATTCTTACTAGAATCGAGCGGATAAAAAACTGTTCGGAAATTCAAATAGGAAAATCTAACGTGCCTTCTTGTGTTCACGTGTTAAAAATTAACTACTATTTAGAAAGATAACTATCGACATTCACGTGAGTAATAAAGTCTGTCGAGAAGATTATAGTGTTTGTGGTATTGATGAATGAGAATTAATTAATTTTTAAAAATGTGTATAAAAAAAAGTTATGTTTTTCGTCTATTTTCTACTAGAAGCGCATGTGAAATCGCTCCTATTTCCGTTATACAGAGTGCCTCATTATAAACGCGCACAATTTTTTACTCTGTTTTATGTTAATTAACCAAGTTGGAAAGTCGCCTGTAATTTCCATATTATTTTCAACCGAAATAGATTATTCCAATGGCATTCATAGTACAACTAATAATAGCTCCTAAAAACCACTACAGTAAATGAAGCCTTTTTTTTGGCACGCCCCATATCTACCAACCGGCTGAATATTCATAAATCATTACGCCTAACTCATTAAATTATTGCCTTATCGTCGAAAATAGCCATGAAAACGCTAGACTTTTAACATTTTTATTAACGTTCGCATTTTAAAAGAAAAACCTGAATAAAACATGTGCCCTGTTCCGCGGCGACGGCACGGATTTGATTTATACCAACCCTTCTGAGCCTGAATTTCAGGACTACGAAATTAAGCTCCGCATGTGGAATCACAAAAATTGTAAATCGCACGATTGATGCACCGTTTCAAATTAACTCAACGCTTTGTAATCGTTCCGTCTTCGTTCAACTGCCCCTTCCTCGAAGAAAGCGCTATTGCCGCTTTTGTTCGATCATTTTACACTAAGAAAAGGCTTTTATTTGCATAAATTCCTCGGTTTAATACTGTTCATAAATTTAACGAAAGTCCCTTCCAGTGGAGTTATTTATAAACGCAAGACTTATGGGATACGAGCTGGCTACTAAAATTATGTGTAGGTAGCCGGCCGTGTAGGATTGAAAATTGTAAATAAAATTAGTCAGCATCATAACATATTTATTTGCATAATGATGCAACCGGATTTTCGAATCGGGTGCAATTGAACTTTCATTCTCGTAGGTAAGTGAAATGAAATTTTTCGTACCATTGGAAACATCATCGAAACCTTCGGCCTTAAAATAGTTTCCTCTACAGCGAAACGTAATTATTATAATTGTTTATTTACAACACAATAAGTCACGTTTCGAACGGAACGCTATCGTAAATTCATTTTTCACGGCCTATTCGAGCTCTTTTAATGGATTCTCATTTTATTAATATCCGCAGTGGAAAGAAAACTGGGAAAAAAATATAACGAACACAAACATGTGATTTTATGGGCGTGTAAACCGAATTCTCTATAAGAAGAGGAAACGATCCATTACTCGTACTAAAATGTTAAGGAAATTTAGTACACGGCAGGAATTTTTAGATGTTTTGCTTTATAAATAGATTTGTATGTGGATGCAGTTTGGCATCACGTGTATGGAGCTATTTTAAATAGATGGGTAAACACTTATCGGTGATTAAATACAGAAAATATTTAGTTTTTATTCGGCATTAGCATAATAACAGTCCGTTTGCCAGATTTCAATCGGGCATAGGGGAAATTACATTGCGAAGTGATCAATGGCTGGATATTAACCGGAGTTTGATAAGGCAAAAACCCGACTACGGGTTCATTAAATTTAATTGCAGAATAAACATGATCCCTCTTAATGGCGACTCGGTAAAAACCGGTAAAAAACTTCACTGGTTCTGCATTTTGTTTCAATAATATTAACGGTGTTGTTACTTATGCGAGTAAACAATCTTTCATTCGTTAAAAGGAATAATTGTAACAACGGATTTTAATTAAATGGATATGTCGTAACGATGCTGTACCCAATCAACGAAAGCGTACTGATTGATTGATTTCGAGTAGAAATTCGAACGTGTTGTTTTGATGTATTACGATGGAAAAACGCAGGATATCGGCGTCGTTTGTTGATTAAGCGATGACTTAAAGTTTACATGAAAAGAAAGCTCAATTATAAACCTAATGGGTGGGCCACTTTTAAAGTTATTTCTAATTCGCTTAAAATATAACGAAGAAGTTAGTTAACACGCATAATATAACAACATATGTATTACTACAGTCCGTATCCACAACAAGTCTTTATGTTGAATTAATAAAATGTTATTGACATATCAAATTCACTTACATTTCCGGTGGAATTCGATGCGATATGCAATATTTCCATAGTTTGTTTTACGATTGAAAGCCTCTATGGTTTGATGTTTGACTATAAAGCTCCCAGCTCTTGTGTAGGTATCGTATTTATCGATAATAATCCACCTATCATAACAAAGTCATGTCAATGCCCGATAAATTTGATCTCGAATGTCGAAATCAAAACTTTTCTAATGCTGGTGCTTGATCATGTATACGAGTGGAAAACAAACTTCCATTTAAGAGTTGTGCAGGTTCGAAATTAATAAATTAGAACTTATCGCTGTGATTAATCGATCGAAGCTTTCTGTTTGAAGTTGTGACATTTAATTCTAGTTAAATTTGTGATTGATGATTGTAAAAAAGGCGCCTGATATACGTAATAACCATGCTTAACACTTGATGCAAGCACTTGGTTTATCTCGGATATTGTGGCACTAATTATAATTTTCCCATACTCACACACAATCCACAATTATTTTCTCTCTACCAAAACTATGTTAATTTTATACTTATTAAGTGCCACATGTTTAATTAGTTTGTTATCTATAATATTCGAAATAAATTTCCGAATTGTGTTGGAAACTGAATATTTATTAAGATCCTTATCGTAATAACTAGATAGATATTTTTTATACCTACACTCCTTTATTATTTCCAGGCAACCGGGCCTTATAATCCTCATTCCTATTCTAATAGACCAAGTGACATCGTGATATACGATATTTGATTTACAAACCATATGTGTTCACGCATCTCTCTCCCGAACGGTTTATTTTTCACGATCCGAAACGCTACGAAATGACAAATCATCCTTTTCAATAACCGCGAAGTATAAAAGTCAAACGATAAATAATTTTTTAAACAGCTTTTTAAGCATTCAACTCGTCGGGGTACAAAAGCCCTATTAGTAGGTCGAAGTAACCCCCGCTGTTGAAGGTTAACCCCGGGGTGAATCCCGGCTTTTCGCTAACGCCGGAATAGTATCGTACGCATCGTAAAATCCCCCTTAAAATCGAATTAAAAGTTTGCTTGAAGTTTGTGTTCAGTGTACTTGTAACGAGGTGGATTGTTAGAAGTACGTTTAGTAACTCGGTAATTTGCAATTTGTGTAGTTAATTAAGCGAGTATCTATGTGATTAAAAAATAATTGGTTTAAAGGCAATTTAGGGTTTTTTAAATGAAGTAAAGTAAGCAATTTTGCATCTTTCGTCAGCTTTCCATTAGCACATCATAATCGGTTACATTCCATTTTGTTCGGTGCACATCTATTTTTATCATCTTAATACATCAGAATGAGCACAAAGAAATTACTTTATAAAAATACGAGCAGACGGAAAGGGTTCGTATTTCATATCTCTCACCCTTTTTCTTTCTATCCGTATCTGGGTCGCCTTATTTTCGTAGCAAAAAATTTAATCCTCCGCTTCCCAAACTCTCTAGCGCCGTACCTCAAGCCTGAAACGACTGGAGCGGTATTTGGTTGCCCTTTAGCATGATATTTCGTTTCTCTACGGCCAGGTAAAATCTACCTATACCGCATTTTTTTCCATCCTGACCTTCCCCATCGATTTTGCCGTTATCTAAGTTCCAACAGCGCCGTATTCACATAAATTACACATACCTAAAATTTGATGTTTCTCTCAGGCGGTACACAATGCTGTCCCGGTTTATGTGGCACTTTAACGAAATTAGGGGCAGCTGAAAAACCAAAACCGCTACCCCTATGTTTGTTATATTTATAGCGAATGTCTGTTCACATAAGCCGAGGGGCTCGCTAATTGCTTATTCAAATGGTTTTTGAAAGGAAGTGTTAGAGGTATAGCATTATTCATCACCTAATAATGAAAGAATAACAATAATATAATTTTTTAATGGCAAGTGTATGTGGCGTAAAAGTCTTTAATTGAATTAATAAGTACACCCACTGCTTGCAGAAAATAACTTAAGTTGAGGTTTAGTGGGCTAGCTTCTTTATCGAAGCGCATTGTAAAGAACCGAACAAAAAAAAGGTTAATGGAATATTCATTTTGGCGCCTTTGCTAAGCACGAATCAGTATAATCTGCAATTCAAATTCCGAATCAACATAATTCCTGGATTCTATTTAACTAGAATTTACGTCCGCGTAATCAGCGTACAGCTGATAAAGGGTTTTACGTTGTTTTTTTCGTATTAACTAATTCCCAGGAAAATTAATTCGACGCCTATTCTCCAAGTGCACGTTTTGATTGGTCGTTTTTGTCGCAGGAAATTCAAAACCGGAGAATATAGAAGACACGTACGGCTCGTTTGTGGATGGTGATAATGACATGCAGAATGACGATTTTGACTACGGGCTCGATGAGGAAGGAAGTCCCCCGCAGGAGGACAACAATCTGTCGCCTCCGGAAGAGCACGCCGAATTCATCTCCAAGCCCGGAGTGTATCCAGCGACTATCGGGGACAGCATATATTTACCTTGCGAAACGACGAATCAGGGTGAGTTAATTTTTCAGCTTTCCCCGTGCCGGATTTTATATCTGCCGATTTGCAGAAATCGTGACGATCTGGGAGAAGGAAGACGCCGGTGAAAAGATCCTCCTATTCCAGGCCGGCGTGCCTATGAAAAACTCCGATAACGTGGTTCTCAACGCGAACAACACGTTGAAAGTGCACGTGGAAAAACCGACCGATTACGGTGCATACGCCTGCATTTTGATGAATGACGCGGAAAGCAGGCCCGCTCTCACCCATCAAATCGTCGCCGCCACACCACCGGCTATTCGGGGTATATGGACCAACAAAAACAATGAAACTGTGGTAAGTGTAATTCACACCCTGTATAACATTATTATTATATCGCCTCAAACTTTACACCTGAACAGTTTTTTTATTACAAACAAACCTATTGTCGACGTATTTACAAGCTCTTATTAACATACTGCATTTTAATTGCTCGATTATTCAAATAATTCCGATTTTTTATAAACGGTGCGTTGTCCCGGTAAAACCGAAAACTTTAAGGAGTTCCCTTTTTTAGTATGCGAGGAATTTAAAGTGCATTCGAATTACGAAATAACGGGTATTTCTATAATTGAATGGACACTTTTTCTTTTTTATGAGTAATTTCGATTTCATAGATGGTATAGACATTAGTATCTGTTGATTAAGAGAAAAGTTATTTTTTATTTTATTAAATCCGTTCCTACTTTTTATGACATCAACATGAATATTTTATGGGCAATTCGGCTATGTTGATGAACTAATAATCGAATTAATTTATTTAGAACTATGTAATAGGGGCCTTCTAATCAATAATTCATATGTAATAAACAATGTTATTTTAGCTTCCTTTATTGTTTATTATAAAATCAATACCACGAGGAATGAATTAAGTAGTTACTTAAAATTACTCATATTTTTTATTGATGAGTAATAATTTATTAAAAAAAACTTCACGTTTAAAATTATTTAATGGTTTAATTATAGCTCAACTACTACTAATTTTAACTTATAAATTATAGGAACATAATAATAACGAATTTTTCAGTTCAAAATTTATATTTTAAAATAATACCAAGCTGGACTTTTTTTATTTACTTACTTCAATTTGAAAACTAGCAACAACTTTAACCATTATACCTTTGGGAACCTTGGCATATAAACGCCATTATTTATTTATACTACTTTAATCTAACAAGAATATCTTTCACTCCGTTTAATTACCGGTAGGTAGGTTACGAAATTTCTCTGCGAAAGTCAACAGATCGAATTGTTTAACTACTGTAAGGCCAAAGAGTAGGTATTTTACACAATTAAATTGTAAATTTCCAATAAAAACTTAATACTTCTTCTTTATTCGTAGAATTGACATCATTTTGCATCATACTCTCGCATCTACAGATACTCTAATTTACTATTGTTCTCTGTTGCTATTTTTTTACATTCCCCTGCACCACTTCTACTTGTTGTGCATCCTCAAACATTTACCCAACGTTCGTCTCTAAAAGACTAAACCAACATAAAGAGCGATGAGGGGACTATTCGGTTTCTTTTTTCCTTAAAAAAAGAAGTACCGCTTTGTGTTCGTTCTAGATCAAGCAATTATAGCGATACAGGTTGTTAGAACCGCCGTATATTGAACCGAACTGTGACAGATTGAAGTAAGGAATCGAGTTAAAATAACTTAATTAACTACGAAAAAAGGACGCCGGCTTCGGTCGATTTAAACGGCATGTGTCGAGTGTATGTCGAAAAATTCGTTCCTAATTGACAATATCGATAAGATTAATAGAGCTAATTCGTGACTATCTAGGAATTAGTATTTAGTTAATTGAATCCCGACTAATTCCAGTTTGTGTTCGCAGTACAAACAAGGGGAAACGATGATGTTGACCTGCGAGGCTACTGGTTACCCGAAACCCACCATATCATGGCACAAAGAAAACGAAAGACTGCTCGTCACTGGAGATACGCTTACCATTCCTAATGTATCGAAAGATAGCGCTGGAATTTACAGATGCTTGGCCGATCAGCCGACTAGCCCGAGTGCCATGCCCGTTCACCACAAACCCAGCCACAGTTTCATACAAATCCACGTGGAACGTAAGTACTTAACAAACCATTGAAACATCTCAAAATTATGACAAAAATTTCGCAGATCCTCCCCAAATATCCGTTAAAGAATACTTGGTAACTTCAAACAAAGAAAGAGACGCCGAGTTAATATGCTTGGTGGACGCTTTCCCGCAACCGAAGATCGTTTGGAAGAAGGGAGACGAAATTATAATCAACGAAGGCAAAACTAAGATCAGCATCGACAGAAGACAGAAGTTCATCGAAAGCAAACTCCTAATTACCGATTTAGCCGACGACGATTTCACCACGTACACCTGCCTGGCCAGGAACTCGTTGGGCAGAATGGAGAAGTCCATCAGTTTGGTGAAAGTTCCCGTGGTCAGAGAATTCTCCAAGCCGGATAAATCTAACAAAGACGTCGTACTTACATGGAAGGTGGAATCTTCTTCGCCTATTATCGCCCACGAAATCCAGTACAGGAAAAAAGGAGTAAGTTTCTTTAACATCTTCTTTATCTACATCAATTGTATCTTCCATTACATCGGTTGGCTAGTTATGCTTCGCTCGAGGTAAAATGTGTTAAATGTAATATTTTTAGGAAACTGAATGGAATGTGGCGAAACCTGAGGTGACAAAAAGCGAGTCGGATGTCTACACCGTAAAATACACGTTGAAAGATTTGGATGCCGGTTCGTACGAGACGAGAGTGCGTTCGCAGAGCGAGCACGGTTGGTCCGAGTACTCTTCCATTATACCTTTCGAAGGTGGTAAGTAGCGTGGCTTTAGATTGACTTGTAGTTGTTTTTTTGTAGCTTTTTCGCTTGCGGCGCTCTAATATCTGATTTTTCTTGCTATATGCACAGTTTTAGCTAAACATGGCTCTTCAACTCACAAAAAACACCACAAAAACCACCATAAAGACCAAAAAGAAAAAGAACTCAAAGGTATACTCACGTTTTTTTATAATATTTTTTTTGTTGTTTACGAAATATTTTTGGTAAAGAACAGCAAACATTAATAAAAAAATTGGTCGTTATACTGTAAAATTTGTGTACATATTATGTCGAAGTTATCAAATTCCATTGAGCTTTAATGTTTGCTTTGTGTATATAAAAAATAAATACTCACATTTTGGACGTTATGAAACTAATTAAAAGATTTTGTTGGTTTTTAGTTTTCTGTTAACGGTGTTCAGTATTTTTGTGTTTTCTTAGAAATTCGTTAACAATTAGAATATTTTCATTTCGGTTCATTTTGTTTAATTTTACTCTTACGGTTAGTAACTAACATTTTCATTCATTTTCCACGATTTTTTTTGTACAGAAAAACACATTTCTGCCCAACAAGAAGCAACATCTGCTCCTCGTCAACAAGAAATTATACAAAAAGAAGCACCCGTAGGAGGTATTTTTTTATTTTATTTTTTTATGTTACGTTTCGTCGATTCAACAGGGATTTTATTACGATTATTTTAATGGGAATTCAGGGTGGGGTGCTTTTACATTTTACTTCATTCTTTTATCACTTGCATGTGGAATCATGGACACTGCTGGTAGTATTATAAAACTACACATATAAATATAATAATTAACACATCTATAAATTTAATGGAAACTATTTAGTAACATTGTAATATTTAATTATGTTAAAATATTTATTTTTTTTAGCTTCCAAAACTTCAGCTTCTTCAGCAATGGCATCTTCGTTAACAACATTGAGTATAGCTTTAATCTTCTTATGTAGCATTAGGCAGTGAGCTGGCCAAAACGACAATTTATTATGTACAACTGAGAAACTCTTCCACGCACTGGTAGCTTAAAAACCAAAAAACCAAAGTATTTGATTCTAATTTAGATGTTAAGTAAATTATGAAGCGTTTTATTTTTCGGCTAATTTTTAATTGACAACTTTCCGACTACCCTTTGTATATAGTAGGATTCCTTCGAATTTGTGTTCATTAATCGGTTAATTTGTTATCATGGAAATCTGGATTGCTAAAAATTGCCAGCCGTTACGACGAGTTTCGCTGTAATTTTTAGTTAAAACTTATTCTGTGATTTAGCTGTTACAAGAAAGTATATTTAAAAATTTTATAGCTTTAATAAAACCACCGGTATATTCTGCAGACGCATCAAAGCGGGTAATTCGTTTAATTATGTTTTTATGTGCCAAATTGTGCCAAATGTACCATTTTTTAATCTAAAAATAAGCTACAAACGTATAAATCATTCAGCTACTTTCCTGTTTACGATCTGATACTACAAATTTTACGGTCTTTACTATACCTAAGAATTTTATACGAGTGGTTTTATTAAAACTGTATTAAAGAAATTTATTGTATCGTAAATTTCGGCTGATTTTTTGATTCTTTACATTGGAGGGACAATCTTGAAGATGCCATATTATAAATATTTTACCGAGTTATTTTTTATTAAATAGAATCAAGGAATTGGTACCGATTGTTTTAGTGAATTAATGTTTCTTCTAAGAAAAGGATTTTTTTGTACCTCTATAGGTATTTTTCTCATAGGACTTAAAAGGAGAAAACTGAAAAGTCATTATAATTATAAGTTACCTATTTTCTAGCTGATATCTCCGCGTTAGGTATTTATCAAAATTATCAAATAAAATTTGACCACTTTGAAAACCAGTAGATCATTCTTTAAATTATTATTAAATATTCGATACGTTTAATATTAATTTTAACTGTAAATATACAAATTAATTTAGTTTTAGTTCGTGTGATGTGACGTATTTATATTTTTATTATATTATGTATCTACTTTTATGCCTAATAACCAAGTTCCCTATTTTTTTATAATTACTTGTTTCTAATCTCAAAGAGAGAAACGTGTCAGTTCTTGTTATAGGTACTTAGATTTTTTTTAATAATAAAGGGGAACTGTTCGAATGCCTTACAAACGATAAGAAACAAAAAATCATCTTTTTATAATATCTATTTAAAAAACAATTGTTGCTTATTGTACGAAAAGTATAATTTACGAAGCATTTTCATCTGAACTGTAGGAAATTATTGATATTAGTAAATCATTTAGATAAATCTATCTTACACAACATCGATGGTCTGATCAGACGGCATATCGCTATTTTAAACTATTTACTGTAGACGATTCAAGTGAAAATCCTTTTTGTAATTATACTTTGTCCATTGTATATGAATGTATAGAGAAACACAAAATATTTAAATATTAAGGTGTTTTATTTAATAACTAATAAATTCCTTTATTATTTCAGATTAGGTTTGGTAGAAGTGTATACATATGTAAATTTATTGTTGACCGCTAGCACATATTTTAAATGAAATAAATCGATAATTGTAGTGACTCTAGCACGCATAGTCATCAAAATAATCATTATTGAAATTAGGAAAAAGGAAGACACTCCCTACAACTCATTTAAATTACAACAGTTTGCTTAGTACATTGAATTCTACCGTGTCTAGTGGTAAGTCCTTTCCATTATCTACAAAAATGAAAATTTTTATTAAATAAATATGTTTAACAACATATCAAAACACTTGTTGTGTTCTGCAAATGTAGGTCAAGGCGTCAATGAATTACTGAAAGATCTGCAAATTATCTCTCGCTACTCAGTTGCAAATAAAACGATAAAGCGAACATGTTCTTCGAGTTGTATTGGCAATATTTCGTTGTCGGGTTGATTTTGTACGCGATTTGCAGAGGCGGTTACATATTTTACTCGAAATCCCAGCAAAAAACCCTCCGAGGCATCGACAAGAAGAACGAAGAAGCCTACGAAAGTAAGTTTGAGTGGTTAATTACGGTTGAAAAGTTTTTAAAATGCAAATTTTAGGTAACTTATATGCAAAGAAAAAATAAACGAAATCGACGAGGTAATCAGCATGTCACTTAATTTGGAAATACTCCAGACAATAATTAGAATTTTAAATTTGTTCAAAAATGTTTGTTCTCGCATGTTAAACAAAAACATTTCCAGTCATTATATTTGCTCGTTAATTACAATTTACTTTGCACCACATGTACATACTTCAAGATTTTATCTTGTCATCATTACCAGCACAAATCTATTACAGTATTGCAATCATCTTCATCATCATCATCATCTGATAACGAAGGTGGGGAGGAAGATGAACTCACGCCAGCACTACCTAAAGACCTCAAACACATTCCTCTGGAATACACCAGATTTTCCAGCGAAGAATCTTTACGAAGAGCAGAAGATTTCTACACGTTAATGAACGCGAGAAGAACCATTCGGCATTTTAGCAACGAACCAGTACCGATCGAAATCATCCGCAACATCATCAAAACAGCAGGTGAATGAACAATTCACTACCCTTTGAGGAAATTCGACAGTAGATAATTTTCAGGCACTGCGCCCAGTGGGGCCCACACGGAACCGTGGACCTACGTCGTGGTGAGCTCGTACGAAGTCAAGCAGAAAATCCGAGAAATAGTCGAAAACGAAGAGGAAATCAACTACAAAAAGCGAATGGGCAAAACCTGGACCACCGATTTAAAACCTCTTCAAGTCAATTGGTTGAAAGAGTATCTCACCGATGCTCCATACATCATATGCATCTTCAAGCAATTGTACAGCTACAGGGAAGATGGAAAGAAGAAAATGCATTATTACAACGAACAGAGCGTCAGTTTGGCCACTGGAATTTTGCTAACTGCTATTCACGTAAGTAAATTAACATGTTGCGCATCGTACTCCCGTCTCCAGCTATTCCTCTCAGTCTGTATAATATTTTTGCCTCGACTAGATTTTAATTTAAAGAGTTGCATAAATATTTTTTCTAGTATGCTGGCCTTTATTCGCTGACATCGACCCCTTTGAATTGCGGCCCGGCCCTCAGGACGCTACTGGGTAGACCTCTTTCTGAAAAATTGACGCTACTGATTCCTGTGGGATATCCTGCGGAGGGGTGCTTGGTGCCCGATTTGAAACGGAAACATTTAGATGAAATAATGATCGAAGTTTAGCAGTATTTCCATACGGATCCTGGTTGCTGAAGGTACTTCTCGCATTCTGTGAAAGGGTTTTTTATTTAAAAAAAATAGCACTGTATTGTTTGTATTCCTAAACACTAATGGGTTTTAAAAAATGTAGCATATAATTACGATTACATGAACCGCTATCTCTGTAGGTATAAATTAAGTAAACATAGGCAGATATTCGCTAAAGCAAATAAAGAATAAACGCATGCCATTGAAATATTACCTAGGTAAATAGATAAAAATATCAAAATAACGCATACTTTAGCGAAGATATTTAAAATTAATTAACCAAGGTTAAGAATTGACAGGAGGACGGGACATAGGCGTAGCAGCAGGTACGTACCGATGCAATTACAATAAATTTATAGGCTTGTGCAGGAGTACAGACACATATTTTATTATAAATCGAATAATTTTGGCAACGCCAGCCGGCAAAAACCGGTTATGTAGATGATTGAGGCAACCTTCGGTAAAAAATCGGACGATAAAAATAAACAATTAATATTATAAATACACAAATTTGTTATTGTATAACCGATGTCTAGTTCAATATCTGAAATCATGTTAACTAATTAAATTTAATAACAAACCACATTATGAAGCAACAAGTGTCAGATAAAAATTGTGGTCACACAACTAAGTGTCAGTTATTTTTAGAATTGGCTTCGTTGTGAACGAATTTCGATACGATTTTAAACCAAATCGACGAAGTTATTAGAAATTACATTTTTTATATCTGCTCGTAAATGATAAAATATGAACCAGCAACAAGTTATTTAAGTGAAAATGGCTCGTATAAATATACACACTGTTACAGCAATCAAAGATGTAAGATAATCATTATCAAGGTTTTGTTGTAGTAGAAGCGATTATTACCAAAGTAAATTAGCTTGCGACATTCGATAAGTTCTAGTTATTATTGTTTTTATGGTGCTTTATCACAAGTTATTAGGTTGACCCAAAAAGGAGTAAAAAATCGATGGTAAAGAGGGAAAATCCGTTACTTATTCCGATATTACTAACCGCAAATTGAATAGAGGCAATCTAAAAAAATCAATAGAACTCCAACTTTAGGCACTTTAAATAAGAGTTCAAGCATTCCTTGGCGTAAAATGTATTTGTAGTTTTCTTCTGTCATCACTACTGCCTATGATGTAATAGGTATTAACAATGGAATGTCCTGGCAATTGCTTTAGTATGCAAACCAAAACAAATTATTACGAAGCATAAAAATTATCCAATTACTAACCAGTGTTTTAAATTATTCTTTCCAGTTTTGTGAATATTTATAATTATGGTATATTCCGCTTGTGGTTGTTTGAGAAAAATAGATGAATAATAAAAGAAAACGAAGATAATGTAATCGAGCCCGATACCGCTCTTACTAACGTCCGCATAGGATTTTCAATTCCCCGGGTATGGCAAAAGCAATGCGAACGAAATGAAGTAGGGAGCGGTATGGACTAACCTACTACTCCAATCTTAGGCGATTTGAATTGACATTTCCAAGCATGAGCTCTTGAATCTCGTGGAAAAATTAACAACAATCCGACGAGGCGAGAATGTCGGTTATTTCGGACGCGTTTTCCGGCCGCAGCGGATCGCGCTAATTGTCGAAATCGATAAAATATCGTCGGTGCGCGTCGAACCTTTCGCCGGGAGAGGAAATAAAAAAGCCGTGCTATTGCAACGTGATTTCGGAAAATAGATGGGACGGTAAAGTGTGCGTGGGCGTATTTGTTGTGACAACAGGTGTATTTCGGATTGTCCGCGATGGAAACGCGGACGAGCGGCGGCGAACAATTCACCAAAACTCCGGTGCCCCTGTCGAAATCACCGGCCACCTCACCGTCTATCCGGAACATGACACAAACTGTAATCGTATCGTTGGATGAGACTGTGACGCATGATATCACATATGGTGAGTATTTAATGCGGGAAAATTCATTTTCGAAGTATACTACGTACAATTTTGGTTTACAATACGAAACCTTGAGTGTACACCAAATTTTGCAAGAACTTGAATGTATCCAAACAAAATTCAAACGAGTTGTGTTTATTTTTAGCGCCGAATTTACTGGGAAAACTGCGCTTTTGGACTATCTCGCGGATTTTCGGAATACAATGTTTTGATTGTAAAAATATAATTTTAACCTTGCGTCGATGGAATAAATTATTTTTAGAACCGAACGAGTTCAATCGGACTGTTTATAAATCGCCGGTAACACTATGCAAATTACGCTGTGTGAGCGTCGCTCGCACGTGGGAAGTTTGTTTTCTTTTTGGAGACCCAGATGGAAAGTTGTAAAATGCATTGGCCAATACCTGTGTATACCGGACTTCTGCGAGTTCCAGAATACGAATCGGTACGAGAAAAATAGAATAAGCGTTTCGTATATGCGACAAGGACGTGCTAAATGGCAGCCGGCCAATCCGGCGGAAAATAGCGAGAAAACTCGTTATGAAAATGCCGATAGTGATTAAATGCTTTCGAAAAAAATAACACATGCACCCACTGGAAAGTTACTGAACAATGTACCAGCTGTTTTTTTAAACAGATAGCTTTGCCAAGCTATTTATCCTTAACCCCTCGTATAAAAGTTATATATTTTCTGTCCTAACTATAGAGGGATTATTGTAGTGTTTAAAAAAGTGTACCTACTTTGTAAGGTTTTTCAAATATGCAGCAAAATTTAAAGAACAAAACCTTTTTGTCAATATACAGGTTGATGCAAAATTGTTTGCAATATAGGCTATGGGTGCAACAAATACAACTTATATTAGTCTCATGAATGGAAAAAAGAAGAGTGATATTGTGGGAATATAACTTTCCCACTCTAACCACTAATTTTAATAACCGTTTTGTTCAACTCATAGAATTGGCCATATTACAAACTTTTCTATCATAATTTTCTTATTACTCCAGATATTAGTATGAAATTTTGTACACACTTTTTAATTAATAAGGACCATTTTTTGAGCCAAAAGATAAAACACCCTGTAGTTTAAAACTAGGAGGTTTAGCACAAATATTGATATAAACTTTTCTTTGTAAAATCATCCAAGTATTCACATCTTGAAGTATAGGCACTCAATTAATTAACACCGTATATAAATAAATATAAAAAATAATATCTTTTTATTATGAATGTTCGCATTCTTAAAAATCTTCCATTCTCAACAAGTAAATATACTTCATAATATCATTTAAATTTTGTTTTTATTGATCGATTTCGAGCAAACGACAAAACTTCGTCTATCGGTGTACAGGTAAAAGGTTTCCTATCGATTTACATTATGTCGGGCCTTTATTGTTACACAATGCCTACTATACCTATAATTAACCTACTTCCCGAAACCTTCACACATAATTTGGAAACGATATGATATTGGAAGCTTATTCTTCCGCTTTATGAACAATTTATACCCCAAAATTTTTGAATCTGATCGATACGCTACATATTCGTGCGCAAACACAAAAATGTGTGTTAAAATTGTTGCCTAGTATGTAAGAAATTTACAAGTGAACATATATTGTAATGTTGGTTGTCTAACCATGACAAGTGGTTAGAGGATGCATTGGTATTTTTATTATTTATTTTAATTAAAAGATTGATAAATGATAAATGTGAGCAGGGAATTCCCAATCAAAAAATTAGGTATTACTCTTGAATTGCAGATTTGCCATTTTCACGATGAATAAGAGATATTTTAAATTTGAATTAAGTGTGTTTGTTATAGGTAGCTCTGGAATGCTCTTAATAAATTTCGAGATAAAATATTTTCGTAAGCAAGAGTACTTAATAACAAATATTTGTTCTGTTTGTGGTACATAAAAACACGCAGAGCCGCCTATTTAATTCCAAAATATTAATTATTCCACAAACACAGAAAATTTTTATCGTGCAAATTAATTTTGAAACTGCTAACAAGGATAACTACAAAAATAGCGAATTTGCGGCATAGTCAATTCTCCCGTTACTCGTTTCCTTCTAATCTCCAAAATATTATTATGAACATTACTATTTCGTTAGATGTGAAAAAGTAATTAGAAACAGTTACATGAATATAACAAATAGCAAAGATGTATTGTAAATCTCTGATTGGCCATAAAATTTTTAATTAACGATCAATAATATCTCTAGAACGTAGAAGTATTGATCAAGTTGGCAACGTCGATTCGACCAGACTCGAGCAGCTGATTTTGTTGTTACCGTTCCGTCTCTATTCAAAAGTATAACCATTTCACTCGCTACCGTACTTCATTCTCTGTACCTTGACTCTTTCCACTAATTTCTATATTAAATTGTTTAGCATTATTTTTTCTACAGGCGAAATCTAAGTATCTAAAAATATTAACAAAAATAAAAAATAAAAATGTACGAATTGGAGGTAATTGAAATATTGGAGAACATTGTGAAATAACCGTTGAGCGCGCAAAGCTAGCGAGAATGAAGTAGGAAGTAGAGGGGATGAGAGCAGAACATGCAATATGGATACCTTACTTGATTTCGGTTTCAGAAACACAGTTACATTCGCAGTGGTTTTGTCGGTACGACGAGCCAGTTGTAATTACAATTACAAATTTAACAATTAAGAAGTATTTACAGTATAATTATCAGTTTGTGTGTCGTGAGGACGTTCAGTTTTAGCGAAATTTGTTCGATTTGTGGCCGTGATTGCAAGAAAATGAATTAGAAGTGTCTAACATAACCCTACTTATTTTGACAACAACAACCAGATTACTTTGAAGTTTTGAATTGCTGTGATAAGTGTCTTTCGTGGAAGATACAATTATCGTATGTTTTCGGATAATTTGTGAGTTTTCGGATAGTTATGTGCGAAATTCGTGGAATTTTGTGACTTTCTTAACTGTTATTTCACGACCTACTTTCGATAACTGTTTAAATAACGTGAAATAAAAATTGTCGCTTTTTACTTTTTAATTCAAAATGACAACAGAAGAGAGGCATCTAGTTTCAAAACATGAGTTAGGTTCGTGAATAAGTGAATAAGAGGAACGAATCAAGCACATTTATTGAAAATGCGTTGCCACAAGAAAACCAAAGAAAGTGGTTTTTTCGAAGGCGATTCATCCGATACTGATGGCATGAACATGGGAAAAGCTCTAAAAAGGACTAAAGTGTGCACCACCTCAAGTGAGAGAAAAATCGAGTACACCCAAGAGGAGCTCGAAACTCATATTAAGAGAAGCGAAAAAGATGGTAAGTTTCTTTTAGTCGTACAATTCCATTATCTTAATAATATCCTACTTAAATTATGGAGACAGACAGCACTTTGGACTTCGTATTATGTGCGTTTCAAATAATACATAAAATTGCGTATTTCAATTCAAAAGAAATATGGAATATATTAATAAATAAATAATATACAGGGAACATTAAATAGATTATTTTATTATCTATCAATTATGTTTGTTGTATGATATACATATTGTAAATTCTAAAATTGTGTTTATCTTATGAATGTATTGCTTATTTTCACCGATGTTTTGAATTTAAAACTATTTACGCCAGCTGTACCGTTATTGTGACAAAGTTCAGTAACTTCTTTATAGTAGCAGAAAACGCCAAATATTCCAATAGGGATTCCTACATTTTTTATTTTCGTTTATTCGCTGTGACCTTATAGCTTTATTTTATAACTAACGCATATTTTACATGTCTGCTAGTCAGACCTACTTACCTAGTTACAATTATTACGAGCACAATTCCAATTTGTGTTACAGATTAGATTATTCAATAACCTTGATTTGTCCTTGAGCTATTACTGGTCGAGGGTGCTTGCATTGGGTCCTTTCTCACGTCCTTTCAAGTACTATTTCATTTCAAATCCTTATTACTCTCCCTGAGCTATTTTTGCTCATTTTTCTATTAATAGCATGTTATCTTTTGTATTTATAGAATTTCTAACAATAAAATTTGCATGTAACTTCTGCTATGCTAATGGTTTGATGAAGAGATAAGGATTTTTCTTCAATTCCATTACCAATGTCCTTGTGAGGTAGTATTATTAAAAAAAACTTGATCTTTGACTGTGACCTTGTTCGTTGATAAGAATGCACGAGTACCTAATAACCGCTATGCGGTAATTAACATTCAAATATCATAATGATGGAGAATTAGCTTTGAATTGTAGTTTATCTACCACACAAAAATGAAAGGAGCTAATTTTCTGCAATTCTCGAATTTCTTTTTTCTCACAAATAAACCAACCTTCTGCCATTCTCTTAATCATTTCAAAGCATCTCGTTATTCTTTTAAGTGAAACTTTCGGTTTTATTTGCGTAACATTTACAACAAATCCATTATCATAAGCAAATGTTACATATATGAGAAAAAAGAAGCGATAGCAGAGAGATCTTTAGAAATTACGATGTAAAAATTCCAAAATATTTACGTTTCTGTGCAAATATAATTACCTACTTAAACAAACAATTTTCGAAAAATAAAATTTTTGAAATCAACAAAAACAACGGCGGAAAGAAGGTGAATCGGTTGCATAAAGACTAAAGACAAACAAGTATTTTCGTAAGTACAATAAACTTGCCGAAAATATTTATTAATGTAATGGGTTTTTGAATTCGAAAACTTGTTGATTCAAAAACATGTTTGTTTGAAAATAAGCAAGACTGGAAATTATAGAATAATTCGGACTGTGATATTTGCTTTTTCACTATTTTTTCGAAGCTAAATTCGTTTAATAAACGTCATATTACAAGGTCTTCAAAAAGCTCATGCAAAATCTAAAATAAGCGAATACATTCAATTACATAACCTACCTGTCGGCTCTAAATTACCAATTAAAAAAGTGTAACCTTCTACTTAGTACATAGCAATTTCAAATCGACATTTTAGAAATTATTTATTGACCTTCCCATGTATAATATGGATGAATAAATTCTAATCCAAAACTTTTTAGCTTTTTGAATAGTCTCATGGTTCAATGCAACACGTTTTACGATTTTATTTTTCCATTATTTGTAAAAAAAATCGTCTTCTAATCTAGAATATCTTTAACTCTGTCACTATGTTTCTGTGCCGATGTTGCACTCTCATCCGCTATGAAAATTTCGATTGTCTTCGGAAACAAAACGGATCGTTTGCAACCTTGAATCTCTTTTGTACACCTACCTAATGGCCATTACACAAATAACACGTTATTATTATTTAAATCTTTGGAATTGTTCAAATAGAACTGCAATTAATTTATTGATTGCTAAACAATCTTTTTTTATTATCTATTGATTCAATGGGCAATCAACCGTGTTTATTGGTTGTGCTAGCCGCTTGGCGCATCTAATACTAGGCGAATTAACGCTAAAACATCGGTGTAAAATTTTGATTCAATTCCATTTTTGTTCGACTCGATTTATAAGGTGCAAATTGTAGTATTGCAAAGTAAAGGTGGAAGTCAACCCTGTAAAATCGTTCAACTATAAATTGCAAAACTCATAACATCTGCCTACCTACCTCGAATCTCTTATACCTACCTACCTGTCTACAAACATTATTATCAGCTGTAGAGAGAAAACTATCTTTGAACTTCATCCGATGGAATCTACATGCAACATTTCGTTTCTTTTTTCTCTCTCTCGACGACTTTTTGATAAACGCTATTCCAACGATTCGTCGTTGGGAAGTTACATAAAAGCTGCGCGAAGCACGTGCGTCCCTCAAAACTAATAATAAACAGTTTGCTTCGGTGGACCGGAGAGGCAATTTATTTTGCCGATTAACTTCCAAGGTATTGTTATTTTCTCTGCGAATTAAAGCGAAATGCGGACGTATTTCGTAATAACTACATTTCTAGTAAACGTAGAGGGATTTTCACGAGTTTCTATAAACGGAAAATTGTGTTGCATTGGACGTGGAAATAATAATAGAATCTTCACGAACAATGTCAATGTCGTTCATTACACGAGAGACGTGTATTGAGAATCGTTTGCATATTATAAAGGAATAGTAGCGTTTCTAGGTATCTATCTATAGATTGATTTTGCTTATGCATAAACTTTAATTTCCAAGAATATTGCACAATAAGTTTTCTTATTCGATTTGTACGAGGCACTTTTATAGTCACCCCAACGCCCCTCGGCTGTTGAGGTTAACATACTTTGTCTACCAGATGGGCGAATTTTGCTTCACCAAACACCTGCTCATTATAAAGCGACCTTTAAACTTGGACCATATGTCTTTTGCTGTCTGGGACGATTTCTTATGGAATTTACTTCGCCATTGAATTCCCTTTGCTTTTTTTTAACAAACGCATTAGTACAATTTTTTCTATTCCTTTTAGCTAGTATTTTACACGTTTTCCTTGACAAATTAATCCAAATTTGGAATGCTCCGAAAACGCGTCAGTCCATTTCCAGGAAACGGTTCCCGAAAGAAGCGTGAATGAAACGCGTTTTGTATCCCCCGAAAAACTATTAATTCGGGAGTGTTGAAAATACAAAGAGTGATAAATTAGTCGGTCGAAGGTTCATTTCTCTCTCCGGGAGAGATAAAATTAGTACAGAGAGAATACGACGAATGCGAAATCTCTAAATACATTTTTGCCAAGTTCAGTATTTTCGAGCAGAACCAACGGTGCCAATGACTCGGATTCCGTACGTACTGTTAAAATTATTTTTCAATTTAGAGTGAAACGACCTCTTCGATTTCTGCGTTTTGTTATTGAAATAAATGATTTTATTATTCGGAAAATTTGATCGAAAATGTGCGATGCTGCGCTAAAAAATAGACATGTTTGCAGATCATACACCTACTCTTAAATTTTCAAGGCAACTTGCAAGTTCAGTGGCCAAAGAATTTGTTAAAATACAATCTTTGAAACTTACTTATACTAATCCTTGACAATATTTTTTTGGAAATTTCGGTTTATTGGACGTAAAAAACTTGTTTCACAAATTTAATTACATTAATAAATTATAATAATACCAAAAGTAAGTTAATGATTTTAATAAACTATTTTCTATTTAAAAGCGTTTTAATTATAGTTACAATACAACAGTTTAAATAAGGAAAAACCCATATTAATATTAAAAGAAGTGTCCGATGAGCATGATTAATATTTCATCACCATTGCATATCGCAATTGTGCTGAATCACATCGTAGGAATTTTAGCACATTTAAATTTTGTCTCAAGGAAAAGGTCATCAGATTGTTAATGTTATTAACAACCTGGTAAGGAAGCAAACTAGAATGGAATGTGCTTTATTAAAACATATTTGCCAGTGATATTTCTAGACGGTTATTAAAACAATAAACGCGATCGAGGTGTGTGCTTACATTGTTGAATGCTTTAAATAAACGCTCTGGAATTTTATTTAATAAGTAGGTGTCTGCTAATTGTGTAATTAGAAATTTTGTATAAAAATTTGTATTTGTACGAATGATAAAGTAAAAATGTATAGTTAAATGTTTTTATTGCGCATTAACGCTATTAAAGTTCGTAGTTATTATACTAGTTGGGAAACACCGAAACTTTTAGTTGTGAAGGCAATTTATTGGAGTTGAAAATAGAAAACTTTTAAAAACTGTTTTCAAACTTTTCTTTATTCACCGGCAAATCGCCAGCGTTCAGAAGGTCTCTATTGATTTATGCATTTAATTTTAATAAGCTTCCCTGTACTTTATTAGGGCCATAGTATTTGATATGTAACAGTTTACTTTAAAATTGAAATGGGAATTTAATGTGCTTGAGAATTACCAACATTGTTATATTGACGTTTCTGAATGCTAATAAATCTGCAAATCTTTATAAGTACAAGTAGTTGCAATTTGTATTTTGATAATAGATTCTAATTTAGAAAATACTGTAAAAATCATCTTTATAGCAAACATTTATTATAAATTACTACCTGTTGTCCTTACCATCAAAGAATTAATCTTTAGTAGTAGATTAGTTGTGTAATATTTGTTTTATTTGACGATTCTTTTATTAGTTTTCTTTATAAAAACGTTAGGAAAGCAGAAAGTTTCATTTATATTTTATTCGGGTGTTCTTCGAAAATACGCTTGTCAAACGTTGCGAGGTGGGGCGAGCGAAAACACCTGGTTTGAAAATTCGCTGGAGCAGGTAAAACTTTTTAGGGTAAAGCACCAGACGGCCTGGATTTGGAACTTTGGAAGGGTCGATTAAATTTATGAAGGGTGTATGTTTATAATAGATATGCATTGGGATATGAACTGAAGATATACCGGCTTATCTTGCTGCAAATTATTGTATCAGCCGCATTTGATACATGAATATCCCTCGTTTAATTGTTTATTTTAACAATGCAATAATAATAAAAACGTTAATTATATCTCATTTGATAACATTGTGTAAGAATTTATTTCTATTAATAATATCGAATAAATCGAAATGTTCCATCGGTTTGAAGTTGAATTGGATGTTGAATTGGAAAACGCAGAAGCACATTAATTAGTGTAATAATTATATTTTATTATGTCAATAGTAAGTATTTCAGCGTTAATAATTAATGATTTACGTTGAGTTCTGCAATAACAATAACAATAATCGCGGACGATAGTATAATGACACATGTGCATAACCACGTAGATAAACAAAATACCTCTTTTGCGAATTCACACAACATAGTGTGATGTGTGTCAATGTTAGGTCATGTACACACCGACAAAGAGGAGGCCGAATGCTCGCCCGGTTGCCCGCCCTAGATTTCTTATACTCTTCTCTACATGTTCTTTTATTGTGTTGCCTATCCGACGCCCAAGGCTAAAATTATTATCTAACCGTAATTAAGCGGATAAATATAATATAAACATTACGAAACAGAAGGATGTTTGTATGAAACACACGCGAGTTGCATAAAACGTAATCGTAGAGAAATGTCTCTGATGTCGTCTATTCGAAACATTTGGATGTTCGCGTATCAAACCAAATCCATTAAAATAACAACCAGTTGCATCCATTCACAATAACATCATATTAATAAATGCCGTTCACTCGAAAGATATATTGGAATACTTAGTAAATTACTGTGATATATTATTAATTTAAAATGTTTATTTTCGAAACAACTCGAAATGAAGAGCGCGCATATAAAAAAACCATTCCATTTCACCACGGCAATGTTTTCAAAATGTCTGGAAATAACGACGCACAATTTGATAGAGCGTCTTGGAAAACGGTCGTGCCAAATAGGTGACCCCATTTCTATACCCTAATTCTTGCGGTTTGTTATTTAACGCTTTTTTAAACGAAATTGAAATATTCGAAATAAAAAAGCTAATTTTATTCCTTTAAAACCTCTATAACCTACTCTATGTAAGCGCATCGGTAATCTTAACATCCCTAATTGACTACACAATATTGATGTTTATTTGGAAAATATTCTGTCAGGTAGAAAATTTGAGATATCGTACCTGAACAATGTAAACGCTTTCCTGTATTTTCTTGTAGTTAATCAACATTACCGAGATGTTTAGGTAGCACTTGGTTAGTTTTCTGTCTGTGGATCAGTTCAGTTTTTGACAACTTGACAGTTTACGATACGGGAATAGGAATTTGTTAGTAATAATCGGTTTTTTCGGTGGATGTTTGCATTGAAAATGCTCGAATCCGTTGGATTTAATTGCTGTAGTTTGTGCGGCGACTTCAAGAAACGTCTCGTACGTGAGTATCCGTTCAATTTGATTAGTTTGCCACTCTGTTGCTCTGGAATTAGTTTAATTGGCATTCTATCGGATTAATTTCACTTGAGTGAACTTATTGGTATTCTTATCTAATATACTAATCTTTATAGACGTTTACAATGTCGTTTGTTTATTCTTACACCTATCGCTAAAAATTTTTTGGTAATTATTTTAGTGCTCTTTCTTTTTCATCTTCTATTGCCGCTGCTTAATTGGTATTTGTTTTTAATTTTTTTTGTAATATAATAACCGTTTCGAATGCATCAATGTGAAAGGGATCGCTGTGATGTGGTAGTTAAATCGAGATCATTCTCAATGATAAGAAACGAGATAAAATTTTCGATTCTAAAACAGTAACTTTTACTTCCATTAACAATGATTATATCAAATTAATTCATCCGCATAAATTATATGCCTGCCGCGAATATCTGTTTCCGAACCTTTCACCAATTTTACGGGAGTAGGTCGAAAACTATACCAGGCCTAAAGAAAACGAAACAAACCGCATTCGCTGGAATTTATTAATAGTGCATTTTGATCGATGAATCACGTTTGTAGTCGCTCGAAATTAACGCTTAGAACTTATTAATATCAGTTTCTTTCGTGGAACACTGGTCTTTGACGATGTAAAGAACATAGTAATAAACGACATACGGAACCCATCGCCTCTATACCTTCGCGCTCGGTACGTATGTATCTAGTTTCCTAAGAGTGAAATGAACTCCGAACAACTTCCGGTAGGCCGTTCACCCCATCGACTAGTTAACTACCCCAATGTTATATATCCATCGGCGTACACTTACGCGTCGTCGTACCCCATGCTAGGCCCTCTCGGCATCCAGCACCAGTTGCTTGGTTTCAGTAAAAAGAAGGCTAAAAAAGCGGTGTAATACATGGAAAGTACACGCCGGATTCTATATGCAACATAAACAACCACATATGGTAATGCCCTAAGTAGCAGGGACGGATTAAGTGGTGCAGCTTAACATTCGTTCTCATTTAAATGTTCCTTAAATTAACTTATGAAATATTAAAGGTTACATTGCATTAAGAGTTGGAATTTAATTTGTAGTTTTTGGCACCGATGTTGTGACATAATTGGTTCTTAGTTTTTAAAATAGTACTCATTACAGTCCAGCGTTGATTTAATGATTATGTCGGTACGGTAAACACAATTCAAATTGAAAATTATTTGTAATAGGATATTAACTTGCCTTAAATTGTATTATTTAGAACGTATCGTGAGGAATCCCGAGATTGACGAAAGCAATAATAATACATTTGGATGTGCAGTTGCGTGATAGTTGATAAAGGGTTGGTAATCTCCTTTTATTCCATCGTTATTTTTCGGCCTGTTTGGTTTACACGTGCACCCTAGAAAAAATATATAGGCGTATCGATTTCCCTTCCTGTTAGGGTTTCCTAATAAAATATATAATGCTATAAGCGTCACGAAACGGGAAAACAAATGCGATTTAAATATATTGTTTGATTTGTGCTCTTCAAAATTCATTATAAATTCAGCATCTTGTGCGTGTTAGGCGTACGATATTCGCAACGACCAATTTGGCTTTTTAATACGGTAATTTCCATTTTTGTAATATGTATAATAGAAAATGGCTTTGCGAATAAACATCCGCTGTACAACAGCATATATTCTACCTGACGTAGACATTGTTCTTGTAACCCACGGTGCAGCTTTCGTGTCATACTTAATACAGGATACCAACACACAAGAAGACACAATTAAAAAATCAGCATGTGTATTATTTTACTTGTTTTACGCGGCCACAATTAAGATTTCAACGGCATTACGGAAGAGTGAATGCGTTATAATAATATTAAGGCTCATTGGTGTATATCAAGTGCGTTTCCATTTACATGCGTAATTTTATAAAGTAGGTGAACTATCTTATTTGTATTGAATTTATGATATAACGCAAAAATGTCTTATAAGATTAGTTCGAGATCGATTCGATTCGATTTGAGTGAGGGTTTCTTATTTTTATACATTTTTTTTAAGATTGCGTGTAGAATATAATTTACCTTTTTTCAGACTACATTTCTAAAAGGTTTTTGGTATTAGAAGCCATTAAATTTTGAATCCATTTTTTTGTGGAATTACTTCGGGGCCTTAAGAATTAGTGCCCTTCTGGCCGGCGAACGGACGCATAAACCGGTATTACCAATGGAAAGTACATAAAAAACATCTTTTCAAGTATGCGTCACATTTACCAGCAACGCGGTACTGTTATAAATGACGGTAAACCATCCATTTCTTCGAATGTAGTACAATAAAACAATAATTTCGCTAATTACCTTGATTGAACTTGCCAATTATCGTTGTATTATTGCGGCGTTGAAAAGCGTTAGGTACTATAGGTAATAAAATTACGTTATATACCTACCACATGTTGTTACGTACGAATTAATTGAAGCAGTTAATAACAAAATTAATTCAAAACAGTCCTTATTACATTTAATTTTGTACACGTTTGTTGGTGTTAATAATCTGCAATTACTCCCGAATATCACTTATCACGAACAAGCACTTCCAAATATAGGTCGAATTAGAACGTTAAATATCTCCCTGACCCCATCGTTTCAATTTATTACATCAATATCCTTGCTCATTAGTATTAATATTCGCTTTCCATTATCCTTACAATCTGTTTCCTCCCGTTATAGAAATTTATTTTTTTTCCGTCTCATTTGCCCTCCCACGTTTTGCTAAAAAGCAGTGAGTTGTAAGTGCAAATTCAAAGTACTCTCGACCATTATTTAGCAACGAGAAAAAAGTGAAACAAGGTCGAGGAACTTATTTTTAGATTTCTATTGGATGTAAAATTTTAATACAAACACGTCCCGTGTCTCTGTGCGAAATTAAAATTGAATAAATTTATAAAAAAAAGCTGCACACGTGTCATGAGGCAATGCAACCTCCATCCCTACAACAGGAAGTAATAACGTAATGATTAGATTATAATTATAAAAACGCCGCATTTTCGCAATGACCAAAGAACGAACTATTCGAAGAATTAAATTATGTGAAAGGTATAATTTGATTAATTATTATTTTCATTCTTTTGCGCGATTACTATTGAATTTAACACCTAAATATTGCGTCCTACATTTTGAAAAAAGTAAAAGCGATGCTTAATTGAATAGGAGTGTTTTTTTATTCACGAAAAGTTTCCAATTTTATGCATAATAGTTTAATTTTAAAATTGTATCTTCAATTCTCGAAGAAGATTAATTGAAAATGGTATATTTGCGTCTGGAAGTTACTCGCTTAGCAGATGTCACATTAGAATTTTTTAAATATATCTCATTCGTTGTTAGTCATGTTAGACAATTAAAGTCAATTTCTTCTAGATTACTAATCGGACTAATTGGCGGTACACATTTTTTTTTCAAAATTGTTGCACGTTTCAAGGTAATATTGGTGTTGCAAAGAATTTTAAACGAAATTTGCTCCTCAGTCCCTATATAGAAACGATTTTTTGAATTTACCACATACAAACTTCCAATGTATTACTGAACAGGAAAATAACATAACTGTTTCATTTCGTAATATCACTTTTGCTCGAAAAAGTAGCAATTTACTTGAGTAGGTAAGCATTTTAAACGGCTATTTTCAGTTCACTTCAATCTTAGCTCGAGTTTATAACAGTTGTTGGGCCGGGATGCCATCGGTGTTATTCATGAAATAGATAGACAACATAGTTGTAAGAGACGGCTCCAGCGCTTCCAGACCTAAATACGATTTTTCTGTGAATTTTTTGCCCATAAGGCTAGCTCATGCAAACTAATTATTTAATGATTATAGTTAATTAAGGAATAGGAAAAAAATAAAGATAAAAACTAGGAATGGTTAATTTATTATGAGTCCTTCAAAGGAACTTATTTTTTTGTGTTTAAAAAATTGCTCGTTAGGTTAATTGCACCACGTTTATGAAATATACCAAAATGTTAGAAACATTCATCTCTGCATCTCCGTATAAGTACTGAAGTGAAAGCAGTCACTGTTTGTATTTGGCATTGTTTAAATCCCAATTTAACCTAAATTACGCAGACGAGACGAATTATCGCACATTCTCCCATCCACCACCGTTTGAAGGTCACTGTACCCTTCATCGTTTTTAGTCCGCCCTTTGAAACGCACATTCGACCCCGTCGAGACGGTTAACGAACTGATTTCAATATTATTTTCACGAAAATTCGGTCGATTTACATATTGCCGAATTAAAAACGGAGCCGGCTATCGGATTTTCATTTTTCACCGGCAATGTAGAACTCGAATTTCGGTACGAACCATTATGCCCTTTATCGTTTACCGCTCTGATTCTGCGTGAGGTGTGCGAGCCGAAGGTATTTGTTCGTCTGTGACCCTTTTTCCACACAAAAAAAGTTCCAAGGCGAGATACGGCAGACGTCTGAACCTTTTACGTAGAAATAAGTCTGGGCGAAAAATGAACTAGACGCGATCTGTCACACCGAAAGATTTTTTCCTGCCATCGGGGATGATGATCTTCAATAAAGTTTTTTTAATGTGCATTTTTTAACGGTTTAGACGAACATCTTTTCGACGGGGCGTTTGATTGAGTTTTCTATACGGATTTCCAATTTTATGCCGCGTTTTAAAGTCACTTTGGTTTTTTTCTTATCGGATCGGAGCGAATCGAAGGTATTTGACTCGATTCCAATGAGATATGTTTATCGGTAAATATTGTTTGTTTTCGAATTTTATTTGCCGTTGGTATCGAACATAAGCGTTTACCACTAACAATAAATCTTTTTAACCACAACCACAACTAATAATACTCCTACAAATAAGGAAATAATATTATCGGAAAGATTTGTTAACCAAACTCCTCCGCCATATGTTTACAGTATTTACAATGAAATTTACCTTTCACACGTTAAATATAGTGAGAAAGGAGTTGTTTTCTTATTTATTGTCTTATTATATTACATTATCTACATTTACACTTTGTTGAGGAGTGCTAGTGATTCTTTTATGCGTCAATGTTTAATAAAAAATTGTTACCTCAATACTCATATAATTTATTTCTTTTTCAGTTAACCTTTCCGGCATCGGGAGGGTTGATATGTCTCATTTCGATTTGCTCAAAGTGCTTGGTACTGGAGGTGAGTAGTTTCATAATATACTACATTTTACTACAATTTTAATCATCCTTGACGAGGTTCAACAAATTATCGTATTGTTAGGAAAGCTCGTGAAGTTTTTACTGGGATTATAATTATTCGTGTTTACGCAAAATGTTAATAGTACGAATTTGTTTTTACGTATAATTTTTTTAGCTACCAGACACGTGTTTGCATGTTTTTACTATACACATACGTATATCTTATAATTTGATTTACTGTTTAATAATTGGACTAATGTATTTGATTAAAACATTAATTTTGCTTATTACTTGTTAAATTAAGTTACAATATTGCGTCCATGCATTTTCTAGTTAAATTGGATTATTTTTGAAATGAATATGTTTTATCAGCAATTTTAATCACTGATAAACGAAGTTAATTTTGTATTTTAAAAATTAAAGGCCTCACATTGTTCGTCTATTTTTCGATCCATACAGTCTTTTTTCACCGTTTAATTCGATTAAAAAATCTCAATTTTATTTTGAATGCGCGTCAAATGAATCAGTATGAAGTATTCGAAGAATGCCGCAAAATATAAGTTAAAATTTTCCGGTGCCTCTAAATATCTGCGTTGAAAAAATCATATTGCAATTGTTTTAAACGTTATTATTCAAATGAGTAATTTATTATTTTGAAAGTAAATTTGTTACGAAATTATATTGGAATTGTGTTTTAAATCATATATCTATAACAAGTCAATAAAAACAGATACTTTTATCGTTTCTATATCAAAAGGTAACAAAATTAATTTTTTTTGTATATAAAATTGTGTAATAAAGCATTAATTATAAATTTGCGAATATTCCATAAAATATGAATTGATGTTTACAAATTGCGAAAACTATAAGTTAATAAAACATGGATGCATATAGTTGCAAACTCATCTGAAAAATTTCCATTCATTCGGCATGACTCGCGAACACCCTGCACTTGAGAATTTAAGGTGTGGAAAAATTAGCTACCGTTAAAAATACGGAAATAAAATTTACATGTTTATTGCCGCCATGGTTCTCAATTATTAATGAATACAATACAATACGGCGTTTATTTGAATAAAAGATTATTTGGAATTCAACCAATAAGTGTAATATTGTTGAGAAAGAACCTTGAAGACAGTAGATATTATGCAGATTAGATCTGAATATGTGGAGTTTGAAAAACTACAATATTGAAATGTCAACAAAGTTGATATTGTGGATATGTCTAACATTAAGATTAGATTAATTTCGATTATTCCGATGCATATTTCAATTAATCACAATTTTTTAATGAAACAACGATAAATTAAATTATTAAAAATAAATTAAAACATTTTATATGAAGCCATTATCTATTACAGATAATAGGTTGACCTCAGGGAATTTGCGATAAATTCAACGCCACAACGAATGAATTCATTAATGAATGAAGAAATAACTAATTAAATAAAATTTCGCGTGGATAGAAAATTTACTTGACATATGTATCTAGAATAATTCAAATCAAGCGAAACTAATAGCGTTTTCCATTGGTAAAAAAGTGTGCACTGAAAGTGCACTCGAAGCAAAATTTTTGTTTTATTTGGTGGACTGTGTGAGTGTTTTGATTTCCAAAAGTTTTTTTTGGTAACCAGATTATCAATGCAAATCAAAACATCGCAAAAGTGCACCAAATGAAACAAAAATTTCGCTTTGAGTGCACTTTCAGTGCGCACTTTTTTAACAATGGAAAACGCCATAAATAAGTAAGTCAATTTTCAAACTGGTTGCCTTTTTGCATTGCCTATCATTTACCTAACTGTTGCGCATACCTCATAAAATGTTGGTTAATTATTGTATCAATTGATATAGCACTGATACAGTAGCACAATTTGTAAAAAGCTACAAAACAATTGTAAGTTTGTGTTGTTAAATAATTTTTATTCTTACAGTTCGACAGAAATAGCTGGAACTGCCAAGGAAATAATATTTGCATACAAATTCATATACTCAATTTAATTCATAGAAATTTTTATTTTAAACGTAAATATAACGTTAAAATTGTTTATTTAGGAATGTACATATGTATGTATGCAGGTACATACAGGTCGTACGAACTGATCCGCTGCAAGCATACAATGAGAATTATGAGATAGTTAATTGAACTTTTGCTATGTAAGGAATAAAGAGAGCATACAAAATAATCACGCCCGCTATCCCCGCTATTCGCTAGTGGACGAAGCGAAGCGAATTGACGAATTCTAATATCGGCCGGCAACCGATAAACAAGTTTCTGTTCTTTACTATCTTATAGTATTGATTGAGATTCTAATTCTAATGCTTGCAGCGGATCAGTTCGTACGACCTGTATATTCCATGAAATGTTTGTCCGCGACAATCTGTAGTTTTTTTATGAAATTGCCACTTTCTTTTCAGTTTATTTCTTATCAGTTGTGTAATTTAAACTTGAGAGAAAGTGCTTGCGCTCCATATATCATGCACTTCTATCGTTCAGGATGTAGTAACGCAATAAATTTAACAAATTGATTGATTTGTAAGTAATTTCATTATCACGATTATTGTTTCCTATTGCTAATAGACTTTTGAAATTTTCCTTTGTAAATTATGGCAATTAGTGGGTTTGCGGTGTAATGTTACTGTTACCTACATGAAGAGTTTTTCATGTCGAAAACTGTTTGTTTTCTGCTTCCCACCTGACCCGTTAAAAACCAATCAACGAAACACATGGCACATGTCTTCAGCCTCTCTTAGCGAGATTCGAGAAAAAATCCGGCCATCTGTAAAACCAGATCCTTATACACACATGTGGGACAGGTGGCCTATTCAATATTAACTATACGATTTATATGCAAAAAACGAATTTTACGCGGTTGCGAAATTTTATGCTGATTTTTATGCTCGTCTATTAAACGGTTCGGAATAATTCCAATTTTTTTATTAAGCGTTCGGCATTTAATTCCTTTCTTTCTGTATTCAAGGCCGACGAACGCCGATAGTGATAAGACACGAAACTACGGCGATAAGCCCAAAAATAAACGGCAACCGAAAAAATTGTTGTAATATGAATTTTAATCTCGATACGGGAAATTGTATAATGTACAATTTCGATATGCAAGGTCCCTTTACAGAAACGCAATCGCCATCGACTGATAAAACGTCGGGTTCGCCGTTCGGACCGGTGCTGCCGGTGCTCGGGGGCGTTACACTTGGACGAGCGCCGTGCGGGCCTCTTGCTCCCCAGCATCGGCGCGGCGGCGTTCCGTCGATTTTCGGGGTCGTTGTTTTCGGTGGGGCCCGATGGACGTCCACGTCCGCACAACGGTACACGCGGTTCGCCGACTTTTCCTTTTTCGTTTGCGTTTTTTTTTTCGTGTTTTGCACGACTCGGAGAGGCTCGCTAGACGGCGATGTGCGTGTATGTGTGTGTGCCCCCCAAGGTCGCGGGGGCCCGTCTTCGAATCGAAAATTGATTGATCGTTTCGATGATTTGTTGTCGTTGCGCTGTTAAACACTCACTTTTTACTGTACCTACGTTTCACGCACCTAATTGATTGATAAGCGCAAAGGTTCATTTGGAAGCATATCCGAATTTCAAAAAAAAAAAAATGTAGATTGTTTAATTTGATTTGGCTATATTTAATTTATGGCATATTTAAGGGCCTAGAAAATTTATAAAACTTATGCAAATTTTATCGGTTTAGATCAGGGAATACATGATTTTGTATGTTTTATTCATAATTTAAACAGAAGACATTTTTTTAATTTAATTACACCGGTAATTGCATTATTATGGAGATTTTCGATTTCTTCGTATTCGAGTGTGTATTATACTCTACTTTGAGGTTCGACTTTTATTTGCGCATTGCAGTCTAGATATCCTCGAAAAGGTATATAAGAGGGATGGATAATAAACCTGAAATTTTCCTGGAATCTGTCCAAAAGAAGGAACTATTTTAATAAAACAACACGACTGGGTATATCTTTATTTTGATTACCTTTTGTCCTTACAATACTTTTCGGTAAAATATCTGTTCACTGAAAACCAACAAAATGTGTTTTTTTAACGATTTTTCAATGATCAATATTTGTGAAGTTATAAAGTTTCTTAGTGTTGTAAATTTCCTCGATAACTGTTTCAAATAGGTCAATAAAATATTGTTATCACCGCAACTACTGATAACTCTTTATCTTTATTGATGGTGCTCTTTTTGAATATTCAAGTGAGTATTTCCCCGAACATTCGTAAAACGTTTCGCTTGCATTCGGAATTTATTGGTAATTCCACGTTCCAAAGGTTTTTTTGATAACGTTAATTGCACTTGTGCAATTATTTTAATTGTATAAGTCTCTCTATACCTGAGTAAAAGTGATATTTAGATATACAAGAGCTTATAATTGCAACCGGAAAGATTGCACTCGCAGCTTTTACAACCGTCAAAACGAAAATAAAATACATCGTAAACAATGAGAGAATTAATTTGATTCCTTGGAACAAGCATTACATTAATCCGAACCGTTTTCCACAAATCAAAATCCTTCAATTAGCTCGATGAATTTACTTTAATAAACTTAATAGCATCTCCGATACGGAATCTCGAAGCCGATTTGAATTATTTGAGTCAGCTCATCCGAGTTCGTTGACATTTTAATAACAAAAACAAGGAGCTGAAAATCTCGTATGTGTACTTACAATCCGTGGTCATTTGTAATGCGAAGAAACCTGAATATTTGCCTACACGTACGAACTTTGCATGTAATGTCCATTTACAGACCCGCAGAAAGTGCCTTGGTTACTTTTTTACCGTTGAACCACAGCGCCGGGAACGTAAAAATAAGTTCAAATTTATTTGATATACGAGATGAAAGTCAGGTTGACGGGTTGGCTTTAAAAAGTAACGATTTCATTGTGAGTTGTACATTAGAGAGCCTTGGAAGATATAATTTTTCATAAAGACCTTGACCAGAATTATTGCAAACTAGATAGATGCACGAGTGTGTTGAAAATTGTAAATTGCATACCTCAACTTTATTTATGTAATTATTTATCATACGATGATGGCTTGAATTCACTAAACTTGACTATTTTTAGAACTGATCACGTTTCTGACTAATTTGCCAATTTTTTTACTGATGTAACAAAAATCTTACTCTATTGAACCATCACTTTATTTAGGTTACTCAATCACTTTAGGTAAATCAATAACTTCTTTTTTAATATTCATTGATTGTTGGTATAATTTAAAACAAAACCGAATTCGAGACAGGATCAATAAACTATCAGAATAAAGATGAAAAGGGACTTTTATTGTTAGATTTAAAAGAACAATATACATAATTAAAGTATAATGTATGGGTATTGAATTTTTCATGAGGGGCCTTGTGCCTCGTATATGTTAGGAGTCATTTTAATGTTAAGTTAGATTCAGTAAACGATTCGACACGGGAAAAATATTTCGTTTTTATTATCGTCAGTATGATTTCCTTATATTTATCGACTACAACTTTACTCTACAACAACGAACGACGCAGAATTTTGTGGAAAATGCATCAATAAATATTTCCATTGCAATATCACTATCTACTATTAATCATTGACTGATAAGAGATGCATTGCAATCTGCAAATAATGATAACAAATGCGAATTAATCGAGTTAAATAGCTTATATTCTACCAAATTGTTAATTAGAGACGACATGATTTTAGTTATGTTTGTATGTAGATGTATTCGTAAAATATTTTCTTATAATGATGTGTTTGTGCAATGTATCTTCTTAATGTGGAATAATTTGAATGCATTATCAATTTTACAGAACGTATTAAATTATTTCCGAACGAACTCGGCGCTAATTTTGGGTGTAATAAATTAAAATTAATGGACTATTCTTTAAAATTCGCGATGACTGCCCAACGAATGGAAGAAAACAAAAAAAGAACATTAGCCGAACGTCCGTTTCGCGGAAGAGCGACAATCCCAAACGTTTTTCGTTAACCAGAAACAAATAGTCGAGTTCAAAAAACACTTAAAGGAATTAACATATTTCGTAGGATAACCGACTGTGAGCAACGCAGACTGGGCCCGTTAATCAACAGGAAAGAGACACATAAACAGTCTGCGCCTCGGCACTCGGAGAATGTTTTTCCATCCTCTCCTCTAAGTACAATCTTACATTATATCGAGTTTCGCTCCGGTCCAGACTCGAAGAGTTAAAGATATGGCCGCAAGAAAATGACGATAATACGCATTAGAAACGATGAGGAAGTGCGGAGAGTGCCAGACGCGAGACACGCGACTTTGCGCCCGTCCGACTTGGCGACAAAAAAGAATCCTTTCGGTCAGCTCCGTTAATTGATTGATTGACTGGAATTGATTAGCTTTTATTCAAAATAAATTATTGATGTGCTTATTAAAACAACCAATATTGATCACACAATATTTGCGAGGTACATAACCGGTCAGTAGATACTTAATAAAATCTACATATCTGGAAAGTTTACAAATTACGAAAACTTCCATTCGTCTACCTATATCGAGTGGAATGATGTTTCCCAACAACTCCCTCGCTTCCGACCCTTATCTATATAATTATGATGGAGTTACGTACGCTTTCACGAACTTTGTACAATAGCTATAGAAATTTCGAGTGTATTTGTAACTTTTAATTGTAAGTTTTAATTTATTTTTTGTTATTTTCAGCGTATGGTAAAGTGTTCCTAGTAAGAAAACGTGGCGGTTCTGACGACGGTCGACTGTACGCCATGAAAGTACTGAAAAAGGCAACGATAGTTCAAAAGAAAAAAACGACTGAGCACACGAAAACCGAAAGACAAGTCTTAGAGGCCGTCCGAGACAATCCCTTCCTAGTTACCTTACATTATGCCTTCCAGACGGATGCCAAATTGCACCTCATATTAGGTGAGTTCTTTTGGGATAAGTTTCCGAGGTAATCCTCTTAAGAGGCGGCCGAGTAAAGTCCGAACCACAGGTAGTAAAATGCTCTACGAGATTTTTCGAATTCGCTGCATAATTTACTTACGAACCGAAACCTTTTTAGTAAGTTAAACTATTTTCAAACCCAAATTATTCCGAGGCATTTCCGACTTCTCTTATAATAAAGATCAAAGACTGATTATAGAGCAATAAAAATTAACTTTAATAATATAACATTTATTACATTTAACTAATTAATAATTATCGGAAAAAGGTATTGTAAAAGTTTTTGCGTGGTAAGAAAATATGGAATTTCTCGTCATTTTAATTAGCATATTTGCTCATTTGAAAATTTACAATGCTCTACTGACCACTTTACTCGGCCATCTAATTTTCAAAACGACTTTAATGAACTCAGTTCGGTTCTCTACTAAGATATTTTCGACTTGTTTTTTTATACCTCTATTTTCTCTTCTCCACAAATATTGATGTACGAAAGAGGTGTAATTATCGTTATTTATCCCCATCTATTAAGCGTGCTTTCACAGTAGTTTTGAGCCCAACCTCGATAATGTAAAATTACGATAAAACACTGTTCGTCTCACGGGTCAGAAATATGAATCATTAAGGCACTGTAACGCCGTTTTCTCAGCGGCAATTCCAGCCAATTAGCGAATTGATTGCATTGAATCTTGACGGCCATGTTCTTTTTTGAGCAATCTTCAACGTGATATATACTTCCTACTCGCTTAATTACGCAACCATTCTGGGTTAGTTAATGGTAATGAATTCTTTACACTTTCCTCCCAAAGTGTACCGGCTTGTGCTATAAAAATATTTACAACGTCCAATTATACCCGCAGTGAATGGTAAAATTATGGAAGAAATTCATTTAAATTGCAACAATTTTATTGTATTATTGTCAATTGGAACAAATTGGTTATTTACCAGTTCGCTTAATTAATAATTACCTAGTTGGTAACAATTTTCAATTAAAAAACAAATTAGCACAGTGTAGTAATAGTAATTCCTTATTTATAATTAGAAACTAATCGATTTATTGTTTGAATTTGTATAGTAAATTCAGGGTGATAGTTATCTTTCGAACGCCCTGTAAACGTTAAAGCGATGAGAACTGTTGGTGTCAAATAACGGGGTCAGATACTTTTTGAGCTCGTTAACACGGTTTTAGTAAAAATTACGGCCATGTAGGTATTTAAGTCGGTTATATGTAACTAGTGATTTAATTATTCTTGTTGTACAAATGCATATGCGATATTGAAGAACTTTGGTAATTCCATTTGCGGGAAAATTTAGCCTTAATTTTGTACCCGAAATTAACTATTAACATAGTTGAAATATTTAAATTTGAATATCAGCTCATAAAAAGTCCATTACTACAAAAGTATTTTTTGGAGATATTTTACGTTTTTATTAGTACTTGAATAATAATCAATGTATATGAATTGCAAATTATTTTTTTGGGATTAAAAAAGCGTTAATTCGAATATTAGCAAATTTATTTAAAGTGCGTCTAATTTGAAGGAGTATTGATTTTTTTCTGTAAATTTCTCACGCTAAAAATTCATCATTCCGAAAATTTTAAATTTACATACAATGTAAAAATAACTATTGCCTCCCACTTCTTTTCCAGCTTTTCCCGATACTCATTCCGATGATATGAATTTTGCCTCTGTAATAAAATTCATCCATTTCTCTGTAACAAAAATCCAAAACAATTCCAAGTAAGCGAGTCTATAACGTGCGGCCATTTTTATTATTAATATTCGCCATAACTTGATGAGCACAAACACTCTGATCAGAATGTTTTTCTCGTGAGGCGATTAGTAATTCGTAAGTTGGGAAAACTGAGTAAATAAACGTCAAGTATTTTCCCGGTATAATTTTTCAAATAGGTGTTTTTTTAACCGAATAAAATATTGATATGAGAAATGGTACAAATTGTTGTTATACCTAATAAATATTTTTGTTTTTATTTAATTACTATGAAAGATGTTTAAATAATTAGAAAATGCGTGTTGGGAGATTTTTATAAAATTGTCCTTAGTCAAAATAAATCTTATTAAAATGTCATTAATTTAAAATTTGCTAATCGAAATAACCTTGTCGGTCTCCGTATGATAACCATAGCGTTTAGTTAGACGTAAGAATTTCTACAAGTGCCTAAACTATAAATAATCGCATTTTTGCGAAGCTAACACGTGTTGAAAACGAAAATAAGTACAATTACTTAACGCTTTTATTATTGTTTCGTGTCGATTTTCATATAAAAAGTCCTTACAAATAAATAAACAACTCAAAGTGCAATGCTTCAGCGGAATTTAAACATGTTTTTCTTATTGGAATTTGACAAATAATTTATGAACGGCAGTCAATGACATGTAAAACGAATCTGTCTTTTCTAATCTATTTTTTTTTCAATTAACCTTTGTTTTTTGCGAAATTCCAAGATTTATGTATAAATTATAGCTTTCACTGGTGTCTATAATAATTGTTCATAAAACTTGACAAGTCTCGGTTACGTTCTCATTAGCATTCGTTATTTTATTGGCAAATATTAAATTACTACAAAAACTACCATCATATACTTGCATACATCTTTATCCGTTTTATTTGATGCCAGGACCGGCTCGTGTTTATTTCCGTTTACATCATTTACCTTTATCAATAGCTGCATTTCAGTTAAAGAGGAGTGCAAAATCCATTTCGTATAATTCGCTTATCGTGATAATAGATATCCGAATCTCCGACTACGAATTTTTATCATTTTTTGTTTGTTTTGATTTGAGCGGTAAACAAAGAAATAATGGTTGTTATTAAATACGGTATCTGCATGTGTGTTCGTTATCAATTTCAAGGAATGGTGCATCAATAATACTTAATAAAAAATTGGTAATATGCATGTTTGCTTACAAGGCATATTGACACTGGAGATATTATTATTCAGTATAAACAGATCCAGGTACATAGTACATGGAAATGCATAAACGATATGCAAAATCCCAAGCGTATTTCTACCTACTGGAAAAAAATATTTAGGAAAAATTTGTTGATAACACATTTTTTTGTAATCTATATTTAATAGGTACGTATATAAAAAGCTATCTAGTATTTTTCCTTTCCACTATCAGAATTCTCCGTTTTTTTAGAAACCATCCAATGCTTTTATTATTGTAAAATAATTAGAAAGGCTAAGGAAATATTTCGAAACAACCATCTTAATAATACTCCAATCAATCGAATCCACTCAAATACACACAAATAGTTTTACTCATTTAAATAATTGCGTTTGTGTTTTACATTTTAGTGGCATTTAATTATTTATTGAAATTCGTTATCTAATCAATCGGATAGTTAAAACAAATATCGATTGAAAATATTAGATCGAGAAAGTTGACACCACCAGAAAAAAGCGCATTATTTCCGCGAAATTACATCATATCAATTACAAAAATTACAGCAAGGTTGTGAAAAAATTCACGAATTGTAATTGGCATCATCTAAAATGTCGATGTCGCGGTTTTTTGAGTGAAAGTGAACGATAAAAGAGTACTTTCATATAAAATCGCTTTCTCTTTCCTAACCAGAATTTGAAATTGTGTATTTCTTAACAATTTAATAAAGCATTAGATGTATCTATCAAACAAATTTAGGACATAAAAAATTATGTTTAACTAAATTGTCTACTAATTTCGTTGTAGTTTAGTTGCTGTTTGTTATCGACAAGTTGGTACGGTAATACGAAATAAAAGTTCCAACTAATTTGTTAGAAAAAAACGTCCTTCATAATTCAAAATTTTTTTCACGTACGCTTATGTTTGGTTTTCTTGTTAATTTAAGGTAAGTACATTGATTTAATTAAAACAGTAGAAAGTACCTCTACATATTTCAACGCGACAGCACTAACAGTTGCACAATAATATAAATATGTATACAAAACATGACTAAATACATAAACTTCAGATAGTATTATCGCTAACCTAGAAAAGGAGGAATTTTTATATTTGTACCAATTTGTGTTGTAACTTTTTTATAACAAACTTGTATATTATTTTATTATTATTGCTCCACAAGCGGATGAAAATTGGTTAACTGATAAATTTAAAATAGTAATTGTATTAGTCAATCCGCAGTATCTGGTTTAAATTTAAACGTTTGTAGTTCTTTCTGGCTTGCACACGACTTATTTTTAGATAATACAGGATATTTTAGTTTTCATTTCGAATTCGACATGAAACAGTCCTTTATACATTATAAAACAGTGTTTAAATATTTTATCAAATAGGCTTGCCATTTTGTTAGCTTGTATGTGCATGTGTGCCGATTTTCGAACGGTCAAGTCGAACTAAATATGTTTTATAATATAAACTTGACCCTGTTTTCTGGCTATCGTATATTTACAGAAGCCGGTGAAAGCGAATTAATCGCAAAATGGACTTTGCAAGTTTGTTTGAGAATCGGGTTTTTCCTTTAGCTTAGATTCAAAAATCAACTCGTTACTTAACTGCTAAATACGCAAACATCTTCTATCGCTTTATTTTTGCTTCATTAGCATCACTTCAATGTCTTGTCAATGTTGGTGCACAATGAAGTCCTAATGTTATTTTATGAATCTCTACATTTGGAATTAATACGTATTTGTAATATTTGTATACCAGGTAGATAAAATTAATCGTACTTTTAAGGAATGATGTTTAGTTGATTTCTCCTTTTCATATATGGGATTCTTAACCGACCTTCGTGTCAACTTCCATTGTCCTTGTTTGGCTTTCATCCTTACGTTAATTAAATAACTGAAGCAACAAAGTCGAAAGTATTTCCCACAGACGATTCCTATTCATTCTCATATAGTTTCAACTGTAATATACACTAACTCGTGGGTGTTGTGTGGAGTTCCGAAATTCGAATTATTACCAGGAAAGATTACAAATTAATTTACAACCTTCAAACAGTTTATGTGTTTACGAGAAGCATAAATAAATAATATTAAGTCAATGTGATATTTGGACGACTCGGAATGTAGGCGAGTTCCCAGCAAATTATTTTCAGTCAGATTGGAATCGTATTAATTGTACTCTGATGTAGAAGCAGTTAAAAGTCGATTTCTATACATTTCCAACAATCGGTAGGCCCGTCTGGCTGTTTACACAAATATTTTTCTAATGAAGTGGTTATCAACCAAACAGGATACGTTTATTTGCTAATGATGACTGTTCTGCAAGTCGATAAGCGCAAAAAGATATGCCCAAAAAGGAAAATCCCTTTTAATAAAGTTTATTGCACACATTTATCGTGAATTTTATATTCGCAGCTTATACGATCCTTGAATATTTAGCAGGTCTGCTTAACTATACCATGTATAGTGCACGCGTGGTATATCATTTTACCCATACCCATAATTAAAGTTTACAACATTATTTCTAAACTTAATCTAATGATTAAACTTTGACTCGCTGGTCTGAATAAACTCTCTCTTATTACCTATTTTATCAGAACTGGTTAATAATGGAGTGAGTGATAATACTTCGGGTGTGTGTACACATAAATATTCGTCCCATTCGTACTATAATTTATGTATAATGTAGAAAAATTTGTTGAGCTCATAATAGTGTTCGCATTAATGAGTAATGAAAGGCTTAAATGCCGGCTGTCAGCTGTTTGGCAATTCGAAAGGAAGACCTCCACCTACAACTATAATCGGAACGGGCAGCGTTCGCGGGAATATTATTCATATATTCTCTCATACGTGCCTCTCTCGACAATTTAATTAATTAAAAGCTAAAAATAAATTAACCACTTCACGTTAATTAAGATACACACGTACACACGTCGACTTTCGTTTGTTTCTTAAATTTTAATTACCGTCGTTTTCATGTAGGCTTATTCCTCGTCAATTGTCTAACGAGGAAGTATTTACCACATGCGTTAACAATATTAATTATAATCAATCGAACGTGGTTTGTTCGTTGGTTGGTTATTTTCTAATGCGTTTTGCGTCGTGAAAAAGGTTTTAGTCGTATAAGATGCGAATTATAACGACACGCTAAGTGTCGTTATTTAAATTTTCTGTTGCCGTATAATCATTTTCTAATAGAGTTAATTGATCAATTGATGCATCCTTGTGATCTCATTGAACTCGAAATACCCGTATTGAGAGTTATTAGCAAGCAAGGCTGACGAAATTCGATTTGTTTTTTTAAGTACTTACTTTTGCCCCATCTTCACATTATATTTTTTGTATGATTTCAATGATGAAAACCGGCAGATTGAAATAGGTTTGATCAACTTTAAATATTTTTTATGTGTAGCAGTTTGTTAACAAAATGATACCACTAATATAAACATTATTGTTGGAATAGTAAATAGTTATTTTTACTGATTTTATTTATAGATAAGTAAACTTAAAATACTGATAAGAATTTCGTCTGCTAATATGGATATTTTTTCTCGCAAGGTGTAGATCATTTGATTTAAAAATATTTGTGTACCTATATAAAAAAATGTTTTTTTACATCTTATCACTTGTAATATAATATTTATTACTTCAATTTGCGTTCATCATTATTATAATATGTACATATACAACAAATCAATAAATAAACTTAAGGTTTTAATTTATAAGCTACTTAATACTTTAGCGATTCATTTACTTTGTGTAATTATATTGGAGTTGTAATAAAAAATTCAGATAGAATTAAAAAAATATATTAATAAATATTATAATATTTGCTGTCACGTGAGAGTAATAAAAACCATCGAACGAAATTGCGGATACTAAGAATAATACATAAAATTAGAATTAGACAAGTCTCCGAAGGAAGGCCATCCACAGCAATATCAATGAATCAAGGTTAAAAAGTGGACTGCATTAATTACCTGCGTTTTTTTTTTCACAGAGTTTCGAACGTTCACAAGACGATAAAACAACTAAATTCTCTTTACAAATAACTTTGTGTAACTTGCTATTTATACTTAGAATGCACAAAACGTTAAAGCTCGAAACGACTTGACGTATTCCTGAATATACGCTAACCTTTGGACATTTAACATATGACCTTATTAAGGCCGAGAAATTTCTAGATAGTAAAAGTTGATTATTAATTATATTATTCAAAATATGTACGTGTAGAAACAGTGTATTGGTCTTTTAAACATATGTATTATATCAAAGCCTTCTGCAGCATAAGCAATAATTTGAATATTTTTTTAAATTATGGAATTGTATCGCTTTTAAGATTCTTCTCCAACTCCCCGCATTGTTGTGCAATTAAAGGCGATTTCGTATCGATAAAATGCATATAATTCCCGTTACTTTACCGACTTATCGATCTTTCCTTTCGACGCGAAATACACCAGTCGTATCGACTTATCGTATCCGCGAAGTAGGAAAGGTTCTATTTGACGTAGGAAAGAGAAAAAATGCTGTATTTTTTGTACCGAAGGTGAAAACGTTTCCTCGATGGCGGGGCTCGATATGGCGTTGAAGATGATGTCGATTTGTTTCGGAAGGATTGATTAGACAGTTATTATAGCCGTTTCCTGCGCTGATTAGATTTTATTGTTTGCGGAAGACGTCGTTTTGATAAGTACTCGCTAACTAAAAGATACTCGGAGATTGTAGAACGGGCATTTTGGTTATTATTTTGTAATTCGAAGATAATTGAAAAAAGTATGAAGTTTACATTTCACGCGATAATTCGTCCATTTAAATACGTTGGCCTTGTGGTAAATAGGCTAAAAATAAATTTTGCCGAATTATCTGGTGCTTTTCGTTAGATTTAGATTCCCTTAAATGTTTGATTAATTAATTATGCGGCGTCAGTCCCAGATATCTCTGAATTCCGTTGATAATGAACGATAAAGTTACCAAAACGTTTGTAAACTTGTATATTATCCAGTGGATAAATTCGAGTTTCTAAAAGCCGCTTTTGATAAAACATTCAGTTTAATTCATCATTTTTTTAATCGCATTTCTTTCGGTCTTTTTCAGATTACGTAGCCGGTGGCGAACTTTTTACCCACCTATACCAAAGAGAACACTTCACTGAAGATGAAGTTCGCATTTACATAGGAGAAATAATTTTGGCTTTAGAACATTTACATGCGGTAAGTACGCAAGTATTTCTATTAAAAACCTATTGTAACTTTTAATGAACTTCACAAGTGTTTTATAATGTAACCATCCGTGTGCACATAAATCCGTATTTATCTTTTTAATATTAAAATTACAAAGCAAATATAATCATTTTAACTAAATACACATAGCGGAGTCAGTATTCGTAGTATGTATACATTACTTGTAAGTAGACTAATTAATAGTAATAATAATTGAAATAAGTTACAACTTGTTTTTTTTGCAGAAACATATATTATTGTAGGTAATCGTTGTGGTATCAATCGTCTGCATTGGAAACGTAAACATTTTATTTTAAATTATTTAAATAATTAAAATCGTAGAGCCGGTTATCGTTTGCGACGTTAACTAATTGTCTAGAGACATCTAGACGTCGAAAAAATTGTTGTACCTAATACCTTTATATCGTCCTTGAATGCAGGTATTGTAAGTAAATAATCTTTCAATATTCAAGTTCCTATATGAACAGCCTGTTTGTTATGTCTATATTATTCAAATTATTCGAACATTACGTTCTTTATCATTTATTCCTTGAAATTAGTTGTTTGTTGAGATCCAATTTGGACTGATCTGTTGGTTATAAAATGAAAAGGATTTTACATTTTTTGCGGATTGAGAATGGGGCAAAATAACTTATTTTAAAACATTGAGGACAATTTATACGTGGAAAAATAATTCAAAAAACGTTTTTCATGACTAATTGCCAATGCCTTTGGGTAGACAGCCAAGTATTTCACAAAGAAAATTAAACAAAGGCTAATATATATTTTTTTCAATAAATTAGTATCTCTAGACATCTAACTTAATGGGAATGTTTTTTATTATTCCACTATTATTATACTACTAATTATTATCATATCATTCCTATTTTTGGGTTTTGTATTCGTTTCGTCTATCGCTATAAGTTGTGGAAGGTCAGGTTCGCAATTTTTTTAATCCCACACTTGCATACTGCCAATGCATTCGTTGGAATATTTTTGTTTTTTCCAAATTTTTTTGCCAAAATAAATAGGATTTCAAAAACAAGTTTTTTTACAAACTATTTTAATAACTTAAAATAATTTGCATCATTCCATTTTTCAAGTACCTAAACACCTCTCTATGTCTTGCTATAGGTCAGAGTCTATAATTATTTTAACTTTTTTGCTTTTAAAATCGTCCGGCAAATTTTCATTCTTGTTTTACACAACAGTTAATTTGAAATAAAATGTTTAGTATTAATAAAACTTTTTTATTACCCACATGCAGAAGATCTTTTGTAATGTAGTTATGTCCTGTGAAAGTACTTGGTTGTTTAGTTTAGAATTCATTGCGAATTCTTGAACAACTTTTACTGATTTTTCATTTACCGTAATAAAATTTAGTAGTGAATTGGATGTACGAAACCGGTGTAATTTTTTTATAATTATTATTATACAGTATTATTTTATTACTATAATGCAAATAGACATTTTCTTTTAACAATTAGTTGGTTTAACATCGGTATGTGTACACTATGCATAGTAAAATTATCGCATTGTTTTACTAGATACTTGTAAAAAGTGCAATTCCTCGGCAATAAACAGCCCACCCTATTACTAAGATAGCAATTTTTAACGGTACATACTCGTATACTCTATTAACTATTACCCTTCGTCTACTCGATTATATATGAATCTATTATTTCGATGATAATCAGTTTAAGGACCGTTATAATCCATGTCTACTCGCCAGCATTTACATACATAATACATTCTTACGTAATAGGGCACCTTTAAAAATTTAATTTACATGTCTACTACATATAGAGAGAATAGTTTGTCTAGAATCGATAGTTAAATATCGATTTTCTTTTAATTTTTAATAAACGTTTATTATATTGTGTAGATATATTTATCTACTATATTTTATAATATCTATTTCATCAATATTGAAAATAAAGCAATAGTGCATTAACTCTTAAGTGTAAATGAACTCGTTAGATTATAATCGACGTGATAACGTGTCCCGACACTGTTTCCTGTATACAATTTAGCGAATAGGCATTTCGTCGAAAAATGCAGCAGGTAAAAAAATGCACCAGAAACACATCGGAGTGGCATAAAAATCTTACGGTGCGGCTTTGCACCGGAAATTGCTCAGCTTGCTCGAAATATCCGGATCATGCGATGATAGCGCCCGAGACCAGTCGAAATACATTGAACTTCCATTTTGTTCTTGTTTCGTTGTATTTTAAACTCGCCATTTTACGAATGCACATTTGCGATTATTTTAAATTAATTTGCACAGTATCGCGTGAAAATATATTAACTTGGACGAATCGGTAACAACAACCGGTGAAAGTCGACGAATATTTAAACGATTTAACAGCATAACCAATCGTGGTAACCTAGTGCGTTAATATCTGGACAATTTGGCGTTTTACTTTCGTCGATTCACCAGTCAAGTGTATGCCCCAGAGCTATCCTAGTTTTGTCTGGCATTTCCATCTAATTAACGATTACACGCGCCAGTGGCGTAGGAGTTATTTGGCGATTTTATTCCTATACATTTTTAATATTAACTTCTAGTACATACTTCGCTCTTATCGTTTGTCTTCACTGTTTAGACTCTCATCGAGTGAAATGCAAACAGGTTCAGACAAATAAGAGTCATTGTTGTTGAGCGAACTTAAACAGGTTTGTGTTTCATTTCACAAACTAGACAAATATTTATGTTTATTTGAATGCTCTGGTTTCTGAACAACATACTGATACCTACTTAACTAATTGGACATACAGATTTAAGCAATTTTTTTAAAATGTAAATTAAAAATTATCAAACAACATAAAGTTAACTCGAGTTCTTTGGCCTCTTAATTCACCAGACATTAACTAAGTTGTTTATATCTCTGCATAAAAAGGATGATGTATGATTTATAACTCCAAAAAAATTTTGTTAACCTTGGAATTATTTTAAAAGCATTAATAAACTTACAATCGAGTTGATTCATAGGACGTTTCTTTATTGTCTCTTTGATAACTTCGGCGTGTTAAAAATTGTTTGTTGAGCCATCCATAAGGCACCAATCGATTACTTATGTATGTATGTATATGACTATAAAATCGGAATTGTTATTAATATTATTATCGGTCGATATATTTACCAGATGATTAATATAAACTCTATTTAGAGATGAAGCAGGAGAAGTTAAAGTTACAATTTTAAATTGTAGGCGTAGATGCTAATTAATAAATGTAATTGCTTACAATAGGTAAGCATACTAAATCAGTGCAAATTCTTTTTTGGTGTATGTAATATTGATACGCCAATGAAGAGAACTTGCGACTGTTGGATAGTTGTCTGGTGATTATATATTGTGACCTAAATTCCGAATTCTTTTGGTCGTGTGTGCGTTGTCAATTTTGTATTCTGCAGTAACTGTTACGGACGTATGAATGCGATGCGCCTGTTGACAACATACACACACACACACACATATGGTTACATATTAAAGTGAAAGATGAGAACTTTTCGCTGCTAGCCATAATCTGACTATTCAGGGGGCATATCCTGCTTAGAATAACGTAAAATCATCTGGATGATGATTATAGGTAAATTGTATTTTTTTATGAATAAACAAGCAGGCAATGAAATTGTTAATTTATTTTTACAGATGTTTATTGAAGTTAATTTGTTATCAATTCGTTAATTAGCGCAAACAACGATATACATTATCCCTACACTTTCACAAACATTGATTACGTGATTTTCTTATCCGCAAATAATTGAATAATAGCAATTTGTTTCAAATAGCAAACTAATAAATCAATTCCATAAAACGGCCTCTGCAATAGTAGGTCGAGTTTTTTTTTTCTGTCGCCTTGACCATCGACTATAAATTTCACTGTTCTTCATAAAGTGACTGTTAACATGATTTGCGAATCTTCACTTTATCATTTTTATTTATGTTGATAAAAATTAACATTATATTTTTACATATCCAAGTGAGTTTATCTGTGTGTGCGACACCTCCCTATTAACCAAGTTCACTGACCATTTTTTTGTGATTATTAACATAATAACGGTTTTTCAGATAAGAGCATGTGCTCTTATGGATTTTACATTCAATAACGCGAGAAACTTGTCATAATATGGGCGATAAAAGCTTGAAATATTGGCACGATTAAGTGTAAAAACTTCATGGCGATAAGTACACGAAAACATAATGTTGATAAAGACAAAGTTTTTTTTTTAACATTAATTTATCTTCTTACAAATTCACGAAGAATATTAATTGGATTATCAAAATTTTTGCTTATACAATATTTCATTGTTTCTGGTAGATAAACGATAAAATGATTATTATATTATGTAATTTAGACATGTGTTTTCTATTGATAAAAATTTGTTCAACAATCTATTGTATCATAATATTTGCCAACCTTGAGACCGACATTTATTTCTGAAAAGAGGAAGCGAAACTTGTGAGTACCTAAATTCCAATTTACGCGTTATAAAAATGAGTGTTTTATTTTTCAAGAACCTAGTAAAAATAGTGAGCTCTCAAATTTAACTTCATTCATAAGGTATACGAGTAAAATACGCGGTCGACCTTGCACTTTTCCACTTAAACATTGAATTTATCGCACTGTTCGGAGTAATTAAATTTTCAATCATCCACCAATGAAAACCCATGCGAATAATTGGTCATTTTCGCATTAAATACCGATATGGATTTCATTAAATATGCGAATAGAAGTAATCGCTCAATGTCTAAATTACAGCTATGAAATATGGTTTTCTACGATTACATATCGATATCAAGTTTATAGTCTTGTTTGGTATGCACTGAGCACTTCGAATAAATTTGTTAAATGATTTATTGGAATCATAGAAGAACGTTAATGTAAGTTGACTAAAAATAAATGCGAAATTTATCCGCGGAAATGCCATTGGCAACGGTTGCTTCTTCTGCACCCGAAAAGGTCATTGTTTGTGGGATTTCTATTGTGTCTTACCGACTTGGGCGCCCGACGTATTGACCAGGTGTTTCTTCGAAAAAAAAAATACGCCATGGCATCAGGTTTTTTATTCAGCTCCTAAGCGAGCCGTCTCACTTGGGTGTTCTACATGTCCCAACACCCCGAGTATAACCCAAAGGCAGATGGTTGATTTTATCCCACAAATTTATACCTCGTGGTTTACTTATTTTAAAGTTTTTGGTTACCTAAATAAAATTCAGGCGCTTAAATTTTATTTCAAATCCGGGTTAATATGATGATCCCTTAACAATATTTGCCTCGAGCGGAATAAATGTGATTACCGTACAACTGGTTGTCGTTTTCTCCACAATACTTTACGTTTTATGGATTTATTTAATAACACCACTCGACATTAACTCGTTTTATGGCTTAGTAGAGTGTGTGGCGATGATAAAACATCAAGGTCTATCGCCAAACCGATGCCTGTGTAAATTGCATTTATATTTTATTTATTTCTATACACAAGATAAACTCGTTGTGATATAATGAAAATGATCGAAAAAAAAAGGTCCATTGTTGATTAATTTTGAAAATTTTAAAAAAATATTTCGTATAGTAGGAATCTTGATAACGAAATTAATAAGGAAGTTAATATATTTTATTACCGAAGAATGTCATTTAATATGGGAAAATGATAAGTCGTAATCGTAAACCGAGTTTAGCGAAAAATGCAGTAAAATTACTAAGCACTGAACAAATAAAATATTACTGCTTTAAATGCACTAAATGCGGCCATAAATTGATTTTGCATGTAAATTGTAAATTGAGAAGAACAAAATTGCTCCAAACGTAGGAGTTTAGTGCTTATAGAAACTGCCAAGACCAAACGTTATTCTTCTGATTGCTATTAAACAAGTTCATAATTATCCGAGTTTGCTTATATAACCTCGAGTTTATACTAATTTTTGGCAATCCAATAAATCATTAGGGTTATCTAATAACATTTACTTATTTAAAATTACGACCTACTTTCGTCAAAATTTTGGTTACTTTACCGCGGGCGTTTCAGCATGAGAATAATTGACCTTTGAAAGAATTTCATTCAGCTTTTTTGTAGAATACATTGCAAAGTTACACACACACCGTACAACTTCCGGTTTAGGTATAAAGGTAGGTTTATAGGTGCAATTATTATTCAAATGATCAATGGAGATTGTAAAACGCTAATCGGACAATTTATTCATGCACGTAGGCAACGCAACGAATTGCTGGGCGAAAATTAAAAAACACATATCAAATAAATTTTTAATCTACACTTAGTAATACATTAAAATATAGAGAGTAACTAATTTAACTAATTTATAAAATATGGAGATTAAATAGAGATTTTTTTTGTATGTTTTGAAATTGCTAAGCCATCTAAATCCATGGATGAACAAGCTATATCGACTTCCTATCGCGCCCTTGCCCTCTATCGCCGACGCCGCGGCCTCAGTACTAACTCGTGCTAAATGCGCGTGTGACAAGGACGAAATTAATTAAGGATTTTTAGTTAGTTGACTACTACAAATATGTAAGCGATCTGGCGGAGAGCGTAGGAACGAAAAATATATTTGTAGACCAAGTTCATTGCGAAACGGCGCTTATTTCGTTAATTAAATGCGTGCAGGTACTGTTCGGATTGATTCGAATGTGTCGTTTCGAGCTGGAAATATTTAATGTTTGTTCGCGAAAAACGTTGATTAATTTTTTTGATGCAACTCCCTCATGCAAACAACGGCTTTTGCAATACTGCCATTTGTTAAGAGAATGACAGGATGTTGCAATAACGTGCTTTCATGTCGAGTGCTTTGATTAGAGGTTTCGGCATATGCATTAAGTTTATTTGAGGGTTAATCACAATTAGAACGTTTCTCTGACTACACTGAATAGTATCTAACTATAAGTCGCAATTTTCCACATAGAAAGCAATATGTTTCTACCATCGAGTAATCCGAGTAGGATTTTTTTATTTTTCACTGTAATTTTTTCTGCAATAATCTTCTGTTGCTTCCTCCCGTTTACTCGGTTGACGGTTGATGGTACGTTAATGGATTTAACTTTGCTGTTCTTTCGAATAAAAAGGATCCGCCGTTATAAAGAAAATCTTCGCGAAGGTCGGGCGACGATTTTAATCCGGAAAAGGAACGGACAGAAGCCGATTATAACGTTGATGATGTCGTCTGACGTAACGCTGAAAAGGAGCCACTTTTATCCGTAAAACGACTAGCTTGGACACATGACGTGTCCTATTGCTTTTATTGCACTTATACTCAACCGAAAGCTGGTTGAGAGCGAGAATACTTTTGAACCATAAACCTTTTAGAATATATTTAATTGACTAAACATGCAAATACCGTGTATGTAGGGGTCTTTGACCTTATCGCTCGCAACCCCTATATGGGTAGGAAATTTATTAACACTAACTTGCTCCCCAACATGGTGTGTCGTTCGAATTCAAGGACAAATGTGATTTAGACACGGAACTTTGAAAATTCCTCTACTCTCCATGTTTTAGTTGATTGGAAATTGTTTAAAAATACAGTTCATTAGGTCAAAATTGAATTGAAAAGCATCACTGTAATTTGTCCAATTAGGTATCTGAACTAAAAACATTCAATTTCAACGTTAAGAAAGAGTAATAAGATATCCATGTGTGGTTTCTAGTAATACACGTGCAATGTGTATTTATTTACTTGTTTATAGCGAAAGCACTCGTAATTGAAAGCAGGCGATTCCTAGGATTGCAGTTAATTTATTAATTCGTTTCAAAATAGCCGCATTTTCTCAAGGCTACATATTATGTGGAACTAGTTGTTGGTAAATTTAGAATTGACCCTATACTTGTCTTCTGGTCATTCATCATTTAATTATCAAATATTTGTTGTCTAATTTAGGAAGTTCATATACAACATAGTTTTTATTTAGACTCCCACAGATCTAAAAATAACTAGGTATAGTGACCTCGGACTTTGTTTACATCTCGTGTGGTATTGGTATTGGCAACTGGATTTTTAATTATTGTTCCGGATTCTAATAATCCATCTGTTTCAAATAGGTGTGTAATAACATAATAAAAGATCTCGATTACATTGGAGTTTTTTTGCAGCATATATTGTACAGATAACAGCTGAGAGAAATAAATTATATCATTCATATTTATTAGCTCACTGAGCGAGTTCTAAATAGATTTTATAATAAAGTTAATTAAAGATTGTTTAATTTAATAAGTAGCATATTTTTGCACTTATTCCATTGCTTAAATAGTTTTTCTTTTAATTTCAGTTGGGCATCATCTATAGGGATATTAAATTGGAGAACATCCTGGTAGACGAATCGGGTCACATAGTCCTTACGGATTTTGGTCTGAGCAAGGAGCTCCCTAGGGAGGAAGCCGATCAAAGAGCATATTCTTTCTGCGGAACGATTGAATACATGGCGCCGGAGGTGGTCAAAGGCGGCACCCAGGGACACGATATTGTAAGTAGACAGGACTTATTATCATCGGAAAATATTTACGTTATCGAGAGGTTAAAAATATTCGATTTTTTGCGGTTGTTGTAATACAAGCCAAGAAAATGTGTTCCCTCCGCTTGAGTGGAAAATTGAAATGTTCCATTATTTGTCCACGAATCGTTTATTCTCGATAACGTATAAATTATTCATATCTTACATGCCGTTCGCTTTTGATTTTCCGCGTTAAAGAAGGTCAGAACGATGCCCGGCGATTTAAATAAACCCAATTCGTTTCGGACCACACCTCCTCGTTTGTCGTTATATTATACCGGCTGGGTAATTTCGATACTTGGTATCTTGTCGCTCGGATACCCGGTAGGTCTTCCTCCTCCCACTACTATACTCCTGCTAACTGCCTTCGGTATCTCGACAAGAAATAATGAATGAAAATAAGAATAAGATTCTCGTCGACGGAGATAAGTTTCTGTTTATTCAGCTCGATACGATGGAAGTTTCATATTGTTGTTTGAAGTTAAGAGTTTGTTAATGGCAACAATTTTAATTAATTCTGTAATTGTAACAATGTTACGTTTGTTACATTTGTTTTAATGTACTTTAGTTAGATTAGATTAAAGAAGTTAAAAGTGTATTATAATTTTGTAGGTATTTTACATGACAATATATGATACTTGGTTATCCTATTAACGAAAACATATAAATTACCGAATTATCTGTAATATGAATTTATATTTAACTTTTGACATTTATCAATTTTGCTTTTGCTTCATTTTATATCAGTATTTAGAGGATAATTATTTATTTATTTGGCACGCATAGGTATGTGGATATGTATTCAAATGGGGTTCTATTCATATTTAATAAACCGCATGTTTGGTAATAACTAGGACCTAACTTTCCATGCATATTTAATCGGAATCCTCTCTAGACGTTATGACCTAGTTAATTCGTTCCAAATTTGATATTACACGAAATACTGGTAGCATTTTTTTTCATTATACCGTTTATCAGGACACGTGAAGCAACCCAATTAATACGAAATTGTTCATTTGTAGTTTTGTTCGGTTTTAATTATCTCGTATTTTATTAAATATCTATATTTATTTTATTACAATGTCAGTTTGATAACGAACCATTTAGTAACTACTATTATTTCTGCGGTTGCAAATTTACTGGTAAATCGAAGTTTATATTATATCGTTAATATTCAAATGCTGTCTGTAACTCCTAATTTAATCCACCGAAGAAAACCAACAATCTTTTCGACTACCGATAGTCGCCGAAGCACGACGACCTAGTATTTTTTTACGAAATTCTTTTCCGTTAAACGGGTCACAAAATTTCGCAGTTTGCGACAGCTAAGAAATTCGTAGAGACACCTTTATTTCGTTTGAACGTTTCACGAAACTCTAAATTTTTGTACAACTAAGTGGGTCATACGTCATGCCCACCTTGGGCTATTTTTTTATTAAATTATTACTATGTCATTTAATTGCCATTGTCAATGGCGAATGATAATGTTATTGTAAGTAACTCGAAATGTTTAAATATTTTTTATTGTTTATTCTTTGCTAACCAGGGTCGATCTTATTAAAAAAATATGTATAACAATTTTTAATCAGTTAATTAATGAATTTTATGATTTTTTAATTTTGTTTTATCTCTTATATACAGATTTAATAGTTAAGTGTAAAGTAGAAATTATATTTCATTTTTTATCATTAGTCGAGAAGATAATTATAATTAGACATAAAACAGGAAGTGTAAACTAAAATATGGCGTTGTACTCTTACTATATTTAAAAATAATCTAGCATATTAGTTTCATAAGAGAAGTGTTCCATTTAATTAGGTATAAAGTTACTTAATAAAGTACTTAAATTTTATTTTAATATTTAAATGCAACAGACGAGCATTTTATTACTCGTAACTTTTAAATTCATCAACGTAAACAATAGTTTAAAAATTATTAGATACATTATAGGTTCAAGAAAATGGAAAAAGTGTTACGCTTATTGCGCAACTGTTATTGTCGATTGTCGTATGCTGTGAAAATGCGCAATTATCGATAGAACAATAGATTTAAAACTAGCAATTTACTTTTGTATTCGGCTATTCGATTTTTAACACTTCCTTTTTTGTACTTAAAAATAAAGGAAAAACGAGCCATTTATCTTCAAAAGGAGTAATTTATGTGCCCAGGAGAGACGATATTCTACCCAGGAGAGTAGATTATGTATCTACTTATGAGATCCATTTTACTTAAGGACATTTTTTGACATGCCAATAGTAAAATAAATTTCGTGATAGCCTTCATCGAATATACGTCCAAAAATACACCTGTATTGTCAAAATTAACCCAAAAAGAGTATAATTTGATATAATCGAAACAAGTCAACGCGTTTGTTTCACATTATCCAATAAACCATGGACATTATAAAACCTGTTGCGCATATGCCTCCTATTAACAAACAATTACTTCAGTACAACAATGTTTCACAAACAATTTTTTTTCACGTGAATCATAAACCACAAATAAAATCGAAGTAGGTTAGCGGGTCAACATCTCGATTCTTGATTAAACATCGGCATCGACGGTGGTGTTTCGTTCATTCATTAAAACAGATATTGCAAGGCAATTTTAACTCGGCTCTCGGGTCCATTTTAATTAGCTTTTCTATGGGAGATGTAACAAGCGAAATGCAAACATTAACGTTCGCTTTATTAAACGGATTTAATGTTTCTGTAGATTAGATGTATTTTACCGGTTCATTATAGGGTAAAAAACGATCGAGGATATCTCGTTTTAATAATGTTGCATTACGTTCTTGCCTCCGAGGACGGTTAGTTAAATCCAATAATCGTCCGGTCGTTTCTTTAAATTACGGTAGTTCTTCTGGATCTTTCGGTTTCTCAATTATTGGTGCATAGATGCAAATCAATATAAGCGAGGAAAACGGTTATACGCACATAAACGATATTTTCACGTTTCGTTTTAATAGCGGACCTTGTCTTGATAAGTGGCCGGCGCGTGGAAAAGTAGACCAAGAAAGTGTGCCAGCCGGCGGATAAAAAGACAAAACCGATTGATCGCCGTTAGAACAATGTTTTGTCGCAACCGTGGATTTAAATATCAATGAGTCGAGTGCAGTCGAGATATTTTAATTGCACACGACAATTACGACACTGTATGTGCATGTGCACGGTAAAATGCAAAGTTCGTTTGCCAAACGCCAGCATTTTTCGATGGTCACTTTCTAATTGAATTCTCCTCCGTTAAATTCGCTCTAAAATAAATGTTTATTAATTTCATACTGATTTTAAATATTTAGTTTTTACTTATGGAAAAAAAAAACTTTCACTGGCATTATGGCTGCGAGAATTATCCGACTATATTATGTAAATACATTGAAATTAAATAATTTGCAATCTAAAATCATGTGTTGTATTCGAGCAGAAACCACTTTCTCTATTATTAATTATTCATCTAACAAGATTGCAGTAATATTTATAACATTGGAAAAAAGAAATTTTGCTGAATTTGTCAAAACAAGCATACTGCCTGCAAATCCAATCCAATAAACGAAGAAATAGGAATAATATTGATAAAAGATATTTAGAAAAGAGCGACATAATTAGCAAATTTCTATTATTTGAACAATCTAAGGAATGTAAGCAGTATAAAATAGGAAAGGATAACAAACAAGTACAAAGAGCGCCCAGTTAATTAAAGCTTAACTTTCCCTCTACACAAAAATTAGCAAGTTGAAACCTCTCGGTAACGAAAAGTATACTAATCCGAATTTGCGCAATAAATCTTCCGCACACTTTCCATGTGTGTCACAACAAAAGCCGCGAATACAATGAGTCAGCTGTTTGTGGGAGCTCTGCGAATGACCTACGCCTTGTGCCTTCGCTCGCGAATCGGATGTCAACACGAATTTGCGACGCTTTTTTCCTCGTCGAAAGTAAAATCGGGCCGAAAACAGCCCAACAAAAACCCCGGTTGTTTGTTTAACGACACCGAAAATTCCTGTGACGTCCGAATTTAGCAGGACAAAAGGATAATGAGCGCTAAGCTATTCACATTTGTCTGTTGTATTTTTTTATGAGTAGTTTAAAATCAAAATCTAATTTTATTCTGCAGGGAATTCCGGTAATAAAAGTTCTACGCGATTCGGGTTTCGGTTACAGTTAAGTGCGCTATAAAATCGCAATCGACCAGTGCGAAATTTTTCAAACGGCATTCACTTTCCCTTCCCGCTTCTTAGGTAACGCGTCGAAAGACATCCGTTTTGCCGAAATTTCTTTCACTTTCTCTCCGTGGCGGAATGTCCAAGTGCACCAGCGCTCGGTCGAGAGTCGGGGGAAAAAAATCGCGTACCAGACGAGACTGGCACACGATTAAAAGGCGAATCCGCTTCCACCTCTATTGGCCGGTTCTAATCCATAACCTAGATTCGTCCGGCTGGTTCGGTATGCAACGGGGTCAGACTCCCTCTTAAGGGGGGTCCCCGTCGCACTCCGTTTATCGTCTATATCGGATTTGTTACGACGTTACGTAACGACCTCGAAAAGTATAATGCACAAGCATTCGCCTGTGTAACATGTTCGGTTGTTTCTCTTTTCAAAGGTCAAAGGGTTTTCCGCCAGTATTATCTAGTAGTTGAAATGTATCGAGTTGTTTTATCTTCTTCCTCTCCTTCAATTCCATTATTTTCCGGGAGATTTACCGACCTTGTAATCATTGCGGAAGGTAAATTATTGGAGTGAGCTATATTACATCGCTATGTAGCCGCTCGTGATCTTCCACAATGCGGCTTCGTTTCGACTGTAGGTCACATGTAATCGACTCGTGTGAATTCCATTTGAAAAGACGAATATCGCGTTATGAATTCATTCGATCCGTTCGATATTTCCGTACGGCTGCGAAACCAGCATTTTAACAATCCACTTTCGCCGGTTTCGAAGCAGTCATTCTCGATTATGTCGGTGCGATTTCGCAATAGAATTTATTCGCTCACTCTTCTGTCGGTTAATTTGTTTTGTCGAGATATTGTCCTTGTCTTTGGGAATGAGGTCGACGGCTAACGGAATCCGTTTTCGGTGTACCTATGCTCTCTTGTACCGTTAGCTCCGAAGACTTCCTTTCCGTACAGGTTGAGATTATTTTCACTTTTTTTTTCGATTGGCTGGTTGATATATATTTTTCGTAATATGTACAGTTTTCATCCGCGTCGATGAAACATTTTAATAAATTATAATAAAAGTTACGGGCTATAATTTTTTTTTATTGCGCCTCCTCTCTCTCTGGTTCGGCAAAAATTTATAATAGTTTATATTAATTTTATTGCGACATGCTTTGTAATAACTCGCGTGCGTTTTAATAAATTTTCATTAAAACCGCTCGATAACGTTTATTTGGAATTAAACGGTTGTTCTAATTGCAACAAAGTTTTGTTTTTGTGTGGAAATTTCGATGAGAGATATAAAAAAAAACGACTAATCAACGTTGACCTAATTTTCGTTTATGTGGAGCATTAGGCTGCGACCTGTTTGCTAAAAATCACGTAGTCGCTAGTGCAATTCCCTCGAGATTCCACAATCCTCTATCGAGTAATGCTTTTGTGAAGTACAAGCACCTACGTGGCGTGTTCTTGGCAAACTGCATAACCTCTAACGGAACATACGCCCCTCTCTTCTTTTAAATCATTTTATTTAACTAGGTGTACAAAAATGTCCGTTTAAATTCGTAGTTAATTGAAGGAAAAAATTTGTAAAGCGTGTGAAAAAGATTGTATGGTTTTCTTCACACGTGTTGAAAGTTTTAAACTAATTAAGTGCTTTAAATCATTGAAATTTTTTTCTAGAAGAAGGTTAATTGAATTATGAATAATTTTTTTAATTGCTATTTTTAACTTTTGTACCGTTTATATTATGAATGTTTTACTGTACACAAGAGTAAATAATTCCACAGGGTTTTTTTAAACTGTATTATCGTGTTTTCCCTGAAATCGTGTGTAAACAACCGTGACCTTTGTCACCGAAGGACATGTAGCTAAAAATCGAAGAAAGTTCATTACATGCGATTTCTGGAAAATTAAATTGAAACTCTTTCGAGAACCTTGTATAATTTTACCGCAACAAAAAAATAATAATTAGTATGTGTTCTAGAAATGACATTATTAAATAACATTGACATATATTTCGGTTTTTCCAACGCTGCATGAATATTCATGCCCGAGTCGATCATTCAAACACCAGCATGATACGTATAAGTTCGTGTTATCCGAGATTAAACATCAGCCATTTCTTACATTGAAAATCCACATAAAATGCTCTTTATTCAATGCGTCTAATGAAATTAATAGCGCAGAAACTGCTCTGCGGGAATGAGTGGTTTTAATGTAAAGTTTCCCAGCGATTGCAATTTTAATCCATTGATTACCTACCGTTGTTCCATATAATGACAGTGCCTGGCATGGCACATAGCACTTGCACTAGATCTAAATCTATATCAACAGGTTGGCACGTTTTCCAGGTCACATTCACGGTAATTCTTCAATAAAAATTAATTGCGCAAGGATATTATGTAGCGAAACGAGCGGATGAAAAGATGTTTTTGATCAATAATTTTGTAGTAAATTTGGTTGTTTTTTTTTTTATTTCAGGCCGTCGATTGGTGGTCGGTAGGTGTATTGACCTATGAGCTTCTCACCGGGGCTTCTCCGTTTACGGTCGAAGGGGAGAAAAATACGCAGCAGGAAATTTCGAGAAGAATCCTGAAAACAACTCCTCCTATTCCAGAAAGTGAGTTTGTAAAACTTTTAAAGTTTGATAGTGAATAAAATACGTTCAAGGGAAGTTTGAGATGTTTGAGTGTTTATATTTTTGCAGGTTTAGGCGAAGATGTAGCAGATTTTATTAGTAAATTATTAGTGAAAGATCCAAGAAGGCGTCTAGGAGGCGGCGAAGAAGATGCCAGGGAACTAAAACGACACGCTTTCTTCAATTGCATAGACTGGGACATGTTGGCGAAGAAGGAAATTCCAGCTCCGTTCAAACCAGTTATTAGGCAAGCACATTTCGCTTAATAATCTTCCATTTTTCTAATTGCATTTTTATTTTTATAGAAGCGAATTGGACGTATCGAACTTCAGCGAGGAATTCACGGCGATGCCTCCGACGGATTCGCCGGCGGTGGTACCGCCCAATTACGACAAGATATTCAAAGGTTACTCCTACGTGGCGCCGTCTGTGCTATTTACCAAAAACGTAATATCCGACGACATTTTGAATCCGAGCAAACAGCACGAAAACATCAAAAACTTCCGGCTGAGCAACAGCCCGTTCTTCCAAGTCTACGACATCGACTTCAGCGAGGAGATCCTCGGCGACGGGACGTTCTCGATATGCAGGAAGTGCGTGAACAGGAACATCGGCAAGGAGTACGCCGTGAAAATCGTCAGCAGGGCGCGAGATTGCACGCAGGAAATCAATTTGCTGCGAGCTTGTCAAGGGAACGCGAACATCGTGACCTTGCAGGACGTCATACAAGACGAAAGTCACACGTACCTGGTTATGGAGTACTTAAGAGGCGGCGAATTGTTCGATAGGATACGGAAGAAATCGAAATTCACGGAATGCGAGGCGTCGAGTATAATGAGGAAGCTCGTATCGGCCGTGAATTTCATGCATTCTCGCGGCGTGGTCCATCGCGATCTGAAACCGGAGAATTTGGTATTCACCACCGACGACGACGACGCCGAAATCAAAATCATAGACTTCGGCTTCGCCAGATTGAAGCAGGAACAAGAGTCCTTGCACACGCCTTGTTTCACCCTTCAGTACGCCGCTCCAGAAGTATTGAAAGGTGACGCGGAAGGCTACGATGAAAACTGTGATTTGTGGAGCTTAGGTGTAATTTTATATACGATGTTGTGCGGCAAGGCGCCCTTCCACGCCCGATCCCGAGACGAGACCGTCTCGTCGATCATGACGCGCATCAAAGACGGCGACTTCAGCTTCGATTCGCCGAACTGGCAGGGCGTCAGCCAGGAGGCCAAGTTCGTCGTCGAGGGCCTCCTCACCGTCGACCCGTCCCAAAGACTGAGGATGACCGATCTCCAAACGAATCCTTGGATCCAAGGCAGCCAGCACTTCTCCCAAACGCCTCTCATGACGCCCGACGTGCTCGGCGTCACCGCCGAGAAGACCCTGCAGACCACATTCAGCGCGTTCCATCAAGCGCAGCGCGAGGGCTTCCGGTTGCAGGACGTGCTCACCGCCAAGTTGGCGCAACGCAGGCGCATGAAGAAGAGCTCGTCGGACAACAACAGCTCGTCGTCGTCGTTTACCAGCGAGAGCTCGCTGAAGAGCGGCCTGGCGACGCCGGCTCGATCGAAGCCCGACAAGAAGGCGGGCAAGGCGGCGTCGAAGGCGATCGAGAGCCGAGTCGCCGGGTACCTGGACGAAGGAAATCCGCATCAGGATTCCGTCAGTTCGGGATCGAGGATATCGGACACGATTCGCGAGTCGACTAGCTCCAGCGGCATCGTCGTGTCCGATAAGAATTCCGTCGATAGCAAGACGGAGAAGAAGAGGCGGCAGAAGAAGGTCTACGTGCAAACGAGGCAGAGCGAAAGGATCAGAAGGAATAGGTTAGAAATCGACGGGGAACCGCCGGTGGAATTCATTTGCTTGCCCAACAGGACCAGAAAGAGGAAGTTGAACGCGTCCGACGAGCATCCGGATACGCCGCAATCGAAAATTAGAAAAACTACGACCTTAGCGAATAGAAAAAAGAAGAAGGTCCCACGGTAGGCGTTTCTGTACACATTCAATTAGTTTTATTAGTCACAAAGTCATAGAAGTATATAATGAAATTGAGGTGCAGATATTTTGTAACCTCTCCCCCGAGTTGTTTGTTATTAGAGTATTTTAAGTATTTTCTAAACGATAACTTTTTTTATATAAAATGATTTTACTACTGCCAAATCTCGTTGGGTTTTTTTTTGTAAGAAAATATTTAAAATACGGAACGTTTTGAGCGAACTTATCAAAGTTTATATTTACGATTTTAGAAAATACGGGGAAGTAGTTGTTACCAAAAAAATAAAATCTAAATGTGATAAAAATGGTAATTTCAAATAATATTAAATAAAAACAAATTGCATATTTCGGTTATTCGATGATTCTATTGTTGTTTCGAAAGGCACTACGTAACGATTTGGTAATATATTGATACTTTTGATAGGCTGTGATGATAGAATATCTGCAGGGAAGTCGACAGTTTGTTTTCAATTAATTTTTATGACAAGAAAATGTCCAATATTACCAATTTTATTCAATGCTTACTGTAATAATCCGTCATAAGTCACAGTAGGCGCGTAAAGAAAATTTTTATTTACTACGAAATTTGCTTCCAGAAAATTCTAACAAATGAACTTCACACTTAGGAATTTTTGCGTCATAAATAAAGAAATCAGAATGACAAAATTTAAATATTTACTTCTAATATGAAAGTTCTCAATCCAATTTTCAAGAAATTTACCAATTTCTTTTAATCTGCTACCTTCTTCTCTTAATTTTATTGTTCTGTAAGTGATACATTTGACCTAAATCGAATGCTACTTCGAAATGTCACTTCCGTCAAACTGTCAAACTTTGAATATTGCCTACTGTGATCTAGATTCTAATATATTTTACTCAAATTTTAATAATAAACCCATAAAACAACTGTTGATAGATCTGCAAGAAGATTCTTTTGATTATTTTCTTCGTATGCCTTTCTACTCGACTGCGGATCGTAGACGTATTTTTGATTCCATTTTTATTTCACTAAATCAAACGGGCGATTTTAAGTGCACTTCTTTGTTAGGATGAATGTTTTTTAAATTCGGTGTTGTGTCCCGGAGTATATTTTCTACCTATTATACTTTAAACAAAACGAATCGGCTTTTATTTTTAGTTTAATGATGTTTTAAGGCAAGAAAGAAAATCGAGTGTATTCCGTAGAAGTTGATTGCGGGACGAGCGCTGCATTAAGATGAAATAATATAAATAATACCAAAAAATTGTAAATATGCGTATTCAATACTTAGAAAATTGTTTTTTTTTTGTAAATTCTCATTTATTCTTATGTCTTTTATACAGTTTTTTTAATGAAAAAGGGTCTTAACAAGTTTGCTAGCTGGAAAAATGCAGGGTGTTTACGGATAATATACATTTCTCGTTCCCATAGGCTACTATGTAAATCGAAAGAATATTTTGATATTTTCTTCTTTTTTATGTCATTCTGTCATCATTAAATTGACATTTAGAATCTTGCTTGAAAATTAAAAATTGACAACGTTGCAATTAAAACGTCGAAAGTATCCGGTTTTCAGTTTTTTTTAATCGATGTATCACTTATTCATAGTTCTTATGCATAATATTCGTTTACACCCTACAAAATCTGTTCCTCCATTTAACGTGGGATTTATAAATAAATGCGCAGTTAAATAGATTTGTTGGATAGTGCCGGATGTAGTGTCAATTTTTTTAGTGAAATTCTTGCTGGGTGATTGTATAGTAAGTTGTCTTGACAATTTATTTATCTGAGCATTCATAAGTTAATTCCTTTATGCGTTGAGGGTATACCAAATTAATAATAAATTACATAATCTAATTTGAACATCTAATTTATAGAAGGTAAAAATTTGGTATACCTACCCTTAAAACGTTATAAATGACACACAAGGGATTTGTTGTTAAAAATCATAACTATTTTTTTATTTATTAAAATATTTATTCTTCGCATTACCTGACATTGAAACAGTAACAATTGGGCTATTTTTTAATTTAATTATTCAATTTCCTTATTGTTTTCAAAAAAACAGTATTTCAGTTAAGTTTGAAAAAGGGAACATGTTTAAAATTTTTATCGTGGTTTTGAAGTAGCTCAAAGTGTTCGTGGATAATTTGCAATATCAAATGTAGTCCTCCTTCAAGCATTTTAAGATTAATATTTTGCTGTTTAATTTGGTTTATGACGCATCATTAAAATAAAAAAAATGTAGATTGTTACACACAGTAAATGCATTTTTTTATTTAAAAATAAACATTGGTTCCTTTAATTCTAATTTTTGCAATGTACACGTTTTTTTTTCATTTTCACAAAATTCTGTCATATTATTTTTATAATTGGAATGTGTGTGTAACTACTACATTACAAAAAATGGAAAATGTACTTGGCACATCCAAAAATCGATTGGATTTTTTAATATGAAATTGATATTGGTACTCAACAAGAATTGAAACAATTAATTTATGTCATCTTAGGTGTGCCCTCGATATATAATCAATTCTCAACCTTTATTAATTTTTTTTCGCACTCAGGTACAACAAAAATAAGAAAATTAATCACTTTTAGTATTTAACTTTAATTACTTACCGATATTGTTCATTTGTATATGGTATTTCTGTAAATGTTGAGTATATATTTATTATATATATGAGAAATTATAATATTTATGTGAAAAATTGATAGAGACCAAGTGGACAGTGCCTTTTTGATTATATTCTCTTTCGTAAGAGAAGACAAGCTTGTTTAGGGCGATACATACAATTGTAATATGCCTTAATTATGTTAGTATTAAATATTTAATTATTTAAACAATGCCTTTGATTAAACTAGGTTCCATTTTTAGTGAATGTTTATCCTCGGCAAGGTAAGCAGTTAGTAGATCAATATATTGTTTATCTGTATAATGGGTTGCCTAACCAATAGGCATCGTAAATTATTACCCCTGTTCTACTCGCAAGTTTCAAAATCAAAATATATTTATTATCAATACCTACCCTATGATTTTTTTCTAAAGTTCATCTTGTACACTAGGTGTGGAATGTTGAAGTCAATTAGAGAGAAATTTCGAACATCTTGGTAGGTTTCTAACTACAATACACTGTCGAAAAGAGACTTTATTATTTAAATAAAAATACATCGGTAATGAGTTCAATTTTATTATAAATGATCAATAGCTTAACTAACATAAAGTGCCCGTCCCCAGTGAAAGATTTGTATTTTTTTATGGAAAAGCAAACAATGCTCTTTACAGCGTAATCGACTAAATCTAAGCTGTTCTTCTAACAATTATTATACTTCAAGTATATTACTCTATATTATAAATCCAATGAAACGTGGCCTTACTGTTTCTACTAGCAAAATCAAAAATATATATATAAAATATAATACAAACCTAAATTAATAAAAAAAGCATCTTTAATATTATTGTACAAGTCGAAATGAATTGAACGACTTATATATTTTTACTAGTTCAGAAAGAGTAAGGCTATTATTTTATTAACAAGGTGAAGATGGAGTTCATTTCATTTTTATTCTTCTAAGTACACTCATGATGAACATTATCCGACAATTCTTTAGGTTAATGAATATACTACATTCACATTTTACAGGAAAATCGAGAATTTTAATGCCTGAGCAAGATTGACTGATGAAACTATTAAGACAGAATTTACAAAACAAATTGTACAATAATGACGAAAACGTTTTTGAAAAACTTGAACTGAATTAACTCATAATAAACTCTGCCTTTGTTTCAATACATACAAATTTTACGAAAAAAAAAGTTTTTAAACATACGCTAATTTAGACCTACGATGGGAATTTGGAAATTTACCGATGAATTTTACTTATCTCAAATTATTGCATCTTCTATTTTATTATACTATACAGAACGTATTACATGGTAATAGACGTGAATTATTTCGTCTAAAACGGGGAATTCAAACCCTCCATAAAACTAAGCATTTTGGCTGGGATTTTTTTCATCCCATTGGAGAAACGTTATCCCTTTATCAAAATACCGTAGCTGAGAATTGCATAATTTCAGTTTTACAAAGAACTTGTTCCAATGCAACACAATATTTCACTCGATTGATTTTACCTTTAATTTATATACAATATAAAGATTTCTTTATAAATAACGTGATCGCCTATTGTAATGTCCCTTCGTACAGTTAAAATTCAGTTCCGTAAATTTTCTGCAGTTGTACAGTTAGTACCATTACTACTTATATGTATGTACATTGATTAATTTAGTCGTTTATAAACCTTGTACCTTGATACATTTAATGTCTACTTTTAATCCAAAGCAAACGACTCCGGTTCGAGCACATGGCAAAGAGTAGAGTCACTATCACGATTTTTCAGTGCAAGAGTTTTCCTAATTAAATAAAGTAGCACAACAAAATTCAACGATGATAATTTTAGTGATACACTGGGAATTTCAGCTCATTTCCGCTCTCGCGGGGAAATGTCTTGCACGTAAAATAAATTTGGTCAAGCAGATTTGCGAAATTTCTGTTAACCTGACAAATGCAAATGCAGTAAATTTTGTTAAAAGTTGTAATTTTTAATCATTCAGTCTTGCACGCAACTTTCACACGATATTTACAAATTTTATTCAAATTGAGAGAAACAAAAAAAACGGGTTTTCAAGTGCTCGCCCAACGCTAAACGTCCATTAATTTGTAACTCAGGGAATCGCACTAAATTTATAAAAATCACGTAAAAAATTATAAGCGCAACGACTAGGCGACAGTCGAATTGGTTATAAGTTTGAACATGATCTGTACACGCGAATTAAATGACTCAAAACAAGAGGAATATTCTTTTACCAATATTTCTCGCAAGTTTAAGACATTCAACCATCAACTAAAGGATTTTGGCCTTTTTGTTTCTAAGATTATGACTCTAAAATCCAACGCACAGTGCACACTAATAATGCAAGAAATGTAATAAAACGAAAAAAAATAATTAAGTAAAGGCTAAATCCAAAGAAACAATTACAATAAATATTTTTATGACTCATTATAAAATAATACAAGATAATTATGCTTTGTTTTTAATGCGTTTTTTAAACGTAAGACTAATCAAGTACCACTTAATGTCAATCCACGATTTAAAGTCTTTGAAAATTCTATCGGAAATAAAAAGAACGAAACGTTTAGGTATAAATATCATCCGTATATTTTCACGGTGTACCAACAATGAAAAAGCAATTTTTATATGGTGATGTTTCATAGATAATGAAGTAGTTCATATATTTAAATTTACAATAATTTCATGCATTATATTTTCATATATTAAAAAATATTAAACAAGTGTTAGTACACCCTGAATATCAAGCCGTAGAAATTCGTATAACCTTTGTCAATTCCACATATCACAAGTAAACCGAGTCTGAATATAAATCTTAACAACTAAAAAAAATCTGTTTAGCGGTATTCGAAAAATACAGTGAGAGTGAAGCGCCGAAACGTTTTCGGTGGTCGTTTCCTCGTCCTCCGAGTATTTCCTCGTGAAAAAAACAATTTTCGCAGGCAACCGGGTACACGCTTTTCCGAAAACACTAAGTATTGTATTGTTAACTAGTTTTTTTGTTAGGTGGAAGTCGCTACAAATTTCTGCTGCTGATGCTTAATTTTCTGTTTCAATGTATTTCACATAATTTTAAAATTGATTTCTACGTTGGCTCGCTGGCTAGTTGCGGCTCATTGACGAGCAGTCACAGCTTCAGTTCGTTTGCTATCTTGCTAGCGATATTTTTGAATCCAATACTGGTTCCTACAAACAAAAAAACAACGCGTTAATATAGTAAAATAGTATTCTAACTATAGTCGGTGCAAAACGAATATCAATGCATGTTACTACTGTCGTCATACTTGCCAAGAATTGTGACAAACTTTTGAAAATAAATACACAAAATAGATTAAGCTTAATACTTGCAGAATTTAATTTAATATTAACAAGGGATGATTTTGTTCTTGTCATTTTGCCATGACAATTTTAGAATATTCTTCGATTTTGTAAACTGTATGAAAGTTCAGCAACACTGCCTACTTGGGACGTGAATTGATGTTTGTTTTGCACCAACTGTAGATGTACATAACTGGCATAAAGTTGCATTTACAGTTATCAATTATTTTGAATCTATGAAAGGACCCTTTGAAGTTAAAGTATTGTTTACGAAAACGACCGTAAGAGGCGATAGAATAAGTAAACTTACCCGAAATTCTCTTGAATCTGACGCCGTTGAGCGACAGCCGCGGCAGTTTGCACACCTCGATCTCCCATTGCACCAAGCTGTCCGTGTTGGGATCGCCGTGCACGCAGAGCAAAAGGAATCGCTCGCGTTGTTCGTAGTCGCAATTGTTCGCGTCCAAGACCTTGCGTATTTCGGCCATTATCTCGGCCGGGTCTCGGCTCGACGTCGTCTTCATCGACCAGGTGAAGCGCAACGAGCGCGGCTTCACGTGCTCCTCGTTGGGCGCGCCTTGCACCCTGCAAAAAATTCGATATTAATATCACAAATTTGTCGACTTATATGGCGACTGCTTCAAACGGGTCTCGACTATTTATTGAGGCGTTTTATTTTGTACTAAAGTCGGAATGTAAAGAATACTAACAATTTAACAATACAAGTTTATTTAGTCACATAGGAAGTTGTAAATTGATCCTTAAACTTCTTCAAATATTTCGGTTATTCTGTACTAAAACCAGAATTTAAACATTCACACACAACAGAGTTAATAATTGACGTGTTAATTTCAATGCTGATGCAACGGTTAAGACAATACATTTTTAATAATGACAAAGAATTTAATATGAAAAGGACTTTCTTACCGGTGAGAAAGTTTACCATTTACCCACTGTTCTAAAACCACTCTTATTTTCTAAGTGAAACTTCTCAGGAATATATCCTGCGATTTTTTTTAAGTATAGAAGTTTCGCTTTTTCAAACTTACCCCACTGTAGGTAAAGGTGAGTTACCATGTTTAACTTGTTGACCAGGTTCTAACGCTCTGAAAATAAAAGTAGAATCGATAGAGGAAAGTGATTATTAGTGATGCCTGATGCGGGTAATGTATCAGTTCCATTAATATCGAAAGGACATGCTGGGTTAATGGTCGATTTTTTATGACAAATATCCTTTCTTATTACAAATTTTTTCGTAATATAAAAAAAACACCCACTAATAAATCTAATCATCTTCATCTTCCAGTTCTGCCGATTTGGGATTAGAAGACAGAGGGCGAGAAGAAGGTGCGTATAAAAATTTTATATATAATTAAAAAATTGGTACTCACAAAGCTCTGTTTGTCGGGCCAGTTTGGTTAGATTCAAGATGACTTCTGTCACTAAAAAAAGGGAAACAAATATTATATAAAAAAAATAAAAAGGAGAAGAATGCGCAAATCTAAGCCCTCTTGAATCCACTATGTAGGTGCAGTTGTTAAATCGTATTAATCACTCGTTTCAACAAAAGAAAAAAATAACAGAAAAAATCGTAATATTTACAGAGCAATGCGGGTTTTTTATATCTTCACTTTTGTATCACGGCACTATTTTTACCAACAAACCACTTTTGTGTTTAATTTCTTCTACCTCTTAAATGTCATCGACTTAAATACTAAGAAATAAACTCTACGAGCAATTAATAATACCAACTATATTAAACTTATAACGTTAATTTACATTGTATGACAAAGTAAATGATAATAACATTAATACTTAATTGTAACAAAACTAAATCAAAATCCAATTGTAGGATATGAACATGCAATAATTACTAAATAATTTTCTATAAAGTGTAGGAAAATTGAGAGCAAATAATCGAAATTGAAATTATAATTGTATAAATTACATTAGAAATTATCCAACACTCTCTATGAATCCCAATAAAATTATCATCGTGAGGTATTCTTAAACCTCACAAAATGCTTCTTTCAACTATTTTAATTATAAACTCTTTCATTTCTTTGGCACTAAAAACTACGAAGAAATATGTTTTATACAGCCAGCAGTTAATACAATCGTTTGCTTCAAATGAAGAAAACTAAAAATTATCCATACTTCAAATTTATGTACACCCCAAACTTGAAGTACGAGCGAGTGTAACGTATTTTTTAGTTAAGAAAATTAGCGTACACTCCCTATTTACATCTAAATAAAAATTAAAACAATTTCTAATCTACATATTCATTATTACATTATAGTCTACAACGCACAGCTGCTGCAAATAGAATAAGGAGAGAAATAATAAAGACACCGGCTCCGCGTACAATCTAATATCACTTTTCTCTAAGCTCTTCTCCGTTTGCACGTCCAAACCTTCCTACTCTGACGAGCATTCGTTTTTTCGATCGTTATCCGTGGAAGACCGGGGGAGGTTACTGGTATATTCGTGCGTGAAACCCGTCGATTACTCTGGAGGAGAAGCTTCCTGGTGCGGTGGTACGTCCCCCGAAATTTCTCTCCTCCTGAACCAAGAGAACACGATGTCAACAACAAACACGCTTAATTGTTTTTTTTTTAATTTTGATGTAGGAAAGATGGCAGATTTTCAAGGGACGCACCACTCGCATACATATAATCCCAAAATAAAATAGAAACAGTCATTACAAAGCATTACAGCAAATGCATAAAGGACGATTTCACAAATTCGGCGTATTTTACTCGTCAACAATATTTTCTATGTACTCTACATTACGAAATATGCCAGTTAAATTTATGGAATTTCTATCCCAATTTTAATTGGTATATTTTTCGTCATTTTTTTCCTCTTCTTTCGCTGGGTTATCTCTCCTCGCATATCCTACCGAAATTGTGTTGTATTGTTTTCGTGTGTGTACAATAGAATTACAAGAAAAGTGGCAACTCTAATTTGCATACAAATCAAAGAAAAAAGAATCAAACGAACAACGAAACGACAAATCAAAGAAACTTTGCTTAGTGCAAGAACATTTTTTACTGTGATTAAAATAAAAAATGACCGCGTAATGACCTTGTAATGACGATTAAAATTCGGAAACAAAAAATATGTTAACACAAAATCGTATAAAATAGACAACAATTTTTTACTACCCTCAGGATTTACCAATTTACACAAATCTTTATTAAACATTGTTGTCTTGTTTATGATGCAGCAGAGCGAAATATTTACAATAATAAAAAATAAACATTTTCTGGTTTTTAAGCGAACTTTTTACATCGAAGCAAAGCAAGGAAGCATTTTTATTTTAAATATTACATCTAGTGTAGCTTCGTAATACAATTATGTTTCCTTTTGTAAATCAATCAATAAAATCAGACAAATGCAAATAAAAAGGAAACATATTGTATAAGAAACGTATTACATTTTTTTGTACATAAGTATAATTTATTAGAGAAAAAAAAACATATCAAAACTCACTAAACAATTTAAACAAAGCATTTAGTTAACAAACAACAAAAAAGAGGTAAGAGAAAGGTAAATACGGTGAAGATGGTGTTAGTTTTATTAGTGCACGAGACAAAATATGAACTGTAAAAACATGTGAATAGTGCAAAATAATGAACCCATAACCTCCACAAGTGTAATTAAGTGTTAAATACGCACCCTCTGTCTAACAGAAGATGCACGAATACCGTATTTGAACGAACCCCCGAACACGTTCGGTTCATTACTTTCACTTCGAGTATATCTAATAGTCCGAAGGAACAAAAAAAAATCGAAAACGACTCACCTTTTCGTGAAACCCTTGAGGCTAAATTTTGAAAAAAACGACGGTCTCGTGTGCGGTGAATCTCCGGGAGAGCCCTGTGCGTAGGTCGCCCTCGGTCTCGTCTGGCCCGAGTGGAAGGTGCTCCTAGAAGACGTGTTTCTGGGGAAAGCTTGCTGCCTAGTCACCGCAGGCGAAGCACTTGTGCGGCTAAAAACGTTCAATAATTTATTAGAAATCCACGTTGCAAGCGAAAATAGGATGCGAAATTTGTGTGCTAGCCAATTGGGTACTAATTATAAATAGGGATGATTGTGGGATAGGGGTTAATTAACAGGGGGAGTAAGCAAAACAGGGTGTCTCATAAGTACTTTTTTTAACGGCGTATAGATCTTTTAATTCTAAGCAACTTTTTCAAGTACACTTTTTTAATATTCTGGAGAATAAAAAAGCTGGAAATTTTTAAAAGTTCTTTAAATTTCGTATATTTTTAACTATTTTGAGCAGTTCCTTTAACTTTTAATAAACAGAGCCGTGTTAACTAACTTTTTAATAATTAAAAATTAGAAAAAAACATGCTCTCTTATTTTCCAAAATATTAAAAAATTTTACTTGAAGTTGCTTAGAATTAAAAGGTCTATGCGAAGAAAAAAGTACGAGACACCCTGTACAAAGGTTTCTAAATACGAACATAAATTAGAAAAATAAAAACATACATGTTCACATTTGTGTATTAAATTTAGTGAATCTAAATCACATTTAGTATTGAAATTTAGTGAATCTTACGAATGAAAATGTACGTTTTTTTTTGCAAAATCTAGTAACAGACCTAAATGTCCCAAGCCTAACGACCTACCTAGTACGCAATGGGTCAGTAGCCGGCTCGGGGCCGCTGCTACTGACCGAGGCCGATTTTACGTGACCCTTTCCAGGCCGTAAACTGTCCCCGGCACCAATAGCGTCAGGACTGCGCATGCGGTTAGCAAAACAATACAATTTTAGTTTAGATTTTTTTAGGGGAAAGTATCAAATATCGGGAAACGGGCGTAAATTGGACGCTACTATTTACAGTTATTGTAGCTAAATCTCGTCATTAAAACATTACGAAGGGTTGTCGAAACTATTACACAAAGGTTAAAAGGTGTGACGAATAAATATTACTAATCTACTATGATTATTTCTAGCGTTAAATTAATTTACATTTTTTGTAGTCATCTTATAGTCACTAAATTAACTATAAAATCAAGTCTAACGAGAAGTCAAATTGGTACAAAAACACTTTATTTTAAAGATATATGTTACAAATAAAGCTGGATAATCCCTAAGTTTAGTCGTTTATCTAACTTTACCCCGTAACATACAATATAAAAACTATACTCAAATATAAACTCAGAGAGATCTTACTAGATTCCTCCTAAGTATGAAAATCAGATGTCCCAGTAGAGTAAACTTTACTAGCATTTTATTTATTACTATTAGAACCCTACTGGGACATATTTAACAAAAATAGGATTCTATACAGACTCTCTTCCTATTAATAATAGTTTGTATCAAACTTTGAGTCTAGTTGATACAAGTGACCAAATGTTAAATAATTAAAATATCAAATAAGAAATGAACTCACCCTGGTATGTCGGAGGTGTTCAAATTCGTTTTTTCCGTGCTATCCGATTTGCCATCGTAGCTTATCGTAGATCGTCGGCCTAAAGATAATGGTTGGTTCTTAAATACAGTTCGAGTTTTAGTCGGAGCTTGTATACCTAATGTGAAAAAAACAAAAAAAATGGAAGATAGACGCTACACTAACAAAAATGGACGAGATAAAATTAAACAGGAGCGGGAGATCGTAATCGGGTTGTAATCGAAATTAACGAAGACCAAAAAAAAGCGAATGATGTAACGTGGAATTTGAGAATTAAAATAAATAAATGTCGATACCGATGAATGATCGTGATGTATGATAAAAGCATCTCTTTCGTGATAAATAACACGAATTTAAATGAACGGATATTTCCATTTACAACGTTTAATATAATAATAAGGAATCCTCCGTTCGTTTAAATTGTTTGATATACAGTTAGCTCTTTAATTGTTTTAAATATCATTCGCGTAAACATTTTTGCTGCAATTTTACCATCTTACCTCTGTCAACTATCCAAAATATACTCGATAATATCGAAATTTAAATATTAGAATGCGTCCCATAAATATTACAGTCTATGCGCATGCAAAAGCCGCATTTCGTTTCGAAATTATTCTCCTGTTTAACGCGAAATGGTTCTGAACATCTCCAATGTACAACGGAAGGTTAGAGTGATAGTAAGATTATTTTTCCAGGTTCATAGGCGTTTCCATGCTGTTCAATTTACTAACCTTGAAATCGCAATCCTAAAGAGGGCGCCAACACAATATCCCCAACTGTTAACCTAACATTTTGTTGATCAACCACAACCCCTCGATTCTTGTGTTCACTACCGTTTTTTCCTTAAAATTGGAAACATATTAACTTCATTGTAATGCTATTTTACTTTATCATCACCATTTCTAATTCCTATGACGAATTTGAGTGATTATTCAAAACAATTATTTTTAAGTTCGACTAGAAATGGTGTCGAAGTAAATAAATACACTGGTTAATTCACATCATGTTAATACAAACATGGTGCACCGTAAACGATCAGCTTCACTGTGCATTATTTTAGACAGTTGACAGAACGTAAAGGGAGGTAAAAAAATGTTAAAACGACAATAGACTTCGCATTGATTTCGAAAGGTTTCGCTTTTCGAAACCACTTACTATTTTCGGTGGTACTTTTGGGTTGAGCACTGGCAGGTCTGGCGTTAAGTCTGGCGCTGTTCTCTTTAATCGTAGCACTGTCGACTGTATTTTGTCGTTTGAAACCGGAGGATTGTTGGTTGTTTATTTGCGAGGCAGGTACTTGTGGTTGAGCGCCCGTTCTTAGTGTTTCCCCTAAAGAAAATGTGCCTTTTAGCGCGATTTGTCAACGAAAAATCGAGCATATTCCATTAGGTATTAATAGAAATAAACGAAGAAAGAATGTTAGTGAAGTTAACCGATCATTATACTCAATTTTCAACTATTGTAAGAAATGTGAATGTAAATCTCTCCATAGTTGTAAATAGGGTATAATAATCGAATAAAATAAGTTTAAACTACTAATAACCACATGGAATGAATTATTTTTGCAAACCGACAATTATTTACAACACCTTCCTCGAAATAGAGTCCCATACTTCCGAGGTGTACTCACAAACTACTTCATCTAACAACCAACAAACACCTACCTATCGTTCCTCCTGAAAACAACAGAGAAAAAAACCGGTCAGTTAACACAACAACAACGAATAAAACCAAAGCTTCATTTTTCCAACCTGCTTTTTTTATAAATAAAGAGGAAAGTGCGTGATACTTATGTACAATACATTTAGAAAACTAAGCTGTGCAATAGATAAAAAAGCAGGTCGCAAAAGACAGCGAACCAACAGAAAATAGAAACCAAAACGGGCGCGTTTCGACCCGGGAAAATTCCACTGACCTCCGCTAGAAGCCCTTCTGTTCGGTTTGGCGTGCGTCGCTGATATTGAGCGATGTACCCCCTTGTGTTGGGGGCTCTGGACGGCAGGTTGTGGAGTCGCCTGCTGTTGTCCTGTCATGTTTCGCAGCGACAGGCTACTACCGCTTCTGCTTCCATCACTTTCCGGCTAAAAAAATTAATACAATTGTTATAGAACAATTTGCATTGATTGCTCTTTACAAATATGTTGTTGGTGCTATACAAGTGTGATATAGCAAACGACGATTAACAAACGGTGTGATTGAATAGTTCACAAAGTACAAGACAAGTGCATGGAGAATTAGTGTTAATTTGTTTGCAAGTTTCTTCATTCTCACCACCACACAAATCGGAGTTCTATTTCAGAAGAAATAGAAGAAGTAGAGGAACTTACATCTATACTTTTCCTTCCTAATAGTAGGTACGTCGCGAAAGCGTCGTCGTATTTCTGGGAATCCAGCGAATTTTCGACGTCGTATCTGTTAAATCCTAAACACACTAAGGCTTCGATCCGTTTCGGGTCGCTCATGTCCTGCTCCGGCTCCACGTACGGTTTCAATTCGTCGTTTTCGTACCTAAACAAAATCGAGACACGTTGAATGCCGGGCTGGTTTGTTAGATTGGGTACAAACAGCTTCGTATAGCTTCTACAGGGATGTATGTATGTATAAGTTTCAATAGAATTTCAATTTTAGGGGTATAAAAATCTAAAAATGTAGCGTTTGAATTGTGTTGAATTTTAAATTCTTGAATTTGAAATTTAAATGTTATTCACTTAGAAAATATTGACTGAAGAGTTAGACAATTGTAATAATAGGGATGGTGTGTACTATACGAATTAAACGACTTTAACACATCTAAAACTAGAAGCAAAAAGTATAAAAATAACTGCATATTTGCGAAATTTGTTAACATTTATAATCGAATTAATTCCGCGAAACTTTTCCTAAAACATCGACTATCTACAAAAGCGAACAGAAACTCTATTCACTAATCAACAAATCTACAGACGACATCGATTAGTACCAACTTAACTAACCCGACATACCCCTGGTTCATCCACTTGTCTTTCATGATGGTCTCCAAACTGGCCCGTTTCGCCGGATTCAATACGAGGAACTTCTTGAGGAGGTTCTCGCAATCGGTGCTCATGTAAAACGGGATTCGATATTTGCCGCGTAGCACTCGTTCCCTTAGCTCTCGTAGCGTTGAACCGTCGAATGGTAGACTGCCAGAGACTAAGGTATATAAGATCACTCCTAACGACCAGACGTCCACTTCGGGGCCGTCGTATTTTTTACCCTAAAACGTACATAAATTAAAGAATTCAGTCGATAGGTTTGTTCCAAAAGTACAAGATCCTTTTTATGCAATGGTACAAAAGATTCGAAACGATGCAAGACTTTTGGAACCATCAGTTGGGACTCTTAGGATAATCAGTTAAGTTGATAAGTTTGTTTCAAAAGTACTACAAGATCTTGTTTACAGTAGTACAAAAGATTCAGAATGACACAGGACTAATTCTTTTAGTTCGGATTAATTGGAAACTTAGATTACTTACTTGAAAAAGTTCAGGAGCTGCATATGGGGGACTCCCGCAAAAAGTATCTAATTTACTTCCTGGGGTAAATTCGTTTGAGAAGCCGAAATCGGCGATTTTTATGTTCATTTCACTATCCAACAGTAAGTTTTCAGCCTTTAAATCTCTACAAAAATCATTAGTTTTATCTAGTTTCATCCCGTTCATCTCGTTTCTAACCTGTGTATAATTCTTTTTTGATGGCAGTATTGTACTGCAGAGACGATTTGCCTAAACTTCGCTCGAGCCTCCTTCTCCTTCATCCTTCCGTGCAGGACAAGGTAGTCGAACACTTCACCTCCCGATGCGTATTCCATTACCAGGTACAAAGTTTTTTCAGTTTCAATCACTTGAAATAGTTTCACTATATTCGGATGGTCTAGCATTTTCATTATCCTTACCTACAAATAAATTGCATAACAATATAATTCCTAAACATCGAAAGGTCGAAGCAAAGAACTTACTTCTCTAAATAGTTTTTGAAGTGAACCGGGCGTCAGCTGGGTCTTATCGATGATCTTGATGGCGACCTCCTTGCCGGTGGGCACGTGCTTGGCCAATTTGACTTTGGCGAAGTTCCCCTTGCCGATGGTCTTGAGTAGCTTGTATTTACCGATGGTGGGTTCGTCTCCGAAACGGGGGCGATTCCGCATCGATGCGGAACTGCTGCGCGTCGACTCCACGGTGCTGTCATTGCTCTGCAACAATCGCGATGACGGTATTAATTGGTGAAATAATTACGGTAGGTTATTGGCTTTTTTTGCTAAATCGTTTGGTACTGTTATTATTGTTTAATGGTAAACAGGACGTGCTGCTCTAACAATTTCGAATGTTTTTAACTTTGGATTTAATTTGTAGAGGCGAGTTTTTGTGTTTATGAAATTTGTTTGTACACTCAGCGGAGAAATTATAATTTATGGAACTTCATAATAGGTAGGTAGGTAGTGACTCACTCAAAAGTGAAAATAATTACCAATAAATACTGTTAATAAAATTGATGTCATCACAAAATGCCTAAGGATAATACATTTTAGTACAACAATCGGAATTTAAAATAAGTAAAATTTATAAAATAACTAACAATCCATGTACTTATATGTAAAACTAAGTCCATTGTAAAATAACTTTCTACATAATTCGCGGTGCTTTCAGTACTTTTTTAAACGTTCATCGCATTATTCGCGGTACACCGAAGCACCGCCAATCTGCATAACATCGGAAAACATTCCCTATAAATATTGATGGAATATAAAAAATCGCGTCGTTTAATTTCAGACTGCTTGTAGAAATTTCTACCGATGTAATTTACTTACAATTTTTGAAATGTTTACCGCAAAAGTTTTCTTCATTCTTTGCCTATTGTATAACCATTTTTTCAATGCCGGTTGCACGGAAAAAGATGAGCAAATCATGATGGGAAAATAGCGGGTAGAAATCGTTCACAGGCGAGAATTGAACTTGCAAGCCCTTTCATTATTTTTAGGCGTTTGTTGTTGCATTTCATGTCAAATACCTTATACGATTGACAATTTTAAATACACAATTTTTGGCATCTTAACGAGGCATTAACCTATTCTTCTCTTTTTTATATCTAACGATGTTAAAATAACAATAAGGTATAAGAAGCCTTAATAGAATAACTGGCTTACTCGATTTACATTACATAATCGACGGTATTTAAATAAACTTCGTTTTGTTGCGTTACCTTGAGGTTACGCCTCCGTAATGGGAGACAATTTCACCTACTCGATCAACTCTAAAACCTTTAATTTATTGCTGATCTAATGAAACGTACCGAAAGGAAGAAACCTATTATTTGCCATAAACAGTTTATCAGATTATTCCTGCACATGTTTTCACTTTTTGACAAATTTTTAAATTTATCTTTACATTTCGCTTTGAATCAATTTAATGACTACTTTATTTGTTATTATACTCGTTTAGTTAGATAAATATAAGTAATATCTATTGATACGAAATATTGAGATAAAACGGGTAGTTGATATGTTTAATAGATTGCAAAAAAAGCGTGTACTCGTATGTGCAATAGTCAATTAATTATACAAATGGGTTCAGCAATAATAAAACGCACGTTAATATTCCTGATGGTGTTTAAACAGGAAGCAACGCAACAGATATGCACCATTTCATTTTTTTATCATTCATATTGATTTTGCAAATGAAATTTTCAACGTGTCATACACAGGCTTTCTGTATCGAATTGATTATTTAAAATGTTATCAATCCATTTGAATCGTCAACAAAGGATGCAACGCCGAACATTCTTTTTTAGAAAGTGGGTTCTTTATCGAAGTATAATGCCGATCCCGCGTCTCTAACGTCATTTGCATAAAATAATAATGGAATAATAAACGCAAAGCAATTTTTAATATTCAAGTTACATCGATACGCTTGCTACCCAGAATACATAAAGAGAACATTATTTAAATACAAATAACGAACCTAAATTAATTGGATGATATTTTCTACTCGCGAAGGTTGAATTTAATATTCCGATTACTAATTGTGCATTACATTTTTTTGATTATTTTTTGCGTCCTTAAATGTATGCAGGCGAGATTAAAATGGATAAAATATATATTTTTTACTTTAATAATAATTATTAAAATTTCAAATCTTAATCACCGCGTTATCAGATGCCGATAAATAAATTGTCTTTATTCATATTTAAATGGCCGAATGAATGTAAATCATTTTCGTAAACACTTTGTCTCCAAGTTGAAGGAGATAAAATACTATTTTTACCTGCTACTTAAAAATAATTTTTGCTCGCTTTTGTTAAGTTGTAAAATCTACCTGAAATGTTGCATTATTGTACCCGAACAATTTTCTAAACTTGAGAAAGTATTTTAAACAAATTGACAATTCAATTCGGCGGCAAATCATAATTGAGAAACGTGCAAATTTTAGAAAACAATTATATTGTTGAAAACATTATGATGTATGATTTAAAATTCGTCAAAACGGTATTTGAATAACATCGATATTTCGATACATCGAGGCCCGTTTTGATCAAATAATAACTGAAATAGTTCAATTAATAGCTTCATTGTTATTTTCTTTGGTGAAATTGTATAATCACGCGCGCCGTTCCCACAGTTTCACGTGTCGAATTTGCGAATGTTTACTCGATGCAAACATCTCCATAAAAAAATTAAACGATAAAATATGACTCGATAATTCGCATAATATACGTGAAAAACTTACTTTACGTGAAAGTCGATCCTTAGATATCCTACTTTGTCTTTTAATATTACCGACAGGTTTATCCTGCACGTCCGATGCTCTTCTAGTTAGAGGTTCAGCCTGCCTAGGTTTAGGCTTGTACTCTTTCATGTGCTGGTCGATGCTTTTCCTTTCTTTGGTGTTTCTGTCGAATGCTTGTGCAGGCACGTGGTGTTCTTCGTTGAGGCCTCTCGCAGGAAGATCCTCCACTTCGCTGCAGTGCTTGATGGGACTGAGAAGATGCCCGTTGGAATTTAGTTCGTCCTCAGATTTTTTGTTGGTGTCTTGTTTATGTTCAGCTCCGAAGTCGATGGGCGTTGGCGAAACTTTCTTGGCTTTAACCACAGGTTTGGGATTGAATTTCATTAGTAAATCTTCGAATTTCTTTAGATTTTGTTCCTTTTTCTCTTGCTCGTCTAATTTGCTGATGATGCTTTCGACGTTTTGTAGATGAGCTAGGGTGTTATCGAAATTGTTGTTGTTACTGAGAATTGAACTTAAAGCAACAGGGGGTGTATTAACTGGGCTCGGTGGAGGGGTATTAACACTATAAACATTAACACTTTTCTTAGTCCATTTAGGCGTTTTGGGAGTAGTTGTAGGGGGAGTTGCGTTGGGTTTGAGAGTTCCTTCGGGCACGTGTTTGTATCCTATAAGGGCGTTTTCTTGTTTATTTAGATCATTGGTAGCGTTACTTTTGTTCACTACATTTAAGCGCATTTTCTCGGTCGTTAACATGGGAGAGTCATCGGACTTCTCCCCTTTTGAGAGTTTACGATACAATTCCATGGTGTTACGACACTTCGCACTCAATGGAAATTTATCTTTGTCGGGAACGTCATGCGAAAAAATGTCTTTATATCGTTCCGAATATTTTCCTGCGTTCGTAATTTCCTCTCTTCTATTCTTCAACATTATCAACCCTGCATCGTGGCTGCTCTTACTCCATGGACTGATTTTCCCGTTCATCATTCAATTCTGCATAGAACAAAGATATTATTTAGTTGCGATTCCTTTCAATCGAAACATTTCCCCCAGCAGGACACAAGCAAAGCGAAACCTAAACACAGACACGTATGATACTTTTACACACATTACAAAAAAAAACACAGCACATTATTGTTACAATCAATTTGCCGAATTGAGTATTATGTAGTGTTATATAAATAGCACGTTTTGTTGGTAACTAATAAATTTGTTGAGAAATTTACGCCAAAATATCAGATAAAGAGTGATTCAATTTCCTTTGAAAATATACTGGAATGTGCTATCTATAAAAAGAGCGTGATTATTTAATAATAATTTTTTATGATGTATAGTTGATTGGATACACTTTTTTCCTAGTTTTTCGTTAAATTTTTCTAAGTAAACTATTTAATCGAGTTATAAAATAAAGTTATTTTGTTTTGGAACAAATGAGAAAAAAAATTACCGTTTCGTTACTTCCACAGCTACACGAACCAGCCAAAGATTAGATAAGCTTACATCTGATTACAAATTAATAGATAAGGCTGTTATTGGCACTGCGCAATCTTATATCGTATGATGATCAAATAATTAAAAAAGGTATATGTTAATTTCGGCAAAATGATCAAACAATACGGGCACTAATTTGTTTTTGTCGCAAGAGAGTTTCGATTCAATTCACTGGAGGTTTACCTGCCGATCGGATCACCGCCGCGTTACCGTCAACAGTACTGTTCATTTCCATTACTCTATGGTCGACTATTTCCTTTGGATTTGGTACAATGGCGATGATTGCGCAACTGATATGGAAAAATATCACAGCCAGCGTATGAGGAATGACTAGAGAGCACAAACACACACATCGAAACAAAAAGTAACAAAAGTGCAATTATCTAACATTCGCGTTATCTCGTCGATCACGGCTGCGCAACTTGTCGCACTTTCACGCGATTATATATAACAAAATTTCAGGAAAAGTATCGAATATGAAATTATATCGGAGGCGCTTGTCTTCCAGATAGTAGAATCGGCATAATCGCGACGACTGTTAATATTTTATTAAATGAAAAAGATAAATACGAGGTAGCCCAAGGTCGTTTTCGCTAGAATGTTAACGTTGAGTAGGCAGTCATTTTACAGGTAACTAACTAACCATCCGCGTACCTACAATGACTACGATAAGTACAAGAAATTGTAAACAGTTCACAAATAATTGTGAGGAAACGTCAAGTTTCTTCGAAAATATAATGAAATAAACTACTAAAGAAACTCCATGTGGCTTTACGATGGGCGACTTGAGGTTCTTTCTAGGTCATGGTACTCTAAAGTTTCTTAAGAAACACTTACACCTCCACATAAAAAAATGTGAATCAATCTTATCCAGTTTAAAACGATAATGAAGCGGAGAAATTGAAATATTTACTTCAACCTACTCGTGAATTACTAAAATAAACTACGATAATAAATCACATTATTTTGGAATTTACATTGGACATAAATTTTGTGATATTGGTAAAACCAATCATGTGTGTTAACAATTAGGCATATTTGTTTTATTTGATTTAATCTCGTAATGCTTTCACAAATAGTCGGTTAAGGATAAAATTAATATTACGTGTATACAAAATAGTACGCTTCATGTCATTTTATTGAACAGCTCGAACAATCCATTAGAGACTAGAATAAACAGCGAAAAGGAGGCGGGTAGCACTGAAGCAGGGTTTCATGTTTCAATTAAATGCATTACCTATACCTCAATCGTGTTTTCGCCGTGATAAGCTTGGGAAAAGCATCAGCATATCCGAAAATAATACTTGTTACGTGAAGAACGATTAAAACCATAATGGTTAAAATGATCGTCATTAAGTAATTGATGTGCTATAATTTGTTAAAAAATTAGGAAAACGCAGAGAGGAATATGAGGTTCAAAATCCCGTTACAACCAATCTTTGTCAATATTCTTATCCTTATCTTGGCTTATTATCGTGTCAACGTTACTAAAATTATCTTTATAGACCTTATATTTTATTTCAATAACAAAGCTAAAATTTCCATTCAAAAATTAGAGTTAATATTTTTAGTTTAAAAAATTACTCAAAATCCAATTATTACCCAATTAACCGCTGATAAAGGTGTGTTAATCAAAAAACATTTTGTTTCCAATTTTCTGGATGGACTTTGAAATTAAACTTTCATTATTAATATGGAGAAAGTTGGATTTTATTCAATTTTGATCAAAGTATTGATGCTACTGTAATATTATTGAGGGACGTTGGGAAACAATTTTTATCTTGCCGTACCTTGATAAATTACTATCGCATCATCAATTTCGATAAAAATTAGTCATTAGATAGCATTACCGTGAAGGTTGCTGTAATTGTAGACATGAAGATGAAATTATTAAATAACCAATTTTGATCGCCAGTTAGGTATGCAACACATTCTACGTTCGCATGCTTGTAAAGCTAAGGTGTGTATGGCAGGATACATACGTAGTTCATAGGATATCTAAAAGGTGTGTTTTATGTTTGATCCAATTATAAACATGACTATTATTGACCGCCTTATTCAAGAAAATGAAGGGAATCTATTAAAATAGAAGCTCTCAAATATTCTTGCTATACGAACTAATTTTATTTTGTGCTAAATATTTCACTTGTAAACTAATAGAGTATTTAATTGAAATATAAACACAATACTGTGGAATGGATTTAATCAACATTCTCAGAATGCTCAGATATAATTGACATTCTAATACTATCACAAGTATCGCAGTTTCTCAACTAGTAGATGGAATTTTTCACAATATCAATTTATAATAAAAGAGAACAGAGCAATTCGTTCTCTCCAGTCCATGCAATAAAGTAAAAGTTGCAAATACAAAGAATATATATTTTTTATATTATTAGAACAGACATAAAATGATAAGAAACCTCATTATATAATGCGCTTTCAATTTTAATTGCATAATTAAAAAAACTTACTTTTCCGTTTTAAAATCTCATCATGTATTCAAATTGTGAATATTGTGCATACGCATTGTTACAATTCAAATTTTTCCTTAATTAAGCGAATTACTAATTGCGAAATTTAGCACACGTGATGCTTTAGTTAAACGATTAAATAATGGTTAATTGATGTGATCTTACCGCTGCTGCGCACAAAACGAGCGGTTATTAAGTAAAAATTCTCGGAAAAGGTGTTTGATTAGTGTCACTGATTTATTTAATTAGTGAGATTCAGATATTAATTAATAATGAGACCATCAATTAATTTAAAAGTAGGTCGATGGAATTCATTTTAGTACCCATTACGGAACGAAATTCTCGCTTTTTCCCCACTGGCATCGCGGCGAGTTGTATTTTTATTAGGTTTATAAACAGCGCTCTTTTTATAAGCATCCCACCCTAAATTGCGAGCGAGCTTTATTAAAAGTTGTCGGAACTGAAAATAGCACTGTCGGGAAATTCAATTTTACATTTGCAAAAAATATTTAAATCTCGACTTCAACCTTATGTCAAGGAACAATGAACGCAGGAGGTAAATAAAATATAACTCGACAATTCGCTCGCAGCAGGAAAATATTCTTGAACAATAGATTTTCCATCTAAAGGAATCGGAGAACGCGCAAACAAAACAACTGCGATAACAATGATTGTTGGTTCAATGTGCACCCGTACTGCATTGAAAAACATTGCAGTTATTATTCCGGATACGGATGATATTCTCCCAATTTAATCTGGCATGGGCGAACAACGAGCTGCAATCGGATTGTATGATGTTCAAAGGAATGACAAATTAATCCTGTATGTATTGATTGATTGTCTTTAATAAAGGCATTTTGTAATGATGAACAATTCCTTTGTATTTTGCGAGGTTTTACCTGTAGTAGAAAGCAAACACATATGACGGGTGTTTTTCATAATTTATGGAAAGGAAAGATTATGCCAGATAAATGTCTTTGTTTTGCTATTCATAGAAAAATCGATCGCTGCTAAGGATGAAATGTTTGTAATGGTAGGTTTTTCAGACATAACGTAGGTTGGGAATTAAAATAAGATCCGGATAATGCATTTATTGATCCAAAGTTTAAAAATACATTAAATTGATGAGTTGATAAATTATGCACTGAACTTAAAATAGACTATACAGGCAACGTATGTAATTTTATTTTATTAAAAAGAAGGTAATGATACCTATATTGGTATGATTAGAGAATATGCAATTAATAATTAAACCAGAAATTTATTTCGGTACACAAAGTTTAGCAGCCTTTTGTGAAAGGCCATCAACATTGGGTTGTAGATTAACAATTTATAACAAAACTAAATTTGAATCGAAGTTCGTTAAGTCGAATCCATGAGAATCCTAAAGGATCATTAATATTTACTGCCAAAAGCAAAAATAATCCAAGGAAATAAAGGCACGTATTCAACAACAAGAGAATGAAATTCTCTAAACAAAATGTAGTTTCTATGTATGTTCTTTTTAACAAAAATATTCTATTGCAAACAAGGAAACGATGAATAATAATGTAATCGAACGTATGCATGTATGTGGTTTTTCCACTTTTATTTAAATCATATAGGTATCTCTGTTCTAGGAATAAATGAGAATGTAAACTACTGTAATTGCAATAACTTCGCAATAAATAAGCAAAATTAACAAAATAAAAGGTGTCATAATTTACCAACTATCTACAGTATTTTCCATAATTTATACTAATTAAAAGATAGGCTAATAAACCCACTGATTTATAAGATCGAATTTTCATGAACTATTTCAATATCCCTAAGTATTTTTATTAGAATTCCTTAAATAAAACAAAACTAAAGAAAAAAAAGCTAAATTTTCCAGATGTCACTATCGTCTATGTGCCACAAAGTCGCGTGAAAACAGCTGTGACTTATCAACTATATCAATCTCGATACCACGTGCACCTTATAAATTCCGTCAAAAATTCTTCCGAGTTTATTTTCAATCGCTTCATCCAAGAAAAACTAAGCTTTCTGATATTTTAACAGTATTTTTAGGAGGAAAATAAATTAGAAATTTCGCGTGTATTAATTCTATTATAGCAATGTAATTTTCATATTGCAGGAAGGAAACCTAATAGTTGGGCGTCCCTCTGCAAAATTGGATAAATAATCAATATGGAAAAGGAAATTAAAACCATATTCCAATCGGCCGTTTACATTCGTCGTCAGGGCAAACTTACAGGGCCGAATTTAACCAATAGGGGTAAAATGAGTTGTCCACTATTGTTAACTAAAGCCGGTTCTGCAAACACACTTTCTAGCAGGATCTGAAAATGGACAATTTCCTCTTCCAAACGAACGAATTAACTTCAATTCGGCACAATCACCTTTTTTTTTTCATTTTCTACACCTCTACAAATTTCCAACTAATAACGCACAAGAGCATTTAATAAACGAGCGATATACACATTCGTCGACAACGTATTAATTGGCTTTCGTTCCAATCAATTACTGATTTAATTACCAGAATACATTACTATAGCAATTGAGGGTGGCTAATTGGCACTACATAATGGTCAATTAAAATTAATCCCGGAGCAGAAGGGCCTATAACGACATCCATAATGATTTTAACTATACAATAATGCAAGTCGATGTTCGAATATCCATTATTCGCGCATTTAAAAAATAATAATTATGAGCAAAATCCGCTCATAATATAGAGTTGAATATAGAGGAGTAATTATATACGTATTTTATTGACATGCCCCAATATAAAGATCGGAATAGATAAGCTCCAACTTTTTATAACAATATTAATGAGTATTAGTTTAATGCAAAAAAAACTACGTTCATTGCGAAATTGCAATAGAGTATAGTCACAACTATACTAGCTGCCTCGGCGGTTTTATCCTTTCGTATAACTCGAACTACTTACCTTTTTCGGTTTATTGGCTACGACAATCGGCAGTCCTTCCACGTGGTTTACCACCCTCGTCTGAGGATGTACGTGATTGCGCCTGTAAAGGTGTTCGTTGGGAACGTGTTTGGGCGTGATTTTTTCGCTGGGCGCGTTGGCCGCGGATTTAGATCGCCTCAGAAACCGCATCATTTGGTTTTTTACGCTGTAAGGTTGTCGGATGTGGGGCGTTTGTTTTAGAGCGGCGGCGGCGTCCATCTTGGTGCCGCCGATGTTTCCCACTTCGAACATCATCATCGCGATGATATAGAGGAAAAGTCACTCGAGAAAGTCAGTCAACGTATCATATTTACGTGCAAAATCACTTTAAACTTGTACCTATTAAATGCGAATTTTAGATCGATGTGATTTTTTTTGTATTGGCGATTATTTACTTGATGGATAACACGATCTCTTTGTGTATTGAAAATTTAATCGATTTCTATTAAAAATCTGCTAAATTCAAGTAGGAATGTTTAAGTATTAAAAAAACTTTTAATAACTTATGTTTCTTGAACCAATAAGTCAAGGAATTGAAAATATTTACGCAACGATTGATTCTCAAACTTAATTCTGGAAGTTGACCTCTAAAAGAGATGAGAAAAAACTGGCAACATCTGGACAAGGTCTCTCAATTATTACAAGTACACTCGATAATTTAATTTTTATAATCGAAGTTAGGTTTAACTATTAATTTTTAAATTATCTCTACCACATGTATGCTGCATTTAACAGTTATATTCTATTAATCTAATCTCAATGATTGCTTCAAAAATTGACTACAAAATATCATGAGGTATCGAAGGCTAACCAGCTTTGTGTCGCTGCATTTATTTTTAAAGATTTTTAATACATTTCAATGATTCACAGCATTGTTTCATTAATATTAAAACCTTCGTCAGTTGGGAAATGAATTTAAATATGCCAAACTTGTATTTAACACAAAACAATTTGAATAAATTTTATTGAAACTGAAGATATTGTCGAAGTGGAACGTTATAGTACAGCAAGCACAATTTATTTAAACAGGAAAAACTCGATTAAAATGATTTATTTATGAACGAAATTATGCATCATCACTTCTGAATATTATTTATAATTAAATATGTTACAGAATCATAGTATTTCTTACACTGCATATTGATTCAACAAAAATATAACTGTTTTGACAGACTTTTATTGTGTTAATTTAATATTTGCCCTTCAGAGGTAATTATAAAAGTGTATTAGATACATTAAATCTTACTCAAACAAACGACGGGAATTTAGCATTTAACTTTTTTATCTCTACAGTATTTTATTATTATTTGATCATCTAATCAAAGTTAAAGATAATTTATGCGTGTACGTAAAACTTAAAAGTGTCTTTAAAATTTCTTTAAAAATAAAGAGTAGGTAAATCAGAATAAAAAAAGTTTGGTACCTCTAAATTTTGTTGAATTTAATTTTCATGTAGATCTATCGACGTATTTTTAGACTATTTATTATTATATTTGTGAGAATAATAAACAACACGGTTATATTTTACTAATAAAATCAGCAAATGCTCTTGCAGGAAAAGATAAAAATAAAAAATATACGTAGAATAACATTCTATTGCAATTTTATAAGAAATAATCACGTAGCAATTAACTTTTCTATACTGGTGCAATATAATAACAATCGCAAAAAGCTACAATCAATGTCAATAAATTAACCGTAATTTATTTCATATAATGTGTATGAATAATAGAATTGTCAGTAACTTTGTAAATATGCATCATGCAATGTAAAATACACTTCCAACAAAAAGTGAAAGTTTACATCAATGAATAAACGTCCGAGAATAATCAAATTTGCATTGCATCATTTACTTTAAATGCTTCTAATGTGGCAGGAAACGGTCACTAACCTATTTTCTAATCGAGCTTTATCGCATTGTGCGTACTCTGTATACTACCGACAGGAAAATAAATCGAATAACAATCGAATGTTGAATCATTCAAAGAATTGAATTACGCTGCCAATTTAATTTGTTTTTCGTAGCAGCGTTATGTTTTATGTATGTATGTAATGTATAATCTTCTACTTAAAGAAAAGAAAAATGCCCTAGATTGAATGAGACGCCGTAATAATAAAATGAAAAATGTTTATACGTATTATCAAACGACAGGAAATTAATTACTCAATTAATTAACACGTAGTAATGACCGTGTGCATTACAATTATTTTTTTATCACGTGCCTTTAATCTCCTCTCATATTTACGGCCTTAAAGACCTGCTTTTATTAAAATGTTTCATTTGAATTTCGAAACGTAACGAATCTTAATTTGTTGAATGCACGCTTCTTGCACTTTGTAATCAAAAAACCTTTTTCATTTTTTCGACACTCCTGTCAAGGTCGGTATCGTGCTTTTGTCTTATTATCCTGAAGAATTAATAACAAAGGTAAAACATGAAAGTTGAGTTAAAGGTCGATAAAATGTTACTTTAAAATAGGCTCACGCATGACATTAATTGGTAATTTGTTAAAGAGGAATTTTTGCAGGAAACGAACCCTGCTATAAACGTTGGTAAAATACACAAAAACGGCCTTCCTAATTTAATAATATTGTATAAACTTACAGTTAAATTGCCATTTAAACAAAGAAAAGTCAGTACCAGATCGTTAAGTAATGATGAAATTAACAATAAAATTAAATCCTTTGTATGATTCAAGATCTGATTAAAATACAGTAAAATCGTTTAAAATTGGCCATTTTTCATTGACCCAAGTTGTTTATGAGTATAAAACTGGGCGATATTAAATTTATGACCGATAAACTGTACCTAATGATTGCGTGCGAAAGAATAACTTGTTGAACTTCTTTAAGAATAGGCACGAGCATGTAAATCAGCGAAGAAAATAGGTGAATATTCAAATCGATTTCTCATATTTTATTAAATGCTATGTTCCCATAAATTTCATAGATCAGATAAGCAGAGCAACAGTAACGTGTTAGAATCGCGATTTTTACCTGATGTGAACGCTTCACATGGTTCATAAACGATTCATATGCATGGTAATTTTAGATTTCGAAATTAATTTCGCTAGGCTGTATAAACTCTTTCAGCATTGAGCTCGTTTAAATGCGAGATAAAAAAAATGTAATTAACCTCTATCGCTAAATTTAGCAGAAATATTTTCGTAACGCATTCGTCGATCTGATACTAAAGGAGATTAAGAACTCCCGGTTGTTTTCTAATTCGAGAAGTAAATCGGTGATCGATCACTTTCCAATCCATTCGGCTCTAATAAGCAATAAGAAAATCTAATTTCGAAGGGAAATTCGTGACACCCCACAGCATCTACTCAGTTCCAACGTCAGACTCTTATAATTAGAAGACGCAATTCTATTAACAAACCGTGAACTTAGCTCATTTGCACTTTAATCCGTCGAAATGCTCTTTGTTTGTTTTGTGGATTCGTTAGGTAATCATTCGGTCCAATGAATTTGAATCGCATCAATTAAATGTCAAAGTTTTCCAATGAACTTAAAACGAAGTTTTAAGTCAAAAAGCATGTCCTTTATTTTAAATAATATGACGAATGAGTATCGAATTGCATCCATGGATACATATAGCTCCATTACAGATACCGTCGTATTTACAAAATACATGTAATCCTTACGGTATTTACCAGAGCGATAAAAATAGCTTGAAGACACAACGATTGACAAATACTATAATAAATTATATCGAAATGAATTTTAATCAGTCGAAATAATCACGATGTTAAAAAAACTCTCCGTAATTACCTTAATTAAGGAAAACGTTAACCAACATATTTAATCGAAACAATTGATACAATAAATTGTATGTGGAAATGTTTTACGATGTTAGAATTATTTCGTGACATTTTGTGATAAAAGAAAACAAATAACATGGGTTGATAATAGACAGTTTTTGAACATTTAACAAATGCACGATAAAAAAACTAATTATTTTTTAATGGAATGTTTTGTAAATAGCGGGTAAGGTTAGGTGCCTTTTTTTAAAGAGAGGTACATTGTAAATACATAAGACTAGGAAATAAACATTAGCAATAAAATGGTTAAGTGCAATTTTTTAACGTATTGGCTCGGCTGAATTATTACAACAAACTGCAGTTATAGAAAAAACAGTTTATTCGAAAAACCATTCAACAATCAAGTGACATTAAAACAAATACATACAAGCCTTCACATTGAACTAGCTCGTACATTACTTAAGTACCTAGCATATTTCGTCGTATCAGAATTTTCAATAAACAAATGCATTTTTTATGTACCGTGCTTCATAAATAAAGATAACCGTATAGACATGAATTTTTCTACCCCTAGGGAAAGTTGGAAGAGTAAACTATATTTTTAGGGTGGAAATTCCTATTTATCTTCTCACAAATAGGGGAGTAAAAGGCATAAATTTTGATAGTTTCCGTATATGAAGGAAAAATGTATTATAAAATTGTGGTTACTTCATATTATGCGTACAATTTTATACCGTATATAGTGAATATTGAAATATTTCCAATAAATTTGTTATTGCAATAATACTAATTTATTTGTGTTGCTAATCAGAACAAAATAAAATAATTGCTGATCAGTCGATACTGCTTTCAATGGTGCTTAAAAGTGTAGACGAACGTTATTGGTCAATGATGTATTTTATTCTAATAAAACATTTAATTATGTGAGATACAGCAGCTCGGTACTGACGTAGTTTTTGCTCCGGTTTACGTAAATGAAACTTTGCTTTCGTCGTATAAAAGATTAGTATATTCACTCTAAATAATTTGTTTGCTTATGAAGCAGTTAACTAAAAATATGAATAAATAATTTAAAACTTTTTTTAATCAAGGCAATTGATGGTGTGCCTTCGAAGTTGTAATAATAAATAAAACAGAAGTTCCTAATTATTTCTTGTTTAATATTTGCAAAATTTTCTAAACTTTTAATGAGTATTATCAGTTGTTTTTGGTTAAATATTGCTTAATGATTTCATAGAAATCAATATTGTTACTTATTTTCGTAATACATGTATTAAGTTTAGAAATGTTAAATTTAATAGTACCAAATCCAACAGGTGGAGTGTTAGCTTTGAAATTTGATCATAATTTTATTCATCTTCCTGTTCTAAGCCAACCTCTATTTTCGGGCAAACATCATTAAACTTTACACAATTATCTATCAACAAAAAGAGTCAACGCTCCTTTGAACAAATCGTTTAATACTGATGAAAAGTGAACTATGGCCCTTGGCCAATTTACTAATGTACCTACTTAGTTTAATGATATAAATGTCTAATTATTTTTCCTGTTCTTTATTATAAAATGTTTGTAAAAATGATAATTCTACATTTTCTATACGAATATGTAGAATTTTATTACGTATTTAAGAGTACGGTTTTTCCAGAAATATGTAATGTAAAGCATACACGCTAGCAACAATGTGAATCCACAAGTAAATAAAAGATTTCTACTACCATAAATTTCGGTAGGTATTACTCAGGAGAATCGCCTAATAAAAATACCAACGCGCAAATTTCTCATAGAAACAAACCCGCTTTTCAATTCGCCATATATCCTCAATCAAAACAGTTTAAAAAAATCACATCGAAAAAAAAATCAGTTCGTCAACACTACCGAGTGGGCACTAACCGCACAATTCACGCCTTTGCACCACTTCAACTCCGTCGATCTGTCACTTTACGCACCGCACGAAACAATCGAGAGAGAGCTGGCTCATCAATCGAGCTAGCAGGAACGAAGAATCGAGTCGAGTACGCCGTGTGTGCGTGCACCTTTCGCTCGGACCGCTTCTCGCTCGACAGGGTGGGTTTGTGGCCGCGCTACGGCATTTGCGCGAGCCGCTCGAAGCCTAGCAACTGCATCAAACGCGACGGAGACCCGGCAAGAGCCGGCGAACGGAGCGCGCTCGCAGCTATACGGATTTTGCAGGACACGTGCGGAGGGCCGATGTAATTTATTTTTCGCGTAAACACCGTGGCGCAGGACATCGCTGTGTCGACGTCATTAGAAGCGAATATTACTTTTTAATCCTGCTGAATTTTTTTGCGAATACCAAGAGATTATATTATGCCATAGTCCTGGATTTTATGAAAATGTTTTAATCGTATTATCTTTGTGATGTATGAGCCATGTTGTGAAAGCGACCGACGAAATCCCCTTTTGATCCGCAAACCCGAGAGCCCTAAACATTTTGTTTTGCTGCTCCTACTATTCTCGGTGCATCATTTAAAATCGAGATAGTTGCAAATTTAAAAGGAACATACGTGAGGTTTTTCCTTTATCGTTTTAAATTATTAAAACTATACAAAACCGAGATAAGGCATTTTAATTGCTACGTAGTATGTACTATTCGAATGACTATTACAGTCATCAATTTTGCATGATGGAACGAAAAATGTGCATTCGTAAAGCATCAATTTTCCAATCGATTTCCTTTATTTCCTGAAACGCCGTCACACTCGGCAGCGCAGGACTCTTCCTATTGGGCTTCTAGACCATGAAGAAAATAACCAAACCGTACCGACTTTGATACCATCAATCACTATAGATGGATCCGTTACGTGCATTTTTTAATCTACTTAATTTATTCTACTCCTCATGTTTAACATAAGTGCGATGTATTGATGCTAAAGTTTCATATACTCCATTTATCAAAACGATTCTCAAATTTTACGCGCACTGCGGATCCACGGACTGTAACATACATAACTGTGAAATCGTACAAACCTCACATGCAATCCACTCACGTTTAATTCCTAACCGCAGCCTATTTTTTTTCATTACCGCTATCGCTGTTATACGCCAGTTTTCCGTCTCAAGAAAGGAGAAAATTATAAGTTTTGTTTGTTCCTTCCATGGGACGCGCCTACTTTGCGAATGAAAAAGCAACGTGACCGGAAAAATAAAACGACCGAAAGAGGGTATACGTTGGAAAACTTAATCTAAATTGTTAAAATATTTAGGGATATTGAATTTTATAAAAAAAACATTCCCTTTACATTTTACAGTTTTTGTGACGTCCTTTCGATATTCGATTTCCTTCGTGAAATGTTTTACATGTTCGGAAAAAAACTTCTTGTTGATTTCGTGGGTTAGACGTTCCTTGATTTACATTTTTCAGCGGTAGATACGAAAAGCGGGAGAAAATTGAAAGATATATCTCGCTTCGGCGAGACGTGAATATTTTTTAAATTTTTTTGAACTGTAAATAGATGCATCTCAAATTGAACTTTCTCATTGATGAGAGATATTATCGGCGCAAAAAAAGAGTTTAACGAATCAGGTTAAACAGTGAATAATAGGACTTCGTTTATTTATACAAATAATGGTGTTTATCATATTTAAAATGTAAAAGGGATCACTTTATATAAGCTTGTTTTCGTCGATTATTTTAAAATAGGTTTGTAGTGACTCGTTTGTTATCAAAAGACAAAGAAACACTTAGCGATTTCCTTATTAGAGTGTTCCTAATTCACGTTTCCGAGTTCGCTTAAACATGACAGTAAATAACCATGTTTTACTATTTAAAAAATTCCTATTTTTACGAAAGAAAATATTTTCCCTCCACACTTTTGTCCTCTATATCAACGACTGATACTCGAAGGTCGACAATTTGTCAGCATCGAATCATCTCAACGAGTCCAGAAACAGTTCGAGTCCCCGCGGAGATTTAACTGACCCCTTGTTGGCCTTATTTACGATCTCGAGAAAGAGCACATTCAATTTGTTAGGTGCGAAAACTTATTAACGTCAAGTAGGATTTTCCTCCAAGGCTGGGAAACGAAACCCAGTAAACAGAGGTCGAAGAAATCTATTTCCACATTGTTTCTTTTAACAGCTTTATTGTTTGCAATTTAAAGACCTGCCAAGGAAATACCCTATATAATTTCTTCCTTGATTACGAAATTCTATATGATGGTCTTTATAATCCTGAAACCATCAGCAATAAGGATATGGATATCCTGTGTTGCAGATGTAATTCGATAAGGTTTAATAGATGTTTAAAAAACCAGGGTTGGCTTCATTTCGTGATCCCCTATAAAAATATGTGATTGAGTCGATGTTTGTTGCTAATTTGAAAATACGCCTCTGCTAATTTTCTCCAATTTTATGAATCATCTAATAACGAACTGATTATGCGCTTTGTTAACGATATGAGAACTCAATTAAGTCAATAATTTTTTGGCACAGAATTTAGAGAATGTCAAAGTGAGGTCAGATTACTTGCTGTTTAAAAAAGTTAACAGGAAGGTGATTTTTTTGTGTGTTGTAACTTACGAGAACCAAGAAATACAGTAATTTATTTTTAGCATATCTTAGTTTACTTCGGTATTAATTATAACAAAAAATAAGCTATTTGTACGTTTTAATACTAGTATTAAGGCAGAAGAAAGACCGTATTGTCACCCGTGGAACATTAAAAGATTAATAAAATGAAGGAAGTTTTAATACTTAGGAAATCAAGTTCATAAGTGCCGACACTTAACAAAGATAACAATGTATAAATCAGACTTGATATAATTTTTCTCATTCTTATAGAAATATTAATATAAGCTCCTATTCGCACAAAAAAACAACCTGCATTGAGCAAGAAAACGTACCATTTCAATTATTCACATATCGCATGACTGTATGACGTCGTCGTCTTTCTGATAGCGCGGTGCACACTCTTTTGTAATATTCAAATTAGACAAGACATGAAATGATTCGTTTTTCAAGGGCGTGTTTTCCCATTCGTACGAACAACACGAAAATGTAAATTTTTCATGACAACGTCGGTTATTAAATAGACGAGGTCACAAGATGAAAAACTCTAAAATAATCTTTTGTTGTTAAGGAGCATTCGATTTTAAGATGAATCGTAAATCAAGGTGTTTATTGGACGCAATGTAATTTGTCGAGATTTACGATCGAATTTGCAGGAAACCCGTGCGGTAATTTTGTAGGATTTAAAGCGTGCAAACTTCACTGCAGTTAATCCGTAACTTTAAGTTATACGTTCTACTGGTCAAGGAAAAGTTCAATTAGTTGGGGAAACTTCGTAAAACGTATTAAAAAATTAAAACAAATAGAAAACAGCGTGGTAATTTTAAAATTATAAAGGAAAAACTATTTTCCAACATAAATTTGAATACTTTCGAAAAGAAACTTTTTCCATTTGGCCTAAAGTTCTGTTAAATTTTAATTAAAATACAGAGGAATTTGTATTGAGTACACAATTATAGGAAATAAAGTTAGTATGAAATTAACTACGTTTAGAAAAAAAATGAACACATAACTAACGTTACGACAGTATTGGAAAAATGGCAAAAGAGATAAATCTAACGAAAATTGATGGCAATCTCTGGAGACTCATATCCGCAACGGAAACAAAATAAACTGTCGATCCGCTGAAAGGTCAAGGGTGAATTAGTTAGCTGCATGAAAACAGAAAATAATGTTTTGCGGATAGCGACAGCTAGATATAATTAAAAATGTAATATGGTTATTGTTGCAGCGTGAACCAAGTTTGGTCTAAATTGTAAACGCAGAATGGCCTCTTAAATCAGACACATTTTTATTACAATTGCCGTTTAACAACAATAGTTTTTGCAAATATTGACGGTGGAATTTTATATACGAAGTCAAATAGATTAAAGCTGCAATTTAAATAACATCAAGTCAGCGCATGGTGAACTACATTCGAGAAAATTATTGCACCTCCTGCCATCGTTTTAATTCCCAACATATCTTATTTGATTAAATAATTTTTATGAAAGCCCGACGAATCCGACTTAATTCGATCAACATAGTCGTTTATAATAAAAAAAACTGAGATTATTATCGCACGCAACCTTATATCAACCGCCGATTACCTTAATTAAATTACAAATTTCCAAGCAAAATTTATTAAATACCAACAAATCTTAGAGTCGCGTGTACCAGACCTATTTCCAACAGGAAATATTTACACATCCAGCCAACAAGAATGCAATTGCATCAAAGCATACAGGCAATTGACTAGCGCAAGCTCATCGTTTAAACGGCTTTAAAAAGCCGAGAAATACGAGCGATGCTCTAGAAATTTTCCACTTCGTCAAAATGAAAGAGGAACAAATAGAAAAATGCTGTTCTAACAAGAAAACTTTTTCACTTATACAGAAATTGAGAAGTGAACTAAGCTATAATAGAGAAATATTAAATATGAGATTACTAAAAATGAAATAACAGTAAAAATATGGGATATTTAATTATAAAACCTAAGAATTAAATAATCAAATCATTATTGTCTTAGCAACTTGTCATCTTTATTAAAATCCGTTGCCGAACCGAAATTAGATTTTCCTTTGCGATGAAACAGAAACTCCACAATCAGTGTAAAGTAAATCGCTTTTGATGTATTCCATTAATAAAGTTTTCAACGAGTTTCTATTGAAATTTAAGAGGTAATTTTCGACTGGATTTCGAATTTTCTACTGCCGTTGTCGAAGAAAACTAAAAGAGCCACTCGTCTTCTACCTTTTTGCCAAAAGAACAACTTCAGATAACTTCGTCGTGTCGGAACGAGTTTTCTCGAATTTCCGATAATAATTTGCCGACGTCATTAGAACTCGTAACAAGATTTAAAAGCAGTCCAGTGCTATTTTACTCATTTTTTTTACTAATAGCGTAGCTTTATTTAAAAGATCGATAAAGTTAAAATAGAAATAGATATTAAATTAATATTAATAGCTAATCGATAATTACTAAATAAAACCTTGTAGTTTTCCAAACGGTGTATTTAAACACGACAAGTTTATTTTCTTCTTTAGAAGGTGCTAATAAATACATCGCCCGCAAAAACTCAAAAAGTAAACTGTTTACAGGATAATAATTTTATTTATAAGCTTATCTAATTTCGAAAAAACCACATGCACTAAAGTAGTTTTAGGTAGATTTTATGGCGAAATTTATTGTTCATAACAATTTTATTTACTGCATGAGCAATCAAAATCCAGCTAGCGCCTCTAAAAAGTATTTTTAATCAATAGGAAAGTAAATTGGTTTGTGGGAAACTTACTTTATAATTAGAGAAAACTTGGAAAATTACATTTCCGATAGTTATAACGAACAGTATCTTTGTCAGAACTGAAAATAAAAAAAACCTCAAAGGTCACGAGCGGAATATATCTCGTAGAATTTATGGAAAGAGGTGCTTTAGATGCTATTACGAAAAATGGGCGCATATCCGCCTATTTGACTTTCAAATTTTTCTCGTAAAAATGAGCAAAACAAATCGTTCAAGGATATACGTAGACACTCGCTTCAATTAGAATGATATAACAAACAAAACAAAACCTACTAACGTCTTCGAGAAAACTTATGGTCAACAGGAAAAATATAAACATCTGAAATAATGTTCGCGGTGACCTTGTTTGGAATGCTCTTATACGACGCACTTGCATTCCACTAAATATGGAAAGGAGCAGATGTCTACAAGGAGGAGTAAGTATATGTGAAAAATAAATGAATAGGAGAAAACCCTCAAGTCTCCTTCTATTCCTTTTGTCAGAAGTCCTTTACGACACAACAATAAACTGTATAAAAGATAAGAAAAGGAACCACAAATTGAAAATTCCTTTTAAAAGAATCGTAGACCAGTTTTAATACTTTTACCAACTACATTCTAGTTAGACATAAACTGAGAATTTTAATTAAGTAAATATTAGGTAAGCTCAAACTTTGTATAAAATATCAATCGATTCCAATTCCTCGCCCCGAAATACACCAACATATAAATGTATACGTAGCATCCATTAGAATTTGCGATTTGAATTTACTGTACTACTTGATACAGAATACGATTATTTTATGTGGAAATAAAACGACGTTCAAACAAACATCGATCGAGAATAGCCTGGCGATGAATGCGATTTTGTAGCAGGAAATGGGAAAGAAATACGTAGGTATACAATGCGAGAAAGGAAACCCGACGTGATTCTTTCTGCCAATGTCAAGGATTATGAATGACATTGTTAACGAGCGTTGTTGCCAATAAAGAAGACTTTATTCGACCTTTTTTTAATTGTATCTGATAAACAATATTGATATGCTGCAAGAAGATACGAAAGTTGAACTTTGCCATAGATAAAATCAGTTGAAAGATTAGATTATTTTATTTTATTTAGCTGACAACTTTGTAAATTTCATATACATATAAGAAGAAAAAACAATAAAATACAGATGAAAATATTTCACCTTGCAGAAATGTAAACAGGCGGTTATATTTGGGAGTTTTCGCCTTCTTTTGCCCAAATCGATAGAGAAGTAAATTTCCATCCGTTTTCTAAATTCAGACAAACAAATAAGGCAAGATGGTAAATAAACACGAGCTGTTTTTCGTTCCAGAAAATTAATATAAAAATATAAAAGATATTTTTTATATAGCTAAATAAATTTTAAAACAGAATTAGGTACTGCAAAAATTCGTCCTTAAATCACATTTAATCATTTTGCGGAAGACCAGAAGAAACAAAATAATCAAAAACCGGCAAGAGATAGCAAGTCCTGTAAAAATTATCTAATGAATACCTGGATTTTTTATTAAAAAAAGGAACTATAGCAATTCTTATGATGATTGAATACGATAAAGCAGCAGGATGAAAAAAAATACCTACCTACAAATTACGAGCATGTTAATTAAGTAAAAATTTGTTCAAAGAAAGTTGGATTAAACGTACAACGCGTCAATAATTGTACGCTAAAAAATTCTTTTGAACTTCCTCATTACCCCTAGAGAAATAAGACACTTTATTTTTCAATTCGGTGTTCAGATTCAACAAAACAAAGAGAAAATAACACAGTCTTTTCACAAAATTTTCGTAAAAGTACACTTTGCCTGGAAATTAGGTACACGAATAGGTAGGCTTTCAATTAACACGTGCAGTTCATATTAAAAAAAAGATTTCTTCTTTAAGAAGTCCGTGTTTCGCAACACACCAATAAATAAAAAAATCAACCTATAATAAATCACACATTCAGATCGAAAACACTGAACTTGACCCCAGGGTTAGGTAAACACACGAGAAGAAAAAATGAAACCGGTTGTAATTTCGAGTGGAAAGTAAAACTATACTTTCATTTACAAGAGAAATCAAAGTGTTATTTTTAATTTTTTTTATTCACAACAATGTTTTCGTGGAACTACGAATTGGATTACTTATTGGCTCTTTCATTTTGAAGAAACCACACCTAAAAATAACGATTACCATACATGCTTGCGTAGAATTCTAATACGTTTATAATACACCGGAGGAAAAGTTTTGTACACACGAGATCTTATAAAGTAGAAGCACTAACTAGATATCACTCTGTTCAGTTTGCAGAAGTTACATAATTTTCACAAATCATGTTATTGTGGTAACCGCAAGTAGAGCGTTTAAAGGAGGATACAGAGAAAATGCTATTTCAATACAAAAAAAGCTGATGTCGACATAACAGATTCGTTCTTCCTTGAAACTTAACGCAAGTTACATAGAATCAGTACCGATCGTTTTTCAAGACTTTATTCCTCATAAAATCTCTTGCAAAATGATTCGTTAGGTAACGAACTTTGGTTAAAATTGCGAAGCTTAATTAAAGTTATTCTGGAAATATGAAATTTCTATAAACAAAGCTTCTCCGTTGATTTTCTGAAGTTGACAACAGTAAACCAGAAACCGCAATTAGTTTTGATAAATGATCGTACACAAAGTTTTCAAACTTTTGCCGGAAAAGAATGACAAAAAAACCGCAACAATTACGAACACACGTTTGCGCTCTGGCAAAAATTCAATTTCTCGGTTTTATATTTAGAACCGTATCAAGATAGCCGTGTAGTAAGTTATACAACTAAGAAAACGCGGTATTGTTTTACTGGTTATCTATACGTACCGGCGCTTTATAATTTAACAGCCGGTTAATTAACTGAATGTTTAGAATTATGTACAAAAACCGATGATAATATGTACCGAAAAATGTATCTGCATTTTGTTAAAAGTGAAATATGAATTCTGTTATTAATGTATTTATTTTATAATTTTATTGGAAAACATTTCGATATTTTTAATATCGTTAAAATCCATTGTAACAACGACCTATTTGTTCTGATTTTACATTTATGCAATTGCGTTCGAAATACTCGTTAAAATTTTTAATGATAGATAAATTAAACCGACGTGTATGTACGTATTTATAATTCGAACACGTTAAATTGCTAACGGAAACATATTCAACCGTTGTTTATTTATTAATATTCGCTAACAGTGTTTAAAATAAGTAAATAATGAAATGTTCTGCGTTGAAAATTACATAAGGACAATATACGTATAATCAGAAACAACACAAGAAGAAAGATTTTTTGTTCTTCTCAAAGCAACACAACAGGCCTCATTAAAGCCTCGACAAAAAACCAAAAACCTGATACCAATTAAAACAAAAAATAAATCTCAAATCAATGCCAAGCAATTTGCACAACATTTAATTGCCCAGCTATTAAAGGATATTGCAATTCGCAATTTACCTTCCAAAACACCTATTTACTGCAGTTTATTAAATACTCGTACTTCTTTCAATAACATTTACGGGCAATTAATCTTTAACACATTGAACTTATACAAAATTGCCGGACATTTACGCCTCGAGACTTCCAGTCGACGAAATTTTCAAAACAATGTACTTACCTTATTGGTGGAAGAAGAATTACGGGGCCTGTAGGCTCTGTCATCCAACAAAATAGGCTTCGCGGAGGATTTGGTCGTTTGTCCAGTGGAACCGATGGTGGGGTCGGCGTTCTTGGTCACCTCCAGACTTTCCGGCACGGTCTGAAGGGTGGAGCGCATAGCTGCCGACATCGTCCCCACTCACACTATCGCGCTGGCCACTTTACATTACCTGCAAAACACGATAAAAATCTAATGCGATTTGATCAAAGTAGTACCCGAGCGAAGGCTTTTTTTGTCGAAATATGTTCGATTCTTATTAACATTGAAAGCATGTACTCTCACACAACGATTCAGGCATACTCACACCACACCTTTGCGTGTCAAATGTATCAAGACGCTCTTCCGCTCGCTCGATATGATCGAGACTATACAAAAGGGCTTCATATCAACCCCTTAAATACACATTTCAGTTTACTTATACATCCAAAAAAGGTCATCAATAGTTTCACGATTTAGCGCACTTTCCGGTATAAAAAACGAAATCGATTCCTAACCGTTTGGAATCAATCAAGTCTCCTATAATTTAATGTAAAGGAACGGACGGTCGGTTTTGCGGCCGCTGGGAATACTGGAGATTGGGGATGCGCTGCCTTCGACTTCGTGGAAACTGAAAAGAGGTTTTTGGCTTGTCTAGTTCGGTCGCGAAAGAAGGATTTTCGGTTGATTAAACGGCAAAGCTCCGAAAATGGAGGCGAAAACGACCTTAGCAAAGGTGTTGAAACAAGTTTTCTTTCGAAAAGTAGATTAAAACAAAACTTCATACAATGTACGTACGAAAAGTAATTTCATGGTAATTGCCCTACACTTATTATAGCGTGAATTCAAGTTTATCTATAGAAGGTAATTTGAAAATTTCATAAAATGGGAAATTTGCATGTTATCGAGCTTTGTGTCGATGACAACGGTTTCTTTTAAACTATTATTTAGTTCAAGCGCATAATTATAAATAATTACATACCGCGAATTACAAAATATATAAGTCAATGACTCTGCTCTAGTGAAAGACACCTTGAACAAGCCAGATTGATCGAACAGTTAGAATTGTATTGTAGGTAGGTAGCAGTTTTAAAACCGGAAATATTGTTCGGTATATAACCATATAAAAATCACAAGCTGCGTCAAATTTTTATACCTACGTACATTTAATTTTTGTTAGAACAATAAAAATTGTAAATGCAATATTTGGGTACCTATTCGTATTTTAAATCAAGTGAATACATGTCAAAGCGGATATTCAATAAAACAGGAAATTGGCTTCCAGTAAATAATAAATAGGAAATATCAGCCTCCGAAAATATCAATATTATACCTGGATGACACTAGAGTATAAAAAATAGTTCAATTTATCTGATATAACTACAAAAACCAGAATCAAAAAATAATAGAAATTCTCTTCGTTTCTAAATAGCAAGTTCTACTTACATAATAGTTACTTTTTTTTATTCTCAAGGAACTTCGTGCGTACGTCAAAATCGCAATTTCATTTGTCTCTCTAACAAGGCTTAATTACCTTTTCTTATTACTGTTATTACAACATAAAAATTGTGTAACGTCTAGTAAAAATCCAAGTCAATCATAAACACAGTTTTAACGGTTTCCATTGTTTTCATAGCCCAAGTTGTTTGCGTGAGTATAAGTAAAATGCAGTAGATAAATTATTATAATGTAAACGTGATTAATTTTCAATTTAATTTATAATAGTGTTAATTTGTCAGTTGTTAATTGTGAGATCAAACCAAGGGAAAAATAGACTATAAGGTATGTAATTGAGTTAAGAATTACCAATTATTCGATTTTTTAAAACATTTTACGCAACGTTCCAACAGTTGCAAAATAATCAATAAATTATACGATTAATCCTGTAGAACAGTTATACCGAGCATTAGTTTTGATTGCAATTTACAAGTTAATTGATTTGTCGTTGAGGAGGTCGTTTAAAAAAGGACTGCAAGATTTTCATTGATTAACTTAGTAATTGTGATATAAAAACAAATTAAGGTTTTTGTCTATAATTACAGAGCGGCTCGTTAATGTTGCATGGGTAAATTAAATACGATTAGATGAAACTAAGATGCTATTCAACAAATTTAACAATTTCAATCATATATCAGCATAAATGTTTGGAATGTCGTTTTTATAACAAAAACAAATATCTTTCGAGTTACGTATATTTGTAAAAATATTACGGTATCGTAACGATAATACATTTTTATTTTCGCATAATTTGTCACTTTTACTAAAACGCTACTGTAAACAATAAAATTATTACCGATCAATTTAAAATCAAACGACTGATGATTCATTCGACTCCGTTAATATTCAACGTTTCAGTGGCAAGAGTCAAGTTTGTCATTTACCTGGAACGTGTATCAGAACGGAAATTTTTCCTATAAGAAGCGTCGACCCATATTGTAAAATTTATTTTTGACCAAAACTATTTTAAAATAAAAGGAAAATGTCGCTTTCCTCCGTCGAGCGTATGAGATGCCAGATGTACTCCGTTCGTGTTAGTAAACAAAATGCTAAGTCTATTTATTATTACACTGTACGCTTAAAAAGTATGTAGGTACTTGTATTGTGAGCAATATGCATTGAATATTAGAGTAATTTAAAAATCAAAAAATATGTGAGTTAATTTTGTTATTTGAAAACAAAAATAACTAATTTTTAAATATTTCCAAAGTATACCTATTGCCAAAGTCATGAAAATCGACATCCATACAATACCAGGCAGTTTTTAACGATTTTTTTTAATATACCACCTCTCGAAACAAAATGAAAAACAAAATTAATCACCTAGCATCAATCATGCAACATTTTAATGAAATTTTTAAGAAAATAATACAGAAATGTTTATCACTGGTTGAGGAAGGATCCTCTTGGATTCGCCTCTATAGAAGGTTTATTATTTTTGAGTCAGTTTATAGACTCATTAATTTATGTTTACAAACGAATGATAAAGAACGAGATAAGTAATTATTAATCAGCTGTTGATAAATATAGGTCAACCATAGTTATAAGAATCATGCATTTATGCAATGTGAAGTTTGCACATAAAGCTATCGTCTACCGTTTGGCGATTAGTGGATATTATAAATTATTTCGCAAATAACTTGATTATATAATTCATAATAGAATAGTAAAAAGTGAAACCCAATACAATCACACGAAAAAAATATAAACCATGATTTAGAAGAACGTTTTATGTGATAGTCTTAAAATAAATATCATATTCAAATTGGAAATAAATTTAAGGCTTTATCAGTTTAAAAAAGAGCCATATGCCTTTCGTTTCAAAAATACGACACGCAAATTTAATATAAACAATTCAAAAGTTAAATCTATAATTCAAAAGAGTAGTTAAATTAATTAAATTTAATTTACTGCAATAAACCGTTAAATATTTAACTTGTTATTAAATATACATTTTAATGAAGAAATATACAATCGATTACTGAAATAGGCCCCCTTAAATTCCATTTAACTTTACTTTGTTTGACTTTATTTCTTTGCACGAATCAAATTTACGTAAAACGAAGAGAATTTAAATTGACTTCGCAAGAAAGCATGCTTTGGTTTTTGTTTATTTACACAAAGCCAAATGCGAATATTTTAAAGATAGTCCGACTTAAAATTTCATTAATAATAATGAAAACAATAAAATGTAGGTATTATAACTGAAAATGTGGGCTAAACGAGGCATATGGGCACATAGTGAAATTAACCGTTTTGGATAATTCGTGTTAAATAAATATTGACATAATTAGAGGCGTTTTAGTTGGTGTTATCAACTTACTTTACCTCGTTTAAGTGTTGGGAAATTGTTTTCTAAGCATGAAAGTATCAGATATAAATAATCTTGCAAGATTTGATAGAAAATGTGCATATACCACAATAATTATACATAACAAACTCCATAAAATTTAAGTTAAAAAATAGGTATACCAACTTGAGTTAACGTAGGCAATGAATTTTATTCAGTCAATTAGTAAGTAAAGTAAACTTTTCAGGAAGGGATGAATGAAAGTACAGCAGGTAAAACTTCCTAGAATTATAATTTCTAAAACTAAGTAAACAATTTCATGAGGATTTGAACAATAGCGTTAATTTTAGCGAGGAGGTAAGTTATCAATAGGCGTGAGTGTATGGCTCACTGAATATAAAAATATATTTTAGCCCACCCAGTTTTAATAGTTAACACTTTTTACGGTTTATATTTGGACTAATTAATTAGACGAATGATAGCCAGAATTTCCAATTGATGAAAGTCAAGGTTCTTAACCTCAATTCGTCTTGTTTAATTGGAGATGCAGAAAAATATTATATTCCAAAGTTGTTTACAACATCAACATTGCTGGCCAATAAAAAAATTATATTTATTATTGAACTAGAGAATAAGGCAATAAATCTAACAGGAAAGTATGTAAGCTCGACGAATAATAAGCACATCCTAGTAAAGAATAGAATATTATTTAGAAATATTTCAAACTGAATAACTACTCCATATCTAACTCGTTTTTTATAGTATTTCATAACAAAGAATTCTCGTCGTTATTGTGAGGTTGTAACTAAGATAATTTATTAATAAATGATGTGTACGAATTAACTCTTCATCGGTGAAGAAGTAATGACCTCCCAGGGTCTTCTATCAATGATGACTCATTTGAAACGAACTTACAATACACTTTAGCTAACGAATGAACCTGTCTTAATATGTGTACACCTACATACTAATTTCTGAACTAATTGAATCATATTTCCGGGTATTTGCGGACGATTGTAACCTAGCATAATCGATTGAATTAACGATTGATTACCTGATGCTTTGCCATACAATAAATTTCTATATAATAAGTCAAAGGTCTACCTAATAAGGCGAAATTTCTTAAGCCAATATTGGCCTCTAAAACCACATCGAATCCGAGTGGTTTCACTTATAATTCCGGCGATTAATAAACTACAAGCACCCCGTACACAAATAAACTATCTCAAGTTTCTACTAATGCTAATTTTAAGCGTTAAAACTATTTTTCCTGTATTTAGGAACCGAGTGAAAGCTTTGACAGGGACACACTTTTCGAACGAAATTTACCACGTTCCGGTACGTTTTTTCACATCGACCACTAAATTACACTACACTAGGTTTCGTAAATAATGTAACTCACCCATAAAATAATCCTGATCACTTAAAAATCCTTTAAAATTAACACACACCTCAAAAAAGCATACTTTTAGATTTCTACAAGATGGCTGGGGAAACTGAACGTATACAGTCCAATCGAGCTAGGACCTACTTCGGCGATATCGCCCCGAGAGCCCCGTTGACTGCCGTAGGAACGTCGGTCGCAGCGCTCACCGTATTTTCATGACGTCGGTGACAAGGTGATCCGCCGTGCGCATGACCAACCGGGCCGTGTAGATGTTACAGTGGCAGTCAAACTTTCTCATTTTTATTTTATTACTCACACTTATTTTATTGAATATTAAATGTAATACGTATTTTCGTTTGATTGTGTCGAATAATCGGGAAAATAATGCGATTTCTATTATTATATCTTCTTTTATAATTGATTTTTGACAGTACTATTGATAAAACGCTAACTTCACTTTGGTGTAGGTACTGTGAGTGTCAAATTTGCTGTCACTGTCAAATCAATTGTCATTTGGTAGTTGACTTTACCATTTATGTTTTTGAACTCTTTTTGGTAATTTACTCAATTATGATTGGATTATCTATTATATATGAGAATGAATTGAGTTTCTGTAGCGTAATTATCCTGAAATTACTATAGGTATACCTATTATAATTGTTTGTGCTATTTTTGTCCGTTTGAGTATGTTAGCTTTAACTCATTATTTATAAAATGTTCGATATCGATTCACTTTACAATAAAGTATGTATTACCTACTCAAAAACGACCTATCGATCATCGAATATTAGCTTAGCAATTACGTTAGACTTTTTTCATTTTAAGAAAGAAGGAAGTTGCTATGTCCGTTTCGGAGCCACTGTTTTAACGCTGCATTCTGTAATTTGGCCGTGACTAAGCTACCGAAACCCGGCTTCAGAGTTTGCTGTGTGACGTCATGTAGCTCTGTAAAGGGATTGTGGCTTTCCTGTAATCTACAAAATCTGTAAAATACCGATGCAATGTAAATATTGCAATATCGACTGGTCCTCACTTAAAATCGTTTGCAAATAGCAACATTTCAAATACCCAAATAATAATAATTATTATTATAATTATATGCTAATAAAATTTATAATAATTATTATTATTATTATAATAATAATTATTATTTGTTGGAGAATTCTCATCAGAAGAAGTCCTACAATATGAAATGTGCGATAAATTATTCGAAAACTAATTTCATTTGTGACCCAATGCTGTAATTATTGAATAGGTTTATTGTTACAGCAGTAAACTTATGTGCAATAATTCAGTTAGTTCAGCAATATTGGATAATTCATATAGGTATGCAATTCGTAGTTAACAAAGCCCCTATAGGTTCCTAATCAACCGAATAGAGGAATAAAAATATTCTTTGACTCTTTCAGTCAAGAAACTCTTCATTACAGTAAATGCCGGCTCTTTTTTTAATGTACTACTTAAATTAAGCACCGAATTTTTAATTACCTTAACATGTTATTAATTTCATTACAAAGTTAACGACCTAATGGTCCCGCTAATCATTAGTGAAGGTTGAAAGTGCAAATATATAAAAAATATAGAGGCACTAAAGTCTAGATTGCATCTACAGCCATTAGTTCTAGTTTACTGTATAAAGCAGTAATACATAACGTGAATAGTTCAATTTTTCGTCAACTAACATCGTTAACCCGTTAACCTTTCGAGTGAAAAATCTATAGAGCTTGAAATTGCGGACTTTTCCACTAAATTACACTATGTGGCTTCCAACGGGTGACATTACAACAATCATGATAATTGCACACGATACGAACTCAGTTGCTGACTGTTTGGCATTCAAAAATATATTCCCCGAGCCAGCTTTGACCTACATTTGTACAAAAATGTTCCATAAAACATATCTAAAAAAATAGCCATGAAGTAAAACCGCCCGCACAGTCTATAAACAGCGTTTGCATAAAAAAATCTCGAAGACTTTCCCTCTTCAAAGAGGTATTCAGAAAATCCGAGTCAATATTGTCAGAAAATACCTATTCGAAAATAACCCGTCTAACCTTTTCTCCGATAGACGTTAGAGCGTTTCAGTCGCGTAGGCGTGGAAACCACCGGCAACACGCGATAATTCTCTTTAATAAAAAAGGGGATACACGTGAGGGAGAATTAATAAATAGAGCGAAGTACATCTCCTGCGTCAAATTCAATCAGAGGTGTAACTGCTTTTTTGCCCGTAACGATACTAAATTTAGGGATTGCAAAATTGAGCGAGGGTTGGAGAGGCTTCAAGGGGAGAATGTAGGTCAATGCTAATAAAAGCATGTGAGGCAAGTCTGCGAATTCAGAAAGGTTATTGCATGAATCTAAAAAAAAATTATCACTGTAAGTACACTGATAAGAATTTTCTATTGTTTATTAACTTATGGAGATAAGTATAAAAAACAAGCCATGAAAGTAATGAAGTAATGTGTTGGCACAACTATTTTAACAAATAATTAGACTAAAAATTTGGAGAAAATTAGGTCAGTTCTATAGTGAATACGTCTGTAAGTCTGTCTATCCAAAAGATTATTACGTGGCTTAATGGTATACTATTTTATAATCATCTCTTGGTGAAATTTATCCAGAGCTAAATTTTATTGGATTTTCCTGCCGTTTTACGACCCTGTACGCTCCGATCTAAATGACCAATTATTTATCTGCCCCTATGTCGGTCGACACGGCAGAATTTTTTGTGGCCTTTAGGTAAACACAAAAAATGCTATTTAACAGAGGAACGAGTAAAAAATGACCGTTCTTCTTATTTACATCGCACGTGTATTCGTCTATTTCCAGAAATGTTTGTGTAACGATGCAGAGTAAAATTAATTGAGTTTTTATCCGAAAAAAAATACAATTTCCTGAAAACCTGAAACTGTAACTTTGTTAATAATTACAACGTGGGTGTTAATGAATGTTTGTCGTCGATGATGATGGTGATAATAATTGGATGGATCCTCCATCACGGGTCAAACTCAGGGCAGCACTCCAAGTTACTTTGCTCAAAATATTGCGATTCTTTTATTCCTTTTCGTTCTACATTCATATACTTAATAAGAATTATTATGCTATAATGTAGGAGTTTTTGATAAAAACATCTTTGTTAACACAATTACTATGATACTTTCGAATCTAATCCTCAGAAATCTTCATCTGGGAATCCTCAAAAAACGGTGTTTCTTTGCATGCAAAATCAATCCTTTTCATCAATTTTAATGCATGCATTTCCCTTTGGAGGGCTTATTCACAAAGAGCCCATCCAATCCTGTTTTCATCCCTTTTGGCACTGTGTCTATCTAACGCCAACGCACGGAGTGGCATCATATAGTAAAATCCTCCCCTGAACGATGTAACTCGCCTTTCAATGAAAGTCTCACCCACGTCCCACGTTTCGAACCTTTGCGCTGGCGTCCTCTTATTGACTCGCCCGAAAGAGCATGCGCACACGTCCTTAGACTGTTGGTGATCCTTGTGAAGGACGTACGTGTCCGCAACAGTCTAAACGTTCATGTAGTCCGAACAAGGTGCTGCCTAACATCATGGCGCGAAGGGTAGCAAGTGTTTATTTAAATTGTTTAATAATTTGTAAGTAAAAGTTTGTTTCGTTAACTTGTATGTATTGTGGTAAATGGCTGTTATTAAGGGTCGTTGCGGGTTTTTCTTTTTTTGGTTGTTTTTGCCATGATTGAATCACATTTTAGCACTATTAGGAAATTGGATAGCAAATCTTGCTTAGGAATGATCCAGGTTCTTCAAAAATGAAGATGAGCTGCCTTATTTCTGGTTAAATGACGTAGAAGTTTGATATATTTTCTTAGATTATTTCACAAGATTTGGTAATTGTTATAGTTGTGTTAAAAATCAACCTACATAGGTAGTCCATCTAATGAAGCAATCTTCTTAAATAGTACAAATTAATGTCTATTGCTTCATCTATTCTACTAAAAGCTTCAGTATCTTCCTTATTCATTCATTTATTCTTCACTGTTAAGCTTCTTATAGCTTCGTGGCGCTATCCCAAAACCCACAATTACTACCCTACACACCATGATTGCCAGTTACACTATACCAATAGTACCGGATCTTAGTCTTGAGCCTCTCTTGGTTCAGGTTCGCCTGCACCTTTAGCTAGTTAGCAGTAGTACTGGATCTTAGAAATTGATCTTTTGCTTTGCAGGTGCAACGACAACTGTTCTCGTTTCGGCCTTAACTCTCAACCAAGCTACGACGAAACCCCGCCATACTAAATTCAGCACACCTTCGACAGACAGCAGCGGCTCGCCGGTCACGTCTGCTTCCAATGCTGCTCAGAACAAAGCGGCAGATTCGGGAGTCGCCTACTACCGGCTAATCAGCAGAATGGGCGCTACCTGCATTCTGCTAAAGACTGATGCTGTAGTCGAAGTGAGATTGCTTTAAACTACCTACTATACTTAATGCTACAATTATTGGCAATAACGTCACTGATCAGTGAGGATAGATCTTATTGGTCGAATAATAGGAGTCGGTGACGTCAGTGCCAATAATATAATTAGAAGTTTTGATATTTTTTGATACTATTTGATGGTATTTTTATTCTAGGTGAATTATACATTGCACGATTTAGAAGAACAAGTTAGCGCTTTTATTCCCGAGAAAGCTTTAATCGAAGGCGAATGTAAAGAGGAAGATAAAGCTACGATGAGAATTTCATGGACCGGTTATAGTTTAATCATCAATTTCGCAAAGGTAAATGCCTGGTTACCTCTGTTTTAATAATTTGAATAGAATTGAGGTATATCGCGCTATCGCCGAGAATTTCTACAGAACTTTTAAGTTTGCCTTTATAGTATACCGGTGTTAACTTAGTGAATGGTTTCGGCATTCTATTTTAGATGGCGCGGCGTGCTTAATCTGTTCCCATAATATCCCCTTATAACCCAATAGATACCCTAAAAATACTAAATTTAATTCATAGTCATTAATATTGCTTTTTATTTTCCAGACACCTGGTGGTGAACGATGGTACATAAGTTTAATAAGACTTAGTGCAAGCCCTGATCTGCCAGGTTTTCACGGCGTTTCAATTCCAAGTGAGTATTATTAACTGCTCACTGTAACTCTTTCGGCATTCTTTATTCCATAATTTGCGATGATTTCAGGAAAATCGTCGATTGAACTGTATCACCGCAATATGCTAATTCCGACGCCGGTAGGAAAATCGTACTCCTGCAACGAGGTGGAAGTGCCCTTAGAAACGGACGAGGACGACAATCCTCCGCCCGGTCTGAAAGGCACTTTACTCCTAAGGTTGCTCCAAGTCCAGCCTTTCATGTACAAGAGCGAGGACTTCGAACCGGCTCACGAGTGCAAACGTCAGAGGGCTTTTAGGTAAAAACGAAATTCACTTATATTTATTTTTTAAACGAAGAATTTATTACTTTTTCTCAGGGATGAAACAGCTCCGATAGCAGTTGGTTCAACGTTGGCGGTAGCTGTGTTAGTTACAATATCTGGTTATGGAGTCTATAGATATTTTAAAGTGAAAAATGTCCAGTACAACACCATGGAGTAAAATTCATAAGCATGTTGGTGCTTAAGGATGTTTTCGTTAGATTTGATGCCAATTTTTTTTGTCATATCGCTATAGGAACATATCATTTACTAGAAACATGAGGCAATATGTGTGTATTGTTCAATCTTCGTTCTTAATAATGAATCAAAAATGATATGAATTAAGACGTTGAAAGCCTATTGATATATTGAATTGACGTTTTTTAATAAACACGGAAATGTTTTCCAGTTGTAATCAAAATTGAAAACTCAATTATCATAAAATAATGTTTAAATTATTTACTAAAATAATAGTTTATGTAAATATTCTGTTATCGATGGCAGTCGGAATATTGTTAAAACAATACTAATATCATATATTTCCAAAAATATCATCGGAATCTAAACTTATCTAAATACCTTAGGAAATAAGTGGGAACATCAAATAATGATGATTGATAATGATTGATTCTACAAAAATAGTATTTTCCGATTGGCCATAACTTTATAAACTGTTAATCATATCAAATTATTTATGATGATTTTTTCTTGACAAGTTTGTCCAATTATAGGTACTCATGGTTCTAAAGGTAACAAATTGTCATATCTATTAGTCAATATACTCTATTGTTAAACCGTTTGATTGAATTTTAATAAAAGAAAAGCAGTATTAACATTGCAAAGATAAAATAATTAACAATAAATATTAAAATAACTAAAAAATAATATTTTTCGAAAATATTCATTATGCAAACAGTTCACAAAAGTAGATTAGGAAGCTGCACTTTTCGACTGTAAATACCTGTACTTACTGCATATATTAACGTACAAGTGCTCCTCGAGAAAATTAACTGGCAAAAAATATAGAGCAAGATACCTATACAAAAAGTTTAAAGGTGGTAAATTAATGTAATGTTTTAAAATTAAATCACTTTCCAAATATATAGAAAAGTAAGTAAAAAATCTGTAATTGTCAACAATATTTCGAATCACAATGCAATATTTTTCTTAATCTAATTTTTATTTTATATTTAGGCATGTAATATACCTTTAAATAGTTATCCAACTCTTGTTAAAATTATGTAGTATATTAAAATATTTAATGTAGGTGACAAAAAAATCAATTAAACCGATATTCAGAAATCCCTTGAGCAGGCTTAAAAAATTTACTTTGATAATCAAACATTTTTTCTAAGAATTTACAGTTTGATTTATTTAGTTTGTGTAGTAGATATTTATTTTTTTTCACCTGAAAGGTTGATTAGACACTTTTAAAATCTTTATTGTTAAATGATAGTCAACATATCCTTGCAATGTAAAAATTATTTTATTTTTTCGTATGTAGTCGTAAAAAAATTATATGGTATATAACAAAGGTGATTTATGAAAATTTGTAACTAACAATTCGTCAATTTGTGAATAAAATCAGTCATATCAATAAAATTAATCCGGTGTTTTTATCGCTGCAAATTTTCATAGAGTATTTTTGAAATTGCCATGGCCTGTCTTCCAATAAAATATATTACTAAAATTAAACGAATGTAGTTCGATGTGTTAAATTAAGGTACCTAATTAAAATTATACATCTATAAATATTAAATTTAATAAAGTATAAAATTCGTTCAATTTTTATTTAGTCGTCACCAATCCCAGTCCAATTCGGACCAAATGCGCTAAATTTTCTATTAAAATTGATCGTAATTAATCAGAAATAAATATAAACAAGGCAGTAGCCAATTTCAAAACAAATATCCACCGTCGAATGACGTAAAATTTCCTGTTGTAACACCTTAATTGGCACTTTTCCAAATAGAATCGTATACAGGCAGGTAAATTGTAAATAATAATTTATAGACCGTGGGAATATGCTGAAGTTATCAGACTCCATACTAGAGATATCCGAGTTAGCGAAAAAAAAAGTTGGCGAAAATGCTGATCAGTAAATTTCGAATTTTACGTACATTGTTTAACACGAGCGAAAGTTTTGTGCTTTGGTTATTTTATCTTCGGTTTTTACACGATCACGGAAAGCGAAAACCTTATCCGGGAAGTGGAGATGACACGACCTAATTTAATTGGAGTTTAACCGGATTCATTCTTGGAAATTCAATTTTGTTTTCCTTTACAGAAACCGAGTGAAGATGGGTTTGATTTTAGAGTATTAATCAGCAAAGAGCTTTGATGAATTTTATTTGTTAATCACCAGATTTGGTACGGTTTTATGTAAAAGAAGAATCTTCTTCAGAACACCCAACAGAGATTTTTATCACAAAAATAAACTTCTATTCCTCGCTACTTAAAAAAACGCCTCGGATTTTCTACCTGAGCGGGTGTATTTTAAATCAGTCAAGAGGTGTCGACGCTTCGACAGTAGCTCTTTTCAAGCGCGCATTATTGAGGGATAAGGGCCATTAAAGAATGGACCCCATTCTAGGAATGTCATCATCCGACATGTATTTCTCGATTGTCCGGACAGATTGAGAGGCGACAGAAACAGGCCATGTTTTGGAAATATCCACTGTATCGAGGACAATCAAAATGCGGGATGTGTAGTTTTGTAACGCGCTTTTAAATGCCATTAAATGCATCTCGAAATGTCGGTATGTACTTCCGGATTGTCAATAGACATGTCAGAAGAATAGATAATAATTTCCTAAAGTAGAAAAATATAGTAGCTTGTAGGAGTTGCATTTACGTTTAAATCCTGCACTCGAAATCAAGAAATTTAATGAAATTAATCATCGGTTCAAATTCGATATGGAACTAAATGAACATCCCCGACACTCAATTACTTCGGGGGGGTCGGAACAAATAAACTAACCGTAAATACAAGTGTACTAGTTCCCTCTGCCTTTTTTTATCCCCGTCTTGCTCCCTCTCGATGCGACGAAATCAAAGCAGCGGACTGTTAAAAGGCAAACGAAAACCCCGTGAACGGCGCATCAAGGCAATATTTGCGACACTATTACGGGACGTTATTCGCTCCTTCACAATGCCCGACTCGTATTACAGGATTACAAAACCGGGGGGCCGGGGATTGTTGCTCGCGTTGCGTTAACAAGTCCCCGGACGAGCATCTGGTTGGACTGCAGAGCCGGATTTTTCCACAATAGTATAAGCTAGCTCAATTTTTTTAAGGTACCGGTTTGATTGTCCTGCTGTGGTACGATAAAAATTCATAAGGAATTCGAGAGTGTTTAATTAATATCCAGAAAGAGTGTGTTAATTTTGGTTTCGATTGAAGTTTTATAAAAATTTTGAAATTTCACGAGGTGGGGTGAAAAAAATGAATGCGGTCCTGCAGGAGTGCTTGCGCTTAAATCCATCCAACCCGATATCACGTCGACAGGATCAAAGGAGAATGAATTATACAAATCTCGAGGATGGGCGTGGCGTTGAGGATTGTTATGGGATATAAGGGGCTTTGTTCACGTCACTTGACAAGCTACTGGTGTTATCCCGTGAAAGTGAGGTAGCCTCATCATTGAATAGATCGACCAAAAAATTGCAAAATATGCGGTAAACGACGGGGCAGATCTCCCGTTTTGATAATTTGCGGCTTTGCCTAAATGTACCACTTTCCAAGAAATCCGATTCTATAACACGGATTTTTAAAACAGTAAAATCTCTAAACTAATGTTTGTAATACGAGACGAAAGGTTTTTTTTTAAGAAATTCGTGTGGTCGCATATGCAGCAAAATAGGTATATAGACATTAATTTTATTTTCGTTTTGTGACATAAAAAATGCCCGATATTCGTATTCGCCATTCGCTTTAGCACCGATAATACAAAATAATTGGAAGAACCATAAATTTCACGAAATTTATGGGCCCTTAAAAAATGCAGAAACACTTGCGACTCCGCGAGGGCCTTTCTGACCTTTGGAACCTTTTCGAAATGACACGTTGGCCGCAGACTTTGCGTCTCTGGAATGTAGGAGGAATTTCTCGGACGCCGGTAAACGATTTATATCCATTTTTTATCCTTTATTAAAAATTATGATTTATATTTATTAGGCTCACAATATATCATAACAAAATGGATACGTAATTTGATACCCATTACCGGTGTAAAAAATGAGAATGATGAACCATTTCTTCAAATATCTAGTCTATAATAGAGTGTAGAAGTATTTGCTACTTTTATTATATCAATAACTTGGCAATTTCATAATTACAATATCTGAAACTGACATTAATCATATGTAATTATAAAAACTCTAAAAATATTCACCGGTAATCCGACTCTAAAAACACTTCCCATTACCTCGAAAAATGACTGATTTATTCCGTTCGAAAATAAAAAAGGGCAAGGAAGTTCAGACGGATCTTCCTAATATTTTTTCGTCAGCCGGCTAACGCGATATCGCTTTTTCCGAACGGTTACCTAACACTTTACACATGTAGTAGTGTTAAATATCAAGTTTATCGCTCAAAAACGGCGTCTAAATGTTGATAAAACGTTTCTAAACATTCCCAGACTCTCCTGAGCAATTAAAAGAAGTTCCTGGAAAGTGCCTGTCAATTTTTAAAATAGAAATGTCGTAATACCTCTAGGTATCTACAGGATGTCCAACATACAATTATTTTTGTATGAGCATATCCTTCCATTCGTACATACCTTTACTAAACTAAATAAAAATATAGATTATAAACCTTTATAAAATTATCTATATCTTCAAACCACAATAATCAAATATGTTTAATAAAAATGTGACTATTATGACCTAATATAAAAGACGCCCTTTATGTACGTGTAATTTTTTTTATTTTTCCAACGAAATTACGAATTCCGCGAAAAACTATTAGAAAAGAGACTGAAGGCACGATTGTTTGCGGATTTTTAAGATTAAAACTAAAATAGCTAGAAAATGCTCATGATAAGAATCCACTATTTTTGTTTGTAAATTTAATACGTGTTTAATTAATCTTAAGAATTTCATAAAAATCTGTGTAAGTACATGTAAAACAGTAACAAAATGTATTCATCTAAGTGATAATTATTGTTTGTAATTGGACAAAAAGTACAACAAAACACGTCCTTAAACATAACAGGAATATACCCTGACGTTAACAAAGACTAATTGAGCGGTATCGCCCGTAATTTCGCATTCAATTCGTTAATGTTGTGTGATTTATGGGCATTATCGGGTTGCATCTGTCCTCTCTGTAATTAATTCCGCCGGGAGTAGCAATCATTTCAATTAGGGCCCACTGCAAAGTGAAAAGGGCTCCTGAGCGCCTCTTCTTGCAACTCGCTTCCCTTTATATTGCGACGCGGAAATTCAGGAAATTCGCCGTCGCCATGACAACATTACAGTCAGGTAGCTCAGGTGTATGCCCTGTTATTCAACTGAATTTAATTAATGTTATTCACTTAGGATACGCTATGCTTAGGATAATCATAAAGCAGTGCATGATAATATTAGAAATTTCCAATGTTTTGAAGGTACCTATTAATGGGAGATTTGGTAGAATTTTATTTGTAGAGAAATTTGAAAATTGAGTTTGAAATTTTGGTGAAGGCACTAAATATGATCTCATTTTATTAGATGTATAAATGGTACAAAAAAGTAAATAATGGTGGAAAATAGAAAATCTTAAGACCTATAAGACCTATAGGAGAATAAATATAATTAACGAAAAGAAAAAAATACAATGTCTAAGAAATATCCAAAGAAAAATTAACTATAAGTAACAAGTCATTGGTGATATTTTAAATGTAAAATTCATTAAAATATACCATTAAAATATAAAAACTACAATTATCTGCAAATTAGGTAGACAAGTAGACATCTTTTAACAACCACATTACTTACTACTAACATAAAATACTGCCTATTTTTACACGTTATCAAAATAAACTATCTTTTATACCTGATTAATTAAAGAACATAAATTTCTAACACCTATCACAAATTGTCTAAATATCCCAATAAAAATAGCATCGACAACTTGATGAGAGCATCCCCAAATTCCAGAGTACTCCTCGACTGATTGGCCGCTTTGTAAGGGCTGTCGCCCTGGAAACGAAAGCCCGACGAAAGCTCGCGCCGCGATTGGCCCGCGGAGCTTTAGACGCCGCCCACCGGTCGAGCCAGCGCCAGCTTTGCGTGCATTGTAAACCTTTTGTGCATTAGTATTAGTAATCCAATGCTTCTTCTAAGTTTGCGCGTAAATGTTGGACGTGCGGTGTATTAAATGAAAATTTCCCGCAATGATGGAAATCGACGGAACTTCGAGCGGCTCGAGCGACTCGCACATCGGGAATTTCTGCCATCCCGCGGGCAACATCAACTACTATTCGGACAATTTGTACTTCGCGACCAACTGCAAGTTGGACAACTATTTCGCCGGCGATAAGCTGGTGAAGAAAATCGAAAACGTGCCGAAGAAAATCGACTATTTTCGCAAGGACGATTACGGGAAAAGTGCTTTAAACAAAAGTGATGCGGGATGCAAAAGGGTGCTAAACTACGCCGAATGTTTTGAGAAAAAAACCGACGAAAGGAGAGGACACCTGGATTTTTTTAACAACAACTCTAACGTTACCAGCAAAAACGAAGGAACTATTCAATTGAATGGAATCGAGGCTTATGGGAAGAAACCTATGAGTTTTTCACCAGATCAGGTATTAACACTAGTATAATTATTAACAATTGTATAAGTTTCTATTCTTAACGGAAATGAAGAATGTACTCCTATATTTTAAATAACTGAAATATTCCAAAAGACAGCTCTTTTAAAATTATTCCTTCTTCTACGCAATTGCATTATTATGAAGGTGTATTAGATAATTTGTTATCATTTTAAAAACTGACTCATTCAGACTCTTCAATCACTACTGTCGTCTTAATCTCGCAGGACTTAGTTAATTATTTAATTGATATACCTACTTCCCAATAATTAACTACATTAACTTTATTCATAATAAAGCAGATTCTAAAATGCACAGCACACTATACAGATTTCAACCCACTTCTTCTACCACCCAGAAGCAATTCTCAAACTTTTATGGGATTCCCGTCGCGCGGCAGTCAATTTAATTTCATATACACTACATATTTTATGTATTCTAAATTGATTTTAAACCTTAAAGCAACCCAGTTCGCTCGGTAGCGCCCATTGTTCTTCACCAAACAACCAATTCCAAATAAATTAAACTCATTCCGTTTCGAATCAGGTGCAATGCATGTGCGAAGCCCTGCAGCAGCGCGGCGACGTCGAGAGATTGGCGACATTTCTGTGGTCGCTGCCTCAATCAGAGCTGCTCAGCGGCAACGAGAGCATACTCAGAGCCAGGGCGGCGGTGGCGTTTCACCGAGGATCATATCACGAATTGTACTCGATATTGGAATCGCACGCTTTCCATACCAGGTGGCATTCGGAGTTGCAGAGTCTGTGGTTCAAGGCGCATTACAATGAAGCCGAGAAGATCAGAGGGAGGCCGTTAGGTAGTAGATTTTGGTTTATCGTTGTTGGTAGATATGTGAGTATTGAAAATTCCAGGTGCTGTGGATAAGTATAGGCTGCGTAAGAAGTACCCGTTGCCTAAGACGATTTGGGACGGCGAGGAAACGGTGTATTGCTTCAAGGAGCGAAGCAGGAACGCTTTGAAAGACTGTTACAGTAGGAATAGGTATCCGACTCCGGATGAAAAACGAGCTTTAGCGAAACGGACCGGCCTAACGTTGACTCAAGTTTCTAATTGGTTCAAAAATCGAAGACAGAGGGATAGAACACCACAATCTAGACCGTAAGTTATTACATTTATTTAACAAACAAGTGCTATCGAAATCACATCAGAATTCGTATAGGGTGGCTTTAATTAATTACATGTAGGTATAATACTGCGTTTTAAAAGATTTCTAAAATAATTGCAACTCTATTCCTCAAACCAAGCAGTTTCGATTTTTACTAGTTTTTTATTATTCCTTTTTAACGGCCACGACAGACTCGTGTCCGCGTATAAAAGAAATTAAAAGTGACCCGTTACTAAAAAGCAGGAACGCATTTGAAGCACGTTCGAGGCATCGGGCCCGTAACTTCTTGTTTGGATTGAGGTAGTATTAAAAATTAGCGAGTTCTCGTTAATGGCAGCGAATCCGTCGGGTAGCTTGCTATGTTAATTGAGGAAAAAATGCATTTTGCAAGAGTTACTTAGCGAATTTGTTTGATTTCAGAGACTTGATAATAGGCAACATGTCCATAACGCATCAGAACAACATAATGAATTCGATGGGCAATCACCAAAGCGGTCTCGACATGGCGGCCTTCCAAACGGCTTCGAAACTCTTCGATCCGAATTGTACAATTACATCGTGTTATCCGGACTACCAAGTAGTTTAAAACCGTTGAAAAAAATTATACCTTTATTTTATTGTAAATTATTTTGTATATAAATAAATGTGTACTATGTTGCTTTTAATAAATAATATCGTGCTTGATATCAACAAAAAAGTCGTTGTCAAATTCGAAGTTTCCAACTAATATTTCTGACACAACCAATGGCTTCGATATATCCCTATTACGAAGAATCAGAGCACGCAGAGGGTATTGTATTTGCATCATGCAAGTAATTTCTTATTTTCACTCATAAATATGGAATATTTAGTCATAAATACGCGCGGGCCACAAAGACATGTAAATCGTTTTGTAGAGTTCAAAATGATTTCCAAGCGAAACTCAGCTGGGGCGCCACGAAGATTCAAAGCTTCTTTCGGGGACTGAAGGTGAGAAAGCAAATCGAGCACATGCGAAAAGCGGCGATCACGATTCAAAAACTGGTGAGAGGCTGGCTCGTCAGGTACCATTTGCCCGACAGATTGCAGGAATATTACGACGAGATTTGCTTTCGGCATTACAGCAAAGCCGCCGCCAAAATTCAAGCTACTTGGAAAGGATACGTGGTAATTTATTTAACAGATTCTATCACAATGGAGTCTTCTAATCGACACTTTCAGTTTAGGAAGTTCACTTTCTGCATTAAGGACGTTTTGGAGGAAAGAGCTCGAATCGCCCATGCAGACGAAGAGATACATAAGTTATTCCAACAACCCTTCAACGAATTTAACAAAACACCTTACAAAATCAGTGAAGATTATTTACGACAAATTTACGAGATACTTTTCGACAGGCATCACTTGCTTCGAACTAAACACATTAAAGGCGTTCTATCCAACGAAGGAAGCGAGTACGAACAATTCACGCCTCAATCGATCACTATTAACATTAACTTTTTCAGCGAGTTATCGATATTAGAACAGCTAATAAAAGTCATGCCTTGGAATGATTTCGTGCGGACCATTCATAAAATTTATTACAATTACATGAAGATGCCGAAACCTGTGAGGTACAAGTATTCAGATAAAACGCTCAACAAACACGAGGACTTCATTAGATACATGCTGAAGAATCTACCCGAGGTTATCATTAATTGGCAAATGAGTCAAAAAGTGCAAGAGTAAGTAACTCTATTTGCGCGTGCTATTTTCCAAAAAAAAGGTTACCTTCTAGCTTTAAACTGACGTCGAAAATCGAGCACGAATCGGTGGGACCGCTGTTATCGAAGAGCAGGTTCGTGCCTCCGATTAAAAACCCCATTCGAGTGCTCGATAGCACCCAGAACGTGGCCTGTCGGGGCTTCAATCTCAGCATACCGCACGTAAATCGAATAAAATGCGGCCTCAAGAAGAAACCCATAGACTATCACATCGATTTTTGGTATGAAGAATGCGAATGCGGCCAACGAGAAAGGCTTCAATAAAGTATGTTTGTTGCATAAATCGTTTTGTTTTTATCTGCGAGGAATATTGATCTTAGAACGCCCTGTATATATAACATTTATTGAATTGTACAGGGTGTTTCTTCAGTAAATAGAGGGGGTTATTTTATTTTTTGTATCTCCATCTTTAATGCTCAACTTTAATGATCACCCAGTAAATTTATCCTTTATCCAGTAAATAATTAAATATTTTTCATATTGCCGCATTTGTGTAAGAGTAATAAAATATTGAAATAATAATAGGCGTGGATTAAAATTAGTTATATTATTTTGTTGTATGTACATTCTTCTTGTACTTACAATAATTAAATAAATATTACATCTAAGTACACTGTATATCAACTAAAAATTACTCTGTATACAAATTATTTTTCTCTTCATAGAATTAACGTAATTTTTTACGAATTGAAAGAACAAAAAAAATCAAAAATAAGAAAGCGTTTGTACTATGTGAAAACCAAATTAAAAAGTATAGAAAGTGTCGTCGAAAATAATGCAATCCTTTTAAAAATAATCCGATAATTAATAATTAGTTGGTGTAAAAATTCTTGTTTGACCACATTACACTTATACCGATATTGCGAACTTTGATTAGATAAGAAACCATAAATGTTGTTGTACTTACATAAACATAAAAATTAACTCCACTAATGACATAATTACTCGGCACAACACTTCTAGTCAATAAAATTGTTCGATTAATTTTAGCAAAGCACTTGCCTCATTTACACGCTGTAATTAATGATAAAATCATCATTGGGAGGAATAAAAAAAATCTAAATAAATCGAGAATAAACGCGCAACAAAGCTTTGTTTTCGTCGACCGGTAACTGATTCACTGACACATTATTAGAAGAAAAACTCGTCTACAAAATTAATTTCTAAAAAAAATTGCGACGTTGTCAGGTGTAAAATTTTGCCAAGATTTTAGAAGAATTTAATAGTAATTAAAAAAATGGATTTCCTGCAAAGAAATACATTATTTTCGAGGACACCTTTTACGATTCGATTAATTCGTATGATCAGAAAACGGAAATTACTTAAAAACTAAAAGGAAAAAGAAAATTGAATAACGTAGGGTATTACACAGTCTAAATCTAAAACTAAAAACATTAATAATTTTCCATATAAAATACTACGCGAATACTGCAATTAAAATTTCGTTAAATAATAGTAGACAAACATTTCTGTACATAATTAAATAGGTAAGTTGTTATTTTAACAAGTCTAATAACGTAATAGGAATAGGGTTATTTAGATTAGAAAATATGGAAACAATTAGATCTTATCACAATCAAATAAAACGATCTTTAATTCTAAATATACATGGTAGGTATTTTCCATGTGCCTGTAGAAAATGCAGGTCAATTCTCGGGTTAAAATTATACACTTTGTAATCTTCTAATTTCAACAACTCTGTTTACAAGGTTTTTTTTAGTATTAGAGGATATGAATTTGGAAAATCTTTAACTTATACAAAAGGATTGACCTTGTGCATTTTTTACACATAGAGAAACACATGCTTCCCTACAAAAAGCTTATTAGGTGCAGAGACGTCCATACAAGGCAATTTCGCTAGGTAGGATAAACAGAAAAAACTTACGATAGTTTGATCTATTAATGTATAACGCCATCGAATTAAATACGTCTTTTCTACACTGGATTTATCCAAATATTAAGTGCAGAATTGTAATTGTTAGATCGTTAAATTATAGGAGTAAATGAAGAAAAATATATCCTCATTTCTAATTCAAACTAACTTGTCTACAACAACAAATCTAATCCGTAAAGCATTTGATATCGTTTTTTTACTCAGTGTAATGTGTGTAAACCTATAATACTAGATACTATTCATATATTTTTAAATTTATAGAGATCTTATTATAAGTTATCAATTATAAAGCAGAGCTAGAGTGAAATATCAAAACTGCTAATCCATTTTAAAGCAAAAAAGCTGGCAAGATTGTTCTAATTATTTAAGTTTTGCATTGCTGAATTAAGTTTTAAAGGAGTATTAAAGGAAATATTTCATTCCCGCTCTTGAAGAAGCAATACAAATTCGCTTAGATGAATTAACGTCATTCTCTTCCAATCCATTTTTGTTTAGTTCATTTGGATACCCTGCATTCCGAGTGTGTACATTTCACCAAATTTTTCGTACATTAAAATGTTAATTTGTAAGTTTGTTGACAAGCTCTTATGCGAAGTAAAACGTAGAAGAAAAGTCTGAAAAACCTATTATAAAAACATAAAAAAATAAATGTTTCAAAAATTTACAAATATACACACAATTAGTAATATATCGGAATTAATTAATAACAAATCAACAAAATATAGTCCTTTTTAAAAAAAATACAATATTTTTAACATTCCTTACATAAAAAAATAAATTATTTTTTGTAATTAACAGTCACAATCCAACCGTTTATTTGGCAACTGCCCTTCGAGACAAAATAAAAGGAACTAAGTTAATCGAAAAACCGCACGGGGATGTTCTTTGGAACAGTTGCCGAAATAACGTATAGCAGTACGACGCCGTGAAACCAGCTCTTGAAGCGACTGATTTACGAAACAGCCGCCGAAGAAATCCAGCTAAACGAACGCTACGCGAAGCCTTTCGTTTTTTCTCTCTTCAAATCGTATATATCACAAACCGGAAAATTACGCGTTAGTATTTTCATAGCAGTTGATCAGTTTTTTTGATGGTGTTGTTGTTATTGTGATTGCTATTGACGTTTTGGTAATGGCAATTCGACAGGTCGATGCTGCTTTTTCTTTTGCTCTTGTAGCAGTAGATGAAGACGATGCCTATCACTAAAACGGCGGCCACCAATATCGCGATGCAGATGTTCACCACAAGATCTGGATTAAGAAAATGGATAATTAGTCAGAGTTAAAGGAGTTATTGTGCGAAATTCATGCATGAAAATACGCAACCTTCCCTCTACCCGCCTCTTGATTTTCCCCTTAAATTTTGAACGGTGATCATCTAAAAGTCCTGACACTCGTAAAATCCAGAAATAGTTGTTTTCTAACAATTGTTGATTTTTTTATCTTAATTCATCAATTTTGTCTGCTTACCACTTTCCGTTTCCGTCGGTATAATAGAAGGCTCGGTCGTCGTAGAAGTAACTGGATTACTATTTTCCATCATAAATTCAGCATTTCTGTTCATAATAACGTTAGGCAACTGCGGAAACACATCGACAGTTTTCGAAATCGACTCGGTCGTAGTCGAACTACTGGTAGCAGGAGTAGTAGAAATACTAGTAGTAGTAGTATCGACAAATTTAGTAGTTACAGCGGAAGCGTTAAAATTATCGATCTTGTCCTTGTACTCGTCCAAAATCCGTATCAGATCTTTCATGGAGATGTTATATCGCGTAAAGATGTCCTGGCTCAGTCTGATGGCGTTGCACTTGCACACCTCGCAGCCGCGCCTGTTCGTTTTGAAGCCGTTTATGCAGGTTTTGGTGCAGTTGACCAGCGGCGGGCACTCCGCCGGCTTGGCGGTGGGTTTCTCGCAAAGATCATCGAAGCACCGCCGGAGGCCGTTGATGCAAGTGCAATTCGTGCAACCGTCGGATTCCAACCAGGTGTCGCCGTCGTGAAACGACACGTCGTCCTTTACGCACGAGCTGTTCACTTGTATGGTCTTCACGTCGCAGTAGTACGATATGCAATCGTGTTCGCCGTTTCTAAACAAAAAATACATTATTATTAGTAGCGTGTAAATTCGGTTAAATGAGGTAAACTTACGCGCATGTACAGGTCGTACAGCCATCGTCTTTGGTCCAGGTTTCGTTGTGTTTGTGGAAGAGATTGTCCACGAAGCAATCGGTTGCTTCCACTTCCTTGTTGTCGGAGCAAAGCGCCAGGCCGTTCTCGCATTTGCAAACTTGAGATTCGAGCGTCAGCCATTCTTTGCCGTTCTCGTAGAAGAGGTCGCCGTAGCTGCAGCCCTTGATGGTGGATATCTCCTCGGTTTTCTTGCATTCGTACAGATCGCAGCAGTTGCCGGGAAAGCCGCTCGCGTGCTTCTTTATGACCGCCTGAAAATTGGTGTTGTTTAGAGGTGTCGATAGCGTTGCTAATTTTTGCGCTTACTGTTTTGTTGTAACCGCATTCCGTTTTGCAAGGTAAACAAACGCAATGGTCTTCGATTTCGTCGCCTTCGACGTTGGTGGATTCGCTATCCGAAGGGCAGGGTTTACAAATCGTTTTCTTACAGCAACCGTCCGATATGGTTACAGCGACGGATTTCTTATCGCACAATTGCGGCAACGGACAGAGTATAGGATTGCAAACGCACTTTCCTTCCACCTAAAAAAAATAGGAATCGGGACGTTAGATAGAGCACCCTCTACATTGCGAAGGACCTACCAAATGCTTCGTTTCGTCCACGCAGGAGCATTCGCGCCCATCGATCGTGGCCCCTTCGCCGCAAGGGCACTTCCCATCGAGCTTCTGCTCCTCGTCGCAGCCGACGCACTCGTACGTGGGGCAGCACTGGCCCGGCACGTCGGTGCCGTTGGTAGCTATCTGCAGATCGGTCGGGCACGGCGGCTTCTTGCAGGATTCCGGGACGCATTTGCACGCGTCCTCCGACAGCACGCTGTCGGACGGGCACGCTTCGACAGATGGCGCCGCATGGATCGCTGCTGGAATAAATAGAACAAATTGAAGCTTAGTGCATTGAGGATACAACCAAATTTTAGCTATTTTGGTACACGAACTTGCTTAACATCTATTTTACAAAGTCAAAATATACAGTCATTAAATGTACTAACACACTTATAAAGGGTTTTCCACGGTAGCCGTGCATTAGAACTTTTCGGAGTTCCTGAAGAGTTACGAATCTGAAAATTTAGGATTAAGGTTTAGTCAATAAATGATGTGATATTAGGAGATTATCGAATTAATGAAAGCTCTTCGAAATCTAACGGCGCGAATCTGCGGTGATCGGCACGCTCCGGAATTGCTCTTTGGGCGATATGGCGATATCGACTGGCAATTATTCCGGAAACCGCTAAACGGTTCTAGCAGTAAATTTTTCCGTAATTCGCCGCCTCCGGGTGGAAGGCGTCGTGTGCGACTCGCGAACTCGCAATCGAGATAACCGGGCCCGCGTCGGGTCTATCGAGCACGAGGAGGACGAGAAGTTATCGGTGTGCACGTTGGTTTTTTTGCCTGCGAAGATAATTGACTTAGTTGGCTCGTGCAGCTTGCGGGATATTAATTCCGCAGGAAGCGATTCCAACATGTGTCTAAACGATTAGGAAAGGTTTTTGAAGTTTTAGTTACTTAACGAGACCGATGGTGCTCGACCGGTTGTAAAATGGTGTTAGTACAGCCGTAAATTTTCGCAATATTTTTATCCTAATCCCTTTACACATATAATCTATCTAGATAAGTGCGCATAAAACAAGCATATAAATTGCATTGCTCAAAGAGATACGATCTTGTCGAGATTATCTGAAAAGCTAGTTCGGAGCATAAATGTACCATAACATGCTATCAAGAGTATATCCATTCACTCGAGTCTGCATCGGTAGTTTTGCTAAGAAATTGAAATAATTTAGAAACTAGTTATAACAAGATATACGACGTTTCGTTTATTTTTTCTTCTTTCGCTTGAATTTAGTAATGTATACTATAAAAAACTATTACCCTAGTACATTTGAATATCGAAAAATATAATATATTATATCTTAATTGACCCCCCCTTGTTAATTCCATCTTTTGGTGCGCACTTTTTCTTCCCCCTACGTTTCTTCAGCTTCTTCTTGCACTTCTTGCGCTTCTTCTTGCACTTCTTTCGCTTCTTTTTGCATTTCTTGTATTTCTTTTTGTACTTCTTCTTCTTCTTTTTGCACTTCTTGCGCTTCTTCTTGCACTTCTTGTACTTCTTTTTGTACTTTTTGTACTTCTTCTTGGCTTTTTTATACTTGCGTTTGTACTTCTTTTTCTTACAGCACGGGTCCAATGAGACAGGCTCTCCCCCGCCGGATATTGGAGGGCACCAAACACAATTTTCTTTCACAGACGGTATCAAATCGTTAGGTGGATTGACAGGCTTCTGGTTGACGTTGAATGGTTCTGGCACAAAATTATTTACCGTACCGGTCGGAAGGATTTGGGGTGCAGGGGCTCCCCTGGCGACATCGTGAAGTGCTAATCTTGATACATTTTTTAAGTTGAGGGGCAATAAACGAGAATTTGCTGCATTTTTAATAACTAGATTTCTAATTATCGGTATTAAAGTCATTTACTATAATTTTACATTATCAACAAATTTAAGTGACACGACATTCCTAAATGAAATTTAGAAATGACAAAAATTTTACCTAACGATGCTCTAAACAAAACATAAAAATAATTGAAAAGCTAATAATGAACGGAAGCATATGAGATTAACACGATAATTTTAATTAAAAAAAACGAAGATTACTATCATGTTTGCATTATACGCGCTGATATCGAACTAAATTATGGACGTTTTAACGTCGAAGATTAGATACTATCAAGAAATTCCCTACCGTGTTTACACGAGGAGGTTACAAACTCAAATAAACCCTTCTCTATTTATGACGGAACCTTCGGGCTGATTATACCAAGGCTAAATACGCCGGCCTCTGTGCTCCTGCCAGATTTAATGTACCGGGAGAGGGCTAAGAAAATCAACATTTTGTACGACTAATATGCAAATTAATTTCATGTTTATTTGGTGAATTTCGCCGAGCATTTTATCGTAGCTACCGATAACTTTGACGAAATAAATTTACCTATAAATCATGTAAGGGTTCTTCATTTCAGTGTGACTAATAAATTCGTTGTTATCTGAATAGGTTTGTACAAAAAGTAATACCATTGGTTTTTATTAAAGTTTAAGTGCCATTAAAGCTTCAATAAATTTTCGATATTGCAGAATTTAGGAATATTTATTTTTGCTTCCTACTGGGAGCTTTCGCGAAATTGAAAAAAAATTTGCGCGCTATACGGAAAAATTGCGGAGCGGAGTGTTTTCCCGATGTAGCAAATGCAGATAACGCTACAAATAACCCATTTTTGCCGGCAATCTCTCGAGTTACTCCAACAAATTGAATCATCGAAATCCACAAGCACTTACTCGCCCTCTCGGAGGCGGCCCCTCGTACTTTACGCCCGGGCGCGGCGTTCGCGTTCCATCTTTGCGAAACGCTCACTCCATTACTCCATATTCTATTTGTCTTAAAGACAAATTAATTTATTTTTCGAGCGCCCGAGATTTTCCGCCCGATAGTTGTGTAATCCTTTCGCTAAAATTACCCCCGCCTTAAGCGCCAGATGATGGCGTTCTTCCTTTCTATCCTGTTAATAAAACGCGAGACGTGCGAGCGAATTGCGAGCGAATTTGAATTTTATACTAATTTCAGATTAGCGTATATGGGAGGCGAATTACTCGGGCCCCGAGGGCGCAAAAATCTAATTACCGTCGAACGAGTGCGAAATTTTTGCTAATAATGTTTTGAAATTCTCGCGTGAAGTCTGCTTAAAATTCCGCATATTGATTAAGCTCTCAGGTGACGACGATCGCGGTATTGTTCTTTCAATTTGCTAGTTGCAGTTAGCTCCAGATGCGGCCCGGCCGGTTTTATTATTGAACTGATGGTGATCTCATTTAATTACCATAATTGCCAGTTGCAGTTGAATTCTAAGACTATGTCCCCGTAAATATGTCAATTGCGAATCCGCTACCTACGGTATTACTCACACGTCGTGATTGCACTCACACATTTACAAGCTTCTACGATAGAAGTCATTAAATTATAAAATTAAACGTACACAGAGACAGCTAAATAAATTTTATGCACCTTCATAAAATTCGTAGTGAATGAATATTGTACACAAGTGTCTGTAGATTTTCGTTTTTAATAATCTTCTAGGTATTAAAATGTGCGCTTAATATCGAGGTCGATTTAAGCGCATTTGCATAAACATCCGAGTAAATTTCATTCGGCTGGAGATCAGAATCCTCCTTTTATAAAACACCATTGGGAATCGAATAATTCAGCTCGACTGCATTGGCGGAAATTACAAAAAAAAAAATACACGGCGAACGATAAAAATAAAACAAAACCGCGTCGGAACGTCGGCGGTTTTAGTTCTGCAACGAAAGCTCATTATAAAAGGGGTATTTTCATACGCGAATGGCAGCGTAAAATTGTTATTATTAAACGCCAGTTGGTGGTGGAATCGCTTGCATTTAAATATTCCTTTTGTTGCCGTGTCACTCTGAAGATTATTAAACTTTGAATGTTTCCCTCGTAATACTAAGTTATGTCTTTGGCTTTACCTCGTGAAGTCAGCGCAGGATTAGCGTGAATAAACTATATCTAACAATTCCAAAAGTCGAAGAATTCTTCAGTGAGCTGGTGCACCTACTAATTCAACAAACATAATCCGTTATTTAAAGAGTAAGACAAAAGGCGATAGCCATTCCCGTTTTTCACGGTGGCGGATAGGAGTTTTTTGATAAGGTTCCGGCGCGGCGTAATCAAACTTAACGCGAGAACTAACAAAGAGACGCCGATTAAGTGGCCGATAAACTCGTTGCGGTCGCTTTTTATGAGGGAAACGAGGGACTTTTTGTTTCAGATATATTTCAATCCGTCGGAGATAAAGGAAGGAAAAATATCGATGCCGGGGCGCGTTCACTTTCTACCGGTTCTTGTTCTCGGAGATTTTAATGCTCGTTGCGATCGCTCGATAACGGAATCATTTTAATATGTAATCGTTTAATGCTCGTTTTGGACGTTTATACAAAACAAACCAAATTACCAACATTTAAAAGGAAATCTGATTGTATTAAAGGTTTGTTTCACCATTCGAATGCAAATGCTGGCGGTTATCAAACAATCTTATTACAGCCGGTATACAGGAGCTTGTCAAAATGTACCCACAAGAAAGAGAAATTCTCGATTCGATCATTTATCTCGAAACAGAATAATGTAATATAGTACAGGAAAATATTTTATTATACAACTCCTACTAGATACTAATGAAACCAAATTTGAATTCGTTTGATATTTTTCATAAAAATTAAATTATGCAGACAATCAACAATTTTATGAAGATTGATGAACTTTATAATGATTATTAAGTCACTGAATTCAACTGAAAATAGAGTAGATAAAATAAATAAAAAATTAAGATTATTAAATTAAATTCACTGATGGATTCATTAGGTTGCGGCGCTTCGCAATTCCCGGACTATTAGATATTCCGCTCAAAAGGTGCCCGAGAATAAAATGATACATAAAATGTACAGCGTACTAAATAACATTCAGTCATAATAATAAGAAGTACCTAACTGGTATACGGAGGCAGCCGTTTAATCAAATTTCATTGTTATTTGATCCAGCTATAGTTTTTCAGACGAGGCAGAAAACGTTTTGCTTACGCCTGTCATTTAAGATGGCATCTTTTCATGGAATTTTACCATTGTTCTTGTCTTAATGAAACGGATTCAAAACGTCCCAGGTTAAAATTCTTTTTTTTTAGTAAGCAATAAAGAATCCGGCGCGTTTCAGAAAAATATGGTAGGTGTTATGAAAGAAACCCGAAACATTACAAAGAAGACAAGTTTAATTTAAAAGATTTTTTATTTGACTTGTTCATGGAAATAATAAATGTATATTTTTTATGCTTGATGATTGCAGTAATAATAAAATATCGTATTGAAGTAGACAAAAACAAAAGGTTGTTATAAAAAGTAATAGACAAAATAAAAACTAGTATCTAACATTATGAGCTAATTTATTATTAAATTGTAATTGAAGTAATAATAATTTTTCCATTAGACTAACGACGTTTTATCTATAGATATTAATGAACAGTAGATTCATTTTTATTAAACTTTCGTTATCATCAAAGGAGCGGAATACATGGTAGAATATTTCGATTACACAACAAAACTAGGTTAAATATATAATAAAAATAAACAATGTCGGCGCGGTGTCGATATCCTAGAGAGCAAGAGAAAGCGAAAAACGGCGATTTTCCGAACGTGCCCCGTAAACTTAACGAACCCAATTTGGTACAGATGTTTCCAAAAAGGCTCTCCGTTCGACGTGCAAGGGAAAGAAGACGCGATAGATTATGAACTCCGCAAAATGCCGCTTGTTTTGAATAACTTTGCATCATAATTGAATCCATTAAATTTCGGCTTTGATGTAAAATGCAAATTTATACACGTAAATAATTTCTGGTTTGGTCGCAAAACACAAACGAAAACTTCGCCAGCTTGGATCCCGGCGCAGAAATTTGCATCAAAGCTAATGTGTTAATAATCAACAAGAACACACGTATCGTAGATAATAAAGTCGCTTTCCGATTCAATTTAATCGAGCCAAATTAACATTCCGGAAGAAACGGGATAAAGCGGAGATGCAAAAAAAAATTGATTTCATAAATCACGAGGTGTAACTATCTGCCACCCGAAGCCCGACGTTGATCTGTCGATGTGAAAAGACGGCTCTTTCACGAATTACGACAGCGGGATTTTACGGTAACGCTGGCTGTCGATGGGGCGCTCTAAAACTGTCTTCTCGCTTGGATTCGCTCCGGCTCTTTTCTAGCGATTCCCGTTCGCTAAAAGGGATGAATCCGCTGCAACGTCGAGACGGTATAAAAGTGAGATCAGCTTTTATCAATCACACTTTGGATAAATTACGGATGGAATTCGCCCGCAGAGAGAATTCATGCGGTTTAAATATGCACGAGGCGATTTTGGTATTTATTTCGAAATTTTGGTGGATGCGCCACAGTAATCTCAAATTTTCATTTGTGTGAGCGTTAATGATATTTTTGGCGGTCGCTCGACAGTTATCTAACAGCACTCTAAATTATGGCGAACGTTTCACAGTAAACACTTTGAATATTGGCGGATGTTTGGTAAAAACTCATATTTTTTTCTCATAAGTTCTCATATTTTTGATGAAACTGTATAAGCTCGAATTCCTTGAGAAGCTACGTAACTTAATTTTCTCGATTTTTTCAACTAATCGAAACCGGTTAACTTCCATATAATTGCAGTCGGAGCATCGAAGATTACCTTAATGTTTATTTATTAAACAGCAATTAAACTCTCTTGTAAAATTGCGTGTTCGATTACTTTAAATAAACGGCGAATTTAATCGCTGCTATAAATCTTCGATCGAAAATTATCTTCGGATATTAATAAAAGCCCGGACCGGAGGTCCGTTTCATCTATAACGATGTACCAAAAACAACATTGTAGGTATGTCGAATCTAAATAATTCGGCGAGCGAAAACAAACAGAAAAAAATGAAGTTTACTTTATGTTTTATTTGAATTTGCAAGGAAATCTTTTTCATCTGTGTAGAATATAAAGTTTATTTTGTACTCCCAAACTTTCAGGCTCTTTCGTGATCATTTCATTTTTCCAAATACGCTCTTCCCCAGCAATTTTTACAACGTTCGTACTGCGAACTTTTTAAAATCGTGTTCCCAGTTTAACGTTAATTAATGAAAATATTTCGACCGAAAAACCTCTCACAGTTACCACAGTGCGGTTTATTTACGAAGGTAAAACCGCATTTATTGGTTATAATTGTCCCGATATCGAATCTAAATTTAACGTTTTCCATTAATCGAAACGACACGAACTCCATTTCTACCACGATTTTTTTAGGTCACTCCATTAATTTTTAACACAATTTACAAGATTACACAAAAATAAACGACGTTTAAATTAAACTAGCAACGGCAAAATTATTTATTTATTGCTTTAAGTAATATATTGAGTGACGTTTGCCAACAAATTACCATGAATGTGTATACTGTATTAAAGTAGAGATGTCGGGAGATTTATTTATTCTTTTAATTCGGTAGGAATCTTGAAATTAAATTTCCAAAAAAAAACTGCACAAATTGCAGCAGTAATTCACATTAATCTGGGCGCTATATACGCGTTGCGCTGACAAATGAATGCCGTTTTATCCTGCCCCTAAGGACCATTCAGGATGCGCTATGTATAAATTGAGGTTCTTATGGTGCCCTATAGGGCAAGCGGTCAAGAAAATAGCGAGCAGGTAAATCCCTTGGTCGTTGTTAATTAAAATTTATTGCCCGAAATATATACGCAAGTTTAATTTTTAATTGTATTATTTGCGAATTAATGTGTACAAAATCTATTTTAAATAATCTATGTAGGTATATAGGTGACAAGCAACCATAAAACACGAAATGCCCCCATTAAATCTTCCGCGCTCCTTATTTATGAAACTTTCGAAGAAAAATTATTCCGCAAGGCCGCATCCCGTAATAAATAGCTGGAAATTTAGTTTCCACCTAGATTCCGAGTGACTTTTCTTGTAGCGCAAGTTATCCTGTATGTGACGCCGAATCTGCTCGAGATGCTGCTTTAAAATCCGCAGTATTTCTCCTTTTGAAAAGATTTATGAACGACCGCGAACGGAGGAACGTATCAAGCAGCAAGTAAGTTCGCATTGTTGCGTTTTTAGTTTGAATCGCAGGTTCTTCTAGCGAAAATTTCCGAAATTCTACTACGCAACTGGGGCAAGCGACGAGCTAATTCTGCGCCCTTTGAAAGCGCGTTTCATTTAGGGTATTACTGCAAAGCTGATGGTTTCGTTGGCAAATCAATTACTCGAATCCGATCAAAAGGAAATCTATGTGTACATTAATAGTGTTGCGTTAGATGTCTTTAGAGCATTCGACTAGTTCAAATGACCCTATTAGTGTGCATAACTTATAAGTACTCACATAATTGGGTCGTTTAAGGGAAGTTAAGTATCTATATACTTCGTATCTTGTAATGTTTTTAAATTTAAAATGAATTTGTGTGGAATGTACGTTCATTCAGCTATAAAAGTGCATAAAATTCCATCGAAATAATTCCTTTTGCTAGTGATGTTTTATGAAAAAAACCGACTCGCAAAATCGTAATAATATCTATGATTTCGCCTTTGTTATGTTAACTTATTACGCTCAACGAATTTCCTCGCTATCTTAGTATTTACGGAAACGGCTTTATAGCCGGACGAAGAGCTGCACAAAGGCTAATAAAATTATCTGAATAATTTCCTGACACAAAGGTATTCAACAAGAATAAAAAAACAGTAAACACCTATAGGTATAATCATTACTGCAGGCAATTATTATTAAATATTAGCAGGTACAAGTGTATCGACCACGTATATGAACGAATCTTCCCGGGTCGTATCCGTTTCAATATTTGCTTAGATAAATTAAATGTTTTATCGAAAACAAAAACAATCATTGCAGTATGCACAAAACCGATGTGCTTGGCGAGCACGAAACGAAGTTCAGCATCGCATGTTTATAACATTATAACGCAAATAGATAAGTGCAAGTCGCTTCCGATGCAATATTCTTTCGAGAACAATTCGCAGAAGGTTTGCGCTATTTTTCACATACAAGCGCTCTCTTACGTGTCTGCGATATTAAAATTAACGTGGGTCGCGCGAGCGAGGATTTCTTATTTCGGTCGCCCGGACCTAACTATTCGACTGCATTGTATACGAGCGGGACCTTTTAACGGCCAAACGGAGCATTAGGCGTCCCTTTCAACTGGAAAACAACCCGGACCGACATCCAGAACATACATCCTAAACTCTTGCGGATTGTATCAAAGGAAGATCGTTTCCGTTTGTTAGTTGCTTTCTGGAACCATGTTAATTACTGTTTCAATATAGGCGAGCCGAAGGCAATATGAAACGTTTGCGCCAGTATATATTATTACAGAGCGGAAGATATAGGCTGGGAGTTGTGTTGAATTTGTCTAATTTCGTTATCATGCAGTAAATAAAACTACTTTTTTGTACTAGGTAATGGATTTAATCTTTAATAATGGGAAATAGTAGTAGATATTTAAAGTATGTAATTTGGAATTGTAGTATGTAACAACTAATAAAACTAATAGGATCATCATGAACAGCAATATAGACGTGGAGAGGTTTATAATGAAAAAATGTTATGAGATTGCTTATACGTGCGTGTACACAATTGTTGCAATTTCCTAGCCTATAATGGGTACAAAAGAGAAACAGAGGAGAAGAGAGGACTGAGTCCCCCGGTCGCTTTTGAAGTGTTGCTTAAATATCTGGAAAATTCACTTATTATATCCACTGGCCTTTATTAGAACGCACTTGGATGTCATTCGCAGTTTTCTACGTTTGATATGGGAATTTAGTTGACTTTATGGTCGGTTGACCTTTTCTCATCGCGTTTCTGCATCACCGGACTTTATTCCAAATATTGACCTCGTTTCACCCTTCACAAACGCGAATTTACGCCCCGATTTTAATTTAACGTCGCGCATTGCGAATCCCATTTCCAACGGAATTTTATTTCATCGTCGCTAAACATCAATTAATTTACGATGTAGATGTGGTTCAAAAAATTTACGATATTACATGTATACATCACGACGACGATCCTGCCACTTTAACCTCTATGCATAGGTGGATATATTTAATATACATGTATAGTCATGCCCGAGCCTTGGCAGCCGACCCGTACGTCGACGAAGAGTTCAAACGCGGTCTTTGAATATTAAATTCCGCGCCCGATGACAATCTCGAGCGTTCCGCACATCTACGAATACGCTTCGTATTCCCGTAACGTCACATCCCGACAAGGTAACGCAATAAAACCCCTCCGCCTAAAAGCCGATAAATTCTAATCTATGCCAGATTGTTTATATCCACGATAAATTGACCACAGTATGTTTAAATTTGGAAAGAAATATCAAATATCTGCAGATAGGCAACACTGTTTACACTTTTTTAATCGCTAATTATGGGGTGTTTAAGGGTTGTATGGATAATTTATATCTCTACATCACTAAAGAATACATTCGAAAGTGTAGATATCACCAGAAAGTCTTCTTTTTGGTCACAACTTCGAAGACAATCGAGCAATGATCCAAAACTCACATCATATATCTATTACCGGTTCTGTTGAAAAGTTAACTGGTCGATTAGACCCAACAGCCGAGACAGACATAAAAAGAACAAATATAACGGTTCTTCGCTCAATTCAATGCAGTCGAAAAATGGAAAAATTAAATTTCCAGAAAACCGGGTAAAACGGCTCGCCCGATTTTCCGGTCGGGATCCGATGAAGTTACCGACACCTCGCGGAACGCCGAGTTTGCCGGGAAATATGCCCTCGATATTAAATTCTAGGCTGCGAGCCGTTATCTCCGTACGGGTATGCACCTGTATGTACGCTTCGTTCGAGGCATGATGGAACTAGTCGATTTCCCCGCCGCTTTGCTAGTACGCCTAGACGTGATTACCATACCGTAAGGGATGTCTGTCTATAGTTTTATATTAAAACCCGCATCAAAGGCTAGCCTTGGTATCTACAATAACCGTTTCGGTTGAATCCATCGCGCCTATAGGTGTTTACATAAATTTATCGAGATTAATTGCAGGAAAGTTTTGGTTACTACACAAATATACGAATGCTGCAGAGAAATTAGTTAGGTAATTCGAGCGAGGTAGGTAAATATATCTAGGAATCATTATGAAGTAAAAGAGAAGATAAAAGGGTACTTTTAGGGCGTTAAAGCAGATGATCAAAGCCAGAAAAAAGCTAATGATAATTGAAATGAAATAAAACTTCGGAAACAATTTCGTCGAATGGCTCTTATATTCGCAATTAAGTACTTTCCATAACTAAATTGTCTCGTTCGCCTTTCGCCTCGTCTAAAGTCGAAACCATTGCATTTCGTTGCAATTTGAGGAATTTAACTTATTTTCTAGCAGTCGGCCTGTTTTCCATGCAAATTGAAACAGGCGATAACATCGTCAAATAGTTTTCAGATCGAATCTGCATTTCAAACTCTATAAAGATTACTTATTTCCACTTTCAGTTTGCTTAATCGCGCTGTATCTACTTACAAAGAATTAGATTTGAATTTTACTAAAAATTAGCTCTAACTTCCTGGTAGATTGGTTTTCTCTGCACGATATTCAATCCACTCGGGCAGCATATTGAGTAGGCAATTTATTTATAACGAAAAGAAAAATACGTAGGTAATAATATAGCAACGGGTATTTATTTAATTATCGTACCCTGTTGCTCGGGGCTATCAAATTTCACCCTTTCACCCTTTTTAGCAGCAATCATTACTTTCCGGAGATTCGCAGTCCAAGGTCGTCGGTTAATTAGGCTATTGGGATTTGTGCCAATTCCGCTTCCAGCACTGATAATCCTTGTTCAAACAGTTTTATTTTGCATTTTCGTTGCTTTTTTTCCTAAAAAAGATGGTAATTGCGTTAACCGGGAGCGGAAAGGTTCTATTCGGCTTCTTTTTTTCCGTTCTGACCAGCGACGTAACGGCACTTAAGGGAGCTAACGGCAAATAAGGTTAACAAGCTTTCTTTCTAGGCTCGTTATTCGAAAAAATTTAATTAGGAAACAACATAATACCTACCTATTGATGGAAAGTTTCGATTATTTATTGATACTCTCTAGTTGGTGCATAAATTATTAGAAATTAATTCATTTATGCGTAACGGTACGGTACATCCTTATGAAAATCAAGCAGCATTTTTTAATTGTCATATTGAAAAAAAAAATAATTAACATACTATCCTATTGTAATAAAATACTTAGATGTATAAATAAATTATTACGAATCAAAACCTATCCACCTGGGTTTTTAATCACCGAAACAGAACCGGACTCGAATCATTTCTTCCAACAATTCTAGCACACAATTTTGATTAATTAACCATTTTATTAACGAGATAAAAAGTCGGTTGACAAGATTAATAATCTCAACTCAGAATTATAAACAAGCGCAACACCTAAGATGTCCCCGATGATAATTAATTAGACAGAGTGTAAAAATTCGACCCGACACTGTCCCGAATGGGTCCATTCGTAACGCGCTAGGTGGTCGATTGTTTTTTGTGTGTAGGAAAACGCTGTTATGAATCTCATCAGCGTTGCTGCCGAATCCGATGGCCAACTTGTTGATTTTTGACGTTATTTACATAATATTTTGACACTAGTTGGAAGACGTCCAAACATCTGTTCCAGTAGGCTGTGGTATATTTACGTCTAATCTAGTTTGTGTTTTATGTTTTGCGGTTCGTGTTTTGTTACTTTCGTTAGTGCAGCGACGGTTTCGGGATCGAAGACGACCGTGAAAATTTCGAACAGACCTCGTTTGATTTAATTTTCAATGGTTGGAATTTTTAAGATATCCACTATAAAAATTATAAAATAGACCACCCAAAAAACTAGGTTTACATGGAATTCCACCTCATTAAATCCGATAAATATTTTACCGATAAATTTGAAGCTGCGATATTTCGAAATGAGCGCTATTGTGTCTGTTGCAACGGGTTTTGTTTGTAATTAAAGCCGGTTCTGGATTTCGAAATACTATTTACTACCGTTTCGTTTCCAGGTTATCTAATGAGTTACAGTGAAATCAATCAAAACATCAATCATTCGTTTTATTTTTGCTCGAATTGTGCCAAAATAATAAGCACGAGAAGAATTTCAACAAATAACATTGGAATACCGTCAGCGCAGGTACTTTTACAAACATTAAAAATAATCGTGGATAAACTATGGTATATCACTTCGAAATATTAGCAATTTTCTTATCTACATAGAAAATTCCTAGTTTATTTTTCCTTGCAATTTCTGTTATCGTTCCACTATAAATGTACCAAAAAAAGAGAAAACTTGTCTCTGCGGATGCACCAAAAGTTTTAAGTCGCAAAACTTGGTAATAAAATTTGATTTAATGCAAGCTCGATAAGCTCTGTGACATTATTCCGCACGCTTTAATTAGATCTAATGAAATAAATTTACTAATTTAACATTCAGCGAAACGATGCGAATTTTGCTTTAATTAGAACACTCATGCTTTCTTTCTTTCCATTTTTTTTAATCAGTTTGGGAAAGTTACTTGTCTACTACTATCTTGAAATTGAATAAGTTATTAGGTACATTTTTTTCATGCGTCGTAAATGTTCTATACGCGTCGTTATGCCGGCGTATTACGGGCAGAATGTTGAATGAATCTAGGGACTAGAAAAGAAGTCAAGTTGATGTATTTTACGAGTTGAATACTTTCGTTTTCACGTATTATTGAACAAGGCACTAAAACAGGTGGAGGGTTTCACTTCGGTGAAATTTATGGGCAGTGCGTGAGATTGAATATTAGTTTTTGGACTAGTAACGGATATTTTATGGTTCTATTGATTTTATTTGGTTGCGTGAAATAATTTTTTCCCGAATACAATCTGTTTTTTCCCCACACGTAGGTGTCTCGGCTAAACGGAATTCCATCCAACTTTAATTAGAAAGGTTTTTGTTTATGTTAGAGAGACCGGCTGTCTGGATAGGGGTCAATTGACTGACGTTAGACCTTTTGACAGTGGTCTGGAATTCCGTCGATAAGGGGTCAGATAAGGGCGTTTCCCTTCGGATCGCCGCCTCGATTACGGCCTTTTTTCCGCACCTTTTTTTTCCAAACGGAACTTTCCCGATTTTAAAGTTAATTAACTTCCATTCTTTCAACACTCCGGCAACCCCGAATCATATAGCGCCGGACTTTTCCGTCTTCACGCCAACCCAGCGGACTTGGACAGCCAGCAAACAACTTTGTATAGTTCACCTGCATCAAATGCTTTAACGATCAGATAAATTCGAACGGAGTGTATGTATACACCGTTGTGCAGAGGACCATAAACGTTATACCCATACCATCACCGGCAGACTATTTTCATATATATCCGGAGAGATAAGCCTGACAGATAGAGGCCGTAATCGCGGTTCCAGCGTATACCTTCCCAGTAATTGTTAACGACGGGTTTTCGCGGGAGGCATCGAGAAATACGGCCCCTACTGCCCGACAACGCCAACCGTTGCAATTTGTAATGGAAATTTTATAACGACCCGACGAGATTTAGGTTAGCACAAAAAAGACAACTCTACGAGAGTCTACAGTGAATGCATAACCATAGCTAACTGACATGGGCGAAGTTAAGAGGTGATTGGAACAGCTAAAGCCTCATAAATACTAATTTAACTTTCCAAAATTAGTCATTAGTAACACTACCAATAAGTCCAAAGCTAACTAAATAATTCATAAATCATCATTTTGTTCTTCTAAGCCAGTAAATGGTTAAAATTGGTGTCTCTTTCTTGACTAGTCCATGTTTAGAGCTAAACTCCAAACAATAGATATACAGAGAAAAGTTATGGGGGAGCGTCGGTTGCATAAAACTGGCAAGGAGTAGTCTATTCGGGTTTCTCTATAAAAGCGACTCAATTTTCAAAATGGCCCATAACGGGACCGCATTTGACTGATAGCCGCGTCGTAAAATCAACCAAAGTGGCCGTAACCGAGATACACAATACATATCTGCGTGTAAATATTGTATAGGAGGAGTTGAAGTATGCGTGTTCGACGCGTATGGGTTTTCGGTCGAGTTTTTTTAGGTAATGGACGTTTCTTTTACTGGGAAGATAAGCGGGCCTTTTCCGAATCGTTATCGAGGCGCAGGAAGAGCCGTACTCGAGAAAAGTTAATTGTATAAGATACAAAATTCTAAAAATAAGTACGTGGGTTTGTTTTATGTGGGGTATAAAATATTCGCGATTACTTTCTTATCTATTCTCTGGAAAAATTCGTGCTGTAAATATATCATAATTTTACACTTCTACACTTAAAATCCTCTTCGTCCAATGGGAAATCTTTAAATCCTTATCTTGGATGCACTTCGAAAACTATGAGTTTCGGGGTGCAAAGACTAAAGGCTTTGCAGTGGCGTATCCACACCCCAAGTAATTTTTTTATCAATCGTTAAAATTTACTTCTATTCAAATAAGATTGTTTAGTGTATATTCTCTCTTACAATCAATACAATATTTTATTTAACGACTTGAAAATGTGTAAGAAAATCTATAATTAAGTAACGCCTATGTGTTTAAATTCCTAATGAAGAAAAGTACATTTGTTTTTCTTATCTGCAGGAATTTTCCTCGATAATTTGCGAGCGGCAAGGGCAAAGAAAGCTGCAGAATAGAGCAATTTGCAGGTATCATTTAAAGTAATGTTAATGTAGCAGGAGAAGAGTTTAATTTGCTTTATAACGATGTGAAGTTTTGTTGAACTTTGAATATAATGAGTACCCAGCTTGCACATTCTACAAGACCAACATGTCTCTCTGGTACGATATTGTTATAAAATTTAAAAAGGACGCCATTGGTTAATACGTAGAACAATAAGCTCGCTGCTTTCTATTATCAGAATCTATGAAAGTGATTAATCACGAATTTCCGAACAAAACCCCACGAAGTAGGGTAATTGTCTCTCTAGGTCTGCAATGCGCTTTTTATTCTCCCCTACTGGGCACTTTTTACCTACTTCATGCGATATAGCAGCCAAGTAAAAAACAAATAATTTTTCTTTTACACTATGGCTGCATAATCATCAACGCCTCGCCGAAATTTTAACCAATTTCTTTAGGTAAAATTCGCTTTAATCTCATTTCGAAGCGCATTCGAGCTGATCTCGAGTAACTTCAATATTTTAGTATACGAATATAGTGAATCCTGGATGTCGATAAATCAACGTTTGGCCGGCTTCTGTTATTTATCGGGAAGATTTGTTGGCGACTTTCCGATATAAACACGTCATAAATTTACTGGAATTTAATCAGTTCGTAATGCTCATTCAATAGGTTAACTACTTCTATAATAGTACTTTAGCAACGTTTAATGTACCGTAATTTCAGAGAACTTATACACAAATGACCGTTGCAAAGGTGGAAGTGGAAATATTAATACGAAATGAATTAAAAAAATGGAATTGGGAAATTTATTTCACGAAAATAAACGTTATTGGCCATTCGGATTTTAGTGCATTTTTCAATTTCGCACCTTCTAAATTTAATGAAACGCACGTGCTCTCCTGGAAATTTGAACAATAAAAATTCAGTTTCTATTTTGGCCCGAAAGACGAGCTGGTAACAGAACAAAAATATCGAGCAAATTTTAAACGAACTTCCGCGATGCAATAGTTTCCAAGATACTTACTTACATTTAGGGGCAAGAAGGATATCTAATGTAAAATATGTATTAACTCCTATTCAATTATTTATTATAATATTAAGCATTAAGTATGCTAAGCATTAAGCAAGATTTGTTTGATTAATATAAATTAGGGCACTTAAATTTTCGAAAAAATCCACCCATTACAAAGAAAATTACTTCGTTAAATTATTAAAACGTTAAGCGAGTTCGCAAGAACGAGGCCCTTTTCCCTTTTCACCCCTAGCAAACACCATTAGAAGAGGTTCCAATCTCTGTTTTTTACTTTTTCCGTTTTCCCGTTAAAAGAATAGGTCGAACTCGAAGCGATTGTAAATGTTTATCGAACACGGAACGAGGAAGCTTGAAATGCACAGAAGCCCGTCGAAATTCGTCGAGATTTTTATAATGAAAAATTCCTCGTACATTATGAAGTTGTCGAAGAAGCATTTCCGTGCACTGCGACTGTTTAACGAGGATTTTTTAGTGAAAGAAAACCCAACTATACCCGCGGTGTGAATATGGAGAAAACCATTATAAATGCGTTTAATTATAGATGATTCTGCGAGAGTTAAGTTAAATAACGGCCGGTTCTTAAAAATAATTACGACAAAAAAATACCCTGTAATCACACGACCATGGGCGGTATTTTTAATTCTAATTAGATCCCGAGATATAATCAGCAGTGGCCGAGATATAATGATAGGTTACAAAGAACACTTTTTTTTTGATAAATTATTTAATCACGATCTCCCTAGGCAATCTAGAGATTTAAAAACCGGACTAATGAAGGCGTTGCATCGACGAAATTAAAACATTACAAGCGGTTTGTAACTAAACATACATAATTTATACCTACTAAGTAGCATTTTGTCTCTTACTCATACTCAGTCTGTCGTGTATCTTACCTGAAAAAAAAATATGAATGAGTCACGCATTGCATTAAAACTAAAAAACAATAAATACTACGTTACACGCAATATACAGGATGATATATCATGAATTATTCGGAAACGAGCTTTTAATAACATTCATCCCCATAAAGTATAACGATTCTTTTAGGGTAGTAAAAATCGAAGGAAGACTTCCTGACCTATTTTGAAAATGAGTGTCTTAAAAAGTCGAAACAAATAACGTAAAACTAGTTATGTTCACCTTAAAATTGGCGCACAAAACGTGGAAATATATCGTTCTGTTGTGGTAATAAAACAGCCACGTTTTGTTTGATGTAAATATTTGAGTTTTCCAAATAAAATTGGACAAATAGGTCACAATTCTAACAGCGAGTCATATAAAATTTATAACTTTGTGCGCCTTGCTCCCCCTTATATACATTAATAATAAAATAAATGCCATGGAAGTAGATATATATTTTTAATCGCAATGACCGGTTTTAATTTCCAAATGGATATACATTTATGTTTCATATTAATTAAACTTCATGTTTATATATAAAATTTGATATTCATTAATGCTAATTGAACATTATGGCTTTTTTAATCTGTACTGGCGAATGTGATGACGCCGCATTTCCACATTCCTGCCACCAATTAAACGTTCCGTTTTCCATTTCTCTTGTCCCTGTCAAAGATAAACTCCCACCGCAAAACCAAATCCTACCCAAGACGCTAATAATTCACGTGTGCCGTTTCACAATGGCGGCATAAAATAGGTGTAAAACAATAGTTCTTGTCTGTCCGCACTAACGCCTCTATAGGCCGGTATTTTCCGGAAACGAATGCGACAGAAGTCGAAATTAATTCGAACGCAAACGCCGCCCGTGGGCTTGTAAATTATTGACGTGAACAAACCACTTCCTATTTCATAATAGAAGGTACAGGAGAATTTAATAGACCGACTTTACGTTATACAACAAAACTACTTTAGGTTGTATCTAGTAAAAGTACGAAATTGCGGGCAATTTGTAAGGGAAGTGTATTTATCTGGCCGTTGTGAAAACCAATTTCCCCATTGGAGCGCGCAAGGAAAATAGTGTGAAAATAATTTTCGAACTCGGTGAAGCAATTTAACACTTCACGGTCGAAAGGAAAAACCGCTCTTCCATTATGTTTTATTGTTAACCGTTTTGAAACGATCTGTCAACCGGACTAATAAAACGTCTTAAACGAACCAAACGCAATGATAGAATGCACCGAAGAACGCAGATGTCCATCGCTTATTATATCCCCGATGATGGCCCGGTTTCTGGAAAACTGCCAGTTACGGCCTTTACCACGTTATTGAACCAGCAAAATTCCCTGCATTAAGAAAGAAAATCTTAAAAAATTGATCCAATTTTTTACACAGCGCTATACATTTCTTTACCAACGTTTGAATTATTCAAATTATTTTAATGTTTTTAATGTAGACATTATTATTGTCAATGATAAATTGAGTATCACATTGTCTTTGAACTTATTTAGTGCATTCTAGAGCAATAATATAACATTTATTACCTGTTACTTATAGAAACGTCCACCTCTACAACCTGTTAAAAAAGTCCAAGAGATAGGACGATTTGCATTGTACTAGAGGTGGGCGTTAATAAAAATAACTTTATAGCTATATTATGTGAACCAATCATAAATAAGTGAATAGATGTATACGATTTTTCAATATTTCATTTGATTTATGTTACATTTATATATCACTAGTATCCATACTTTGTACAAAGTAATGAATATAATAATTTGTTTAGAATCGGGAAAAATAGATTTAAAATCAAGCGGGAAAACGAAAGAGCGATTAATTCCATTTTCGTTCGAATTGCAATAATTTCAGGCAAAATAAAAATCATCGCAATCAAACGAAGCGATTCGAAAATTTGAATATCGGAAATAGCGTTTCATGCATGGATATTCGAATGTTAATAGCCAATTTAGAGGGTATAACGGTTAGCCGTTATAATTATCGTTACGAATGGTGGAAATAGAACTAAAATCTATCCGGGATAAGATTCTATCTCGACCAGTTGTTTTCTCTGCATTGTGAATCTTAACGACCTTATTTCATTTTCCAGTAGCGCGCTCAACCGTTTAACCCTAAACGATTGAATGAAAATTCGTCATTTGACTAATCAATTCAAGACTATATCGAGTTAATTAGAAGTTTACGTAAATAAGTTTTTGATTGTTCAATTTCAATAGAGTTCAGTACTTTTCGAAGAAAACGCAAATTGAAAAATAACTTCTCTTTTAGGTCGCTACATAAACTCGTCGGTGTATTTATTAGGGCGTTGCAAATTGAATTATTTCTCAAGGTCCGTTTGGTCAATAAAATAAAAATAAATTTCCGTCCGTGCGATTTACATAAAACATATATGATTTAATTCGGACACTTTTTATGGTAATTCAGAAGTTAAATTGATTATCAACAATTTGTACCTATTTTAAAAAGGCATTATGAGTGACGGGAATAATGGTGCAAACGAACAATGAAAATTATCAGCTTCACATCAATTCCAGTTCCGATTGGAATCATATTTTTCCGTTCGCTTCGTGAAATCGATGAATTTGAAAATACACAAAAGGATAAATTGAATTAGAACGTTATGAGGACAATCGAACAGTTTTTGTATTTGGTTTGGTTCTAACAATGAGGGTTTTTATTGACTCTCGGGTATTGTTGATTTGATACTAAGACGATTTATTTCTCTAAAATAAAATTATAGAGCAATTTCCAACGAGCATATACTAATAAAAAAGACAGAATTGTCTTATCATGTGAGCTGAGGCGTTATCGTGGAAAAAATAGTAAACATTTTTCTGTTTTTTTAGGTCAATAAAATAATGAATGAGGCATTATTTATTTAAGTAAGTGGCGATTTATCGCATCTAATTAATTTGAATCTATTGACCTTCTCTCCCAAAACGATAAGTATCTGTTTACGTTCGGAATTTTATTATTAGAGGCTCATAAAATTCGGCTGTGTAACAAATTATTTTCACTATTAATTACTATTATTACGCCTTAATAATCCATTGCATTAAATAGAAATTTGTTTGTAAATTCATTGTACCTATGGGGGTTTTTGTCTAGGTACAAAAAACAATTTATCTCCCAAAATGAATGTTTAATTTTTAATTGAATTTAATGTAATAAATGTAATTATCAGGCAGCCAACACCCATCATTGAACTGCATTGTTTTTCTGCATTAATTAAATTAACATTTGTTAATTCACTCCAATTTCGTTGTTGTTATTACGCTTTTATTAACAGCGCGCGATATTAAGATGAATTACCAGCGAGTGATTTACGAGTTCCTTTTTTCGTTTTGTCTCGAATTTTTTCTCGCATACTCACAGATCATGTGCCAATACAGATGTAGATACGTACATTTAACTAATTTAAAAATAATGCGCGATAATTGCTCGATAAAGCGTTTTATTAATTTCATTCGTTCTAATTCGCTTAATCGAAAATGGAAACGATCGAATTGCAACTCAACGTACAACAGAATTATGGCGCGAAAAGAAATAACAACTATACTATACGCGGTAAGGAACAGGCGGGGAAATACTCCGAGGACAGTAAAAGGAAACTTTCATTTCGACCATGATTTATTCCGAATCCCGGGAAACCGAACCGGGAATATATCGGGACCGACGGCAGCACGTGATACTTAATCTCGTGAAAAGGGAACTTTCCCTTATTCCCTCCGCAATCGTCCCCGCTGAAAAAGCTTCAACTCCTTCTCCGTTGCCGGCCCTTTTGTGAGCGCACATATACCGAGTCTTATGCTGGTCTAGACGATGGTGATTAGATTTCGGTATCGACAAAAGGCGGATAAGCATTAAGACATGTCTCATAAGGTCCACATTTTTCAGGATTTATTTTTTATAGAAATCCAGCTTTTATTATTATTAACACGTAGAGTGCGCGTTATTCAAAAAACGCATTACGTCGCTGTTTTTCAAAGACGCCGTACGTTTTCGAATGAATAACATAAAAAAACGCTCTCATAACGCAACAGATTCGGAACAAAATTGGTTATGTAGACATTAAAATATACAAGTCAGAAAAAAACGACATCTGTCCGGTTAAGCGTGTAGGAATCAAATTTATTTTGACGTTTTTACCTCTGGCTTCGTATAAAAAGCTACGGCTTTGACGGCCCTATAAGTGCGACAATAAATTTCAGACCAGTAGCGGGTACGCAAGATAATCATTTTTTTTTATTTAAATAACATCCCAAATTAACCAGCAAAATTTTCAAAGTACCAATAAATTTTAAGGATTTTTAGATAGAAAAATTGTGGATTTGCGGTTGCCTTTGGAAAATTTTTGGAAATCCGCACATGCCTTGTACGATCGTAAATTGATTTTAAAGACTATAAAAAAGAGTGAACGGACCTAAATGCAATGCGTTGATAAAGCTTTTATTAGACTAATATCGCTGGGAAGTTACAGGCACGGATTTAAATTGATATTGTCGTTTCGTTTTAATTTTTTCACGGAATATAAATTGTCCGGGAGAACATTAATTTTTATGAGCGCAGGATTTTTTATGACTGAAAACAACAAATACCTGCGTTTATAAAACTGTCTTTGTGTGGTAAAATACCGAACTCGCCTCGTAATATATTGTGCCAAATAATATAAATATCACTAATGACCTAAATATTTTAAATGTGTCCTAATAAATGCTTTGAAAACATTTAAAAGTTTATCATGCTTGTTTTCCAATTTCTCACCATATCTACATATTTAGCCTAAGACTAATTTCCGATTAATTAAAAACCTCGAATTATTTTCTAAGAACTTTATAAACATCCACTTGAATTTCATTCAAGCGCATTTATGGTGGTTTTTTACTATTCTAGTGATCTGTCAGAATTTTCCGACGTTTCTCCGTTTTCCGAGATCCTCTAAAAAGTTCATCGGCTTAAATCAAAAAATCAATGCATTTCATTAACAAATTGGAACGCCTGCTAAATCCTTTTTCCCTCGGCGATTTTTTCGTCACTGCTTCCCGATTCAATTACTCAGCGATTGGTAGAGAAGTTTGAAGTTTGTCTATTAATCTGTCAAGAGCTTTAATGAAATAATCGTAAATTTATTTTCTCAGTTCGTTTTCTCTGATTTTATTTGAATTTTTAATCGGAGAGCTGACAGCATCGAAGTGCACTTCCTAATACAATATATAATTAATGTATCTATATCTAATTAGTTCACATTTTTCATGAAAGCTTAGAGGAGTTAGAGGAAGCATTATTTTGAATGTTTTGTAAAAACTAGAAACGGATTTTTTTATATAGGGTAATAAATTTACTCGGACATTCTCCCTGAACTATATTCCAGTAAGTAAATGAGTTTTATGATTGGGAGCAGTAGTGCTCGATAATAATTCCTTTACGTTCCTCTGCGACGACGTTAATTGAGATGCTAAAAGTCTAATTAAATTTTATTGCCAAATAATTATCGGTCGTTAATTGGAGGAGTCTTTCAAGAATAAATTTAACTACCCCTACCCAAGAGCTTGCAGTATTCCTCTAAAAACGGAGCATTACTTGCAGGGAGTAAAAATTAAACTATTTTCGGCGATAATAAATAGAAAGGGAAATGTAAGGTTTCCATTCTTTAGGATAATTTACTAACCAGCACACGTGGAACTGTTACAAACTATAACTAGAGTTCCGAGCAACATTGAGTTTCGGAATAATTGCGGTCGACGAAATGCGAGAACCAGGTTCAGGCTAATTTCACGGTGTTGTTTTCCCGAGAAGATGATCTAAGAGGTGGTTTTTGTAAATGGCGTCCGATTAATCAAATTGATGTTGTAGAATACGTTCGACGGCAAGTCGATTTTATTCTGCAAGATAAAGAGAATTCGCCACCCACGAATTATTTAACCCACTTCATTATTTTCGATGATAGATTATCCCGGAGCTGTCAAATGAAAAAATTGATAGAAGCACGTATCCTATTGAGTATCCAATCGACCTCCTGCAGTTTTTTGGGTTGATACGAAAAAAATAATAGCAAAAATTGATTCGTTTCAGAGAAAAAATAAATTGAATTTGTCGAATGCAGAGATAATGTATAGTACAAAAATTTCGTGAACATAATTATTTAATTAATCGACGATTTATGTACGAAAATAATAAATTTTCCAATACATTAAGTAAATCTGGCATTTAATTAGTTCATGTTAATGTATACAATATTTCAATTCGAATTGCAAATATTGAAATATTACACGTCAACTATTATAATACAAACAAGGGCTTTCTGACCGTGTCAAAATTTATAATGCCATTATATAAAATTCGTTATCGCAAAAACAACAATTCATGCCCGAATTAAATTAGACACTGTATATTCGTGTCCGCTCGTTTTTCATTAAAATTTAATAGATCGTAATTTAGTTACTCTGATTTTGTCCCTATAGCGAGATCGCTTCAATTAAAGAGTTATTACCTATTTTACACGCATTTTGCAACCAGTAGCGGATCCCAATTATTTATAATATGTAACAGTATCTGTCGTTTGGTTTCCTTTGCAGTATAAAAATCCTAAATCAATAGAAGACATTTTGTGGAATAGCCTAGCACAATATTACCAGACATTTGTCACTAAGAATAATATTAGAATCTTATTCAGCGCATGATCTTTGTTTTCTTATTGCTCCTATATTATTCTGTGTTTTGTATTTTCGTATGTTTGTTGTTGATAAAATAACTTAACCCGAATTTATGGAGGCGGTTTTGTCTTCGAATTCCGAGAATACGAAAATAATACGGGCATTTTCCCACGCTCGTGACACGAAATCCGGCGTAGATCAAATCCGCATCGCCAAAACAAAACGTCTTTCGGTCGTCGGTGAAAATCGGTCGGAATTAAGGAATAATTTACGATCGCTCTCACGTTCACTATTTTTGACCGAGTTATTTTAAATTTCCAACAATTAGCCGACCGTTGAACTTCTAAATTTAAAAAACCGAGGCGCGTACACAGACAACCGAAATAAATGTAATTGAAAAACACGAGATAAAAATAAAAACACTTGTTGACATTCCGGGGAGCCGGCGACAAAATGTTAATGATGGCGCTTTTTGCCCACTTGGATGAATATTTATTGGACGGCGTTCGGAAAACCGAACCTTTTTACGATTATTATGATTATATCACTGCAGTGTATAAAAGTAGAAAGTTTCATTTGAATTTGTATAAGGTACAGTATTAACTCTTTTTTCCTTTATTGTGGAAACATCGAGATATTCTATTATAACGCGATTAGTCTATCGAATAAATGATTAATACTTACGGTTGAATTATAATACACTAGAAGCGAAATAGATTGTAGATTAGAAGTAATGTTTGTAGGTCAACTGGCCAGATCTAGATAAAAGGCTAAAATGTACGGTGCACTAGGCCGACTGAATATTACAATTTCAAAGTTGAAAATACAAAGCAACATGAAAGGTTGGGCAAAATGTATAATTTTATTTTATTAGAGAGAAAGTTACAACATTACAATACCCAACCATAACCGGTAGATAACTTATAGCCAGAAAAAGGTACATTTACAGAAAACTGCTCTACAAATACTAAACCAACGATCAAAACAAACTGTTAAACAATATGTCCAGTTTACGTTACATTAATAAAACGTATTTCGGTATTTTATGACTCAACGGCGCCCCATAAATTCCTTTTGATTTGTCGTAATACTGCCCGTTATTTGTTAACTGTATACAACGTATGTTTACTTTACATTCGTGGAAATATGCCATAGAGATGACCATTGTTCGAGCAACAATAGTTTAATTGTTGCATAAAATTTTATTTCGCCGAAATAAAAGCCGAAACTACTGTGCCGCAGGAATTCGGTTTGATTTTCCAATCCCACCTGGAATATCGGAAAAAAGTACCTCGCTTTTAAAACGAGCCCTATAGGTATAATAAGAAAAGTTTTCCATACAACAAATTTTATTTCAAAAACGGTATAAAATCCTAATGTACCATTAAAGTAGAACGTTACACAACCGTTCCGATTTAATAGTTTCTACTAAATATTTTTATAACCATTAAGTTTTTAATAGTTGTCCCGAAAACTTAATTCTAGCCAGAAAGGCTGACCGAAACGCGTGCCCCAGATTTACAAAGTTCTATTTTTTGTAATTACCATCGTAAAACCCAACACAATGAATGGTTTTATAAACAACACGAAGACAAAATAAAACCTCAACGGGATTATAACACACAGAACTCCTGCAAGAGCTAACGGGACTCGGCTCTCTTAACTGCTAACACTTCGCTTAATGAAATAGCATTACGTAAACGTAAACCGAAGGTTTAGATAATAAAAAAATAGAGGAAACATATCCCCGTTATGCGCTGCGAGGAACGACAAAAGGAAAAACGCCCGATGCGCCGCGTTATATTTTCCCAGGTGTAGCTCGACATAAATCTGAACAAATATCACACCTAGCCGACGCAAAATGCTCAGACCATTACAAATTCCTCCAACCATGTACGGAATAATAAATCGACGGAATATCCTCGAGCTGTCGTTAAATTTAACCGCTAGTTATACTCGCAATTTTACGATTTCAGCGGCTATTCCAAATAAAATTTTAATAAACACGATGAAATTATATTCGAATTTAATATGCACTATAACATAGAGATTTTATAAATGGTTTTACCCGTGCATTGCCTACAATCTTACTCTTAGTCGAATTTATAACTGTACATAACAGTATATCATTTTTAGTTGAAAATAAAGAAAACCTGTCGCACTCGCTGAAAACTCCTTACTTTGGTAAGAAAGAACCATAATCCTTGCATCCTTATCCTTACGACTCGGTCTTATCTTCCTGATCCTTTTATAGGAAGCCAAAAATAACATCTACAAAAATGCCCAGTAAATCCTAGCGACCATACGAAATTGAGAATTCAGTTCCACTTTTCCTCCAACTAAATCATATTTCCAATCGACGATTCAACTTCTTCGGATTGTTTATATAGTTTAATATTTTTACGAACTTTGAAAACTTCGCTTAATCGGCGCTGGGAGAGTTTCCAAATTAAACTAATTTCGCAAACAAATTCGACACGGATACAACGTGGACGTAAAATCCGGTAGGTTTTAAAACGCAACGGAGACGCCTCCCGGACTCGGGACGAACCGACCGGTTCTGTTTTTTTGTCCCGCGGGAGCAGGAAAGATCCCGAGCAAGTTTCAAACTCAATAAAGTCGACGAAACCGTCGCTGGCCGCTTTTACAAATCGAATTTTCTTTGCGGACATGGACGTAGAATGTTGTTAAATAATTTTCATGCGAAATGGGCGAGACGAGTAGATTTGATTATGCGCTAGTGCGGCGCTTTTCTAGCCGACCGGTCGATACGAAGAGATGGAATTTGTGAATAAGAAATTGATCGAATTTCCTGCGATTTAACGCGGCAAGTTGAAATTAGCCCGCCAATGAAAATATGCCTAAAAAACACATCGGAGATAGCAAAGGCCTTTTCTAAACGGGTAAAACCTCGAGGGTGAATTGTTGACTAACAAGAAACTTTGTACCTACTTTATATTTTCAACGGCCAAAGTTAAATTTGGTTTCGATCAGTTATTGCCTCATGTTAAATTGAAGCGCTGTATCTGTAAAGCCTGTTATCTCGCAAAAATCGACTCTTCTTGTTTCCCAATTTCTTCTAAGAGATTACATCTCATAACAAAAACACAACGTTTTTTTTTCTAATTAAACTAAATCCTAAACATCAACAAGTCCAAACTATTCTCTATTCCCGAATTCCCAACAAGTATTCCGAGACAACCTGTCCAACTAAAATTAATTCCATACTATTCACGTGCACTAGCTATTCAATCTGGTGTACACGAAGTTTCGGCGTTAGAATTTCATGAGGCTTTGCCCGAGACAAATCGCATATGCTAATGGTTCGAATTCTATTTCAGTTTTCAATCGAACGAAACTTCGACTTTTAGCCGAATTGATGTCGCAAGGTAGAAGCGTTTTGCTCGAAGAAAAAGTTAATAACGCCGCCGATTACGCAGAGGAAATAATAAATAATAAATGATGAGATGTCGGTTAAATAGGCGAAATTAAACGGGGATTAAAATTGAAAGCATAAATTTACTTTGACGATGAAGAACTATTAACATATCGCATGTTCGAAGGAACGTGATGTCGACCATCTTGTGCCTCATTATCCTAATATGAGTGATTAGCGAGAAGGAAAGGCACGTTTACGTCCTGCAGAACAGGCCACCGCGAAGCCGCAGTCAACAAAGATAAGCGCTATGTTACGCTATAGGTAAACTACATACATACACTTACGAGTAGATACTATTAGAAATTTATTTGACGAATAATCCACTATTAATATATTTATAGTACAAACGTCTCGGTAATTTCTAATGGAAGTTTAAAAAGGATCGAAACCCCGACTACTATAAGACTGCAGTTACTCTTCCTACATAGAAAGTTACTTAATTTAACCTTAAATTGTAAAACTATTGAACACGCAAGCCTGCGGATACCATGCACGTTTTCTCCAAACAAATTAGGGATATTCTAACACGCACCTATAATTCTCCATTATGTTATTGCCAATCTTTTACTATTCATACTGCGCCTAAGAAGTCGGTTAAGCGGCTAGCTGCGATATTTTATATAGAATTTATTTCCGTGTGTGTGTACTAATATATTTCCATAAAGGAAGAACTGTAATTGTTAATTGGATTAAAATCACTGGTTAAATGTGCGCAAACAACAGGAAATCTAAAACTATTGTAATTTCGTAAACAATATTTAATAATTTATTAAACTTCTGCATAATACCTGAATTGAAGCTTCCTGTATATTAATATATTCATCACAATAATAAATACAACACAATCTCAATCGACATATGTTTCGGCTATTTAAATAGTTGTAATGAGGATTTGTTTTCGATTCGAATTGTCATTACAAACCATTTTACATTTAGGGTTGTAACAGCGGAATGTTCATCGTGTATCTAATATAATAATCCTTTGAATTCGGTTAATTGAAATTTCAGTATGGAAATGAACTATTTATTGCAAAAATATCGAAATTTGCATTTTATTGCGAAACAAAGCTAGTCCCGTCAATTACTGCGGCATATTATGTATTCAAATTTCGAATTTCCCAATTTATGGTATTAAGGGGTTATTAATATTTATACATAATATACTATAGAATCCCCATGTTAATAAATATTGCTCATTTAAGAAGAATAATACTTTTTCTCTATTTTGTATGGACTTTTTTGTCGCCAATAAGTTTTTTTAAAAATCATTTGATGCAAAAACTCAGCTTACTGATATACAATATTAATATTTTTCATGATTCAACTGAGAGAAAATTACAAAACCTTTTCTTGTATGCGCACAATGAACCATTGTTATATTTCTGTACAGCACTCAAAACGTTCATACATGTACTTTTCAAGTTCTTTTATATACCACGCGGTGATGTATATGTTCCATACTTTCCCTAATTACCTTAACACCATTATTTCACTAAAACTCTCTTAATTAATTAATAAAAAATATAATGAAGTGTATAGCCCGTATAAAAGTGTCAACGCTTAAGCTTCTTGTTGTTCGGATAAAGGGAAAATGAAACACGTAATTAAACATGCTACATAATACATTAAATATTAACAAGCGAAGTGATGAAAAATGAAAAAAAGGCGGCTCAACGCTAATTTTTCTCACTATAACCGCTCTCGGAAAATAAAAATAGTTATTTCCTACTAAACTCTATCTTCTCAGCCTATTTAAAGAAGTCGCATCCGGCAGTGGGTGGCATGAATCACCGTAGAAGATCCTTTTGATCTATGCGCCTGTATCTTTCATCAGCGTACCATCATTTCCAGTCACCTTCTTAGGCATTAACCAGCCCATCGGGACTATCAAAGTTAACTAAGCGCGTCACCGAGATAAAAAATTATTAAAGAAAAAACAAACTATCTCGTTTACGATAACACGAGGGTGTTTATGTTTGATTTTTTTACTCCTCCCGATGTGCACTTCACACACCCTCGAAATCGAGATTCAGATGCCGCTCAGAGGCGTAGAGAATTTTTGAACGAAATTTATAACTTGCGGTTTGGGTCGACACGATTAATTTCCTGGTAGAGAAAAAAAACGATCAAAAATTACCGGAGTTTTCGCTGTCGATTTTCGCACTTTCTAGATTGCTTTCGCCTTCCAACAGAACGTGTTTTTCCTCATAAACAAGCTCGCCGCGAAAAAATATAAATAATTACTTTCGTCGGCGCGTGGGGATTTCTCTAACAACGTCGAACGAAAGTGACGAGCACAAGACAAAGTCGTTTAATCTAACTTTAAACGCCTACTTTTCACCAGAGAGGAGAAAAAAAAGCCATTTTGGTATTGATGTTTTCTAAACCAGCAGCGTACCTACACATGGGGCAGCCTCTCCTAATAAAAACTCAATAATTTTATACAGAAACTAGAAGTCATTACTCCTGGTTATTCCAGGGTAATTCCATTTCCAGGGTAATAAAAATCTACATACTACTAAATCTATACCTACTACTTACTTCTACAATTTATTTAACAAATAATAAGATGTATAAATATGGATAAAAGACTACAACTGGTCAATAGTAGATTGTTTTTAACTCTACCAATCTAATAGTTTTGGGTGAATTCTCCTTGATGGACGTCACTGGTATATGGCTTTCCTTAAAAGTGTTTCGAGCCGTGAGAAAACCTTTTTGTCCGATTAGCTCGGGAAAACAATTGAATGGATTTCGAAGTTCGCCAATTACTGGTTTTTTTTTGCGGGGCTTTCGGTTTCAGGCGACAAGGCGAACTCGTGAGAGATTAGTGGTTGAGGCGGTTTTTTTTTCTTTCAATAAGCAGGCATTTTAATTAGCGCAGACAATTCGGGTGAATACAGAATGAGGCCGCCTCTCCATTCGTTAAACTCCAAATTCCCCGCGGTGGTTTAGCGTAAATTAAACAGCTCGATTTAATGGGAAACAAGGAAAAAACGGGCGCTAAACTAGTAGGTAATTGAGGAATTTAAATATTTATCCGAAAAAAGCCAACATCGCACAATGCAGCGTTATATTCCACGAAAAATAATCTAATTTACTCGCGAGTTTATTACCGGAAAATCTCAAAAACTCGATTCGTTCTGGTAACTGGCGCCAGAAAGACTTTAAAACGAGTTTAAAGTAAATGAAATTATACGAAAACACTTAAAAGTGGCGATTGTGTCAGATTTGCCAACCCTCTCGAAACAAGCGATTACGATCCTACAGAACCGGCTCCAGAAAAGTCTGCATTTGCCACAAACCAACTCTGACACAATACCCATGAACAATACTACAAAAAATATTAATCCAACTGCATATGTGGGATAATAATTGAATTGTTAATTAAAAGTACAAAAGGGATTTATTAGGACTACGTTATGAAAGGAATAAAGTTTAATTAAGCTCGGTCCTGTAAAAAGAACGGGAAGTACGAAAACAGCGACGAAAACAAATTGGTATCGTTGTTGGGTCGAAAGCAAAAACATACGAAGGCAATTAAGGACAACAGCGAATGTAAAGAGGAAAGAAAATTATTGGAGAATTTTATTAGATCCCATCGATTTGCATTTAAGCGTTGCACATCATTTGAATCCAATTAGAATCCGTATTATTATTTGGTGCAGTATACAACACGTATAAAAAATGATTAATTTCCCATAGAAAAAGAACAGAACGAAACGCCAGGTCCACGATTTCGAAAGATTAATATTTTAGTGTAGTGCCCCGTAATTAATATGATTAATGATATCGGTGCTATTGTAGCATTGCGAGGGCGGTTCCGGCGAAATGAAAAAGATATATTAAATTGACAAAATCATACGCCACAGATCGGCGTGCGGCTGGCATATAAATAAATATCGTAGAAACATTAACCCAAACGATAATTGATGGAGAAAAAATTGCGCGATCGAATCGATCGATTAATTATGAAACTGCATAATATATATCAATTGATAGGCGCTGATGTAAATAGATCGAATTTTTTATAGCGCCATCCAAATATTAAACACTCGCAGAAATAAATCAATCCAATGTCAATATCGATTAATAGCTATTAAATAATTGGCGTTTATCACGCGTATTTCGGTCAAATAATTCGTAACAAACCACACACGCGGTTGTAAAACCTTTGACTTGGTAAATTTATTTGACACATTTTCTGAAGTAGTAATGCTTTAGGTATCGGAGACGAATTTTCGAACATCCATTTTAATTGGAAACTTTGCAAAATTGACACCTGTCATAGAATCTGGAGGAAATTTACTGAATTCGATGTCGCGTTTTCCCTGTTTAGGCAAAACTGCATTTCCAACTTTAAATTGCAATTACGTAGTTAACACGTTCTGATAACTTTTTAATTGCGATTGCCGCAATGGAATGTTTCTTCGTGAATCAAATACTTGATATTTCGTTCGAATACAAAATTAACAGAAATAAAATGTAATGCATTTATCACTAAAGGCAACGCGTCGGGTCCTATTCGAGCGTATAAAATTCTATCAGCATAATTTCCGTGGATTTCAATGGAATGCAATTAAAGTTAACAGTTGAAATAATAATAATTTGATATATATTTTATTAACTAAATATTCGAATTTATGCAAGCATTATGTAAAAAGTTGAATATGAACCAGAAATGCACGTGCTTACAGTTAAACAAACTGTTTCAGCACATCCCAGTTAATTGCCCATATTAAATAATTAAAACTAAATCGAAATTTGTTAAATTGGACACATTTAAATATTTTCAGTACCTACATAGCGAAAATTCAAAATTATCACCGAAACGAAATCGCATCGAATCGAAAAATGAATTAATATCCACAAACGGTTTCTATTTGCCGTCGAAGAGATTTAAATAAAATCACCGAAACGCAAACAAACATTTTAAATCCAACCGTTTGAAAAATTTTACTTTTTTACCAAATATTTGCTCAATATTTTTGAAATAATAATATTGGCACGCCGTGCGCGAGAATTTTTAATTGAAATATACATTCGTGTTTATCAGAAATAAACTCAAAGGATCTGTAAATATTGACTCTCGTTATGCGTTCGACAGATGAGATGTGACTGACCCATCGGCGATACTAAATTTGTTTCTGCTCAAAAAAATAAGGTAGATCCATTACAATTGGGTCATTAACTATTACTGTCTGTAACGATTTTTTTGTGTTCGTAACATTGACTTGTCATTTTAATAGTACCTTTTCAAATACTATACATATAAGTCAATTCATATTATTAAAAATTTATCTAGCTTCTGTATTATTTTGACCATAAAATTATGTACGCAAGCATGTAGTTAACGTCAAACGCTTATCAAACATAAAAATGCCAACGTTTCAATCATTTATAGTATCTCGATAAAATTACCAATTTATATACTTACTATGCCTATTTCTTTATTTGAATAATGGGAATAAAGATTAATACTCTTTTAATGCATTGTATTGTAACAATCAAACAGTTTGTCTTGTAGATAAAATGGAAACAAACACTTGTGCCTCGACATCGAATCAATGTCGTCCTTCTTTGCGACAATCGACAATTACAAATTAAATCGAATTGTATTTTACACTCGCTTAATTAACAGCAATCAATTACGCTAATTTTCTATTGACAATTTTCAGTATCGTTTCCTTTCGACTTAATGCACTGCATACATTTCGTATTCTTTACAATAGGTAAACATTCGTGCATGCAGACACTTCTAATTTCAAAGACCGCAGAAGTTACTCAATGTTGCCAGTAATTTGTTTGATAGGGTTAGTTGTGTTTAACACTTTCACCGCCGGAAACTGTAGGTACGTCCGATTTCCCGGTCGATTGTTGGATATTTTCCTTGGCGGGAAAAGCAGAAATACCTTTCCATCACCGGAGTGACAGGAAGATCCGCGAGAGCTCCCGTCTGGCATCAATTCAGAAAATGAACACATGTCCGGCGCGGCACGCGCGTGGGACACGCGGAATCTCTGGAATTTCATTAAGATCTGTTTTCGAGCGATCGTAATTACTCGCCTATAAATTAGTCTATGTAACGGCGATATTGTGTTTATTTGGATTACGCGAGAAATATTTTTTTTTCTAACCGCCACCTACGTTTTTTGACCTTTTTATCTCTAAAAAAAAACAATTATTTTATGCGTTTTTTACAGCTTTTTTATGCTACCTCTGTTTTGCCAAAATAACGCACAAAATCCAAAATACACCGTGATTTCATTAATAAACTAGCGAATACTCTATTTATTATTCCAACAATCGCCATTAGACAAAACGAAAATCCAGTTATTAGTTCTATCCGTTAACACGTCAGTCAAATACATTAATGTAGCGTAAACAGTTTCATCGGAGTACATCAGCACATGATTCGCCAATTTGCACTCCTCTTTCCATAGGGTGTTTGTTTTCACAAGGAAGAATTTTAAGTATGCGCGTATACAAATTGCAGATGTGCTAGTAATCTCAATTAGCCGAAGGAATCCGCCGAAGTGTTATCAAAACAATCAAGTTCTGTAAATTCTGCAACACTCGACTCGTGTAATGCACATGTAACATATCACTTAAAATCCGGGTGCAAAAAACCATACGAAAACGAGAAAGAAAGTTCCTAATTAAGAAAACATCAAAAGATGTATTGAAATTGTGCAATATTTACGTAAGCTAATTAAAATGCATGCATATTACTAGGAAATTCAGTTATAAACGAGGCTAATTAATTCGAGTTTTTTTTGCAGAACCTGCAGAATAATTTGTAATTTTTTTTATCGCAAATTACGGAGCAGCGTTGTTACAGATTACACGAAGCATCAGCGATATTGTTTGCATAACGAGCGTAATATTAGGATTAATATTATTATCTGCAGGACGATACAAACAATACTCTTTCCCAATATATCGCCTTCTTGACCGTAGCGAATCGCTCTTTGGCGCAAAAAATGATATTTAACCTTGAATTGAAATGGATAAATTTAAGTACTCATAAAACGCGAAATTTTTTTAACTGTATATCATCTTTTTATTATCAAAAGTGAATTGACCATAAAAGGTGGCATTAAAAGCAACGATTTTAATTTCCATACCAGACTATTTATGTTTCGTTATCTCGGCGAATTAGTAAATTAAATAATTTCCTCGGGGCATTTTCTAACAAATAAACTAGTCCGACGAGTCGCTTTTAAGCTACTGAAATTAATCGCCGTACATTGTAGTGTGCAGTATGATTTATTTTATCCTTTTAGGACTACTCACTAATTTACTAGCAATAAATCTCGACGTTACTACTCACACGCGTGAAAAAAAAGGAGACATTACAAGCGACCTGATGCACAAATGTGCAAGAGTGGAACGACTATAGGAAAGGAAATAGACGCCGGTTTTATAAATTCGGCCTTGAACTTGAGAGAGGCGTCATTGGAACGCGCGTTTACATGCAATATTTACGCCTTTTTGCCTTCTCTTCTTGCGTGAAAGCCGATTAATGCCATGCGGGATGAATTTCAGGTTATAAACGGATTAGAGGTGAGATATAAACGCGCCGAGGTTAAGTAATGTGTGATATTAAATATATTTATCAGATGGGAAATTGCTGCCCGTGGCTAAAAACACGTCGAATATTCAATAATTGTGTTTACCCACTCATTTTGTTGCGTTCGATACAAAGTTATCGCAATAGCATAGCGGTATTATTGATCGATATCAATGCACTAGTGTATGGTCTACTTCAAGCCCGTAAAAAATAGGACAATACATGTATAATAATGTAATAGGAAGTATAAAGAAGACTCAGACATTCTATCAAAAATTTTAACCCCGTACAAAATGTTTTGACGCAGCATTTTTTTAACAAAAGGAACTGGATGACAAAACTACACGGCAATAAATTGTACAAGTTCAGAAAAAACAAATCGACTCGTTTAAAAAAACAAATCCAATCGGGCTATACAAGAGAAATGCACCCACAAGCGACCGCGACGATTCAAACAATCGTTATCCGAATCACTAAAATAAACAATTTTAAATTGCCATAACGCCATAAAAGGTGAGACGTATAAAAAGGTCACTCCCAAAAAAAACCACCAAAATAATTCTCAACCTACGAAATACCCATAAAGTTCAATTTTGAAGCCGCCCACGTACCAGCAATCGATTTAAAATTCCACTGATAATGAAAGAAATGCGCTTTTTGGGCTGCAAGTCAAATACACAAATAAACCGGTGAGTCATGAACAATGCGCTTGTAATTGGAAACACGTAGGTAGGCATCAAGATAATGAAACGAAACAAGTGTGTATTCGGACGGAAAGTACTAAATAAATTGATTTTCGTGGAAAATACAAGCATCATTTTCGATAAATGAATTCAACACTGCGAAAAATTCTCATCGACCTAAAGAAAGCAGTAAAATTCGAACCCGCCTACGAGCGACAATCAATTTTTATTACAAGTTAAAATTCCAGTGATAGAACGAAAAAGTTCCCAAAATAATTCCGTTGGAAATTCGAAATTACAACAATTGATTGCGACCTTGGACTTGAGCCAAAATACAGATATTAGCGATCGAGTGCAACGAGAACTGGCAATTGCCAGGTCGATATTTTGACCATCAATTCCGAAATATCCAAGCAATTTGTCGCAATTTCAAACAAATTTCATCATTATTTAACTATGGGAAACTCGTATTGAATTCGTTAATTAATTCACTCGTTACTTCGAAAATATCGATAACAATCTAATCGATTTCAACTACCAACCTAAAATATTTGTAGTTGCTGGTGTTGCGTATACGGGATAGAACAGAACCCCCGTGCAATCAGCGCGATTTATTCCACCGGAATCGTAAAACTAACCATAACCTCGAGCGGAATTAAATTCAATTACAAGATAAACGCGCCGATAGGCGATAACTATCTTCGCAGATTTGCGTTCGGAGAACTTTCTCACCAAAGCGAGAAATAAGACGGGCAATAAATTAATAAACGTCGAGTGAAGTTGTTTTTTCGCAACTTAAGCAGGTCGCGAAGAAAAAGCTTTGTTTTCAGTGAGAAGAGGGAAAGACAAAATATAAGAGGAGATATTAGAGCGAAAAATAAAATTACAAGTTTCAATAAGAATTACCGAGCGACGTACTTGAAGTATACTTATTCACGAGTGTGCTCAACTCGGATTAAAAATTTGTATAGACTGTAGTTAATAAGATATGATCAAAGAGGATGTATTTGCAAGCAACAGGAAAGTTTTGTATGAAATTTTTTACTTATTAATTATTAACTTCAATGAATTACAGAAAATCTGTATAAGTATAGGATATGTTTTGCCTTTAAATTAAATAATTAACGAGGTGTTAATTTTTCTGAAAACTACATGTTTAAGTTGTATTTATTTCAGCGTTCAACGTTCGGCAATAAACAATATACTAAATTCGAACCTTTTAAAAACCTATAAATTTTTATTACGAATATTTAAAAGGTTTCGAGGACAAGTGAGTGAATGATTTAATTTGTTGAATACGAAGAATTTCTGTGAATGTTGAGAGTTAGAGTCGATTAACCTACGAAAGTGTACGTTGTGTAGTGCAAATGTACGATTAATTTGAAATGGAGTTGTTTATGATAAGTCGCGGATTAAAAGATTTCCAGTTGGCCAGGTCATTGGCATTGAAACCAAAATATTCTATTTTAATCTTTGTGAAAAAAAATCCTATCGTAAATTAGAATAAAAAAACATCTTTAAACCAGTACGGATCTGCAGTTTTTGGCAATTGTCCGGATGTTTTGTTATTACAATGGGTTTTGTAATTAATTTTGCGCAGTGATTCACTCGACTTATTTACAAATATTATTTCATTTTTACTGCACCAGGATTTATTGTAATTGCACATGTCTCATTCGAGACTAAAAATTCCCGGTTGATTTTTATGTTATACATACTAAAAAATACTGCGAACAGATGCGAAAGTCAACAAATTTTGTATTAATTTTTTTAGGAAAAATCAGTAGATGTGAAGATATGATTTTTATTGAATTTTTACAAACCTTAGTAACCACATCGACCTCCAAAACCACAACCAAGAGAATAGCCAGTAAATATGCAAATTTTGAAGATATTTTGAAAAGATTATGGTTGATTTACTGTTACTGTGATGAACATAAATTTTTAACGGATGGGTTTAAGGCGACTTAATCTGATTTATGTGAATATCAAGCTATTAAAGATTGATAATCGTAAATATTCATTCCACAATAAAACTGTTGGTTTTTTCGCGCTATTAATTAGGAAGAGTTTCCAAAAACACAAACATGCAAAAAATAAGCATCACACGTGAAATCTGCTCGTTCCTTTAGAGCACTAATCGCATTTCCTTAGCAGTAAAAGTTTACAACATTTTCAACTGCACCGCAAACGAAACACCTTGTTCAAATGCGAACGTTATACAGGAAAATACGAAATGTAAATATGTTTTGTGCTCAAACAAACTTAAAAGGAAAAGCTAACATTAACGAAGCCAATGGCTGAAAAGAAACCGAAATATTTTCTGATACATCCAGCATTAATATCATGCAACTCGAACTAATTCCCCAAACTCTAACCCTAGCCTAACGTCTCGAACATTGTATTCGACGCAAACTTTATCATACGCTCAATTATCAAACAAGACAACTCCCATTGTTATTCTAAGCCGTCTCGGATCCTCTCCAAACTCCGAAATTGCTCAATAAACTGATAATGACACTTAGCCGCGAACGCCGCCGAATTCGCCGTCCTCCGGCGACTATCTCAACGAATAAATCTGTGTCCGAATCAATCCCGGAGTCGCGTCTGGATATTAGGAATGCAAGGCGCGTACGGGCCACAGGAGAGTATCGAACTCCATTTTCAAGGGTCTTTTGCCTTGTTAAGAAGTATCTGGTTCGAAACAAAGGAACAGTGAGTATTTACCGAGATGTCGGAAGGCGATCGATCCCTATGACTTATGGAGCAAGTTCGGCGCTCCAAGTTATCCAACAAACTAGAAACTCAAAGTTTACAGAACGGAGTTTTTGGCGTTCGTTTAATGCAAGTGCGCGTAACAGATACACCGAGTTCGTGAGGTCAATCGGTTTTGACATTTCATTAAAATGCCAATTCTAGTTTTCCTATTGAACGAGTCAATCGACATCTGTTAGTTGTCGATATTAGAAAGTATCTTGTATATCGGAGCAAATGGAAAACCCACCACACTAGAAATCGAAAGAGGAAAAAATCAGACGACCACGCGGTATTTTTATACGAAACAAACCCGTGCCTGAATGGGTCACTCGATACTGAGTCAAGGAAAACGTCTGGTTTCGTTGCAACTCTGACACACAGCGAAATTAAAGCTGAATATAGCTGGACTAATAAAGATGGTCCGCACACCTTTCTCCCCATTTAAACTACTAAATTAAATCACCGTCAATGCAAAACATAGTTAACGATGTAGCACAGCAAGATAAATGTGACGAATTTTAATAACCCATATAGGAAGAACGCATAATTGGATACTAAATGCAAATTTCGTGTGCGCTCATAATCAATTTGTCCCACTACCGTGCATATGTTTATTGAAAATTGGCGACACGACTCGATTTATTAGTTCTGCACTAGCATCGTTATAATCAGCGGGTTTCGAATGTGACAATGTATTTTATTGAGTTAGTGACGCTCGAAATAGTTCCTGCTGGCCTTACGGTAACTCTTATTTTATCTTCGAGATAACGCCCCTCGATTCTTCGATTAGGTACTAAAAAAATCTTATGGGATCGTAAAAGGATGGAGATAAAAGAAATTTGAGTTCTTCTCTCCCACGATATACAGTGATATATTACTTATGCCGTATAATTTTCGACCGCCTACTAATTTATAATAAAATACGATTGTATCATAATTGTTCACCCTATACATAGGTATATTATAAATCGAACAACCAGCGCAATTGTTGGTAAACCTGAATAAACAGGGGATCATACCCAATTTCGAGCAAATAAAAAGATTTAAAAATTCCATTCGTAAAAATCAATGGCGATATGTGATTGACACAAAAAGGCGAAAATAAATCGAGACAGGATTGCGTTAATGCACACAATCTGTTGTGGACATGTACGTAGCGTTTTCGAACACGGCACAAGACCCGTTTTTTTGACAAGTCATTTGTTTGTTTGCACAAAACTTTTTAAATGCCAGCGGTTTTTTCTACCTTTTCTTTTTCTCGTCCTTTCCTTTATCCCTCTCTTCGCGAGCGCTCCGTAAATAATGAGCTTCGCGCCGATGATATTAATGATTGAACCGAGCAGAGATCAGGTTCGGATTTAATCCAATTTGAATAAATTCACTTACCGGAAAGTGCATTCAAATAAAGCGTTTTCGACTTACCTAAAACAAAAAAAAAGTTCGATCAAAATTGTAATAAATTTAATTTGAGCTTAACATCAAATTTGATTCATAATAAATTACTAATTAAATATATGGTAAATACGCATCGGCAACATATTTTCGACAAATAATCCATTATAATTCAATAAATCGACGAGTAATAACCAAGTAAATTTTAATTGAACTCTGATGATTATTATCTACATTAACTATAGTTATACAGGGTGTTCCCTATATCAGCATGTCATTATGGAACATCCTGTATATAAAAAATCTCTAATTTGAAACTTCTAATTTACTTCGTCCGCATTTATTATGCATTCACACTGAAATACCGTCAACTTGACACCACCTTCACTCGTTAAGATTGACTTATATGCGCATAAAAGCAAGAACTGAAAAACCAGGTTGATTTACTTTACCAATTATTCCATGCACACCGAGTAATGAACGTTTCGACAAAAAAATTGCGATCCTCTATTTTTCACGCAGCGCGCATTTAAATAAAGCGCCAGTAATTAAATTGTAAGTGCTAGATCTCGAGCTTTCGCCGAGAATTTTTTTTAATTGGTTACATACGGCGCATATAAAAGCATTACAGATGGGTATTTTAACCGAATCATTAAATTGCCCACAGTGAAACGGTCAATGAATTTCAAATAGCTTGAAACGTAGACAAAAACCCGACCGATAACCAATCAATCAAACTCGAGCATAATAATAAAATTCTATTAGAAGCGGTCGGCATTTTTTGGTATTCGGTAGCTGAAGTAGAAGGCGAAAAAACTCGTTATACGTATATTAATGGAACCAATGAGTATATCCATTAGAACATGAATGCATTCTGTGGATTCCAATGAAATAACGCTATAATTTCACGCACGATGAACGACTAATCTCGATTTTGATCGATATACCGCCGGGCGAATTATCGCACAACGCTAAAATCCACGTATACACCGTCTCAATTAAATAGTCAATCCCTGTCAGTAATGATGAATTACCATTAACGAATCGATATTTCGGCGTTGCTATTCCCGAAAACAACAGGCCGAAGAAGAGACCTCCCTGCTGGTCGACCTCTCGCAAAAAAACCGGTTAACGTTTATAAATCTTTAGTTACGTAAGCCGATATACGCAACAACGTAATCCTCCGTATAGTCGTATATACGTTGACGGGTTGTCCATTTTTTTCGACATCGAGTGGCCAGATTGAAATCTTTACGATGTGACATAAATTCCCTGAAACATTCATTGCTATTGTTTCTTAAAAACAATATTTCAAACAACTCCCCCTCAAGCAGTGGAGTATAATAGTTTATAAGGACACTACATACAGAAGGAACGATAATAACATAGTTGTGGTGCATTTGTTTATAACGTGCTAAGGCAATTACCGCGCTAATTTGTCTGTCATTGGGCAATCGCGCTGGGAATTAGAGTGTTGTTTGATCGGGCGCCGCTCCTCTTTTATTTTATTTATTTCGCAGATGCTTATAGGAAGGAATCTGTCACTTCAATTCCATCTAATTAATGTGGGTTAGTGTAACGGCGAAAATATGTTAAAAACGCAATCTCGGTGGGCGTTTCGTTCGTTTCGAATAAATTGGTTGATTGACGTCGGGCGTCAATCATTGATAATCCCGTGCGGCGTGTAAGGTCTCAAACTAATAAGATGATTATACGAAGTGTTTCATTTTGATCCATTAATTTTTTTTAGTATTATTACAAATCGTTTCTGTATTTACTATACGAGTTAAAATTTGGTACGAATAAATCTCGTTTAAATAAATTTCCACACGCTGAATAATCCACGCATGCAAATAACGACCGCAAAAGCACGACCAATTTTATATCATCCCTATATTTCGAATCGCAAATAATTTCGCGAAAAACGTACAGGATTCCACGTATCGAGCGCAATCTAATGTATCTAGTTTAACCTCCCATAATATTAACCAAGTTTTGGCGCCGAGCCTTAGCTAAACACTAATAACGAGCATTCATTCATGAAATTCCGCAGTAAAGTTTTCGTAAACGTCCTCTAGGTCAGTTGTTCGGTTATTTCCAAAGGTTTTGTTTATTTCAGCTGGCACGCGGTGCGCCGCGAATCAACAAAGCGTTAAGCCAAAAATAACACACCGCAAGTATAATATAAACCTTCCAGGATAGTGCGTAACTATCGAAAAGAAAAAAAATGCATTTTACCCGTTTAAATTCCTACAACGAGAATTTAGTTACACGAATATGTAACACCCAACACGAGCTAGACCGTACGATAAGAAAAGGAAATACCAATAATTCGAATCAATCGATACAATAGTCGTAATTTGCAATAAAAAAAACATTCATGCGTCAATCTAGGTCACATATCATCGACGAATTGTCGAAATCAATTACATGCGAAAGATACTGCCACTTTTATAGCTGAAAAAAATTGCAGATAATAATTTTATTAGCTTAGATAACTTATCTATTTTGTTTATTTATACGTATACATGTCCGATTTAATTAATATTTTCGTTAATCTACGACGGCGTCTCCGATAAAGTCGTGAATCATTTTTCGATACTAGTAGCCAATGAATTAGTAATGGCGGTCACTGGTCAGCGCGGTCAAGTTACTAATTTATCTATTTTTTATCCGAAATGCCGAATTCCGATGAAATTGTTCGCATATTTGATGTAAAATCAAGCTGTATCCGCGCATATAATTAAAATACCGAAAATATTTGCGGTGTAAAAATGTCCAGTTCCATATAACTACATAATATCTTATCACGGTAATCTTTGGTTTATTTTCATTTGAATTTTACGAGAGCGTACTGTGATAAATAGGTAAATAAAATTACAACTATTTCACTGCGAGAGCACGTTAATATTTGTATAGGAATAGGTGAGTCTGCTGAGGTAAACCAGAGGCCGAGGAAAATAATATTATTCCTGAATAATAATGGGATAGTTTTTCTACCCATAAACAATAAATTTTTGTGGTTAGAGCACTATTCGTATTAGTATAATGTATTCCCAACACTAAAAACCAATCTAAATCTACTTTATGGCCTGGAATTAGCATAATAGTAAAGTGTTAATGTCTTTGAACCGACAGCCATATTGTGTGGGTCACTAAGAGACGGTTTACAGAGAAATATTGTTTTAGAAACGACCCAAAGTGTTAAAACTCTTTTTTATTCCGCTTCAAAAATACATGGTAAATTAATTAGAAGCTTTTAAATCTACTAGTTTAACTGTTACGTACAATTCAAATTAACCCAAAAAATAAATTACAAAAGCGCTAAATTAATGAGCGCCTTCGAAGCTAGAATTCCCGACGCGATAAATCCTATAAATTCACTTCTTATATGGAAATTATAAATTATAAATACATATCTGCCAGTTGCTAATGAGCCAATTCGTTTGTTCGGAATATCGGAATGCTCGACTGCCCTTATCTGGTTAATTAATCTACATATCAAGAATAAACCGAGAAAAATAACGTACCTGACCTGGTTTAATGTATACCTACAGTGCGCACCGAGTTACTATAAATTATTTTACGCGAAAAATAGCGTATTTATACGCTTGCATGCGCGGCTTAAGAACGTTTGTATGAAATGAAATTCTTCATTGAAGTACAATGTCATTGTCACGATAAATAACACGCCTTCTATAAATATTAACAGGCAGTACCGTTTCGCGAAGGCTCTCTCGAGCCTATTCAAGTGCGGTTTTATCTGTAATTTTTCCCGGCCGATAGAAAAGTGATTCTCTATTGCCATTGTAACGCTCCGGCAAAAAATCCGAAAACAATGCGCTGTTTGACCGAAGCAAATATTTAAAAGCACGAGATGCGTCTGTGCTAGTGAATAGATAATTAGCAAGGAAGTGAGCGTGCCATATTGTCGATAAAAAAAAAACAACGCGTCGCATAAAAATTATACTTTTCCACTATTTCATTTCACAATGAAGTACGATATAAAACGTTGGGAATTTTAGATAAATGAGCCGATACAAAAGCGATACGTTCATTAAACAAGATTAAACTTAATGGTTCGAAAAGTACTCGGAAAATGGAAATATAATGAAAATTTATGAAATATTCATTTCATTTGTTTTTGATACTAATAATAAAATATTTATAATACTGCTCAAACGCTAAAATGATTATTTTAAAATTAATCGAATCTACAATCTATTAGAGAGAATGATACTAAATTTGTTATATATTACCCTCGAATAATTGTAAGAAATACTATCCAAAACTGTATAAACAATCGTTTTATTGATAAACACTTATCCACAATTCGAGCAGAAGCTTATGCAAATATTTGTACTCTTCTTTCAACAGTAGGAATAATATTGAGACATTGACCGTAATCCTCGTCTTTTTCAAGTGCTGGCGCATTTCACTAAAAACGTGGGCACTAATCTTCTTAATAATTATAATAAAACAGCAATAATAAAGAATCTTATAAGGCTAATTGACATCAAACGAGGCATGTGATATGCATATTTTAATATTTAAACCGAACCAATGGAAAGAATAGAGTACAATGGAAACGTAGTCGTACGTTTCTGATTTTTTTCATGCGTTTACAATCGGATTATGAAATAATTTCGTATTACATCCATCATCCGATTATCGAAATAGAATATTGATTCAACTTGCAGATATTTGTCAGCACTTATTTTGATTGAAATCGATAATGCAATTCCAACAGATCATATTTCAAGACAATATCCGACCTTCTGAAACTATTTTTTAATATCATTCATATTTTATCTCAAATACAAGGTTGGAGTGGATATTTATTGGAACCATAATCGAGTCTTTAACCGAATTTCCGTCATTATCGCATGTAATAGATTAAAAATATTTAAAATCTGTGTCGCACTTCCTCAATCGTGCGGCTTTTCAGCGGACGATTACCTGAAAGTAACGCGCGATTTCAGCGAATTTATAAAATTTATAACATAGATAATTATTTCCAAGCTCAACAACAGGATACGTTAATTATTGTAACACGAAATCCAAATATTTATTTTTCGTAATTTCCACTTATTAATTATAATAGCATCCTGCCCGTTACATAACTTGCTCTTTACGGAATAATTCTGGCCAATTTACACTGATTCCACTCCTACAGAAGATGGGCCGTTCAAATTTAAAACATAAACACATTCTCGACTTGAAGCGGTCGTGTTAATTTGCATAAGACGTCGGAGATCTGTCACAAAAAAATACCCAACTGACCACGTTACGTAATTTCGTGAAGTTTTAACGTAAATGTTGACAATGAAAACAGAATGGAGTGAAAAATAACCGGTTGGCGCCAGAGAATGTGCTTGCGAAGCCGTAAAAACAGAATAAATTACCAAAGAAATGTCGGTTTTTCATTAATTAACTAACAAATAGTTGATTTACCTATCTTTATCAACAAAAGTTTAATAAAGTTACAATGCAAATAGGTACAGTATAATCCGAGTCTCAAGATTCTTATCTACAATTATTTACAAATTAATAATGATGCCCGACATGAAGAATTTATTACCAATGAACGTGTAATTAGGTATGCACGATATTTTTTTATCTTGTTCTCTTCGTTAGCGCTGTTGGTTGATGTACTTAACATTCATTTTTTATTAGAGTCAATTTGATCGATTCCTATCGAGGCAAAATTGTTTTGTCAACAAAGACAAAAAACGCACCGAAACTTTACGTAACTTTCATCCGAAGAGCATTCTTGACCTCGCGAGCGACAAGCAAACGCGAAATTTTAATTCAACTTTTAATTGCTAAGTTGAAATGATCAAAAATTTAGAGGCGTTTTCATATGTTTCGGGCCCTCGGGCACCGGTTACGCGGAGGTCATGATATTAAAACGCCCACGCTCGCGAAGAACCAAGTTCGTTTAATTAAAATTCTGACTAGATTAGTTAAATTTTCATACATAATTATACAAGAAAAAATTGATTGGTTAAAACTGAAGATTCATTAAACCTACACAAGATAGATGCAATAAAATGAATACAATCTCACACAATTCCATATTATTCAAGAGGAAATGCATTTTTTTGCAAAAATATTGAGTAATTTTATAATAAATAACATATAATTTATTACTGATTAGGTGCGATAAAGTAAACATCGTTTAGCCTTAAAATAATACACGGTGCATTATAAAATTAGTCACATTTGTCATGTGGAAAATATTCAAAGCGTAATCGCAATTTGTCGTTGCAATGTAATTAGTAGTGAGATCATTTTTCGATTTGTGCATTTAAACGAAGGCCGATTTTTACCTGTCGATACCGCGGGCTGTACGAACACAATCGTCGCCTTTAACTAGCGGTTGACATTGATGGATCATTTTTCGAACGCTACTCGTTCGTATTTGTGCAAAACGCCGGGTTTCGCTCGTACATTATTAGATAACCCTCATCTTTATTCATACGAACGATTCTGTTAATATGTTGTGCAAACACCAGCGGCTCTGTTTCGATACCTATCGACCAAAATTTAGTGCAAATCGATAAGTGGAAACCCGACACGATAACAGTAGGAAGTTTTTATTTAAAAAATGCGCTTTATTACACTGTCTAGAAATTTGCTCGATTTGTTGTAATTAATTTGTGCTCTTGTAGATTTAATTCATAAATTGAGATATGTGTCTTCTTGTCGTCTCTTCTCTATGAATTATTTATAACCCGTGTCAACGATATCGAATAATTCATATTGAAGCCGGAATTCGAAAACGTAATACGCCTGCATGCACACCGACATTCCGGTCTCGAATGCGAGGAGTGCAAGTGAACGAATTTCGAGATTCTATACGGGCCAATTCAATCGTGTTGGATTGATTGGAGTTTTTGAAAGTTGTTTTTTTTTTATTGAAGCAATCTATTTTTTGTAATTAGGTCGATATAAATAAGCCGCTTTGTAAAAGGGGATTTGTCGTGTTTTTGTTCATTATATCAATGTATAATTAATGGCAGACATAATGTATAATTGCCTTTTTTAGATTAGGTAAGCTCTATAAAAATGTGGTTATCACGAAACTCCAAATTTGTAAAATGGATTAAATTAAAAAAACATTTTCCGTCGGCTTCTTTAATCAACCTATTATTCTATATAATTAATTGTATCTACTATTAAGCGTTTTATTAAAGAATTGCGTGTTGTATTAAGTAGTATTTTACGTGGGTAGTCCGTTGAAAATATATCAAATGTTACTTTGTAATATACAATATAAATGCGCGTTTTCTAAAAATGTTTGAAAATAACCGGAATAAATTCATCAACATTTATAGGTATTGATTTATGGTCCCTATCAAAATTTTATCAATGTAAGGCGATACGATTTTAATTTGTAACGATGCCCAAGACATTCCACGAGTGAAAAGGTGAAAGTTCATGTATTTTTCGCACTACAATCCGAGGAATGTCTACCTAATTCGAACGGGCGTGGGATGGGCGACATCTCCATACCTACTAATAATTTCATATGTAGTCGCTCGACCCGTGCATTGAAATTTTAATCCGTCGTAATGGTATTCGAATGTCACGATCGATCAAATCTCCGCCAAACTGCAAAAACCGATCTTACTGTGCGCTTTAAATAACGCAAATGGATATAAATCCGATCCCGATGCCACGTTTGATCGCTGCACAACGGTTTCTTCACAGTAAATTATTCTAAGCTACCAGTTACGAAACGTATTATTCCTAAAACAGGCGCCGATGTTGTGTTATTGTAACCAAATATGGACGACGAAAAGTAAAAAAAAAACTGACAAGTAGAACGAAGCCGGATGAATCGATTGTATAACTCGCTTTACAATATTCGAACTCATGTCTGTACGTCGGGTAATCAATGTAAACACGAAAAAAAATTAACATGACATATCGGACTTTTGTATCTCGTTGGCCGGTTATTATTTATCTGAGCGTAAACTCGATAGATAAAATTAATCGCTTAGATTTTTTTTTGTATCCCAATCGATTTTCTCTTCTCTAATTACTTACACAAACAAAAAGTTCGCGTAGTTCCCATACAACATACTACGATATTTCTCAACTAACTCAGCATTCCTCGACTCTTCCAGTGGTTTCGAATTACATTTTTTCCAACCAGTTTCTCGTCGAGTCGATCTTTCCGAACTTCAGCCGGCGTTAAGTCCGCGAAACCGTCAACAATGCCGTTTTTGCGCGTAATTGCGACATCGGGCGCTGCTCGAAAGACGGAAAAAGCCGTTTAGCTCGGCTCAATTGCAGCAATCAAAGATTTAGCGTGACGCCCAGCGCGAAATTTAAATTGCCGCGTTCGAATCGAAAATTGCCGGGCAGCGGGTTATTAAAAATAAAACAACCCCGTTCTCGGGTATCACTCGAAAGTGCAGGTAAAACGAGAATTTAGTTGCTGGTTAAAAAAATTGCCAACAATTTGTGCTGTATAAAAATTGTAATGAATTAGCAGTTGTGAATTAGCTCTTTATAGCTTTAATTGATTCAATTGGCATACCTTAACATGACGAAGTTCTAATAATATCAAATTTATTAACGCTGTCGTGTTTTCCTATTAATAATTAAGAGATTCGTTGATAATTAATATAACGGTTTTTTTGAGTTCTAAGATTAAAAATCTGTTTCAATAAATAACAATGAGTGACAAATATTTGCGAAAAAACAAGGAAATTATTTTTTTGCACTCATAAATCTATGTTATTGTTTAATAACGTGTCTACGTGAATATTTCCAAAAAGGAAGCAATTATTTATGCCAAAAAATATTCCTAGGTAATATAATTGCATATAATCATAAAAATTAACAATTTTGCCTTATTAAAAAGCAATTATGTAACTTTTTTTTTGTTCGCTAAATTACATATCAATTACCATTCAACGCTCTGATACTAATTATTGTGGACTGAAATTCGGTGTTTGTAGGCACGTACCTATTTGTATTTATACATATTTCTAAAGTTAATTAATGGGTCTATAAACTTGTAAGGTCAAATTTCGTTCCACGACGTTAAGCCCGCCTGGTAATTGTTTCCAATGACAAAACGCATAAAAATAAATCGTACGCATAATTTATAAATTCGAATCCTTTCGCCGTGCGTGCGAATTCCACCCTCAATTCATCTGATCGAAAACCGTCTACTAAGTGATTGAAATGTAGCAAACGAAATAAAAACGTAAAGCGTCGACCGTAACTCGATATACATAATGCATCAGAGAATCTCTCCAAACCCATAAAAATAACTTAATCGATATATTCACCTTGGACATTAAAAAAAATGGAAACTGCTCCGATAGTCTTACTACTATAGGAAGACGTTTCAACCGACTCTAAAATTTACGAGTTTGTTCTTGACACGAAGAAGGAAATGATATTTCGTTGATGTCCGCAACATGATACTTTTTCAGCACGACCGGCTGGATACTGGATGGATCAACAGAGCTCGACTAATGCCCTATGCTGTCGCATAGTCGTTATCAATTAATTATACCACTCCACGGGCGGAGATGGACGGGCACTGTGACAAAAAAACACTGAAATTTATTTTAATTAAGAGAAAATAGAAATTTATGAAACAATTATCTCACGGGCAACGCGAGATTTCTGAGAGAATATTAATTGCTTCAAGAGAACGAGCCTAAGTACTTACAGTATACTGGATAACCTGAAAATATGCTCAATAATCTACTGTTTTCTACCGCAAATTATTAAAAATAATTTATTTAGATCAAGCAGCTTTCTAGCTCAGAAGTAGAATTATTTCTACAACACTTCTAATAATTTCAGTTTTGAAATAAGCAAATGCTTCAATTATATGGTTCACTGCAAATTTACAAAGGAAGATTTAATTGCACGAATAATTCAGTACAGTAATATAATCCACATTGTTTTTCTCCAACTGGTGGTACGCTAATGATGATCAGCGATAAGCCGAAGAGAGATATAGAGGAATCCCTCTATTCCTGGTATCTAACTGCATCCTAGTTATTATCTATGACATAAATCTGCATCAGTCGCTTTTGATGCGGATATTAAGCGAGACTTTGTCTGTTCTATCGAACGCTTTTGAAATTCCTTTTTTTTTAAAGATCGCTTATCAAGAAATCAGATATGTCATGAATCATTGCAGTTTACGTGGAATAATCAACGGAAGGAATTAAAGCATATTGGTATAACCTAAATTATACGATAAAATAACCATAATACCTACATATTTCTTTAAGTATCTGCATTATTTACGACGATGTGCGAGCATCAGTTTATTCAAGACAAGTGTTTTTTTACATAACACATCCGACATTTCCGTCTCGTTTGAACTCACATGCACGACATTCGCGAGAAGAAAAATGTAACATAATCAATTCTAATCTCTCCGCATAATCCTCGCTAATGTAATATGCTTTCAAAGGCACCGTACCACAATTAATCTCGATGACCTCGACAACGATGACACTCTATTAATGAATGACCAGATACACAAGTTATGCCAATGAAACTCGCGCATAATGTCTACTAATCGACTGTAAAAAATTGCCAAAGAATTTTCGAGCTTGTTAAAAAAATTTACAACAAACATAAATTTCGCTGGTATTAAAAGAGTCGACAGGCGTTATTAAAATTTTTGTTGTATCCATAAGTTTTGATTTATAAATAGGTGTAGCCAAGGTACCTTCTGGAAATTTTGAGCTTAAACTAAATTCTATCCACTATCGCATTCGATAAAAGTTAAGTTGCTCTATAGAAATGCCGAGAAATTTAATACAGTCTCCCTGAAATTCATCTATAAATTAAATTGTTGATCGAACCGCCTTGATTAGATGACGCACGATTTGCATATAATCCTATAGTATAATTTAATCTGATATTGAGTATCTGCAGTTTCCCCCTAAATATAATTTTAGCCAGAATATAATCCTGTTTAATTAAGTATACGAATGAAAAGGAAAAGGCTCACGCCATTGTAGATTAGAGATGTGAAATATGTAACTGCATCCTTAAACAGCAACTTAAATGCAACTTAAAAAATTGTCATTTGTCTTATACTGAGGAAAACTCAAGTTCATAGGAATGAATATTTGTTTGTTTAACTTGCAAATTATAACCGAAGAGGTAATTAGATGCCAATGTGTAAATTGCAATTACACAACTTTACCTAATGATATGCGTAACGTTTATTTTACAATCTCGTAGTCTAGACGTACAGAGCTGTATTAAAAAGCATTTTATTGCAGTTTTTTTTCGAAAGGGATTGCAAAATTATTCTTTTTCAGTGACAGTGTATCTTTGTGTTTATTTCAAATTAAAGTGCGCATTGAATTGAATGAATTTGGAGACACCGAAAATACTAACTGCAACGGTTTCATGCGACGCATTTTGTCGTTGCATAATTTAGGTAATTCCTCGACGGAAAATAGGTGGAAATACCTCCTGAAACGCGATATATCCTTTAGAAAGTCGCTTTTCGCCCGATGTATTATTTAAGCGAGTGTTTGTACGGTAAAGTGACTGTCGGTTTAGATATACATGTACATTTTCGTGTCGTCTCGATTACGAGACGAAATTTTATTCAATTTTGCCTAGGGAAAAGTAAAAAAACTTCACCGAATTCAACCGGCTCCTGAAAAACCTACGGCATTAAAATGCAATAACGAATTATTCAACCTGCATGCGTGCTATTTCGAACTTTATTGCCACTTAAAAAAACTACAGATGCATTTTCAATGGCGTAATTATGATAATTTTTACGCGTGACACGAAATATAAATTCAGGAATATTATTTCTGTAGAACAGCTCCAAAATGTTGAACTTTTCGGAGTTAATGGAAACGTTATCGTATACCTACCGAATTTATTAATGTTAAATAACCCACATTTCATCTTCTCGAAACCTAAGGGGCTTTTGTCTCAGGTAATTTTCGTAATTATCCGGACCGTTTTGTGACACTAATTGGATGTGTGACATTGTACAGCATCTATTTTAATGAAGGCTGTAAGGTGATACTTCTTCGAATTATTAGATTTAATAATTCATGTAGGAGTAGGAGAGAGAATCGGAATTAGAAGGAAAGCAACACGAATACCTTAGAGTATTTTTTTATAATTAAATCCAATATTCTAGGCCAAACAGTTCCTACAGCCCTAATTAATGTTACACAGACACGCTGATTAATTTTTAATTGGTTCCAACGTGCTTTTAAATAGGTGGGTATTGTGATTAATTAGCGCTGATTGCAAATTGGAAAAAAGCTGTTAGGTTTTGGTGTGGTCGCTAATTAGACGTTCTTTGTATTATTTTAGCTGGTGTGATTTATTTCAGCGGATAAAATTGTAGCGGATCCGATAAAAATACCGCGAAATGAATCCTTCGCTAATGTCAAGGCTATAAAGCGGTATTTTATTTTTATCAATTCTGCTGAAAATGATAAAACTTTTGAAGGAAATTCGCAATTCAATTCCCTATTAATGAGATAAATTTTTATGAATATCGCTGATTTTTAATACATGGGTAAATTTTTTAAATGATCTAGAAGACAAACAAAACTAATTTCTAAACTTCTAATTAGATGGTGGTGTAATTTAAAATACTGCACAAAGCAGGCACGGCCGATTAGCCGCAGGATAGGACAACTAATTTATGAAAGTAAAAGCTTGTAAGTACTTCAAAAGGATTTTTTGTACTTACTCAAGACTTTTCATTATAAAATATTAAGCTAATTTATGAGGATAATTTCCACTCTTGTAATCCAGTTTCTTTCTAATAAAATTTTGTTAATCATGCACGTATAGTAAATAAATTTAATCGAAGTATGATTTACACAAAAAAAAGATTATTTTCGACAATCGAAGGCAATCGTCCAATGCACGAAGCCACTCAACATCCGCATTCTGCAGAGATCACATAAGCATGCACACATGCACATCTTCCTGTATGCAACGAATTCCAGGGGCGTATTTGTTTACCCTTTAAGAGCCGAGTGATGCGGAAATTTGCAGATGCAAAATAAATTCCCTGCAAATCAACGGCATCGACAACACAATGCCGCTGTATAGATTTATTTTTCGCCCCAATAAATAATCGTTCGATTAACATAAACGTATTTCGGCCAGTTATGTTCGGTTTAATTTGTAATTGTAATTTTTTTTATTGCGATTCGTCACGAAAAAACCGGATCAATTAAGTCCGGACGCGTTGCGTCGGGAATAAATTTCCCGCCCCGCTCCCAATATTCCGGTCGAAGTGTCAAGTTGATTATTTAATTTGGCATTCGGTCGTTGCGAGGTATTAATGAGATCGCGTGGATAATTCCGAAAATAATAAAAAAGGCAGTTAAATGTGTCAAAATTCGTTAAATTTAGAAGGATATTTGCTTGGTTTTTAATTTACTGGCAATTTATTCCTGCTTCGCTATAAGGATTTTTGTAATGTAAAAAATAATTATTTAATAAAGTAGGTGTATCTGCCACTGTTGGATTTTTTCGTTTTTGGTCTAATTGAAGCGCGCGTGGACGTTTTGTTAATTCATTTTCCCGGTGCAAGCCCCTTTGGTGCAAAAAGGAAATTATAAATCGCCGCATGACAGTGTGAATCAATGATGTCCCGCTCGAAAGACCACCTTTGATACCGGCAAATTCGCTATTTGAACAACGAACGGTTAATTCAATCGAACAATATCGTACAAATGGAAATAATTAATTGTATAATTTGTTAATTCCTACGAAACGGCAGGTTTAAAAGCATTTTCTAAATAAACGGGCACGAGCAGAAAAGAGTTAATAGCGACAAGGCGTCGGTGTGTTTGTTGTGCTAACAATAACTGGAATTGTTGTCCAAATATACATCGTAGCATATTGAATCATTTCAAAAATAAACTCTTCGGAAGATCGAGGCAAAAAACAATAAGATTTATTATAAAATTAAGTGAACGTTTATTTAGGATGCAGGTAATTAAGCTAAACGTTTGAGTCAATGTACCAACTACCTGGCGTTTATTTGGAGGAGCGAGTAGACCAGAAAGCTTTTAACGAAAGATCAACACACCAAACAAAGAACGCCAAAAATTCGACGAAAAAGAAACGCTAATTTTAACTCATATTTCTCAATTAATTACCGGAGTCATTACCACAGCAATCTTAATCGCACAATACAGAGCGAGATCGATTATTTTTCTAATTAAAAATAAACCCATTCGTTCGTATGCACACCTCAATTATAAACCGCTAACGCTCATTTCGGGATTAAAAAAAGCGAACGATCGAATCGTTTCCTCTTCGCGTAATTCGTTCGACACAAAAAAGCACAATAGCACTTTTTTCGCGCGACATTACAGGCGTTTACACGCTGCGTTAAGCCCAACAGACAACCAATAAGGATTAAAATCGCATTTTAATTATGCTTGAATGTATCGACGAAAATTCGACCACCACAAACAAAATTCTACAATTATACTATTATTACACTTCAAGACATGTTTGCCAAGCAAGCCGTATTATTCCTATGAACTTCAAAAAAAGAAGGGCGAAGAGTATTTTATGCAGTAGGTTTTATAAAAAAATTGAGCTTAAGCCAAATTGCGAACGGTGACGTGGTGCAACGTTAATTTCCGATCTTTAAATACGGCCACTGACTAATTAAGAATTTTATATCTAAAAATAGCGAAAGAGCGAGCGAACTCCGAGGCACTTCTAATGACGCTGATGAATAGCATTTCTCAATAAATTAACGATCGACGGTGGAAAAACTCGACCGATTCGTGAGGAATCTCGAAGAATGCTCGTATGTGGGCCGGGATCGTTGAGTGAGGTAATTTGTTAATTTTATAATTAGTGGTGAACTAACGAGGCGGCTCGTGTGAAATAATTGCTATAATATCTCTAAAACGAATTGCTCGAGAAAATGTTTGTGAAACAAATGAAAACAAACCTATTAAAGTGGACTTTTAAATATTTCCCGATAGTCTGTCGATTTCGGTACTAATTAAAAGTTAACAAACAACTTGTATTCTCATTCTCGAGCGGATAATTTCGAAAGGTTCATCAAGTAAATTGCGTTTTGGAGTTTTCGATATAAACAAACTGGCAATATTTTATTAATATACATTGCACACTATTTACGATACGTTTATTAAGTGGGCGATGTACGTAAGTATAATACGTATTTCGTTGCAGGTAGGAAGTATGATGTTAGTAGAAAACTATGCGGGAAATCTGGCTGGTTTTATAGGATGTAATTTTGTATAACCCAAATATTAGACAAATTCAACAGGTTGGAGTTAAAAATATTTAGCTTATTGTTGCTAACATTTAATAGCAGACTAAAAATAAAAATTTTTTATTATGCTATACCGAATTTTGTTTATTTGTATAAGGATAATAATATGGGCTTATTAAATATGCTTATCTGATAAAAACAAACGTTTAAAATTTCAATGAAATATTTGCAGGAAGTTCTATGAAGGCTTCCTTTAGGATGATTTAATTATAACACGAAACTTACCAAAGGGGTTCGTATTTCTACTGCTTTATAGGCAGAGAATACTCCTGTTGTAACTGAAATTTTCCGAATTAGGTAACACTTGTTTCTTCGCGGTACCTACTTGCAAATTATTTTTGCGTTTTACACCACACCCTTAACACCTATAAAATGAGGCACAATATAAAATATTAAAAAAATCTTATCTAGATTTGTCAACAAAATGCCTATTATAAAATGTTATCACGACACAGTAAAATATCTTCAGGTGGGCGTTCGGAGTAAATTTATATAAACGATTTATTTAGACCTTGATGATAAGGTTTATTGGTTTCATGGTTCAATTCTGATATAATTTTTTTTGTTTCGCACTTAACAATTTTTTGTAACCAAGATAACTTTTATTGAGCAACGTTTTTCCTCTTTCGTATTTACACAAAGCATTATTCGATTTCATCAAAACCTAACTGTACATTTCCAGTATGCTCTCACATAATGGATTCGCCCTTAATGTATATCTACTCATGTTTATTCAACATTAATCTTTTTATCTAATCTGGAAATACAAACATAATACTACATTTCCGTACATGAATCTCCTATTTGTTCGAACTCGAAACGCACAAAATTTAGCCATCCAAAACGTACAAATTAATCAAACAATATAATAACTAATACGAGTTGTATGCAAAAAGTACCTACTTAAAATTATCAGAATTACCCTGTATAAGTAGTTAATATTTTTTCTTGTTCCTTGATCTGTCAATCAGAGCAGAAAATTACATAATAGCCCTCCGGGCACTGGCAAATCTGACCATAAATCAGAGTTCCAATGATTGTCGAGGTTGAATTCGAAAATAAAGCGAAACGACAATTATTAAAAAGGCACAAGCGATTGATCTCAGCCGCCTGCCGCAATAACCTAGCATTTGAATAAAATATTCTTTCCGCGAATTTATCGGGGCACCCGTGCGGATTTTCGATACAAATGGAAGTCACTGCGTTCAGTAATTGAATGATGATAATGTGACTGTAATGTTAAATGTAGGTATCTACTTTACGCGACACACATCTTGTAACACAAATTCAATTATACGAAGGTGTATAATTCATCATTATAATTCGTGTATCGAACTGTAATTAGAGAATCACTTTAATACGAAATTTAATGCAAATTAAATTCATATCTACTAATTAATAATTGGATTAATTCGTAAATAGAATTGTTTTTAGTAATTGCTCGGGAAATTCCCAAAATAAGTGCTTAATTAATTAATAGTTGCAATTCCGTCAAATAAACACGATGTAAATTGCGTTTTGTTATGTCCATTGCAGATTACTTAATTCGAATGAATCGACCTTCGTACTTGGCGAATTTGAACAAATAGCTGCAGTGAATGAATTAAGTTTGTGCTGGTACTTTTAGCACGTCACAATAATAATCGAGTCATAAAAAGCGAAAAGTAAATTAGGTTCTATTGTTGTGTAACGTGCGTTACATAAAGGTTGTTTTGATTAAGCGATTAGGTGCAATCAGATTTTAACGGATGATTTGCGTTCTGATTTTTTACGGTGCAATTTTGAAGTTTCCAGGCATTAATTTCATCCTCTCATTGACAGTAAAAAAGCAGCTTTTCTTCTTTTTTATTGTATTCTTTGTGTTAACTGACTCGTTTCTTGCTTTATGCGAATATAAAAATTTATACGTAAACTTGAAACGATCGTGCATTTTGTTCCAGGAAAATCCAGAGAGCACGTATTCGAAAACATAATTCATCCCGGGGCGGTATGCTTTCAAGGCACAAATATCGTACTTTTAGATGTAAATGTTATTTTTTTTCGTTATAAAAAAGGTTCGAAAAATATGAGGTTACTTAGATGAATTTACAGCAGGAAAAAAAAACACTCCAGAAATTATTTAACGCTGTTTTGATATCGAATCTTGTCTCATTTCGAAATTGATTTTTCAGCACAAAATTCGCTGGAATTTGCGCGATTTTAGACACAATTTTTCTTCCAACAAAATTTACAACTGTAAATATTTGCTAAAAATGGTTTTATATTTAAGCTATGCGAGGAATTTAGCGTGTAAACTATATTATGTTGCTGAACGGACATTTTTACGATTTCGGATATTTACTGTACACTATATTAGTGTAATTTTATTGAACAAAAAAATGCAAGCACTTTATTTTTAGATATTATTAAATCATTAAAGGAATGTACTGTATCTACATCAGTTACCTACATACAATTTAATATTGCAATATGAAGGTACATTCATTGGATCCTTTATGGATCCTTCACACGTACAACATTTTTGTATCTACATCTATTTGCACCTCTTCGTCGAGGCAGCATAAATCATTCGATTTTCCAGCGCAGACGTTATCAAAATTGATTGTAAATTATTATCAATTATTCAGATGCTGGCAGCAGGAATGGTGAGTACGAACATTAATGAAACGGACAGTTCTTTTAACAAGGTCAACTATACGGGTGTCATCTCTCTAATGTCAAGTCTAGCCGAATATGATCGATACGAGGTGATCGTATAATCTATTATAATCGCTACATATAGTCTCTTTGTAATATAGTTATTCAATACATCAGATGTAATTAATAGCAGTTTAAAAATGAACTAAATACATATGTAATTGATAGCTATAGATAACGATCAATATACAAGTGTATTTTTCAATACACCTAGTATTAGTAGAAAGTTTGTGAAATATTTCTTACAAAACGATTGAAGATAGTTACAATTTTTGAATTCTCAATAAATTACTCTGTCTACGTAAAAACTAAGGAAGTCAAGGAAGCATCAGAGTTTATTAGACAAGAAAATAAGTTTCAAATCGAATAAATCAACGCGTAACGGGTTAAAAGAGACGATTTAGATAAATCAACAAGTAGTTGAAAGATTCCTCAATAATAATCGTATCGTACGCAATTACATTAATTTTAATGATAGGTTGTCAGGCTGTAATTACGTACTTGCAAATTTGTAATACCATTGTAATGATCCCGACGTGAGTTGATCTAATAAGTAGGTACTTAATCGAAAAAGTGTAGGTTTTACATCAAATACCATGTTGTTGCAAAAGTGAAAGTAAAAGCATTTCTTACTGTTTGTGTTGCTTCATTAAATTTCGCAGGAAAAACCGTTGTTGACTAATTAAAATAGCATAGATTACGGTTGAAGATGTGTCAGGATGTAAATATACACATTTATAGTTTACTGTGCATTGTGCTATTCTGGCGAAAAATTACTAAATATTCTACGAATTGATTACAATATCCTACATGTATAGCGAATACAGCGAAATAATAAAAATTTGCAACTTCAAACTCATCCTGCTCTTTCAAATTAATAGTCCTGGAATTTTTGTTCACAATTGGATGCTCTAATTGCGTATTACCAAATATTTTTCTCACCTGTCTGGTTCTTATCTAAAAGTTTAAACTTTACCAGAAACTAATAAAGGAACAAATCTTCATACAAAGATAAGGACTTAAATGCAAATACACAAAAAACCGTACTTACACATTTTTCACATTATAAACAACCAAATTGTAAATAGAATTACAACAAGAAATAATAAATTTTAATGGTAAATATAAAAAGTCGTTTGTTCAAGTGCTTCATCGAGTATAATTCATTGTTAATTTTAAACTGATGTAATAGTCGCGAATTTAACTGCTTCATAAAGGTAATTTTTCTAAATTCCTTCACCGATTTGTCACGTTCCGTCCACGTTTCACCTATCGTTATTGATTGTCTCTATCCAAATGCCAAAACGATAAATTATAAATATACCGTTCTTTTCGAAACGGCTGATGTCAGAATATTAAGGCACTCAGATTTACTCTTTATGGCTTTTTGGAATTGAGCAATAGCAATAAATGCAAATTAATGTATCCTATTATTTAGTTTTTGCATATAGTATAATCGACACTTAAATTTTCGAATTGTATTCCATTTTACGTAATTTGCGTATTTAACTATTTAATTGTAATTAAGTATTTATTTGTATTTTAAATTAGTTTTGTATATCAATTTACAATGATAACATTAAATTTTTACTACATGTATTACAAATTGAATTATCTACTGAATTATTAGAAGAATCAGCTGATAAATAGTACTAAAATTTAAATTAAAAATATTTTTTAGTACACAAAATTACGCATTTCGTTTATCTTATCTCTAAACTAATTTTAAAACAACCTGACATATCCTTCAGTTTACCTTAACATTACCAATTTCATCAGAGCGAACTCATAAAAGTTAAGAAATGTTGTTTTACCGTGTTTATAAAATTACTACACCGTGTATTTGTTATTATTATAACGGTCTAGTTTAATTGGGTACTTTTTAAATTGACCATTCTTCGTTAAAACGCGTCATTTCTAAATTAAAGGGGCGCTTTATCTGTTGATATTTCGAATTTTTAAGGAAGTTTATCTTCTTCTTTATAGTGCGGTTTCGCAATTTAATTTCGGCTTTGAAGAAATTAGCATATTTTAAATGTCTTTATACTAGTTTATATGCAAAATATTCTTGGATAATTTCGCTCTTTCCATTTTTATTTACTCGATTAATGGCTATCATAATAAGATATTTTAATCGATTTAATTAGAAAATTAACATACCTAACCACTAAAAAAATAAAAAAAGTAGGTATCTCAAAATATTTTATTGTTGAGTTTTAATTTCATTGATAAGGGATGAATATATATTTTTTTCGCAAACTTTTGCGCATGTTGTTGATACAGCATCGTGTTACAAATTTCGTACAGTTAGCAAGTTTTGATTAATAAAGTGCTAACCTAAGTAACGCTAATGCTACAAATTGAATTAAACTCGTACTTTGCAGGTGTTCATTTGCAATGCCACAAAAAATCCACCATAGGCGAATTATTGCGCTCATATTTTATGCAACGAGTAATAGAACGGTATTTATAAAACTCGCGAAATAATAAAGGGACGCGAAAATAAAGGCCGGTGCGCGCGAGAATGATTTTATCAGCCGTTATGTTGACAAACCGAATTTTGGCAAAACAAAATACGATTGCTAAAAATAAAAACTTACGTGTTTGATTAGAAGCGAGCGTAAACCCAAGCAGGAATAAAATCGCCTTCATCTCGATTTATTCGTATCGAAAACGCACGCGAATAATCCTTTTTTTTTAGAGATAGCACCGGATCGACTTATCAGTTGAATCGGCCGCTGACAGTTTCACACCAAACATTATCGAAAATAAAACGCCGATTTGTAGGTTATGTGGGCAATACGTTCACGGAGCGATCACCACGCGCATTACAGTAACAGAGCGCTAACGATCACCGACTAACTTTAGTTTACTTAACTACAATCGGCTAAGCCAGCGCGAAGTTAAGCCGGTCGAGCGCACAGCGTGCGTGTGTGATTCCAAGAGGAGAGTACGAACCGATATGAGGAATTGGTTGCATAGCTCGTAAGGCGCTACCGCTAAGGAAATAAATAGGTGCGGTATTTTCAGAGCTTTTATTATGATTGCTCCTATGCGGCGTATTTTCTAAATTGTATACAACCACTTTCATGTAGATTATGATTGCATAGACGGCGCAACAACACAAACAATTCTAATCAAATATATCAAAGACCCAAGTTCATACGAAACCCTAAAGAATTTTTACCCGGTTCCAAAACAATCAAAACAATTACCACCAAATTCTCATCTGGAAAGATATCAAGCATCAAGATATTGGTTCTTGATGGAGATAATAACTTGAGCTGCTATATTCGAAGTGAATTTCCCGAACGCCAATGCCGATAGGCGTTAATGAAATTCGTACGATTTTGAGGCATGCAATATCGCTAAAATGCAGAGCAGCGAAAATTGTTGCACGTCTTCCATCGAGGATATACCTGTGGAAGTAATTAATTAAAGATCGAGTGCTTGCAATGGTAATGCTTGTCGAACTGTGCTGGATTTTAACGAGGAATTTAACTGCACGCCAAGGGCACATAATAGTTCGCCATAAATAAATATCCGGAATTTATGAGGTTCCGATTAAATTTTAATTAGCATAGTTTGCGTAATGAAAATATCGCGCTTAATATTGTATAATTTCGGGATTGCGAGTACAACGCTTCCCCAACAGCATGTCAGTTCGCGACAATTTAATTTTATTTTGACGTTTGTTTTGCTCGTCTCATTAAAAGCTCGAGATTAAGAACATGGACCGATACATCAGTGAAGAGAAAGCGCTCATAAGAGAAGCCATAGAGGAGAAGAAGCGATTTGCGTTACTTAAGCTCGAGAAAGCCAGGCATTTTAAACAAAGATGTCTATCGATCCAGGAATACTTCCGACGATTGGCGTGTTACAACAAAATACCATGCATCATGGAATTCGTCGGAAGATTGAAGAGTCCGACCATTAAGTTCCAGGTGGTAAGCAGCCTCCCGCTGCAACAATGCAAAATTGAGTGCTATTGGGCCGTAGACCCGCGAACTGAAGATCCTTACCAAAAAATGATATGGGACCACGACAGGACGTTTGATGAAACAACATTGATTGAAACTCTGAGGAACGATCTGCAATGGTTCGACGGCATCAGCGACGACCATCAATACCATTTAATGATGCAATTATTAAGCTTGTGCAGCAGCAGCGTTAGAAGAATGCTGTACCCACGGTTCCGTAAGGAACTCAGGGAGAATTGGACGAAACTAATGGCATACAGAGAAGAACGAATGTCTGTTTTCGAAACCAAAGAAATGGCACTTGATTCGGTGTATGTGGATCATACAGAAGAAGTTGAATACGATCCAAAACATCCCGCTACGATAGAACTAATGAAGCAGAGAAAGAAATGGTTGGACCTCTTTTTATACGCTCTTATAAAATCTTTTAACTATCTTAATTTTTCTTGCAAGGGCTGATACAATGAATGATTATAAAAAGGAAGTCATGGCGCCACCGCTAAAAGCTGAAAATAGAAGTAAAAGTTCGGGGAAATCGACGAAGACGAATTCAAGCATAAGAAGTACAATTACGGATTGTGACATCGATTTAATCCAACTCTTACCGATTTGGATAGTGAAGAATATACTGAGTTACTTCAGCAATATCGAATTGACCAACTTCAGCCTCGTTAACAATTACTGGCATTACGTGTGCGAAGACATCATAAAAGAGAGAAAAGCGAGAGAAAAGTTGACTCTAACGTTGGAAGCGTTGCGAGAAAAAATCAACCCTAAAATCTTCCAGAAATTAGCATCTCAGGAATCGACGGAAGCAAAAGGACAAGTCAAAAGGCAAAAGGACCATCCTCACTACGCGTACGCCGCCGTGGACAAGAGGCTGGTTCCCGAGAAGCTGAAGAACCTTTGCAACCACACTATTTTCCACGAGGATCAATATGCAACGAACGATGGGAGATTCGAGCCGTTCCCTAGAGTCATCAAAGCCAAAGCAGAGCTACCCAAGACTCAACCATGCGTTTTACAAGACATCGGCGTAAAGTTCCACATTGACGAAGACATGGAGGAGCAACAGTCGTTTGTGACTTACCCGTTAAGCAGCAGTCGGAGCGAAATAATCCATGGCGTCGATGACTTGACTTTAAACGAATGGTAAACTGTATTGAATATAAACTATACGGGTATCTATAAAGATTTTATAAACCGAAAGAAATTGGAAATACGTTTCCCTTGCAATAAAAATTAAACAAGTAGATCTTACCATATTCACTTTTAAGTTCTTTTTGAGATCTTGCATAAAAAAGGTACATTTTTTTGCAAATTCGCTTGAAAGCGAGACGTCTTCCATTTGGAACCCGCTGTGAACTTTTTTTATTTTTAATTTCAAAAAGGAACGCATAAAAAAGTTTCGTTATAAATTAGAGTTTGGGCCCAGAAAAGGAATAACACGTAGCCTTTCCGCGGAATTTCCATATCATTGCTTTCGGCGTGCTCTCGAGTATATGGAGTGTATAATTTGTATTCATCGAAATCAACCGGCTCTGAAGCCATTTTTCCTTCGTCCCGAAATACTTTCGAAGTAAAATTTATATCTGATACACTTCGAGGCGATCCTCAAAGTAGGTATAAGAAAAAAAAAAACAAAACCCATAAATATTTGCTTTTAAAAGCGTTTTTTTTATAAAGGAAGAAATATTTTATGGCCATTGATTGTAAATTTTTAGGCTAAATGTAGGTAATAATTTAATCTAACTTTTTGATAACTTAATATACAGAATTTGTGGAATTTTGGAATATTCCCGGTGGACTCTGTAGAGTTTTATCCGTTTCCGCAATTAAATTAGCAAAAAAAAATTCCAAAAGGAATATTAAACTCGGAGAAAAAGCGATTCGTAGACAAGAAAAATCCCTACATAAGGAAGCCGAAGCTGCCTAATATTTCTCGGAGATTTGCGAGATGAAACTTTTTAATTAATCGTACTTAGTCTCTTAATTCTAGTAATGGAAAAGACATTGGGAAAAGTTTCGCTTTCGCGAATTTCGTGATGACTTCGCCTTCTTACTAACTAATTATACTACAACTTTATTAATTACTCCATAGGATCGACGAACTGCAGTCTATTAAATAGCGGGTTAAGTGTCGGCGATTTTGCACCGCTGAGACAAGGAGTAATAAAGTAAACTGAGGTATTGCATTCGATTCTCGATCATTCCTGGTAGGCGCTCGCTTAAGGAATATTTTCTCTCTCGAAAAGGAAATGACAGTAATCATGAGGTGCTGCAAGAGGGCGAGCGAGGTCAATCGTGCTTTTAAGTTGCGATATTCATCTGTCCGACTTGTAATTTCTAATTTAATGTTATGCGAACGGCCGTTTCGGCTGGAGGAAAACGGGCATTTATGATTTATGCGTGCCGTATCGGCTCGAAATTAGAAAGTGTCCGCATAGGTAAGTGTTAGTTGATATATTGCAATGCTTAAATTACCGGGTTAATGAATTTAACCCTTGGTAATGTTCATTTTGATGCTCTCGCGAATGAATCGATTTTTAAACCTTTTAATACCGTAAATTCGCGAATTAAAGGCCTTTTAAACATCTGTTTGTTGCAACAAAGTGCATCGCATGCTAAGCTCATTATTCTAGTCTGATGGCTTTATTTGCATTTTCTGTATTCTCTGTTAGTCGTATGTTAAGTGTAATGAGCGTTTTGTGTTTCTGGATATCCTTAAGGCGGTATATAAATTTACGGGGTTTCGAGAGGAATAAGCTATTTTATGGCGGAGAGAGAAAGAACAATTAGGTTCAAAGGAAATTCGCGTTTCCAGCTTTCGGCTCGTTATTCTTTATTTATTTTGCGTAGCTCTACGTATACTTTACGAAATGAAATGCATACTAATTAGATACAAAACATTTTTTTGCAAATAAATCCTATATTAAAAAACCTTGCAGGTAACAAAGACAATCTTTCATATATACGATATATTTTGATAAGCGACAACTTGCAACTCCTTGTTAGTGCAAAGTAACCAGCGGTAATGAGAAAGGATTCAGCGAAACAATTCAAATATATTGCCAATTTTCTTGCATGCAATGATGTTTTGATTTGGATGAATTGCTCACAAAACAACCCGACAGAATTCAACAGAAGAAATAACTCAGTTTGCTAGATAAAAATAAATGGAGAATTCACGTTGATGGTTCGAAAATTGTCTTTACATTCCTCGGTTCTTTTATTGTGTCTACTTCATAAAACGTTATTTCTCCATTATATATTATCGTTGGAAAATTTTTAGTGTACGTCGCTTTATACGTTTTATTTATTTACTAACTCGTAACATGTACCTAAAATTTATTAAATATTTATTTTATGTGCTCGAATATACGTATATATATGCGACTTTATGAATATTTCATACTTCTCTGATATGAAACTTCCCTCCTTAAAATTGCGAGTAAAAAATCATTAGTACTAGTCATTTTTAATTGATACATCTCTATTTGCGGCTGAAATTACTTGAGCCGAAATGGCGGACTAAAGTGAAACAAAGAAGAGCATTAGCTTTTTTTCGGTTGAATACTTTTCGAAGGAGTTGTCGGGATCTGGTGAAACATCTGCTAAAATCTCGGAACCGCAGAAACTAAGGCAGATGTTGAGGAGACGTCTTGCCGGCGCTCTTTAATTTAAAGACCTATTTCTGAAGTGTGCTACAAATTTGACTCCGGGCGCTGATAAATTTTGCGGCATCCATTAGGCGGAGACACCCATTTGGAAAGTGTCCATTTGGAAACAAAGTCGATGTGTCCTGGTTGGTATAGAGGAAATAATTATTTATTGCAGTAGTAATGGAAACATAAACGCAAATTCACTCAGTAGTAAACGTTTTTTTCCTCATAAATCAAGAAGAAAAAAAGACACACAAGAGGATAAATTGTGCACCAGACCAAATTACACGAATGGGCAAGATAGGATTACATTTCAAAATAAATCTTGATTTCCAGGTAAAGCCCCCATTTCAGTTAAAATCTATTCATCCCGTTCGGAGCGGAATGAATTTGAATAATAAATCGCTACTTTCTAAAGAACAGGGATGCTTTTGGAAAGAATAAATGCTCTCTGCACGTCAAATTTTCTACGCTTCTCTATAAGTTTCTTCCTCAAATAATAGCAGCAATCACTTATTAGTTTTACAATCGAATTACAAAAATCCTTTTTCGTAAACGATGATTTAATTTAAAGTACTAATAAATTTATGAGGTACGGTCCTGTCGAATGGAAAATTTAAAAAGCCCAAGGTCATATCCTGATTTTCAAAATAAATCACGAGAAGGTGACGGATATTTATATTCATATCTCTTATACGCCAGGTTAGCATATAATTTTCGTGCTTGCAGTTTGGTCGTCAAGTTTTTGAAATATCGCTACAAAGTAAGCTATCAAATTTAAATAGAAAATAAAGATGAAAATTTCTCTATAATAAAGTACAAGATGGGATGTATTTTTTGCGTATAATAAAATGTAAAATGTCGATAAAATAAAACCCAACATTTATTTATACGTTTGTTTAAAACTAGTTTATATTTTTATTCACCTGCAAGTCCTACCCAATCCTATCTACAGACGATTTAATAAATAATCCAGCCTGCGGAGATTTATCGCTTTCCCTCCTACTTCTGCTTAACACGCGGAAACGCAAACGAACAAACTTTAGCTAATTTATAACTTGTACTGATTTTTTTTAGTTCTACTTTGTAGAAAAAGGCTGTTCAGCTCTGTTTATTTAAATTTCCTGATATAATAAATTCCCAGCAAAATATGCGAAATAACGGCGGATGCTTCCGCGCTTCCGCCAAAACGTTAAACAGTTTAAAACTCAATTTATTCAGTCGCGTTTTATTTAGCGCAGAAATGACGAAATCAATAATAACATAAACTAGACAGATATTAATTATTCACGTCTTAAAGGTGATCAGATATAGCATTTTCCATAATGCAATAGGCATTCAATACAGGTTAAGTTTACAATTCATCCCTCGACGATCTTGTTAATCAACCTGGTCGAACTCACCGGCATCGGTCTTCGAGTATTTGCGGTTGTTGCAAATTGACAACCAGCGTAAAGGATTGAGTCGAGGGAAACGGCTACTTTAGCTTCCTATCCAGCCCACATCAGACTAATCAACCGGTCCGATTGCAGTTATCAGAAGTTAATTGTTTAGAAAATCCTTTTAATTGGACGTCGTTTATATAGGAAGGAAAGAGCCCAATAAATTTATTTTTTATAGGTAATATTGGAATTAATAGTGGCTGTTAAGGAACGGAGGAAACAGTCGATACATCACATTTGTTTGCCGTTTTAAACTTTCGATCCACCAGTTTTTGAAGAAGTTTGTTCTCTGACGGGCGCTGCTTAAGAGGATTACGGGGGATAGAAAAAGTTTCTCGCCGGTGGCTCTACAAAAGAAAATTTCCAAACGGGTCTAAGTTTTATGGTGTTGTTATCCAGTCCTCAATTATGCATTACTTATACAGTTTCTTCTCGAGTTTTACGAGTCGCCTTATTCCAAATCGCCCTCGTATTTTTACAATTCCACTCTAAAATGGTAGGTATTTATAGAGATTTAATTAAATAACAAAAACCTCTCTTGCTCGGACGCAGCTTTTTTGTGATGCTTTCAAACGGATATGCAGCGACAGAAAAACCCGAAACGCCGAGCAGAAAATTTTATTTGATCGTTTCACCAATGCGAAGGCGAGCGGAATTCAGTAATAAACTGACTTCTAACTCTCTATTATGTCCTATTGCGTTTTCCAGCGGACGTCTCGGCTCGAAGGATCGTATAATACATCTTTATTAGGATGGGGACAACATGTCCTGCGACAGAGGCGCCACAGCAGGATTTCTCATTTACATCTTATTAGTTTCTTTTATTAAGCTTGAGTTAATTTTTCGATGAATTGTATAGCCAATCGACGACAGTTCAAAAAAGTTTCAGTTGGCAACATTTTGTATAGAATTTCGAACTTATAATTAAATAGAGTAATTAATTGGATGCGAGATTGGAGGACGGTATCAACCTGCGGTTTTCCTCACCGAACTTTCAGCTTCCAGTCTCGATAAAATAGGAAACAAGTGTGATGTTCGAGACCAAAAGTCATTACGTTTTATTTAAATGCATACATACAAATGAACAAAGTTCTGTAAGCCCCTGGTGGAGGTAAAGGAGTTTGGAACGTTCCGCTTTGACGCTACGCAAATTAGGAATTTGTACGACTCGTGTATGTGAGTAAATAAACAATAAAGCATTGGATTAAAATTAAAAAGGATGTTCCACTGAGACCGGACGCGCGTGTTTGTTTCGGTTTTGACAACGGCGCTCGCTCCGGTTTTTAATAAACAGCGGTTTTTCTGTTCGACGAATATTCCAGGGCCTGAGTAGCAAAAAGGTATAATTAGCCAGACGACCCGAACGCTACATCACTTTCGAAACGTTCCATTGATGTCAGTCGGCGGCTGGTCAATTTGGTCGACGATCTTTTACGGCCCAACAACTCAATTAATTGTAATTTGGGTCCGGGTTTCAGCCCCGGATTGATTAATGGTGATTTCCAACACATGTACGCCACCACAAAATTACGTTTAGTCGTATAGTGCTACTATTATCTTAACAAACATACAATAAAAATCCACATAAATTATTAATTTTTTGTACTAATATTATAAGTAAAATTTTACTAGTACTTATTAATCTTCTTGACTCCAACCGACGGAGGATTTTATATATCATCCGGTTGTAAAAAAATAATAAGTAATATAATGAAAAACGTACTTTCGACGAAGAAAATTGTCCCGGAAAACTTGTATTCGAGTTAACTTAGTTTTCCCATTACCCGTTAACAATCGGGTAACATATAAATGTAGTTATTTGCAGTAGCGGAGCGAAACGAACCAGCGCACCGCCGAGATAACAGACAAGTCCATTTGCTTTCTTTAAACGACGAGAAAACTGAAAACTTCCTGGAAAATAATCGCCGAAAGAAAGCGCGGAGTTAGAACCGTTCGCGTAACCATAACTTAACTCATTCGAAACTTCAAAAGGTGCATGGTTTTCCGTGCGATTTTTCCTATATGGGTGAAAGTTCAAAGCAGTAAGGCTGCAGATGTGCTTTTTAAATTTGACTTTGTTTATTCGCTATTATTTATGGATTCGTATATGTGCATCTAAAGAACGAGTGTAATACTTCACGTGGACTCGGAATTTCATGAAAAAATTTTAAATAAGAAATTTACATAAATTTATCTTTAAAAAATGCACAGGATGTTTCGTTTAATCCATTGGGGTGTTTGCAATTAAGGTCTTTTGCTGAGGATACGCAACCCACTGAATGATATACGGCGTTTTCGCACGAACGGATTCTAATTATGAATTTTCATTTTCTCCGCTGCCATCTACCTACTCTATTGGACAATTGTTCGTAAACAAATATATTCAGTTAGAAGGCAACGAGATTAATTAATTTTCGCAATTTTCGTTTACACTTGCTACGAAAAAAAATTTAATTGCGCTTAAAGATAAGAAACGAATCGTAAATCACCGGGATTATTTAGAGTATTTTTTAGAGTTTAGGAAATTCCTCCGCCATATTTTCAATTCTTTTTTCTAAATTATAACAAATTTTCCAGCTCCTTCGCTGCTATATCGATTTGAAATATTGACAATAAATAATTGGTTAATTAAATAGTGTCATTTAAATAACAGACAAATATCGGACAGGTTATTTCATTATCGACGCGATTTGAGGTTCATTCGACCGGACTTTATTATATTTTTCAGCCGAAATGGAGCCGAAATTCATCAAAAACCTGTCCGTTGTTTCGTTTAAAGTTAATAACAACATCCATTATTTTGACAGAAGGAAATTGTGACTTTTTATCGACGCCGCGTATCCCGAATTTATAAACGACTCCGGGAAAAATTCGATTTGTTTCCAGCCGGATTTTGACTTGACGTGCCATTCGTTCGTTCGTTTGAAAGAATTCTGAAAATATATCAAGAAGCACACAAAAAGCATTGTAAAATATCAAAAATTATTTTTTATCTTATACTCTTTAATCGTTTTTAAATATTCGATGTTTCACAAGGTAAGTTATTTTTAAATATATGGCCTATCGTTGAATAAATATTAGATATAAATTAAATTAGATATCGCGACATGGCACTCGGCGTATCGTTTGCTCTTAAAATTAACTCCCATAAATTTTTTTACGGATCATACATATTAACCAATTTTAGTGAAATATAGTGCGAACATCTGGCCATATCAAATTGCAAATTTTTCAATTTCATCTGCATGAATATTCCAAACTTTTAACGCCGCTGCCGGTAAACGTTTCTTTTGATATCGATAAGTTTGCTTTGGTTTTACTTTTTAATTTTTTGCAGTACCTACTGTATTAGTTTTTTTTTCGTATAATTACTTAATAAATTATTATACGAATTTAATAAAAAGAGGACATGCAAAGATTTCTTATTGAAAAATTCCTCTTTAAAACTAACATCTTTTGTAAGATAAAAAAAATAATTTTATGCTACCCTACTATACTTTAATGTATTTAAAATTATAAAGCAATTTCTGCTTAACTGCACTATTTTCAGTTCAAAATCACGTAGTATAAAATTCAGCAAGAACAAGTAGGCAATAAAAATTTCCGTTTCTGTTAAATAGCTCTAGCATAATTTAAATATTAGGATTGCATAGAGGTTTATGGTAATGAAAACTTTAACGTTTGCAGAAGAAAATCATTTTCAATGGAGAATTCTACTGAATGCAGGTAATTTAGGAATAAGTAGGGAGCAGGCATTTTCCCGTTTCTGACATAAGCGAATTTCATTTTGAAGTATTACACGAGTTTTTATTCCGAGAAGAAGCTCCTTTAATTATTTTTATCTAACATTAAATTCCATCCAAATTGCGTTTCGAAGTTTATACGTACTTGTTCTCTGCGTAGTAAAATTAGGTATACGCTTCGACAATATAGAATATTACTGAAGCAAGTAAAACGTATTTAATTTAAATATATCCTATGAGATATCCTGTCCAATTTAGCATTAAATTCTGCTAAATCAAATTCTTATCACTTCCATTAAATGACCTCTTATATATACATAGAAATTTGATATAGCATATATTTTTAAAACTTATGAAATTCCCGTGTAAATATTTCTCATTAAAATAACAGACACGCATTTAGAAAACACCTCAAAATCAAGATTCAAATTTTCCAAGTAAAAAATCCAAATCCGTCCCTGCACAATAAATAAGTAGAAAAATTGCGAATGAAGCAATTATTCAATGAGCAGTCGCCTTATCTCAAGACACGTAATATCTAGTTAACGTTTGTTTACCATTTTGTGTTCATAAATAGGACTGCTATTACCTACGTAGTGTCAGTAATAACAAAGCCTTTGGGAAAAAATAAACAAGTAGAAAATAATGTCGCGAGTTTGCTTTATTCTTGTGTTTGCTTTCATTTGTGGCATTCACGGTGCACCTCACGTGAAATCAGGTATGTAGAATAATTTACTGGTGACTATCATTACGAAATTTAAAATTCCAGTTGACGACTAACTCAGTAAAATTATTTTTAATGTGCAATATTGCGAGATACATGCGAGTATATTCTATTTCAGGAGTGACTATTTGCTTTCAACAAAAATGCCCCGAGGACACTTTTGGCTGTGAAAAAATTGTAAAAATATCTGAAGACAAAAAATCCATCCTAACCGAAATACATTGCTTGGGATTGAAAGGTAATTTCCATGTATTTTTGTAATTATAACAATATAGTAATAGTAATCGAAAAGATCAACAAATGCTGTTTACTTTATTAGCGAATACGATACAACAGCATGACCTTTGAATTAACCCAGGAGAAATTTCCAGCAATTAATTAATAGACGGAACATTTCAAAGTTATCTAAAGTTTATTCCCAACCACAACAAATAAAGCAGATAATTATTATTTCAAACAAATTACCAATTAAAACTGTTGTGTAGATAAATAAGAGATGTTTTTAAATACATATTGAAACATTTTTAGGTAAAATTTTGAGCAATAAGACGACTTCAGTTCCAAACCCATTTGGTTCGTTGTATTTCTTCCAAGGATACTCATTCCAAGGATCTCTTATATTTACCGGTGACGATGAAAATGACAACCCAAAGATCAACATTGATGTAACAAACGAATTCGATAATACATCAGATGTGGAAGAAATTACTAGCAAGGAACAGGAGAAACTCCGACCAGATCGTCGAGAATATTCCGAAGTCGACGATTTAAACATATATTGAAATGTTTATGTACACTAAACTAAAACCATAATAAAAGACCTGTGAAATCTTATATGACAATATATAAATTTAAATAAAACTAATTTGAAGAATTAATTTAACGAAAATGCTCCTATTAAAACAACTCCGGCGCAAATTATTCTTATTTTTAATGGTGTAACTTGCACAGGAGTAATATATGAACGTGTCAGTTGCTCCGAATCTCAGTTAAATTTTCTTGAGTCGACACAGCCAAGGCGCTTTGTGCTATTTGATATTCCGCACAGCGAAAGACGCCCTTACAAAGGCGCCGTTTCACACATTGTTTATTTACACAAACGCAATTTAGATACTCAATTTTATACTGCAGGTTTATTATGTTAGGTAAAAAATATTCAAACTCGAAATGCCCCGGCATCAGAGCCACAGTGACATTTCTTCGGCGAGCTGCTCCGAATTCCCGGGCCCTAACGATACATCAAAAGCCGTTTTCCCACTCGCACGCACCATAAAAGAAGTTTGCATTTCGAATATGAAACGAAAATTACGGCGTATCAAAGTTGCATGAGGTCTGGCAAAATGCGAGATGCATGGCAACTGCTTACAATCGGTATTCCGGACGGGGAATGGATGGCTGCAACGTGTGTATTGACAGGATACGGAAATTTCGCGTATATTTGTCAACTAACCGGCAGGATTTGCGGGATAAACAAGAAACTCGAGTTGAATCATCTCCTAAATGTACATCGGTGAATTCCTTAAAACATTTCCTTTTAATGCACCTATTTAATCTCGTATTTTAATGCACCTATTTAATCTCGTATTTTAATGTTTAGTGTTATCTGCAGAGCTGATAAAAAAGTTAAACAAAGCCTTGTCGATTTTAAACAACAGATAACTGCAACTAATTTCCTTACGCTACATAACTCCGGAATTAATGTCGAGGTGTATTTTACAACCGGTCCGGGAACGATGGGACGTAAACGCGTTGATAGCCGTTTTTGTTTATGAAGCCTCGCTTTATGATCCAGTTAGTTACTAAACGCGGCGTTTATGGAGAGGTACACACGTAGACGAATATGCGAGAGGATTCGGCGATACATCAAACGCGAAATTCGGTCGCGGATTTTTACGACTCCTGCCAGCCCAGTGCGCGATATTATGCTTCTGGCACAACGAATGTAGCAGGTGGCGTCACGGAAACCGAGGAGAATTTCGTATATTTTTACAACGAAGGAATCATTACAAACAATCGTAAAGGTTTATATCTCGTCTAATTGCCACTGTTATTACACATGAGTTTGAGTTTTTTTTGGGTTTACATTTCAATCTCGGCGTACGTCTTGTTGATTGTGTAATGTGTATTGAGGGTTGTTAATTAATTAAGCCATTTTCGTGCCTCTTGTATACCGTCGGAATGAACAGAGTTTAGCGGTCTACAATAGTGGATCGTCGGCGTGAATTTGTCAATGTTTAAGTTCACTCCTAATTTGTATAATTGAATGTTTGTATACGTCTATACAGTTAATTTCAATATTACACTTATACCGGCAATTACTAAGAGTATACTAGACGGATCGTTATAGCAAAGTGTTTTAAAAGGTAATGGATGAATATTTATTAGGAATCAGATAAGCTCTTTGTTGTTTGAATATGGAGCCACAGACCATTCAAATATTGAACATATCGGTCGACATGTCCGTACAAGCGTGTGGTTAGGGGCAATTTTATCTCTTAAATCAATGTCATGCGGCGTAATTTAGTGAATGCAACGTTAAATGCTTTTTGACATGAAAGCCCAATTGTAATTTGTATACAGAAGAGGTATGTATAAATGCATAATAGACGGAATAATACATTGTAATACATGATGGCGTACTATTTAGTTTTATATACCTACCTAAATTTATAATTAGTAGTTTATAGTTATCTGATGAATAAAAAGTAAATTATACCTTCATATAAATAATTAATATACCCTGCATTGCAACACTAAAAATTGTCTAACATTAAAAACAAAAAGTACCTTCATTTACATTGGAAATCTTTTCCTAAAATTTTCTTCTTTCTTCAACTCGCTATCTCTAACTCGATAAATATAAAAACGCTATGAACGTTCCACCTTTAATGACATTTCCTGTAAAGGACGATTCGAGAGTCGCTAATGTATTTTAATATAAAGAAACGTGCGTGGTAAGCAAGAAATAAGTGACGGTGAGTTAAATTGTGCGTCCCAGATAGTCGGGAAATGGCGGAAAAATGGGAAAACCACCTCGACGCTTCGCTCATAAACCATTCGGCTATCTGTGTAAGAGTGACATCGACTTTTTCTCCTCGGCTAACTGACAGTTTTTCACCGATAGGGATGAACTGAACGGCGCTAAATCATTTTATGGGTAACGAAAATAATCAAGTTTGTTTGAAAACTATTTTTATATAGGTACATACATTTTATTCGGTTAGAAAAAAAATTGCAATATTACAAAAAAATCCCAATTTTATTAAAACATAACACTTTTGTGCAGTTGCATAAAATCCTTTGAGAATTGGAATAACGGCTCATTTAGTTGTAATTATTCCGGTTTTTACTTGAAATTGAAATAACATATAAGAACGCCATAAAACTTTATTAAACAATATTAAATTTTATTACTCAGCGAGCAGGAATGAGATTTTTATTACAATTTATGCAAAACGTATTTTGGTGAAAGTACAATATCCAAGCGTATACCGAGCAATTCGACGTAATATAAAAATTCCTGCTACCCGAAATTTCGCAAGACAAATTAAAGTAGTTTCAGCCTTTTGCGGTTTCATTTTAAGGTTATTTTCTTGCAGGGAAAACCTCACAAATTCTGTAAAGGGTATAGTAATTATGAAATTTTTTTTTTAATAATTCGACGGAAAAATATTTTTAGCAAGGAATTTTTGTAATAACAACGAATTTAATTTCTTATCATGAGATTAAATGAAGTCTTAAATTTAATCGAAATTAACTGGTAAATATTTTGGATGAAATTCCAACGAAAATTCTAGTAAATTTCATTACTTTTTTTGTTATATATCAGCAAATCGTTGCGAGATTGCAGTACTTTTAAATATTATGCTTTGTTTGTTTAGTGATCAAGGTTGGCGCAAATTTGGTGAACTAATGAGAATGAGTCAGTTTAAGTGGAAATTATTCCTGCATGGTTATTGAGCTTTTGTTTAGTTTGAATCATTTCATTTCCGATAAAAATTACTGTATAAGTATAGCATAGTTAATTTATTCGTATGTTTATAGTCAAATGTTTTAATTTAAAATAAATAAAAGTCGAGTGGTTGCGAAAAAAATCGGTAGACCGACACTGCCTTCAGGAGAAGGAAATATACATGCATAATTTTCTAGCTGGCGGATCTCCATAATTTCCCCGGAATGGTAAAATTTATAGACGTTGGCGAAAAAGAAAATGCAAATTTTCGGTTAAAAGGCACGGCCTACAGACACGTTCGACTAGCTCAATCATATTCGCAGAAAAGTACTTTTAATCATCAACAATTTTGTGCACTTTACGCTTGCCATAAGAAACCAATAAGTTAGATGACATTGAATAACAGATAAAAGAAACAGAAACAAAAGTCAATCTATCAAAATAAAAGAAACACGTTTGCTGATTCGGCGCTTAATCACCTTTCCTTCTCATTTTTCACCCCGGCCGACAGTTCTCGCCAATGTTAATTTACCTTTCGGGGATCCCCGGGAAGCACCATCTATATATATCTCCTTATCCTCCATTGTCTGATATTCGCTTCCCATGAACCAAAGTTCGTATCGCGTATAGTTGATTTAGTTCGAGAAACATAATCCAGCTCGAAAAAATATCGCACCGGACAATTTATCATTGCCTTTTATGAAATTGCATGCGGCTTAATCCACTCCAACTCCTTGAGCAATCTAAATAAAAATGAGCCCCTGTAGACTTGGTGACTCGTTAATTTAATTAGATTTGATGAGGGTAATTCATTGAGAGGACTAGCCGCAATATTTTTGGGTATATGTACGCATATAAGGGCGAAAAAATAGCTTTAGCTTCGCACTGATTTTACGTTAGCGTGACGATGATCATTTCGGTGCAGATGGCGTGATGTCGATAGAAACGAAGGAACAAACACAGATATTAGAATTTGATTAACCGAGGACACGTCAACCGCCGTATAGATAATAATTTAAAATACTAATGGGAAACTATCGTCGAAATTTGTTAAAGTTGACGCTTGCACGATTCAAAATAAACAGCTAAATTAGGACGTTCTGATGCAACACCCGGTACGGGAGTGTTATTTAGCGAAATTAAAAATCTTTATCGCGAGCCGCCTTCCACATTTCGCTGGGTATTCCACCTTTTGATAATGTAATCAGGCAAACGGTTCGCAAAATGAGATTTTTATTTTTCTATAAGCGAACACGAAAACGCTTTTAACGCGGCTCTTATATTTTGAAATCTGCGAAGTAATATTTTAACGAATCCGCCGGGCACGAGCCGGGAACCGGTCTTTAGAATTCAGTTTGCTCCCAGTTTATTCTATCAGGATGTAAAATAAACAATAACTTCCAGAAACTTTATTCTGAAAACAGTTTTACATCATCGGAGAATAGGTTAATATCTCGTACTAGCATAGGTTATCAGTATTAGCAACAAAAGCTCCCTTCATACTCGTAAAAATCCTAGCACGTTTTGAATTTTTTAATATGCGTCCCTCGAAGTATGATTATGAAAGTCGGTAATTCGGGGTTATCTACATCGCTAAGCTAAGAAAATCCTTGAGAGCCTCGAAATTCTCGGGGAGCAAAACAGGCATTTTTCTTATCTCATGCAAAAAAATAAAGCGTTCCTTTTCGCGATTACACAGACCTTGTTTGCAAAAATCTTTCAAAGTTGGCTGTATACAAAAAATATCAAGTCCTAAAGGCTTTTAGGTGGAAAATGAATAGTAAAAGAAACGCTTTCGGTTTTGATGCAGCGATGATAAAGATTTAGAAAAGTAATTAGTGTAGATACCTTATTAATAAGAAGAGAGTAAGAAAATGTGTCAAAATTAATGAATGAATTAATTAAGAATCTTTTGAAAACTCTGAAGAGTGCTCTGATTACACGATGGGTATAAGAATTCCGATACAATTTTTAGGTTCGTTTCCTGCGTAGAAGGTACGAAATTCTATAAATCAATTCACGAAAAAGTGGAAACTGTCATCAGTTGGGACGGATTTACGGTTGACAGATTAATTTAGAAAATAAAGCTAGAATGAGAAAACTGGGTGGAAACTTGGAATGGAATGTGCCCAAAGAATAGACGATTTATCGACGTCGATTGAATAAAACAATACGCCTTGAAAATAATAAATACGATATTACAGCAAATTCAAAATTTTAATGTAGGCTATTAATAAAATTAGTGAAATTACGGATAAATCGTTAGCATCATCTGCTACTTCCGGCTTTTCATCACCGAATTCTTGCGATATCGTCTTGAGGATATTATTAATAAACTCTGAAGTGACGCGAAGGCTTGTCAACAGTGCGTGGTAAATAAGATTCATCTCCGCAACGTCTTCCTCTGCGTTTTCCCTCGGCAATAAATATCATCCACAATAATTCAAAAGTGCCATATTGCCTTTATTAATCCAATCCTTTCTTCCCCATCTGCGTGCCGGAATGGTACCGAGAAAAAAACTTATAATAAAATAGTTGCCCGGTTTAAATTTTAATAACGTTATGTAAGGACGACATTCGACGACGTCCAATTCCTTCAAATAAAACGAAAACGCATTAGAGCTTTCGTCGTCTGCGGTTTCGGACGTGCACAAAGATGAAAAAGGAGGCCCCATAACTGTTTATTCGATTTATTTTACTGGCGGGAGCTTTCCTATGAATCCGTTTTTGTTTTTTTTCCTCGCTCTGCGAGTCACATTCAAATCTAAACGTTCACAAAAACCGTCTTCAATTCCTTTTGTTCACAAGCCTATTTATACCAAATGCCATTTATTTAATTCCTTCCACCCTTTTTTATTCTACGGTAAAAAAATGTCGCCGAAATGTATGTATTTCGGATTCGGTGAACGCACCAGTAGCGTTCCGAAATTCTATTTTAATGTTATAGTAATTATTTGTTTAGTTATTATAATAAATCTTAAAAGTAAAACTAGTGCTTATTGGAAAACTCTAACTTATTTTCCATTGATTTATAAAAGAGTTTTTGTATTTTTGTTTTTGTGCTAGCTCTATCGTTAAATTAATGACCAGCATGAGGGCGCCACCACAGCTGATGAACCCGAACGAAAAAAGCGCTCCTTCGCAACAGCCCTAATGCCTAATACTTTCCATTCTTTAATAATTTATGGGTATAAGTACAGTGTTACTCGTCGTTTTATCAAGTTTTTGCGTCGGGAGAGAAGACAGAAGTGAATTACCTTTTTGCAGAAGTCAACTTTAATTAAAACGAAATTTAAATCGTTGGAGAGGAACGTGAGAAAAAAAATCCGTAATTACGTTTTCGGATTGTTTGCGGTACGAGCATGCGGTTAAATTTTCGTGCATTTCAACCGTTCTTGTTATTTCGCGGAATCGAAAATTCTTTTTACCAACTATCGTATACGTCTTATCTTGCCGTGTTATTGGAAAAAGCGGCGAAGTTAATCGAAAAATTCTCCTCTTTGACGTACAACTTAATGTCGGATATTACGAGTTAAAATCGGCCATAACGGAGGGTCGGCCGAGCGACTTTTCCCATATGACCCGAGGGCAAAACGACTTCCTTCGTACTGAAATTGACCGTCAGCGCGTTCGGGTCAATGCGTTTCTATGCTATTAGAATTTCATCAGCGGGGACGGCCCGAACATCATCGTTATGAAAGAGGAAAATGGAATACGACCGTTCGATTAATAAATAATCCATGCGCCGGAATATCGGCAAACATTCACAGAAACACTTCCACCCCTATACGCTTAATTCTTCTTCAACCCATCACGACGTTCGCGCAAATAAATTAGATTTTCCTTTGATCGCAATGCATTCGAGACGTACCTTAGGTAGTTTTAATGGCCTGCATTTGAAGTTATAGCATGTAAGACGAAGATTGGAATTAAAGCGGTAATTCAGGGATATTACTCGAGCGCTAGTCAGTTAAATACACATCCCGAATGTGTCCAGACGCGCACGTGAATCTGACAATCAATTTCAATTACTCTGCATAGAATCCAATTACTAATATCCAGCAGCGATCGTCTCCGTTAAAACAATGTTGCAGAACTTGTGAACTTGTGTTATTGGAATTGCCTTATAGTAAAATTAATTAATATGTCAATCGAAATATTGGTCACATCTGATTAAATATTAAAAGTATAGGTGGGTAATTAGGTAAACGTTGTTTTAAGGAAAACCTCAATATTTTCCGCTTTTGACGGAGCGAAAATTTATGCAACTTCCTGCGAATTCGAAACTTTCCGCTGCGCTCGAACAAATGGGGAATATGTAATAAAATAAAAGTTAAACACAAAACCGCCGACCGCCGACCGACGAGACGCTTCTAATGAAACAAACACTCACCCGAACGAAATTACATGTTTCCCTTAATTCAACCGACTTCATCAAAATTTCATTATCAATTTTGCATACGCTAATATAGTACACGCGGTAGGAAAATCGCCCCCTAAATCAGGAAAAAAGTGAATCAAAACTTCACCAATTTAGTTACTCTACTAATTTATAATCCCCTTGATCCACTTGAATAAAATTCCATTACAAACTGTGGTTGAGTAATTCCTAAATATTTTTACATTTTGGTTGCATTTAAGACGTTTGGTTATCCTCAGATCACTGTCACTATAATATAGTTTGTAAACACGACAATATACCATCTTGTGGTGGAAAGCTAATTCCGCTGCAATTTTAATGGAAAATAATCCGAAACCACATAATGCGCGCACCGCATGAATATTCATGATATAATTTCGCGATGGCGGGACGCCGCCTCCAAAATTCGTCGACTCGCTTTCAATTTTGAAAGGAATATCTACTATATCAAGGTCAAATGTATAGGCTTTGAAATAGTATACCCTGTAATAGCCCGGGGTTTCCACTAAATTATTAATCCAAAGGGACGTAACATGTTGCATTTACCCGAAAACTGAATCAATTTTGGTGAACTAACCATAAATAGTCGTACTGGTAAACTTACAAGAAACCAATTTCTATACACGTTTATATGTATAACAATTGCATATAAAACCATTAATTCTTGCTATTATCGGGTACATCACGCCAAAAACGAGTTCGTTAACAACACCGAACCATTTGTGTTGCTTCCCTGGAAGTTGGCGGATGTAATGCTGATTACGTAGCAACATATAGCTCGTTACGAAACTGGCAAAATAAACTTTCCTCAAGTTCGCGGGGTTGCGCCACGTGCATTCGTCAGCTCTCCACTATTCTCTCATCTTTGTAGGATTCCGCTGGTAATCCGTATGTGTAAGTCGACGTTTCGAATGCACTTCTGAATCGGATTAACGTGTCTCGTGTAGGTAACAAAGGGAGGAGTAGCGCCGGTGTACGAAATAGAAATTTAAAATTTTAATTAATGTTTTTTTTTGAGAATTATGGTTGTCGTTTGGAAAAAATTCCGAGGACTTGTGTGTATTTTTTTTAAAGAGCTGCTTAGAAGATCTCGTTAAAATAAAATATTTATATATTAATGGAAAATGCCTGGCTAGGATCAAAGAAGAGGCAGCATACTTCCGTAATTGGATAACGTCAAAGCTTTCAAGAAAAATAAAATACAAATAAGGCGGTATGAAAATATTTATTCGTAAAATCTATGATTGTCAGTGCAAAATTATCATCCGGGCTTTATCATTTAATGCCTTTAATCAAGCGTCATTTATTAGCACACACTGGAGTATTGAGCTCATTGTATTAAAGTCACGTACTTAGTTAAAGATAACGAGTTTACCTAAGCATCAAAGCGGTAATGAACATATTCGCGGGAGATATGACGAAAGAAAACAACCCAAGACACCAAAATCCGTTAAAAACAACACGTTTTCCCAACAAATCACCCTATATATTCAGACGAACGCAACGATAGGGCGGTTTCCTTTTGTACTAGCAGCTCCCGTCATAACTTAGACCCAGCGCTGTCGCTTATCTACCCTTTAACTTACTGTCGTTTTCACCCTTTTTGTTTCTGCGTACAAGAACAATAGCAGTTCACCTTCGAAACGGAAAAACTTCAGCCGAAGAAAATTTAAATTAATGGCACTTTATACATTTTCGCTGAGATTAGAGAAAATTGTGCACGTTTGGGTAAAGCCATAAATTTTTTAACATTTAGGAAATGTGAGCGAATAAACGTAGATATTACCCGGCCTAATCCGACATAAAGCGTCTAAACATCGTCATCGTTATATACCTACATTTTTTTATCGTCCGCCCCGCCATCGGTTGAGGGCCTCCCACGTTTCCTATCATGCCGGAAATCGCCATGCAAGGAGAAAAACATATAAAGGGCACTCGACCTTCGTTTTTGCTGACATCGCCGTCAACTGTCTGCTAAACTTGACGATGTAATCCAACATTTGATCTGCAGGGCGTAGGTTATCCAATAACATTTGTAAACAGCTTATCTGCTCGCTTTCTGACAGTATTGACATAAAATGTTTACATTGAGAAAATTGAAAAAGAAAAAAATCATCTTAACATCTGCGCGTACGGAATACTGCGTAATAATATCCCATTTGGAAATTTCTGAATATAATAAATCATAGCACAGAAGAGGGTCGAATGCGTATTATATAAGAGAGTAAATATTTGACGGGATAATATGTACATTAAGTATCAAGGAATTGAATTACGTGAAGAATTACGAAAACGTCTATTTGGATGAAATTATTAATAAATTTAATTATGCATATCAAATTAACACAATTCCTTTTATTTTTGACTTTTCTCTCGGGATCTAAACAATCAATCTTTATGAGCCATTAGCCGTCAACCATCAAAACGGCTGTCAGCCGTTGAACTTCTACCAATAACTTCTGCCGAACGACCACCGACAGTTATTATCCGCAATGAGAAGGAGAATGAAGTACAAAAAAGCCGAGGAAAATGCGCGCTTCCCATCACACGTCGTCGTTCGGCTACGTTAATCCCCGGGGAAATGACACATCCTAATTTCGAATAAAAAGAAATGGAGATTTCTTTTCAGGAATTAAACAAATTGTATATACACTCCTAAAACAGAACGGAAGATATAACAATGTTCAAAAGAACAAAACTTTAATAAACCGTTAAAAGAGAACCGTCAAATTCGGTTTATAAATATATTATGTAAGTGTTGTGAACTATAAACTGAACACAAATCTTTTATAGTAGTTAATAGATACTTTTCAACTCGGAAAATATGGTTCGCAGAAACGGCTGAGAAACTACCAGGGGGATTTCAATTTTTTATCGTTGATAGTAGTTGTCGGGAAGCCGGTTTTTTCCGGAATAAAAGGCCGCGCAAAAAAGTGGAAATCCATCGATCAAAACCATCGAAGTTGTCGCGGTCGGTCTGAAACTCGCACGATAAAACTCGCCTGGTTTACATAATATGTTGGGAAAGTTGCGGAAAGTTTCGGGAAAATGATAAGAACGCGATGCTAATAAATCGCGCTCGGGCAAGATGTTCGGCGTGGTGCTATTTATTCCGTTATTAGCGCAATAAATCGCGTACTGCACTGGTGGTTAATCAAAGGGAAAAGTGACGGAACGGACATGATTTCATTGTTTTTTGGACTTAACGTTCGGGTTTTCTTTGTGCTTCTGTTGTGTATTTACAAAGTACACAAAGTTGTTCCCTGGAGCGAAATTAATTTCTCATCGGAACCGCATTTCGCATCTTTTGTTCCGGTTAAGGTATCGATTTTTATGTTTTATTGTTGTATAAGAAGGCGAAACTTTTGTGCAAAGACAGATTATTCTAATATCCTGTCTTAAGAGAATATGCTAAGCGTAAATAATAATATTTAAATTGTAAATAGAGTTTGTTGTTTTAATTAAGAGACACCTAAAATATTTTGCCTAATGTCCTATCAGAAATTTACATATGAATATTAAAACCATTCATTCGAAATACGAGTAATTTATCATTGTCAGATATTTCGTGAAGGTTTTATATCCGCGGTTAGAAAAATAGGGATTTTTTAAATTACTCAATTTCTGATATTTGACAGGTCATCTTTTATTCTCCTATAATATTCGAATATTTATGAAGGTTCAAAGTGCAAGTTAGAATACTAATTCAGTTCGTTTCCCTTCTAATCCATCATCACATAAACATTTTTTGCATTATAATTTCTTCTCTTTAAAACTAAATCAGACTCATCCCATGGTTTGTTAAAAAAATCTTCCCTTTTTTTCACCTTTACTTTATCGGATTACTTTCAGCTTCTTTGGCATCGATTAATGCTTGCCGAGTACACGTTTTTCCATTTTTGCCAGCACAAAACCCCTGTCGTATCCCATTAATATTAGGACGCCTCTTGTTGATGGAAATTACTCTTGATACACAAAGAAAAAATCACCCTCATTCGCCGTTCTCAACTTATTGAATGCTTTTCCAAACTCCTCGGCATCACCCCTTATCGCAGGATTGGTCGTAACAAAAATTGAATTTGCAGGAAAATTTTATAACACCTCTATTGCATTACCGTGGTATTAATAAAAAATCCCCAAAATGTTCAAAGCTACTATGACCTACAATATTATTTATCAGAATACCTATTCTATTAGCAGTATTAAACCAGTGTGGTAATATTAAAGCAAAGATGCCGGTTCTGGAATTTTATCATCACATCCCTCGTCACTACCCCGTTTACGTTTAAAGTTGAAAGCAACAGCTAACACCTATAAATCATTTTGATGATATGAATAAGGTTATCAACTGAGCGATTCATTGATTTATCCTTTCATTATGACAGACGATAGACCTTGGAGGAAATTTGTTTGAATTTTCCGGAGGTGACCTTGGGAATTTCCCTGCTGGAAAATTCGCGATACGCGTTAAAAATTTGACATATAATGCGAAGTCGAGTAGAAAACGTTAAAATGAAATACCTATGTGTGGATTAAATGGCACGTATTAAACGAACTTATGTACTCGAGTTTTTGCGAGTTAAATTCCAAAACAGTACGAAATTCCGACCTCAAAATTAAAATTCCTGCTCGATAGAGTTTGTCCGTGGAATGAGATGGGCGAAAGTGCGGAAATAAATGTTCCTGGCGTTCATTAAGTGAAATCTCCCTATTCAGAATTCATTTTTTGTACAGAGGATATTCGCCGAAATATTCTAGTATGTACAGAGAATATTCGAAAATCATTTCATGAATTGCCCGTTAATGTCTTTTTATTTAATTCTAGTGGTATTATTCATTATTCATTACAAAGAGTAGAGTCAAACTTTGATGCTGTCTAAATATATTTACGTGAATAATTTAATTTGGGAATATATGCAGATGGGTGTAAGAAATGTCCCTGTAGGTTTCGAGTCAGAACACAAAACGCTGAAATCCTGGAATAGTTTAATATGAAATCGTAGCTTATGGAGCCAAGGAAATATGCAAATTTTTTTCCAGAGGCAGCTACAATTTTAATAAAAATAAAAAGTATTTCAGCGTTTGGAATTGTTTCATACACCTAACAAAAATGACAAAATTAAATTTATGTTGGAACAACCGGAAACAAAAAGAGTTAGATATGTAATTTCGACAAAATGAACATAGCATGGCACGTGTTTTAATTTCATTTTAATTAACGTTTAAATTAACGTTTTAATTAACTTACTAGTCGTATTTTTATTATGACATGTATAATGTAATATTAGCGCTTTGAAGTATCACAAATCTAGACCTGCAGCTATAACACAATCAATAATATAATTATGGAATTCATCAAATGAAGTTATCACCTGCAATTTCGATAACGTCCGTACAATTAATCCTGTATTAAATAGAAATAGACTAATTGACTTAATAATCTACGATAACCAACCGGTAGTTCCAATGTAACCGAACGATATCAGTTCTAAAATTACCATTTCAAAACGCACAGAGCCGGATTTAAACCGATTTACACCAACAATAAGTTAGGGAATAAAACGAAAAAAATTATCCCAATTGAAATCGTAAAACTATTGTGGAAGCATCAGCTTTTTGTTATCTAAAAACGTCCTTTTGCTCCTGTGATTAACGATCTCTTTACCAGAACAGAGCTTCCAATTCCACTAATTTGAAAACTAAAACCATATAAAAGGCCGAAAAAAGACCATTTAACATCCCACGCAAAAGGCTAGTTGGAAAAAAAAGTATACCTACACCATATTATCGCCATTGTTCGTTTAGTCGAATTCAAAACCGTCTCTGCAATACGATGCCATCAATCGAATTCTGTATGGAAAACGGATCAAACGGAATTGTAAAGAGCGTAATGAGAGACTGCGGATTTTCCCAAAAAAGGCGCTCTAAAAGCAATATTTGTCTTTAATAGAAAAGCTAAATGGGTATACATGTGCGGTGGATTTAAACAAGGATTTTTCACTACCTCTTTTCTTGTTTCAAACCGATTTTTCTCAATAATTAACCCGATTACACCGACAGCTCCATCGCGGGTGCATCTAATATTTGTTCATTAATAATAATTTAAATAATCAACCACGTCCGAGCGGATCAACACATGGCGTGCAATTGCACGACACGTGCAGGTCATCACCACCGTATTCGAAGGAGCACGGGAAACGTGGCCAGCGTTTCTAGTTCACTTCCGAGTCCCGGTTTAGTGGACTACATCTCTCCGTTGTCCCATTTCAATGCACTCGATCACCCTAAAGTTCCCTACCGCATCCCATGAATTTAAATTGCACGGCCAATGCCAAGACGAGTGCCAAGATATGGGAAGTGACTGCGTGACCGCCGCACGATGTTGCTGTTATGATACACGTAGTTTTAATAAACGTGGAAGAGCAAGGAGAATGTTTACCAAACATATTGTTAGTGGCGAAATATATTAGATTGGGAGAATAGATTCGTAGTTAATAAACGTTACAAAAGCGAATTAGCGTCGAATTTCACTGAATAACCCGACACAACATAACGTAATTCCGGTTGAACTGGTAACTCTTAACTTAATCTAGTAGGAAAGTAAAGCGCATTTACTCATGGTAATAAGGACGCGCCGTTTTCCAGAGGTCCTGCAGATAGCAGACGTAGGTCCACTTCCGCCGAAGTTGACCCCGTTTATTTTCCCGAAAGTCGCAAACTTTCGCCATTAGGAACTTATCTGGCGAAACACGGATATGGGAAGTTTCAAAGCGCACCATATCGATGTACTTAACAATTTAAAATAACGCGGTTTTCGGTCTAAAGTCGAATTTTTTGGTCCCCGAAATTTACATTAAAATTCACCTTGTGACAAAATATTTCGTCTCGGGGCTATCCCGTTTCGTCTAGTTTAAGAAACCTGTTAACCTGGACAAACATCTTACGGATAAAGGACGAGATTTCGTTGGATCTCTTTGCTTTAAAGGGTCGCTAAGCCCGTTGGAAAGCAATTAAAGGATTAAGACAGGTTTAACGCAGGTCTTATGACGACAAACGGGATTCGGCACGATTTAGGCGGTTTTATTTGTAAGGTCGAGTCCTGCGGTGATCCGGAGAGGGATAGTGAGGTTGCGGTGAAAGGGCAAAAAAGGGCTAATTAATCGATTCGATAGATATCTAATGGGAATTTCGCGCTGGGTTAATCGGACAGGAGAAAAACGATTTATTATTACAAGATATCCCGGAGCTAATGTAATAAATCAAACATTGGTTTATACATAAAAATAAATGTTAACTCAAAACGTATTAAGCCGAGCGATTTAAACGCAAGTACATATGAACATTGGGAACGAAATGGCGACCTATCTGCGCTAGTGTCGGCGCGAAATAGGCCTTGAAAGGCATTAACAACACTCATAAATGGAGTTAGTTTATCGTCGGGACTGTATACATTTCCGAATATTCAGCTTTACGATTTCACTGCAGACATTACATTGTAATATACGCCCGACGATTTTTTCTAATTGCGCGAAAGTGGCGTAAATCAGTTTTATTGAAGCGGGGAGAGTGAATCTAACCGTAAAATAAAAATTAAATCGCTGAAAATTATAGATAGTTTCACGAGGTGGAAAACAATTATCTTAACTCAACGTTTTAAGGTGTACCTATTTGATATCTAGTAGAGGAAATAAACGGTTTTGTTGTAAAAATCGATATTTTTGGCATAATTTAATTCGAAATTCATGAAATAGCAAACGGACAATATCCGGGGAAATTAAATACTTACGCGAAATACATATAGCGGATTCCCATTTGTATGATACAACAGATTTAACCGACGCTTACACAGATTTAAAGATAACGCATTCGAGTTAAATAGGGCTAAAATGTGTAGTGTTGTGAGTAATGGATTGCTGTTTGGGCACTTTTATTGCTTGTACAGGTATGAGTGCTTATAAGCGCTTATACAAATGCACATTTGCATTTAGCAGAACTTCAATTTTGAAAAATATTTCAATACTAGTAAATTATTTGTAGCACCTTGTATATAAAACAAACGGCACAATCGACACTTAAAATACCTTAGCTATTTTGCAATTATAAACGGCCATACAATTGGATTTTATTACTACCTACTGCTTAAATTCGAATTCTTGCATACTAGCTCTTTATTGTTTTCCTTATTATTTCGTTTATCGAATCGCAAGATAATGGGTAGCAAAGAGGAAACACAATAATACAACATAACATACATTGACACGTTCGGTATCAGGAAAACCACCTATTCAATTCAGTTAGTTTCTGTTTTCTAAAGAGCTCGGTACTGTTGAATGTATTTTATGTTATTGTCTTGTTCCAAAGACGTTAGTGAATATGAGCACTGACAACGACAATAAGGACAGTGACGGTAAATATTTATTAGGAATATTTTATTAGAGGCGTGCACCGTTAAAGTTGTTTACCGATTTAAAATCCATTCAATTTATTGTGGAAAGCTTTTAAGTATATTAAACCCTCACTCCATAGAAGCAAAATATAACAACAAAAAAATCGAAAACATGAGCTATATCAATCAAAAATATTATTCATTGTCCTTTTCAAGAGCGGTTTGGACGCAAACCTGCAGGACTTGGATCCCTTTTCCACTTCAAAACTTCTCATTATTATTTTGTTTACTTTTTTGTCGATGGGTTGAAAGCTCTCGGTAGCCCACACTATACGCACTGCTTTCTTACCTAAATTGCTTCTATTGTCCTCTTAAGGGATTTCATTCTCAAAAATATGCGCAAGAGAGATTCAAAAAGCATACATCATTATTTAAAGTACCCACTATTTTTAAATTGATTTAAATCGACCGTTTTTTATATTTACATAGTTGCATTTTTGGGAGAAATTATTCGATTTACAAATAACTTATTGATTAAAATACGACACGCACACACCATAAACCGCATGATTGGTAAATATTTTTTGTGGTAGAAGAGTGCAAACGACAATAAATATTTGTTCCCTATATTAACCGCAGCCCGCACCGGTGCAGGTCCGTATTCAAAAATTTAGTTTTGTTGGATTAAAGAAAAGTTGGAAATGTTGTTGTTAATATTTCCAGTTAGAAGATAATAAAGATAAGCATCTGGCCTTTACTTGAATCGGATTATGTAGATTAAAATGCCCTTTACAAAATATTATTTGTACAAGCAACTTTTACCTAGAGGTATTTTATGGGGGTTGGGGGTGTTTTGGGTTTGGGTATGCGCTCTTTACCTGTCAGTGTTGTTTCTCAACTGTAGTTGTTAAGGTGAATTTTCAAAGTAAGTATAATGATAAATTTTTGAAAATTTGTTTTTGGTAAATTATTTGTTATTTTCAGATGCTTTCTCAATTAATATTTTTTACTCTAATTTTAACCTGTAACGCATTGAACAGAACGACTACCTCACTTCAAAAATCGTCCAACACATCCGCTTCGATATATTCCTGGTTATTTTCACGCAATTTCACTCTGGGTATGGGCGTTGCGACAATAAGTTTTACTCTAATTGGAATCGTGGCGTTTTATTACCCATTAGCCCTGTACCGAATCTGCTACAGTTTTGGAGGTTGCCAGGACACATTGGACAATTATATCAACCAATTTTTATCAGACACTGATAGCGGAGAAGCTAAATTGAACCAAAGGAAACGAAATGCCAGGGATATGGATCACCCTGTATTAAAAGCACTGGCAAACGCATATAGGCAGTATGAACAACTCGGCGGAAATGAAGAGACCTTTAAGAAAAACATGGCAAAATCACCTGTTTTTAGAAGATTGTTAAATCAATAGCACTGTATTTTTCTAAACAATAAACTTAATTTTTAAATACACCTTTCATTCGTTCCTTTTGTTTGATCATTTTAATTACTATGAAATTAATATTTTTCATGCTATTGTAGATTTTGCAGACGAAAAGGATAATGATATTCCGCTCAAAAAGCCTAAAGGAAAATCTGCCTCTAACACGAAAACGATAAAACGAACGGGCGACGAAGAGAAAGATGTAGATGAAAGTGCGGATGTGGACGAAAACGATGGCAGGAGGAGAAAACGTTCGTTGCTCGTCGACGAAGGTGAAGCCGGACATGATGTGGAAGCGGGAGTGGATCACGAAATTAAAAAAACCGGGAATAGTCTCGCCTCGAAAAAATCCGTCGCTCAGGGTAAGCATGTTTTATTATTTAGCTCATTTTTTTCTGAAATTTTAATCTAATTTACTGCATTATAAAAAATAAAATATAAACCTCTAAGGGCTGCGGACGAACCGAACTTTTAAATGGAAATAACTGAAAAATTACCATTTGAATGAGGTTCTTGCAGGCGCGATAAAGGAGTTGCAATTAACAGAGGTAACTTTTTGGAGAATTTAATTATAAACTGTTTGGCTCTCCTTCGACCGGAATATTGGGATGAGAATCTCCAGCCTATTACGTTTTTTTTTGAACGTTCCATGAATAATTCATCTCCGATAAATAAATTCAATAAACCATAAGACAGAAGTATTGATTAGATTTATTTAATTCGGCCTCGAATAAGACTCCGCATTTCGCCTCGCAAATCCTTATTAAACTCGTTTCGAAATTAGCTATGAGTTAATGCAGAAGAGCCGCTTAGCTTATCTAATTAACAACTTATACAATGAAGTATTGACATCGATATATTTAAACGCAGCGCTCTAATTAAGCTAAATGCGACCGAACCTAATACCACATGCTCATTAGAGGAACAGGGAGTTCATCAACTTATACAAACATATCAACAATGTTGAATCAAATTATTGGTTGCTTAGATAGCGAACGCCGAAGATCCTTGTTGCAGACAGACACATTAAACTAGCAGTAATTAATATAATTCCTCCGCTTTATAACGCATTCCGTTGGCAGACATTAATTGCTATACTATAATCTAATATCAACTTTAGTTCGTACAAAATTTAATGAGCTAACGGAAATGTGATATTATTTGATGTTAATAATTTACAAATTGTTATCGAATACGGGACTAAAGCCTGTTGATAGACGGCTCAATTTCAAACTGATTGTTAATAGTAATTTCACGTTAAATTTGTAGTTTATTGTTTCGAATTTTCGAGCACCTTTTTTTCAGGAATGATGGACATCGCTTTGATAACAGCGAACGCCAACCAATTGCGGTATATGGTCGAATACAATCAGCACAGCTCGACCTTCTACGTCAACATCATCCTCATATCCATATCTTTAATACTGCAACTCGCCATGGGAATAATTTTGATATACAAAACTTGGCTGTACATGCAAGGAAAATCGAAACAACCTGAGGCGAAGAGACTTAATATTTACGTAACGGCGGGAGTGTTTGTCATTACTATCATAAATGTTTTTATTGCTAGTTTTACGGTCACCGGTGCTCCGCCGGTTGCGTCCAATAAGCGATAACTCAACTCGTTTTGCGCTATTCGAGGCGGCATTGCAATTAATATTTATAAACAGGAATCCGTGTGAAATAAAACAGGAAGGATCAAAAGTATTTTTATTTCTAATACACCCCTATCGTTAACTGAACACAATTCCTGATGCAACTTGGTAGAGTATTATACATGTTAAAATGAAAGTTGCAAACTATGCAAATAATGTATTCCATTGTTTCCATCCTCGCTTTAAAATCCGATAAATAAACGAAGGTAAGCTAAACTTTAGTATAGGGTATAAGGGATTTAAAACTATGGCGGACCGCAATCATTCCACATCTATTTCCTGGAGTTATAAATTCGTAACGCCACATGCTCTCCCCAAGGCGGCGACACACTCTGTGTAAACCGGCGAGAATTTCGCGATTCAGCGCATCAGAAATGAATTATTAAAATTCACTCAGAGCGAGAATCACGGGCCGAGGGGACCCTCTCGCCTCGTCGACGGGACAAAAAAAAATGCATTAAATGTCACGGAGTTCTCATAATTTTCAAAGGTAAGCAGCCTTTTGCATTATAAATTAACCGCGCGCTTTGCGGAAGTCGCCGTTCCACTCGATTTTTCCAGCGGAACGGAACCGGTTACCGGCAAATATTTGAGGAAAGCGAATTCTCATCCGACGGGCGTGTATGTTTGTATTTACCTATGGGAAAACCTCGCACGACACAAAGTTGAGCAAATAAGAAATAGTAGGTATGTTATCTAAAAAATATTTATTTTTTCGGCAGCTGTGATACTCGTTCTTGAATAACTGAAAATATAAGTGTTCAAGCAAATATTTAAAATCGATCGATACTAGACTGTAAATGGCGCAAATAATTTCCACCGTGTGTGAGTTTGACATCACTTTTATCAAAGGAGAAATTCAATAACGAAATCCGACGAACATTTAATGAGTATGTTCGTTTAATAAAATTCTCCGAGTGAGAGACCTAGAAAAGCTTTCGAAATAATCCGAATCGATTCCTCAGTGAGCACCCTAGATGAAAATTCAATGGGCTATTGTTTCTCACATGAAATACTGTATTGTCTCTTAAAATCCTTTATGTATAGCTCGAAATTGGTTCTATAGCATTGTATTTTCTTCGATTAAAAGGAAAGTTTTAATACTTTGGGTATAGTTGGTGAGATAGTTTCAGTTGTAACATAAATTGTTTAAAATGTCGGCACGTTGCTTGCTAAAACAATCGGGTTTTTTTGTTTATCCTGCTGTTTAAATATTGATTCGTTGATCAACAACATATTGGATACAGAAAGCGTTGGTGTAGATTTGATTAAATTTTAAATCGAAATCCTACCTCAATTTTACCCACTCTTCACACGTGAAATATTATTTTATCCCAGAAAATAGATAATTTTTATCAAGCTAAATCTATAAGTAAATGAAACGCTTACATGCAATTCATTATGCATGCAAATTATATAAAGCTCGAGTAGACGTGGCTTTGACTCTATAATTACACGATTTTCCCCGAGATGTAATCAAGAACTCTAAATGCTTTTTATTGTTTACTCAAGCTTTGGGAGATCAGGTAAAGTACAAGCTCGTCAACATTTGCACTAACATTGGCAAATTAATACCAATAGAAAAAAAATCGTGGTAAATTCACTGAGTAATTCTGCACAATTCGATAGAAAATGTTATGCAAAAGTAGTTGTCTATGTAATTTGATCTTGAACTTATTTAAATAAAGCAATCTCATTTCAGACTCAATACTGCTATACAAGGGTAAATTTTTAAATTGTTTAGATATCTCTCTATTACCTCTGCTATAAGTACATCGTATTAAAGTGGCTTCGTTTGTATTCGAATGATCAATATTAATTTCAACAGGAAAATCTGCGCTCAATTTTCAGCCATCAGGGATACGATCCCGTGGGGATTGACAATTATTCCGAAAGTATTCTCATCGTTGAAATAAATATCTGCCTGGGATCTCATCAATTACGCGGACCATCGGGGTAAAATCCGTTCTCTTTTCCGCCTTTACCTTCAGTCCTCTAATTCATTTTAATATCAATCTTATTTTTCATCTAATTCACTTACGAATTAAGAGGGGTAAGGTATTTTTAAATTTCATCGAGTAATTGATCGAAATTAAAACGTGTATTCACCTGATTTTTCTTTATGCGATTCGCATTCGAATTTCCTCCAATTTGCAAAGAAACTTTTTCCGTTTCACGACAGACTCGTTGTATATACAAAAAATGTAATTTCTAAATTCGACTACGCGATGAGATGATCTTCATTACCATCAGTATTACTCTTGTAATTTATTCGACGAGATTTTTTTCATCTGGAAAATCCCAGATGATGCCTTAATAATAACAGAACAGTTGTCTGTTGAAATAATTTATTCCCCGGCTGGACTAGAGCTGGAAAAAATTCGACGTTATAAAATCAATCCCTGTCCGCAATTTTTTTTTTAAATCTCCTTCGATGAAAAGGGATAATTCGCGCACTCCCGATGAACGAGGAGCGGAAATAAATTTGTTTCGTAGCAGGAAAATGCGAATGCTGCTTTCAAATTCAATCCTGCTTCTACTGGTCGCTGTTTAATTTGATTCCTGGTTTTAGAACTTTTCCTGAATTGTAAATATCCCGATATTCCGAATGCATTTTGCAGGGACCTATTTCAGTTCGTTATGTCGATAAATGAAAATTGTATTATGGGTCACGTATACGATTTTGTAGGAATATTTTTAGGTAAACCTGGTAAATCTGGTAAAAAAAGTCGCTATTTTACCCGGAAAATACGATTTAAATAACGGAGGATATGTTTTAGTGCTTCGTATAGTTTTTTCAAGAAAAATATGGATGATACTAGAAAAATGCAAATGTGTTTAAAGATTTACTCGTTAGGTTAACTATAATAAGATTTTTATGCAGTTCGAACAAGAGTTGTAAATTTTCCCAATAGAACGTTCACTAATAAATTTTTCTAAAGCTAGTACAATTCACTAAGAATTAGTAGACAGGAAATTTAATTCTAAAATTAGATACTCTGCCTTTATCGTTCTTGTAATAATTTAAATAATTAATTAGCCATCAAATCTACTCGACTTGGGTTTATTTTTTATGTTGCTTGCAGAAGAGAGGAACATTTTACACTAAAATTTAAAAATATTCAAATAAATTCAGGTGAATAAAAACTGAAACCCTCTGACATAGGACACGTACCGGTTAACAAGCGTTCCCCGGAGCCCGACTATTTCTCCGGATATCCGCATAAGAATCTTCTTTACTTCGTCTTTTATCTCTACTCACTTGATTATTTTTCAAATATGCACAAGCTACGATAGAAGGCGGCTCGCCCCGCTTTTCTTTCCGAAAAATGAAATACGCCGCCCTTTCGCGAATCTCTAACTAATTTCCTAGTTTCTATAACACAAATGTAACTTTAAAAGCGCGTGGATTTGTCCCTGTTGCAAAATTCGATTTCAACCCACTTCTAATTAATTTTTATTTACTCCGCCCTTAACTTTTTTCCACTAACTTTAAAAACGCGCTATTTCACCTCGACGGGCTTATGTGGAAACTCATTAACAAAGCGTAACCGCGTAAAAGAAAAGTTACGAAAACTCGATGTCCCCGTTTCCATCAAAAGAAAATTTCATAAAGTTCCCGGGGCTATCTGGTCGGTATAACATATGCCCGTTTATAACTTTTCCGTATAAATGAGTCCGCCATTGCTTTTTTCGCGACGAGAGTAGCTCTCGTTAATTGTTTTAAAACATCGTAACCAGTAAATTGTTTCGGAAATTCCACAGAAAATTACCGAGAATAATGCGTTTAACATTGGAGCTGGTAAGTTGCTTATAGTTTGAATTGTATTTTCTCTAATTCTATAGCACACTCATAGACAAACCTTAAAAGCTACCACCGAGAGGAATCTAAAAAAATCATTCGACCAAAATTCGCGAGTTAATTAACGTAGTATAACTTATGTAGTTTATATGGAAAACAAAGCGGTGTATTGTATCTCTCTAAATACAAAGGTCCCTCTAAATTTTAAGCGAAATACAAAATGACCTTTTATCCGAAGCGCAAGAGCAGACATGTACCTTTTTTGACCTCGCTAATATACCTGAAGCGTCCATTCCGGCGAGGGTTCTCATATCTAAACATGTAAACTGTTTCAAATTTTAATCAAGTACAGAACCCCAGAGGTGGCACGACCGCGTACGCGGATTTAAAACCATTTCGGATCCAAAACCAGTGACGTACCGCAGGATTACCTTCCGTTTGCTTTGTTACTGCGCAACTACCTCAATTCCTGCTGAATATTTTATTCGTCAAGTGCCACAATTACAAGCGTTGTACTAATATGTAGGAATGTAGTTATTTTTTTTATTCTGAATGTAACGGGGTACCTAATAAAAAAAAATAGAAGAACCCTTTTAAAATCGTAAATAATTATAAGAATCGATAGTGTAGAATCAATTCATGCAATGCCACTGGTTCATTTGTACAGCTAGATTTAGGGGAATTTCGCCTTGTAGGGATTATCTAGAGGCAGGAATGCTGTTTTACATTTCCGAAATGATATCTTTTGATAATTAATATTCACTCGGAGAAATCCATGTGTATGTAGCTAATATAAATTCAAACAATACGACGAATCTCTAAAATAATTTAGTTGTACCGTTTGTGCTTCGAAATGATTGAATTAACGAAACAATTTCGGAATCTCCATTCCGGCAAAACTTCAAAAATCCCCTGCAATAAACCCTAATAAAAATCTCGGTAACATTATGGCGTAAAAGAAAATCATTAAGGGGAAAACTTTCGCCGAAATATAAACAAGAAACCTTATTTTATCTCGAAATACACTTGGTCGGCCGTTAAAGCCGTACAATCCGCGCGGATTTCCGGAAGAAACCTCTTCGTTAACTAAAGATATATATGCCGATGGGGAGCATTTGATTAAATTGTTGAAGTAGACAATTCTGAAGTAAATTGATGGTTTTCTTTTGGGTCGGTTGCGTTTTCGCCGGGCATTTTTGTGGAATCGCATTCCCTAACGCCATTCCGGATGGGAAGCAATTCTAATTACACTAAAACGTCCAAATGTTGAAAAAGGTTTTTATTTCCCACCTACTTTCAACTCCCTTGATATTAAGTATAAGATGTACTTACTGTTACGAAATTTCGTTCGAATGTAAAACGGATATTTCGTATTTTATAAGGTTGACCTACATTTTTTTAATCTCACGCTTCCCGACTTCTTATTCCTACACCATGTAGCATGAAATAAATTTTCTTTAAAGACAAATTTACTAGTGTTAAAATACCCACTGGAATACCAAAAAATATTACATCATCACCTTATTTAAATAGCACGATGCTTTTATACTTCTGAGTGCGTTAGTGTCAGTAAATAAAAAAATTTTAGCATGGGGTAAACATTGAGAAGTAGACGACAAGACGAACCGCCTGCGACCTCATAAATTTTTCATCTGCGCCCTTTCGATTCGGATTCCGACCCTCACAATACCGGATTTATTGATATTAATCTATCCCCTTGTGCGGTAAGTGAAAAAGGAAAATCCGGTTTAAAAAAAACACGGCACGTGCCCGGCTTCGGCCCGACCGAAACGTTGATACAAAACTTTTAACATTCTTTCGTTTTGTTTCGTCGAGATAAATAACGGCCGATGGTTTTGCTCCCTTTCATCGCGGCGTTTTGTTTTCGAAGCGCCGCAAAACCTTTTTTCGGTTCGGGATTTTCTCCAAAGCTTCCCATTCTGGTCCCAACAAGAATGAGCCACTCAAGTAAAATCAAGACATTAATATAGTGAAATAAATAACCAACTAGATATAGGCATTTGTGTGATAGTGTTAATTTACAATAAAAAATAGTTGGGGCCTTATTGATGTCAGCTACATCGCCCGTTTGACCCGCATAATCAATACAAACGACAGGAAAAGCGGCAGTTTTATTTGAAACTGGGCAGATTGAAACTAACTGCTCCCTCGAGTTGCTCTCATCTCCTCTCCGATACAATGGAAATAAATGGCTCAGGAAACCGGAAAAAATTCGAATTACCGAGCAGGATTATCCTTTTTTCCGTTAGAACGACGCTCCTGCCACTGGTTTATTTTTAATTAATCTTTTTAAGTAATTATTGTTCGAGTGTTAGCATTAGTAATCAATCTTCTGGAATATTTATTATCGCGAATATAACGAGAGTTCTCTAATTAAGAAAATAAATACAATAAATTCGAGATAATATCGCCGAACAGCATCAACCTCAAGTCGACAGATGCCCTCGCAGCAGGAACGATTGGAGATTAAAATTTTCCTCTTAACTTTCATCGTTATTTCGCTTCCCGATCTCCAGCTTCGAATCCAATGAAATGTAATAATTAATTTCGAGTTCTAACCGGCCTCCCGGAATTAGTTCGCAGAAAGTATAAATGAATTTAACGTCGACGCAAATTCGCAAGCCTCCCAAATTTAAATCGAATTGATTTTTTTTTCGAAAACCCGTATTTACGAGCCGCTCGGATTTCGCATTGAATTAGGTGCAATACCCACTTGTTGCGTCTTAATATGTGCAACCGGATCCCAACTTTCGACTCCGGTGCAATGGAAGACGACGCGACGTTAATGCACTAAAATGTGGCGCTTATAATTGGCTATTCTCCAAATAACATTTTCCAAGTTTGAAATAAAACTTACCTTACTTACTACGGTTTTTTTCCAAATTTTAAGACCGGCATAAATGCTGCACTGGCGGAAACTTTAATAGTCGTTATAATCTTTACGAACGGTCCTTTTTTATGTTATGGAATTAGTCGTAAAGATTGAAAGGGATAAGCGAATGTTATCGTACAAAAACTTTTGTATTCGATACGGCTGTAAGAGAGTTAACACCTTCGTTTGCGATCGTAAAGTAAAATTACAAATTGCGTCATGTATTATCAAGCGTAAATATCATACATCTAATTGAGCAATGTTTGAGCAATAAGGCGTTATTAATATTTATTGCGCTTAGTAACTACTTTAATTGATAATTCAGGCTGTTCTCGAGCTTATGGCACTAAATTCTAGGGGTGGTATTTGAGACCGATTCGCAAATTTCATTTTTCTAAAAAAATTATAAAAAACAAAATTGGAAATATTAAAGATATTTCAAAGAAATGCGGTCCTGTACATCGGTTGAATCATGGATAAATTATTGGGAAATGAACTACCTTGTGATGATAAATCGTACTGAATCGTAATGATGATAAATCGTACCTTTTCAAAGTATTTCTCGAATTTAATTTTACGAATTAATGATGTCTTGTAAAAAAGACAAAACAAAAAGACAAAAAGAAAAAAAACACCAAAAACAGCTTAAAAGAAAATGATAAATTCAAACTAACGGTGTGCCGAGTACGATTCGAGCGATCAGCTGTTACAGCGTTCGCAGCGCCACGGTGGACAGTTCATTTGCCAATAAAAGTAAACTGGGTTTTTCAAAGAATAGACGAAAATAAACTTTAAACTCAAAAGGAATATTAGCTCACCTATTTTCTTGTTGAAAGCTGCTTAATTGTTCCAGGACATCACTATAAAGAAACAGGAACTAACTAAACTAAGAACACTAAAAACAAAAACAAATAAATCACAAAAATCTATTTAACCCCGATGTTATAAGAAAAACAATACAATTCGTCATACATCGATAACGTTTTTCTAAAGCTGGAAGGCGGAGGGGGAAATTTGCGCTTGCTGATAAAATACACCGAATCTGTTTTTTGTGTTAAAATTACGATCAGCTGACTATTGAGGCCAGGGTTGTATTCGCTCTTTGCATTTATTTCTAATGGCTCTATTTTGTTTATTATATTTTTTTTAGAAAAATTAAATCTGCGAATCGCTCTCAAATTATACAAACTATCACCGCTAGAATTTAGCGCCATAAGTTCGAGAATACCCTGTATAATTAATCGAGGTAATAATGTAACAGTAGGAATTAGCGGTGCATAAAAAGAAATCCTCCTAGTCCTTAACGAATTTCGAGCTAATTCTAGTAAATGGGTGGATAATCCTCGTCCTTAACGAAAAGCGCTTCCCCAACTATCCATGTGCTATTGGGCGTAATAATTAAGTTTAACTCTTCGCCACAGAGATAATCACCTAACTAATCAAAGCGCTGAACCAAGTAGGTACACTCCTGCGATCTATGCGAAACACCCAAGAAGCCTAGGCAACTTTTAACTAGGTAAAATATTAGTGGAAAAGTTTATTCCATTGACTAAGCTGTTAAATTATCTCAACCCTATAATGAATCAAATTACGCTAAAATTAGTAGACGTTTATTAAGTTTCTGATGTACAACGAACATTCTTAACAGCACTTCATCTCAGATACGACCCTTGTGTGCTCTTATTGGAGGTGTTAGTTGCAATATTTACTCTGCTGCTGCTCGATTTAATAGAGGATATAGTGGGAATTGGAATTATGGTTAATCGTTATCTAAACTAGGACAGTAATTAAGGTCTGCGGTTATTGATTGGAAATAATTAACTAGCCTTTTACTGGTTATTAGGTGGATTAAGAAGATTGATTTATTTAACAAACTTGCATCTGTTGTTGTAATGCAGGGATAATTATTTAGGGAATCGAGCAAAATAGTAGGTACCAATAGAGGTGCTGTATCGATTTAATAATAAACCAAATTACTTATTAAATTCGGAACGGTTTATCTTTACAAAAGACACGTGATAAGCAACAATCGAGTACCAGTTTACATCCGATTAATATTTGTTGAATGCGCCGCGATATTCAATTAACAAGTCGTGGTGCATTACCGACGTCAATAAATTATGGGCCCCATCGATTGTTCTAAACTGGTCGGCGTAAAATTGCTTCCCGCAGGAGTTCGCCGAAACGATAGCGGCACCGCAACTCCGCGCAACAATTGAACAATTCCACCCTGCGTCGGAATCTCCTGCATATGCAGATCGCCCGTGAAAACAGCTCCAATACACACTCAATATTGTTTATTGCATAACTCTGGAGAGTTTGTTCGAATTAAATCGTTTCAAGGTATTATAATTAAGAAAGTTTGCGATGAGCAAACTTATCTTCTGTAGTCGATAGATTAAATTCTAGCTTAGAGTGGCATTGTTAAAGGCACGCCGCTGGTCATTAACAGGCCAACTGATTCCTGCTGATAATCGCATGGCATCAACGAAAACAGGATGACCTTATTTGCCGTATATGTCGGGTCGGTTCGTTTCACATATTGCACGGTATACGCCTTTAGACCGAATAAATTTTCCCAACACTTTTCCATTTCCCGTCCCTCCCGTTATCTCGACGAACCCGTCCAAATAAAATTATGTTACTTGGGCTCTAACAGGTTTCAAAAACCGAAAAATTAATTACGTTACAAATTATTCTGCGTCAAAGTGTCTAAGTAGCTAAATACGCCTAATGCCACTCCATCAAATTGTCAACTTCCCTTTTATCCAGCGGCAACGAGTCGCTCGGTTCGTGACCGAACAAAACCTCAAACGAAAACTAAATGAAATGTGCAGGAACTTTCTCCCGTTTATAAATGAATGGAAAAACGGCTCGAATCGAACGTTTAAACCTAAAGGAAAGTTTGCTTGTTCCCTTAAAGTGTCGAGACTTCAGCAGCAGCGGACATGAAGTGTTTGAAAACTTTTCAGAAATACAAATATCGGATGGAAAATTGGGGAAAATCCTATTTTACTCTTGATGCAACAATCATTTATTTATGCTAATTATTTCTGGGGTAACGCGTCCACGTAAACCTCAAAGTGAAATAGGAATTGAGAAGCGTAAGACTTTTGATCCTGATATTTAAATTCGGGTTCTAATGGGAACTTTGTAAAGAGTTGTTTATTGTGACTTTCAAGGAACTTAAAAGACGGTAAATTTTAACATTGTATTAAGTATAAGAAGAGTGATAGAGAGGAGAAATAGTATGAACTTTCACAATAGAGAATAAATTCAGTAAATAAGTATAAATATTAAATAAATTCAAATAAATTAAATATTACAATGATAATCATTGTAACGAAGGAGAACCCCGTGTTTAATCCAATTTAAGAAGCGTTTTCGCGTCGAATTGTTCAATGAAAATATCGTACGCAAGATCGCACGACCGTCGGATCTAATTAGGCAAAAAAGTTTCGAAGCGTGAACGCCGAAACTTCCATCGCGAGTGACGCAAGGACGTCAACTCTTTGGGGAATTAAACTTTAATGCAGGTATCCGTCTACAAAACGCGTTCAGACACTCCGTCAGACGCCGCCGCTCGGAATAAATCCGGTTTAATGTCAATAAATTTCGTAGTTCAGTGTAAAATTAGGGTCAAATTAAAATCTAACTGCAATCGTCGGTAAATCTCATAATTAAATAATTATAAAACGATACGTTTTATTGAAATAGACCTTTTGTAAATAAATAAAACAGTTTTATTGGTTACATGCTTCCTCGGAAACTGGGAAAGAAATCGAAACTACATATATTTATGGTACATTAATATAACATAAATCATATTTTTGGTATGTCCTAAAAGTATTGTCACAAATTTACACATTAAATTTAGATAGCAGTCACGAATAGCGTTTAAATAAAGATTAAGCCGACAGTGGTCGAACAAAAGTCTTCTCCTGCACATTGTAAGCAGATAACAAGTCCGACTTAACACTATTCACAAACGAGTTTTTGATAATGTTTTCCGTGAGGAATACATTTGGGCTTTCCTCAGGTTCACCCGCATCTTCGCCAATCAGACAGTCGTTGCTTCTCACAAATCTGCAAAAAAATTACCATTACTTGATATCAAGTTAAAATGCAATTAACAATATAAATAATTTCTACTAAAAGTTGCGGTAAAGTAAGAAAGACAGAGATAAAAGTTTCCACAAGTTTATCGAATTATAATGTTATAAAGCTCTGCATAACTCAGAAAGTTCTCCGCCTTGAAATAATAACTAGCTTAAGTGGTGGTGGAACGTACAATAGACTTTGTTGCAAAATAAAAGTATTATTTCACCTGGATGGTGTGTTTTAGTAATTAATTTCGGCGCGTTCAACTCTCCGCGTTAAAAGCGACAATAGTAGTTATAAAGTTTAAATTAATTTTCAGCCTTAATTTCGCACAAAAAATGTGGGTACACTTTAAAAGCTATAGCTTGTTCATGTGGCTTTTTATCCAACAATATTTCATTTTTGGTTTATTTCAACGACAGTAATTAAAACAGTTTCATTAGCAACAATCCGACCTTCAAATTATAGCGTAGAAGGTTGCTTACACCCCTTCCAGTGCGACAATAACGGGGTATACAATGTGTATTCGACTACAAAGAACACTTTTTCCGTGTACCATTCGGTTCTATTATATAGAACGCGAAACCGGCGTGGTTTGATGTGACAAAGCCAATTTTGCTCTCGTGTGTTCGTTACAGAAGGTCTATTAATTAACTCGTACAAAGTTCATTAATTTTCGAGTAAGGAAGAACTTCATGTTCCTTAATAGTTTCTAATACGGGCAACTTGATTTTGTAATGACTGATTTTACGACGCTAACACCCAATTCTTATCAGAAGATATTTCTTCAACGTGCAATTATATAGGCTGGAGCACTGAAGTAATTTGAACAAAAAATTTGAAGCCATGATACCAATATTTGTAAAAAAAAGGAATGAAATCGACAAAACATTTGTAACGAATGCTCCGGATTTCCAAATTACGCCAATTTGGGGAGAACTGGAAACGAACACCGCGATGTGAAAAAATTCAATAACTCCTCTTACGATGCCGTTTCCATTTTTTATATCTCCCGCTTTCCAAACAACAAAAAATATTTTCCCAACACAAATCTGCTGAACAAAAAAAATCCCCCAATAATAATTTCGCGGAATCCTGTTAGCTCCAAGACACGCTCACGCGAAAAAGAATGGAACAATATTTGAAATATTCGTTTCGAAGCCAGACAAATCATTTTATCGAATTTACCTAGCCCCCTTTTCTGGTGGCATTTGCTCTGATACATTTTATGATATAAACAGTGGAGGACTTCCACATTTTTTGCACCCCTCGGTAATTATCTAGCTTTAATACAATTTTTGACGGATATTCAAAGCTATTCGGCATCGAGGAGCTTTTTCAGCGGAATTATCACAGGAAAGTGTTGAGATTGCATACTCGAATAGATTTAAAGTGGATTCGGATCCAGACCTGCGAGAACCAGTTCGGCGGGGCGTTAAGGGAAAATATCGAATTTGTCGCTCGAACCGAAATGTATGGAGCACGTTCTGTCGTTGACATTTTGTGTTTTCTTTAAGTCCTCATCCATTTACTATTCAGCATACTTTTCAAAGCGTCGGTACATAACATTGCGGACGGGATTCTGGCTATGCAATTTTTGTTTATTTTGCGCCAGTGAAAACCACCAATGTTATTGATAACGTTTACCGCATAGATGCTGGGAATTGAAAATATAACTCGCGATTCGAAGTTGAAGACAAAAATATCCATCAAAATCGAAACGATTTGTGACGTGAATATTTCCAATGTTTCATTTCAAATACAAAAAAAAAGCGAAAAGCGCATTGCAAACGATGTTTTAGTAAATTTGAGTGCAATTGGTCATTCACTGCACCGTATTTCTTCTGATGTTTGATAGAATTTATGACCGTTTGAAATTGCATCGCCATTGCCAGCAAATTGTAGCACTGAAATTAGGTCTCCGGTAGACATCGAACCGAGGATAAATCCTATTTTTTTTCACTTGTCGAAACTTTTTGGCAACAAATAAATCGTTCAAAGCGCCATTCCAGTTTTTATTTTTATTGTTTAAAACACGAAGAATCGCGGAATTGACTTTCTTTTTGTTTCAGCTGGCAACTTAAGAGTAAAGATTGAAAGTTCGAATCATGTAGAAAACGCTCCTGTCTTTCGGAGAATTAAAGAAAACTCCAGGAACCAGTCCATATCATCGCAAAAAACCAATAAACTTTTATTGACTAATTCAATTACTTTAGAAAATCATTCATATAAATATAAATCAATATGATTTAATATTAGTAATAAACTGTTGGCCTGTAAAATATGACGGTAAATGTTTCTTGTTTAAGTGGTGGCAATTTCACTATTGATCATTTTATGCAAATATCCGCAACATTAACCAAACGAACATGCACATTTTAATGAGAACGCCTTTTCTATGCGAGTTGACACGTTCGAATGATGCATTTTAAAGTGACAACAGCAGAATTTATTTTTTCGAAAATGTCTATTGCCTATTTTTTAAAGAGTAAAACCTTATTACTATAGCTATAGAGTATACTATGTTCATGCTAATGAAGCAGTAACATCACATAATAAATAAAACATAGCGATGTTGCCACGTAGTAGGTAATTTAATTCCTTAAAAATTTTCATGCAATCATTTTTAATACCAATAAACATATGTTTATGAAAATATACCAGCTTAGGTAAGTGCCCGAGTTTCCTTGAGAAAATCATAAACTTTCCGCAATCCACTCGGTAAAGTTATTTCCTGCAAAAAAAGTCACCTAAACTTCCACATGAAGCGCTTCCTTATGACTCTTAAACTTGAAACTTTGGGGTGGAAAAAAATTATAACAGAGGTCCTAAGTTCCCAAAAAAATCCCAAGGCGATGTGTTGTTTACTTCGCGCGCTCGAAGGTCGGAAAAGCGCCGCTAATTAATCGGAAAATTATACTTCGAGCGAGGAGTAAATAAACGCTTCCTGTTGTATCGCCGGCTCTATATTTTTCGGTTTTCTGGAGGTGTTGGATTACGAACATTAAGCAAAATCGTAGGAGAATGCCCTTTTTTGGCGAGCGTAAAAAATGGTATGCCGGATGATCGTTATTTTAAAGGTCATTCGACTCGAAATCTGGAGCTGAAATATATGAGACCAATTTGTTTCGCTGGGTTTCTCTCTGCCTCCGGGGAAAACCGTACAGCATCAGCGGAAAATAGTTCATTTTTTGTCGGATAAAATCCTCGGTTGGTGCAGTTTCCTAATTATACCGAACTTATAGGAGCATTCAATTTGAATTCGATCAGGCAATTCAGCGTAACATCTTTATTGAGCGCACCGGAAAAGCGCCTTCTCGTATCATATAAAAGCCGAAGAGACTTTTATTGAAAGATGTCTACTGATAAGCGTTCGAAAGCAGCGAATATTGCGCGGTATTCCATTCAATTTGTCGCGTACACAAGGATATTTAAATAAAAATGGCAGAAGATCCCTTTCGGAATAGTTCGTTTAAAATATAAAATTGCTGCATTTTTATGAATCTCCTGCTCGATATTAACTTGTGTACTCCAGTACACAAAGAACGGAACGGTATATATGTATTACCATATACCGAATCAAAAGCCGTTTTCATGAAATTACAATGGAACAGAGAGGTTGAATCGTATGCACTTACCTACCTACAAGTTCCATCGGATTAGCCGGGATTTCCATCGACGTAGTGATATACATACCATGAACTCTATTATGCAATGTAAATTTCATGCGATTAGAAAAAGCGTATCGAAGCCGTATCCTCGGGGAAATGATGCGAATAACGCTGAGAAAATGAAATTTCTTTATTTGGATGCCCGATTCACCGCAGATCGGTAGGATCCCAAATAGCATTTTCTACCAGGTGATATCTTTTACGAGCGTTTAGATCTTAGAAAAAAATAAATAAAGTAAAAAGCTCACTTACTAGGAATAGAAAATTGGTGGAATTTATTTCATGTGTCTTCCTGTATGTCGAATATGATCGGCCTGCAAATCCCTTCGCTCGGCGATGGTCCGGGTTGTTGGCAAGAAAGTCCGGGCTCGCAAGTTCCGCTAAAGCCCAGATCCCCACCGCATGGCTCTCCTTCAGTCTTCGCACATTCTTGGCAACACCTGCAATAAAATAAACCATAAAGATCAAAAACCAGAAATAAATAAGTAATAAATGTAGTTAATATTTAAGAGAAGAATTACCTATAAATAAAATTAGCTCTAGAGAATAAAATTCGTTACAATAGAATTTTATTACTGAGTTGCAGTAAATAACGAATTCAAAATAGAGGCGTTAAGAATTTTTAACAAAAGTTGTAGCTCATAAATACAGAATTTTCACCTCCCCTAAATAATACACCGGCTTTTAATTTTTTGCCTAATTTAACACCAAATTTACGGAATTAATACACCTTTCTGAAGTAAAGAAGACTTCTTAAACAAGTTCATTCTGTTTTTAATTCAATAACATTAATTCTACGAATACCTGTGGGAACTTCCATTCATTTTAACAATAATATTCCTGTTTCTCCATCGCCTCGTTCCATTAAACCAGAAGATGAAAGCAAGAAGAAAAACAAAAAGTTTTTCATCGAAAAATGTCTGAGATGAAAAAAGCGCTAGTGAAACCGTTCATTAATTTTAAGCAGGTACTTATACTCTTCCTTTTCGTAAAGAAATTAATAATTTATTATACAATCCGGCACATTTAACTCTTATTCGGGTTTTCCGTTAAAATTTATCTCAAGTAGTTATAAACGGTAAGCGTATGTACACGATTAAATAAATATAATCCTCATAAGTTGCGGTTTCTGGTAAATGCATGCTGCTCTTTACTACCGATTTAATTAAGTCTGCATATTTATGCCGTTTCAGTAGGCGAATCGTTGGATTTTATTTTCGCCTCGGCTACGACCCTATTCGTAAAAAGTATTCATTCTTCGCTGACGTTCATGATTTTGTAGCGAGGCGATATTTTAAAAATAAACGAGGCCGGCGCCTAAAAACGTTTAATGACATCGTTAAATGTTCTAATTGTACTTCCCGTTCGTGAAAATTTTAATATCCGCATCCTTCCCGTTTCATTAATAACAGCGAGCAACGCATCCTTAATGCTTTCGCCCTTGTTTTAGGGGAAAGGACACTCCATCAGGGAATAATTTTCGGTTGTTAGTGAACAATCTATCGAAGAAAAGTCGATATTCCTGCTGACAAGTTTATTATCGTACACACGTTACTGGATTATAAAACATTTGTACGTTACAACTTTATTTGTAGTTTAAAACTTCTGCTTTTAATTGATTTCCTTCGCCTTTCAGCATATCTCTTATTTGCTGGTTTTTAATCAATGGAATTCTCAGTTCGTTGACGGCATTTTCCCTGCAGACGACGATTTCTTTTTTCAAAATTTTCTTGATTGTGTTTTTAATGTAGGCGTCGTTTTTTAATGACTCGAAGACCGTGGTTTTCTGCTTGTCTGCCTTGGGTATCATATTTTTTATAAAATCGCAGGGCATTATGTCGTTTTTGCGCAGGAATCCGTCTAACGATATGCATTTGGTCGGGCCCATTTTCTTTTTGTTCTTCGGTTTTTTCTTTTTGTAGATGATAGTCTTCTTGTATTTTTTGTATTCCTTTTCGCGTATTTCCTGCTCTTTTCTCACGGCATCGACCAATTCCGTGGATTTCGTTTTCAGGTCTTTGTTGACTTTGCTAGTCTCTTTCTGATTGGATTCGGTTATTTCTGTTTTATTGGTTTTCAAGTTATGGACCATATTGTCTTTGTCTACGTATAAAATCGGTTCTTTTTGCTCATCTTTGTTGGCTGTATCGGCGACGTGTTTTTCTAAGAATATATCTTTAATAGGGTTTAATTTTTCGAAGTTATGGTTCGATTTCGATTGCTGCAGGATATTGGATGCACTTAGTTTTCTTTTAAGGATATTGCCTTTTTTCCTCCCTCCTGGGTGTTTGTTCTTTCGATGCAGCATAATACCGTGTTGCTCAGTGGAGGTGTCTGAATTCACAAATTTGACCCTTTTTCTATTATGCGCCTGTTTCGTCTCTGTTTTGAGACCGGCTTTATTTTTTTTCATTTCAGGCAAATGTATTTTCAGTATTTTCACTTAAAATAATTTATCAAAAAAATTGCTTCCGTGACATAACTAATCTTTGACGTTCTTCTATAAATTATTTAAATACATTTGACATTGATTATTTTCCAAATAAAATTTTAGTTCGAAGATTTTTTCCATAATTTGCCATGAAAGTTGAAGTATCTCCGCCGATAAAAGTATATCAAAATATATGAAAATGTAATAAAATGGAACATGAAGACGACGTTAAAAGAATCAAAGAGCAAATCAAATATAAGGTAAACAAATCGAAAGTAAACAAATGTGATTTGAAATCGCACGTGCAAGAGCCTTTCAGCGTCTTGGATATTCCACAATTGCTAAACTATTTCGAGACGCCTGATGAGAAAAAGAGCTTCCGAAAATCGAGCACGAAACCTTCCGAAGAAATTAAGCAAGGCGATAATTCGGAAACGCTAACGAAAACCGATAAGAAATTAATTCCTAGTTTAAGTGAAATTTTGAATATAATTAAGCTCGTTCGAGAAACGTTCTTATGGAAACCGGATAGAAGCGCAGACCTTCGTTCGAATGAAAAACAACTATCGAATTTTTCTGTCGAAGAAAAGATAGCGCTGGTCAAAGAGAACTCTCGTAAATATTCACAAAAAAACAATTACGACACCTCTTATTACTTGTCGGTGCTGTTGAAGTTAAAAGACTATTTGCAGATATTTATTAGAGATGATAACGTGGAAAATCCGGAAATTAGCGAAATATTTTCGAAACTTAAGTGTTTCATTTGGAGATTATCCAAAAACGAAGAACTACAAGCGAAAAAGCACACACAGAATTTGGTAAATACAGACATGACAAGTCAATCTTATCAATCCTCTCCTGCTTTGCAAAGCTTTAATAAGATAAAACTTGGCCCGAAAAGGAAGAAGAAAACCGTTAGTTCTGACGGTTTAATAAACGGCAATAAAGATCAACCAGCAAGTACTAATTATTTGAGTACGTCACCACTGAAAATGCTGTTAAAAATGAATACGAAGTGCAGTTCTACTCGCAGACAAAATCTCCCAAAACTGTATGCCAGAAAAGACAAATTCAACACTATTTTCAACATATACGGTGATTTACTCAACGATTACAAAGAGTACTACCAACCGTACGTACACAAATCGACTCCTTCGTTAGAAAAATTAAAAACCAAACATCCCCACAAAGCCCCAGCTGAGGATCCCATCTACCATATCGAATACTTCGACAATGAGGATGTTTTGCTTTATTTACTGGGCAACAAACTGTCTCCTACAATTTTTCCAAAAAGAATATCAGCTAGGAAACATCACAAAAAGTCCGTCAGAAAATCGCACAGCGTTTCCACTACATTCAATCGCAACGATGTTAAATCTAAAAACATACTGAAAAAGTCCACGAAAGGCGGGACTAAAATCAATAAAAAAGTGACCTTTCAATTGCCCGAAACCAGCAGCGATCAAATAAAAGGTAACATTTTCATTATTATTTATAATTAACATCTAAATTATATATAATTTTCAGGTTACAAAAATGGAAAGGTGTGATTTAACCCAAAAATCTGCTTGTGAAGTGGTAATTTTTCTTATAATAGGCTTGACGTTTAGTTGTGAAAATGACAAAATAAAAAACAGTTTCAAAACAGTTAATTTCATAGTGAAATGTTCAAAATTCTCGTGAAACAAATACTACAAAAAATAGAAGCAATAAATATGAAAGTGGAGAAACGAAAGTCCAGAAACAATAAAATAACAAAAAAATCGAAAATAACAAGAAATAAACAAGTAAAACAAGAATTATCGAACGAACCTCTTCAATTCTTTAATAACAAGAGAGACAATGATCAAATGGAGATGGGTCCGTATCTATTTAAAAACGCTGGTAACACTGTATCATCCGAAGAACTATATGATGAACTTTATATGAGAGAAAAAATCGACGAAGCTAGAAAATTGTACAGTAAAACGGTGTCGATCAACAATCCACTTAATCCTTCTTATAAAAACAAAACAACTTTGTCAACTCAATTTCTCAACGATAAAACCATTCCTGACGTCGTAAAATCATTCATAGTTTCATCTACTTGGCAGCAAAACACTAATCACTTGAAAAGGGACATTTGCAAAATCATTAAAAACCTACTCTTCGAACTAGAAACCTGCGACAACGATCCCAATTTGGAAGAGGAGGAATACAAAATCATTTACGACGTGAGAAAATTATTACCAGAGTTCCAAACGATCATCGGATTTTCGCCGGACGAATACCGAGAATTTTCCGTACGGCCAAAATTCCCATCCCAAAACCCCAATTCCGACAAAAAGAGAATAGTCATATTACAGGATATTAAAAACATACTAAATCGCCTTAAAAAAGACAAGAAGAAAAAAGAAACTAACGAAAAAACGCTGCCGAGTAAACCTAAATACAGTGAGAATCCACACGCAAGATTCCGAACAACACTTCCCACCCCTCGTGTAGACAACAAACAAAACGCCCCCTTAGTAAACGAATCCTTAAAGAAGAGAGACATCGAAGACGTCCTGAAAGACTTAAAGCACTTCCTGCCTGAAAGAAAACCCTACAGCCCGCTGACCGTAGAAGAGCAGTACCAACAGTACCTGGGCTACCCCGATGAAAACAACATGGTCACACCTCCCTGTTCCAGGCAAGAGCGATGCACCGAAGACATACTAGAAGACATGAAAGAAATGATCCCCGAACTGCAGCAAACCCAAAGAATAATCAACAACTTGACCAACAAAGACTTTCACCATGCAACCAAAAAAGTAGTACAATTAGAAACAAGGAGTCCCAGTACAGTGCTCTTGGAAAATTTGCAGAAGAAAATCGGTATGGAGAAAATCGAACAAGTGCAATCGTGGCTCAAAAGAAGAGAAATTTTAAGAATAAAAGACAAAGATAATTACCATGAATTGTTTATGAGCAACAACGATGGCATATAAAAGAAGTTCGTCGATGGTCTTGTTTTATATGAAACTACAGTACATATTTGAATTTATTTTAAGATTGTAAAGTAAAATTTGAAAAAACTTAGTTTTTATTTATTTACTTAATCATTAATACCCTCGTAATAGAAATAAGTGCAAAAATTACGAAATGAACTTCTTCACGATCGTAATTGGAAAACTTAGTTATCATAAACAACCATGAGAATGGTTTTCGACGCTTGTTTTTAGAGCGTGTTTACTGCAATATTTTGTTTATGACATTATCATTTAATTGTCATCAGCGTTCGTCCAAATTTTCGTAGTCCATTATCATCAAAATTATGCAATAAATCATGGCGGGTTCATTATTCATTAACTCATGCATGAAAAATGATAATGGAAAATATAGTTAAATCGCTAGACAAGAAAGCAGATTACCAAATCCATAGAACGCAACGTGTGGCTAATTACTTTCACACCCAACTGAAAACGATTTACTCAAAAATACCAGCGCTAGGTTTGGAAGAAGCTACCCTAAAGCCGAATCGCGCCGAGACGACTTCACTCAAAGGAACCCCCAAGAAGATCAAATTCCGCTCGAAAAATATGAACCAGTCGCTGATCGACATCAAGAAGCCGCTAGACAACATGGCGCAGCTCAGGAAAATCTCCACCAGCATTCGCGATAAGTACCTGAAATTCGAATTGGAAAGCTCGGAAAACACCAGCTACATCAAGAAAGTGCGGGATATCGAACAGTTCGATCGCGGCAGCGACTTCGGCTTGAATTCGACTATCAACGGCCCGAGAGAATCGAAAATAGACAGGCTGAAGCGCACGTTGATTCCTCAAATAGATATAATCACGTCAGCGTCAATGGAATTATACAACATCAAAATGGGTTCGTTAAAAACGGGAAAAACACTTCGATGCTCGAACGAACCGCACGTAATGAACGAAGTTAATCTGGACTTGGAGGACTCCGACCTGTTGGATAATTTGCATAGAAAAAGATCGGAAATGAATATAACGGAGTCCTTTATGGATGAGTTTAATGCAACGGTGGAAACGTCGCCTAAAAATAAAACGGAAGTGACCGTAATTCCGGATAAAAGCGAAACTCCTCTGGACAAATTGAAGTCGTTCTTAAAGCGCGTACGTACACAACAGGAAGTTGTTCCAGACATCGCACCCGAATTAGAACAAATGTATAATATATTAGGAAGCATCCGGATCAAGAAAAAACCAGATCCGCACTATTGGATGCCCACTCGTTCCAGTAAGTTAAAGGCTAATCGACCGGATTTTTTAGACGACTAATTTTACCTATTAAAAACTCTCAAATCAAACGCAAAGTGAGTATAATTTTTCAGTTCAATTACTAAATACAACCTAAACAGAAATTTGATTGCTGTCTAGAAGATATAATGACTAATAAACGCCCGTTTTCCATTGTTTCCATTGTTTAAATAATAATTTACTCTAGAATCCAATTCGAATCGTTAAAAAAATCGAGTCTATAACGACGTCATTTGCGCGCTTCCTCCGGAACGTGATGAGCGTTAGAACGTAAAGAAGGGACTAAATTAAATAAGAGAGCTAGAGCAGAGTATAGAGGTGGCTCGTGATGCTTATATCAATTTTCGCTAACGAAAGCAGCGTAGTTAATAGAAAGTATCTAGTTAATAAAATATAATGATAATGTTACTTACTGAATTATTTTAGAACTTTTCATTACCAAGGACTATCGACTTTCTAATAAATACGTGTTTATTTATACTTTATATCCTTTACGTGACCTGCTTAAAGATTAGTAATAGGTTGCAAGATAACTATAAAGATACAGTAGTTATCAATAGACTCAATGAATGGACAATTTTTACAAAGGAATATTCTACAAATTTTTAAGAGATGAAATAATTATAATATAAAATAATGTCGCCGTGGAAAAGTTATTTCCTTTCCATGCGGCGTTTATTCGGAGCAATTCCTGACGGGTCGGAGCGTGCAAATGTAATTCCCCTTTCACGTCGGAGGCGTAATAAGTCAATTTCGTATTCGATTTTGAGCCTGCGTTAGGGCCGGTCTGATCCCATTTAAATATCAAATATGTTATTATATGAACGTCCCGACGTATCAAGGTCTCGTTTGAGGCGGTCATCTACCGCAAATTGAACCGCACGTTTCCGGCCGTTTCATATTTTTGGATTCCTGCTTTTATGAAACTAGCTGAATTTTTCTTTATTTCGAATTCTTATCCAGAGATTATCTAGCAGAGAAACTATCTAGTTCTTTCCAATAATAGAAATAATTAATTTTCGGAACAAAACGTTTGGTTAAGGCGGAATGTGAAGTTAGCGTTAACGATCGTTTATTGGGAAGTATTCTCAGTACGTTCAATATCCTCGAGGGGAATGTATAGAGAAATTGGGGCGCTTTATATATAACTCCAAAGATAAACCGAAAAAGGCGCTATGCTATCATAACAGTTTCGATAAGCTTGTATAACAACATTCTAATAGATAGGGCGAGAATTTCGACTATTATTACATAAATTCAAGCCTTAAACCATAGTTGGTTACACATTGAATATTGGGTATAATCCGTATCGAGTACACGATTTATTACTACTAACAGAAATATTTTTTTAATCATGAACTACTGATATAAACTAAACTACCTTAAACTTAGTTTAATATCAGCTATTAATTTTATATGACCATGAACGTGTGAAATAATATAGCGACTGCTCCAGATCCAGTACTAAAGTTATTAATAAATTTATAGTTTTAATACTATACCGATTGTCGAAATTGGAGTGGTTTATAATTCAGATTTTTAATGGAGCTCCTACTTTTAACTTGAGTGTAATTAAACCTTTTCACATGGCGTTCCTTTGAACGTGTATGAAAGAAAATGAAAACGAAAATGAGCGTTTTAGATGGTACATACACGGAGCAGAAAAAACATAAAAACGGACTTTATGCGAGCATTTATACTTTTACAAAAGGAAAATGGCGAAATAACGGTGTGCATATCAACTTAAATGTCATCTACAGTACTAACCCGGCGCACATTTGAACCATTTGTTCTGCTCTGCTTAGGCTTTAATGCCAAATTCGCCCGGAATATGAAACAACGGAGGATTTTTTACTTACACTTCATAAAAATTCATAGCGTAGTAAGTAAATCCACTTAATTAATGCTTCATAAAGGTCATGAGAATACCTTGATTTTCAATTTCATAATGATATTTCCCGCAAATCGAAGTTATAACACCTTTCTATTAACCGAAAAGGGCGTTTATCAAATAACTAATAAATAAAAGGAAACTCATAACATGTTCACCCGCTAAGTTAAAAATCGGTTAGCGATTATCTAGCAGGCGAGGCAATTTTTCAGTTGCAAATGATAGGGAAAAATGAAAAAGTAATGTTCGTACGGCCTCGTATACGGTTAATGGAGTTTCATTCGGTTTTATTAGTCGAAAACTGCCCTCGTTAGAAGCACGCGATTGCCGACCGAGAAAATGAAGGAATATTTAGATTTGTAGCTCAGGTCGCCAAAATTGTTTCCGAATTGATATTTATTCAGCGTCGAAACGTTAATAAAAGTACTTGATGTGAGAGAAACGCCAGTCAATTGCTCCATTTATACAATAAAATAAACCCTCATTATGTGAATGATGTCCGTGTAAATCTCTTTGATCTCTAACTTGACAGAAAACCCTTTTAATGACCCACCGAACGTAATTTGTTATTCTCAAAGGGCTATTGAAACTTTCTCTTTCATGTATCCGTCGATAAAAAAGAAAATTTACTCGCCTTTCAGGTGCTTGAATTGAAGCACAAAAAATTACCCTAAATAAAGCTTCTTAACCGGAATTTTTTACTCATATTATTTTTCTTGTTCTAAACAGTTTCATTTGAGTGACTTACATTTTTCATCTAAATTATTTAAAAAACACCATTAAATTAGCTAACAACGGCGACAAATCGTCATGTAAATTCAGTAAAACTTTTTATAGAACTAATAACAAATTCGTTTTTCTCCTAAATAAAAAATCATCCAATTCAATTCGGGCCGGAATTTGCGTAAACGAAAATAAAGTAAAACAGCGCTCTCGATTTGACAAATTGCGAGGGCGAATAATTTTTTATACCCCCTTTAAACCGTTCTCGTCGGAATTCATCGGGGGCCGCGGCAGATGGTAAATTTTTTTGAACGATGAGGGTGTTGTTATTATATTGTACGTTAAGAAAAACTTGAGGAGCGACGTCGGCGAATGTTAGATGGAGTGGCAGTGTCACTTTTTGAAAGCCCAGGAGAACGTAGAAAGCTTGTAAAGCGGCGAGCGTGAGCCATTGGGAACAAGGAAATTCGCTTGGGGACGAATATTTTCGCAGATATTACAAATTTCCTATTTAGGATAGACATTGTAATCGACAGTGCAATACACCGTTTCACCTTGCTAGCTAATTGGAAATTTCTTTTCAACGAATTCAAAATTGAAGAGATACATTTCGAAACGCCGCTTTTCATTCAAATGCACTGCCTAACGTTCCTTGTTTTTTCCCCGTCGAGATTAAAGCGCGGAAAAAGAAAATGGAAGAGCCGCAACTCGAGATGGGTAGGGTATACGTATCGCGTTTTAAAATCTACCACTGGAGGCGTATTATCATAAAAGTTGTAGAGATCGCAAAAAAGGGAAAAGTCATTATTTATGCAGTGTTACAAGGGCTGGAAATTGAATGCGCAGTGATATTTTCACCTCTCGAGATGAGGCGGAGATGTTAAACTGTGAAATAGGTTGGCGAAAAATGTTGCTGTATGGCGATTGCGCTGAAGTATGTGCGACTAGGAGAAAGAGGAAATTATGCTATCACAAGATAGGTGTTTACCAAAAACTTGTTTAAAGATAGCAGAAGCTTTTTAAATAGCTTTGTACACGCCGAAAGAAAAACTAATAGAAAATGGAAAAGTTGGTAGAAAATTTATGGAAAGTAGGTAACAATTTTTTAGTCACTGAACTAAAATGTTAATAAATTCTTTTAAAGGTCTCATTATGTGTTACTACACACCTCGCATTTTTGCATGTATTTTCTAACCTTACAGTCTCCTTGTTTATTATTAATGTGACGTAAAAAACACATAATGACCATTTGAAACGTATCGCATGGAATAGTTTGTGTATTTTTCTTTTTTTGCAATATCGCGTGTCGTATTCTTGTATAAATTTGTATTGCCCACAGTTCGGCTGTAGGTTTCATATATTTACCCAATCCGGAAACGATATACCACTTTTACATAAAATCCGAATAAATAAGAATGAATAATTGACATGGTATCAAATTCGATCGCTTCTAAATATACTACAGTATTATTATGAAAGGAACGAATTTGGAAAACAAAGCGATCTTTTTCTGTACTTTGCTCTATAATGGGTTCTCGAGTTTTCGTTCTTTTTCTTCGGTGCAAATAATTCGGGGTTGTCTTTTTTAAATTGCGAAGATAAACTGAATAAAATCGCGTTTTAATAGACCGATAAATGAGAAAGTTCGAAACGAAGGAGTTGGAATTTCATTAAACGGTGCCTCAGTCGATATTTAATGTTCGAGATGTTTCTGTAATTTCTTGGGATTCCGTTGAATTCGAAAGGCCACGATGTTCCAAAATTAATGATCCCGCGGGAATATTTTTTTCGTTGCCGCCTGAGTGATTAAAATCTTTATTAATGAATTAATATTCGTTGTTGAGTTTTTTATTCCGCACGAACATAATTCAAAAGCCGTCCGATTTCAATACCAAGCGGCTTTATGATTGCAGGTTATAAGTTAAATGCAATCTGCTACAGTAATAGCAGTACAATAAATATTTAATAAGAAGGCCGTTAACAAATTGATTTTTCCAGAAACGTTTTGCGTCGAATACACGCTAAAATTCATTTCATTTCATACATGTAAATCCCTCGGGTACCTACATTTTTTAATAATATCTATATACTTATTCCGTAAATAGCTTTTATGTAGTATATTTCCTCGAGTATTCCGTATATGAACGAATGGAAAAAAGAAATTATATTAGCAGATCTGGTGGCTTCAAAGAACAGACGTTCCTTCATACTTTTAAAATTATTTTACCTAATACATCTCAACGAAAAATGTCTACATCACAACACTCGTATTATTCCCTATTTTCGCTCTTAGCAGATATATTTTATACCTCCACTAACGGTATATTGCTTTATTTTTCTTTTGCCTTTCGTAAATGCAGAAAAGATAAACAGCCCAGTACCTACGGGAGTTATTGCCTTTTTATTACTTTATTTTTCTCAAAGAAAAATTATTAAACTTTATGAAATTTTAATGGAGAAAAAATACAAACTGGCAACGCTGCATCATTTATATAGCGTCGTCACAAAGTAAGGGTGAAGGCATTATTCGAGCAAATGTTTGGATGAAGTTATATAATAATAGAATACTTTTTAATTAAGTTGCTATTAATGAAGCCGTTTGTTATATGTATCTAAAAGAATTCAATTCTGTTTGCTTGGAACTCCCGCTTTCCTTTCCAATTAAATCTGCGAGCTTTCCGTTTTTCAAGTTTGTGTTCAAGTCAGCCAAAAACTTTTTAATGTGCAAAATCGAACCGAAAGAGTCGTTTAATTCATTTAAAAGGAAAGTCTATCGATTAGTGATTAAATTAGTTTCCTTTTACAAACGAACCCATCATTTTAGAAATAATTTTGCCGTTACCTGTATGAAAGAAAAAGCTTCGCGAATGTTTTATAGACTTTCGGTCTTAAATGGACGGTTTTTGCTTGTATAAACGACGCCTTTCCGACAAAAGAAATGTAAGTTTTTGAATCGCTGAGGTTTTCCCTTTTGCTCCATAAAAGCCAGGAATACGTCCGAACCTTTCCTACAGTCGAACGTGTTATCATGGAAAGTAGATCGCTTGTAACAAAAGGAAAAAATGTAGTGTCAGCAAGGGTTACGGTAAGCGCCGGATGTGCAATATTAAACTGAACGTTCGAAATGTTTCAAAAGTGGAGCTTTATATGAGCTGGAATAATCCGATGAAAAATACCACTGTCGGTAAGAAGTTTAAATAGTATTTTTTTGTGTCTATTCGAGAAGTTTCGCTTTCTCTCGAGCTATACCGGTACAAAATAATACACCCACTCTTATAGGTATTAAGTGCCCGTCCTTCGTACACGCACGGACCAAAGTTTTGCGCCCAGAGGCACGATATTTCTCAATCGGTTCCTTAGGGGCCAGAACCCTTAATCACGAATGTCGAATATTATGGGATCAGATATATTAGCTAACCACGCTAGATTCTATTCACAACGTGAGAGATAATTTTATACATCTAATGTTTACAGTAAAAAAATATCCTCAAAACTATAAATGGCATTAAACAAGAGTAGTATAAAATGGAACAAAAGAGCCAAACCGTTAATTCCTATAATACAAAGATCTATTTCATCCGTTCAATTATTTATTAATCCATTACTCTGCGCCTGTAATTTCGCGTGAGCATCCTTAGAAACGAAACCGACCGCCGGTGGTACATTCACTGTATTCTGAGCAAACCTGAAACTACAAAATCTCAGAAGGGAGCATTCCCGACCATTCAACGCGACAAGAGCGAATGTACCAGCGAGTTAATGCCATGTATTTCATTTTAACTCTGATTTATATCGGTGTATGCAGATGAAGTCGTCGTTTATTTGAGGAAAAGACAATCAGACAATTGATTGCGAAGGAGCTTCCCGTTCTACAAATCCCCGATGATAGGACTGTTTAAGATAAATTATAAAAGGATTCTTTCAATATTTATTATACAATGAGGATGTTTCACTACGAAAAATTTATCAGGTAAAAATCGATAAGAAATCTCGACCAGTTCCTTAGGTATGTAACAAATTAATTCAATTAAGACTGAAATCTTTGCTGCTGGGAAGTAGGAAAACTTTAATTTCTCCGCCGGCTAATGGAAATATTTCCGGAATCTTTAAAATTGCATTAGCGACGGGAGAGCTCAAAGCGCGCCGCAAACGGAGTATGTGTGTACAAATGAATCGACGCTCACAGTGGCGATATCAACTTAGGCTCGGAGGCGAGATAAAATACAACACATGAAATATGTTGCTTGTTTCGCCGAACTTTGGATTTCCAAAACTTATAGTGGGAGTTTGGAGGGATTATGAACGTACGAGGTAAACACCGAAAGTTTTCCCCTCGATTTTAAAGTTTTCTAGGGAATTCCGAACTTATTGTTATTTTACTGCGATAATTAGAGATTATAAATTATTGAGCTATAGTAAAAATTTTACCACTATTTTAAGTAAAATGATGAAGAAAATGCGCTTATACGAACCTTCCATCGACACAATTGAAATAAAATAAAACAGTACCATTGCACTCTAAATTTTATTCCAACTTTCCATAAAATACGAACCGTTGTATTAACCAAATTTAGATTCCGAACGTATCAGAATAAAAATAAGAAGTCGAATTTCCTGCAGTCGAAAAAGTAAAATACATTTCTCCTATTCCGATGATTCCCATTTCCGTTTACAACCTTTAAAAACCGTTCTACAAGTTACATAGTAACTGAATTCGTTTCTGGGGATCGTAAAATGCTCCTTATTACATTCGACTTAAATTTATGTTTCGCAACTCTTACGACTTTTTCAATTATTTAACAATCTAACATTCGAGGAAAAATCCCCCGCCAGTTTAGATAAATATAGTTTTCTGTGAAATGCCGAAGAGACATCTAGTGGTAAAGTAGTGACATCGAAATAAAAGCTTTATTTAAACTGCACCTCAACCACAATGTGTACAATGTCATCGTTAACTTCAAATTGATGTTTATATACTCTTACTATACAATGGTCGAGTTTACGAAGGTGGTTTTTTTATTAACTTTTTGCACCGGAATAATGTCAAAATTAAGCGATTTCGAATCCGGCAGTGAATCGGCTTATGTATTGGACTCGAATAGTGCGCAAGGATTCGAAAATGACGTTCCCTTGCACGAAAGCTACAGGCCGAAGCATAAATATAAAGTAGGGACTGGGCACCAAGAAATCGAGAAACGTTTTTTAGATGCTAATAATACCATTAAAGGAATGCGAGACCCCCAGTGTGCCATAATGTACAAAGATAACGAACCCGTAGGCATACTGCAGCCCTTCGAGGAATCTTATAAATTTTTACCAGTACAAGGAGAGTCTACGTATGTAGAAATCAATCCGATACCGGCGAAAAGAAGAACCGTCTTAGATATCCTTTATCCCAACGAATTTACAGATGATTACGACGATGACAAATTTTCGAATATCGCTAAATTCGCCGATGACAAATACCCCTCAGTTTTCACTAAATTCAAAATAACTAACAGACTTGATAAAAACGTCAAGGAAGTTACCAAAAAGAAGTCGAATTTCAAGCGAGCTCTATTAGACACAATCGCCCCAGATCCCATTCAAATAACTCTAAAAAACAACGAAGAACAAAACACCCTTGTTAAAGAAAACGCCGGAGTCGAAGAGAAATTAAGAGGTATTCTAGACGATATGGGTTTGATAGACGATTATCCCAATCAAGAAGTGAAAAGGGAAGTGGAAGACGAGAATCTGGAGCTCGGCACTAATAAAATAAATTTAGTTAAGGAAAACCGGCTCAAAAGGGAAAATTACACGGAAAATTCGAGAATGAGTTCGGAAAGTGCGGTGACGAATAAAAAGGTAAAAAGATCCGATAACATACTCGAGTGCACGACTGTAGAATTCATCGGAACGCATAACATCGACGATTATGAGAAAAGAGTGGAACGAGAAATACGCGACAGAATACAACAGCTAAAAGAAGAAGTCAAAAAGGAAATCAGCAACATTACGAACAACGAAGATGAAACGAAAAGAAAAAAGAGGCAAATTATCAATACACTCATGGACGAAGAAACCAACGATATTAATCCCACATACAACATTGAGGACGTCGAAAAACCTCTTATTCGCAGAAAGCGAAACACCGATGACGGAAACGAAGTAATTGAAGAAGAACCAGATCAATTCGAGCGAAACAAACTCGACACAAACTACTACGATGACCAACGAGGTAATGAAGAAACAGTAAACAATAAGATTAATCAACCCAAAGGAAAATACGAATGCACATGCGATAGAAACGATGCCGACTGTAAATGCAACGAAAACAATATGAATCGAAGAATAAATAACAAAGCGTCGTATCCAAAACTGCTCAATACGAAAAGATCCAAGCAAATATGCAGCTGCGACAAAAACGGTCAACATTGCAAATGCGAGGACACGGTGAAAGAAACCATACCTTCCATGGCAGAATATTATAACGATTACAACGAAAACAACGACATAAGCGCTTGGAACGACGACAATCAATATTTAACAGAGAACGATTACGAAACCGACTACAGATTCGACAAAAGAGCGATAAAACCCAGAAAATTCGCCGTCAATAAACCCCTAGAAAGCGGCGAGTTCTTCGTCGACTTCCGGCCGGACGCGTACAATCTCTCACCTCTGGAAAATTTCAGGAAAAAACGTGAGAAGCTCGGCCCCGCGCGGCTCGTTTCCTACAACGCAGACGGCATGTCGCCCCATTCGCGCTACAGACGGCGCATCCTAAAAGAGGAAAACAACATCTTACCCAGGCAACTCATCGATATGTCCGACGAGGACCTCTTCGGAGCCCTGCCCCAGAACTTCGACGGCGAATTGATAAGATATAAACGAATTAGGCGTAGTAATAAAAAAAGGTGATTTTATTGTTTTACTCATTTTTAAATGTTTTGGTAATAAGCCTTAAAATGTAGCCCCAAGTTTGGTTATCATAAATAAATATTTTGATTGCGATAACAAATTAATTAGTTTTAATCTTACTCTATACTACACACTTTTCTAAATTTCTCTCTAGCTAAATCTATGAAGGTTAAAATATTAAAAACTATCTTATGATATCTTTAATATCAGTTACAAATTCATTCAGTCTCTTCTTTAACATTACAAATACTGCTGTAGATAAACAAAAGTTAAACAAAACTTTTAACGCTGAATACAGTCCGAAACATGTTAATTTTTCCATTACATTGTTACTAATTCCTCTTTTTAGCACGTTAAAGGCCGTTGTACAAATCGCCTGTACACACAACAAAATTAAAACGGGATACAGAACAAACAAATCCTCCCTATTGTCGGACTAACGTACATTTGTTATTGCTCCTTCCACCTTACACGCAGGCATCGCGACGTATCTGGTCGTCCGTCGGGACTCGGGACCGAATGAAGGTCGACAAATATCCGGAAGTGGATAAATTCGCCTTTGGCAAATAGGACGAGAACTATCGAAGGATATTTGTGTAGGTAAGTAAAGCTTGACGAATAGTGAATAGGCTCTGCTTTAGACAGGACTACAAACGATACCGATGAGTAATTATGTTTTTATGCAACGGTAAAACTGTTCCAATTACCGAGCGATTTGTCACCGATATTAACGCTCTCATTCCTGCTGTAGTTTCGCCGATGAAACTAAAATCCGATTATCGACGTTTTTATCAGCAATCCGGCTTGTTTTAACACGTTTGGAATTGCCATCAATTCAATATTGACATCGAACGTACGGCCGAAAGCCCGCCACCTTTTCTAATTAAATTTAAATTGGTTTTTTATTTTAATTTCGGCCATTCTAATTTCGACTCCGTGCAAATTGACTTCGACGGAAAGCCCGCTTGATTTCACGTCGAATATTTCATAAGTTTGATTAATTTTTGAAATGGGACGATTGCATATGATAAAGACGGTGAAAATGATCGAATATTTGAAATTTTTTACTTATTACTAATAGGAAATAATGTGTTGTAATGCGTGTGGTATTTTTATTGCGCAACTTTAATTTCACTATTTTTTATCTAATATTGTTCAAGAGTGAAGATTTGATAATAATGAATTATCTTGCCATTGATTTAGTCGCACTTGAAAACCAAGTAAAAGGCAATCTCATTTAAACTGAGTTTTTTAACAAAATCTCACTTCAGTCTCAGTTGATACTCAGTTAATTTCGATAAAATGAATACCGCTTGTTGTTAGTCACTTTACAGATTATAAATCATATTTAAGTATGAACTTAGAAATTTGATTAGTACCTATTAATAAATATCTCTACAAAACGATCTTTAGTTTCTTTTAATTTTAAATATATCTTAATTAATACTAGAAAATATTCTGTTCGATAAGATTCGATTATTATCGGTCCCATCAAAAATGTAGCTTAAATAATTAAAACTATTATGCATTCTTGATATGTCGAAAAAGGCTATAAATCATACGTGGTTTTCGTTTTTTTTTGAATCAGTGAATATTGCTTTGAATTCCGATTATTTGATAAAAATGAAGTTAAAAAATGTCGAATGTCGAACATTCGTTTAGCTGTTGAGTAATTTTGATGAATGGTTGTTGGGTGAATAAACGGTCAATTATTCAAAATTCACTCAACTGACCCCTTTTAGCATGGAATTTTGCCATCGATTTTGTTATTAAGTATATTCCTCGAATACTTTGTGTGCTTTTTTCCGAAGCTTTTAGGAAGTTCGTATTGTTTGGGCAACAATTTTCGTAGACCACGGGTTTCTATTTAACCCAAAAAAACTTGCTTTGATTGAAAATCGTTAATTATAATAATTTTATTAGCGGAATTTGAGTAAGCAATATTTCATAAAGTATAATTTTTTCCACGCTCTAAATCAGCATCAATCATATTTATAATTACCACATTAATTTAACTTTTGTTCAAAGTTGGTGAGGCGAAAATATAAAGATCTGTTTCCAATTTACAATGTACGTCTAAATTCTATAAGCTTTTTGTTCAACAACGTTATTTCGTTTTGTTAGAATTTACAAACATACCTACATCATTATCGATCAAACAGTCCATTGTTCGAAATTAACGGATTACGAAACGTTATTTCATCCCTTATCCTTTCATAATACTGTTTTTGTGGCTCTCTTTACTTTTTTTTTTCATTGCCCGTTTCTTTATTATTCAAAATTCAAGCAATTAGTGGGTTTTATTTAATCATGAGGACTTATATTTCATTAATTCAATAATTATATTTTTAAATAAATGTGAGCTTTGCAGTTATCATGTACAAGCCCTTCGGTATAAAATAAATGCTGGAAAAGAGTATAGATATGATATATTATTGTTAATCTTAAGGAGAGAGCGACTGGCTGCAAAAACAACGTTAAATAAATAATGTTTAATGCAAGTGTTTTCTCAATAAACCCTTCGTTATAAAAGTTTCCGGAATGCAGAATATATTTTTCAGGAAAATTCCCGCAGCCGCGCTTGGTTAGACAAGCAAAATTATTTCACTAGAAAAATATTTGACTTTATTAGCTGTATTTCGAAGGTTGGCCGCAAGGAAAAATTGAAAATTATCATTAGATTATCGCGCTCCCAATTTAGCTAGTCTAATAAAATTTTTACGTAATATACAATGTGTGTACTTACTTGCAGGGGTCCCAAACGACGACACCCAATCCAGGACAATCGATTTCGTTGATAATTTCGCACTCTCTTCTGTCACATACGCAAGCCGGTGCCGTCAGGCCGCCACAAAAAGCTATAATAGCGACGAATGCTAAAGCGAAAACACTGTTCATCTTGTCCGGCAAAGAGCAAACGAATAAAGTTACATAATTTTCTCGAAATGCTCCCAACTAACACGCTACTACCTGTCCAAAAAGCGACTTAATTTATTCGCTTTACTACTAAATTCACTCTATTTTAATTGCTATTTACACAACACTTATTTAACTTATAAAGTAGATTCGTTTATTTTATAGTGTGTAATAGTTTTTATTATCTGAAGAATAAATTATTGCATTATTATTCAATTAGAGCCTTGAGTTATACAAATGTAGTTAGGCATATTGATGTATATTGTGATGACCAGTGCGTATTAAATTTTTAAGATCAAATATACCAAACATTTTATGATTTGTATAGCTGAAAGCTCACCTCGAAAAACCTCAAACCTGCTCAAGTCGAGCGGTGGTGAAGGGAAAAAAATTTCCCGGCGCGAAAAAGTAACTCCTCGACAATTCGAGCACGCTCATCCGACTCGACCGATTCTCCTCGAGGGGTTTTCACGTGTTTAGCGAGCCTTCCCGGACCGGGAATTCGCACGCTATCTGAAGCGCTCGTTGAGAAAAACGGTGCTCTACTGGGTTTTCCGCGATCGCCACTTCTTGCTCCGGAGCGTGCTTGAAGCTCAGCGCGGGGCGCTTGCGTCTTGCACTGGCCGTCGTTGGGTTAATGTACTGTTTTATGGTTTATTGTTTTTTTTTAAATATGGATGACCTGTCGGTTTGTGTGAAGTTGGGAATTATTTTCCCTGCTTGCATATGGATATGCCTTAAAAATTTATTTGTAATACGTACTAAAACATTGAAAAACTAGGTTATTTGAATTATTATCTAATTGAAATAAAGGTTACCAATTTCTAATTAAATTAATTATTACTAGTTATTGAAGTTGCAAAATTTATTATACCTAACATTATTTTATTCTTCCTCAGATTAGTGGTAATTTCACGCTATTGCAACCGGAAGGCATCACGCATTTTCTCTTTTAATCATTTTTAAAATCCAACAAGACAGTTTTGATAGTCTTGGAGTGTGTTTAGGTCTTCTTAAAAATCTTCTTAAAAAATGGGTTATACAGCATGCATGACTTTAGTAAGTATATTATTGTTTAATTAACAATTGTTGCACGATACTTCTCCATACATATAGGTGTACTTAAATGTCCATGCCGATAAGATAAAGATAAATAATAGATATCCTAATCGCGATCAGATAAAAAATCGCGTATTGTACAGTATATTTTTCGAAAAACCCGCCAGTTTCTATTTCGCAACAGATATAATTAATTCGTTATTGAGTTTGCTTTATTGGAAAATATTAGCGGGTAAGAATGTTCGGTTTCTAATTCATTATTTATTCAGTTTGTGAATTTTTAATATGATAAACACATCAAGAGCATTATATTTTTGTCTATATGTATTTAACTGTTATATTTGAATAAATATTAACGTACATTAATGCAATAAGCAGATAAATGTATTTATTAATGCATAAAATAGAATCGAGCTAAAAATATAGGTTCGTTTCTACGTCACTAATACACTTTTCAAACAAACTCATTCGTCAATTGGAAAATACTATTATCGTCAATATTTCCGGAACATCCATAAAATAAATAAAATAATATCCGATACGTTAGATGCTATATTTGCAAATTACTAGTCATATATACCTAGAACATTTATAGTATCCAAAAAATAATGCATAGCTTTCAAAATGGCAATTCCAAAATCCATTTATTTTCTTTTTTTCAAAAGAATATAATGTAATATGGATAACACTTGGAATCTAGTAGATAGAACTTAACCCTTTCTCTTGCAAAAATACTTTTAGTTATTTTTCAATTGTTAGCGCTCGTTTTTCTGTATTAGGGAAACTATGTACAAAAATTGTAGTATTCAAATGTAAAAATTCATTGCACAGAAGTATCAATATTTCAACTATCACCAAGTATGTATAACAGCATGCAAAAGGACATCAGCAAACTTCTAGAAGAGACACTGAAATCTGAAATATAAGAATTTCTATTCAGTCTGTACGGAAGTCTGAAACGTTAGGAACAGTTTCTGAAACAAATATACAATAGTTGTTCAAGCGGATCAAATTTTCAATTGTATCTGAAAAAACTATAAATGATAAAAGTCGTTAGGAAATGTTTTAGGAGGTATCGGATTGGCCATTGGCTGAATGTATTTAGGATGCGTGAGAGTATGTATATTATTTCTAGTTAAATTATTATACATCGAATGTAAAAATAGATTGCATTTACGTACTATATTTGATAGCTGCAGGCCAAATTATACGAGTTAACTACAATTCAGTTCATCACGTACACTATAAACTATACCTATATTTAAGATAAAATAAGGTTAGTAAATATGCTCCATGCATTTAGACTTGAAAGTGCGGTGGAAATTTAAAAAAAATTATTATTTTTATCCTAAAAAAGAGTAGGTAATTAATCATTTTTATAACTATAATGTAGGTAATAGATGTAGCAAGGAAAATGTAAAAATGCGTTCAATAATCCGGTATTAAAACATGTGACGTATAAAAATCAATATAACTAAATCAATATTTATGACCACTCAGAAGTTTTTAGTGAATAGCTTAGTCCTGAGGTACACGGGTCTACCCAAATTAGTGCAATGTTGCATTTAAAATAAAAGTGTAATAACAATTTCTAAAGTCAATAAAAATACCTTAATTTTACGTTTTAATGTAGTATAAGATGCGAATAGTGAGTAATAAACAAAAAGTGAAATACATATATTGATTAAATAGTGAAATATATTTGATAAAAGCAGACGCACATAAAAACCATTGTTAGTTGACTTTGTTTTGAGTGAGTGCATTTTTCCAATCGAAAATATGTACATTATCATATCATTAAATTATAAAATTATTTAAAGAAAATATGAACAAAAACCGTTTAAAATATACATATCTTCAAAACGGTACACTTGTCTGCATCACTATATGGAATGATTAGATTTTTTAGTAATGATGTAATAAAAAAAACATGATTAGATCCGATGAAATTGATCTATCGATGATAGACGCATTGTTTCATTTGCTAAAAAATGCCATTTGAATTGTTATCAAATTAAACCTCTTTTGAGTACCTATGTTGTACTAAAAAGATAGCTTTACTACAAATTCCACAGAGATATCATTTATTTCTTAATAGATGACATTCACGATTTGAAAAATTAAATACATTTATCTAAATCATAAACAAATGTGCCCATTTTCGTATATTTACGAAATAAACTTTATTAAATGCGTACTTATTTTTTTAGCTCATGATGAAAGAGCGAAAAGCTTACAATTTACAAAATGAAACAAAGAAGGCTCCTTTAGATGTGTAAGTATAATCTACGAATTAATCCGTCTAGCAATACTCATAAATTTTAATAAAACGTCGCAATTTCAGTGAATATTATAACGAGATCGGTATACAGGAGCCTAAAGAAAACCTCAAAAATGTATCCTTTATTCAAATGGTACGTACTCCTTAAATGTATCGTTTAATAATCCACTAAAAATATATTTTCTTCCAGTTTAGATACGCAACTAGATCGGACAAAATTTTAATAGCGATCGGTTTAACCTGCGCTGTCATCACCGGAATTTTGCAGCCCTTGAATACAATTCTTTTCGGAACACTTACGGGAGACATCATCGAATATGCTATGAACATACGCAATGATACTATGGACAAAACAGTAGTCCAAGATAACCTTATAAAATCCGTTTCATTTTTTGCTTTAATGAATACCCTGATAGGTGTAGGCATGCTCATATTCAATTATCTTTCAACCGTTACTTTCAATTACGCTGCGATGAAACAAGTAAGTAGATTTAACAATTATAATTAAAAAGAAGTGTTAACCAAAACATAATTAAAGAAATTTGTATAAACCGATGTTTAAAAATGGCTACAAACACAGCTTATTTAAATGTATTTCTTTCTATTGCAGACATTCCGAATTAGATCTGAGTATTTAAAAGCGATTTTAAATCAGGATGTAGCTTGGTACGATTTGAATCAAACAGGGGACTTTGCTAGTAGAATGTCAGAGTAAGTTCATACAGAATTCTTCACAAAGAGGATTACTAAATTTATTTTTTTAGTGATTTGTACAAATTCGAAGACGGCATTGGAGAAAAAGTACCTGTGTTTTTGAGTTTCCAAGTCGTTTTTCTAACTTCATTGACCATTGCTCTCGTTAAAGGATGGGAATTAGCTCTTATATGTCTGACATCCTTACCTGCCACGTTAATTGCGCTGGGAATAGTAGGATTAGTAAGTTTAATTACCATTTAATACCATAAAATGTACAAGATATGTTTTAGTTAACAACCAAATTAGCTAAGAAAGAGTTAGAAGCCTACGGAGCAGCTGGTGCTATAGCCGAAGAAGCACTATCTTTAATCAGAACTGTTACCGCGTTCGGTGGACAAAAAAAGGAAATAGATAGGTACAACAAAAATTTAGTGTTCGCCAGAAAAAACAACATAAAGAGGTCCATGTTCGGGGCAATAGGTTTTGGCCTTCTGTGGTTTTTAATCTACTGTAGTTACGCTCTTGCTTTTTGGTACGGAGTAAAATTAGTTTTAAGAGACAGGAAAGCCACTGATCCTGTATACACGCCGTCAAATATGGTTACTGTAAGTAATTTGATTGCATCAAATATGATTCAATAACTTTCAGGTTTTTCAATTATTTTTTTGATAAAATTCTTTCAGGTTTTCTTCAGTGTAATGACGGGCTCCATGAACTTTGGAATCGCATCCCCGTACATCGAAGCTTTCGGTATTTCAAGAGCAGCAGCCGCCAAAATTTTTAGCGTTATCGACCATATACCTACCATAAACCTATCCAAAAGAAACGGTGTCAAACCAAAATCGCTAAATGGAAATGTGGAATTAAGAAACGTTCATTTTCATTACCCTTCAAGAACAGACGTGCCAGTAAGACGACTATGTCAAATCTCATCACAAATTCAGCTCATTTATTATATATACTTTACCAGGTTCTACAAGGAACTAACATCAACATAAAACCCGGAGATACCGTAGCTCTTGTTGGTAGCTCCGGTTGTGGAAAATCTACTGTCATTCAACTGATACAGCGACTTTATGACGCAGATTCCGGAGAGGTGACTTATTATAAAATTCAACAATTTTCACCAATTTCAATTCAAATTTCATTAGGTTCTTATAGACGGGCTGAACATTAAAAATATAGATTTAACATGGCTGAGGCAACAAATAGGAGTAGTTGGCCAGGAACCAGTTTTGTTCGGTACCACCGTAATGGAGAACATCAGATACGGAAAAGACGGAGTTACCGATGAAGAAATCATGGAAGCCGCTAGAAAGGCTAATGCTCACAATTTTATCAGAGGCCTACCTAACGGATACCAAACGTTAGTGGGTGAGAGAGGAGCTCAACTTTCTGGCGGTCAGAAACAAAGAATTGCAATAGCTAGAGCGCTGGTGAGAAAGCCCACATTATTGTTATTAGACGAAGCTACATCGGCTTTAGACAATACAAGCGAAGCTAAAGTACAAGCAGCTCTAGACGCGGTAAGTAGTTAACAAAACCCCGTGTGGATTGACTATATTTTATCGAATTTAGGCTAGTACAGGTTGTACTACAGTAATCGTCGCTCATCGATTATCTACCATCCGCGGAGCAAATAAAATTATCGTTTTATCGAACGGAGTTGTCGTAGAAGAGGGTACACACGAACAGTTAATGGGGTTGAAGAAAGAGTATTTCCGATTGGTGACGGCGCAAGTTAAATCATTAGAAGCATTCGCTCAATCAAATCATGTCAAAGCAGAAACCAAAGCTCTCGTCGACGATGAAGAAATCATGGAAACAAGCGACTCCAAAGTAAGTAAAATACTTGTACCCTGCAGGTGTAAATCTAATACCATGTTCAATTATTTATATAAATAATTTATATTTTAAGGATATCGCCGATGAATCCGACGATTTTAGTGTCGATAACGATAGTTCATTTATAGAAATAATAAAAATGAACGCTCCAGAATGGCCGTACATTTTAGTGGCTGCGATAGGTTCTGTAATTATGGGATGCGGTATGCCAGTTTTTGCGGTATTATTCGGAAGTATACTTGGTGTAAGAAAACAAATCAATAAATGTCTAAATCAATATTAACATTATTCATTTCAGACTCTTGCATATTCTGATGAGGATTACGTACACTCTGAAACAAATAAATTTTGCCTCTATTATGTGATAGCTGGATTCATTAGTATGATATCGACATTTTCACAGGTAGGTAATTATAATATTTTCTTTTTCGAACGGAAAATTATATTAGCCTATTTCTTACAGTTGTACTTATTAGGAGTAGCGGGAGAAAAGATGACTGAAAGAGTCCGTGCTCAATTATTCCAGGCGATGATATCACAAGAAATAGGATTCTTCGATAAAAAAGCTAATGGTGTTGGTGCCTTGTGTTCCAGGCTTTCTTCAGAAGCTTCAAGCATTCAAGGCGTAAGCAAAAGCAATTATTTGGGATATAATTAAAATTAATATGTATATGAAATATAGTATATGAAAAGTTTTTAATTTTATAGGCTACTGGGCAACGTGTAGGTACTATTATGCAATCTTTAGCTACTTTTGGCCTTGCAATCGGTCTCTCGATGTATTACGAATGGAGATTGGGTTTGGTAACAGCAGCATTTTCTCCTATAATTTTGATAGCATTGTTCTTCGAAAGACGCAATTCGTCCGGACAAAATGACTCCAGAGATCAAGGCCTTCAAAAATCAACAAAAGTAACTTAGCAGCCCATTAAATGCCTGACATTAAATCATTATTACTTTTACTCTTAGATCGCCGTAGAAGCAGTTGGTAATATCAGAACAATCGCATCTTTAGGAGTCGAAGATAAATTCCATGAACTTTACGTTGCCGAACTAACACCGCATTATAAATCGTCATTGCGCAAGGTACATGGGAGGGCTATAGTGTTCGGAATATCCAGAAGTTTAATGTTCTTTGCTTACGCCACGGCGATGTATTATGGTGGTTATCTCATTAAAGGTGGACTCTATTACGATAAAGTGTTCAAGTACAGTGGAACTATTTTTATTAGTTTTTATTATTTATTATCTACGTTGTTAATGGCAAATATTTTTAGGGTGTCACAAGCGCAAATAATGGGTACAGTTTCTATAGCCAATTCTCTGGCGTTTACTCCGAATTTAAAAAAAGGATTAGTTGCAGCGAGAAAAATAAAACATTTCCTTAGCAGATTACCTCTAATTCGGGATAAATCTAATGCTAGAATCCTTAATAAGGTATAATATGAAATCCTAAAATAACGACTAAATTCAGTTAAAAATTTACAATTTTATTAGGCCGATGGTGTTATCAATTATTCCAATATTAAATTTTCTTATCCAACGAGACCTAACGTCGAAATTCTGAAAGGGTTAGGCTTAAATATTCCCAATGGCAAAACTATAGCATTAGTAGGAGAAAGCGGTTGTGGAAAATCAACCATCATCCAAATGATCGAACGATTTTACGACCCCAAGTCTGGAACCGTTAGTTTAGACGGCAATAATTTAAAGGACCTTTCACTAAATTCGCTAAGATCTTTCTTAGGTATCGTATCCCAAGAACCTAATTTATTCAACAAATCTATAGCGGAAAACATCGCCTACGGAGACAATTCGAGAGTAGTTGGCATGGATGAAATAATACAAGCTGCCAAGAAAGCCAACATCCACACTTTCATATCCGGACTACCTAGAGTAAGCTAAAAAACCATTAAATAATTAAGAATTCATCAAATTTGTGATTTAGGGTTACGACACCAAATTGGGAGAGAAGGCAGTGCAACTATCTGGCGGACAAAAACAGAGAATTGCCATTGCTAGAGCATTAGTAAGAAATCCGAAGATATTGTTACTTGATGAAGCTACGTCTGCATTGGATACTGAAAGTGAGAAGGTATAGTAGAAGCAAAATAATTCCATTATTTTCTGGCAACTAAAATATAACTCATCGAATACTGCAGGTGGTACAAGAGGCATTGGACGAAGCTAAGAAAGGAAGAACATGCATTACAATCGCTCACAGATTAACAACTATACAAGACGCGGATTTGATTTGCGTTATAGATCGTGGAATAGTCGCTGAGTCTGGAACACACCAAGAGCTGCTAGAGAAGAACGGACTTTATTATAAATTATACACGCAAAAAAGTTAAGCTTTTGATGAGTTTCAGAGAATTACTAATGTCAGCATTCACGTGTTCAGCATTGATCGATACTTTGAGATTAAATATAGTACCTATAGTTAATATTTTAAATAATTTATTTAATAAAAGAAATGAAACTTGATTTTTCTTTCTCTTAAAGACCATCCTAGCTTCCAAGATGCAAAAATTGCGGAGCATGCGGAGCAAAAATTTTTAACTAATATTACAAATTACATTTTTTCTAAAATATTTTTAAATAAACACTTCACTTATTCGATAATATCAAAACAATTATTATTGTACCTATGTTATCTACTAATAATTAACCATATCAATGCCATTCAAATTACAAACTTAGGTATCTTATCTTTAAATATGCCTTCTAGTTCTTTTTACGACAGGTGTGCGTAGAGTATATTGTCTTTCATGTGAAAATGGGGAAAAGTAAAAAATACTCGTTAAATGGGTTAGTAGAATTTTGATGAATAAATAATTGAATTGATTTATTTATGTTTGATGTTACAGAGAATTCATCAAGGCTGAAGAGCCACCAGCACCAGAAAAAAAGTCAATTTCATTTCTTCAAATGGTAGATATAATTGAAACTATTCCTTTTTTCTTTACACTATAAAACTATTTGTTTCAGTTCAAATATGCAACTAAATTTGACAGGTTACTAATTATCCTAGGAGTTTTTTGCTCGTTAGCCGCTGGTATTTTACAACCGTTCAATACAGTTCTTTTCGGTGGTTTAACTGGCGAAGCCATCAAGTATGGTCAATCCATATTGAATAAATCCTTGCAACCGAATGAACTACACAAAGTCCAAGATGAATTTTTGGATGGAGTGCGATATTTCGCTTTGATGGATACGATACTCGGAATAGCCATGTTGATACTCAGCTACGTTTCAACTGTTGCCTTTAATTTTACAGCTGCCAAACAAGTAAGATTAAAATAATGATAATAATTTGAGCAAAATTTAACGCAAGCTTATTTGTAGTCATTCAAAATAAGATCAAGTTATCTAAAATCCATACTTAATCAGGACATATCTTGGTATGATCAAAACCGAACAGGAGATTTCGCTAGTAAAATATCAGAGTATGTAGATATTAAAAATTAATTTATACTAGACCTTTAATGGGAATAATTTTACAGAGATTTGTATAAATTTGAAGATGGTATTGGCGAGAAAGTACCTATTTGCATTCAATCCGTCTTTTTTCTTTTATCTGCTGTGGTTATAGCACTTGTGAAAGGATGGGAACTGGCTCTTATATCATTAATATCAATTCCAATTACAGTAGTATGCTTCACGATAATAAATTTAGTAAGCAACTATTTTAATTGTAACTTTTTTTTGCTAATGATCAATATTCTAGTTAACAGTGAGACTGGCTAAAAACGAGGTAGAAGCTTACGGAGTCTCTGGGTCCATAGCAGAAGAAGTTTTCTCGTTGATAAGAACTGTAACGGCTTTTAACGGGCAGCAAAAAGAAATTGAACGATACAAGAAAAATTTAATCGTAGCGAAGGAAAATAACATAAGAAGATCGCTTCTTAACGGTATAGGATTCGGATTGTTATATTTGTTGCTCTACAGCAGCTACGGACTCGCCTTCTGGTATGGAGTGAATTTGGTTCTTAAGGAAAGAGACGAGGCCAATCCAACTTACACACCAGGAAATATGGTGACGGTAAGTGAAATAAAAGTTCATTACTTGATTATAAATGCACTAATTGTGGAAGTTTTAAATAGTTTTTTTGTATAAATCGTTTAGGTATTTTTCAGTATAATGTCGGCATCTATTAGTTTTGGTGCAGTGTCACCGTTTTTGGAAGTTTTCGCCATATCTAAAGCAGCAGCCTTTAAAATCTTTAGCGTGATCGACAACAAACCCACTATAAATTTGTCCAAAGGAAACGGAAAAAAACTAGAAGGTTTTAAAGGAAACATAGAGTTTAAAAATGTTAAATTCAATTACCCTTCTAGAGACGTGCCTGTAAGTTATCCACAAAACACTAAGTTAATAAATACAACTTCCACTTTAGGTTCTCCAAGGCATAAATTTTAAAATAAATCCCGGTGAGACAGTTGCACTAGTAGGAAGCTCGGGATGTGGAAAATCCACCGCCATTCAACTGATTCAACGTTTCTATGACGCTTCGTCCGGCGAAGTAATTACTCTAACTACCTAACTACTAGATAAAGTTAAGATTCAAAAAATACTTTCTACAGATCCTTATCGATGGAGTCAGAATTAACGAACTGGACTTAACATGGTATAGAAACCGCATCGGCGTCGTAAGCCAAGAACCCGTACTTTTCGGAACCACTATTATGGAGAATATTAAATACGGATGCGATGGAGTTACAGATGAAAACGTTATTGAAGCAGCTAAGAAAGCTAACGCTCATAACTTTATTAAGGGTTTACCGAAAGGCTATAACACGCTAGTTGGAGAACGTGGAACACAATTGTCAGGAGGTCAGAAGCAAAGAATTGCCATAGCACGAGCTTTAGTTCGGCAACCAACTGTGCTTTTATTAGATGAAGCTACTTCTGCTTTGGACAACACAAGCGAAGCTAAAGTACAAGCAGCATTAGATTCGGTCAGTACTTCCTCCTTACTTTTTATATTTTCTTCATTCGTTAAAAAATATTTGTAGGCCAGCGTGGAATGTACTACCGTTATTGTTGCTCATCGCTTATCAACAATACGAGGAGCTGACAAAATATTTGTATTGTCACAAGGGGTAGTAGTAGAAGAAGGAACCCACGACGAATTGATGAAACTAAATGGAGAATATCACAAACTAGTAACAACACAAGTAACAGACAACGAAAAATCAGAGGCTGGCAAAAAAATTAGCATCAGCAGTGATAAAGATGTTTCTGAAAATACCGAAGACCTGAACGTAATTTAAACATTCCTTAATAAAAACTCTAACACTTTTGTTTAATATTACATTGCAGGATGGAATTGAAGAAATCGATGATTTCAAAACGAACAGCAACACATCTTTATTCGAAATAATGAAACTGAATAGCCCCGAATGGCTATACATACTAATAGCTAGCATAGGGTCTACCGTAGTGGGTTTCGGTTTACCAGCGTTCGCCGTGATATTCGGTAGTATCTTGGGAGTAAGCATAAATATCAGTAACCGCAAATACCGACATTGAATTCGAATTTTTCCAGACTCTATCAGACGCTGACAATAGCTATGTCAGATCTCAAACCGATTACTACTGTCTCTGTTTCGTAGCGGCCGGCGCTGTTTGTATGGTCTCCGTGTTTTTGCAGAACTATCTCCTAGGAATAGCCGGCGAGAAAATGACGGAAAGAATTCGTACGCAATTGTTCACGGCGATGGTTTCCCAAGAAATGAGTTTCTTCGACAAAAAGTCTAATGGAGTCGGTGCACTCTGCGCTAAACTTTCAAGCGATGCGGCAAGCATACAAGGGGTATGTAGTGAATAAAAAACGACAGGAGAAACTAATTTAGATCTTTGTAGGCTACAGGACAACGTGTTGGCACGATATTACAATCATTAGCAACGCTGGGATTAGCAATAGGTTTATCGATATACTATCAGTGGAAACTAGGATTAGTAACAGCAGCTTTTGTACCACTAATTATATTTGCAATATTTGTCGAAAGAAGAAATACGTCAGGTCAAAACGATATAAGAGATAAGTCTCTGCAAAATTCTACAAAGGTTTAAAACATTGTTTGAAAGAAAATTCATCAATATAGTAACATTTAACCTTTTTAGTTAGCTGTTGAAGCTATAGGAAACATTAGAACAGTAGCGGGATTAGTATTAGAAGATAAAATCGCAGAAAAGTACATTAATGAACTTTTACCTCATTACAAATTATCTTCAAAAATCATCCATTGGCGTGGAATAGTTTATGGCCTTTCGAAGGGGTTAATATTTTTTGCTTACGCTACCACCATGTACTATGGCGGCTTTTTCGTTCGAGATGGCTTAAAATACGATAAAATCTTCAAGTAAAAGCTTCAAGCTAACTCATGTTATTAATGAAATTATTGATGAATGTACCGTTTCAGGATAGCTCAAGCGCAAATGATGGGAGTTGTATCTATAGCAAATGCCCTAGCATTCTCGCCTAATTTGACAAGAGGTATAAATTCGGCGAAAAAAATTAAAAGTTTCCTATCCAGATTACCATCAATTCGCGACGTTCCCAATTCGATTGTTATAAAAGAGGTGAGTTTAAAAAATCAATTATTATTAAATACGAGTAATTAGTAATCCTTTAAATATTATTTTTAATCCTAAAAATATAATATTGAAATATACATTCTAGTTTAGCGGGAATGTTTGTTATAAAAACATAGAATTCTCTTACCCGTCCAGACCAAACACAAAAATCCTCAACGATTTAAATATAAACGTACTTAGTGGGAAAACAATAGCGCTTGTGGGAGAAAGCGGATGCGGCAAGTCAACTATCGTTCAATTGATAGAACGATTTTACGATCCCAGTTACGGTGAAGTGCAGCTGGATGATCAGAATATCAAAAATATCAGATTGAATTCGCTGAGATCTCACTTGGGCATTGTATCTCAAGAGCCTAATCTGTTTAATAAAACCATCGCGGAAAACATAGCTTACGGCGATAACTCTCGAATTGTGCCTACAGATGAAATTATTCGAGCTGCGAAAAATGCTAATATACATAATTTCATAGCAGGTCTGCCGGAGGTTGGTATCTACTCGTATCTATTTATCAGGTTCGTTATTTAAAAAATATTGCAGGGATACGAAACTAAACTAGGAGAAAAGGCAATACAACTCTCAGGAGGTCAGAAACAAAGAATAGCTATAGCTAGAGCATTGATCAGCAATCCCAAAGTTTTACTACTAGACGAAGCAACATCAGCGCTGGATACTGAGAGCGAAAAGGCGACTTATTCTTTTTTGCACCATTTTTTTTTCTTCTAATATTCATATTTTTTAGGTAGTACAAGAAGCGTTAGATCAGGCTAAAGAAGGTCGTACTTGTATTATGATAGCTCACAGATTGACAACGATCCAAGATGCTGATGTAATTTATGTGATTAAAGCTGGAAGCGTTGTTGAATCGGGAACGCATAAGGAATTATTAGAAAAAATAGGAATATATTATAAGTTATATACCCAAAAAACATAATTTGTATACCACATTAAATAAATTAATTTATTTTAAAAATAATAGATATATGTTTTCTATAATTTCGGCTAGTTATCTTGATTTTAAGAACATTATGAAATTTGTACTCTATTCTATTATCAATCCTTTGTCTCCAACCTAAGTGCCCAAAAATACGTAGAAATAAAGGAAAGAATAGCAGTTGACTTAGATAATATTTATATCTAATAACAAATAACTGCACACTGCACTAATACATACAGGGTCACTCAGAGTAGAATTCAGTTTTCGTTTTCGATTGCACTGGGCAAGTTTGAAAACTGAAATCTACTCTGAGTCACCCTGTATTACAAAAATCATAAATGAATCTCGTGGACTAACCTTGAATTATTGACAACGACAGCATAAAACACAAAACTACTGTAGCCGCGCCCCGCGCCTGAACTTATAAGTTTATAGTGCCTAAACAGAAAGGAATAAAAGCAATTGAAGTGACATATTTGTATTAAATATAATTTTAAAGTCGTTTAGTATCCTGCCTTCCAACTAAAGTGTGCAGTAAGTATTTTTTATATACCTATTTGCGGCATTTATTCCACAACAACCATTTCATCTTGGATGTTTTAATAAGCTGTGGGAATCCCACAGCTTTTTACTTTCTATAAATGTATTGTCATTATCTAACTTCTAACTATAAAAATTCTATAAACCATATTTATATCTTTGTTATTATACATGCAGGGTGTTACTTGGACCCATTTTAAGGAATAAACTTCATATGAATCTATGTCCTAAACAAACGTTTTAACTTTTGAGATATATGGTGTTAAAGTTTTAAGAAAATAATCAATTTTTTGTAATAACTGTGATACTATTGTAGATATCTTTATGAAATTTGGCACGTCTACTATGAATCAAGATGCATTTTCTGATATACAAATAATTGTTTATTTTCAGCAGTGACGTCCGTACGGGTTTTGAATTGATTATTTTTGGAGAAAAAAATAGTACGCCACTGCCGAATATTAAAATAAAAATTATATTCGGAAACCCCATTCAATTAAGAACAAATTTGATTACTTGAAATTTTAGGTTTCGGACATATTTTCATACATATGAAGTTTTTTATTTGAACTGATCTGTCTATATACAAATCTTTGAATTCGTCTTTTAGAAAATGTCGTCATTAGAAGTGGACCTTTTTGATAAGTGCCCAATTTGTACTCAATCATTGAAGCCGCCCATAGGTCAATGCAAAAATGGTCATAATATGTGCCAAGAATGTATGAAACAAGCAAAAATAACAGAGTGTCCTATCTGTAAAGGGCCTCTTTCCGATACAAGAAATTACACTTTAGAGAAGCTCCTGACGATGATAATAGAAAGTAACAGAACTACTTGTATCTACCATCCGCAGGGTTGTAAATTTACTGTATTGCTGAAAGATAAAGAAGCTCACGAAGCTGAATGTAGATATCGAACATACTTATGCGAAGGCCACATATTTGCTAAATGGCCTTGCAGCTGGTGGGGAAATTATGCCAATGTATATCAGCATTTTAAGGACTCTCACAAGAATCATACCACTATGAATTTCAAAACGAAATCTACCATGAAAATTAATTTTTTGAACACTTACGATATTCAAATAATTTCACACCCTTCGCATTACTACTTTTATTACAAACACAAAGTAGACATGGAAGCTGAGAAGGTTTACTGGACATTTCAACTCATCGGTCTGCGAAGTCAAGCCAAACATTTTTATTACAGTTTCAAAATCCACGATGGTTGGAAGAAAATCGAAGTCATCGAAATGTGCCACAGCGATTCAGTGGATGCCGAAGAAATCTTTCAATCAGAAAAATGCGTCGCTATTTCATTTGCCTCTCTTAAGAACTTCTTAAACGATCAGCAAGAAATTTCTTTTGATTTTAATATTTTTAAGCCATATGTGCAAGTGGAAAATTAAATATTTTGAAAATTGTGTATTAAAATATGCTTTTTATGTATCTACAAAATATATATTGTTTGACTTACCTGTATTTTATCAATCACTATGTATATTTTCTTCATCCACACACTTTAAACACTTTTTAAAGTAACTTTAAACTTTAAATTTTTAAAAAGGACATATGAATAACTGTCATAAGTCATTTAAAATTTTTTGAGGACTTTAACTGTTAGATCAAACAGTCACGTTTCTCCTTTTTATTTCACTAAATTAAAAGAGAAGAGAATTGACCAGTGACATAACTGACACATGACATACCAGTCCATTTGACATTATCAATTTATCAAAAACAAATATTTACTTATACTTTATTTGTTAAATATTTCGAGAACAAAACTGCCTTGCGATAGATTTTCAACATGTTGGAAGGGTGGTATTGTCGCTCCATCGCTGACGAAACTGCGGCCGCCGAGGAAGAAGAACGAGCCCTTGAGGAATCAAAGTTTAAAAAAGAATACAAGTACCTGAAGAGGAAATTTCAGAACTTAATATACGTAAGTACCGCTCGTAATACTCGACACCGGCATTAACAAGACCACTTTTTAGGAAAACGAATCGTTTCAACAAGCTCTCAGACTAGCCCAAAAAAGACTCCTGTTGGTCACCCGAGACAGATCTTTCCTGTTAGATAGGCTGCTTATGCACGAAAAAGTTGACAACAGCACATCGGAATCGGAGGAAACTGAATCTTCAGATGAAGGCGATGTAGTTAAACCAGAACCAGTCAAAAAGTATGTTAGATATTTCATATTTCTTACACTATAATCAACTTACAAACTCGTTAGTTACTATCATTATTTTGCTATTTTAGACGGAAAGAAGTTAGCTCTCATTCGAATGTACATCACGTTAATTCTGGAAAGGTGGTTACAGTTAAAAGGAAAAGACCTCCGGCTCCGAGGCCTCCGAAACATCCGCCCCAATCACAAGCAATGGTAAAACCTGTTTACCTTATTACCACATTTATTCTAATTCAATGTTATTTAAGCAGTTGCAAATGCCGCCTAGTAGTAGTGTCTTGTCAGACGGCCACATGACTCCCGAAGAGGTCGAAAGGCATTTGCAAGCGCAAAGTTTCATGGAGTTTTTACCGGAAAGAGCTCCACCGACTGTACCTACTGAAATGTTCAGCAACGAGCCATCTCTCGACAGGTATTATATTTGTTTATTTCGCATTTTAGTATAATGATTGTTCGTTATTTTTAGTGAATCGAATGATCTTGGGGAACTTGAAACGTCGCCTAGTAATATTGGCGAAGAACTGAGTATCGATATGATTGTAGAATAGGATCTTAAGTAAGGTGTAAAAGTGTATTGTTTTGTACTAATAAATTCATTTTGTGGTACAATCACAATATTTTCATTTATACAGTTTTCACTGTAAATATCACATTTATACCTCTCTATAATCATTTAGAACAGTAGAGAAACATTTAAAACACTCCAGAAGCATTTAGACCGCTCCAGAATCATTTAGAACGCTCCAGATTTTTACTTTTAGAGGTATCAATCGTAAATAAAACTAGGTAGAAATTACCATTTTTTTACTTTAAGTAGCTTTAACCTTATAATTTTATCACAGGACTGCATCTTACAAAAAAATCTAGTCGATACAAAACTTTTAAATGGCACTTGTACAACACACGAAATCATTTTAAATTTTATTACACAGTAGGTAACTCTCGATTAATAAATGACTAGCGTTTACGAAAAGAAAAACAATTTACACCTTACAAATAAATTAAAGAGATGTTTAGAAAAATGCGTAGCTGGAGATATGTGAAATGAAAATGTTGATGCCGCAAGGATTCGATATTTTACATTTTTCTAAAGAGTCTCTATTATTAAAGACTACCACTTAAAGGAATTAAAGATTCAACTAATGAAATACTTCACGCCTTACTGATAGAGATAATTAAACCTTCAATAAATATACCGAAAATACCATGAAATCTCTAGAGCTAAGTTTCTTAAACTACGTAATTGTAAAAAAACTTTGGAACTCTTTGGTTAGCTTTGATCTGATAAATTTAATGAGAAAATGATCCAATTATCAATACGGGATTGTATTGTAATATTTTGCTTCTATAGCAGCAACTCTTTTCTCATTAAATTTATTTACAAAAACATATTCTTATAAATTAATCAGTTGTAAATGTAGGAACACATCTTTAGAAATGCCAATAAAATTCGAATGTTTTCTCTTGATAAAAAAATATTCGTTTACATAGTATAGGAATTTTTAAAATACTTCCAAATTAAATTTAGAATCAACGAAACATATTGAAAATATTTCAAAGCAAAGTCTGGTGGAACATTAGCCACACGAGGACTTTTAGTTTCCAAAAGAAGCAATACAATCGCTTCGTTAAATGTTTATAAAAATATTGTAATCCTAATAACTTAAATATTAATTACTAGTGGAAGATTAACTCGTCGAGGTTTTCAGCCGGTGCAAACTTCTGAATGTTCGTCCCAAGCATTCACCTGAAAAATGCGCCTTGTAAGTTCTAGTCTAAATAAATTTAATTCTCGCAGTATACCTGGCAATCGCGGCTGCAATACCATTGGTTTCCACAACCAGCGCAAACGAATTGCGCCGGCTTTTGATTGCAACCTTGGCACAAAGGTATGTCGTCTCCGCCGTCGGAATTGTTATCGGAATTAGTTTGCTTTTTGGCATCGACATCGTTGTTTTCGTCTATCACCAGCCTATCGGCGCTGTCCTCGGTTTCATCTTCTTCCTGCAAATTACGAATGTGTTTACACAATTCACCTTTTCTAACGCGATCGATTTAATTCAATTAATCCCTTTCTTCGAGCTTTGTTAGAGAAATAGTCAGTTTCCTGTTTACAACACCCACAAGAGGATTATTGTTAATACCACAGTGTGACCTTCGCGATACCAAAAATTTTACTTTCCAATTCGTTAAACTCGTTTAAAAATTAATTACCATATTTTTCGCTTTTATTTGAGTCGATTCATATTGATTGTCCACTGGAGTAATAGTAATCTCATTACAAGCCTGAAACATACACAGTTAATTTCTTTAATGTACAACTGCACAATTTCCTTACCTTACTCGTTGACAATATTTCAGATATAGACATATTAGAGGAATGAAGTGGGCTATTGGAAATCGGAGACGCTCCCATTGTTGCATTATTAGCGCTTCTTTCAGGAGCAGTCAACAATCTGGCCAGCGTGGGACTAAACGACGTTTTTGAATTTTGTTTTGAAGGAGTCTGAAAAACCATTATTAGCACTGTGGCTTTTCAATCGAGAAGAATCTCTAGCTACCTTCGTTAGAATGCCGTGCAAAAGGGAAGAATTGGTCTGAGCCGGGGGCGGCGTCGACGTAGGGACTGGATGTACTGTAACCTCAGGATAAGGTGGAGGAGGTTTAATGGCATTTTGGATCAGTTCGTTCCGTTCGTTTTGCGACAACTTAGCGAATTGCAGAAGCATATCTTTAAAAGATACAGTGTCCTGACCAGCAGAAGGATCGTAATTTTGCAATCTAGCAGTATCTTGGCGACCCTGATGGAATTTTCAATAAATTTTCGTGATTAAGCACGTTTGAAGTACTTACCATATTAATGGAATTCAGCAGAAGCCCGAGGTCGTTGGAGACATCTCCCTGTCTGACTTGGGCGCCGCTACCTAGAGCCATAGAAGAGAAATTAATAATACTATTGTTCATCTTGTTAATGCCGTCGTTTTGGGAACATCTAATCCGTCGTCCTCGACGTGGAACAGATTCCGGGTGTCTTTGTCGATAATCCGCTATAATAGACTGCACGTCCAAGGTAAGCCTCTTACCTTGCCCGTTTTGATCAATGGTCGGAGACCTATGGGACAATTTCTGCCTGTGGAAGCCGCCGTTGACGTTCGCGAACGATTTCTGTTGATTGGATTTGAGAATGCTCTGCGGCGAAGCGTTCCTTATTCGCTCATCAGTCGTCCCGTTTTGAGATTCGTTCATGAAGTCGCCGTAGTCTGATTTTTCGTTGATTATTAGTATTTGCTTTTTCCTTTGCATTCGAAGAAGGAGCTCTTCTTTGAGTTTCTTGAGGTGGATAATGTTGTTCCATTCTCTTTCCTTTTCCCTGGCGAATTCGTTTAGTGTTTTTATCTCGACCAGGAGCTGTTCGCTAAACGAATTTATTTGGTCTAAATTGGTGCAATCCGCCATGTCTATGAAGTCGTTTATTATCTTATCTCGGGATAGGAAGTTTTCTTGTATCTCCGTTTTGAGTCGCTTTATCGGATAGTCCGGATTATCCGATTTTCGTTTATTGTTATTATCCACTTTTGGTGAACTGTTGTCGCTGTAATTCTCATCTTGCACCTCGTTGGTATCGTTCTCCTCCTTCACTCCGTTCGGCACGGTTTCGATTTTGGACTTCTCCGTCGAAATCTCCTCTTCAATTTTCTCTTCTTCTTTCTCCTCTGACACCTCGTTGTCTAATCCATCTGATTTCGTTTCCGTCTTCACTTGCACTTCATCCGCCCTGCCATCGGCCTGGCCCGGAGACGAGGGCTGCACGTTGCCGCCTTCCACCACGTTCTCCATGATCTGCATCTTGTTCAAACTGAAAAAGAAATGTTACAATTTGTATCGAAATTGAATTATTAATTATTGCTAATAAAATGTTATCTACTTCACGAGGATGAGTGTGTAATTTCGGGAAAGAGCTTAAACTCATTATTCTCGGAAAACGCTGTTGTTTACTAAGGTGCAACGTATTAGTAATGTTTCCGGTTCCTCTACTACATCGACTGACCTTCCACAAATACCTCCGTCGAGTTTATGAAACAGGTGTACGGCATAACGAAGAATCGAGCACAATGCACCCCGACTGGTAAGAAATTATCCCGACTACAAATCAGCAAGCGAGCCAGCCCGTGTCGCGAACACGTGCAACGCACTTTGACGCGAGCGGCGTGCCACATTCGACGCGCTGTAGGAGGGAAACGAGAACGTGGAGACGTGGAGGAGAAAGGGAGACCCGCAATAAGGAGTAGGTACGGAGCGGCTTGCAGTGCGGAGGTCGGAGGCGGGAGGCAGGCGACAATACGCAACTAGGTCGACGAACAAAAATTACAAACGGACCTTTTGGAGAATTGTACTACGGAGCAGCGGCGGTGCCGCGTAAAAATCTATTTTAAAACCAGTGGTGCCTGTTATTCTTACTACGATCTCTTCTTCAATAATTCTATTATTGAATCAACTTCACTTTTTTCCAAACATCCCAAACTAGTAACCGATTCAAACAGAAGCGTCGATCAAAACGGAATAGTTGGTTAACTGAAAGTCAATTTCAGGAATGAGACATACGATATGTAGAAACAGGAATTGTTGATGCGATTAATGCGCCTACCGAGTATCGAACATGTAAGTGCGTTATACGGGGATTGTTCTATAAATAATCGGCCGTGAGATTTGCATAGCTAACAATTGGGTGTTATTAACACCTAGCGCATATAAACAAAGTTCGTGTTTATGTCAATCGCTCGAGTTTTGTAATACGCAATGTCGCTAATTGAAAAATAAAAACATTTCTACAACAACCTGGAGCACGAGCGATTATTAATAAACGCAATAACAATAAACACCGCGACCGATAAGTGTAGGTAATTTTAAACATGTCGAGCATCTTAAACTTTTACAATTAATTATAATAATAGGAAACCTAAATTTTTCGCTTCCTGTCGTCGACGGTAATCAAAGAATCCGTTCGAAAGGAAAGCGTTATACGCATTATATCGCGGAATGCTCGATAGCCGGATTGACCAGGAAAACCCGAGGATGGGACGCTAAAGAGGGGAGCCGTTGATCGCGCCCGAGGTTAACGACCTGCTCGTCTGGATAAAAGTTCGTCGTCCAGACGCGAAATTAAAACCGCCACTTACTCTTCGGGCAGTCCTCCGGAGATTCTATCCCGTCGCACGGCCGGCACCAAACCCACCGCCAGCAGAACGGCGATGGCGCTTTCTTCGACCGCCTCTTCCTTCAGGAAATCGGTGGGCAAATTCCTCTCCGGGACGGCGCCTTTCTTCAACCGGCATCTACTGGGCAAGCCTAAGATTTCGTGTTGGACGTCTCGCTCGTAGCTTTCGTCGGTGAAATGGCGCGAACAAATACGCGCGGTGGAGCAATTATTTAATTGTTTTCCGCAGGCTTGTAACCAATTCGCGCGGGTGTTGGAATCGCCGGGAAATCTGTGATAGCGGATCGAACCGCCTTTGGTCTTTCTGTGGGTGCTATTACAACCCACTACAGCGCATTGAGGCATAACTTAAGTCCATTTGGATACTTATCTGGTGCTCTGCTAATTTTTGTTCGAATTGGTGGTTTAGGAAACACGATTTTTATTTTAAATACCGTCTAGGTGTTAGGTGTGAAATTCTTGCTTATGATAAACCCTTTAAACGAGAACGTGCGTATTCAATGACCTACTAGCTTATCTTCTATATACAGTATATACTGTATATACTTTTAAAACAAACAAACTATTTCAATATGTTACTTTGTAACCTCATTTTAGGTGATAACTAACGACAACGGTAGCGAGTAACCTTAGGAATTAATCACAACAAATACCTCTTGTCGACAAAAATCGAAAATTAAAATTTAATAAAATGCTTCCTTGGATTTCTCACAACAATAGTACGTTGCAGTTACGTAAATATTTATGCATTTTCGGATGCAAGCAAAGCTTTGTTCTTGATTGATTTTAGCTAGATAAACTGTAATATTATATTTTAAAAGTACTGCATTTTTCAAGTTATTTTACGAGATTATGGAGGTCGAGCTAATTGAACGATTAAAAAGAAAGAACTAAAGGTCATAAAGATGGTGTTTTTCTATAATGAATTTACCTAAGCGAGAAAGAATTTGTGTATGGCATTCTAAAATTTACTATAGTTATTTAAATCACGCGGTATTATGTATCAGGTTTTATTTTTTATCAACAATGTGGCCTTGATTTTTTCGAAATGTGAACTCTAATTGCACAAAATATTTCATTGATTGCAATGTGGAAAGGACGAATGCGTGTAGGTATTAAATAGTAAAATTAATATTGCAATTCCTCAGTCAAGGCTACTTTAGAGTATTGAAAAAGTAATGATTGTTGACCTAGCTAACACCTGTTTCGCAACAAATTTTTCTATAATTTAAGAAAACTTGTTGAGGTTTGTTTCAAATTCACTGTCAGTACGATGTCATTATACTGAAATTAATTCGTTATTTAAAAACCTCGTCGATGAACATGAAAATTGCATTCAATACCTACAATCACTTTATCATTAACAGATTCACCGCAATCGCTTAGCGATAAAAATTGCAGTAAAGAGCCGATAATGATTCCTGGGAATCATCGATATTAATGCACGAAATGCTCGACATTTTCCTAAATTGAGTCATCAGAATAACACAAACAAAGCCAATAAATTCCAATCACCGACACAAAGGGGTTCCCTAAACCACCGAAAATTCGATTCGCCGCATCCACCAAAGGATCCTACCGATAGCAGAAGATTATAAACAAATATTCTCACGTGTTACTGGCCACAATGGCAAAGTCCAAGGCAACGCACGTAAACGAGAGCACAACTTTCAGCACAACCTCCGCATGCAACATCGACTACGACAAGCGAATGGAGATGCCGACATCGAGCTTCGAGCAGACCTAGACCGCGTAGTTGGAGTTGCGACGGTGGTCCAAAAGCCGCACCCCACCAAGCAGTGAGCACCGGTGACGTCATCGGCGACGGTTTCTCCGAGCAGCGTTGTCACGACATCGAACGCAATCAACGATATAGGGACTTTTTTTTAGCGCAAATCCCCTTATCGGCCGAACGAGAAATGATGAACCGACGACGCCTGAAACACCGGCAGAGGAAATGGGTGGATCGCGAATAGATTAGAATGCCGCTACCATCAAACCGACGCTTGAATCCTTTATATTGTACGACTAAACATTTATTACCAATAAAAATGTAGATGTATACCTCAAACCTCAACGGTGTAACAAGGAATCATATACAACAATCGGCAACGCCGCTGTTTAAATGCCCATCGATTGATGTAATTACACCCGAAGGGATGAGAGAACATTGAAGTTGTTGCTGCACTGCACGGAACCGCGTGCTTCTCGCTTCTCCTTTCCTGATTATTCCCGATATCGAGATGCGTCACGGGTAAATGCAGGCGCGAGATGGACGCTCGAAAATATCGAGTTGGTATAACTGTTAACTATAATCACATCCGCAGCTAAATTAGAACGCCGGTAACCTTGGTGTATTCCAATAGTACATTCCAGGAAGTTAAAAAAAACGTTTGAGTATTTGGAAAAGCTCAGAAATAGTTATTGAATGCCTTCGTACCTAATAATGAGCAGTTTGTATACCTAGCGCTGATAAAAGCTAAAAATAGCACAATTTAAATTTCTACTATCTTGCAAAATATTATAATCTTAGTCAAAGTAGAAATTCCAAAATTAACTATTTCTTCCTATATAAGATAGCAATTATGTTGTTTGCCAATGCCTACAAGATGAGATGAAAACGGACATTACAATGATATATGACACAAAGAATTATTTTACGCAAAATGTTAATGCAGTCTGCGACGGGTCATTAAACCGGCGTTCTTAATAAACACATGCGAGATAGCACGTAAAAGTTTCGAGTAAATCTTTCCTATTCCCAGAAAACTGTTAATGAAGAGATGTAATTTTTAGGTGAAAATTCCTGATTGAAATAATTAAAAAATGTTGTATACAAAACTTGCACTTTATCCTGGTGTTTACTTAAATACATAACACAATCTTTTCTTGAAAACGGCCTTCAAATACACCGCATTTATATGCAACAGACCTTCAATTTATTTTAAATTTTTAACTAGCTTAAAAGATAAGGTTTTAAACGTACTAATTCAAAATGCGCGGAAAATTTATCTGCATAGGTGCTATTTCGACATTGGTGTTTAGCAGAAAAATTATTTCACCGAAATTTATTTATCTTCTTTAGATAGTTACCACTGTATAATATTTTGATAAAATTGCCATTAAAAAATGCAGGTACTTAGTAGTCGAATTCACTGATAGTGCATTAATTTTATCAACATTACGTTCGAATGTACGTAGATTGTTCAAAAACATCCCATTAACCTACATAAACTAAAACAAGAAACTTCAAATTGATAAGATAATGAATCTTTCTATATACTTTCTTATCGCTCACGAACCGTACACTATGCTTACAATGTGATAGTTTGAACAATTTTCCAAGGTTCTTAGCAGGGCACAGTTTTCATTTTGGAACCTTGAACCCATCGACGAGTCCAAGCTAAGCAGCGAACTGAAGTGGCACGAGGCCAAATTCGTACAGCAAACCACATAATTCAGTGTGCGGCAAAGCAACTTTAACCTCTAAATAACCTTTAGCTGGCCTCAGGGACGGGCAAACAAATTCCGTTTTCCATTTAATTGAACATACTTTTCCAAATGCTAAAGTCCGTGCTGTTTAAAAAAAAGCACAAAGAAGCTCTGCTAGTAACTTTCCACAAGAACACTAATAGGCACTAGCTTTTAAATGAATTAACAGCTCATTAGGTAGGATTTAGTTATTTTAATTATATACATAAATTTCTTAGTAATGCACATTTTCCAGTCAATGCATCTTTGATGCTCCGCTAGTTCACCCCGAGATAACTTTCGAACAACTCGCTAACTTGTCGATAACATTACAGTAAAAAGCAATGAGAACAAGTTTTCCTAACAAGAACTAAGTTATACTCGCTTATACTAACAAGATAATTATAATGTAACAACAAAATTAGCAAATGGTAAAGAAATTATTAATTTTTACAGATAATTTACTCTGGTAAGCTTACCTGTCGCCGTCGTCCTCGATCATACCGTTGAAAAATTCATCCAGGTTAATTACTTCGGAGTAGCTGTTCTTCTCGTATTTGAGTTGTAACTTGGCCATAAACTTTAGTTTGTCAGAAAATTTTTCGGGTTGATCGGAAAGTCTTTTATTGTTAACTTTTTCGGTGAAAGAATCGCTTAGTGATTCAATTGATTTCTTCTTCGCGATTCTAATGCTCGATCTCATTGGTCTTCTTTTAAATCTGTTATTGATTTTTTCCGGTTTAATACACGATTCTTCATTAGATGTCCTATTTTTTGTATTTTTATCACTTTTTAACAAACTTCTTTTCGAGTTACCAGTTTGAGTATTAACGGAAATTGTTTTTTCCGGTGAGTCCAATATAATAATTTCCTGGGAACTGTCGTCGGTAGGTTGTTTTTTGCAAGAATTGTTATGCGTTGTATTATTTTGTTCACAAAAATTCGATCCATTTTTGTTTTTCCACTTTTCGTAATTTTTCGATTTCATAGCCTGCCTCAAACCAGGAAGTTCTTTTATCACGCTCTCTCTTCTTAATATCGGTTCTTCAGTTGTAATATCAATTACAGTAACATTACGACTTATTTTCTTAGCGATAATATTCCCCGCTGTTCCATTCGATAAGACAATTTGTTGTTGTTTCCCTTTAAATTTGTTTTCCTTGGTCTTATTTTTGTTGCATTTCTGAAGTTGATCGACATTAACCACGGCCTTTAGCACTTGCTTCTTGGTTTTGCTGCATTTAGAGGGCAAATTCAAATCCGGCACGGCGTCCGGCTTCAATTTCCTCCGCAATGGCAAGCCGAGCAACTCGTGCTGCAAATCTCTTTGATAGCAGCTGTCGGAAAAGTGAATACTGCACACTCTGGTGTGGGGCGTCGGTTTTTCCCCGTCGTCTCTGCACAAATTGATCCACTTGGACATAATTTGAGGCGACGTGGGGAACATGTGGTACATGATGTTGGAGTTTTTGCGGGTTTTTCCATAATAGTTCGAACACGTCGACACGAAACAATGCGGCATCGATAACAAAAGTCCTAAAATAAATTTTGCATTTCTAATATAAATTGAATCAATAACACTAACAACAACAACGACAGGATAAATTATAATACAACACTACTTTCACAATACTAATATAAAAATGAAAAGAACAGTAAGTACTTACTTTTAGCTGTTAATTTAGAAAAACTTGTATGAAACGTATTTATTTTCACTTCCGATATCGCACAAGTCTACTCGACTATGAAGGGATAGAATTCACTGTGATGCACAAGCTCGTGCTGCACCAATATGACCCTTAATTGTAGAGAGTGTTAGCAACGACTATGAATGCTTTCGAAAGCTGGGGCTGATGCCCTTCGTTTAAACCACCCCCTTTTCAATTCTTTCCCCTCAGCCGATCTGTGAACCGTCGTGACGTCAGCCGGGTACGAATTTAAACCGTATACTGAACGTTGAAGTCGGGCAGACTTTGGGTTTTTACCTGCTACGATTGTTTTTGAAAAAAGAATTTATCCGTTCTTCGAATCTTCGATTGGCGTTTAAAGCACCATTTGGAATTATTGTAATTAGAATATAATAGATCACGAATTATAAGTTAGGGTGATTAAAAAATTGATGGGTTATAGTATAGTTCATTTATTGATGGGGTTGTTTGGTTTATTGAACTCACAATAAAATGTTGTTGTTGATACTGAAAGGGTTACGTAGAGTTTTTCATGGAAATAATAATGAGTTTAACGCTCTGTATACCTAATATACACAACATGAAATATAGTACGAAAACAAAAATATACCGGGAATCTCAAATTAAAATGGCGATATATACGGATGCAGGGATGTAGGAAAATATTTTGGTATTTGGGTTATTTATTGTGTGAATAAAAAGTTATAACATGAGAAAAAATTCATGGATGTAATATTGAATAGAAACTCACCATTTAATGCTCCGTTTCTTTAGGGTTTTGATAATGTAATTTTTTTTAGGGGTTGATTTATGTGCGGCGAATTTCGCCTTCACCCCCGATCGATTAGTCAATAGGTCATTATCGGGCTTCTCGTTATCGTTGTTAGTCTCAATTCTAATTTCCAAAGGTTCCTCCGTCTTGAGAGATACGTGCTCTTGGCTATTGTTAGTATCATCTAGGAACTCGTCAGTCTTATTGTTTCCCGCCAAATGTTCATTTGCAGCCTCCTCTTGCGTGCAAACCTCAGAACTAACATTAATAGTACTATCCTCCGGTTGGGCAATTGGTGTTTTTTCGACGTCGCCCGAAGACGTTTTCGCGATTTCGTCGCCTTCAGCCTCGACACAGTTACTATTATTAGCTTCGAAATTGTTCTTTAATATCATTAACGCGTTATCCGCCATTTTCATTGTTATTTAGTCCAATAATAATAAATATTTACCGGATTCATATTGGTAATGCACCACAACGATTTTGCAATCACTAACACACATGTTTTATTGTAAAACGCCGTTCGTTGACTTTAAATGTTTATTTTATAAACAACCACAGCGATTTCGTACGACTGAATATTCACGGAATGGAAATATTTATCGATTAGATTGTGCTATTTACATTTTACAGAGCTCCACTGCGTTGTAGTTATTGCATTTTCACCAGAGCGCACTCCCGACATCTTTCGTTGCGTAACCAAAACTTTATATCACAATGATTTGAAATCTCTGTATGCTTTTCAGACAAAACTACCAGAGGTCTCTTATAAGCAGCTATTTCTTAATTGTAGTGCCTGTATTCCTTTTTTTATGTGCCTATGTTTGTACAGTTAGCAATTATTCTTTGTAGACTTTCGCTTCAAGGTTTTTACTAAAACAAATACGTTCCTGGGAACACAAAGTAAAAAGATTTAATGATAAAAATGCTTGCTGAATGCAAAATAGGTGGGCTCTTATTCGCATTGTTGGCTCGAAGGACCTTTTTTTATCAACTTTATTATTACTTACTACGGATCTTACCTACACATCTAGGTATTATTATTTTAGAACGAGTTTCTAAAAGATCTTTGAAAAGCTTCTTTGTTTTGAAGTTCATTTGAGCTTTAATACACCTTTATCCGTATGAATAATATTTACTCTACTATCACCCTATAGTTAGTGTACTATAAACTAATTTTCTACAATTTATAGTATAGAAATTACCGATATCCCGCTGTGTATCGAGTGAAATGTATAATTTAATTGCGTTTGGAATGTCTTCTTGATTGAAACAAACGGCTTTCAGTTTTCCAAGCAAAGTTATTTCGTTTCGTGTCGTTCGCACTCAAATTTCTCAATGAAATTCCGAGCACTTCACTTGTTGCTCGAATTATACAACATTTCCCATCTAATAATTTCCACGAAGAATTCCAAGTTTTCGCTGTACTTTTGTTTTGAACATGAAGAGTTGTAAAATTAAGCGTTCCAAGCGACTGTCGAGTGTAGAATGAAATTGTTTGCAGTTTTTTTAGCAAAAATTATTTTTATCGTGCTTTAAACACGAACGTGCTTGTGTAAGTTATAAAATTGCAGGCTCTTCTGTTGTGAAGATTGTTGTTTACTTCCTATTCAAACGCCAAACGATGCTTTTAGCATAAGAGACATTTTTACAGCGCTTGATTTTCTACACGGTTCATTTGCCTCTTGCTATTTCTCCATTATTCTATCTCAAAGAATTCCTTTCGATCGTCTGCATTATGAATATTCAAATTTCAACTTTTGTCACGCTTATCTCAAAATATTTCGTGTAATCCTCGGATGAATTTATCGCAACTTATAATACCGTGGGACGATTCACAATTAGATTTATTTTTTTCTTAGTAATAGAAAATAAATTCGAAGAAACCATTCCTAACAGAAACGTAGATTAATTTATTGGATATCTATTCCACAAAAGCAGCAAATGTGTTCATTCATCTGAGTTTATCGTTTATCGTTAAGGTTGTATGTGGGTGCTTTTTGTTTACATACTTATTAGAATGACAAAAATGACGCAATCTACAGAAATAGATATTAAATTATGAATCAAAAGCGGGTATTAAGATAAGCAAAGTATTTATTAGATCCTGTATCATTCAGAAATAAACCATTACTGTACCAAACAGTACGCTCTATTGTAAAGAATGCTGGTCGAAAATCTGAATCAGAAACAAAAAATGTATAGTCTAGCAACTCCCCGATGTAGTGACGTCAACATCAGATTAAATTGAACGTACTATATACAAGAAAGTTTGTGATGCACGTTCAAAGATCCACAAGAATTATTGTATAAATATTATTGATCTTCACGAAACTGAGTATAAGTACTTCGTAAGAAATAAGTATGGAAGATTCAATAAATTCTCCTGAGAAAAGATTGTTTGGTGCGATAACTCGATAATCGCTCACGAGAGGTAGGTGAGTAACATCAACAGCACATACGCCGTAAAAAGAAGGAATTTTTTAGCAAAGTAATAATATTTAGAGGTACCTTATACGTGATATTTAATTATTTTACGATTCCATTGTTGTATTCACAAAAGCGCATATTAATTTATATAATATTAATGAATATACAAAAAGATCCATCTCTGTAGGAAGGTGCAATTAAAATTTGCATTCAAAATTTTATTGAACATTTACAATTTAAATTAAAACTGTAGTTCTTATCTTGGTCCTTTTAACGACTGAATTTCTGCATGCTTTCGAGCAAAAAGCGATGTCGATAGGGTTGCGTTCCGGGTGTAATATACCAAACTTACTCCATAATTACTCTAAATACTCACCGAGTAATTTCACCAAATTGTGAAGAATAATAACAGTGTCCTACCGAAAGTCCGGATGTTATGCTGCTTAGAAACATCGTCATTACCGATAATATCTTCCTTCGTTAACTTAATTGAAATTGAACTATCTTCTCACCGAATTTTGGGCCTTAAGTAGACATTTCTCATTACATAAGAAGCCAAGCAATTCAGTTAACAAGATTAAGCTGTAAAAATCAAGCAATTCCCACGGTAAACACCACCGTATTTACCAGAAATATTTTATTAACGAATCAATTTCGTTAATTGAATTAACGATTTCAATACATGGACGAAATGCTGAGATCGATAACTGTCCTCGCTATTAAATAGATATGCCCTTCAAAGATATTTAAATTAAATATAACTCCGACTGTTCTGTTCCACAGAAGGGTCTTCCAGAATAGATTATGATCCAAATGACGCAATTCGCTCGGTAGGAAGTTCGAATTAAAAACCGACCTATTTTATTCGACGGAATCGATACATTCGTCAAATAAAAAGCTTCCGTGTCGCGGTTAAACTGATTTAATTTAACGCCGGATTTTCCGGGCGGATCCTTCCCCACAATGGGACCGATTTCAAAATTAAATTTGAGTATAAAACAGTAGGCTCGTTTAATTGGTAACCTCGGGCACCTAGGGCTCTACCTGAGAGTACGCCACTGTTATAAAATATAATATTAAAGCAGTTCTTGCATGGCCTTGACAACGAGACGCACAACAAATAAAGTCAGATTGTATCTCCCAACCCACTCAAGGTCTACAAGGGAGTGGTTGAGGAGCCCTCGGTTGCCGGTGCATAAGGGTGATTTTTCTTAATGCACGGTACACGCAACTTACCGAAGGCATTTAGTTCCGCCAGTCTCGCTTCTTCATTGAGTGATTCTACTACCCGTAGGTTCGGATTCCTTATTTAGCGAGTACCGAGGCAGTAGCAGGACTCGCAGGGAATCCGTCCGAAACTGCTCGGGATCGCCGGTTTGATATGATTGCAGCGGTAATTAAAATGTAACCTGCAACTCGATGTAATCTTTAATTATCTCTGCGTTTTTAGTGCGCTATAAATAAGGCCTAATTTAGTGAAGTAGTTGTGTTATTATACTTTATTAGCCGTAATTTTCCGTCTATAAAAATCCAGGCTATAATGATTTCAGCTAAAATCTATAATTATCGTCGTGATTATCTCTAATAGCCACCCGATCTCAACAGCTCGGCGAAACGTTCGTTTTGACTATAATAATTATATTCTAACATTGTTTGATTTCTTCCTTTTCTTCGGCATTTATGCGATGATGACGTGCCAAATCCAACACTATCGATGACTTGCTGTAGCTCAAAGTTATGGAGCTTTTTATAACTTAATGCACAGTAAAAATTAATCAAAGGCGAATCAGTTGAATGATGATAAGTTAATGAAGTAAATTAAATAATGATTGTTCACAAAAAGTAGTAGTTCTCAGGCACGTATTCATAGAAACGCTACAAATTGTTAGATCATCAGTAAATTTACATCTGCAACAAAACGACATATACGGTAATAATGATACTTATTATATTCAATTTGTTTATCCTTGAACCCCGAATCGATGTAAAAGATGATAACTGTATCCATAATGTTGACAAATTTAGACCCATTTTAATTGCAAGTATTTTTTTGTTGAACCTAAGCTTTCTTCGCAGTTCTAGTAGACTTTTTAATTCATTATTCACATAAATCGTAATCGATTACCATAAAGCGGTATTCTAATATTGATTAAAGTTGTAATTTTAATAAATAAAACGCTCATTTCCTCCTAGTAATTGCTACGGAATAACCATCTAGAAACTCTTTATATACAAGGATATATCAAATTACAGTAGAGTGTCATTAAATTGATAACCCTTACTTCCACTCGATTCATTATGGATAATTGAAGGGGATAAAACGGAGAAGCGCTTTTTCCTAATTCAACGTTCGTCATTTCGAGACAAATTGTCCAGAAAAATAAATCGAGCTCCGCAAATCGAACAATTCGAGAATCAATAGTCCATCCTGGGATCACTTTGCTCGCTTTACTTCCAGAAGATGCGTTTCATCGTAGAACAAAGGGTAATTTTCCGTAAATTTCAATCGCGATATCACGTCAAAACCTAACTACCTAATTTAATTACGCCTAATTATATTTTAGGTAATAAATCATCCAAGTGAATTTGTACGCTAGGGGACAGGACATTGTCTCACTGAATCGTGCGACTGGATTTTACAACTTTAACAATTACCTCGGAAAGTTCACGCTTGAAGAAAACTAGCTATGTTTAATTGACTTATACCGAGAACTATTCGCAGCACTATCAGAGAAAATCGATTATCCTAGCAGACAAAAGCATTATCGTAGAAATCCAAATTGAGTGTTTAAGGAAAATTTTAATTATTTAATGAATGTCTACCCCTATTCGTAGTAAAGTTTTTGAAGAAGGTGTAACATCTACAACTTTGTAAATTAAATATTAATAATCAGAATTCAATAATAACTAAATTAACCAGTAGGTAATTGCTAGGTTGTATCGAAGTTTAAGAAGTTTTAGTACGAAATAAAACAACGTAATTAATTTTAGTAATTTTATTACTTGCTAGGATTCATTAATAAGCTACATTCTAAAACTATATTTTTCTTTGGTTCAAATCAATAATCGTCCATCTTAGCTAATGGAAAAATCAATAAATAATACATTAAAGTATACATATTCTTCAATATACAACAACTATTATAGTAATTACCGCTCGGAAAGCGTTCGTTTAAACACCGTATTAATCCATTTTCTACAAACAAAAAGAAACAGAAAACACACATAGTGTTTGAATATTATTGTCTATATATTTAATACTTTCTGAAAGTAAACTTATGTACAATTCAAAATGAAATAATAGTACTTTTCGATATGTTTGTATGGCATCCACTGGATGCGTCACAGATAGCAATTTTACAATTACAATTAATTTAATAATATTTTTTTTTATTTTTACGCGAGTGCATGCATCAATCAAAACGAAACGTGATTCAGTTCTGTGCAGTTCTATTTGAGATAAAGTAAGATGTTCTTCATATTATAATATTGTAAACATTCAGAACTTATTTGCCCTTTAAACGACTATAAATGCATTTGAAAGAATTGAATGATCACCGGCCATTAAATTAATAAGCCATTTTTTCGCACGAATTACTTCTGATAAGTAAATCAAAGAGAAAGTCAAATTGAGAGAAAGCTATTGAAGATTTAAAATCCCCGCGATGCAAAAAAAACTGTTCGACATTTTTATCACGGCGACTTTTCGAAATTATCGAACGCCTGAGAAAACTTCTGTGGCTGAGAAAACGCGACGTATTCGTTCGTTTTTTTACAAACGAAGTTCAGGGCTTATCGGGATTAACCATTTAGATGACATTAATGTATTCTTTCAATCAATAAATTAAAAACCGGTCTACACGTCGAAGCATGCTGGTATGCGCTACCTTAAAGAGATTTTACATCCATTACTCCGGTGTTAAATCAACAAAATGCAGTTGAGTAGGACCATAAAATTAAATGATTGGTGACGGCGCTATAAAATTTCGAGTTTTTTTCGAGTACATGGGATTGTATAAAATCAATTTTCCTTCTAATGCAAGTTTATTAATTTGCGTTTCCACTTAAACGAGTATTATATAGACAGATAAGTTCATAAACATCGAAGCATTTGTATTGGAATCGGAAGAAAACCAAAATAAGGGAATTTCATTAATTTAAATTCGTGAAATATTAAAATACTTTAAATACTTTTCGTATAACATTTGATATAGAATTATTATAAAAAGTAAATTGTGAAAATATTCGAGACAACTACGAACCAATTGATCTAATTTTTCTTAATCCTAAAAATTCAATTTAAATTTATGATTTACAAAATTTTCGGTGAAAAATTTCGAATTGAACTAGGCGAATGCTCGTTATGTACAGAAATCGAAAAACAGGACGAAGCGCAGTATAAAAATTTTTGTTATGTATAATTTGTTGTTGTATACAACTTTTTCCAAAGAAGTTATTGCACAGTATAGTAAATTAGTAGAAATGAATTTAGCAATGGTTTTCAATTCCGAAAGTTTCTTATAAGGTTAAATTTCTAAATCCATGTCTGCTAACTGCTAAACAAACATAACATAAAAAATTACATAGTAGTTTTTTCTTTATCCAACTACATCAATTAATTGTAAAACAACAACATTTACAGTTGCTTACACCTATATATACACATAGTTTAAATAAAGTTACTTTACAATCAGGAACATTTTTCAATAATAAGCGTGTGGAATGTTACGATTATGCGAATAGTTTTTCTCAATAAAGGTATTTGAAAATCACCTTTGCAATAATTAATGACTCCATCTAATGATTCTGGTGCTGAAGAAGAAGACCCTGATCAGACTGCCTTTAGGTACTGCCTAAATGTGCCCGTCACCTGCAAACAAAGAAAAAACATATTTATTATCGATTTCCTTTACATTCATTTTAAAATTCTAAAAGGTTCTATTAATATCTACGGGCATTAGTCGTCATGGCAACAAATTATCCGAATTATCCTTTATTGAACGTGCAGCGTAACATTTTTCTTTATATAAATTCCCCAACATTTTTATGCGCGGCGAAGTTCGATGGCAATTTCGACGACAGGAAGCTCACGAAAATTTAATAAAACCAACGTAATATCCATATTCAAACGTCTGCAGCCTTCGTTTCTTCCCGTTCCTTCTAATTAATTCGATTCCAGATTTCATCGACACGAAAATAGGATTACGAATATCTATGGAGTATTACTCAATGGTCTTGGTACCTAATTAATGTGGTAATATACGTATTTAAAAATTGCATCTCAGAGCATCTCTTAAAAAGAGCATCTCATTGATCTTGTTAGGTTCTCATTGATCATCTATTCTGCAATTAAAATAACTAGAATGTTAAATGTATAGCAGCTATTCGAAGTGCAAACGTTTCCACCGATTTTTCTTCCAGGTTAAATTAAATTCCGGTGTGTGATAAACATGCACATACATAAAATTATCGGCCGATTCATTAATCATCAAAGACATTTTTCGAAATTGAAGCTCGTTCGTATAATTGTGCATAATTTGTTTGCTCGCCTAATTTACATTTGTAGTATACCTACGAGTGTATTCGTGATGTTTTCGATTGGTTTTTTTATAGTGTGAGACTTTATAAGCGACAAGTTTGGGATCATTTCAAAGCTTCTATGTAGAGAGGAGAGCTTCCAAAACACGAACAAGGAGTATATGAAATGGTCTATTGATTTTTCTTTTTGCTTCGAGCTAATCTCGGCTACCCTTAAAGCCGATAGCTCCGGTTGTTCCGGTGGAAATCCTTCCATTATTTGCATTATAAAGAATATTTATTATTATAAAACGAATTATTAATAAAAGTATGTTGAATGCCTTGGCATTTCGGTTGGTATCACGATTACGATTGTGAATCCCAATCGATAAAATACTAATTGCGATGTTTCGGAGTCCATAGTCGAAAAAAACTGTGTCAGAGATATTTAAAAGTAATTTCTTTCATGAGATTTTTACTCCACCTACGTTTGTGTAGGTACGTACGGTCTGGTGACCTTTGAAAGTCTGCACAATGCGAATTTAGATTAATAGGCCGCCATACTTAATAAGTGGAACGCTCTGCAGACAGATTTAGTGAAAATACATCAGACACGTTCGCTAGTGACCTCTTCTCCCCGACTATAATATAACGAGACCGATACCGAGAGAGAGAATAATAGAAATTCGTTGCGAATTTGCCACGAACACTCCTTAGAATAAAAGAGGAAAATAATCAATCGATCAAATTAGACACTTGTCTCCGCACCCTCCAATGCGCAGATCGAAAAAATGGAAAACTGGTAAAGGTTAAGTTAAGACATTTAGCTGTAAAGGTTCATATTAATTTCGCCTGGGGCCATTCCGTTTAGTTTCAAGTAATTCATTTAATATAATGGACGTGTTGTGTTAATGCATTGCTCAAGAAACGTTGAAAGTACAGTAAATTCTCTATTTACATATAATTACATAATTTAATGAAGAATAAATACCCAAGTTACCATTTTTTCTAAATAAAACATACTCACAATTTCTTTCAAACCTTCTATAATACTTCTATTCTTAACATTATTAACTTTATGTACCTATGCACTTCAATATCTTCTATTTACCCTGCATTTTTGAAATATTCCAAACTAACGTGTCCACAAAAATTAGTTATTTAGAAAACCTTGACATGCTTAGGGTTTAAAAGGGCCAGGATTAAATGATTAACACTCACTTGTCGGCACATTTGAAAGAATTTATTTCGTACACGTATGTCATTTAGAAGATAACGGGGTCATGGTAAAATGCATTAATCAATACTGTTGCTTGTAATGGCACAAATTTAGCAAGAAATCGATATTAATGCCACAAGTGCGGCGAATTATGCATGTATATAGATTTGCAACAATGCATCTTTTATGGCGAAGAATATTGGCGAAACGGAGCGATTTGAATTTTTAACAGGAAGGGAGTGTTTATTGATTTTTTTTCCATGTGAAATATTCATAAAATTTGTTAGACAAGATTTCATAAATAGAAAGAACAATTTCCAAATTAAATTTAATCTTCGTGTGTACTTAAAACAAAGGTGATTAGCACTTTAACCTAATTGCTACAACAAAGTGAATAACCTGTTTATTGTACCTACAATATAAGGTAGAAAAATATCTCAAATTGATATCGTAATTCATTTAATTTAATCCGATATAATTGCAAACAGATCAAAAGATCAACAGCATGGATAGAAGATAAATTAAAGTATTATTTTTCGGAAGTTGATAACATCATTAATCAAATTAAAATTGTTTACTTTCAATTAACTACGGCCGTGGCTTAATTTGTTAAGGGTTATTTAATTATGTTGATTAAGGTTACATAAATGATGTGGCCAAATCAAGGTTCTTTTCGGCAATAAAGTAATGCCGATACGATTATGCAAATAGATGATTTCATCCCTATTATTGAAACAAAATATCGTTTTTCGTCTGAATAACCATACGAGGAAAACCAGGCCAACAGTTATAATTGGAATTTATATTTCAGTAAAATTGAAAACCGTCGCGCTTTCTGCAAATTTTGTTCGTACTTTACAGGCAAAATTGCGAAATATACTCAATTTTAACGATTTTTTCACTAATATATGCAATTATTTTACCTAATTCAAGCCCTCATTGAAGTATAATAAATACCTACTTAGAGATTTCCCTATACTAAATGTCCTCTTCCTATGGGAATACGCGGGCGTGAAATGCAAATTTCAAGCAATAATACAACCCACAATACCGTCTAATATAATGATACAAGAGCTGCTATATTATTTATTAACTTCCAATAATTACCTTTGATACTACTCTTCTGTTTAATAGAAGCTCCACATAATTAGTCAGGTATTAAATGCACCTACGTGCATAATTTATTAAAAACGATACTTGTAAACAGAATTATATAGTGTAACGAAGTTGTAATCGTTCTAAAAAGAATACACTAGATTGTAGAAAAGAAATTTTGTTGGGAATCAATAAAAATTACACACAATTTTTACGACCCTCTCTTACTTTATTATTACTTAAAATATGTAATAAACTGATTTTTAATAGGTTAAGGCGCCTTTAATATTTTGAATATAAATGCAAATTTTATGTAAAATCGTGACCCATAAAGAAGCATTACGTGTTAAAATACATAATAGTAAAATTTTTCTTTGTTGAACATATTTTAAATCTAGGAAAAATTAATTGAGCAATTAAAAACATTATTTTACCGATTTTTATCGTTTATTTTTTTAATCGTTAATTAAAAATAACAAATACAAACACATGTATACAGAAAATCAACTGTTGATCTTCAAGAATTTAATAAAATAGAGTTTGTGTACACTTGGGTAAAGCGTACTAACCATTTATTCCCCAAAGTTGTGCAATATTTCCTTATGTCTTTCCGTTGTTACTATTGTTAGATAGTAATGTCTTCTAATAATAGGGAAACTTTATTACGTTCATTTAATTTAAAGACTCTTATAAATGATTTATTTCATTTCGAGTCGTAATTTTTACGTTCGACCGTTAAAATAGCGTACATTAATCTTTCATCCGCTTTGTAGCAGTAGCAGTAAAGATTAATGAAACTTATCCCATTTTATTTTCGTACGTCATTATATTGAATTTTTATTTCAGCGGAAGTTTCAAATTTTTCGAGAAATGCGTTGTTAGGGAAAATAGTTTAAATTTTAATTTAAACAGATGGAAATCAACTAATTTGATTTTCTATGTTGATTTAATTTGCTTTATGGAGCAGGTTTCGAAATTCACTCGGAAGGTCCAAATTAATTTGTTAGTGCATATAAATTGCATTATTGATTTCGAGGCAATTAAAACGGAATTAATGAAACTAATACCAGCGTTAATTCGCAATTATTAGAAACATTCTTCAACAAATCAAAATCCTGCGCTATGCCGGGAGAAAACGTTTCCATTAATTGTTATTGCATGCTTCCATAATTATGCCAATGCTCTTTCATTCGAAATAACCAACAAAATCATGATCACTTTAAGCAATTTAACTCCGATCACGACTTTTTTACATTCAGCGAACTATTATTTTTCTAACATAACGCCTTCGGGAGAATATCTACGACCACAATCCCGTTCCTCAATTGAATTGAATTAACCAACTTTTTATCGTTTCGAGAATTTAAATTACATCTGATGAATCGATATTGAATGAATCGACCGGCCCGCCATTAACTTTTCCGCGTGGGTTGATAAATCAAAATATGAAGGTAATACATCAACACTAACAGGATGTTTTCGAAAGTTGTCTAATGATAAACGGTTTAAATAAAAAGCTTTTCAATGTTGCATTTTATTCAAAACAACGTGAAATCCTGTCATTAAATCAATTTTAATGAAACTACCAAACATTTTAGATAGAAGGATCGTTGATTTTTTTAATTCATCTTAACGTTTTAAATTGCAGTAGGTAATAGAAAGTTTGTTATACTTTTTTTATTAAATGAATTATACATATTGCACCCTACTTTACAGTACATTGAATAAACACGCTCGAAAGATCCCCTTGAAAGATAAACTGGAATTTTGAGGAATAAAAAACAATCAAATTATAAATTCCCAAGGGCTCACCTTCAAATATTTGCATAATTCATCTAAATTTGAAAAGATATAACTTTCTTTTTTCTCCTTCAGATCGTATACTCATCGTAAAAAATTCCCGCAATAGGCAAAGGCGAAGATTGATGGGACCCTTTGGGTATAATAAGTTGAATTAAATTCAAAATCGATAGTAAACGTGTTAGCACATATCGACATTCTGGAGCAACGAATTTTCAAATTACCCGAGCAGCCGAAGTTTCGTCTTGTACAAAGGGCTTTAAAATTCGTTTTATGGGTTTGTTGACTGAAGCGTCAACTTTATGGTTAACCAGCGAGCAGGTGTAAAGCTAATAGTAAAAATGGTAATTAACAGATCGTAACCAAAGAACAATTCCCCGTCGTCATAATTTCTTATTTCCTCTTCGAGTACTTATACCTAGGTAAACCGATGGAACGTGTTTTTACAAGATAAAATCAATTTTATTGTCCATTGAATTTTTGCGAAAATCCATTACGCAATAATCGCAACAAAAGAGAATCTGTCTCGACCCTTCTAAAAGCGTATATGTAGTTGCTAAAAGCTACATTCATTTTCCGAATGCGCCCCTAAAGCTGGAAAAACCGGTCGTGGCAGCTTTCTGCGTTTAGAACTTTATTTATTCTTAAACGAACACGATTTTGAAGAGCGTCAATGATGATTTGTTATTCAAATTCTCCTTCGAACTGTGGGCTTTTGTTCGCAATGGGAAGTAGACATTATGCTCACGAAAGCGATGCCTACAAGACGCCAAACAACGCGAAACAAAAAGTTAAGAGGATCCGGATGGACCTTCGCCTTTATTTATTACCGACAGCATAAATTCTTAAACGAATAGCACCAGGAAAACGCCTCACTATAAAATATCCCGCAATAGCAGGCAATAAGAAATGTGCAATCTGTTGTAGTGGAAAGACATCCAGTGGTGAATAGCGTAAGTTTAGGGAAAAGCTAAAATAGCCACGGAGATGAAGAAAATGGAACGAACGATCCTCTTAAATCGAGGAAAGCGATGCCGAACGACGCGAAATAGAGTTAAATATAGAATGATCGTTCGTTCCTTGTTCGGAGTTGCGCTGAACTCGTGACCCTGCCGCTTTTGGCTCGCTCGCTACTTCCATCCGTTCCGCGGCAGGACGTCGTTAATTCTCCTGCTGAAATCAATGGAAGACCGGAGATAAATCGTGACCCTATCTGGACCTCTTTTCGCCATCGCTCCCCGAAGGGGAACTTGCGGTCATATTGAAATGTTTCATTCATTCTAATGTAAATAAGTTTCAGGTATTTAGACGGGTTCGATCATTGTCAGCGATCTGTTCGTCCGTCTCGAACGCCTCGTTACGTATTCACCGAGGAAATGAATTCGTTTCGCGTCCGAAGTCCTGAGAAAATTTTAAAATTCACTTTTGAGTTATGGGCAACCGCTCGGCGTGATTAATTAAACATGCTTATACAATATGCGATCATCTGCTAACTGGGATGCTACAAACATAGATGAAGTTGTCGCGGATATAATTTACGAATTTCTTTACAAAAATTATGTTCGATTTGATAGATGCTTGCAATACAAAAATTCTGAAAAATGTTGAAATGACATGCCCTTACGCTAGAATTATTATTTACAATAAACTCAATCGATATTTGGAGCAACAAAAATGTACTATAATTCGAGCGATTTTTCACGATTCGTCGCTTTTTAAGGGAGTACAACGGGGATGTCTCGTTACCATGACACTAAAACAATGCGTTATAAAGAACAATACGTTTAATAGTGAAATCGAGTACGATTTTATCTTTGTTTTTCGAATCTAAAGCGGCGAAAAAAATATGAAAAGCGATGGAAATCGCAATTACGTCCGCGCATCCGATGGGATTTAAAATTCACCGCATCGCAATAGAACAAATCGCATTTTTACCATGGAATTTTAAAACGCGATTATTTACTTCCCAACAATCGTTTCCGATCTGTCAGTTTATTAAATTGTCAATGCGATTTTCAGGATTCCGAAGCGAGTCCAGTTTACTGGCGTCCTTCTCGGCTCTGTAGTTGTGGCTATTGATTTTCCAACAGGTCGATATCTCTCTCACCGTCTCCAGCTAAGTTAAAATTTAGTACGTCTATTCAGATGGTCGTGTAACAAAATATTCTTTATTCACGATTCTCGAATTCTCGCTCTAAATCTGGCATAGATTTCATATCCATTAATTTCGTGATTGCGTGCTATACCCAACGCCGGCATGATGCTCTTGTATAGCGATTTCCCATATAAATTCATTAATACATACTTGATGAAAATTTAATATCGAACTGACAATTTTCACTTATAACCGCGATAAATTATTCTACTCAACTATCTATACTATTATTTTACGGTGTGTTAGTCTTTCAAATGAGTAGGTAATTGTTGTAATTCAAATATTGACTTACTTCAAGAACATCTCGAGATCTAACCCTGTGAATGAGGAGGCATCTAAGTTATTGACACCTTGTTGGTATTGGTATGCGTTGTTTGACCTCCAATTGGTTGATGGAGGCTGAGGCCTGTGTTATTCTCCAGTAGCTGTTACAGTCGTCCAATTCCAAGGGCTTGTGTAGCCTTTTTGGCTGTAAAAAAATTACGAAAGTGTTGTAAAAAGCTTGTATTGGAGTTTTCAAATATCCGTATAGAACGCATGATTGAGATAAACCAAAAGTAATGCTTTTATGAAGGATTAGATTAACGTAATAAAATAAATAAATACTGCAGTGAAAGATAAGTAAATACCTAACCTACTTACACCATTAAATTGAAATTAAAATTAAATCTCCAGAACTAAATAGAAAGCAGTTTCTCGTAATAACCTTGTGCTATATACATTTTCTTGGTTATCTCATACAAAGATTGTTATACGGATTAACTATGTATTTAAAGAGCAAAAGTTCATAAAAATTACATAAGGATATTAGGTAGATTCTAGTAAAACAAACATTTTTTTAAAAGTACTTAAAAACTTGGGTAAATTCATTTTCGGCGGATTATTCAAATTAACTTCGTATGTACAGGGTACAATCCATATATGTAATTAAAAATGTAGTAATAACATTTACTGAGCAAACGCGAATTTTAATTAAATCACATTTAAAAACAAAACGCGTTTTACAAAGTAATTAAATATACAATTAGCGTTTTTTAAACTAAAGTGATTTAATTATAGTAAATCTTCTTGTAAAATCCATTAGTATGATACAACAGAAATGCAACTACCTCATTGATATTTATGGAATTCTAAGCACTTCAAGATCAACATCAGATTTAATGATGATAATTTAATTAAGCATTCCGATTTTTTATGTACGAAATTTGTTATTTGAATCGCTACATGACATTCCGATAATAATTACAATTTACTGATTTAATTACCGATAATTTATCCCAGCCTGCATGAAATATATAAAATTGTGATATGAATAGAAAAATCAGTACCGTTAGAAATTGTACTAATCCCAAACACAACGAATTAGCGAATCTAATGAACTTCAATTAGCTAACAAATGTTAGATTGTAGTAGGTAAGTACCTACGGCCTTCAAACTATCTACTCAACTGCAGATCGGTACTATTAATGGTACTTGCGTAAAATAAACTACCGCGTGCATATATGGGTACTTACTTTCCAAATAAGGGATGCCACAAGTGCTTGTGGGCGTCTTGCATTTCCTCGATGCTGGCGGTGGTACTGCCGACTTCGGGGACGTCGTCGTGCTGCTTCAACAGCCTCGGCGCATTCGCGAGATCGATAAGGTGCTGTTTAACCTTGAGTTTACCGCCCGACGACACCGTTGAACCGGAAAGATCAATAGGCTGAGTCGATTGCGGCTTTGTTGGCTCGTTCGCGCTCGAATGGCTCCTGTCCTTCTGGTGGTCCAGATGGTGTTGGGCGGATTTGTGAGCAGCCGAAGAGTGCGAGTACGACTTGGAGTGTTGCTTCGAACGGTGAGTGGAATGGGAAGCTTCTTTTCGAACGGCGTTCTGGTAGGTTTGGTGGAACTGGTCTTGCGTTGTCATCTGCATGTACTGGTGCTTCTCCATGTCGGACATTTGGTTGTACAAATAACCGAAGTTCTGGTTCATCTGGTGCGGATAGTTGTTGGATGTTTTGGATGGATAATGCTGCCTCTGGTTCATCGGATGTCGCTGGTGATTTTGCGGTGGTAATTGGGAAGATTTGGAGTTATAGGCGTTGTAGTTCCCGTACGGGTTTTGGTACGAGTTGTGTTGTTCCTTTTGGTAAAATTGATTGGAGTAATTCTGTTTGTTGGAAGATTGTGCTCTGGGGTTGACGCAGTTGTTCACTGTTCGGCTGTTTTGAGGATTCATCTTTTCGAAGTAATTCTTGAAGAGGTTTTGCTCGCTTTCGGCAGTTTTGTTTCGCAGGATATGGGCTTGCAGCATTGCTTCCTGCCACATGTTGAACTCCAAAGGATTGGTGTAGTTCATAGGCGGTGGCACCGCAGGAAAGCCCATCGGCGATACAGGCGGTCTCAAACCCGCGAACAATTCCGGCATTTGATTCATGTAGATAGAATGATGCATAGAAGATAGCATTTTCATGAAGTCTGGATTATTAGACAACGCCATGGCTTCCATTTGATTTATGTAAGGGAACCAGGGCATCTGACTAAATGAGGCTTGAGTTGCGGTGTTTATGTCATTAGCTAATTCATTAAATGCTTTAGTTTGGTTTTCAACAGTTGAATTAGTCTTCAGTGCGTTTTCAGTTGATTTTTTCTTCGTACTACTGGACTCAGTTGACTTATCAGTGATTTGTTTCTCGTGCTTATCGTGAGATTTCGAATCAGAACTTGATGATTTACTACCGACATTCAAGGAATGCTTATTACACAAAATTGACTCTAAATGATGATGATTTATAACTAGCATATTAGGATCTTGCATTATTTGAGGGTAAGCCAGCGCTTGCGGTAATCTAAGTTCGGGCCTTTCTTTCAACAATTTCGGTATCTCAGTACCGGGATTTATTAAAATTTTACTGAATAAATCTTTGGGTACCAACAGTGGATCCGGTATGTCCTGATGTGGATCGGATAGTAGTTGCTTTAATTGCACTATTGGCTCCGTTTCAGACTCATTTTGTAACAATTCCAGTAACTTGGGCGTTTCAGTAGTGAAAGATTTCTCAGAACTTTTACTTTCAGCCGCTGCTTTTTGACTATCCGGATCCAATAGAGTTTTCAAGGTAATATCTACCGATTTAATTTTTTTCGTGGGAGGTTCGCATTGCGATGACGAATTGTTTATTTCCTCCGAGCACGTGACGGTGGGGCTCGCTGATTTGCGCGATTTTCCCAGATCTAAAGGCTCCCTTTGGGGAGCGATCGTTACCTCCGAATTTAGTGCCATTTTTTTGGTACAATTTGTCAACAGAGACTCTAAAAATACGGATTTTGGTTTGCTACTTACGTTTACAGTAGTCGAAACAAGGTCGGGTGATTGTGGAACTGCGGGAATTCCACTGGGTTGTGGCGACTGTACGGCTTCGGAATTTTGCGAGGGTGGTCTAGGACTTGCTAATTGTTTAGGTATACTTAAATCGGTAGGTTCATCTTGAAGAGTGACCACTTTTTCTGTGTCATCTTCCATTTTTTTATCAATTTTTACCGATAAATCCGTAGGTTTGTTGTTATCGTCCTCGTCAATAGTAGACGATTCTACTAAATTTATGATTTCCGTTTTTTCCTCTTCTATCTCTTCAACGATTTTATCAGTATCGCTTTCGTTCTCGATTTCGATTTCCTGTTTATCTTCAATGTGCTTTGGATCGGTTTCTTCGAAAAAATTTTCAAATTCTGGTTCAGGTACGGATTTGAGGTCTGGTTCGTTTTCGGTATCACTACTATTAAAATGCACTTTTGTATTATCTTCCTCCTCGTCCTGCTCTGTTATATCTTCCTCTTGATCTACCTCAATTTTATTATTGTTATTTGAACTTGTATCACAATTGTTAATTTCCGCACTGTCGGGACTCCTTAAAGATTGTTCTAATCTGGAAAGAATATCATCCATAGCTAAATTATTATCATCATCATCATTGTAGTCGCATTCTTCTGATTTTTGGGGTTCTGTCAAATTAATTTCTTTAGTAAGTTCCAACTTGGATTTTTCCGAATCGATTAGACTGTTTAGAGTTTCTAAATTTTTCATGAATTCCTTATCTTCATCGCTTTGCTCGAAATTGTTATAAGCTACAATTGCTTCCTCATTGGTAATTATGCTTGATTCAGATGTTTTGTTCCATTCTTCCGACTGAATTTGTTGTTTAAATTCTAGTTCCGCTACAGCAAGTAAATTATCTAAAGGGCTGACGTCACATATTTTGTCGGCACTGCACTTTATAGTCGGCGATTGCGCGCAATGGCTTACGACACTGTTTACATTCGAGTCTCGTTCAGGAGAATGGTTCGGGCTTGTTGACCTCTTAACTTTAATAGTATGGGACGGTAAAAGAGACTCTACATTAATGTTATCAGCGGACATCCAAGGTGGCGAAACGGCCAGCGCTTTGTCATCGGCTTGATTGAGTATGACATTGTCCTGCGACTCCTGCTGAACGGCTTCCGCTTCCTCGTCAAAGTCAGAGGAAACTTGGACTCCGGTAGAGCGGCGCCTTACCTTACCTTTGCGAGATTTTTTATTTTTGTGATGGTGATGTTGATGTTGGTCCCTAACCGCCTCCTTCAGGGTGGGCACGAGGGTTTCGGTGCGAGGTATGGCGCGCCAGCCCTGCGCCGTCTTCGTAAGAAGGATGCGGTTCCTTTTGTCGTAATCTTCGCATTTCACGTCCACGATGCGAGTGTCTTCTTGCCGGACCCACACAAAAATCGGATTCACGCGCGGCGTTTGGGGAAATTGCCCCTGCGAACTGTTTATTTCCCGGAATTTGGAATGTTTACTAGTCGAGCGGGTTGTTGTAAGTTTGCGTCGTTCGCGTCGTCTGTCTGATTTACGGTGACGCTCGGGCCTCGCTTTCCGGGAGAGCGGTGCCTGTGGGGCGGCGCTCGAGCCACGTGACCCTGCGTTATCGATTAACTCGACGGCGGGTTGTTGATTTGCCGAGCGCCGCCGTCGAGGGCGCTGTTCGCCCATAACCTCCGAACGGTTCGAAGCGCAAGGGGCGCACTCTGAAGGGCCCCCGTCCGAAATGCCGTCGCTATTATTGTTCGAATTTCGTCTTTTACGAAGAGCCGATATAGGAATGAGATCCGGCACAGGGGGCAGAGGCCCGTTGTTCATTGCATTCACCCTCTTTCGCACATAACACTCTGCTGCTCGACGCACATTACTTTCGTTTTTCCGCACGAATCACATTTTATTTAATTTTTTTTTATTTTTTGCTATACGCACTTCTTGTCTGTTTCGTTTGCCACACACACAGAACGACGTTTTATCGACCGGCAAACGAGAGAACTACACATTCTACTCAACACTCATTCAACTGAACTCGGTAAGTGTTCTTGCCAGTGTATGAGAATTTATATCGAATATACCCGACGTCACGCGAAACGAGGTCGCTTCACGAGGGTTCAGGATTTTACTCAGAGTTTGTTGGCCCAAAGGCGTGGCTAAGGCTTTGGATCCACCCGGATAACGCCTACACATTGCGCGATTCTAGCATCTTCTTATGCTCTCCCGTCCACAAATTCCACCTGGTGACTGTGAACGTTACTATTAGGAAGATATCGTAACCTTGACATAACGTTTTATGGTTGGACGAGGACTTGAGGAGGTGTAACTATCGTAGCCAAGAATGCCAAAAGCACGCCAAAGAGTTTGATGTTTGTAAACAATGCATTTCTCTTTTCAAATTTTACGATTTTCTCCACATAATCTACCATCATCACGACTCAATCTTCTTCTTATTATTACTGCTATTTTTTTAATAACATACATCGTGTAGGAGGTACGTGAAAAATTTATGGCCCGTAAAGCTGCAGGTGCTTTTGTCATTCAACCCTTATACCAGTACGCATCCTAGCCAGAAAAAAAGCAATGCTAATTTAATAGTATTTACCATGGGGGCTGATGGGTGTTGAGCTATCGACAATAGGCATTGGGGTGAGAAGTGGACCATATGTCTGACTCGTGCTCCTACCGCAAGTAATTGCCTTTAGCGGCGATAATTGACATATTGACGACGTCAGCGACAAGTGGATGAATCCTTAGGGGATCCTTCAATGAAACTGCAGCGATATTATTCTTTTTTTCGGTACCAACCTTTGTTTAGCAATTTCTTCTTGATAACAAATTTTAATCAAATTATAGATTTCAAAATTAGTGTACCAACTAAATGGAAATGTACGTACGTATAAGTGTATTGCTGTTTGCTCTAACTATAGCTAAATAAGCAATAATGCAGGTATAGAGTATGGGGAAATTATAAATCAACATGCGGGTAAATTAATATATACCTAGTTTGAGTTGATTTGTCTATTACAATTTACAATCATATCATGTTTCCTCAAAAAATACCAATATCAGTGTTTGTGTATTAATTATTTACAAATAAATATGATCATAATTTAGTATCGTAATAATCTGGGGAACAATGATGTAGATATATCTGTCTAATTAATAATTACGGCAGGTATAAATGGAAATGGTAATTGCTATTTTCAAATACAGCACGTAATGCCAGTTCAAATATACATATATACCATAAAAGATACAATTCCTAATGGATTTATCTAATATATTTAAACAAATAATTTTAATTGCTCATTTATTGAAGTAATAGTAGTGATGAAATTGTCAACATTATTTTGTAAGAATAATTTCGAAAAACGGACAAGATTAATTTATTATTTTTCTTCCTTCAATCTTTTAAAATTCGTATACACAATATTATTTTATTTATACAGGGTGTTCTCGAACTTGGCACTAAATTCTAGGGGTGGTAGTTTGCATAATTTGAGACCGATTCGCAGATTTAATTTTTCTAAAAAAATTATACTACTATTTTCTAACTACTACTCCGGAGGTATCAAACAAATCATTTTTTACATACTACAAACAACAATATTGTGAACACTATGTAATTTGTCAAAGTTTCCCATTATTAGGAACTTTCCCGTCTTCATTCGTAAAGAAGAGTGACGCGTCAGAATAAATTGAGATGCATCACAAAAAATAAGACGAGTCATTCGGTGAATTAGTTTTCAATTACGTAATATCTGTGGGTGGTACAATGGGGGGTTATTGTTATATAAATTGCCTTGAAGAGAATAGAGATTAATTTGCTCAAAAATACAAATAGCAATTACCTACGTACAATTATTGGTTATTACTTATTCATTTTTACAATACAAGTAGTCGTATAAATAACATGACCAATGACATTATGTTAAAAAAAAGTTTAATTCGCCGTATTATTCCAAGTATGATTATAATTAAAAAATGCACAAGGCGTTGGCGTTAGTAAAGGTATTTATATCACTAAATAATTTAGAACGTAAGAAAGAGAAAAATTACATCAGGGACTATAATTTGCTGGTGAACAGTTGCAATTATATCAATTTCGCTGATAAGTAACACCTTGCATTGCTATTTGATATATCTACATCAAGATATATGCAATTGTTGAAATCCAGATAAAATCCCTTACCATGACGAGAAAAATACAGACTACTTCCTGTGTTATACATATTCACGCATACATCAAAATTGTAGCACGTATAACTCAATAATTAATTGCTTTCATTTATAGGAATCATTAGCTAGTTTATACAGGATATTATGAAATTAATTTATATAAGAATTATGTAATTAATGAGAGATTTTATAAAAGGAAAGTAAATTACAATTATTTTTATGTCTACTTGGAAAATAATGTTTTTTTTCTACAATTGTTTACATGGTTTTAATCAATTGTATACATGAAAATGTATAAAATGAATAATTCTTGGGTGGTAAGTCACAAATAGGAAATTACTATAGTTTTTATAAAGACGAAAGTTCCCTTTACAAAATAAACCCACACATTCAACTTTCTATCAGCCCTAATTTATTTTAGAGTTAAAAGAGATATCGTTAATCGAGTTCGCTGTAAAAGTTTTAAAATTAATTTTAGTAACGCAATTATTCCTAGTGTGTGCCATTATATTAAGTTAGTACCATGTGCATGGAAAACTTTTTAATATTAGATTAATGAACATCGCAAATAGAGCTCTGTTTAGACTAAAAGCTGTGAAATAGGCAAACCTCGCCTGTTTGCTAAAATAAAAGGTTTTTATTTTAATCTGCTTTACTTTATTATATCGAACATTGTCTTCTGCGTATACATTAGAATCAAAAAAAGTTATTTTTTACTGTTGATGTTTGATGCAGTTATCTAACGGGTTGTGTAAAATTTCCCTATACATTCCCGTTTCATTTTTGTGAATTTTTAATCGAATGACTCACGGCTTTTAGCCGGTGAGAACAGACCCGTTCGACTCCCGGAATCAAAGAGTTCATTAGCGACTCCATAGCCAAATTTGTTACCGAGATTAGGTGCATAACGGCAATCCATCCGGTATTTCCGACTTTGCTTCTGTGTTTCCCCCTTCGCGTGGCACTAAAAAGGAGGGCTCCGGATAAGTTACGACCCTATATGTTATCCCCAAATCCCAGGCGCCAATGTTTCCACACGGCGTTATGTTTGGATATCGTTAAATTTTATAACTATTTATAAATTATTGGTTGGAACTGTTAGCGATGTAATCGAAATAAAATTTGCTTCATTTAGGGAAATGTTATTTAGTGGGCATATTAGCGAATTTTATTGGAATTATGGAATTATTATTATGGAGTTTGTTGGAATTATGCCAAAATTTTTCTGTAATATTCATTGTTTGAAAAAGATTTGTACAAAAACTGTAGAAAGAGAAAGGGATTAAGCATTTCTGCTAGAATTTCTCGTCCTGGAAGATCAATTTCTGCATTAGTATGCCTCACGTTTGTCAGCAGATGTCTTGAATTTACAAAATACGTCCTTGATATCCTAATCTTGATGAATAACATCATTAATATGTATCTGATGACTGCATACAATACGTCAGATGCATTCGTAATATAATAGACAGACGTTGTCTTAAAACTTTTGAATTAGTTTCCAATAATTCCTGAACCTCTTCTTTCCAAAAACTTTTGAAAGATTGATAAATAATATATCTACTTATTCTGTTTGATTTTTATTTTAAAGATGACTGTTATATTTTGAAGACTTCGCATTCGTTAAACAATTATAATTAGATTGTCTGCCGATAACGACGTGCAAACATTTACTTCATTCTTGATAGGACAATTGCGAGCCTTGTTTATTGTTGGTACGTTGCACATAGCTCTGGAAACAGGTCCGTAATTAGGGCGAGAATCAACAAACCTTTGCGTTTACAAAGAAAGTGCGAGTACAAGACTCAGGAGGTAACAAATAGCGGACGACAGAGAATAGACAACAGACAGCAACCAGAGAGAGAGTGCTGGATGCACACGAAAACGTTGTTGCAGACACAAAGGGCTCGTCAGCGTGATCCGATGCAAGGGGTTCGAGAAACGGGGTTTTAGACAGGCGATCGATATACCGCTCTGTCAGTGTGTTTACGTCCGTAGGTGAAGAATATATATATCCACTCTACGTGGATGTGCATTCTTGTTGCAAAATGTAATGCGTTTGCTCAGTTTTTAGGTATCTATTATAGGGGTTTATTGAAGAAGGCGTGACCGTGACTGTAAATGAATTTTAAAAACCACCCGGTAGACCGATGGTTTGGGAAATCGTGGAATAATCGCGTTTGTGCACCTAAAAAAAAATCTCCGTCCGGCATCATCTAGACGCGAATAATCCACTTTCATGCGTACAGTCTAATCCTGCAGGATGCATATTTTCCCATTGAAATATTCGACCGGCTCATCGCAATAACACGACTTTAAACATAACTAATTCGTTAGCTGTGCACAATATATTAAACGTTAAATTATTTCACTCGATTGCGACACGATTTAATTTACTTAAACCGCAGACCGTAACGTTTTATAAACAATACATTGTACATACATTACAATGTGATGTTAATGTGATTCATTTAATGGCCGTCGAGCTTGATTTGCTCGTGTAAATACCCCGTGTTCGGGTTTTGCATATACAAGACAGCTCGACAACGGAGCCGATGGCGCCTGGAAAAATCCCAAGAAGAATCGAGTAGAGTTTGCTAAAATCTCAGCATAAAATACCTATACTAACTTAAAAATGTTCGTTCAAGTAACCTGTTATAATTGCTTTATAAAGCTCTTAAGCATCTGTAATTATTAAAATTTTCCCAGCACATTTACCATCAAAATTATCAATACTTTCCATCCTTTCTTTTTCCTATAACCACGGTGTTAGTGTCTACCTAGTTTTTCCGAATTCCTGGCGGGATTAGGTCCTCGTACACGCGCGGCAAACTAAGTTTTTCGAAGGGGGCGAGAAATAGGATAGAAGCGTAAATAGTTTAAATAAATCTCTTTATTGGATTAGGCGGTTGAAAGGCAACATCCACAATTTAATAAAGGAATTCGGCAGTGTATACGCTCGTTTGAGCGCAAAAAGTGTTTAGGTATTACGAGCGCAAAACGTGATAGATGAATGAGGGTAGGTGCTTTTGTTATGGAAATTTCGATGAAACATATTAAAGCGCTGTGAAAATGGGAGTCATTTTTCCTGCAACAATCAACCTGAACTTCAGCAGTATTTAAACGTATACTACTAATTCGCGGAAAGTTAGACTACAATTTAAACGCGCAAACTTACTGGGTTGCATATAATACTAGATCGACTTGAACAATTTTATTTCGAGAATAAATAAACAAAATTAATTAAACGCCAAACTAAACAAACAATTACAACAGAAATGTTTTCCTCAATAATCATGTAATAAAGGAACACGAATCAATCAAGTTTTCGATTAGCTTTACACCGTGAAACACGCCATTTTCATTAAAAATTTAATTACGCATTTATACCTTCCACGAATTCGACTTATCTTTTTTTACCGACCTCGTTGGGGACAGTCCTTTGACCACAAAAATCGGCCAAGCAAAAAATCACAAGGACAGAATAATGAAAAAGCGGCTAGGTTTTTGTATAGAAGCCAAAAGAAAAGACGAACAAGCACGGCTAATTAGAACCTACCTAATTATTTAATTAAAATAATGAAGGATTTACGGTACACCTGAGGCAAGCGCAAGCTTAGAAGTTCCTGAAAAGAAAAAGATTGGTGTTTTGGAAACAATTAAGTACAAATTTCTTAACAATTTCTGTTGCATTGTGCTTTTAATTGATGCTGCGAGAACTTAACAAATTCAATTTATTTTCAGACAATTTAATGTTATGTTAGCTCACAGTAAACCTCTTTTGTGTATCCTCCTTACACTACACCCAATAAAATAACCCATCAGCGTTGGTAGGGCGATTATCTACATACATCCAGCTTGAATTGAAATTTTGACGGTGGGATACGATGATAAAGGAAGTTTCATAACAGAGGGATTTATATTAAGTTATACGCAGAGTCGTATTCCCGATGGAGTAGTATTGAAATTTTTCTTCACCATTTTCTAAAGTCCGCAATATTTGGAATTTGCGGTGATACACCCATTGTTGTGCAGCCAGTTGATACATGACAAAGTAATGGGAATGTTAACAGTGTATTCCCTCTACACGGAAATATTTGATTATTGACCACAGCACAAAATGCCGCAGACCATACCAGAGTTACCTCGAGCAGGAAATGAGACCCGCTTATAATCACCCAACTCCTGTTGATTAAAAGCGGGTTTTTCCAACATTCATTCGATTTACTTGTTCCTCTGCAGCCTCTTTTACGAATTTGCACAATTATTGCACCACTAAGCTCGTGCACTTTAACGTTTTTCAAAATAATCGACTTCGTTACGCACGATTCGATGCCAATTCTGGAATTTCCTCTTCGCGATTTTCGCGTCATAAATGAGCCTTTCAAAAAAAGCAGGAATCGAATTAAATCCTTGTTAATTATTCAGATCCAATGGAACAGAAAGGGTAGCAACGACGAGGGCGGCTAATTGCGTTCGCTCTATTTCGACTCCACAGTCATGGTGCAATGGGATAAATGCATTACTGTACGTGATAACTACATTAAGGTTACGAATTTAAAATTCAACTGAAAAATGGAGCGTGCACCAATTTCAGCCATCCTTTAAATTGCATTACTAACATCAAAGACATCACGTCATCGACATTCGAAGAATTGATTACCTTTAAATTACTTGCACAGAGTGTATTGAAAAACTAATTGTACTAAGAATAAATCTTGTACACTTGGGTGGTCTTCATTTCAAAGATTTTCTTGTATCTATTCGTTTTATTTCAATGTATTTTTTTCTGATATTCGCCTCATGTGCAACAAACTCTATTTTAGTAAACTTTTTCAACACAATTTTAAAGCTCATTAGCTGGAGTCGTAAACGTAAACTGCAGAGTCGTTAGAGATTCTCGAACAGTGATGCATGCTCGAAGGGGGTTGTTAGAGTTGGAGATTTAGGGTCGTATAATTAGGCGTAAAGCGTTAAACTATTGGGGATTTTACGATGTGGGTGGGGGTTGATCTGGCTATTCGCTATTTAAATCGTCTAATTATAAATCGATTATTGCTCGCCGATCCCTCTTTGATTCGGTAATCGAGGCGATTTAAATTTGTGTATATTCAAATTGGACGTTCCACGTATGCGAATCTAAGTTTCCACACCTAATAAAACCGACAGTACGTAAATAAATATTCAAATAACCCGTCCTACGTTTTTTTTTGATATTTTAATTTTTATAGATAAATATTTAAGGAATAGTTAAAATATGATATACCTACTGACCGATTGACGTTAAATTCGAAAATTAAAACAATCGTTTTGTTACGTCAATATAAGTTTCATCATCAGTGCTAAAAATAAACGGAATTATTTAAATTGGACTTACAGCGAATATGCATTCGAATTTGGTATGCTCAATTCAGCTGCTTCTTCTATAATAACGAAATATTTCAATTTCCTTTTATACGAAAAATTCCTTTCCGTTCCATCCGAAACACATTAAATTTGTATATTTTATTGTCAAAGATGTTTCCTTGATTTATTCGAGTGTATTGATTTCCTTTGTGCATATATCCACCGTATATCTGCAATTTTAACAAGATCACCCTCTATACCGGTGGCGCTAGTCAAATCCATTTGATCCACGTATGTGTATTTCTAAGTGCGTTCATTAAATGCCTTTGGTGTATTTGCTTATTAAAGTGGTCGCCCCTACTAAGGGGAAATACTACCCTTTACGATAACATCGCTTCTGCTATATAAGGGGCGGTTTAGCACATCGAATACAGGGCGGAGCAACGTTTGCAAATAAATATTCAATTATTTATTAAATAAAAAATATTATTCTAGTAAAAATAGGTTGTTTACTGCCATATATTAAGACATACATTATACTATTATTAATTAATATATTGATTCGTAAATGTGTAATGATGAATTGTAGTGCCTTCGAAGGTCCATCCTGTATATTAGGTGCACGCACTTGTTCCCGAAATTCCGCTTTAATTGTGTTCGTGTTCCCATGGCGTTCGGCGATATGAGATTGGAGATATGTGCATGTGATTTTGAGGGATGAAAAATTCCAATAATTCATTTCGCGCAGGGAACAGTGCCGTAGGGTATAGATACAAACAGAGTCGGCACGTTTTAATTATATCGGATGGGGATCAGATGCAAGATCGTAGATTTTGAATGGGATTATTTATTGTTGATAAGAGATTGCTTTAATTTATGCTGTGAAGAAGGTTTTAATGCTTGGAAATTAGTTGACTAAAATTCTGCAATAACCAATATTATTATTAAGAAAAAAAAATTAAGAAAAAAGTAAGCGATTTACTCGAAGCTAATAAATGCTTGGAATGTGTGCCGAATAGATGAATAAAAATTGTTTGTAAAAAAATCAAAAAGACAAACTTGTCAGGCCCCGGCGAGATTCGAACTCACGATCTCCTGTTTACTAGACAGGCGCTTTAACCAACTAAGCCACGGCGCCGTTGAAATGCGCTTTACTTTTTACGTATAATTAACTAAATATAAGCAAATAGAATTAGAATTTGATAAAAAATGAACCAGCTCATTATTTATTACTATTTTTACGGTGTATTTGATAAGCTTAATTTTACAATGAAATGAAATTTCAATGAAATAGTAGAATTAATTCAAAATTATGAAGGAAAGTGGCATGTCAAGCACGCCATTTAAATCCCCCTTTGATTTTGTTCTATTTCCGCCATTATTAATTTTACTCTTTTTAAGCTTATGTTCAATTATTAAACAAAATTTCGTTTTACTTGGCACTGGTTATTCAATATAAAATAGAATAATTAGTAAAAAATGAGTCTATTCTGTGAATTTGCGCTATTTTTATCTTATCACTTTCCATTGATAATTTTAGTCCCACACTATTTAAAAAAACCAGAAATTTGTCGTTTTGCAAGAGACTTGTAATGGAATTTCATTGATTAAAAAATAGTGCGTACTATAACGTAGGAGATATAGGTAGTACCTAAATTTTTTTGTTAGTCATATTTATTCAATCAATAATTGGTCTTTCCTATATTTTTCATCAAAATGACGATTTTAAATGGAAAATTCCCTAATTAGATTTCTTTTTCGTAGTTATTTTTTCTAAATTAGTCATCTAAGTGAATTTGAGCATGCATTGCAAATTTTTGCGTAAACATCTTTAATGTATATCCTTAGCTACTAGGTATATTTTTTGGATCTTAAACCCTCAAAAAACCCTAAATTATACCTACAATATGTAATTTTTGTACGAATTATTACCACAACTAGGAAACACCATAATGAACTATTGCGTACCAAAGCAGAAAGATAAACAATGCATGTACAAAACCACTCATTATCTATTATCATTAAAATGTTATTACAGCTTTTTAATATACAGTAGATATATCATTTTAGCATTTATTTATAGTTCAAATTTTTTCTCTTTTAGAACTAATTTATGCTGATGTGAATCATTTTCCTCTGCCGTAAGAATACCTTTTCTTTCCAGTATTATATAGCGCAATGGGATATCACACTACTTATTGTAGTTGGTAGATTACGCAGCCGAGCAAAATTACCAGTCGAAATCGTAACGATCTACTAAAGAATGGGAATTCCCGTGTCAGAGAGAACACCCATAAATATACATAAATAAAAATATAGAAACCTCGCTATCATTCCGACCAAAATTTCAACGATCAACGATTCAGTCTCGTCGAGCCAGTCAAGTGGGATGTAATACGAAAGCAACCTGTTCGATTTGATGGCTATGTAATCACCTTCGCGTATAATCTCTAATCACAGCACTAACTCGCTGTATTTTATCTAGTTATCTTTCGTTTTCGACCGGCCAAAGAATCACGAACAGCTCGGGTCTCGATGGTGCTCCAATTTGAGTAATGAAAATAAATTTGATTTACCATTGTGTGTAGTGGACTGTGGAAGCGGAGTAACTATATTTAAATTTTAAAAGTGCGTTCGGTGTCCGAGCGGTTGGTTCGAAAACAAACAGCATCTTACGAATTAGTGGAATATTAAAATGAACAGTTATTTGTGGTTTATTTGTTTGTTATGTTTCGTTTACTGCGAAGGACAACGAGAAAATTCACATATACCTGAACAGGTATGTAAATAATCGTGCCTAAACGTAATTTAATGGGTAATGAGCTTACGTGAAATTTAAGGAGGTTTATCTAACTGTACTCGTGTAAAAATATTGAAAATATAGCTAAAAAATATTATTACTTACTAAGTAAATAAAATAACTCATTTCTATAGGAAATTTTCATTTATTGATAAGATAAAAAGTAGGTATACCTACATATTATGTGCGTTATATCTATTTAATAATAATACCTGTAGGTAAATAGATATAGTACCTAATATTTGCAAAATATGTAGGAATATACATAACTCTGGCGATAAAATTCATCATTTGGAAACCGAAATGAATTTTAATCAAATTTAAGCAATCAATAGAATTATGTTAATAGGTATCTCAAAGGTCAAGAGATTAATAATGGGTGTAAAGCTAATAATAAAAAATAATATGGCATTTTACACCTAATTGCATAACGTTTAACAATTTTTTATAAAAAATGCATCGGGTATTAATTAAAACCTAAGGCTTTCCACAATATCACTTTTAAAACCCACATTTTACATCGTTACATGAAATCGGGAAACCCCCTTACGTATTACAAATCAATTCATTGACCCGCCAGTGAGCGAACTTTCCTTTCCATGCACTGGAATTCCTCTGATTCAAGATTCAAGTGACCGCCTCTCGTCGAGAGAGCACTTGAAAATGATTTAATCTTTTAATATCCGAAACCACAAATATTAATAGACATGTACAATTTTGTAAGTTTGCCAAAATCATTTGCGGTCAATGTATATAAAAAATTTTAGCATGAATTGAAGGTTATCAGTATAATTAAATTATGCGTAAGTGTCTATTGTTTATTTTCTTTTTAGGTGTTTCCCAAATGCTGCAAATTAACGCAAGTAATAGAAAAGGTGCTGGAAAGTAAGGTGCTGGAAAATGGTAGTTATAATTGCACCGATGCAACGAATTTTTCACCATCTTACCGATATAAATATTTTGAAAGTAATGCAACACACATTAACGATGTACCTGAGGAAATTGACTTACCTCTCTATCACTCGCCCTTAACCTGCCACTTGTAAGTGTAATTAAATTATTAGTAAGGTATTAAATTTTCTAACGTATCTTCTGCATTCCTGCTAGTGTATTTTCTAGTCCAAAGCGATTTCCGTTGTTATAACAGAGTGGTTTAATTATTTTTGGACAAGACGAAACACTCTGGATTCTAGCTAATAATGGTCATGTTTTATTTTTTAGTTATGAGCTCTATATGAATGAAACTGTAGGTTTTATATACAACGGATCTTATATCGACATATATGATGCCAATATATGGAATTCATCCCATTATTGCATCGATTATAACATTTTTGAAAACCAAACAGAAATATTACAATGCACATTCGACTTAGAAAACGAACCGAATAAAGCGCAATTTTATTTCCCTTGTAAGTTGTTCAGTCCTTAAAATTACTCAAATTTTAGTAGAATTTTCCGATTTTTAGGTGTAATTGTATCAACATTGTGCTATCTTCTATCGGCTGTGATTTACAAAGTTATTTTGGATGTAAAAAATGTATTTCAGAAATGTTTTATCGGCTACAGCGTTAGCATGACAGGGACTTTTCTTTGCTTGGTGCTTCTTCAGAAAATTGATAACTATTGCACTATACTCGGTAAGTTAGGCGAATTTAATTGGATTACTGACTGATTTTTTTTTTGATTTTGTAGGATCTATCTTTATGTTGTTTATACTGTCGTCTTTTATTTGGCAATTTTGCCTCTGTTTTGACTTGATATGTTTGAACAAGTGAGTATTTTACTTGATTCGACTGAAAAACAAGACAATTTTTCGAATATGTTTATTTTAGGGAGGTGATCAAAGATTTGGGTGTAACAACAAGAAAACTCGATTTAATATTGGCTGGAAAAGAGAGAATTTATGCTTACATAGCAGCATCAATTTTTATTCCGTGCGTACTGGTATTTATATCTGTGATAAGCTCTAAATCTAGCAGTCCAGATGTTCCTAATTCTTTTATGAAAGGACATGGCATGTGCAATTTTCCAGGTTAGTAACGTGCCCAGTTTAACTGAATTACTTGCTATTAACTGAATTTTGTTTTCCAGATTGCCGCTTGCCTTTGCTATTTGTCCCAATTGGTTTACTTCTTCTTCTTTCATTGCTGTCGATTATTTATTCGTTCCGCCTAATCAATATTAACAATAAGGAATATAACACAGAGCACGGTTGGTTGACGGTGAAGAGTACCTTAAAATACCAGTAAGTACCGGTTAAACAAATATTTTAATACTATTAACCAAAGATCGTTTTCCTGATAAAGTTGTTTGAGTAAAACGTTCCGCCCTAAATTCGATATTTTTATTTTTTAGGTTTAAAGAGTGCGTTGTACTAATAATTCTATCGTTTATATTCTTCTTGTTGCATTTGTCAATGAACTTGGTATTGTATCCTGATATTTACGATAATGGTTTCGTTGTAGCCATACGAGTGATAACATCCCTTCAAGGGCTGTTCATCTTCCTCATTTTTGCCGAGCGGTTCGTTTACAAATGCCAACAAAAAGTAAAAATCTGCTTAAATATCTCGAACAACGCGAATATTAAAGACGAATATCCGTTGAATAATTTCAAATGTACGTATATATTCAAAATTTAATTATTGGGTGTTTTGTCCGCTTAACGTTCTTCCTGTTTTCTAGTGTATAATATTTATGCTGGTGTATCCTTAATTCACTTTAAAAATCGATAAGTGAATTGAGCATTTTAACATAATTAAATTTTCTTTTCATTTTTCATCCCTATTCATCAACTATACAGAATAAAAGCTTTTTAACTTTATAGTTTCAGAAACGAAATTGTTTTACCAACTGAAATATGAATGCACGTATAAATTTTGCGTTATTATATTTAATCATAATTGCATAAATTTGTGTTGTATACGTAGAATTCACTTTTAATTGATTTAATGCATTTTCCAGCTAGATTATTGCATGAATTATATTTAATTATGCGAAAATTATGAAGGCAAGGAAATGCTTCTGCATTTGCGTTTAAACAGGTCTTTTTGTGTTTGTTAACTTTCAATGTGGAATGTATGCAAAAATATATCGAATGAATTCTAACTAAATATTATTGTTATATTTAAATTAGAATAATCTCTGTGTACTCGTATATTAATAATTATATTATGAAATGTTTGGAGTGATTGTGTAAATTTTTCAGGACCATATCCTGCCTGATGATATGGCTCCCGTCGTTCATATGGATAATAGACGCTGCGCTGGAGAATTTAACGAAGGGGGATGCCCAACTGTACGAAATCATCGAAGGACTGCAAGGGATATTCGTGTTGGCCGTGTTCGTGCTCAATAGGTACACTCGAAAGGACATTTACGTCGCCTTGTTCCAGAAAAGAAGGAACCCCGGCGAAAATGAGCCGCCGAGGCGCTACACTAAAATATTGCGGAAATTTAGAACCGATAGCACGAATAGTGATTTTTGTACGATGGAAATAAGCGATAGTCCTTTGACTAAGCAATAGGCGAATTTAGTGAATTTTTATTTACACTATTAAAACCCCTTATCTAATATTTACTATTATCTCGATGAACATGACGATAAATTTAGAAATCAATGAATTAGTGACAAGTGAAATTGATTATTTGAAATATTATTGCAAACTATTTATTGTATTAAATGAAATAATTATTACATACTGTTGACGGAAGTGTTGTTATAAAATATAGTTTACGATGTGTAAATCAAACAAATCACAAATTTTACTGCATGAAATCATGAGTTAAAATTAGAAATGTTAAAAAAACAGTTATAGTAAAATAAATAAATAACTATAATTACTTCAGTGTTTCATCCAAGAAGCACCCCCTTCAGTATTAGCATATTATTTAAAAAACCCTGTATAAGACGAAATTTGTAATGAGATTTTTCACTTTTCTGTACTGATTGTTTTAGATAAGACTTATTTGTATAAATCTGTATTGTTCACACAGTATTTTAGATTATTTATTGTAATTTCTTTATATAATTTTATAATATTGATTCATATAAATGTTTTTTTTAAATACCAGTTCTTACTAAATTATTTCAAACGGTCAAAAGAATGGGAGGAAAGGAAACGACCATAAACAGCTTTATTTAAATTATATTCCCATAGTACAAAAATATAATTTTACAAATAAAAAGGGGCAACAAAATAAAGTTTTGTAAAAAAATTAACAAGCCTACGATGTATTCATAATATCAGGTAGTGCTTTAACGAGCAGGTTCGATAAATATATTTCCACAATTCAATTCTACCTGATATCTAGAATTACATGTCTGGAAGGAAATAAATTTTAATGATTCTCGAAAATAACATACGCTTTATAAAATATAAAAAAACAAATACTCACTTTTTAATAAATAAGTATACTCAAATCTTAATACTGAATCAAGTACAGAATCTGCTCGTTTTTTATTCCCTTTGCGAAATTATTTTCGAGAAGGTTCAAGAACTAAGCCATTGCATTATAAGGACGTAAAATATTTCATTAAAAATACATTGCAACAAATAACACACAACATAAAATGGAGGGATCCTTTAAACTACATACATTGGGCATTTGAATGTAGAAAATTTAATCGAAAGGCACATCTAATTAAGTGCTTAACATCGTCGGTAAACTGCAAACAACGATTTGTACTCAACGTGAATCAACATTTTCTAAATTCAACACAATTTTATTACACCTAAAACGAAATACCCACACGATACGATACGAATTAATCAATTTATCGATTTTGGCAGGGTACCAACGATGTATTTATTATAGAAATATAATATAGATTACCATCACAAGTTAGTTTCAATTTTAATACTATTCAACCTATATTTAGAGCTTTTGTTAGTTTAATTCCTTACACGCCTAATTTTAATCGTAATAACGTCCTGAAAACTATTAAATTTTTAATGCAAGTCATGGTCACTGTCGTTAAAAGAATCCTTGGCTGTTTAAAAGAAATAAATAAACAAATCACCGGTATAAAAATGATGTAACGATTCTTTAAATTTTATCATTTTCAATAACTATATAAGCATTATTTTTGGAAAGCGGGTATTTAATTAAATTTGCAAGCGTACTTATAAGGTAAGTATACAAGTGCCCTTGTACATATGAAATCACTGGTTTATAGGTAGTTAGTTAACTTAACGTTAATAGTATATGAATAGTCGTATTTATTTGGTTTAGTTAAGGATTATTAGATACTAAAATATGCTTGATGCTGTATGTTAATGGTTTAACTGCCCTAAGATTACGAAAAAATAGTTCAGGTACAAGCCAAAAGAGACTAGAGAAAAATATATAGCTGTTGTTAAAATTTGTTCAGAGGCATTTTTTAGTCAATTAATCACAATAGTTTACTTAAAATAAAAAATGCAATATCTGCAAAATGTACAAATAAAGTGAATTCAATATATTCTCTTCAATTAGTTTTTAAAGAATGTATACCTAAATATAGATAAAACAATTAGCGTTATCATCGAATTTCATCCAGTTTAACGAATGCTATCCGACGATAATTACCTACTAATAAATAACCATTTTTATTTAATAATTCATAACCTCATACCCGTTATTAGAGTAAAACAACTAATAAGTTCGTCTAACATTTGGCTAGAAGGCTCCAACAAGTGAAAATGAAATCGATTGCAATAACAAGTGAACTCTTTTTTTTTATAATACTGCAATTGTATTAACAGCTTAATCGCTGTCGTGTTTAACGATCGGAAAAACATTACTTATGCCCAGCACGCTGGTGACCTTATCTTCCGTTTGACTGAAATAAACAAGACAGTAATTCCCTCGACATCTATTCGGCAGATCGGGGAACACCACTTCGTATTTCCTCGAATCTTGGCTCTTCTTGCCGCTGCCGGTGCTCTCGTCCGTGGGCGTTGCGCACTTGCTTATGTACTCGTAGGTCACATACTCGTCCAAAGCGCAAAAGTTTTCCTTGAAAAAAATAATACACCGTAAATACAAAGTTCATACGTTTTAAAATGACAACGTCACGAGCCAATGATACCACAGCTTGTTGCAACTTTACCGGGTTGTAATTGAAATCTAGTAACATTTAGAACTGTCTAGAACCATTTAGAACGCTCCAGAATCATATACAACGCTCCGGAATCATTTAAAACTGTCTACAATCATATAGAACGCTCCAGAACCAGTTAAAACGACCCAGAATTATTTAGAACTGTCTAGAACCATCTAGAACGCTTCAGAATCATTTAGAACGCTCCAGAACCATTGAAAACGCTCTAAAGCCATTTAAAACGCTCCAGAATCATTTATAACGCTCTAGAACCATTTAAAACGCCTCTAAAATGGTTCTAAATAGACGTCATTGTCATTTTAAAACGTACGAACTTTAGAATAGAGAAATACAAACCTTAAATAGACCGATCCAATCCTCGGCGGTTTCTCTAATATCTTTTGTGCGTCTGTAATACGCTTTATTCTCGCCCTCTTCCTCCCAACCGGCGATATTCTCGAATTCGATGACAGATTCAGAATAATCTGAAAATACCTGATCAACAGGCGGTAATGATAATCCTTGTAATTTTAGTATCGGCTGTGGAATCTGTGTAATAACAGTCGTATCGTTAACATAAAAAAATTTTAATCGCTTAATTATTTAGACGAGTATGCGAAACAAATGCGGACGAAAGCAGTTAGTAAATGATTTACCTGTATTAAAAAAGCTGCCGTTAGTCTAACAAATAAGCATGATTAAAATTTGAGGTTACCATGACTGAGTATATTAGAGTGATATTTATATGAACGAATTCAAGTTTACCTTTATAATAAATTCAGCTGTAACGGGTTTGTGATCGCTCAAAACGTAAGATGGATGAGACTTGTAGGACAATTGGTCGACTTTTAAAGTTACATTTTCGTAATTGTTCGAATTTACCCTGTACAAAATTCTATCGCACCAAGCCGGCCTTCTCCTAAAACAACAAAAATTAGAATTGAGCACAATCAACTGTACGTTTCTCGTACTTGAAATCGTAACATGGAGTTCCTACAGTGAATTTAAAGGTAGGAGGAAAATCGGGGTCCTGTTCTGTTAACTCGCTGAATGCTTCACCTTTCTTCATCACGGATCTTAATTGGTCGTGTTCGAACAGAGATTTAGTATCTTTCTTGATGATTTGTCTCTCTATTTCCTCCGGGGTTTTATCGTATTCTTCCAGCAGACGGAAGTTCAAGTCTCCCAACCAAAACACATAACTGGAAAATACAAAACTGTTGAGTAATGCATATTTAGGGTGATATTATGAATACTCTACATCAGAGTTATTACACTTGGTTAAATAGCCTTCGAAAGAGTTAAAACATTAATTGGATTATCTATTTTTAAATTCAATGTCAATTTTACTTGTTTAAGATGCTACAGTAAAAATTATACTCAATAATCAAGGACGAATGTATTTCATTACACATTTCGATTGCAATGAATTTAAAAATAACATCCACTCGAATTTAATAAATCACTAAATAATGACAAATAAGCATTTAAAACAAATAACTCAAACTCATAAAATACTTAACGCGTTTAAAACTTGTCGCCTTCCAATTCAACATCGCTATCTAATTAAACAATTATTTATAATTGATAGAAGTACTTCGACGAAGTTCTCCGTTTAGGAAAATATAGTTTACGAATGGTTCTTACTCGTGGTAAAATATCTTCGATGTCTCCTCTACGTGGAACTCCTGGTCCTGTATAATGCTGTTATAATCATCAATTCTGTCTTTCAAATGATCATCGTGCGCGCTCAAATGGGCATTTACAAAGCATAAGGAACAACCGTTGATGCTCAATCGAATAGAAACTGCCCCTTTATTGCCCTAAAATAGATAATTAAATAATATACATACTAACATTCACAATTCGTCATACTTATGCAATTAGTTTCATTTAAATTTAAAATAACTTATTTCAGGATATAATGTTCACTACAGCGTAACTAATTAAATAGAACAAAGTTTAATTACCCACATTCCGGCCAGGCCTGTTCTAGTATATTCAGAATCGATTTCCCTAATATTTAGAATGTGTTTCCTTAAGGAAAACACGAGCAATAGTAGGCCTTGGAGTCGAAGGGATTTGAGTTTGATATAATCGTGTTGAAGGAGCTCCTTGCAGGCAAAAGTCCAAGGATCGTCGAATAAAGTATCCATTAGCATGTTCTGGGGCTGGGCTTTCACCTCCTGGAATCCAATGACGAATAAATCGGGGCGATTTTCGTTTTTCTTTTCGCTAATTGATAGCAGTTCCTTGAGATCCTGCTCCGGGGAACTGGTTCCTACGTTGTACGTGCAAAAATAGAGCCTGAAAAAAAATGTTAATAGGATTATCGACTTTAAAATCACAATCAACTAACCTTAGGTTATCCATTTCAGAATCTGCTTGCGTATATCGAGGAAATCTTTACTACGTATGATAAAAATTAAAAAACAAATCAATAAATTGTGTTTTCAATGCCAAACTTTCATATGACAACTGATTTCAAACTCTTGACATATGACATATGTCTAATATTGACATTTTATCCTTGAATTTCACAAGTCAAGTGATGTTTCATCCTTTTTTACATCGTGCAATTTGTATTTAGCTCTCTATTTAGATCATAGTAGAGCACTGTGATCATGTGAGTCGTGGAACATAATTTCAATTATTCAAATAGGCAACACTTTTTACAACATCATGTGATCGGGTTACCTATATATGGGGGTAACATATTAATAAATTATTTAAAAAATTAAAAAGTATGAAATATGAAAGTTAACATTTAAGATACAAATAATACATATCTAATAGTTATTTTCGGCACAAAAAATACTTAATTCCAAGAATGCAATATCAGCTTTTATTTTATATTAATAAAACTACTACAAATTTCAAGTGCGCCGTAAATAAATTTTCTTCCCGAAATTCCCGAAATTATCCTGCAATATCTCCGGGATAGAGTAAAGCGCAAGAGCATGGAGTAGCGAACAAAATCGATCGATATGTTTTCCAGTGAAGTGTCTACTGAAACCAGAAGCTTTAATAATTTTAGCTAATAAATTATGTAGGTAAGAAACACTGTAAATTGTCTTCAAATAAAAGTTACTAATGTCTAATATTTTGCTGATATAAATTGTCACGACATATAAATTTAAATTGCTTTATTCTTCATTATTTCTAGGTAGATGTAATGTTTTGGAAATTGACTGCCTCGTTAATTTTGGCTGTGATATCAGTTGAATCGAGGGGGCCCCACCATCCCCGAGGCGAGAAAATCGTTAAAAGGCACGTGCACTACTCCCCCAGCAAAGATAATACGGAAAAACTGACTGAAGACAAGCAACTGTTGCACGATACGCAGCACATACAGGTAAATTAACCCGTTCTTTTCATTTAAATCGCTAATAAAAGTGAAATAACTTCGAAGGAGCATCTCGAGGAAGTGATTTCAGAACAGGATTTGTCGAAAATGACCGACGAAGAATTGGAGTTTTATTATTTTCAAGTCCACGACACCGATAAAAATTCTAAATTGGACGGTTTGGAGCTACTACAGGCTATTTTACATACTGATCCTGATTACGAGCAGCAAGGTGAAGATGATACATCCAGTTTATTAAAAGAGTCTTCAGATTTTAATTATTTCGTTGGTAAGTTCCCTAACACTTAAAATCATGGATAATGTGAAATATAATTGAAGCTTAAGTATAAAGAATTTCTTAATTAATGATGTTCTATTATTTAAGAATTGGTGGATCAAGTTTTAAACGAGGACGATACTGATCACGATGGTTATCTTAGTTACTCCGAATATGCGGCAAAAAGGCGTTTACACAACAAAAAGAAGACCATTCAGCATTATAATGGAAATAATTAACAACATCTATGAGAAAAGTAATAAATTTAGTAATGTTAAATGTGATATACATGTGTATATTTTTTTTTAATTAGACCGGTTAATAAATCGAAAAATAATTTAAAATATTAATTTATTCGTTCTTACTTTCTAAGCACATTTGACCCATAACTAATTAATTTGATAATAACGTAGTTCCATTTATTTATCATCGCAATTTATTCAAGGAATTGCGATATTAGGTGTTATTATCGAAAAAAAAATAAGTGCAGTCCTTTGGCTGGCTGGACACGATAGTCTGTTCTCAATAATTCATTGCCAAATCTTGAACTTTACAAGAAAAAACATTGATAACCATATGTGATGAAATACTTGCTTACTAACAAATAAGCGAATCGGGAATATAAAACCATTATTAAACCAATTCGACTCTTGGAGGAAAGTTCGTTAAAATGAATTTCGCAGTGTGGGTGTTTTTCTTTTTTACTCTCGCTTTTTTCATTTGTGACTCATTGCAAGGTACATAAAAGCATATAGTTAATTAAATATTAATCATAAGTATACTTAACTCAAGTAATCCCCCTTCCAGCGGATCCTGTTTGCTACGGTAGCACATGTCCTTATGGAACAAGTAGATGTAAAAAGCATATTAAATCAAACGGGGATGGTTACATGTGGATTACAATCGATTGCCTCGATGATGATGGTAAGTCTGAACTATTTTCGTAAAATACTCTACTATTTTTAAACTAAATTATTAATAGATGGAGTCTTAAAAACCTACTATTACAAAGATCCAGCAACTATAAACCAATATACCAAATACGAAAGTACTTCTTACAAAAGCATCGAAGGCGGATTCCCAAACACATTCAACAGATATCAGGGAATAAACAACGATGTTGAGCAATTCATGTAATTTGAAATAAGGTAAAACTTGTATTATATTTCCATGTTTAATTTTCTAAACTTATTTATTTTTAATAAAAAAGGAATATGAGAAATTGTTAAAAATAATACACATGTAATTGATAATAAACTATAATGATTTTTAACAAAATACAGTAACACTCTCCTTCAAAGCTGTCTTATTTATTTTCGCAGTCACTTAAGAAAGCTAACGAAAGCTAAAGAGCTATCGTTCCTCTACTACTTATCTCGTGAGTAGAAAATGAATAAAGAGTAAATAATATATTATGCATTATATAATTTTTAATTTTCTGAACTTTATTTATCAGAGTATTAACAGCATTGATTGGGTTTACAATAAAAAATGGAAATTGAGTATACAATTAACATAGTAAGACTAAACATTAAGAAACGGCAATGAAACTATTTTAAGTACATTTCCCAGTGTTGGAAAAACTGATTCTTTTAAATCCGTCGAATTACCATCCGAACGTAACTCGAAGGAACCGTAGAAATTAAAAGAATTAATTATTAAATTAGGATTTGTGTTTGGTTCTGTAGTTGTCTTATTAGATAATATTTCACCTATAAAGAATATAGTTAATTAAATGTGTTACAATGGTTTACATGAGGAACACCATTCGGTACTCATTAGTAACTGTTTATACAGACATGAAATACTTACCATTTGCTTCATAACAAATTATAGTTTGGTTTATGTTCTTCCTATCAGACGTTGTAGAAGTTAAAATGGAACATGCGGCTGTCCCAGTTGTACAATTGAACTTTGAACAAACTCCTAACGTACATTATCTTTCAATTATTGGGTTTATTCGCTAATTAAGTTCACTTACCATTCATTAAAGGAGCATTTTCAATGAGCTGAAAATTTACAAAGAAAATAAGCGCAACGATTTTCAGTTTGCAAAACATTTTTACTGTCTGAAAGCACAAACAACAATATAAAACGGCAAATGCAGGTATTTTATAAGTGCTTCGCACAATTTTATTTATGTTAATTCATTTTATTTATGCTTGTATTTATAGATAATGGAAAATTATTTGACTTATTTTCGCATACTTTAGTACTTTTAATTTAGAAAATCTAGTTCGCCAGGCAATTGTTCGAATAATTTTATAAAAAAATGTGTAAAAATGTTGTTGGGCAATTGTAATAATGTTATTCAAATAATTTGTTCTATTGAAATAGCAGTACACTAAACAGTATAAAATCGTCCGAAAAATCCTAAGTGATCAGTCATTTGTTAGCATAAATCATATAATTATTTCACTGGTTGTTGTGAATAATTTACCTACCAGTGTTACGTTGTAAATTATAGTAATTTAAATAATTTTGGGAAAAACGAGGGAAATGTGCATAATTAACGCTTGTAAAACTCACTATACAAATATGTTTTAACACGAAGGTGACTTCGGTCGTTCGAAATTTCATTTAAAATGGCTATATTACTGGTTTTGCTGATAATTACACATTTTACTTCAGCAAATTCTCCTGAATTTTACAACGAAAATTGCTCTACACTCATGGATATTGTTCAAACAAACATGTCATCATCCCCTATTGTAATAGTCCACAATAACAATTCGACAATTTTCGACTGGATTTTCAAAATAAACGTCACCGTATTGTTGGTAAACTTCGAAATGGATTACGAACCGACAATATTGCGGGTACAAAATCACAACTACATTATATTTGTCGATGATTTTAATGCTCTCGACGCGGCTGTTCAATTCCTAATTCGAACCAACGAAATCAACACGAGAGGATTTTTTCTCGTCAACTTCCAAAAACCCACGAGCAGGTCCGACATCAAAAGGAGCTTTACTTATTTTTGGGAAAGGTGCATATACAGAATTGTCGTTAATACATGCAAAGGAGATTTGCTAGTTTGGTATCCTTACCATCCTAAAAATCGCTGTGGCACTAAAGTTTACCTTAATAGAATCAAATGCAAACCAGTATTTGATAAATGGTTGCCCAGTAAATTCAACGCTTGTCCGGTAAATATTAGTTGGAATATGCACGCTATATTCTTATGGGATCCTTTCAATAGAACTTTTCCTGGAGTTTTGGCTCATATTTTAAACAATTTGGGCAAAGTTATGAACTTCACTCCTGTTTATTTAAAAGAAAATTCGAATTTCCTTATAGAGTACGTACAGCTTAATTAGTAGGAGTTATAAGGTAATAACTATAAATTTTTAGTTTTCTCAAAACCAACTCATTCGATTTAGCAAAAGAGGATGTAACTAGAAGAAACATCGATATAATAATTTATGGTTCGGATAATGGTCGTTTGGTGGAATTGGATAATTTACAGGATGTTATCAAAAGTGTTTCCTACAATTTACTAATCCCTAATGTGCCGAAAACGTTCTTAAATTTTTACATCAATATGTGGAAAGTTTGGATGATTACTGGTACGACATTGTCACTGATAGTATCCTCTTGGATTTGGAAATTCGCGATGAATCAAGATTTCATAACATCATTTTTTACCATGTTTAGGCTATTCTTTCAGCTATCCATGCCGTTGAGTAGCAAAATCAAGGCGAATGTATCAGCTAAATGCCTCCTAGCGGCAGTAATAATATTTGCACATTTCATGAACAGCAAATACAATTCTCATCTAAGCAGCCGATTAACTCATCCTGGAAGAGTAATGAAATTAGGGGAACGCAACCAATATCAATCGATTAAAACGCACGATCATTTCAATTCTTTCAGCAGATTCCTCTACTTCACCGGCATTAATCAAAGCATAGGAAGAACGTCTGATAATAAGTGGGTGATCATCCCATCGGAGCTACCTTTAGAAGATATTTTCGAAGAGTACTTGGGGAATTATTCCAGCACTAATCACCTGTACACTGACGATTATCAACACTCAAGCACCAAAGTGAGACGATTGCAGATATCTTCGCAACAATTGCTGACAGGCATTGAATACAAAATCGCTACAAGACGAGGCCTGCCCATGAACCAGAAACTGAACTACTGGATAGAGTATTTAGCTCAAACGGGACTCGCTTACAAGTGGATGTCGGATGAATCAGTACTTCTGCCTAAATTTATTATCCAGAAACCCGGTAATATGTATCATGTGCCGTTGAAATTCAATCATTTAAGGGGAGCTTTCTACGCTTTGTTTCTCGGATGGTCGTCGGCACTCGTTGCTTTCTTTGCAGAATTATTAATATTTCGTTATTACGGGTTAAGAATGTACACACCCTGAACTTTTGTCTTAAGAATTCACTTAATATCTACTGTAGTAGCACTTGGTTGCTGTATTAAATAGCTTGTTAAAGTGGCTTTTCCTCAAGTAGGCATATTAAATAAAAGGTTATAATAATAATTGAAATTGTAAAGTACTTACATAGAAATACAGTGATGGGTTATGGACCATTAACCTATACGATCTAACGGAACTAACACATCGCCTTTTCAGTTAAGAACGAAACTACCGTGCATAAATTTGCTTGCCATTTTTTTTACCGGAACATAAAAGATCAAAATTCCACTATATAAGGAAATCGCTCGGGTCGTATTCATAGTGATTAATAGGATGTTATTCTGTCATATAAACCTTATAGGATGGGAAGATGCATCGAAGTTGCGTCGTCAAAAAAAGTGGTCGACGTTAAGAGAGCCGCTAGATTAAGTATCTATAGCACCGTGTTTTCCATAATAGCTCTATACTATGCGCAATCACGTTTTCTATTATTACTCAATTACGCTAAACATTATATGGTATTATGAAATTGGTTCACGCCCAACGTTAGTTAAAAAAAAATCTTTATTGAAGACGTGTGCACGCAAAAACTCTTTATTATATGCACTTTAATCATTTTAATAGCGCAATGATTTGTACTAAATATTACTGTTACTTTATTATAATTATTAACACAAAAAAATTTTGATTCCTTATTACAATTACACACACCTTACTCATTTTTATTTAACAAACATATCATCTTCCATCCTGTACTTACACACTAACACCTATAATTTCGAGAAACGTGCTAGAAATAAATTTCTGTGTGTATTTTCTGCAGTGCAAGTCATCATCCAAATATCTGCATATATCGGCCTTTGGGCTCAAATTCTTCGTCTGTTATCTGCCACCCATCACAGCATCAGCCACCAATGAGGTCATCGACTTTTAAAACCAGTAATTTAATAGTCGCCGCCGCCTGCAATAGGACATACAAGGCGATTTGCGGAACCAATAGCGCATAAAGTTCGAATTACCTGCATTAAAAATCGGAGTTTTTCAGTAACTTCAATTCTGGCACGATCGAAATCGTCTTAACAAATAAACAAACATTGTTAATTACTGTTTGATTGAAAATTATCTAACAGGTAATTCGATAATTAAAGCGAAACAAATAAAATTAATTGAGAATAAAGGAACGCAAGTATGCACTTTCTCCCGATTCAATCCCGACACAAACTTCCTCTACAGTAATGTTTAGGATTATTTGTTAATTGTTTAATATTAAGTGAAAGTAATAGAAACTAAAGCTTCTTCTCGTAACAGATGACAAAATAATAGGTGCACTTCTACGTTATGATGGAATTATATTCATTAAAGAATATACTTTGTGAAATTAATTTTAACAACCAAAAGTATCGTCAAGCAGAATGGATAATAAACGAGTTGAAATCCATACATTACCAATTAGATAATTAATTTTAAAGGATACACATCGCTTGTAGAACGGTCAACTGTTATGTAGAAAATGAAAAATTACCGTAAAAATAAGCTTTATTGAAAACTCCGTTACGGGACATTTTATTAACGACTCCGGGTGACAATGAATAATTGTTGAATTACATTCCGAATAAGATATATCATTCGCAGCCAGATGTTGAGCTCGCGATTTTCCTACTATAAATTTCGAATTGAATGCGAGCAGCTCTCGTGGATGCCCGTGAATTTATGGCGGATCCGTAATATTGTGCTTTCTTTTTATTTGTCATCAATTTCTACGTCAAATCCACGCAAGAATATACCGTCAACACGCGAGACCGGCATTCATTCACTCGACCGTAAAATCTATGTATATGGGTGAATAGTTGGAAATATTGTTTATTAACAATGCGTGTATGAATTGCGTATAAATATATCAACACCCCTTATGGAGTGGTTTTTATTTAACTTCTCGTTTTATCATGCTTCAATGTATCGATAGAGGTGTATTGAAAATTCCGAAAGTGCCATTTGGTTGTAATGCGGCTGATTCGGCCTTCGTACAAGCTCCTTCGCGTTGGATAAAGTGTTGGAAACGCTAAAATAACATCTTTAAGAGCGCATAAAAAGCATAAGTCGAATAATAAACTAGGCGCATTTATTATTTGCTACCAACTGCGATGCTGATTAACTCAACAGCTCCCTATCTTAAGTACTGATTAATGTTGGTAATTATTTCAAAGTACGTTTCGATTTAATCCGATACAAGCAGCTTATTGGAATCCTTAAATATTATTATTATTCATATGTAAGGTACTTTACGTTAGTTGAACGGTCGTATGTGCTTGTAAAGTTGTTTAGTTTAAAGCTAAATTGTTCGAGCCGAGGGGGGTTTCATTTACGGGAAAAAAATTTCTGCACGGTACAAAAGAGCAATGGATGGAAAATTGTTACCCTGTAATTACGAACCCCATAATTGATCGCTAATAAACTTAAAGCTGCAACTTTACCTCACAATGAGATATAAATCATAGATTAAACATTATGACGCCAGTATATTTATTTCCATGTAATTTCTCATTTAAAAGACATCCCGCTGCGCAAAAGTATACGAACTATTATTGTTTTCCTTTAATGAAGAGTACTAAAAATCATGAAATATTGCTCGGAGAATAGCACTGGACAGCAGTAATTATTTCTTTCGTATAAATATAAGCGATTTCGCATGGTTGTTGCGGAGTATTTTTGAGCCGTCTTTCTCAAGAGAAACATCTCAAATAATTTGCCTTTTTTTCTTGACGTCGTTTAAAATGTTTTAATTGCCCATCGGAGTGAATCAAATATTAAATTCGATGACATTTAGACGACTTCGCCGGCGTTAAATTAAAACGGATCGCTGTGTAAATTCCATCACAATCGAAATAGCGAACAGTCAAAGCGCGTAAATTACATCTCGACTTTCTCGAAATCTGCATGGCTGCATCTGATTCATTCGATGTCTGAAAGCACTGGAGATAGAAGATAATTAGACAAACCCTGTCTGGGCTCCGACCTTTGTCTACGGTTTAATGTCGTAGAGGCGTAATTTAGAAAATATGGAAAGAATAATCCATTGATATCTTTCTGTACCACCAGTAACAGAAACACTTAATATGAAAATTTATGACTAACCTTTATGATAATTAATCCCTGTATGTACTTCGACCGACGTCGAAATGCATAAAACAATCGTGAACATTACAATACAAAGCCTTTGTCATATTTATGAACAACAATCGACAAAAGCCTTTCATTATGATTTTATGATTTGTGCGCAACACTTCTTTGGAAGGAAAACGTTTAGTAGGCTGAGAGACATTTAATCTTTTTTTTACTAAATAATAGTTTATCGTAAAAATCGGCATTTTGTGTAGCATAAAACGCCGATAAAAATTAATTTTCGATTAGCGGAATAATTTAGATCTTATCTCGTGAACGTCGAGACTAAAAGTTAAAATCATACAATTAATCGGAATAGGCGTGTAAATTTAAAGAATTTTTTAACGATAAATACACATAAGAAGTTAACACTCGTTAAATTAATTCCACTGGTTTCTGATTACCAGTTTTTAATTGTTCACTTTTCATCTTTATTACTTCTAATTGTAAGTGTTGGTGTATAATTAAGGAAATTTTGGATTGACTTGATTATTAAAATTAAACGCCATGAAAAATAGCACATTCTAACGTATTGAAGAAATTATTATAAACTTTATAAATTAATTTTACCAAAAAAATATGCATATTTGGGTAGGTACAAAGCTGATATTTGGATAGGTAGGTACAATATGGATTTATTTGAACAAGTTATAATTTACTGTCCATAAAATAAAATGAACAAAAACCGCTTTCAGTTCTGATAGGAATAAATGGATAACCAAATTAAATATTAGCATGTACCACAAGAGATCTCTTCTTTTCTGAAGATAACCTATTTTAAAGCAAACAAAAAATAAGGGTGCACAGAGATAAGGCTTGAAATTTTACTATTTCACCGGCTTATACATTTATAAAAAAATTCAAATTCCATTTTTTCTAAATCCTTGAAGTGTTCTCGCAACGGCATCAAAACGACTAAAATATTGCAAATTAATGCACCAACTGAACATTGTTAATTTCATAAACATTTTTTTATTTTACATATTAATTTCGTCCTTGCGGAATGGCGTTGTGTGTGTGTCTGCATTTTTTCCAAGCTTACATGCTTAGTTATTGTTGGTGCTTCGAATAAGCGTAATAAAACCGACTACATTGTATGAAACTGCGAAGTTACTTAGAGCTTTTTCATTTATTTACACATAATTTTTGTATTAAGTGCGTTTGCACGTTGAATACTTGCCCAACAAAAGAAGGTTGCTAAAAATGGAAGGTATTACTAAAAGCAGTGCCGTGTGTCAAATTACGTTTTATATTTTACAGAAAATTGGAACGTTTCTAATTTAAAATAAACCTACTAAATTTCTATCGTTAATTACTTTCTTAAAATCAATGTTTAGTTAACATACATTTTTTTAATATCGATTATTTGCATAGCAGGATATCAGGTTTCCAGTACACCGCCGCTGATATTTGTATAAGAAACATTTAGCATGTCTGCTTTCAGACTGTAAACTTTACTTATGACAAAGGGCTATTACATAAACTGCACATATCGATATATGCAAACGTTTTGCCGTAAAAATACAGGGATGTTAAGGATACCAATTCGATTTTTTCTTCTCAACGTCCCGCGAAAAACTGAAGGGTTCGATAACGTGCGTGCTAGACAAACCGACACGGTAAATTACAGGTGCATTTTCTTTGCGAATACACACACAGGTTATTCGCTTGCGTGAACAATACTCTCGCACACACGACGCACTATTCATAAAAATCTTCGAAACACATACCATTGGCGCATCCAGCAATTTGCACAATACCGCAAACGTTCCGAGTCCTTTGTCTTTGCGCTTTTGTTCCGCAACATTATGATAAGCACTTACTTACCTTGGAAGTTGTAAAATAAACGATTCATGAGGGATGTTCATTTACAAAAATTGTAAATTAGAAGCTTGTATAAATATTATGGAGTGGATGGTAGAAGATCTATTTAGGAATTTTCATGCAGATTTTATTTTTGTCACATTTAATTCGAGTGAATCTAAGTGAAGACGAAGAAAAATTCATCAACTCCTAATATATCACGAATCCTGAATGCATCTGAATTGTATTTGACAAGCGCGATTATCAATGACGCCTAATGTAAATATATCGCTTTTTAGAGTACCACGTGTAAGCCGTTTCGACTTCTTAGGCACCGACTGCATAATGCAAAAGTCAAGAAACTGTCGTACTATCATTATTTATATAACAATTTACGCCGTGCGTGGTTGAAGCGAATTTGCATATATGTATTTCAATTGAAATTTCTCCAGATGCTTTCGATATTAGTCATATTAATGCCGTTCGGAGAACCCGACTCGATTACCATTGTGTAACGACAATTGCGACCGGTGGGTGCAGCAGGAGATACGCGAGGCATAATTCACGAATCGATGGAAATTTTCGTCGTAAAATAGACACAATAAAAACGATTGCCGAGCAAATAATAAGAAACTGGCGACTTCGCCACTGATTTAACTAAATTATTGTAAGTAGCATAAACTTGTTGCATACTAATGGGAGATTAGAAATTGAGTGTCAGACGGGGAGTTTAATTTCATTTGCTTATGCGTATGACAGCGCACTTGAATAATTCCTTTCACTTTCGATTCGTAGACGTTTAATTGTTTCATGCAGATCGCAACGTCTGGGGTCTAGATTATCAGCATCTTCAATGCCTGATATTTCCTCACCTGCATCACTGGGTATTATAGATTTAGATTGAATAAAGAACAACAATAAATAAGCTGCAACTGTTATTAATGTGATCGTTGTAGTGGCATCGTAAATAGTAATTTCATAAAAACCGAAAGCCCTCTTTACGTTGCATCTAGATAAAGCTATTTTTTTGTATTTTAAATTTATAAATATCCTTATAAAGACAACTTTGCGATTGATGTGCCTCAACCTTGAGATAAGCCTTTAACGTTCGCGATACCAGAAAAAAATCAAGCAGTTACTTTAAGTAACAGGCAGACTTTGATTTTTCCTCGATAATAACCCAAGAATATGTCAAAATCGCCGATGCATATCTGAGATAAACATTCAATTTCTGCACTCGCCGAGCGCAAGAACTAATCCGATTTTTGCCAACGAAAAAATGGCGAGTGCAGGAAAATCGAACACCGTATAGGACCCTGTAGAATTTAAAGTCGTTGTTAAAAGCAATTCTCGTTTCTCTGAAGCCGGGGACGTTGATACATGGTTTGCGAACAGTCTCATCTCTTTGATCAAGACTTATCTGACCATTTAGTCGGGTTTCAACGTTTCTACCTCATTAAATCACCAGATATACGTGGCTCCTTTCAACGTCGCTCTCCTGAAAAAGTGCATGGGCAAAAAGGCGAATCGTACGTACCCCACGAACACGAATGCATGGAGCTTTAATTAAAATCCAACGAAAAAAATTCTATTAAAATAATAGTTCATAAAGAATAATTGGATATTACTCGATGTAACATTAAGTACCCATTACTTATATCTCTGTTCAACCCACGTACCCACGGAAATGGGCTTATACAGTGTGTTACACGATCGTCTAAATATTGTTCGTAGGTGGTAAAACCAACGAAATTAATTCAAACAGCCTCTGAAATAATAGTTTTCGAAAATGCTAACGGTTTCTCATGCAAATAGAAACGTATTTCAAAATTTTATTTCGAATCGACGATAAAAATAAAGCAGTAGTTATGAATTTTCACTGCAACAATTCAACTCGATTAAAATACAACCTACATTAATGCAATGTAAGTAAAATATAATTACACCCTGTAAATCGATCGGAGAAAAAAAGATATCTCCATCGCCAGATGCGATGACATACAATTCATCTATAATCAATAGTTATTGCAAATAACAAATAATTTTCAGACACACCTTGTGATTAAAACAAACCATTTTTACCCTCATATAATCAAGCAATTAACACAAGCTATATTTAGTGGAGTTTATCTTTTATTTTATGCAAACATTTTTAGACAATTATCTTTACGATGAATTGTATATGGTACTATCGTATGCGAGTAGCAGGTACTTTAGATCGTCGGATTTAATCGAACGGAATCGCCGGACTTTTTCCCCAAGTACTCGGTGAGTATTCCACATTGATAAATGGCAAAATTGCATACCTACATTACGAAAATGTATGTCGTAGCCGATACGTCGACCTTGATGTCTCATTTTTAAAACCTCTTCGCCGACAGCCACTCGGCCGACTAATTGAATTATTAATTGCCGCGGGTTTAATTACCCGCCAGTATTTCAATTACTTATCTACTAATTTAGTACGCGACGCGATATGAACTGTTTGCACCTTCGTCGGTTTTCTACGATTTTATTTCGCATTGTTCGAGAGAATTATTTCGAGACTCAAAGGATTACGAATAAAAAATAAATAAATTCGATATGGAGCCGACCGCAACCGCATCTTCCATCTTGACAAGACGTGTGTAGGTTTTGGTTCCAGGAAAAGTGGCATTTTAAATTTGTGGTCCTTGTTATAGGCCACACGTTCGATTCAAACGAGTATCACAACTGCACTCTTACCACAAACTAATTAAGAGTTTAATCATGAATAATTGTGATAAAATGCTAACTTGGCATCTAATAAGATAATTCGACATCACTAGAATATTTCTTTAAATGAAACCTTCCAAATTTTCATCTAGTACGATAATCAAAGCGGCTTCCTGCCTACAACTCGTCGAGTTTCAAGCGCGACCGTTGAAGCACGAGGACAGGTATTTTTTTCCGCAAATCGTTTTTCAAAAGAACGGACCTCTTAGATGCAATGTATGCCTAAAATGCGCCGAAAAAAATGAATGACTTAAATTCGAGCCGCTCTCCGTCTAAACGTCGTTTGATGTGGCGAATGTAGGCGCTTTTTCAGGGGTCGTTAAAATTTTTGAAGTTTAAACAATAGGTTTTTAGCGTTCGCCCATTTATAACGTGGCAAATATATTTGTTAATAAAGCAACATCAATCACAGACAATGTTAATGCTATTAGCATAAGCATGGTTGCGGTGATGATAAAATATTAACAGGAGAAAGTATGGAAATCGTTTTAAAAAATGTTTTTGAAGGAAAATTTTTTGTCAATAATTCATTGTATAAACGAAGCAAAAAAATATCGCTTTGTTATATGATAAAAAGGAAATTACAACTATACACAACTTCAATAAGCAAAAGTATTAGCAGGTGAAGTTACAACAGGTTATCAACCCCACGGTTAAGCCACTGGCGGTTTATGATTAAACCAACATATAAAAGTCTGCAAGTATGGTAGTCGTAAAACATAATTTATTTTGTTGGAACTTTTGCATACATATTGAGAAAAACTGAACGTTGGGCATAAATCAAGTTAAGGTTTTGTTAGTCGTTTAATGTTGCATGAATGATGGTCCATAATGTATAAAGTACAATTTAGAGTTGAGCAACAATTGATGGTCGTAAAAGTTTGAATTCTGATAATCGAAGAATGGATTTTACTCCAACGGGTTGATGCTTTTCAGTTCGTAAGTGCGTGAACTCGATGCAACGCACGACTCTTCGCGATATTTATTATAACAGAGTTGTAAAAGGAAAATACCAGAATTTTAACAAGTTTATTAAATGACAAAGGCTCGAGACATTGCTCAATTTTATATTTAGTTTATCTATTAGTGCTTATTTGTGTTCGTTAACTTGAGACTAACTTTTTGACTAAATATTACTTATGGTTATAAGTATTTTACAAATAAAGGAAAACTTAAATTTAACATTATCTCGTTTTAGTTACGAAGCCTAAAGATTATCTAAATTATAGTCATTAGATTAGAAATTACAACTAGAATGCAATTCTCCCAAGTTCTAATTTCTACATAATTCCAGTTATTATTTTCCAATTCGATATCTAGGTAATCGATATCCAGTGCGTAAAGTATGTAATTTTTTTATAGCATTTACTATTTCAGAGGTTTCAATGAGTGCATTTCTGCGTTTCGTTTAAACCATTATAAAATGCCCTGTTTTCTTTATATTAATACAAAGTTTCATTGCATAAATTCTAACGACTTAACAATTTTGTACCTACTATTCATATTCAACTAACAGCGATTCGCAGAGGTATAGGTAATAAAACGCAAACATTATCTTTGGGCAATCCATTTACAGATATGGATAAAGCAATTGAATACGGATGTGACATCGACGATTATATCTCACCCGCCCATAAAAGCGTTTCAACTGATATCGCATTGCTCCTCAATCATATTCCAAAATTGTACATAAAAGCACCGTTAGCTGCCTTTAAGAAATTACATAAGACAACAGTGACAGCGAACATATACCTACCCACAACCGCAGATGGAACTTGGCGATTTTTCTTTCTTCTAAATGCTTCTAAATGTGGGAAATAGGAATGTTTGCTTTTAAATATCCACGGTCATTAAAAATTTAATAGTATGGTCGCCCATTTAATCACACGATGACGCTATTAGGTCCTTTAAAAAATGTACAGGTGAATTGATTGCTTGTTGGAAGTAAGGAAGTAATTAATTCAATTTAACTCGAGCAAATTAATCGATTGAATACAAAATAGGTCTACCACTGAATTGGCATTTCTCTGGCCGTTTCGTTGGATGTCGGAAGTGTCACTATCAGAAAATTCCAGGCGAATGTGCCCATGCCATTGTTTCGCACTAAAAATAATTTATTTCATTGGCTATAAAACTGGCACCGTTAATTGTTGGTTTTTTTAAAGGTAGATAGACCAATGAATATGCAAACAGGAAGATATCCTAACAGGTACCGATTTACTGTTCAGTTCTCGTTTCTATGTTTAGCGATTACTTCTCCATATAAAATGTATTATTGGACTTTTCTTCTTCCGCGTAATAAACTGGTGTATCTAATAGTAAAATAAAATTTAAAGATAGGTTGTAAATGTAAAATCAAAATTCGAATACCACCTCGAGTAAAATACAGGACCTTTTTTCGCCCCGACAAATCAACTAATTGCAATAACACGATTTATGTTAACTACTATAAAATACACATAAAGATTCATTGAAACACGAACTCGGCGATTAGCTCGTGAAAAGAAAACAATTAATCCGCTATTCTCCTTTTCATTCCGTCAAATTACATTAAACAGGATGGTGCTTTTTTATTCATTATTAATTGCGCGTAATGGAGCTTGCTAACTAATAAAGAAATCAAGAAAAGCTCTTAAACATTCCGGCGTTGTATAAAAACCTGTGAAATTTCTTACTTATTTTTTGTTTCGTTAATAGGTACTGTAACATTGTAACATTGTTGGATAATTAACGTAAACGGATAGAAATGTTTTTTTTTTAATTTAGACGCAGTGTTAGATGGAAGTTTGAGCTCGTAGTGAATGTATAATAACTATATTATGATTAGATATGATTGATTAATTGAAGAGGTGTATGGATTTTTTATTCTACAAGTTAAGACCACCCCGTATGCAAATGGACTAAAAATTGAATAGTACCTAACAGAAACGAACTGTTTGAATTTTCAATTTAATAGCACACCCTAAGAGGTTGCGTAAGGTCGATGTAATTGGCATGGGTTGTAAGAGCGTAATTGCGGATTAGGTTCGTACGGAGTCGAAGAAATGATTCAATGCAGTAGCGATTGCATACAATTTCGAAGCGTTCGGTCACGGAGGTACGTATTTTCTGGCTTTTGTGCCAACTCCATCGATAAGCGGGCGCTTTTCGCCCGCCCATTGTGCCCATAGTCGTACTTTTCACCTTGCACAAAGCGCCCATAAAAACTCAATTCGAATAAACTAAGTGCAGGTGGAAATAAAATAAAGCACAAGAAAAATTTTATTGATGCACTACGAGTCCAAGTACCGACAATTTATTATATACGACTTTTCAATACAACCATATTCAAGATATGTATAATAATATCCAATTAATATTGAGTGATATATTTTATTTTAATTCGAGGTGTTTGTTGAATGACAAACCATTTTTTCCTATCAGAGGTCTGAAGATGGTCGATCGTTGCATAATATTAAAGTAAATTATTCCAATAATCATGTAATTATCTAAACTTGATGATCATCAGATTTCATTCAAATTTATAATATCCTGTAGAATTTTTAGTTATTAATAATTAATTCAAAATTTTCTGAAGGTATTTCGTTTTCATTTATCAAGCGGATACCTCGTACTAAAAGTCCTAAAATATTAATTAATGAAGCGGTCTCGATTTCGGATGGGTGGTACTGACGTTATACGTTTGAGGCGAAGATAAAATATTGATAATCGACCAAACAGTGTCCCGAACGTAACGGTACTCGTTATAATTAATTATTTTTTGGTACACTTCCTGAATGGTAAATATTTTAACATGTATTCGGTCTCATCAGGTTGCATAATTGCATATATTTGTTAACGATGAGCCGTTATACATATGTAGATAGTAAAATAACAGAGAAAGTAAATTGTTTTCGACAATATAAATAGTATGATTAAATAATTGTAGTGAAATATACGAAGAATTCAAAATTATTAAAATATTCATTTGTAAGTGCAGGTAATGTTTTAATAGCTTCAACCTGGCAACCTTGCATTATGTATTATCTAATTAATTAGGTAATCATTTAATTTATTACACATTAAATTGCAAAAATGCTTTAAAATTTTACCCTGAAGTTAGTGAATAAAAAAATAATAATTTTGAAACCCGAGAATAGGTAGATAAGTAAAGAGTGCGCAATCAAGTACAATGCATAAATTTAACTCATTAGTCGAATCTAAAAGAACAATGTACAGCCAGCGTCGATGTATTTGCCAGAAAAAGAAGAGGTGGGTTCTTAAAGTCGTCGCTGAAGCTATACGACGGACACCGCCGGATTCAGTATGGCCCAGACCGCCGTACACCGCAAAGCGCCATGCACAGTGACTGAAGACTGGTAGATACATCGCGAGATCGCGGGTCCACGACCATGGGGCTGAAGTCCGTGATATTCGGGGAAAGAACTATAAGCAGTGACGATTCGATCGTAGGCGATACGAACGCCACGATGGCTTTGGAGCGACGCCTGGAGATGAGCACCGAATTTTTCCTGGTGCCGACCAGCAGCACCCCCGGCACCACCACCGTGAGTTACATATCGAAGACGGCTTGTGCGGGTTGCCCGATGGAGACGGACAAATTGGCGGGCATTTTCCGGAACGAGGTTTGGGTCATACCGGTGTTAGCGTTATCGGCTATCACGATGGTTTTGATACTGGGTTTCGAGGTGTTTGTGTTGTGCAAAGCGTGGAGGACGACCCCTAGTCGTAGACATTTATTTCTCGGGCAGATGCTGTTGCTCGGGTTGTTTTCATGCGCTGGATTGTCCGCTATATTCGCCGCTTCGCCTACCCAATTAACCTGCGCTATTGTACGATTCGGTACGGGGGTAGCATATACTATAGTATTCGCTTCGTTATTAGTAAAGTGCGTTTTTTTAATTAGTTTAAACGGTGGAGTTTATCTCCCGGCGCCCTATCAAGGACTTCTATTACTATTCGCTATTTTAATTCAAGTAGCTATAGGGGTACAATGGCTAGTGACGAATCCGCCCTACGTGGACGACGTACCGGTAGAAATGATAGTAAATCCAAACAAACATAAACTTTTACTGACCGTCGAAGACATCACTAACCCTGTTATTATACCGTTATGTCGCACTCCTTACATCGATATGCTCCTATCTTTAATTTACGTCGTCTTTCTGATATTATTCGTAACAGTTCTAGCAGTTAAATCGAGAGGAATAAGAGACAATTACCGCGAAGCGACTTACATCGGTTTGTCGGTGGGATGCAGCATTCCCACGTGGTTGATCTGGACCATGAGCGGTCTCGTTGTTAACGAAAGGCATAAGGACGCCTGCATAGCCTTCGGGCTCGTGCTGTCTTCTGCTCTGATATTTTTAATAATGTTCATGCCGAAGGGAAGGCAATTGGCCGCCATGGGCAAGGAAGGCGTTTACGTGGAGGATCGCGAGGAACGCTTCAGCACGCTCAGCCGGGCGGCTTCGGGATATTCGCCCAGCTTCTTTCATTTCAAGCCCATCAAGTATGGATTGGGACACGGCTCCTCGCACAAACATCAAAATACCATTACTACTTTAGGAGGAGGTAATATACTCAATTATATATGATTAATATTATTCTTAACCAATATCGCCCGTGATTTAAAGTTTTTTTTTCAACGGATATATTTTTATTTCCTTGTAATTATTAATCACATGGTTTCTAGTCCATATAGGTACGCAAAAGAGGTTATTAAATTTTATTGGTGTTTTCAATAAACTTGGTCCATTATTATTTCCAGCCGTTTAATCAGATGGTAAGCGGTCGTAAAAAAGATTTAAAAAAGAAATCGTTTCAATAATAATTTTCATATTGTCGGATTCATTAAATACGAGGCCTTCATGGTTAATTAATTATTTTTAATAGTCGATTCTAAAACATCATTTAATGTTAATTATCAACATATTACTGATACAATAATGCCGAATTTTTCTATTCAACGATCAAATGTTTCTCTTTAATAATTTAAATTGCACAGTTAGACCTGTTGTAGATGCTTCGAGGAATTGTTAATGGAAAGAACGTGTATTATATTTTATTCTTTTTAAAGTGCACTTAAAACTCTTCGTTATTTTCACTGTCGATTAAAAATTAACGAATTGTTTATCGACTTCAGTTTGTTAAATACAAACAACTCAGTAATGCGAATTCCATTTACAATTAAATTTCCACGGATCAAATTTCATAAAACTTTTTAGCAGGAAGTCGTAAAATATGGAATTGAATATTATGCGATTTTCGTTAGCGATAGTTATTTATAGGTAGAGTTTAACTGGCTGCAATATTTTCCTGCAGTTTAATAGGGTAATACCGAAAGCGATATAATTTCGTTTTGAATTGAATTTACAACTGCCCGAAACAAAAATCAATAATAAAAATAACCATATACTTGATTACCATTTGCGATTGTAAAGATTCTACAGTTAGTTTAAGTTGTAAATCAAATCTACATTAAGTTATATTAACTACACGGTATATTGTTCTTCCTGTTTCTCCTTATTGTTGTACAGGCAGTACTTATATGATTTTTTTTCGAGATTTATAGGTTTTTTGTTTTCTATTGTTGCCTATTACTTGTGTGTATGTAGGTACATAAAGGGATTATATGTGTGCTGGGTGTGGCTTACCTTTTTAGTTTCTATTTGAACAAATGTTTCCTGGTTCATTCTTTTATAGGGGCCGTAAATAAAATTATTGTATAGAAACATTAATGCAAATTTAATTTTGCACCAAATTAACTATGATCATGATTTCTAAAGTGAAATTAACGGCAATTTTATGAACATTTCTACTGTAGGCAAATTTTATGAAATATAAATAGCATATTTGCAATTTAACGACAATTTTAAAACGAAAACTTTCTAATTGAAAACCGTTTTTTCACCCACTTCTTACATTTTGCAAGTTCAAAACTATCCGATTCGTGAGTGGTGTCAAAATCGTTCCTCTATTATACCATTTTCAGTAAAAACCGTTTGCACCGTAAACGAACATAGAAATTTATTGGCCACGACCTGTAATTTTTATCATCAATTTTATTATCATCTGCGGATACAACCTCTTGAGTAAATTATGTAGATCGTAATTCATTATTGAGATAGACCAGCGATCAATCAACTATAAAAAAATAACAAGAAAAACTGAAAGTCATATCGGCTATGTCATGATCACGATACATTACATAACGGAGACGATGGCTTGTTACTACGTGAGACCTCCAAAATTTTGTATCGAACCTATACCTTATTACAAAAAAAAAACAAATTAGTTTTTTTCGGCTTCATCTTGAAACAAGATGCTTAAAATCCGGAGCACAATAACTCTGAATAATTACAAAGGTTATTAGACTAAAAAGTTGTACAAAGGATTTGTAAACTTATCCTTCAAATCCAAACGAGCGAGTCCAAATTGTATAAGCATCAGGTTTTTTTGGAGGGACTTTTAGTTACTTACGATGATACAATAAGACGAAATTACCATCAATTCACACGAGTTTATTTTAAGTTTTCAGTTAATAAAAATCATCTTCAATTAAAGTAACGAAAAAAATATTGAAGCAAAAGTGGTTCAATAAATTGTGACCGTTACTATCCAGCCTTCTTTCGAGTAAGTCAGTTTCAAATAGATTATTATTTCCGTTAACAGGAAGAGATGCTTCCCAGCAATTTATTAGCTAATTCCTAAAATAATCGTGGTAACTTTTTCTCCTTCAATTATATTATTTCACTCGACAGGATATCGGGCGATAAGAGGAAATTGGTAATCGATAATTCAAATTCCAATCGTGTAAGAACACACGAATTAATTGACTAACAGACAAATTAATTTTTAATCGACTCTCTCTCATTAGAATAAACTAATTTTCAAATGTATTAATAGCGAAATCTCATTTTATCGTGTGCAATTAATTAAAAAAGAAAATTAAATGCATACGCACAATGCAAAACAACTGGGTAGAATTTCAATAAAACGAATACATTAAAATTAATGATTAAATTATCGCAGCTACAACGCTACTGCAAACAATTCCCATTATTAATATCTAATTCAAGTATCTTAAATAATCTGATTTTTTTATAAAGGCGTAAAATTAAATGTAAACGACCTGTCAATTAACAAGTTCTTATGGTTGTTTTAATTACTTTTGTGGTGTCAAGTATGAAATTAAATTGGCAATAAAGAACAATGTTTACGTATAAAATGCTCCGGCACCTACATTGTTGTCGATTTAATATAAAAATTAATAAAATATTTAAACACCTGGGACCACGCAATGTCTGAAGTGTTAAAATTAAATAACGAATGTATTGTAAATTTTTTGCTTCTTCAGGATGTGCCTCTTAAAACATATTAATATAATAATACCCGTGGTTCTTGAACTTAGCTCTTGAGGTTTCTTAAACTCTAATATTTAACTTTTGACTATTTGAGAATCGTGTTTGGCTTTTCCATTACTTGACCCTCCCACTTGCTTTTCGCGACAAAAAGCCTTCGATTATGGTAAAATACATTTTTGTGCTACTTCGTTATGTAGACCGAAAAATAATGTTTCGCATAAAGTGGGTAGTAAAATGTAACCTTGTCTGAAACGTTAAGTACAAAATGAGAAAATTTTACGAGTCGAGAGTGTATGGTATTAACAGAATGGAGTTTTTCTACCGCAAAATGATAAGAAAAAAAAATAATTAACTTAACGAGTTTCACCTCGAAGAAAATCTCCAGGGACAATATATTTTTTTATTGCCTATTGGATGTTCGTTTAACGAAAATCGCGTACGCCTAACAAAGGAGTTAATTCTGAATATTTTAACGATATAATTTGATGTAAAATCGAATATACATGTTCGAATACCCACTAATCTCTGTCGGGAAGCGATCAAAATTTTTTAATTATGGATCTCGCAAGGTCGACCAGAAGAATTCATCGAATATATTAATTGTACGATCCTAATCCGACATTTAAATACGTTATTGTCACATCGGTATACTCATACAGTTACGCATACATTATATTACATATCTACCGTTAAATTATTTGTAATAAGCGTTAACCCAAATTTTTATATCGACGACTGACAATTAATATTTATGAGGACGAAGAAAATTCATAGCGTAAAATACAATAATGAATATATTACCATTGATCACAATAATTATATATCATTAAAAGTGTAAGTAACATATCAGATGTTAATTTAATTTCGAGATAATTATTAAAGTTGTTAACAGATTTACAGGCAAACTATAAATTCGCTGTAAATAATAATAATACAACTTTAACGATGGTTTTTGTCTGCCTGTAAAATGATTGACAGCTAAAAAACCGCCTTGCGTAACCGCCGAGAATAAAATGAATCCCAAAAAAAACCTCACCAATTTAAGAATAAATTGGTAGAGTTATCGTGAAAAACATTTACATCCAGAAGAGACCACCTAAAAGCGTTAATTAATTTATCAATTTGAAACCCACGAAAAAAAAAACGAAAATATTTCACGTGAAACAAAACCTATTACGAAACGTTAGGTGAAGACCGAAGTCAATAACACTTCCTCATGTTTTAGTTAAGTGCTTTTTGTTTAATCAAATTTACTCTCTGAACCGTAACGTACCGGCAACGTTGTTATCATTAAATTTAAAAGACAACAGGCATTTTGTATCGTACCATTATATAGTTGGCTTTTTTGTTTTGTATGAAGTAATAACGGTAAACAGCTTGTCACAAAAAATCCAATTGATTAAACTAGATTTAATTAAAAAAAAATATTATAATTAGTTTATTTCAAAACTTTATAGAGTATAGTAAGATATTGTAAGATGTAGAAAGTACTTACAGAAGAAGCCCATTAATTTTTGTATAGGTACTAGGTGGAAAACTTGAACTTTTATCACAAACTTTGTACTAATTTTTATAATACTATTACTTATTGTATTATTGCGAAATATAAACAATTGTTGCAACGTGTTACTTGTGAAAAATTTTGAGTCATTTAGAGAAAGTGTTGGAAATTTTCCTTTCAATTAGTTAAAAAGGGTAATGCCGAAATTAAGCTAATTGAATTTAAACAATAAGCCGTAAATTTGTAGTTGTTTTGATGTTTATCTGTGGTGTTAAAATGGAAAATAAATACAACTGCTTCGAGATGTTTAAGGCGTTTAAATTCTAAATTTATTATTCCATAATCACTTAAAATTTGCGCGAATACTAAACAGTAGCATTCGCATTTGATCCACTTACAAAAAATATTAATATTGAAGCAACCGCAAGACTATTACAATCTAATAGTAGAGTTCAAAGCTGCTTCTATTGTGTCATCCCGTTTGCACTTTACTGCTAAAATATAAGAACCACTTTTTATCATTTCTTATGCCCTAAGAATGTAAAATCAACAGGTCGTCCAAAAATCGTACGGTGCAGGGGGTGGGAAGGGTGCATTTTTCAAAAAATCAAAAAAAAATATTTTTATGTTTTTTAAATCTACAACATACGGCCATTTAACTGTCAAAATATGATTTCTATATTTCCATTGGAAATATTTATTTTTTTATTTTGAAAACAGACCACGCAATGCTTTTATATGGAGTTCCTTTACGAATAAACGCTTGTCCTGAAAACTCATTTTTATGTTATCGTTTACCTCGTTTTAACTTGAAAACAATTTGGTTTATCAAAAAAATACCTTCTATAAACGATATGCACTGAAGATCAAGGAATGCATTGCTTTTTGAAAAATCCTAATCTGATGAATAGTTTCATTGTAAATTAACAAAATGTGAAGCCATGTCGTGAATATCGCGGCCGCCAGCGAAACAGCGAGGAAAGCTTAGATTTGTGTTGACGACCAGGCGATAAACGACTTTAGTGATTCCGACGTGCGCTTAGGATCTTTTTCGCTTGCCGTTTCCTTTGTGCTGCGTTTATGAAATTATAGAATCTAAATGCGGACATATAAAATAATATTATTATTTATTGGGATCGAAAACTGTTTAAAAAATTATTTATCTTTTGATATCTCGTTTTTTCTTATTCATTGCGTGTTATGTTAATGTTATTTTTTGCATTTATCATTACGTACTTACATTATTCTGTCGGCAATTTATATTTAATACATACCTAATACTAAATAATACTTAATACTAAGTACATAGGTAATACTTACATAATTCTTAATACTAAAAACAAAATCTAAATCTAAAAATAAAAATCATTAGAAAGTTATAAATTATACGTATGTTATAATTACCGTATAAACCCGAATATAACGCGACTCCGAAATTTTTCTTAAGATAAGTATATAAAAAAATTATTTAACGCCAGTCGATTATTAAACGGACAATACATGGTCAAGAAATTTCGCGTTATATTTTTATTCGGGTTTATGCGGTATTACAGTCTTTAAAAAAATTTTATAATTAAGAAACAAGGAAAATATAAAAAGTATTCTTTCTGCCAGTCCATTCTTCAAATTGGTGTAGAACATTATTAATCTTCTGCAAAAGGCAATAAGAACTTCTTAAGAATTAATTCTACTTCTCCGCCAATTTCGCGATATCTTTTACATGCTGATGTTGTGGAATAACCTTTTCCCCTTTTGGAAACCCTTCCCCATTTCACTAAATAACTGTTGCAGTGCGTCGTTTTCAAAATCAAGCTGTTTTTTACCCGAATATGTTTTGTTTTCTTCTTTAGGTTTATTTGTTGTTTTACGTGATTCTGTCTTCATCAAGCATGAAGCATGATATTTAATTTCGGATGCGATTAAATCAAGCTCGCCTACCCTGGAGTAAAATATCGGATTATTCCGAGATATAGTTTTAATTTTATTTTCCATATTACTGCTCATGACTTGGCATAATTTTTGATCTTTCAAACGTTTTTGGCAAAATATGCATTTTTGAACATCAAATGGAATTGTTCGTAATGCCCGTCTTTGAGTTGTATCCATCGGGAGAACCTCAGTACTATTAATTTTTGCGTATTTTGTTTTGTAGCAAGTAATATTTTTGGAATTGGTATAAGTTTTGTAGCAGTTTTTAAGCCATTGTAAATAATCTTGTGCTTTTAAATCATTAAAGTTTAAAAAATATGCAAGGCACTAGAATCCTTGCCTTTACAGATATTCATGCTGATTTTTGTACATTCAATAAACTTTTGTTTGGATATTTGTTTTGACGTTATCAACTGCCCACCTTCTTGACAAATTATACATAATTGGAAATTTAAAACTTTTCATTTCTTTTTAGCTGCTACTTTAGTAAAGGTTTTTAATTTGACCGTCGACTCAAGTTCGCTCTCGGAGCTGGTACTGCTTTTAATATCCATTAGGTACTATAAATAAGTACAACTACAAATGTCAAACATTCAAATAAAAATAATATAACTAACATTATTAACGTTTCTTATCCCAAAATTAATTTATTTTAGTCTAAAACCACATACACTTCTGATAAAAACACACAAAAAGTCAATCCAGAGTTAAAAATTCGATCTCACTTACTCAAACAGAACTATTAGACATTAGACTTAAGACCACAATAAAGAAAAACTATACTAGATTCTTAATATTGTGCTTAGACACTTGAAAAGCCAGGCATTACAACACTTTAGAGGGCATGAATTCCGTGCCACCCGAAAACGATCCTAAGCGCACGTCGGAATCACTAAAGTCGTTTATCGCCTGGTCGTCAACACAAATCTAAGCTTTCCTCGCTGGTTTCGCTGGCGGCCGCGATATTCACGACATGGCTTCACATTTTGTTAATTTACAATGAAACTATTCATCAGATTAGGATTTTTCAAAAAGCAATGCATTCCTTGATCTTCAGTGCATATCGTTTATAGAAGGTATTTTTTTGATAAACCAAATTGTTTTCAAGTTAAAACGAGGTAAACGATAACATAAAAATGAGTTTTCAGGACAAGCGTTTATTCGTAAAGGAACTCCATATAAAAGCATTGCGTGGTCTGTTTTCAAAATAAAAAAATAAATATTTCCAATGGAAATATAGAAATCATATTTTGACAGTTAAATGGCCGTATGTTGTAGATTTAAAAAACATAAAAATATTTTTTTTTGATTTTTTGAAAAATGCACCCTTCCCACCCCCTGCACCGTACGATTTTTGGACGACCTGTTGATTTTACATTCTTAGGGCATAAGAAATGATAAAAAGTGGTTCTTATATTTTAGCAGTGCAGTGCAAACGAAAATCTATTTTAAAAGACTTTTGCGATCTTTTAAACTCTACTAAATAGTTAAGGTTTACTTTTCGTTTATTGAATTATTTTTGTATTTGACCGCGACCTGTTAAAAATTGACTATGTGAAAAACTCACAAGACAATGCCGCTATTGCTTCACAAGTTTTTGTCTTTTAAATCACCACATTAACGCCACGGTCGAATTAATAATATCTAATAAAAAACAATTCAAAATTTATACATCTAATCAACTGATTTATGTGAAATACACAAGTATAGGTATACACCTAGAGGAAGAATCGATAAATTTCAATGCGACCCACAGCATCGCCAGTAGTTAGACAAATAAATTACACTTATCGTTTACGTTTATTCACTAATAAAGTTTCCCGTTTGAATTTGTAATTCAGAAAGCCGTTTTCTGCATCTTGTTCTATCCGTTTTTGCCATTTATTTTGTTTGTACACATAAGCTAATCGGAATCGAAGCATCTAGGTCAAGTTGACTTGCGATATTGGTACTTATAGTAGAAGAATTTCACAAGACACAAATGCCTGACTCATGAACTTACTTTTTTTTCTTTGGAAAATAGGAAATGGAACTTTTGTTCTGTTGTTATGAACCGTACGTATTTAATTAATTCTTGTATGCAGGTATAAATTATTTCGGTTTGAATGCAACTTTCTGTCGGCATTCTTGATGGTTTTTAGGTATATTAGCCATGTAATTCATCTATTTTGTATCAAAGCGTGTGCATAATACAATGCGACTATTTTGTATGCATATAATTTACTCTACGCTATTCCACTTTCAATAATAGAAAAAATAGTTCTATAGTTTTCCTTTTGCTCGCTCTGCTTTAGATTCAATTATAACGTCATTATGAACGGTGCCTATTAAAGGATCAAGCGTATATAACGTCATTAATTTCCTTGCAGAATTTCTATACGTTTTCTGGGTCAACTAATAAACCATTTTTCATTACTTTCTCCATACCAACCTAAATTAAATCTTCGATGTAAACAACATTGTCGATTTAAATTTACCGATGAATTGCATAACAGTTTATTTGTAATATTAGATGTTATAAAAAACAATTGCACTAAAAAAATTAACTACTAACATTCCACTAAAATTTCTCAACAATTAAAATCGAAATGAAAATGAAATTTGATTAAACATCCTCGGCATACAAACTCGAATTAAACACAAAACAAATACATGTTCTTCATATGGAAATTAGTAATTCTATTTAAAAACCGCGTCTATTGTTGTGCAAACGGTTCCCACAAAAAGGAAGAGTAAAATGCTCGGAATCTATTTCCCATAATTAAGTTTCGTTAAAATACCAGCGACTTGACCTCCTGTTGAAATCCGTTTTCGAAAACGTGTTATTATCGCGGGGATTTTCGTTCCGTTAAAAACTTTTAAATGTACGATTTCGTTACTCATTAAGACCGATTTAAACCAATAAGACGTAAAAAACCGATTTCATCTCCTTGTTTTGGTCGTTATACCGAGTTTATACGACACTTGTCATCTGGCCGGCAACTAATTACACATTTACGACCCCAGCAAATATTCTTGAAGCACCAACAACTTGTTAAATAATAGGTACTAACTTGCACACTTACCTACATTTCTGAATTGCTTAAATTTGGATAAGTTTATTGTCATAGGACGACTCAAATTGCCGGTTTAACTTTCCAAAAATGGATTTAGTTCAGTCCAAACAAACGGAAATTTGTACCTGCTAAATAATTCCCTGCAGAGGAAACCTAATAATAATTTCAGTTTTGTTCTGCTTCGGTCGATTTATATACTGTTATATATAACAGTCTCATTTCTAAGTGGGCAAAACAGCGCATTGTCGTCTTATATCAACGTTTCTTTATTGCCGCTAAACACAGTATCATTCTTATTCACTGGTGGCAGTAATCTCGAACGATAAATCTTGCAATTAAATCGATAGTTACTATGGAATGCGTCTCGTATGGAAGCACGAACTACAAGTACGTCTTCGATATGCATTAAAAATGGAAATAAATTTTCTTAACGTGTTTCGCGAAGAAAAGTTGCTATGTAAATAGTAAGTCGACGTTCAAACAATGTTGCAATAGCCGCGCAAAAAATGAAAATAATCGCAACAGTCAAAAGCGATTCCTGTTTAAAGGAGTAAATTGCGCTCACAAATACTTCGCAATGCATCTAACATAAATGTTCCAATAAGTATTTTAAATCCATTAACATAACACCCCGAATTTTCTCGAGGAAACTTGTAAAAAGGACTTTTCATGTACACATTTAATACTTCTTACCTGCCATAATTTAATACTCCGTTGATTTCCCATTCACAAAACGTTCCTGTACATTCGGAATAAATATTTATAAAAATTTTTTGCTTAGTTGGTGCTCGATACGTGTTACTTTGTAAGTCTTTTATCTGATTGCGACGTCCATTATTCTTGCAGTCGTGTGCGCGATTTAAAACACTTTTCTCCTGTCAACTCTGGAATTTTTTATACAGAAAATAAAATGTATGTTTATGCTATTGGCTATCTAGACTAGATTAATTATTGCGTGCGAATTTTATTATGCGTTACCGCTTAAAAGTAATTAAAATGTATCGTGTCGAAGAGGAGATGGATAATGGCGTTTACTCATAATAATTCAATCTTGTGTATCTACTGTGAATTAAATTGTTACTTTTTTTATGCGATTTGTGAAAAAATGAGTGACCAAACCCAGAATTGCACCACATGCAATCGATAGGATAAGAGTTAAAAATTATTAATCCCAGACCCATAACTTTCTCCATAGGCATATTATGTGGGTACATAAAGCAAATAAAAGCGATTAATTAAAGAAAATAACATTTCACAATGACACCTAATCGAAGTTTGAACACGGCCGTAGTTGTTACGTTTAATTGATCAAGTGTTACGGAGATAAATCGTCGGAAAAAACTGGATATTATGTCATTCGAAGCTTGTTTTAAATTCCAGACGCTACTTCAACCAACTATATCGCGAGCATTACCTACAGTGACGCGTGTAAATTGCTCTATTTGTACACACACTCGCCAACAACTCGACCCATGAAAAGTCAATACCACTCCATTAGCTATATATAAAGACAAATTTCCTTTCTCGAATGAATATGTTCTAATGGGTAAATGTATGGGTGCACCCGTGGCGTGAAAGAGATTAACATGTTTTGTACTTACAAGCTTTATATTCCACTGCAATTTATATAACACTTACCGATAACAAAAGCAGTTAATAGTAATCAACTTACTAACTAATGAGGAATGTTTCATAAAAATATTAGGTAGGAAAACAACCTTATAAATTCACCTTTCCAACTGAAATTAAGAGGAAACGAGATTTTGTAATTCTAGGCGCTCCAAGTGGACATAATCATCTAACGATACAGTTTATTTATAGCGCAAGAACGACTGCCTGCTATTAAAGCAGTAAATAAGTAGCCCAACCAGTCACCGGCCAGTACAATAAGTAAACTAATTAATTTAATCTATATAAATACCGGAAGGAAATGTTCCGGCTGGTGTAATAATAGTTGTTGTAAGTACGTGCTCAGTTCGTCTTGTCGTTAAAGTGGCGAGGAAGATGAACTTCTCGTAAACGACACGTCGGTTTTGCGTTGTTAGGAGAACGAATGGGGATTTGAAGCACTTGCCTATGAAGAGATGAAGGTAGTGCACTTGTATTGCAATTATCCCAGATATTTATTTAGATATTGGTTCGAAAAATTAGTTATTGCAGTTACAAAGGAGATCAGTTAGCGGGAGAGCAAGTTATACAAAAATTGCGCTTCGTTTACTTAGTACACAAATTAAATTCCAATCGAATTTGAATTTACACTTTTAACCGTTAATCCATATCTATGGTGAATATGTTAGAAGTAATATGGAGCTAATCAATTATAACTGGTTCTGGTGTTGACATCGACAAACATTTTTATATACTTTACATTTCACCATATTAATATTAGTAATTGATTACTTCATTAGAATAATTTATTACTTTCTCCTCTTATAGTAGTTCTTTTACAAAGGTCAGACGTCTGAATGTTTCAGGTTTATTTGCTATTGCGTGAATAGATTGTATTAGTATCACAATTTGTAGCAAGGTGAAGGCAATGGTATTAGATAATTCCATTTCGTGCCTGAAATTTTAATGATTCCTGCTATGAAAAAAGCTCTATTACAGTGAAAGTTTCAAAATGGATTTGTGCTAGGTAGTATATCCTAGAAAGTGTCACAACGCTCCAGATCATGCGGCATCGACTTTAATTAGTTTAAACAGATTAAGCTAATTATTCAAGTGTATAAATAATTGCGCGATGGATTGAGAATACCCGAGAGTATTTTATTATTAATCGGATTTTCTTTGAAAGCGCTACTGAAAAAAAAACAAATTTCGAAGACAATACGAAAAAATATTCTTTACGAACACGAGAAATTTATCTTCGCGCCTGGAAACGATCTATTTAAAAAATTACATAATGTTCCCACTAAACGAAACGGCCTGTACGTATAGTGCAAATTTTTAAATTCGCTTTATTCGATGTTTTATCAACTTCGTCATCTTCGCAGGGGATTTTTCAGATGGAATAAAAAAAAGAACGAAGCGAATAAACAGGGAGGATCGATCCTCCTCGACCCGAGGCTTATCTAAAAAAGTAGTACCGAGCAAGTTTCGACCAAGAGAAACGATTTCGTCTTCAGATTAAATTGTCGATGCGTTTAATGATTCTAACGATGCATTATTTCTATACGCAGAAACACGATAATTACGGCCATCCTATCGGAATGAAGTGATCGCGTGATATTAACACTTTAGTTGTTATTGGTAAAAAGCACTGGGATTATAATAAACAATATTTCAAGCGTGACATATTCGCGCGTACACGTTAATTTTCTGGAATTTAAATCGGAGTTTACGAACCGAATTCCTCGCCACATCGTAAAGCTGTGCGAGTGCTGATGTTAAAAATTAGATAAACAATACGGTCGATTTCAGTAATTAGTTTTAAAAGTTCGCAATTTATGCTTGAATAAATTAGTAGGTAGCTGAAAAATATATTACCCCGTCTTACGAATACGTTCACATACACAATAAAGTTAGTACTTTATTGGCCATAATTTCCATTGCTGTTTTAATAAAACTTGTGCAACAAGCGGTTACACAAATTTGTAACATTGTAGAAATCCATTTCTACTGATTTAAATGAAATTTCTCGAACAAGAAAAATTAAAAAAAATTGTTGGACATCTGCTATTGCAGAAGTACCTATTTGTATTATAAAAACTATTTATCGATAACAATGTATATTTTTAACCATTATTTACCATAAATTCACTATGTATATAGTCTGCACATTGCTGTATATATTTCAGATCTGGCGATGTATCCTCCTGCTCCGCCTAGCTATACTCGTCTCTATCAGTACCACTGCTATCCGCCGGGGTACTACTCCACACGGTACCTACCAGGTCTGTAACGTGCATGCTTATTGTTATGCATGAAAAACACCTTTATATTACCGTTCGTAATGTAGTCTTGTCGAAAGTAGTTGTTAATAGAACAAAACGCATGAAATCTGGTAAAAGTTAGATTTCGTTTGCATATTGTCAATGTATTAAATTAATTTGTTTGGAAGTTTTATAGCTCGATTTATCTTGGGGAATTATTAATGAATTAAAGAACAAAAGGTTTAGAAGACAGTCTTAATTATTATTGTTGAAGCTTCGTTTAGAGTAGATAAAGAAGTTGGTGTTTAGAGTGTTTTTGAGAAAAAAATTACTGTTGTCTTAAACAATTAAAAGACCTTATGGCTAAGTTGCATAATTGATTGTTGTTGTTAAACTTGTGTCGAGTAACAATAGTTTGACAAAGCTTTATGTAAATGGCCTTATACGTGTAATAATTAGTGTCGTTTAAAGGAAGTTTACTTTCCCAGTTTTAGAGGCATTTGTGAAATTTTGAGATTACCAGCAAAAATTAATTTTTACCAGTTTTATTTATTCAAGTGTTAGTACTTTGAATCAACCGTGTAACAGTCGATTAATAATTACCCACCTGCAAGATACTGGAGTGAATAACAGCTCGCGAGCAATAAAATCGAGCATGCTTGCCTCCGAAGTATTTTATTGTATGTAGTTTACCTATATTATTAATACACAAAACGGTTAGCCGAGTAACCGCGAATGCATAGTAGATCTGTAGATGCTTAAAAAGGTCTCAAATCCGCTATACAAGGAAGCCGTTTGCGTAAAACGCCAGTTAGATTTATAATATCTGGAATTGAGATGAATAGATTAAATCATCATCAACGTGTAATGCAATTTCTCTTAATCAAAACTGTGTTTTCTCGAATAGTTGAAAAGTGTTGTAACGGGCTTCCTGAACCGCGTTCAATCCGAGCAATTAAGGAATTTAGGACGAATCCGCGAATCGTGAAAACTCCAAAGATGGTGCTCATATATGCCCGTTGTCGGTATTGACGCATCGTGACAAAGGCTATTTAACACGGCACTAATTATCAGGAAGATGACCGTTGACCTATTCAGTACGGTACCGTTACGAGTTAACCATATGCAACTATTTCAGAGACAAAACATTACAAATTGTACGTTGCGCATGTCACCATTAAATTACATTCGATGGAAAAATGGTAACCTGTGCATAGCAGGGTCGCAATCCGGAATTTTAAAATTTTCCGGACGATCCCAAGTGCATGATTGATAATTAGAGGAGCGGCCGTACGCACATATTTCAGCTAATAGTACTGCGAAGCATGCATGAAAATCGCAATTTTTTGTTTGCATGGAAATTTATGGTTGACGGGTTCGAAGCAGGGAACTCAAATAACTGCGAATTTTTTTATCAAACTGATTGTATGCATTTGCATAGAACGCGTAGGCGTGTAAGCCTGTTAACATTTTTAGAACCAGGTACTACCTAGTTACAGTTTTTATACACCAATAATTATGTGGAACCACAAAAAGTTCAACGTAAATTAGAGATTTGGTTCGCGTTTTCGTTTGCCTAGAATGATAGTGATATCGCAATTTCACACTTTGCTTGCCTCAAATTGGTGCAATTTGTTTTACTCAAATTTGAATAGTCCCAACTTGTATTATCAACAAATTTCTAATTAATTATACCAGAATCGTTCGAAAATTTTACTTTTACGAATTTAATGTTAAAAATAATACGTTTAGTAAAGCAAGCAAACGTTACACCTAGAATAATAAATGTTTTTGGTCGAAGTATTCAGGTTAATCGTAATTTCGCACTTTTGGTTCACTGACTGTTTAAAATATATGTTTAGTACAATTTTATTTAATTAAATAACTAACCCATAAAGTACCGTTATTATAATTGAGCATTAAATGCCTGATATAGTAATTGACTACTATATGAAACAACTCGTTAAAACTACAAATTAACGGAATCTAATAATCGCACTTGATGGTTCCATTTCTAAAATTCTGGATTTGTATGTACAGGGTGTTTCAAAATGTGGAGGATTTCAATGTAAATAAAAATTATCAGTAAACATAAAATCATACTTTTCTTTGTTATTAAGGAAAACTTAAGAATTGGAATTATGGTGATTTAAATGAGAATTAATCATGCAAGAAAATTTGTTTTGTAAAGTACCTACGCAACTGGAACACTGGGGAAAACAGTATTATCAGGAAACCATGTATTAAAAATAGTCGTATTGATCTACCTAATTTTAAACAGGTATTTACGATGCCTCGAATCCGGTAGTTCCAGAATAATTAAATTAATTGATTTAATTGTCAATTACAGCCGCATTTTATAGTGCGTCATTAAAATCGCCTTAAAATGGAAGAAACGCGTCTTTAGTTCAATCATCGGGCCAGTTTAAGGCAATTCAACGAGGTTTATTATTTTTTTTGCTCTGAAAATAGGAAGTTATTTTCTAACGACTTTAATTGTTTACTAATCGGTAGAAAAAAAGAAAGAGCGCGGCAAATTGTTAAAGATACAACGTTCTGAAGACTCGCATTTAAACCGTCTAACATTAATTCACCGATGTAATACATTCGAATGCAAATTAACTCTATTATTTTTTGCAGGTGGCATATTTTTACGGCCCGACGACGGAAACGTATACACAACGTTAAGTACCAACCCGAACGTGTACTTTCAAAGAGGAAACGGAATGCATCCTGAAATGATGTACTGAATAACTTTTAGGAAGGACAATCGCAATCATTATCTATGCATACCATTAAATTATTAACAGTTAGAAAGGAATTAAAGAAGCGAATGTACTGCGTAATTAAAACCATCAATTTTTTACACTGCAATTTGTGTTTGCTGTTTAAGTTTATTTAAATGGAGTAGCTTAACTTTCGATTTTATGCAAAATATTGGCTCATTGTTTGACTGGACAGCTGCGAGAGTACACAATAAATAGACCTTGAAAATAAATTGTTCAACTTCATTTGATTCGTGATGTGGATCATTTACCTCAATCAACGAGAAATTTTTGTTTTCACTGAAACCAACTTCGTAATTGCGTTAATTAGAGCATTTTTTTTGTATTAAAATCAATCGATACTCAGAGAAACTGTGGAAGCTCTATAAGCCGTAATATTACGTAGATTTGTGATTTTTTTTAATTATTTAAGCATAAGTATTCTCATTTTAGTACTTAATTATAGTAATTGTACAAATTATTCGTACAAAAAACTACTAATGTAAATAAATTTTAAATCTTAGTTTAATTATTTTGCATAATTTTAAAAATAAGTGAAAGACTAACCAGTAGAAATGTATTGTCGAAAATAGTTTTAGTTGTTCTTACCCCTTTCTCGAATAAGTGCCTATTCAATTAAATTAAGTTATAACGTGTACATATTATAATTTAAGTTAAATAAAGCAGCGATTTAGATTCTAATTATTTACTCATTACATAATTTCCACGCAGTTCAAAATTCTACTATTTGCGACTTTTTTAATTTGTAAACGTCTCTTTGTCTTCGTCATTTTAATACGTACGAACTTTACCTTCACAATTTCATTTCCTCCAATCGTTGGAAATTAAATATAGACATTTTTAATACAAAATACGTTTATTCAAATCAAAACCCATCGTACAAAAATAAATATGACACCTTAAAATCGTTCGATTTTGCATATTCTAAAGGAAACAACTTGTTCCAACCGTGCAACTTACTCAATAAATCAACCATCATCGGTTTGGAAACGTCTAAATTACTAACCAAAGAATCGTTCTGCCAGGAATGCAGAAGCGCCTCGTCCTCGTCGACGAATTTGAATAAAACCTTCGCCACATTATGAGCAACGACGTCCGTTTCGCCGTACAAAATTTGCAATTTCTTCTCGAGTATCCACAACAGCAAAGTGTCCGTTTTGCCAGGCGAAGTTCGGCACGCAACGATCAGCTTCGAGGAGTTGTGAAAGGAATGCCTGAACGAATTTTTAACCACGTAATGAACGTCTTCAAGACTGGAAGTGTGTATTTGGTTGTTATCGTTCGAGAAACTGACGGTGTTAAACCAAAGTTTGAGAGTATTCGTGTTGTGTTGCGTGCCCAACCACTGCAGGCAGAACTTACACACAAGTATTTTATTGGATTCTTTATAATTTTTAATGTTGTTTTTACTCAAATGTACGAAAGAGTGCGAGTAGAAGGCGTCGGATTCTTTGGGATCTAAACTAAAGTCTACGTTATTACCGTGATTGTGGCAGAACCAATCGCTACTATCCGAACATTCGGATGGAAGTGGCAAAATTCGATCAAAAGTAATAACATCGGAAAGAGAATGCTTGCAATTCCAACAATTTATTCTGTACTGAGTGCCTTTGGATAAAAGCGGTTTGCTACTTAACGACTCTATACTAGCCACAGTGTTTTGCAGAAACTCCGTCTTAAAAGTACCAGCATTATCGTTGGTATTATTAGTTAAAAATCGAAAACTAATAAACTTATTAGTAATTTTAATCGAAGATAAACTGTCGACCATAATTTGAACGCTCGTGCATTGTACCCTTTTAATTATTTGATTCACATTTAATACCACCGCGTCGTTTTCTAAGCGAATATCTACAAACTGGGGATACGAAATTAATTCTACGAAACCATTCACACTTTGAATTCTCGGTCGGATTTCTAACAAAACGGATTTGTATATTTTATCATCCATTTTAGCAACCTTTTAAAACACCCTCGCTCTCTAGCTTTGCGAATAGCTTCTCATTTTCGCGAATAGCAAAAGGAATAGTCGCTTTTTGGTAGTAATCAGAAACTAATTCTATGTTACTGATTACACTCGATAGCAAATGAGCCTTCTCTACCAAAATACCCGGCGCGTCGTGTTGTAAGTAACAGAAATGCACGTGGAGATGATAGAAACTCGGCTGGTAGTGCAGGAATATCCTCAAACGAGAAGCATCCAAGGAATACTTTTCTTTAATCGCTTCCTAAAAAAATCACAACAATTTTACAAATTGTAGTACATTCAACTAGATAACTTACGATTCCTTTTTGTTTAATATTTCTCAACAACGGCAAATGATCCCCGGTGAGGTCTCTCAAAGATTTTATCCCACGTTTATTAACAATAGCTAGTAAATACAAAGTTTCTACTTCTCCATTCCATTTGAGATCGGGAAGCATTACGAACCCATTGGTAGGATCGGCATCTTCGAATACGATTCTTTCCGCCTCAGATTTGTGTTCGAGAATATTATAAACCCACTGCAAATTGAACTGCTCGTTGGTTAGATGTGGTAGAACTACTTCTTCGTATATACGGGGTGTTTCATCAACTATATAACGCTTTTGAGCGGAATACTTGACGATATGCTTTTCAGTTGCGGGATGAATGATAGTAGTTTTAATTTCTAATAAAAGGAGAATTCAATTCAAATTATTTATTAATTAATTTCGTTAATACTCACCGCTTAAAAGCTTGCTCGGGTAATATTTGTAGTTACCATAGATATCATTAGAGAAAACTTTTTGTAAAGGATATTGCTCGGTAAAATAATCCTTACTAGAACCTTTAATATCTTCTTCAACAAAGGCAGTCTTTTCTAATAAAACTATTGCTGCACCTTCTTTGGAATCGAATGTTCCTTTGAGACAAATTGACTTTCGGTCGGTGCTGTTTGATAGAACACTTTCAATAGTAAATCCTGATAAGTTCGATAAGTTTTCGTTGATACTTTCTGTGGGTATTACATTTTCTTTGATTTCAAGCTTTGGCTTTTTTGAAACTGGATTTTCTGTATCTGAATCAACAACACACGCTCCCGTTGACATTTTAGTATAACCTCAACGCATTCTCCTTTTTTTTTAAGAACATGTTTTTTCGTTTGTGGTGGCACCTTTTTATTCGCTAAGAAAAAAGAAGACTGAAAGTTAACAAAACATCCCGTGATGTAAACTTTTTGTTTTAGTTCATATTTTCGTGAATAAAATTAAAATACAAAATTAATCACTATTTTTAGTGGACAGAACTGAGAAAACCTACAGATTTCACTTACAGCCTAAAATTGCAAACAAAAAAGGCCAGTATTTAAAATGAAATGACAGTGACACGGTTGACATTGACATGTTTGTCAACATTTAATTATTCTACATGGTTGTTATTGAAGAGTGCAAAGTTTATCATAAAATTTAACATTCAATTAACTGTAATATATTATTCGCAGCTATGTCTGTAGTTTCGAAAGTGAGAGGGTTTTTTTATAGACACAAGAATAAGTTTGTCGTTGGGGGAGCGTTAATATCTGGAACAATTTTGTTGTCGAAGTATGCCCAACACAGGCTAAAAGAATGGAAGGAAAGGGAAACTATAGAATTTTTCGATAGGAACCGCAAGCAAAATCACTTTGATAGTATAGTGAAAACTAGCAATCAAACTTTTTCTAATTTTTCAATAGCATTGCAAGATTTGATATCTGAAATAATCAATGCAGATGATATAATAAACCAATTGACCAAAAATCCAGAAAACAAAATCGAATTGTGGAACAATTTGAAAGTGCTAGTTTTCACGAAAGTGGGATGCTTAATTTATTCTACTGCAATGCTAGCCATTTTTGTAAAAATACAATTGATGATTATCGGTGGTTATTTGTATAAAGATCCAAACAGTGTACCTACAGAAGTTCAAGAGAAATATTTATCATTGTGCCAAAATTTTCTCAATTTTGGAGTAAAGAAGTTAGCTAATATTATAGAAAACGAGGTAAACTCCTGCTTGTTACGAATCCAAATTACACACTAATTCCTTCATTGCAGGTTTTCAAGTATGTAGGTATATTAGACCTGACAAAGCAATTAAAACTGAGTGATATAGAAAGTATTTATTGGTCAGTGCAAGTATCACTAGCATCAAATAAAGATGGACCAATTGAGCAATTAAGAAAGTACATACTTACCGACGATGACCTGCCGAATTCCAGTGACATTTACGACAGTATGGTAAGTATCATTTACTCCATATCATTACTCAAGTTTGAATTTCTAATATTTTACAGATCAACGATACAGCTGATTTCCTAGACAGCGATGAAGTTAAATCATTAGCAACTCATTGCATCAACCAAGGTTTCAATTTGCTAAGTGATCAACTAGCAGAGTTTTATACTAAAGATAACGTCACGTCTACCAGTGATACAAATGACCCATTCACAAATCCCTTCGATCTAACAAAACCCCTAGCTAAATTACTACCTTTAATGAATCGTTCAATGGGGAAACAGTCTTTTCCCCAACTGTTTGTTCAACAATTAATGTCAAATAATAAACTTCAAATATTGAGCGCGAACGTTTATGAAAGTTTGTTATAATTTTTAGGAATTAAAGTTTGTGTTTTACTTTGATTTTAGTTTAATTGTTCATTACAAATCATATGGGTCACAAACTCTGGGCTTGGGACTTTTTAGTAATTGGCAAATTGCATACACAAAGTTAATTCTAGCGTCGTCTTCTAAATCCAGGTTATAAACATCATTGAATCTAATATTTGGTATGTGATCAAACGGAGGATTAGTGAGACTGTCTTGTTGGGATTTATAGGCCAGAAGGAGCTTATCAACTTTACTGCTTGTCATGCAAGAGTGGATATCCGCCCAAACGAAGTTGTTGTCATTTGCGCACTTGAAAAAACAATATTTTATAAAAATAAAACGGGTACAGGTTGTCAATAAATTACCAGTTTAGCTATAGCTCTTATTACTGTTGCGCTGGTGTTTCTGCTAGATGCTGATACAGCACAGTTTATATAACTAAGGTGCTGTGCTTGACTCGCATCGAAATTGAGAACGCAAGCGAAGGCTTTATTAAGGAAACATTCTAATGGTCCATGCTGGCAGGTCCATTCCAGACCTTCGTCAGTTTTGTTTAACTTCTGTAAATATCTAACTGTAAAATCTAACAATAATTGAAATGTGTACTTACAGTTTTTCCATATGGAACCAAATCTAAGGTAACGTAATCGCTAACGTTCGCATAACCGGGATACAGTTGTTCTACTATAAACTCGTGACAAAAGGGGCACAACGATTCGAAATACAACGATACTTTTACTTTGGATTCCTGCAAAAGTTTTTAAGCAATATAATTAATCAAATCGATTTGAAAATTTACCTCTGTAGCGAAGGAAACGCAAAATAAACTCGCGAACAAGAGAAGTTTAAAATTGAACATTTTTTCCTTAATGAATGCTGGAATCGGTGAATAAAGTATACAAAAAAATACCTTCTGGTTAAATTTTTAATCGAAGTAGAATATAGTTTTTATAATAACATTGATTAGATAAGTTATATCGTAGCAAAACCATTCAATTGATCTTTAAGTGTTTATTTCCCAATGGAAAGATATTTATCGTATAGTTCATTGATTACAATGTTTTATCAATTTTAAATTAAAACGTTTTATTTATCAAATATATTTTTTAAATATGTATAACAAGAGGTAATGATAACAAGCAATTAATCAATGTATTTTTATGTTTATTAAAATAAAAATTTCCAGTACAGTATCATTACTCGACTTAATGGTCAAGGAACTGAAGACATACGTCTGGTGGCCAAACTGAAAAAGATTCGCATACAGCTATAGTAAAATTCGTTCTAGAGTCTATTTCAACTGCCGTATTTTCGTCATTATTAAATCTTATGGTCGGTACAAACAGGAGCTTAGGATTAAGCGAGTTTTGTCGATTTTCGAATCCAGCGAGGAGATCATCGCCTTTGCTGGTCACGCATGTGTCCAAATCTGCAGCTTGAATGTTGTTTTTATCGGCGCACTGCAGCAAAAATATTATTGATTTATGATCATGTGACAATAATGCATACTAATTTTTACCGTTTTAACTAAAGCCTTAATTTCGTCTGGGGAATTACTCTTAGAAGATGCAGATGCAACGCAGCTTATGTAACTAAGTTTTTGCACTTGGGTCAGTTGGAAGGTGGTAATGCAGGCGTAAACTTTGTTAAGATAACACTCAGACGGACCGTTTTCGCAAATCCATTGAACCCCCGAATCGTTTTTGAATGAGTACTAAATACAATCGTACAAAATCACGAATTTATCTGTATTTTTTTCATTGTACTTACTGCTTTTCCCAAAGGAATTAAATTCAGTGTAATTACATCGTTAATGTTTACTGTGCCTGGATAGAGCTGATTTACCACAAAATCCTGACAACCTGCATCTAAGGCTTCGAAATAAACGTCCACGTTAATCTTATCATCTAAATAAGCCTAGGAAATAAATTATTATTGTCGACATACTTTATAGAATTATTTAATATAACTTACTGCGAAAGAAAACGAAAGCAATCCTACTAACAAAACACCTTTAAAAGCCAACATTGTTGATCAACGATATCGTTAATTTTATTTCTTTTCAGAAATTAAAACACTGTACCTATATTTTCTAAATATTTAATCGACTTGATGAGTGGGTTCAAAATATGATAAGTATCCCTAGCAAGATAGCGAACCTGCATGAAATATTAATTAAAATCGCGACGAACAGTTACATACCTTCTAGATAATAAAATTAATAAAAGAACAAAGAAAATAAAAACACTCTTATTTATTTATCTAGAACAATCTAAGAAGCTTTAAATATATTTTTTTCATTCGAAACGTCAGCTAAAGCCATGAGTGGGTTTTAAATATAATTAAATAATCAATACATTGATATCTTCTGTCCTACACGCCTTAGGTTTCTGGTCAAGTAGCTGGCACATAGTCCTAAAGAAGTTTTCTCTAAGGAAAGTGTCTACGGTTTGGTTAAAAACATCATTTATGCGAATACTTGGCACATAACTAAGTCTAGGAACCAAACTATTTTGACGCTTTTCGTACGCCATTTCCAATTCGTCAGCTTTACTCTCCAAACATTTTTCGATTGTATTCCAAGTGACGTTTTCATTTTGTGCACACTAAAAATTAAATTTACGACAAGTGGCGATTAAAGAGTCAATAATTGTTAATGATTTCTCACTTTTGTTGCAATTCCTTTGGCTTCGTCTTCTGAACCCGGGAAACCAGCGAGGAAACAATGCAAAAAGTTCATTACTTCTATTTGAGTTTTATTTAAATTTACGAAGCAAGCATTCACTTTATTTATGTAGCATTCGGGACCACCATGTTGGCACTGCCACTCGATTTTCCCGTTAACTGTTCTGTGCTAAAATAATAGAGATTCAAGCAATCTGCGAATAAACTACAGTTAAGTTTCTTGAACTAATAGTAAAACCTTTGATTAAAATATTTTAAGGCTATAAATAAGGCAGGAAAATAAAAAATAACATGTTTTTAATCTACTTACAGTAGCAAAACCCAGTGGTACCAAATCCAAATTAATATAGTCCGTGAATTTATTGATATTTGGATAAAGCTGTCCGTTAATAATTTCGTGACAAGCTGGACAAAGCCCCTCAAAGAATAATGTCAATTTTAGGGGATCCTGCAAAAAATGTTTGTTAATGTAGAATAATAATATGGTTGTCACTAAACAAAAATTAAGAGAAATTGTAGAACCAAAAAAATACCTTATTTACATTTCCCGAAATACAAGTTAAACTCATAAGTAACAAAGAGACTTTAAAGATAAACATACTAAAAGTGTACTTTTGATTATTTATTCTTGATTGGCAAAATTGGAACTCGTCGATATATCTTATAAATTCTGTTATTTATAATAACTAACTGTTTACAATAACTAGTCAGAAGACGCCCGATTTAAAATGATCGAATGTTAACGAAAAATGAAGATAAGACGCGTACTGTAAGTCCCAATTAAGATTTCTAAAAATACACATATAAACTCATTGCAATATTTATACGACTTTCAAAATTGATTAGGAATAATGTATATGTATACAAATTAATAATTACTTCATCCTTTATTTATTCTTATAGTTTGCTTTTTTTAGTTACCTCTCATGGTCTTTGAAGAATCCACCGAAATTTTTAAGCAGAAGCCTTTGGTTTTGTTCTGAACAGTTTATAATTTCTTAAAACATGGTTAAAGTTGTTGAAATGCGAAATTCTGGCAATAAGAACAAAGCCCTTCATAAAATAAAGTGACTTTCCTGAATTCTACTAACAAAAAGGCTTTAACAACAAACGATTACAAACAGAGCAAACGTTTCAAAAATTTCAGATAACAAAAATAGAATTACTAAATTAATATTAATATTATAGTGGATAATAAATGAATAAAGAAAATAATAATACTCTTTTATTTATTTATCTGTAGAACAAACTAAGAAGCTTTTTAACATAATTTTTTCGTTAAAAACGTCAGCTAACGCAATGGGTTTATAATTGATCTATTATTCTTTACACGCCTTAGGTTTCTGATCAAGTAGCTGGCATATAGCTGAATGGAAGTCTTCTCTAAGGGACTCTTCTACGGTTTCATTGTAAACATCATTTATACGAATATTTGGCACGAACACAAGTTTAGGAACCAAACTATTTTGACGCTTTTCGTAAGCCAATTCCAATTCATCAGCTTCATTCTCCAAGCAATGTTGGATTTTACCCCAAGCAACGTTTTGGTTTTTTGCGCACTAAAAATTAAATTTAGGATAAATTAAGATATATTTATTATATTTGTTATGTGTTTCTTACTCTTTGAGCCGTTTTTTCGGCAGCTTCCGGCGTGTCTGGGAAATCAGCGAGTAAGCAATGCAAAAATTCCATCAATTCCGTTTGAGTTGTGTTTAAATTTATGAAGCAAGCATTCGCTTTGTTTATGTAGCATTCAGCAGGACCATGTTGGCAATCCCATTCGACTTTCTCGTTAACCGTTTTGTGCTAAAATAATATTCAATCTACGAATAAACTATATTTTACACTATTTGTATCAATCAACTTACAGTAGCATGACCCAGGGGTACCAAATCCAACTTAATATAATCCGTGAATTTTCGGATATTTGGATAAAGCTGTTCATTAATGAATTGATGGCAACCTGGACAAAGTCCCTCGAAGAATACTGTCAATTTTAGAGGATCCTGGATAAAAAATAATTAAAAAGTCAATAAAAAAATTAAAAGAAAATGTAGTATCAAAAATGTTACCTCATTTACATTACAAGAAATGCGAGTTAAACTCACAAGTAACAAAGAGACTTTAAAGATAAACATAATGAAAGTGTACTTTTGATTATTTATTCTTGACTGCAAAATTGGAACTCGTCGATATATCTTATAAATTCTGTTATTTATAATAAAATGTGACGGATGAGAAATTTAAATAAATTCCTTTAATAGCCCCGGATGTCTGATTTAAAATGATCGAATGTTCACTCAAAAATTTAAGATAAGACGCGTACTTGTAAGTCCAATCTTCATCGCGATGAAGATTTGTTGATAGTTGGAAACATTTAAATAAAAAAAAATACTACATTTTTCAGTGTTTTTATTTAAAATCTTATCATTCTTATTGGGAAATAGCATTTCCTACTTTCCTAGTTTTCAAAAGAAGGTTTTTAAGCAAGCTTTCGGTTTGGTTTTGAACAGTTGACATGCTGTGGCCACGAAATCTTCCCTCGCTGCATTTTCGGTATCTTCATCGCGTTTATCGTTAAATAGTATGGCAGGAACGTATTGAATTGGTGGTTGAACTTTTTTTAATCGTTGTTCATAAGCCAACAATATCTTATCGACTTCTTTATCGAGACAAGAGTTTATTTTATCCCATGGAAGGTCGTTCCCTGCGGCGCACTGAAACATTTTATTTTTAAATTGAGTGCGTGTAAAAGAGAATATTTACTTTACTTTCTTGGCAAGATCTTCCTCGTATTCCTGGCTTTTGTATATATCGGAGTCTTTCAAGAAACAATTTTCAAATTCCATCATCTTTGACTGAGTGTCGCTTACATGAATGGCACAAGCACTGACTTTGTTTATGTAACATTCTTTTGGACCATGTTGACAACTCCACTCAATTTGACTGCCATTGTTTTCAGGCTATAAATTGAATATTTGTTGCAAAAAAAAACGATTATTTCATCTTATTACTCACTTGTTGCGCTGATACCAGATCGATATCCAAAGCATTTCCTAGTTTCTTAAAACCTGGATAAAGTTGTTCAATAAAGAAATTGTGGCAAGAAGGACAAAGCCCTTCATAGAATAAAGTGACTTTTAATTGTTCCTATAAAACAATGTTTATAATAACTCTGAAAATTGTATATAAATGAATATTGGAATTACCTGCGAAGTTACTGCAAGAGCAAATGCACAAATTAGAAACAGTTTTGAATACATGTTGATATTAATAACGCGAAACATGAAACTGTGTAAATTAAATTCTTGATATCCATTTATAGTTATCAATTTATGTAAAACATAAAAAAAATCCCCTTTTTTTTAAATTTTTAGATAAAAGTAAGTGCATCATAAGAAGTGTGAATTGGTTTAAAAAAATATATTAGAGTTTCAATTAAAACGATTCTTATCTTGATAAAATTATATTTTTTTATAACCATTTCTTCAATATTCTATACAAAACATACTTGTGATTCCTAAAATTTTTTATAAATTAGTTATTCATAATTTTATGTAGTTCTATTCTCCATAATTCAGACTTTTGGTTCATAACAAACAGATTTTTTTTACAATTAAACAATAAAAACCTTGCGCATAAAAATAAAAACTAAATATATTATAAATTTTTGATTGGCTCATTAATTATATCATCATCGATCTTCATCACATCCCTCATAAATATCCATCCGGTCGCCGTCCTGACCAATCCTACTACTACAGTAGTGTTAAAAATGTACAAAACCGAAAGGACTAGAAACAAAACAATATCTATAAATAATTAAGGAATAAAATACATGACAATTGGAATTAATTCGTTTATTTATTAGTAACCCCACAGATAATTCTGAAAATTTCAGTTATTATAGAACGCAATTTAGTCATATTTAAATGATATACATATCCTTCGAACATTACGAGTACAAGTAAAATAATGGCTTCCCACTCAATGTGCAAGGTTGTAATTGGTGAAAAGTATTTTATAAATCATGTGATAATTTAATATTAGAAGTACTAAATACTTGAAACGTGGCAGTTTAACAATTGTAATCAAAAAAGGATACGAAACATGGCTCTTTCCCATTTTTCAACCATATAAAGTTCTGTTACGACAAGATATCGGAAGTACCAATATTTAATGAATTCTTGAATGGATTTTAACATTTTGCAATAGTTTTACTGTATTTAATATTTACTAAATTACGTTAAATCGGCAGAAACACCTCTTAACTAGCTAAAATAAATTAACCTATTAATTTTGACAAGACAACATTGGTATGACATATGCTATTTGACGTCTTCTTTTTGTAGACTCACTTGTTGCCTGTTACTATTCTAATTTTCAGCATTGTCTCGTAAATGCTATTATCCAGTTCATAAACAACTTACGAGGGTATTACCAAATTTTCTATACTAGAATAAAAATACATACAAATTATACATAGAATAAAAACTTTCCTATTTAGCAAAAAAATCCAACTTTTAATACCTCAAGTCACATTTTTCCTAATTGAAATCATTGTTTTTTTCCTTATCCCACGATTGTCATAAGACTTCATGGAAAAACAATAAAAGTTGGGTTGATTTGAATAGGAATGCGTTTAATAGAGATTTCCTTTTGCGATAAATCTAGGTATTTCATAAATAAATTATGGGCGAATTTTGCGTTTTTCATAATAATTAGTATTCAAATTGCGGCGAACAGTAAAGCAGAATTTATTGATGTGGTTAATTAAAAATTTTATTTAATTTACGCAATGTGCGATTTTATAGGATTATAAAATAAATTAGGTAGGTAGGCCTAAATTAATTTTTAAAGTATCTATGTACCTAATAAATATAATTTAGATGTCAGTTATTCTAATTTTGATGTCGCCCAGTGTTAAAGATAAATAAATTAGTGTCATTAAATGATTTAAGATAATATAATTGTTTTATTGTCATTTTATGTTAAATAGATTAATTATTATTATCTTAATAATTGAGAGATAAGTAGCGAAGTAGTGGCTCAAAGATGCTGTAAAATCGTTGTATTTATTTACTTAGTGGAATATTTTCGGTCAATATGGATTACATATTTTCTTAACAGTAATACTGTTTTTCGATAGGGAAATGGCTTACATATAGGTTTTGGTATCTATTCAACGAAATACTAGCAAGTATTTTTGTAATAACCAGTTGCCAAAAATTAATTAAAACTATTTTTATTGCCTATATGAGTAAGGTGACATTGACTTTCAAAATCAAGGCATACTTTCAAAAAAACTTGATTAATTCTGATTAAAAAAATTCCTCAAAAAATTGTCGTATATTCTGTAGTTTTATGAAACTGGCCGATTTTTTCGACCTCGTATAAATTGAAAAATTTAATAAATAACTGCATCAAGATAATTTAATTGGTTGCATTGTTATAACTTTTTCGATTTTCATTTGTGCATTTTAGGAAGGTCACGACTAAAATTTCAAAAGAATTCGTTGCAAAATTAATTTTAAATCTGTTAATATGTTAATCCAGATTAACAAATTGTTTTCATTGATTATTTTTAGTCAGATTGGGAACGTAGATTGGGAACAGAGAAAAATCGATAAGTGGTTTGTTTATTTTGGTGTAATTGAATCGACGACAATCTTAATGAAAGTATTATTTGTTGCAAATAAAACGACGAAATAATAAATTGGAGCAAAAATAGCCTCAAATTTTTTCTCTGTCATACGACGTAGACCAATTTTGTGACGAAACAGAAACACCTCCTGACATTTCTCTTTTCAAACAACTAGTGGAGCAAAATCAATATCTAGCTGGACGGAATTTCAATAATTAATTTCAATATGCTTTGTTTTCCTTTTGGCTTATTGAAAAAAATGTCAATCAAGAAAATCAGAAAAATTTTCTATATCTTTCAACCTACCTTCTATTTCAACTGAAAATTACGAGTAAGAAATATTATTTGAGAAATTTTCAATATTTTTTTTCGCAATTATTGTATTACTATGGTAACTTGGTTACATGCGCCATGTAAAGAACAATTCCAACTTTGATTCCTAGCATTTTGTTTTTTTTTTAATTTTCTAAGCATTCGGCTAGTCATAGAGAAAAAATGTTAAATAGAAATTTTATTATAATGATCATACGTTGAATGAAAAATAAAATTAGTTCAGTTATGAATTCGAGACATTAAGTTGCGTAGTGATAAGAAATTTGTGATGAAAGTGAATAAAAATAATTTTTGGTGGAAGGCAAATCTTTAAAAATATAAATTAAAGTTTTCGGTTTTCTTGGTTTTATGTGTAGTTTTAAATAGATGTTGCTTGAAAATCGTGAATATTTTTACTTTTGTTCAGTTAATGAATTTTTTTAAACTTAGGTCATTTACTGTTTTTATTTTTATGCATTTGTAAATTCAAAATACTATATTATTTAAATTTAATGTTTTATAGAGTATCATCCAAAATTACCCATATAAATATATTTTTAAATATGTCAATAAATAGCCAGAAATGTTGAAAACAACTCACTAAAATGCTGCAATGTTATAAAAACAAGGAAAACCCTTATTGGATTATATTGTTAAAATGATTAGCATAAGAAAGTTTTTCAAAATCAAATTTTTACATTAAAAATAATTTTCAAAAAATATCTTTAACGAAAATTAAAAAAAAATACATGGGATTAAAAATATTCATATCTTAGCACAAAAATAAAAATAATCAACATTACACAGGTAACTCAATAATAATGTATCTACATTAAAAAAAATGTAAAGTGCAGACATTTTCAGCTGAACAATAACGTTAAAAATGGAATAATCTACGTTTATAAGTAATAAACTTGTGATTTTACAAATATTGCAAACATGGGACAAATAAAAAATGTAATCTCCAAAGTTTTCTCCGGACTTCACACATGGTGTAACCTAAATTTCGTTATTATTCTATCACGATTGGACCTCCTTAAAACTGTTCCTATCAGGTAAATTATTATTTACGCAATTTAATCTAATTCACTGCAAACAATAATTTAAATCATAAACCTAGCGTATTTTTGTGCATTGTTGTGAGACGATTTAGATTTCGTCCATCTACAACTGCTTTTCTCTCGCTAATAGCCTTTCCATTCATCTAATACGTAACTTATTTTTAAATTAAAATTGCGACTATTTTTCCATACACCTAAATACTAACGGGGCTATTTTAAGATCCAGAATCTGTCCCAGTATCACTTAATGCTGGCTGTGGAGTACAGAAAGATTCAGTCGAAAATTTTTCGACACGCAGAGCAGATTGTGAGTAAATAAGTCGAAGAATTTTGCGCACCAGGTAGAAGGGAGATAGAATTTTGCGGGTTCAAGTAGTCCGCGCTTTAATACTGCAAAGTAAAGGTGTGCAACAGTGTAACCAATCTTTGAAATTGAAGTGTTAAACATTCGCATTGTATATCAATCAGTGGTGACACCCTACTAACTTACAGGTGCGTTATGCTACATTATAATTATTTTTTAATTAAATTTTAATGCCGCCGAGAATTCTCTCCACGTTAAATAATACAATTTTTCGAATAATTTTTCAAACAATCATTATAATTGTATTTATTGGGTCGATTTTATTGCATGCCATTCCAGTAATGTAATAAAAAAAATTATTCGTTTTTTAATTTCCCGAATTATTTTCTTATTGGTAATTACGAAATAATATTATATTCTTTTCATTATACTGAACCGTAATGAAAAAATTAATATTACCTATCCAATTACCGCTAATTTTTTGAAAATTACAAAGTAGTAAACATTTCGATATCTCTTCTTTTATTACATTAAAATTAAATATACCTACTGGCACTAAAAAATATCCAATTTCTAGCACGTTTTGTATTTTGCATTGGTCATCGTTTCCTTGTCGTTTTCATTTTCCTGGTAACTTTATCTGGGAATCGCTAATTTTTAATTTATCGCGTAAGAAGCGAATCGAAACGTGATTCGAGTGCGATTTGGTTGAACCACCGGAACAAGAAGTTAATTGGAATTGTTTACAAACACGCCTATAGGTATCATTATTTTAAAATCAATGACATCATAGAAAGTATATAACGTTCGAAGGTTAACGGACAATAATTTGATCGATTTATCTTACTAATGTTGTGAAATTTAGGGAATTCGCATGAATGAAGTCGACCGAAATATTCAAATCAATAGGTACTTGTAAAAAATATTACAAATACCTTAATACTATTTATTTAATACACGCGCCAATAATTGTCTAGCAAATTCGATAAAATTAGAATTGAACACAATCATTATTTATTCAATTCGTTCTCATAAGTTTACTTAACATATCGTGTATTGAAATTAACAATATCTGGTTGAAACTAGTTCATACATTTAACATGACATGCCAATTATTTTGATGCGAAATTATTGAAGACTCCTTTTTGATTGATACGCTGCTCAATCATGCGATTCCTTCAATTAAAACCTTTTTCAAATATTAATTCGTTGCTCGAAAGTCGACCAATATTGGCGTCATAGTGGAAACGTTCGCTCTTAAAGTGCATTTCTTAGAACGAACGTAGCAGATTTAGTCTCTCAGGATGTGAATGATGCTTGTTAATTTCAATACAATGGGCAAATCACACTCATCTACTCAACATTGCAGCATGAGATTCGTTAATGCTCTTGGCAACCAAAAAAGTTAATAACACCAGCCTTGTTGTATACCTCTTTTCGGGGTCTTTGGAAATACCCCAAGATTTCTAAACAATAGACTTTACCAACACCACATGTATTTTAAATGATTTACAATATTTAAGACCGTAGAATGGCCATAAGACGAGCTTGTAGACACACCAGCAATAAATAAAAACAGCTGTTGATAGGCCATTCCTTGTTCAGAAATATTTAAACAAAAAGTGGGTTTTATTACTGATCTACTAGGGGTATTTTATGTAAGTAGAACTAAGAATACCACCCTTAAGTAGGTATTGTATCAAAATATTTTTCTTTCTTCATTAATAACGTTTGGTAATAAAATTTATTGCGAATTTTATGTAGATCGAGCACATGGAATGTAACGTTATTATTAATAATTATTCGAACCTTGAACGTACCTACAAAATAATTAGATCTGGTTATAAAGCGCAATTACACCTAGTGTTACCGTGTAAAAACGTTCGATTAAATTATAATTGCGAATAAATTTCTATTGACAGATCTCTAACAGTATTGTTTTCTTACATCCGTGCTAATAATAACAAATTACATAGAAACGGAGATTTCCTATCAAATTTGAATAAATTTACATCCGTTCGATAAAAATCAGGAAGTAAGGAATGCATTTCTATTTGCTTAAACAATTATTTTGTTGAAATTTAATGTATAATTTTTTAATCAAAAGATGTTTAATATCCTTGACACAAAAGTCAAAATAATAATATAATTAACAACTAATAATTTCAAACATATTTTCCTTCACTACATAATTTACCAAAAATGCAGTTTTTAAATAAATATCCACTAATTTAAAAAATAATCTCTGGAAGTAGCGCAACAATTTTTCTTTTCTCCAACATGTAGTATAAACTTTAATTAAAAAAACTAAACAATTCAGTTGTATAACGGAACTGTATCATGGAAAACTTGAAAATTTTCCGTTTAGCAATATCGCTTTATCCAGTCAGTACAGAGCATTAAACGCATTTGATTATCATAATTGAAATTATGAGATGCAATAAATTTGAATATTCATCGCGGATGCTGTAATTTTAATTGTACTTGATGTTTGCATTATAATATGAGAAATAGGTAAATTTGACAAACATATTTAACGATTCTCGTTATTTATTTACTATGATAGCTCACTTAGTTAGAATTTTATTTATGTAACAAAATGAAAATCTGTTTGCCATGAAGAAAATGTTAATACACAGGCAGAGGAAAATAGATTGGTTGGTTTATCTTTGATTCAATTGTTTTTTTTATTGAAAAATGGAATTTTAATATGTATACCTGCTCATGTTGCTAAATATTTTTATATTAAATATAATAAATATTAGTTCAGTATAAACAATCGTTTGTCAATATTTTATTTATTACAAAGAAAATATTTTTTACCTTACACATTACTGGCTTGTATTATTTACAAGCACACAGTTTTATTATTATAAGAAATGCGGATTATTTCCGTAACAGGTAAAAATATTTTCAAACTCGTAGTAAAATTTGTAGACGTCATTTCAAATTCCGCTCTTTCTCTGACGTACATACCTACCTACATATGCTTTTGGGACAAAATAAAATGCAAATTTGATGAAAAATATATTTAATATACTAAACTGAACGGTTCAATCACCATTTCAGATTTTTTTTCTGGGATTTACTAAATTTAGAATACGCCATACAATTTATAGGCATCAATTAATACTGTGAAATCCAGTCCTTGCGATATAATTTATTGTTAAACTATATGCCACTTTTACGTAACTACATGCATTAATATTCCAACAATTTATTGCAAAAGCAAAAAAACCGTGGTTACAAAAAACCCTCCTAAAATTAACTAAAATTTTTAAACCATTATTACGAGTACCTACATATATTATGTGGTTTTAAAATGAGTATTAAATATTCACGATAATATCTTTTTAATAATTTGAATTAAGTAAATGATTTCAAAAAATTAAAATATGGTTTAGCAGGAGAAGCAAAAATTTTCCTTTACTGCAAAGAGTGGAAAGCAATGTGTCGAATTGTCAGATTTAAATTAATAGATAAATTATTATCAATAGATAATATAATTAATTACCATTAAACACCGAATACCATAGTATACCTTTACAGCTGTTGTACTTTACGCAGTCGTACCTACAGTGTGTACTTGCACTGTACTTACTTAAGTAAAGTAAGGTAGTAAATATATTTTAAAAATTATTAAAAATGGTGATAAAAGTTGATGAATCTGACAAAACACTTGGTGGGTAAGTGTCTATTTTATATAATTTTTATGTAATTTTAATATGTAATTGTAATATGTAATTGTAATATGTAATTTTATGTAATTTTAATGTGAACATTTTCTATTAATTATTTCTTATAATTTTGACTTAATGTTCATTTGATACAAAAATGTTATTAATTAGAACAGATTCTGTTGAAATAATATGTACCTGAGAAATTACAGAAATAAATTACCTACGTATTCGGGATTTACAATTTTTTATGTGATTTTTTTTAATGCCGAATCCAATTAATTATGTTAGGTACCTATATTATATTACCTTCATTTTACTCGGATTTGCTTTTTTAACTTAATTTATGTCTGTTGTCTGTTTATATCTTTTTCTTTAGATTTTGACAAATGTTTGAATAAATATAATTGTTTTGTTCATTGCCCTCTGAATTATTTTGTATCGTCTCAAAATTCCTTTCAAATATTTCAAGTTGTTTTTGATTTAATTTTGTATTTATTTTAAATGACCTTGTGTAGCTAAAATAAGTTGAAATAAAGGGCGATTGGAACTTGAAATTAATCAAAATGCCTTTATTTATATTAGTTAACCTGTTATAATATAATTATGTTAGTTTCTCATACTGTGCAAGTGAAGCTGCAACCATTACTATTTTTTTCCAATTGCCCATTTCTTTTTCATAAATCTAATTTAATATCAAAAATCATTGAAAACAGTAATATTAATCTCTACCCACTTTACAAATGTACAATCTGGCACAATTTTGCAACTAAAACATATTTGGCTACGTAACTAACGATAAATATATTTATTTAGATAAATTGTAGCAATTACCTATTTTTTTGTGTCTAATATTTTGGTGAGATAGATTGTTAAATAATCGTCAAGTAAATAAATATTACATAATTGTCAATCTCACACAATAGTATCTATATTGAAGTTGTTGCGCAGTTATTTGGGCTTGCTTATTAAAAATAAATTCATTAATTTTTATGCATTTTAAATGGCGAGAAAATTAAGCCGTTGGTAGAAAAAACGTCTCATGAAAATTCATTACATACCTTCCGATTTAATGCCAAGCTCGTGTACGCCTACGAGTTTTACTAAATGTGTATCCTATTGAACATATTGGTAATTATACAATTTAAAGAATAATTGTTCAAATAACTAAGCCTTTATTACACAAACAGTTATTTATTTATAGCCATTTATAAAAATCCAATCAATGACTCTGAATGTTTGCCAAACTGAAATCACTTCTTTAGACGCTCTTACATCATTTGAAGCTAAAATTAACTTATACAAGTTTGGATCACTTCTAGCCAAACACACGATTATCACGCGATTTTTTCTAGTTGCTCACAGTAAAATTTCATCGCTGAAATAATATAGTCAGGACCACTTAAAGCCTATTTTCAACGATGAAATATTTACAGAAAATTAATAAATAATTTATGAAATGGCATAAATTCAACGGTTAATGCAGGTCAGTTTTTTATTTACACCTTGTAGATTGATTTATAGCGTTTTTCAATGACGTCTACAATGCATATTTCTTCGACTAATATAATAATTGGATCATGAAATGGTTTCAATTATTACTGATGTCCTTGCTTTGTGTCATGTTCAAACGAAACATTGTGATATTTTATTAATAACTTTTTTTTATATTTTATAATGTATTCTTTCACAAGACGGTTGTATTTTTTTACAGAATTTTGAATTTGTTGTAAATTATGTTATTTGTGTTCTCCATAAATTGTTTGAATTACCTACTCGGTGCATTATTATTAATAGTATTCTAATCTTGACGTTGAAGGTTTAATTGTTAACATTTCCTAAATTAGTTTGCTATATTATCATATAGAGAAAATTACTTTTTGGCATTGAAAAATGCCTAAATAAACTACGATAAATAAAATTAATTTTCCAAAAATAAAAACCAGTGGTAGAAGTACGTGTCTCCGTTGGTTATAAAAATATACATCCGATGATTTTAAGAGAATTTTGTTTATTTCGATATTTTATGAATAAATAACTGGAAGTTTTCCGTCGAATTCTAATTTATTAATATATTTAAGAAGAATAACTGACAAGAACAAGGTCACTTTCAATCAGTAAATAAATCTAATTTTAAGTGCAGCTTAAGTATATAAATCCTAATCGCAATCGTATCGCGATATAGAGAAAATTTAAAATTAATTTTTATAGCGCTTTCAAGTTTGTATATAATTTGTCGAAAAACACATAAATCATCTTTACGATCAGTGTAATTCCTCTCTTTAGAGGAATTATTTTACTTACTCGTAATTAAATTTAATTATTTCGATTTTATTACGTATTGGCAAGTTTAAGTCTTTTTGTATAATTATCTGATAATGCAGATTTTAATAATAAAATATTTTTGAAACCAAATTTCTGCCAGTTATAGTCGACTATTTATTAGTACACTAAAATTGGTATAGGAAATGCGATTAAAGAAAATTGATTTTTAAAACATATATACGTTTTGGTAGATACCTAAATTATTGTTGCGATAAGAATTAATGAATGGAAATAACACATTCATAATGCATTAATTACACAAAAATATTCATGTATTATACCAAATGTTATACTGAACTTTCATTATAGCGTTTCCTTCAGTTCCCTTCATAAAGAGAAAACTCTTATATTACCTAGTTATCAAATGACAATAACGTGGTATTAAATTAGAATAAACTGTTCATTTAAACAATAATTGCATCATATTTAACTCTAACGGTGTTATTTTTATTCAGGATGGAATTGCAACACAGTCCCAGCAGATATGACGTCGAGGGTAACAGAGGACCTTGGTATGGTTCTAAAGCGAGTTGTACAAGGTAAGTTTGATTGAATTAATTGAAAACGAATCTTACAGTGGCGTATAGTTAATTGATTCGTATAGGATTATCCGGTTTACCATTGCAGAAATTCTTTAATAGTTCCTAATTAATAATTCATACATTTATGACTTTTTTGCATTAACTACGTAATTTCTGCTGTTGTTTTCCAATTACTCGTTCACGTGATTACATAAAATAACGAACGGAAATTTTCTGAAAAGGTATTTTTCATTTTTTTATCATAACCTAATATCTACAAAACAAACATGAAGAATTCTTGGATAATAGATATAATAACAATAAACTGTTGCAATAAAAATACAATTCTTTGGACAAAATATTTGTTCAAATTAAATATATGTTAATTTCCCGGAAGAATTTCCCATAACATAATTTCATGCGACACTGAATTGAATCATTTTCCAAGATCTGAAGAAGGTTGCATGTCGTAATAAATATGTTAGTTACTTGCAGACTTACGCAAGTGAGGACGTGCTAAAAAACGAACAGTTGGAATATTCTTTTATAAAAATGGAATCTTTAGAATGCAATTAAATAAACAGTAAAATAATCGATTCATCTCTAAATGCCCAAAATGACACCAACTTTAAACAGTTAATAGAAATATAAAATAAATAAAGTAAATCCATAAAGTGCCGCTTATGATTTTTATCGAATACAGAGCATTTTAATGAAGGTAAAAATATTGTACTGTTAATTTAGCATGTTTGGTGTGCTGGCGAAATATTTTTGCGGTGTCGTTTGCCAAAAATTTAATTTTTACATATTAACAGCTTTAAAATTCAAATTACGTCACGGCCAACGTTTTATAGCTTGAATTTTCTGAATAAACTTGTAAGTTGATCCTTCAGATAACCCTTTTACAAGATTATTTCAAGGTGTGTATTTACGTAAGTATTCTTTCGTTTATTTGAGAATTGTTCCACAAAAATTTCACAAAAAATGACAAAATACGGAAGAGCGAAAAAATTAGGTAATTATCACCAATATTCGGACAATTAAAAAAAAGGACTATAGTATTTAAGGTTATTTAAATAATTATCCTTGTTTTGTACATTCTTTAGCTTTTTTAATTAACTCGAGCGTGGAATGCTAATTGTTGTAGTAGTACCTAAATTAAAATACGTACATACATGCATAATAGTGGAATATTCCATGTAAATAAAGGTAAATTTTTTTGACGTAGAAGGTCATCATTTTACGAGAATCAATTTACCACAAATTTGGTGTTAAATTTGGTGTTAAGGTATTTGAGATAAAAAAGCCAAACACATTGAACTTAATTTATTAATCAACCTTGAACCGAACCAAAATATTTTGTATCAGATTTCTAGGTGACGAGTTAGCAAAGTTATGTTAGAATATTACACTCGAATAAATCGACAAGTTACATAACCACAGCAAGCATTATGTAGCTAACAATTAAAAATTGCAAACAATACTTCTAGTTATTCAAAACATTTTTATTTCCTATTTTTAATAATTATTTACAATTTATAAAACCCATACCCATCTATAAAGCAAAAGATCATACATAATTCTTAATAATCCTCTGAATTTATTTATTCGTTTAATCAGTGGATTCTTCTGTAATTTTTTGAATCAAGTATATATTTTTATTACAGTAATGACGGCATCATGTTCCAATCTACGGATCTTATCTTGAAGCCTTCGGAAAGTAAAAAGAAAGGATCTCTTCAGGGCGATGGAGGAGGAACCCACGGTCATGGCTTTTCTGTGGAGCATCCCACCTCGTAAGCCTATTAAATAATTTTTAATTGATTATAATAAATACCAATCACTCATTATTACGAAATACACAGTAGAGTTATCTCGTACTCGTACTTTTTGGAATTTATTTAAAAATTTGTTCATAATTGTTGAATTTATTTCTATAGCATTAGTCTGTAACATAACTCTTATTAATATGACACTACACTCATTACGTTTTACTATATCTTTTAACGTTTGTTGTTCACATCAAAAAGTTTTTAACATAATAGCGACTCAAAGTGATAAATAATTGCAGAAAAGTCCACCAATTACATTGAATAACATGTATAATAATTATTATAAATAAAAAATCACCGTAAATATTTTTTTAAATAAATTAATTGGCTGTAACGAAACTAATCTGTTTGCTATCTGTTTACGAATAAAAATAAATTTTACGGTTTTTAAACTTTTGTTACAGATCGTGTCAGTAACGAAATCGTTAATATTAACAATGCTAACTTTCAAAAAATTCATAAACGACCCATCATTAATATTCAAATAGGTACTTAATTAGGTATAAGAGTTATGGACTATTGCATGTTATTTAATAATGAAAAAATAAACGAGAACAAGAGTGGCATTATAAATATTAATATCTAATACGATAGCTTCATTAATAATTTATGAACACATATTGCTAATAGTACAACACCCAACAGGATGGAAATATGTTACTTGTTTTTTATAATGCGAAAACAAACAATATTGATCGTCATCGAAGAACAAGAATTTCCTGTCTGATTCTCCCATTCAAAGTTTAGAATCTCCTTGAATATATTAATTTCCTTTACAACAACCGGCTGACTACCGTATTGATAAAATAATAAACAGCAAGAAAGGCCAAATGTCAGGAAGAAATTAATACGCTTAGATTTATTAAGTCAGATGCATGATTGGAATTCGTAATAATTGAAGATGTCTATTTAGAGACAATAAACATTGCAAATTAAATTTCATCGAACAGTGACGAAATGAACTTTTACAAAACTCTATTCTCGATATTAACTAATAAATTGAGACGAATATTTTAGCAATAGTTCACCAGACGTAACAGTCAATGTACTACGTAACAATAAACATATTAATAAAAATGCATGAGGAATTTCGCAACATTTTTTAGCCACACGTTTCTCAAAAATATTTGATGTTCAAATTAACAAAAAAATTACAGTGGTATAATGATTAGCTAGTTATTCGTTAAATATTCATGAAGGGAGATTGTTTGTTATAGCAATTTAAGTTAATTAATTTTTCAGTTATTTGGAAACATTGATGCACGTTTTTAAAGGAAACGTAGGATCCGGAATATTCGCTATGGGTGATGCTGTTAGAAACGCCGGAATAATATTTGGGCCCATAGTAGTATTATGTTTAGGGATTATTTGCGTCCATTGTCAACATTTATTGGTAAGTTTATAGGCCTTATGTTATAGACTAAATATACCTACTCCAAATTATTTTTATCTTCTGTCTATTATTTTTATTTTCACGAATTTATAAAGACAAAACATAAATCATCGATATTTTTTCGAAAATCTGGCTACGTCCAGCAGGTCAAGTGAATTTAATTTAATAGTCAACATATTTTTATGTTGTAGTGACATGAATTTTACTACTTTAAAACTTAAGCCATGTTTAATAATTTTAACTTTCCAAAGATTGTTTTCTTATGCTTTTTCAAATCTTGTGTCAACAAATCAGGTAGTTTACAACATAATTATATATAAAATTTCTACGAAATTTACTACCAATTTCCACCCTCTGACACATCTGCAAACCTTATGTCTTGCTAAGTTTCCATACTTTCAACACAAAAGTTTATTTACCTTTGCTTAAGCAACTGGGAGAGAAATAATTTTATTTAAAAAATGTAATAATTTGCAAATAGTTTAGTAATAATTTACACAAGAGAATGTCGCGTTCCGTAAATTTCAATTGGCAAACAATTTGTATAAAAAGTATAAAATGGGATACATTTAAAATATTTTCCATCGTGCCGCTTCGCACAATGAAAATATAAAGTACTGGGAAATTCGAAATTATTCTGCTCTTATTTAATATAACGCTAATAACGAGAATTGAAGAAAATTGTCGCTCTTAATAATGCAAATTTCATGCAATTTTCTCATTTCGATTATAATGCTGATAATATCTCCGTTCAATTATTTTCCATCCTATTTACATTAGGTTGTAAATTTAGTAATGTGCAGTTGCTCTTTCTGCAACCAAATGATTAATTAAACTACCGACAAAACGCGTCTTTTGTTGCGTAACACATGATTCCACACATTACCTGTGTTACATAGTGTTGAATCAATTGCCCGATTCGCGGTAATTTTTTAATTCATTCAATAAATGCGCGTGGAATCGGATTTGAGTCAAGGCTAAAGGCCATGGCTTGTAATTAACATTTTTCGCATTTTGCATTATTTACGTCAATTAAAGATTGGTCTCTTTTTTCAATGAAATTTAGTTTATTTATTACAAACTGTTGGATTTGTTAGAATTATAAAATACCCATTAAATTATGAGTGTTATTTTGTTTATTTGTCATTACATTTTCTTCGAGTATATTAGTAATTCTTCCACCTTCAATTTTCCCTTCTTTGAAGTTGCAAATGCATACCAAACTCTGGATTTTTCTCAGCTCCAAGCGGCCAAAACTCTTCGTGAACGCCACCAAGTGAAAGTACCTCCAGATTTCGCGGAAACCATCGAACTGTGCTTCGAAAAAGGACCGCCGAAAATGTCGCGGATATCCGGATTGATGAGGAAAGTGGTGAACTGCTGCTTGTGCATGACCCAACTTGGTTTCTGCTGTGTGTACTTCGTCTTCATATCGGACAATATCAAGCAAGTAAGTCGTGGGAACTATAATCGAAAAGAATTAGACAATCTGATACTATACCTACATTTCCTGTACTAATAATAAATTTTTATTTGTTTGTAGGTGATACGTTACTACGGTTTAGACCTGGATGTTCACCTTATAATGGTGATAATATTTATTCCGATCCTTCTGCCGTGCTTGGTGAGAAACTTGAAGTATTTAGCTCCTTTTTCGACGATCGCCAATTTCCTGATGATGGGTGGAATTATCATCGTTTTGTATTACTCAACTAGTGAAGGTCTTCCGGCGATATCAGAGAGGAAATACATATCAAGTTTGCAAACTATACCGCTGTTTTTCGGCACGGCCATTTTCGCATTCGAAGGAATTGGATTGGTACTGATTGGTAGTTAAATATCAGATAATTGAAGCTAATGTTGGGCGTATTTTTAGGTATTACCGCTACAAAATGAAATGAAGAAGCCAAATGATTTCCAAAAACCTTTCGGTGTACTTAACGTCGGTATGACGTTCGTCACGATTTTGTACGCTTTGGTAGGTTTTATTGGTTACTTGAGGTTTGGAGATGACATAGAAGGAAGCATCACTTTGAATTTACCTCAAGATCAAATGTAAGTTTTGTTCTTACACTATTACAACAGTTGATTAAATTGTGTAATTTTTAGTTTGTATCAATCTGTGAAAGTCATTATCTCGCTGGGTATTTTGCTAACGTATTGCCTTCAACTTTACATCGCTGTCGGTATAATTTGGCCAGTTATTCACGATAAATTAGGCGAAGTCAAACATCCTGTTTTTGCTGAGCTTATTTTTAGAACTGGACTTGTGTTGTTGACTTGTAAGTAAAAAAAATAATATCCCAAATTAATGGGTCCAGTACCAACATCTTTATTTCTTTTGCAGTTGTATTAGCCGAAGCTATTCCGTTCTTAAACCACTTCATTTCCTTAGTAGGATCTGTAAGTAGTACGGCATTGTGCTTGGTGTTTCCCGTCGTTTTGGATCTAGTAATGAAGTTTTCGCACGAAGAATTAACACCCTACATCATCGTAAAGGACGTTTTTATTCTTCTAATTTCTTTGCTGGGCATGATAACGGGAGGATTCGAAAGTATCAATTCCATCATTAAAGCGTTCGGCAAAAAAGACTAAATCCAGTGTAACAGAGGTAAAGAGAATTTGTAGACAAATGGAACGAAACCTACCTATAATGCAACCCGAACAACTACCTCGGCCAGAGTTTTCCGTTGCTAGTTTGTTGAAAACTCATGATACAATGCACGAATTTTTCTAAACGGGAATTTTTGAAAAATATACTGTCCAAACGAACAATTCTTATGATACTCTTAGGACATTTATTTTTTTTTCAGTTTGCAGGATTTTTTTTCCATATCAAATATTTTTTGTTTGACAATTCCAATTTTTCTGCGATGCACTTATTGAAGTGGACAGAATATTTTTTACTAAAAATTTCAAAATACAAATCCACCCTAGTTGTAAAAAACGTTAACCAGAATAATTAGAGACTTTACTAGATCTAGCAATTAAGCGTAAACGTAGATGAAAAGGTGCTATTTTGTTTAAAAAGTATTATTTTGACTTGTACATAGCAATTAGATATTAGTTGTAGTTTTAATTAATTTATATGAATCCTAGTTGGCTAATATTTATGTTACTTATTATGAATTAGTTACCTTAACTGTTTTAATTATGCGTTACTGTTCATTTAAGTTCCAATTATCACATTTAAATATTAATTTGATGTTTATTAATTTGAAGTAAAATGAAATTGGTCGATTATCAAAAATTATAAAAATTTCTCCTGGGTTCTTAAGTAATTTTGTTTCCTGCAATTCGAGGCTCAATTTAATGTGATAAGTATTAGAAATGTGTTACTAGGATAAAATTTGTGTTATAGTATTACCGATCGACGGTTTTTGAATGAAATTATTATAAAATCTAGCTAATAATTTTCTTTTCGGGAATCGTCGATTAATTAAGACAAAATTAAATATCGTTTTTCTTTAGTTTAGATTTTGTTTTTACCATTTAGCGAATAAATAAGACGACGTAATAAAGTGTGTTCTGTCTGTGACAGTGTACGATACTTCGTGAGTATACACTTGTGATAACTCGAATGTACAAGTTGATTTTTTCCTATTTTTATCGTACATTTTTCATGATGTTGACAAAGAGAATTATTAATGATTTAATAAAGTTAATTTTGAGTTTCATTATAGTGTTATTAAGATGTGATCCTTCCATAAAATGATATTTCTATTAACCCGTCAATTTTTCAAGTGACATTAGTCAAAATGAACAAAAAAGACTTATAATTTGTAATTAAAGAGGTTCACAAAGAAAAACATACATACATGCCAGACGACAGTTTAAAACTGAAGTATTGAACAGTTTTTATCGTTTTATTTGTAAGTACTCGTTTAAAAAATTCATATTTCAGCTCGATGGAAGCTTTGATGCACCTTGTGAAAGGCAATGTAGGAACAGGAATATTTGCAATGGGTGAAGCTGTAAAATCCGCCGGGATAATAGTAGGTCCATTATTCATTTTGATCGTAGCAGTCCTCTGCGTACATTGCATGCATTTACTGGTAATTCGGTGCCTATTACACCTAGTTAATTAATTCAATATTCTAAATTTTTATCTGAACGGTCCTCCTAGACAATAACGGCTAAAAGTTTAAGAGAAAAGCACGGCGTTAGCACCCGCCTGGACTTTGCCAAAACATTGGAATTATCCATTTTGCTCGGCCCACCTCAAGTAGTCAAGTACTCCCTTCATGCAAGAAAGTTGGTCAATTATTGTATCATTATATCCCAAATTGGTTTCTGTTGTGTATATTTTATATTTATAACCGACAACGTTCATCAGGTGAGCAACCAATTATTTATTAACAATATTTCTAAATTCACCATTTCATTTATAGGTAGCAGATTACTACGGGATTGTGATAGATTTACGCACAGTAATGGCCGGACTTTTCGTACCGGTGCTGTTGCCTTGCCTAGTGAGGAATTTAAAATACTTAGTACCGATATCGATAATGGCGAATATATTCATGTTTTTCGGTATTTTCATGGTGATCGGCTACGCAGTGAACGATCTTCCTCCTTTTAGCAAAAGGAGGTACGTGGGCGATTTGTCAATGTTGCCCCTTGTTTTCGGCACCGCCGTATTTTGCTTCGAAGGAATCGCTCTGGTTCTTCCCATTAAGACGCAGATGAGGGTGCCCCATAATTTTTCTCGTCACATGGGAGTTTTAAACGTTGGGATGACGTTCGTAGCGATTCTATTCGTCTTTATGGGGTTTATAGGATACTGGAAATGGGGGGAGGAAGTTTTGGAAAGTGTTACTCTAAATTTACCTCAAGATCAAATGTAAGAATTTTTTATTGCTTTAGATATTTTGAAGTAAATTGTTTTGTTGTTATTTTTAGTTTGTATCAGGTGGTGAAATTATTAATTACTGCAGGAGTATTATTTACGTATTGTTTGCAACTGTTTCTGGCTGTAGAAGTGATGTGGCCCTTTATATTAGAAGGAAAATTGAGGAATAACAGGCATCCAGTAGTTTGGGAATTATTATTTCGATCGAGTCTTGTATTATTGACTTGTAAGTTTAAATATCCACCAAACCAGATTTTATTATAATTTTCTTTGCAGTTATTTTAGCTCAGATTGTCCCATTTCTGTCTATATTTATATCATTTGTGGGTTCATTTTGCGCTGCGAGCCTATGTCTTCTTTTCCCTGTTGTAATGGACCTGCTGATGAATTACGCCGACGAAACGCTCACGACATACGTTATTACTAAAGATTCCATCATTTGTTGCTTTTGTTTGTTAGGTATGTTATCTGGTACTTTCGAAAGTGTTAGAGCGATGATAATCGCTTTTAGCACGTCCGAAGAATTCGTTTACAAAAACGTAAGCTTTTTGATTAGAAATGAGAATGTTGATAGGTAGAATTTATACTAAGATTAATTAATACACTTAATTGAATTAATAACCACTTTAGTTTCGCAAATAAAATCATGATCACAAATGAAACTTTTTACAAATTGGTTGTCTAAAAGTATATCATTGGATAGCCGACGGAATATATTGAAAATCTTTGCTAAAATCATAAAAAAAACAATGTAACATTTGAATATTTTGAGAAAAAACATCAATTGACTACGCGAAACTAATACATTCCTTTACAATAAATACTTATTTACTCGATCTATTTCCAACATTTTTATGTTTTTATAATGTCGTTTATGTTTGACTGTGTTTTGACTGTGAAATTCAGAAATTTTATTATCAAAGCAGTAGCTCTTATTGAAGGTAAGTACAATTTTAGATACACGCAAACTGTTAAGTGGAATGCATTATTTTCACAAACACCTACAACATGTGCTTACTCACTGTTTTTGGTTTTCGTCGATTTTTCTTTAGTCCTTTTGGTTTAGGTGTGGATAAGTTTGTGTCGCGATAGTTAATTTGCATAGACGCATTTGATGGGCCGGCCTCAGTCTTGACTTTCTGCAGTAGATTAATGTATTCATTCATTTTAGTTTCGCTAATTGGCGTTGTTTTCAGATTCTCATGCATTTGAACCCTTTTTCTGTTTCCTAATGGTCTTTTTCCTGCTTTATTCTTAGTAGATTTATTAACAAGGCTGCTTGCTGTATTTCTTATGTCTTCTAATGTTAATGGTGGTCTTGCAGTGGACGATATTTCCTTAGTGTTATTATTCAATTCGTAACTTATTTGAGTTACATTTTCGGTTACACTTTTAGAAAGCAATTGTGTAGCCGTCGTTTCTTTGGATTCTTGAAGAAGCATGTTCGCCTTTTTCTTCTTTTCATAATTATTTATTGCACTTTCAAGGGCGGTAAAATTTAGTGTACTCGGTAATGGTTTTAAATGTATCACCGTCGATTGCTTTAGGTTACCAGTCGTCCCATTTTCCTCTTTATAAGTAACATTAAACGAAGAATTAGGACGGAGTTTAATTCGAATGATTTTGCGATCTTCTTCTGACATTGTGTCATTAATATTAGTATAATTTTCTGTTAATTGATTTACATTAGAGTTAGTAGATTGTTCAACTTCGTTAGTATCCCTTTTACTTCTAATAGTACTAATGTTAGCGTTGTCGTTAGTATTATTAATATTTGTATTTATATCGTTATTGGTTAAACTTGCAATTTCGGTGCAAGTTTCATTGGTAGTAATGCTTATTCTAGTGTGATTGCTGTTATTAGTATTGGCATTATCAAGGACGCTTTCCTTAGAATTGCTTGTAAATTGAGTGCGACTGATGCTGTTTATTTGCTGGTTATTAACATTTTTGTTATCATTTTTGTTGTTCTTCACCAATTTGCCATTCCTATTTTTACCTAGACCAATTTTTCTACGTCTGCCGTATCTTAAAACTTTGCCCTTGTTATCTGTAACAACTAAATTGCTTTGCTGATTTTGAACCCGTTGTCTAAACAATATGTCTCTTGGATTTAGCACCTTTGAATCCTTGGCAATTACTATTGTCTAAAACATAAGTATATCGGTTTTTATTAGTTATATCAGCTGATGCGGGTGGTGCAAGAAATTAATTGTGTGCATTTATACAGTTGTTTCTATTTGTATTTAAAATATAAGTGACTCTACTATTATTTGTTGTGAATCAAACACGCCATGCGTGTTATTGCAAATTTATGTGAGGATGTAAACTCGGTAAAACCGAGTGCAAATAAAAAAAATGTGTTATTGATAAACTATTCAATGTACCTGTGAGTTATTGATGTATTTTTTAGAAAATCTTGTATACGTAAAATAAATTTAGAATATCTAAAAAAGCTATCTAAATTTTAAAAAAATTTATTTTTGTGTATAAAATTCGTACCTTAAAAAATTACACTCTACTGCCAATGAAAATATTTTACATGAAAACAAGAGTATATAAAAAATTATTCTACTACTAATTTGTATTTTTTGCCGCCGTGAGCAGCGTGTTTTTTGCCGTGTTTCTCTGAGTTTTTGTGATGAGTTTTGACGCCCCCTTGTGTAGCGTGGCTTTTGTGATCAGAGTCATGGTGTCCTTTAGCCGATTTGTACGTTTTGCCGCCTGATTTGCCTGAGGAGGAATTCTAAAAAAACGAATGGTTGCTTTCAAATATGGAATGTCTACCCCGAGATTTGAGGGTTGGTGGAAATGGTACGATTTGTAAAGTGTATGTGTTTCATTGTACCTTACGAGCTTTCTTCTGGTCTTTGTTGAAACTGTCCGTGGCATGTTTGGATTTTTTCTTTCCGTATACTTCGTATTCGCCGCTTTTTTCCCCGTTACTGAAGAAGCTGTCGTGTTTTTTCTCTTCATCTTTGTGGAACTTTTCACGAAATCCCTAAAATTTACTCATTTAATATACTTACTAGTACTTACTAACTTTCTTAAAATTAACAAAAGTGATTAATAAATCGAGCACGTTCGCAACGGAAACGATTATTGCTTATTGGGAAATAATCAATAAATAACGTCGGCGCCTGCTGGGTTATAAAACGTACAAAAAAACCTACGTGGTGTAGAACTAAAGTATAGTCCTTTTCAAGATATAGTAGAAAAGAGGCGTGAGAGCTTAGGGATTATAGCAATAAAGTAATGACTTTCCTAATACCAATACAATGGAACGTTGAAGCACTTCGGTCGGGCCGGGTAGTAAACAGTATTTACATTTCCAGGTAAGAACTTAAGAAATGTTATTTAATGAGTGTTTTGCATCGCCGCTTAGCCGCAGCGAACGTACCAAACTTAAAATACGGTTCTGCGTCCTTCGACCGGCGAGTACGGCGTGTACCCTAAACAGCACCGGGTAGTCGTAAACTCATCAGCTTATAAAGTCATTTTCTACTATATCTTGAAAAGGACTATACCTAAAAATAATATTGTACCTTTAAATAATTTCCTTTCTTGTGTTTTTTGCCACTAGCGTAAATTAAACCGGATTTAGCATCGCCTGCGGAGTGTTTGGATGATTTATGCGAATCTTCTGCATGATGAGATGTCTTCTTTCCTTTCTTCTCCTTATGGGAAGATTTGTGCAAATCTTTTGAATCCTGTCCCTTTTTCGAAAACTCTTCATCGTGTTTGGTGGTTTTACCCGACGTTTCTGTCTGTTTTACTTCGACAATTTTCTTTCCTATTAAACTATCTATTTAGATTTGTATCATCGAAAGTGTTATACGTGTACCTTTGTTATCATTGCTACCTTCTTCAGACACTGAAGTTTGGACATGATTCTCTGCGTAAGTTATACTTGCTGCACAAGCAACCAAAACCTGAAACATCAATGAGAATGAAAGAAGACGATTTTTTGGGAAAATTAGTTAAAAAAATAGTCGCAGTGTGTTTATATTTTGTATTGATTTTGAAAAGGCAGTAAATTGCAGTCATAATAAATTCGTAACAACTGATTAACTCGCAAATAAAGTAACACCTGTGTGAACAATTGTGCGATATGTTCGTATCTTATTCGAATCAATTGTTATGCGAACAAAAACAGAAAAACGTGCGACCGCAAATGTTCGAAAGACTTCTTTTACGAACGACCTTTTTAGCATTTTGAAACGTGCTTTTTTTCGATGTGTAATAGTTACCTATTTACGATCTAAAAACCATTTGGCAATTACAAATTTTACTTAATTTTATTTAATTAACCAATTTAACGCAACGGCAACGTTTTTCTGCGGTATAATAAATATTGCAGTAACATTTGTGAAATGCTTCGTGTCATTCAAGTTCATATTCGCACATTATTGAACTTATCGATTTTAATGTTATACTAGACAAAGTCTGCCCTCATTCTACAGTTTACTTTAAATTTATTTTTGGACTATTTGAAGTATCTCATATTCAAAATATAAACACGATTTTTCAGTAAACCTCTGGATTATTATTACAAGTTTTTTATACTACTAAAACTTCATGGCAAACTCTCTGTTTATAAGATTATAAATTTTGATGGCCGCAGAAGATTTTTATCATTAGTATAAAATTATCTGAAACTAATTCATATTATTAAGTTACTTTATTAATATAAAAAACGTCAGAAAGAGCCACAATGTTATTCGTAAACGTGAAACTTGTTAACATCAAAAAAACATTTATACACTCTGGAATTATTAAAACATTACGCATTATTCACTTATCCTAGATAGTATGAATGAACACGCTTGTTTACAGAAATTAACTGTTTACTTACATGCATTTCTATAATCGAAAATAATTGCATAGTGGAATTACAGGAACGGTTTCATTTTGGGTTAATCGAAATTTGGGCAGATTAAAAATAACCGAAAAATACTATTTATATTTCAGAAAAATATCAATAAACTTGTAACGTTTGGTTAACATTCTAGTGGTCGTAAAGAAAACGCTTTCTAAAGATAGAACACAAAAATACTATCATGTTTCTCTTAGTTTGTACATATTTATTATACAGTGGGTGTTAAACAAATTCATTTAATTAAAAAACTACGCGTATAAATAATTTTTCTATAAATTCTACGATGAATTTTCTTGTTACCGCTATCTAAGGTCAAAGAATTGAACAAGTGCAAAGTATACTGCATATTATTAACCGTTATGTAAATTATGCTACTTATTAGTGTATCGTCATTCAATTCCTTATACTGGATTATAAGTTATTTCCTTCGTGAGCACCTATTGATTTTGCAGGTATTGTTTAAATATGGCAGTGCACTTTAACAGTTATGCATAGAAAAAGTATAAGTTTATTCAATAACTGTGAATACAATTAAAAGCTTTACGTAATTAAAAAATCTGCCTATTTTAACGTAAGTGATTTTAAATTTTGATATTTTGCGGAGTCATTGATATTTATTCGATCGTAGGAGTATATTACTAGAAAATAAAAATTAAAAATAGCTGTTTTTGTTTTCATTTCTCAATGTCGTAGATTTATATCAAAATTAAATTTGAAAAACACCTGAGTACTATCGAAGAAGTAACTTAATGTTTCGTAAATAAAATCCTGATTAAAAACGCATTAAGTATTTATTTAAAAATTACCAAACATTGCACTTTGGCATAGATCAAAGTATAAAGATTAAAATTTTCGATTGTAAGTAGTATTTGTCATTTTACAAATCTCAAAAATATTCAGAATATTCTCTAAAAAAGTTCTTTTTTTACTGCATTCGGGAATTTCTCGTACAACGGAATTTAGCTTCAAATAATTTATTGCAATTTTCGAATTGTGTCTCATTGTTGCACATATTTCAGATATTTTCATAAGTCTAATAATGAAAAAATGCGAAGAATGTTTTCGATTGAAGTCGGTTAATTTTAATGTTCCAATAACAAGTAACCTTAAAGAAATAGATATAAGTTATCTACTTTGATTGAAATCAATACGTTTAATTTCGATAATATCGTTAACAGGAAGGTTTAAAAGGATGAAATTTTTAATCTATACTTTACAGAAATTATTATTATAAAAACCCACTAAGATAAGATTCAAGCATCGATAAATTTACAAATAAACCAACTTTTTTGAAGTGTAGGTACCTCCAAATTGTTAGGTATAATTTTCAACAAAATTCCTAACGCATTTCTAAGTTCCGAATCAATGAATGAAAAATAATATTATTATTTAAACAGCTTTAAATTTAAAGCTATTTCAACTCATTAAAAATATTTATATTTAAATTATTATTGAATAAAAAAGACTCACCAAAACGAAACAGATTTTCATAGTTATTCACGATCATACAACACTGGCACTGGCGAGTTTTAAACGCTGCCGTTCATTACTGGTATTCCGATTCTGGGTTAGACGATACTCCTTCTGGTCTGGTAGGCAACTACTCAAGTAGGGGAACAGGTAGGTAAATGGACGCCGTCTAAAACGAGTCTTCAATGCCTTTCAGGAAGGCTGTAATCACATTGAGAACTGTAATGTTACTCTCTAGGTATTTTTCAGAGCGTATTTCGAGGCGTGATGGACTATAGGATTGGGTTCAATACCTGTATAATCTATTTTTTTAATGTTCTGGTACAGTGACGGATGGGTGAATGATTTTATGGGTATATTGGTATGCCGAATTATTGTTATTAATATTTTATAAAAGATCAATGCACTTATTTTGTGATATACTGAGCAACTCAATACTTAGATTAAAATCCACCTATTAGTTTTATTATACTTGATAATTGATTTAATGGAAATTAACTGCTCCAAAACAAACAACTAAACAGATTTGGAATATTTTATCACAAACATAATGAATAAAAATTGTTTATCTATTACAAAAATTAGTAAGTTGTTTAATTAATATTCATGAAAAACTCGATGAAATATATCGAACTTTTTACTTACATAACAGCCAATTTTAAACACTCGAAAGTGTTCACGCTTTCTTTAAGTTGACGAGATGAGAAATTTGCTATGTTTCAACCAGGTCTAACAATAAAATGAGTTCAATTTGAAATATATACCTCGCTACACCGTGCATGAATCACTGGGTTTTGATTCGATCGCTGATTACTTCCTTGATTGGGTATAGTATGCCCGGAATTCAACGAGAAAATCAACGTTGATCAAAATGTAAACGTGCTTTAATAACATTAACTAACTGTTGGTAGAAGGGATAATAATTATTCTACAAAATGGAGTATGCAGTATTATGCAGTAGTATGCAGTAAAGGTTTTTGTTTTCGTATTTTTTTCGGATCTTTTGAAACATTTACCGAATTACGAGAGTCCTATTTTTATACAAAAAATTAACCATGAAATATATGCCGAAACTATATTACTCAAATCATAAATAAAACGATTAATTTTAGTAATTTGTATTTGTAACAATATAACAACAAAAAATTTTGTAAAAATATTTTACAAGAAATTTTGATATCACAACAAATTGACGAAATTTCTTCAGTAAGCACCCGAGAATGCGTCGAATTCTTGCTCGTATTCGGACCTTTCCACCATGTATTTCGGAAGGGCTTCGCCGTGCACCTTACTGTAAACCGGTTTGGTTTCGGCGCTGAAGGCGCCTTCTTCACCACCAACATCGAATTCCGTCGGGGTTTTTATCGTGGGCTCGACTTCCGGCGGCGATTGCTTCTTCTTGTACTTCTTCGGCCTTCTTCTCTTCTCGTTCGTTTGCTTCGCTTCCTCGAACGGCACCTTCTCTTCCAGAGTTTCCGATGCAGCGGCGATCAATAAAGGAACTTCGGATGCTTCGGATGCTTCTTGTTGCTGGGGTTCTTTCGATATTACCTGTTTGTTGTTGGATTCTTCCGTTGGTGCATCGTCGACGAGTTTCTTGATGCCTTTCAATTCGTGGTAGGCGACGTGCGACGATTTCGGCCTAGATTCCTGAATGAACATGCATTCCTCGTGTTGAATGTTATTCTGATCGACGCACAGGAAGCACGTCATGCCGTTTTTCTCGGATTTCTTGCACTTGGATCTGTCTTTTTTGGTGAACTCGGCCAGGACTTCCTCGACGTTATGTTTCGTAGATTCTGGGATTTGGTAATCTTCGTTGGCTTCGTCGCGTTTCGATTCCTCTTTGGTGTATTCGGGGAATAATTTGTAGTGGTAGTCTTCGTAGTCTTTGACTTCCTCGTCTTCTTCCTCTTCCTTTTTATTATCGTCCTTCGATTCGTTTATCACGCTTTCGGCGAAGTAGTTTGGAATTTCGTATTTGTCGTTTAAGAAATTTTGTTGGCTTTTCTTCCGGTTTTTCTCGTAGGTTTCGTAATGTAACGGGTCGTCGTCGTTATCGTTATCGCGCTTTCTCGGTTTCCTTGAGTTTTGCTTTATTTGCCCGTCGTAATCTTCAGTTGGTTCGAATTCTTTAGTGGGCAACTTTGTATCCGGTTCAGGCTGGGTAGTCTCAACTTTTAAATCCGATTTAGGCGCTGCAGCAGCTTGTGGTTTCACTTTGCTTTCCTCCGGTTCATCGTCGCTATCGTATTTTTTTTCTTTCACATAGGCGTACTTCTTCTCCTGCGGTTGGGAGGTGTACGAGCATTGCTCGTAATTGGCGCCGGTTTTTGGATTCCTGCAAACAGTGCAAGTCGAACCATCTTTATCGACTTGTTTGCAATTCTGCGGATTCTTCTTCAGTTCTTCGGATTGTTGTTCGGAGAAGCTCACCTCGGACGGGCTGTGCTCGTACGATTCCGGTTCGTAGTTGAAGCCTGCGCTGTAGTCTTCTGGAATGCTCGGTTCGTCGTAGGCTTTTCTGGATCGCTCCCTGATCGTGTGGTAAGGATCTGTTTTCTTGTTTACGTACCGCCTGAATCGGAAATGTCCTTCTTTCGCCGGAGCGGAGTATCTTTCGGATGCACTGGAGTAGTAATCGACTGGCTCCTTCTCAGCGCTGTAAGAGCATTGGGTGTATTTTGAGTTGGTGTCATCATTTACGCAAACGAAGCAGTTCATTCCCTTGGAATCACCGCCTTCTACTTTCCTGCAGTTGTGGTCTTTAAGATGGCTGGGAACGTTTTCTGACGGTTGAGATTCGAGGATTGGGTTATTTTTCTTTATGTAGTTTGGATTGAAAGGTTTTATGTTTTGAGTGTCTATGTATTTTCCGGGTAAGAGGCGAGACGCTTGCACTATTGGTTGGAAACTGAATTTTTGATAAGGTGTTAGTTTGGGTTGGGCACCGGTAAGACCTTGTGCCAAAGGATATTGGGATATAGTAGAGCTGGATTTTCCAATGTTGTAATCAACGAAAGGTTTAGAATTCCTCAATAATTCCAAACCGTATTTGTCGTTAGGGTTGCTATCGCCGGATTCGACGTGTTCATCATCTTTATCCCCATCTTCTACTGCTACTTCGTCTTCATCGTTCGATTTATTGGGCTTGTTCGGCCTGGGTGGGATTCTTTCGACTTGGTCTGGGCCGACTGTGTTGACTTCTGCGAAACTTTTAACGATTGGTAACGCGTGGGATATGTAACTGGGTCCGGGTTTGATGTAGTCTTCCTTTTCTTGGCTTTGAGATTTCTGTGCTTCTTCAAAGAAATCCCTCAAAGGAGCGCTCAAATGATGGTTCGTGTTCTGCTGTATTGGAGTAAAATACGGCAAAGGTTGGGTCTGTTGTACTTGCGGTACGAAATTCAGTGGTGGTACGGTTAAGATTTTCTCGGTTTTCTTGGTGCCTGCAAATTCTGAAATAACTTGGGTTAGGTATTTTGGGGTTTAGATTTGTTGTTGGGGACTCACCGACGGGCAATTGTGAAAAAGCACCTGAAAATTCGGACGCTCCGAAGCCGGATAAAGGAAGGCTTTGGGCAGGTCCATCGACTGAAAAGTATTTGGAGTAATCCGGATGACCATGCTCCTCTGCTTCGTTGTATTCAGAAGTTTCTCCTGAATCATCATAACCGTACTCATCTTGAGCGTACGAATTACGAACCACCAGTATTATGAGTATCTGTAATAAAAATATTCAGGCGTGATAAAGCGAAATAATTATACTTTGTAATTTGTAGACTCTTTTTTGTTACCATTCAAAAACATGTATCAAACGCACTTTCTCCATTCAAAATTTAATAGATTTTTTATAAACAATTTTTTGATAAAAACGGTCACTAACCTCAAGTGAAATGCTTCTAAAAAGAAGCATTTTGTACTCCTCTTGATCACAAATTGCAACGAAATTAATTTTTAGGAATGGTCTAGGCGTTTATATAAAGTGTTCCCACTACAGATGTTAAATAATACAACGTAACTTGAAAGCCGATTGTTTCGGTTTAAAATCAGTATTTCTTAAAAACACGGACCATTCAACCGGTAATGATTGAATAGGCTCCTTGAAGCAGAAAAAGTCCTTTTTTTCCGATAGTTGTTTTATTGATGAACGCATCGATGACTTTCCCGATGCATAGACAAAACCCTGTTGTTTGGCAATTATTTTTCACGTTGGATAATTCGTTGGTCAATCGCGCAAATTGGTTCATTTTCTCATCATCAAGTAAATTGCAATTAAAACCAATATTCCACTTTTCGCTAATTTTGCGGTTAAAAAGTTCGTTGTATAAGAAATTTTAATTGCCGTGTGATTGGCCGAACATTGCAAACTGTTTATTTGCTATTATTTTTATTCTTTGCGTTTCTATTAAATGAAAAGAAATTTTAAGGAAGAATGCTAGAATACGAAGGCTTTTTGGGAAAAATAAATAATGTACCTACCATCTGATTTGTTTCAATGTTTGTTAATCATTACTTGTATATGTATAAAAAAGCCTGGAATTCATCGGCACGTATTAGGTGTGTTTATTGATTAAAATAATATACATGAACAAGATTAATAGCAGTGTTCCTATTAAAATTATAAATTACATTCTTCTATTTTTGATTGAAAATATGTTATTTTCATGTAATAAAAAATAATCAAATTGAGGATTTATTTATTGTTAGATTTGTTCCTGCTTTAATTGGCAATCTGTTATATAACATTGTAGTTTTTATTTGCATTGTTATTTAGAAATGTTGATTTTTTCTGCGGTAAGAGTGGTCTGAGTCGATTTGTCTTAGGAAATTGTAGCAATGCAATTTAGTCTAGGCCATTGATCTTTGGGTTATCCATAAATACGTATAGGTTGTACATCAAGAGCTTTTACTTGTTCTATACTATTAAGGTGGCTGTTGTTTATATGTATAAAAGGCTAAAGGATCAACTTATCTCAGCCTATCAGCGCCGCACTACATATAAATCGCGGTTGTGAGACGACAGTTCAAGCTGTCAAAACTTCAAAAATTATTTTTTGACATTTTTTGGGATTTTTTTAAGCGGGAAATTCAAATATTGCAGAAAATTTGAACACATTGTATAAAAATGTCACATTTTTAACCAATAAACCGACACAACAGAAATGTTAGGTCATTTCTTCTGTCAAAAAAATTGTCAAACGGTGGCCATGTTTGAAATTTTGCTAGCTATCTTTTTCTATCTTATAGGCCTAATTGATTGCGCTACTTATAGTATATAGGGACTTTACGTGATCCTTTTCAACATCGCCGCCTAACGGCCGTTTTAGGGACCCTGTTTTATCATCAAATAAACGGGACACTTTTTCGATTTCACAATCGTAGTATATTCTGTGAAAAAATGTACATATCTAAGCATCTATGAATTCTCTTGGTATTTGTAGAAATATTTTTTTATGTTGCTGAAATAACTGAGATATTCCATTCGTTTTTTTGTTGTTTTTTAGCCTTTTGAAAAATATCAGACTCGAAAGTCCATTCATCTTTCGAATATTTGTGGATTTATCCTACTATTTCCACTTGTAATCTCTTCAGATATTGAAATGTAAATAAAAAATAAAAATTATTGAAATTTATCAATGATGCGAGTTGCCCATTATTTCTTGATGGCTTCTTATTGGGGTGAAAGAAAGATGGTGTATACTAAATTGAATTTATTTTTCTAAATATAAACTGATACTTATAAGTAAAAGAGAATGTGACAGGTTTGGTTTGAGGGCAAGACGGGGCCTTTGTAGTGTGGGCCTATCACATTTTTAAAACAATACAAGACTTCGAATACCTTAACAGCTTTGATAAGATTGCCGTCTCTTTGGTATATTATTACACATTTTACAAAGGTGAGAATTACAATTTTGGTCAATGAATTTAGAAATTTACATTTTTTTGTTTTCATTAATATTCAAACAGCTTTAACATTTCCTTACATTTTATTTCTAGTTATTTGCTAATCAGTGGATCGAAATAAGTTGTACTTAAACATTTTCGGTGTGTTATAATCAAATAAATTCTATAATATGTAAGGAAATTTACAAAAAAATATTACAAAAAAATAATATTAATGAATTTAAGTACGTTTTGGTGACTAGTAGATTTTTATCGAGAAATTTGAGGCGAATTTACAATTGACGTGCCATTAAAAAAATCTAAATAACAAAAAAAAAAAATATGTTTCCAATAATCTGAAATGAATTACATTTATTTGTGTCAAATTCTCATTTCATTTCAAACTATCGTTGATATGATAACGTGCGCTTATAAATTAAAATCTAATAAAACGTATCTTTGGTGTATCTTAGTCACTAAAATATAATAAAATAAAATATACTATAGACAATAAAAACACAGTAAAAATTAAGGTGTAAATAAATAACATAGATTCTTCGTAGTATTCTGAGACCAATGTATACTTTACAATAATTATTTGCATGGGATTTTTTTATTTCACCTAAAAACACAAGTAGTTATACAAAAAAAAAACAAATACTACAAGTATCTTATCTACACACATTCAATATTCGTTCAGACGATTTAAATTCGCATTTGCACTTATTATTCTCCGACGAAAAGTCCACTTTATTCAAAATTACATAATCAAAAGAAAATCAGTGCTTCATTGTGCTTAAACATCTACTCCAAACGCAAAAAATTCACATAATTACATTAGACTTTCAAACACATTAACTCATTAAAGCATCTCTAGAGATTTATGCGCTTCAAAGAGTTAAATACAAAATCCGTTAAATAAACAAATCGGTTTGATTTTGAACAAATCGAACTTTTCATTAATATTACATAGTAAATCTAACGATCTGGCGGCGAATGTTTCAGGCCAGATTCAGGTCGTGGGCGAAGATGTTTTCTGTTTTCAGGCAGGCGCTGCCGCTTTCAGTCGGCGAATTGGCCGAAGCGAGTGAATTCGCTCTGGTCGCCGCCAGAGGGCTCCGGCTGCTTTGGTCTGTGTTCGAATTGACGCAACCCAGTTGCGATTCATTGCTGTTGATTCCATTGGCGCTAATATCGTTGTTATAGTAGTATGGATTATCTAAAACGAAAAATTTATTTAGAGGCAGTACACTCGGGATTGGTTCAGTAGCAGACATTGGGACGCGATTCGAAATCTAATAAATATCATTTTTCCAAATTTATGACTACAATACTCACTGTTTACTTACTAAGTAACCCGCTAGACGCACTACCATATCCGTACGTTCCGTACGCCGCCCCGTACTGGCTGTAAGCTGTACTGTAAGCGTAATCAGTCCCTGGTACCATAGTGGTGCCCGCTGAAAACCAAAACAAAAATACACTCAACAACAATACACCGCCAGCAATAGAAATCGAAATAGAGTAGAGAGAGTGTTCGGAAGAGTGAGCTCGGATCGACCTGGTTTTACCTGTGGTGGAGTACCCGAAATTCGGTAACATGGTGGCGTAGTGTTGCGATGCTCCGTTGGAAGGCTGGAGCACCGTCAGCGCAGCAGGATCGGGCGATCCCGTGTGTGAGGCGGGCTGACTTCCGGGTTCGGCGGGCAACGCGAGCGGTAGCCCAGGAGATGACCCGTCTACCGTCGGGCCCAAACCGACAACGCCACTGTACGGCGAACTAGTTTCAGCTACGCATGCAATAACAAAAAAAAAACGAAAATTAGCACACCAAAAAAAACGTAAAAATCATGCTGATAACGTTAATGGCGTGGAAAATATCGGATATGTAATAATTAATTACGGTTCAAAATTTCGTTTTCAAGATCGTATGTTATTAGCGTAGCATTTTTTTGCAACGATTGTAATGCAAATTCAAGCAAAACAAAGCGACCTGGGAATATGGGAATGAATCGAGGGGCAGGATAGTTGATAACTAATGAGATGGTATCTACTTTAATTAGCGGATTCAATGCCAAATGATGTAAGCAAAAACAATACGGTAGAACAATAGCGACATGTGAATACATGCAAAAATAGATAAAGGACATGCAAATATCAAATACTACAGAAGCTTGCCGTGTCTGGGTGCTACAGCTATTCACCGAAATTTCATCTTTATAATAAAACTTAATAAATATTCATATTGGTGCAATCTAAAAGAACCCTTAAGCCAATCCACCCCTCTACACATGTTGTGCACGCCTTCCTCATCGATACTCACCGGAATGATAAGGCGATATCGAATGATCCATTATCCTAGCAGTTTCGATTTTCATTTCGTGCATTGTTATTGGCGCCAGAGGTGTTAACGAATTCGTACCTAACAGTTGCCTTTTATTAATATAACACAAGAAACGAGTAAATTCGAGTACCTCCACCACATTATCCAATCTAATCTGAGTGCAAATTTCCACCTAATGTGTTGCATATTAATCGTGTAGGTGTAAACAGGAAGATTCGTGGTAATTTTTTGTTATAATAGAACACTACTCCGAAACAACTAGTCTACGGTAGGGAACGTGGAAGAAAGAAAATACTTATTCATACCTAAGGAACCGGCTAAGGGCGGCGTGTAGAGGTTCTGCGACGTGGCCTGGCTCATCGTATTTATCGTATCGTAGATGTCGGAAGCGGAACTGACGTTATTAACCCCGCCGAATCCCGAATGCGTATCGTAATAGCCCGATTGTCCCGTCGTCGTTCCCGCGCCGCCCAATTCGGACAGCAATTTGTGCTCGTCTTTGATGTTCCACTTGCTCGGAGTCCATAGCTACAAAACATATTCAAACCGAACCTTAGTCTATGGAGGTAAAACAGAGCAATACATAATTCAGCGACACTCACAGAATTAACTATGCACGGAGAAGAGGATTGTGATAATGTTGCAACAAAAGTATAATTATATGAAGGAATGAAAAGACTCTAAAATAGAAAGTAGAAGTTATAAAAATTCCAAAAATACTTGTAAATATTATTGGATAGTTATTTTAGAAGACGAAATCGATGTTTTATTACTATTTGATTGAAACAAATTAGCATTAAATGGAATAGTACATGAAATTAAGAAAGCACAAAACACTATTTCGTGTATAAAGAATTGGTTATAATTAAGCAAGTTCCACAATCAAAACTGGTTTAAATGATAGTTGTTAAAGAAATTCACGAAATTAATTCAGTAATATCTACCGTTCGGTAGTAGTTATTTGATTCAATCAACGAGGAGGACACTAAAATATAGAGGTTAGTGAAATTTATGGCCGACAATAACCGCGTACTGCATGGGATAAATTAGATTTCATCAAAGATACATCCAGTAATCAACTGAAATTTATGAAAGCTGGTGTAATTGTGAAACCCACACCGTTAGCATCGACGGCAGATTGTAAATAAACTGTTTCCGTAAACAGAAGATTCGATTAGATGTTACATTTAGAGCAATTAACTTACATTTGAATAAAGCTGGTCGCCATTATACTGCGCTCTCTGTCGTTTGAAATCGTCTTCCGGGTGTCCGTTTATGTCCTTATTTTCATCTAAAACAAAACCAATATATACGTTTTAATTACGAAATCAATTTCTCCACGAACATTATCGATTTATCGGATTCGCTTTGCAGAAAAGACGGCAACAAAATTGTATCTAAACGGTCGAATGAAAATTTACAACAGCCTTCTCCCCGTTTCATCGAACCCAATTATAAATCGAATATCCAGCTAATGAAATTAGCTCGCACACCACACAATAGTATCATTATTATTAACTCAAAATAAATTCGAAAACATAATTGGAAATCCTATATTCAACATAAATGTTAATAAACACTTTTGTCACACGGCGAATTTAATAGAGAATTCTCTATTAATTTCAGCTAGGCCGGCTCATTCAAATTCTTGTTATTGAAACAATACGCATTGTGGCTTGAATCTAAAATACCAAGTAAATAACATTTCAGCCGCGATACAATTTTAATTCGCCCACGTTTGTGGCCTTCTATCTCGTTCTATCATTCCAATGGCGCAGTCCGATAGGATCGGATATTAATATCAAATACTCTACTTTTAAAAATTCTACCACTTATTTTATATTAACACAATAAATATAGGTACATTGTGCATACATCGCAAATCTAGTTGCATATTTAAAGAGTTCGAATTAATTCATAATTTAATTTTAATAATACAAAACAATAATTAAGTTAATAATTTACGAGTGATAATGATTTTTTTCTTTGCAAATTTCTTTTGCGAAAAATAGAAACAGAAATAAGGCACGCCAATGAGGAAGTCAACCCTCCGCAATTCGATGTCCATTTTGCCGGAGTGAAGTGAACAAGGGAAAATGGTGAACACAATTAAATAGGTTGTGTTGAGATAATGAAAAGAGCGCTGTCCACTCCAGTTAAATCTTTTATAAAGTTGTTCCTCCGGTCCTTTGTGAATATGTTTTCCATCGGGATACCTGATACTCGATTTGCGGAAGTTTTAATTCCTAAACGTAACGAGAATCGTTCAGGGCAGGCGGGAGGGCGATTAAAAAAATTGTTGAATTGATAGGATTGTTCGGTGTGTTTTAATTGTTTTATGGGGTAGGTAAGTGACGAAACTGGGGAATTGGAAGTTTACAATTATTGGATTATTGAAGTTGTATAAGAAAAAGCTAGCAAAAAGCGTTGTTAATAGCGTAGTTAAACAAGAAGCAATTTTCCGGTTGAAAAAAGCGGACGAATATTTTCCGTTAACAGTCTGCGATATTCCCGAAGTTTCGGTCTGGTAATTAATGTCAAGAGTAAACAATCTAGGTCTAGGTTTAGTTGGCGTGTAATATCTATAGACCAAATCCTGTGTCGCTACTTCATAATCTGTGAATCAATTAATCACTGAACAATAATGTCACGAGATGACTGATGGTTAATCACTAATGTAGTAACTATTGTAACAGGATTACGGTCCAGTGGCTATGGTACAGGAGGGATTGCGTAAATCTAAGGTTTCCAGAAGTTCGGTTGGAAGCTCGACAATTCAGAGTCGGATTTAGAAACAATGAGCGAATAAATCGCCTCGCAAACTTTCGTTTTACACTCCTTATATTTAAAACGAGCCTCGTATAACTAGATTGAGTGCTCAGTTGAAATAATAAACACGAACTTCTTAAGGTCCGGATACAACCCGAATAATGATGAAATAAATTAGCAGGTAAGGAAACAATCAAAATTTACAACCGCTTTTAATTGCCGTTGGCGATGTCTCAAGACAAAGGTCTCTAGCTTTATTTCTGTTAGCATGGACATTAAGAACGAAGGAAGTCCACTGCGAATTGCGAAACTAGATTCCTTCCGGTCAGAAATGATTTGTTGAATTTCTTGTTGAAATCATGGAGTGTGGATACCGCAAAATAAGAGCAGGGAAGTCATTATAATTCAAAATTTTGAGTGTGTACTCGAAGAAAAAAATCTAATTTTTAGCTGTATGTTCAAATAAATATTCTTTCCGTCGTTAAAATCTTTGTTTTGTAGCATTATTTTTTGTAAAGATATTATCTGACTTATTCCTATCGAGAAACGTTGAGTTCACCAGCTTTTTTTTCCAATTCCGTTAGCTATTTGGACTTTTCTCGCTCTTTCTTTGGTCGTAGAGAAACAATCGTTAATGCACCAAAGTAATCGACTCTTCCTTTTTTCGAATTTGCGGTCTCCGCAAAACCGTTAGTTCATTTGTATATTATCCACTGCTTATAGATATCACAGAAGCAGAATAATTTACATTGATTGTAGCACAAAAATCTAAACTATTGTTAGTTGTGCAAAAAAATGAGCTATTACAAATAGGCAATCGAAGTAGGAAGTATTAAATAAACAGTTCTTCGACTTATAAATCCTAATTTTATCATCGTTAAGTTCGGAAGGAATACTTTCATTCTCGTTACTTGTTATTTTGCTGAAATCAAACGGTTCGTTAGAATTTGTCTCGCTAATAGTGCCGCTGGTGTTAATTTGGTAACGTGAACGCGCGTTCCACAACAGTATTTCACTGTCTTCTTGCATCGCGTGACGTTGGCAACATCCTCAGAAATAATGTCGGGCATTGAGTAAATCATACCGCGTACCTGCTTTTCGAATTCATCACGGTTTTTTCAGCGCCGCGATTATTTTTATAATGCTCGCGTATTATTAGATCGGGCGTGGATAAACGAATTAAACGCAAGAATATCGAATGCAGTGGATCATACGAGTGGAAGTTTTCAGAAAAGCCAATAAGCGCTATAAATTTGGTTGACTGTATCCGACAGGGGCGATGTTATTGCGATTATATTGACTGGTCCGTGGGGAACTTGAAGGGTACATTTGAAATAAATCGACTAGTGTTGCAGTGAAGTCACGTATTGTTATACCAGCGATGAACGTTCCTTCGTTTCTGCTCCCTTTGATTCATATTCAATTCCGTTTAAAGAATTGTTATTTGAACAGCGATGCTATTCTGACCGGATAATCGAGACTGTCTTGCGTAATTGCATCTCTTAATCGTCAATTATCATTTTGTACCGAACGTCTGGTGTAATTCTAAACTATACGCGCTCGTTACGAATTAATTAAATTCATTAACAAATCTCGTCCGAGGTAAACAAGCGAGCAAACAAATGATGTTTTGCTTGACTTACTGGCGAAATAAATAACAGGAAGTGCTAAGGTATTTGACATCGTTACCACGAACCACGAATTAAATCATTTTACACGAAATTGGGCAATTCAATGAAAATCGTACCAAATTATGCGAATCTAAAATATGCAAAAGCACTTAATTAATCGAATAATGCCGCTACGAATTCGTTATTTCAATTATTTCATCGTAACAAAAGTAAAAAAAAACATGAGCATTATGAAGAGGATAAACGACAGTTAATATATCAAATACGGAAACGATAGAATCTAATCAACCGAAATCCGATACCCGAGGAAGAATCAAATGAGTGGGGTAAGGACTCTTAACAATAAATTATCCCCCTAAATTGCAGAATGAAATAGTCAAAATATAAATTTATAAATCTCACGGTCCGTGCGCAGGGCATAGGAGTCGGACCCATGGCTGCTCACCATGCGTGAAGAGCCGTAATAATACGTGTGTGTTCGCGACTTGTATTATATCAAGAAGTATCAAACTGTAATCCGTTTGATATATGGAGTGTCCGTGTCCACGTTCACATCTGAATGGAAAGGTCAATTTTAAATAACTGATATTATCCCCGAGCGTTTCCTGCAGTCCGCATTGTCAACGATATATTACGGGCGAAAAATCACGCGACTACTCGACCAAGCAGTAACCGTAAGATGTCTTTTTTTTAATTCGAACCGACGATGGCGCGTCCGAAGAAAATCCACGGGAAATCGAAGCGACTCGACATCCGCGATTAGGAAATCCACAACGCTATATCGCGTTTAGCGTAAATCGCATCAGCGTGAAACAAGTGGAGTGCGGCCTTCCGCCTCCTCTCTGACCAATCAGCGCCGGTGTCGGATTATGAAGACATCACACGCGTTGCTACGCGACCGCGAAACCCCCCAAACGGCAGCCACCCCGAATGAACCGCGTCGCCAAACCCCCCGAAAAACCTTCGAAACCCCGATCGTGCATATGTTTACGCAATACTTCGCCATATCACGGAAAATGCCGCCGCTCTCCGGGGAAATTTAAATATTCCTTTCTTCGGAACAACCTCCGGTTGATTACCGGCCTCGGCGACCGACTGGTTATGCTTTTTATATACTTTTTTTATCTCGCTTGAAATTTGTACCTTCTTGTCCTTTCCATCCTTATGACATTCTCTTGTCCTTTTGTCCAGATCTCCATTATCCTTCTATACTCATCTAGTCTGATGAATATAGAGCCCTGATGTCCATAAATATGTTTTTAGTATATCTCAATATGCTTTCTCTTCTCATGATCAGTAACCAGAGAAGAGGCCTCCTTTTTATAGATGATCTTTCATACGGCTCTGTATAGGTTCTTTGTTCTATGAATCTTCCTTTATATTGTACACATTGATAGATAAAAAGAGGAATATAGAAATAAGAGAGGAATAAAGGATGAACAACGAAAGAATTGCTAAATCATCAGAGATGGAAGAACCGAGACCTGCAGACAAACAGGAAGACGAAGACGAAACAAGCGATGGAAGGACTCATAGATATCACATTAAAGATTTCACTTAATGAGCATAAAGCTGTCTATAAAGCTGCTAAAGTTGTTGCTCAAGGTTGAGTCATCGGTAATTGAAGGTGTTACAATAATTCTAGTGAATCTTTGAAAGGTGTTACAATAATTTTAGTGAATTTGGGTACTTACCATGGTCGTCTATCCTCTTCCTCTTGATGCTGTTGCCGTTGGGGTCGTGTTGTATGCCTAAGATTCCATTAATGCTATAAGCCCCCGACCTGGGTTCGTTCAGTTGGGTGGCGGGCGCGTGCGCGATCACAGATACAGGTCCTCCGCTGACTGACGAGGCGGCGTTGCTAGTCGCTATTTGGTGCGCATGTTTCGCTTTCTCGGCAGCCTTGTTCCTTACGATCCTGCAACAACGGAAGCGGGTCGATTAACGAACGCGCGGGCCTGACTTTTTATTTTGGTGACGAATTGCTTATAATCCATTTGGGCCATTAGCTTAAGTAAAACGCGTATGTGAATGAAGGACACGTGTCTGTGCACGTGCGGGTGGCCCCAACACGCGTGTACGCGGGACTAACACTTCGTTTCGAAGTTATTTATCTATGATCTTTAATAAATTAGAGGATTTCGGTTTTAATTGAATGATACTCGAAATTTGGTAAAAATAATCCTGACTCGTTGGTAACGAATAGGATATACAATTTGAAATGTGAAAACGCAATAATTCCAGTTGTCTGGCAGCTCAAGTTCTAAATCACAATCAGCTCGAAACCAATCAATTCTTCCTACGATTGCGGACTATGCTCAACCTAAATCATTTGAATTAATAATTAACTTGATATGCTGACAGAGTGCGCTGCTCTACGATCGCAAATTACCTTTCAAATGGTTAGATAGTTACGAATTTACTGTCATTTCATTGGAGCGTGCGTAAAATAACAACCTATAAAATTAGCAACTTAAAAGGAAATATTGACTTTTTCTTATTTATTCAGTAGAAGCCACCGCAAACAAACAGTTCTCGTTATTTCGCTATCGGTTACAATTTTAATCCTCGAATTATCTCGAAATTACGCTCCGAAGATGAGGGTACACAATTCCCCGAGTCGGCTTTTTCCAACAAATCTAACGACGATACAATAGAGGGCAGACAATGGTTGACACTTTCAATACAGCAAATATTTGCCGGAACATCCGTCTCTATCCATTTCGCCGTTGCTCGCATAAGAACGTCCTTTGCCTCGACAGCAGCTGTCCGTGTCATTGTCGAAAGTTGTTATGTTACATCTATTAAAATAGACTTTCGTATTGTACCTGAAGTGGTGTAGTTCATTAAAATATTTATGCGATGCCGCAGGGGACGCGTTCATGTGAGATGGGGATTTCGAGGCAGAGGCAGTTTCGAAAATCGATTTTTGACTACTTGTGCGAATATTTTCGAAAAACCACAGGTATTCAACAATGTGCCACAGTGAGATGAAATAGCAATCAATTTTATCAAACCGGCTTATTAAATTAATCGCCAACCCAACCTATGAAATGAATTGTTGGTTGCAAAAATGCTCATATTAATGAATTAGGTATTGAAAACAATGTAAGTCATGTCGTATGCATAAGTGAATTTAATTCAAATATTTATGATATCCTACCTCCGGTTGTATGTTATATGGGCGTGTAGAGAATTGATTAATAATATTGGTCGAGTGCGGAATGATTTTGGTATTTGCTTTATAGAAATTATAACTGTATTTTAGGTAGATACTCTTGCACACGAGTAGGTAGAAATCATAAATTTATATCTAAAATAAAGCGTTATTCAAAGCGTATAAATTTTCTGGTTCCCTATATGAAAACAAAGCCACCGATTTACCCTTATCACGTCGACGTTGGTCTATTAAGCGTCGGCGTCAAAGTTTCAGAATCTCCTCCGAAATTACCGGGACCTGATATATATCTCCATCAAAAGCACAAGCCTGTACACAACAAAATAACCATATTTGCCTCAGCGAGTGCTTATAGTTCTGCCCGCAAATATAATTTGCGGAACAATTACAGGAGCACAGGAAAGCCGCAGTTAAGTGGCCGTACCGGGGCCATCGGACCAGGCGATTAGTCCTCGCCGAAATCCGGGCCGCACGAACGCCGGCATGACGAACGTCGAGCTGTTCCGCAAAGCTTTCTGCCGCCGTATTGCCAAAGCACAAAGCTCTGGATGCCGTAATCTAATTTGCAATGAGACTTATTAGTTTGAGTTGCGGCTTTCGCGTTTGTTTATAAAGTAGCTCATTGATGTTATGATTAATGCCGCTACAAAGGGAATTTTTTTGCTTCTCTCTGTGATGCAAATTCGCATTTACATATATTTTGAGTCCATTTGGAAAAGCTACATCACGTATACCGTGTATACCTATACATATACATATTATTATTAACGTAGTCGTTGAATTAATAAGGACTTGAATTCTTATATAAATCCATATTGTACCTTCGTAGATATTAACACACTAATTTATTAATCTTTTAAGCACAGTAATTAATAAAGTTTACTGTTTTATTTAGTGATTATTAGATGATCTTACTGCAAAAATCAAATACGAGTACATGTGAAATTTTCTAACAATAATACTTGTAGAAAAATTATAGTATAGGTAATTAATAATATTCTCTGATGGAATTATTAAATTTTACATCTATTTGTACAGTATAATTTTTAAATCTAATGATAATCGTAAATATAGCATACTATAGGGCATCAAACGAGCTAATTCTAAAAACATTAAGCTTTATTGTGCAACAGTTAAATTCGCTCGGAATTGAAGTATACACATTCTAACTTTTATTAAGTTAGCAGTAATCCATTTTCAAATGACCAATGAAAAGTTTAATGACAATATAATAACAACAATATAAAAATAAAACCCGGCCGTAAAGTACGTAAGTATACATTAAGTAGGTTATATTGTTGTTATGTGAGAATTTGCAGTAAAAATATATTTTATTAGTGCCGTTATTTTAACGTTTTACGTTTTATAGTTGATAAATTTATGAATATAGAAGTCACAAGTTAACGAATGCTTCGGTAATTAAATTAAAGTAAAATTGATTTATACGATAATCATTTATTAATAGATGCAAATGTTTTTTTTTATTAAATGTCATTCATTTCAGAGGATAAATTTTATTACACCATATAAAATGAGTATAGAAATGAAAAATTAGCAAATAGAAAGGCTGATGAATTTATTAAATTTCACTGTAAATCTATAAAATCAGTTGTCATAAATAAATAAACTAAATAATATTTTCCTATATGATTTGAGCTATGTATGAGAATAAATAGTAAGTAATTCATAAGAAGGTTTCACTTTTTGAGTCCGATATAAATTGCTCCACAAAAGTTAAAGAAGTTCGCAAATTTTGCGATTATTTTAAAAATTAAAGACTTTTTGATCACCAAATTTTCAAATATGCGAAATTAAATGTTTTCTCTCATACCTGAGTGGATTTTTTGTCCCTACCACTACAACTCATACTAAATTTGGCGATTAAAAAACCTGCAACTTTTAAATTAATCTCAATATTTGTAAACTTTCTTAACTATTGTGGAGCAGTATATTTTGTACGTGTGCTAAATTCTGACCCAGTAATTTGGGGCGACAGCCAGTAGGAAGCGAAACAATTCTACGTCGAAAAGTTAAATCGCGTAGAAACAAAGCGGCCACAACATAAACAACGAAAAGAACAATTTCGTGTTATTATCACAAAAGCTGTTGCGGAGGCACAAAAGCTTCGAGCCGTTCGTTCGGGCGTGCTTGAAAGCTTAGCGCAGTAAAACGGGTAGCGCATTAAAGCTCCTTCATTGAGCTTCGGATTATGGCTGTTCGTCCTATAGCGGGTTCGTGGCTAACGTTGATGCACTTTTATACTTCCTTTACGAGCGGCCATCTTACGCTCGAGCTTTTATTGAACCAGTTTGATTGCGCTTTCAACTCGGCTTTTTTACGTGCCTACTTTCTCGATAGAAAAATTAATACGGATTTTCCGTATAGACGAATTGTTTAAACGTTATCATTTCGGTAATATATTACAGAGTAATTATGATTCTCACAACTACCGACAAGTATTTGCTTATCACTTAGTCAGGCGTGTAATAAGCACACAACAACTGTTCGATTATAAACAGATTCAAGTGGTTTATTCCTATCAACTTTCCACGTTATTGTTGCTGATTGTTGGAAAGTTATTTCGTAATTTACAGATCCATATGGAACGATTTGATAATGGTTATTAAATGCTTATTTCGATAAGCCATACTAAATTACGAAAAAAATATATTCCACAACGATAATTCGGCGACTTCGTTTTTTGATTTCCCACATTTTTTTTTACTTAAACAAATGTCCCATGAATAATTCGAGAAATATCAAAACACGGAGTCACGTGGCCGAAGATTTGCAACATCACTCACGGACACGTGCCAGCGCTAAAACATAAAATGATCTCCCCCGAACGCTCTATAAGCAACCACTTTTATCAACCATGAACACGCAATTTATAAGTTCGCATGGATAATGCACTGCAATTTTAATCGAAAAATTGCGCCTATTACAGCCGGGATATTAATAAGAATTTGTAATTTTTTTCACCCCTAAATTCACAATTGTAACTCAATAAAAACCGCAATTTATTTGTAAATTATACAATAATACACTACTAATTTCCAATAAATATACCGCTTTTTAACGTTTCCGCAAACTCAATTTCTTCCCTTTAAATTAGTTTCGAAATATGCACGCCCTTCGAAAAATTGAATCCGACCAATTTTCAAATCTCAGTGCAATCGTTCAAAGTAAAATGAGCTTATATCGCTTCTAAGTATAATAGTGCTTTTTGAAGGGGACGCGCTACAAAAGCACAACCATATACAGCATCCCAGTTTGGCCCTTGGGACGTTCAATGGAATTGATTGTTCTTACGATTTTACCCCCGTAGGGACGCGATTAACGACCTGAAAATAAATTATATCCTAATAGTTAAACGACAACTATATTTTTAGTTGTTTATAATTATATGAAACATCGATAATTGTAAGAATAATAAAACGCCTAAAGAATTTAAGGGAGAAGCCGAAGCTGCGGATACTAATTCGTCGTAATAAACTTCACGCCCTCGATTACTACCAGACATCGTAGCGATCTTATCGGCATTAAGGACTAATAAGAGAACAAGTGCCCGACCCTAAGTATCTGCGGGGGTGCGGTATCTTTAAGCGCATTATCTCACCGACTGAGTAGGGCAAACGTGAGCCCTAACCCCCCATACAGCCAGATGCCTCTTGCACTATATGCAATTACTTACGTTCCATTGCTCCGTTCCTGTTGTACCCGCGGCGTCTGTTTTTTCCCGTTGTCCCCCAGGAATCGCGCTTTTTAGTGATGCTCCGTCGGCGGTTTTCGAATTACTTCAGACGGAAAGGGTTTCATGTATTTTGTGTACCTATAAGTACATTCTTCGGGGAATACGCTACGTGAAGTAATAGCACATGAGTATACCATAATTCCCGATTTTCGTATAAAAGACGCGAATTAAATCACAATATTGAATGAGTGGCCCCCTCGTTTCGAACGCGACGATTATTTTCAGTTCACTGCCTTTCGCAGTCCTTTTAACGACATACGGTGTCGCTGTTAGTGTTGATGCACATATTGTAACATGTGTATTGAGATGTACTGATATCGTTAAGTGGTCCATCATTCGTACAACATTTGATGAATTATTGAAAGAGGAAGGGACCAGCATTTTTAGCATATTGTTTGTTTGTTGCATAAAATGCAAATCGATGCACTAATGATCTATTGAAATACACGTATGCTTTTTAAGAAAATAGAAGGATAAATTTCGAATTAAAAATGTGGAAAATCGTGGGAACGCTCATTAGAGTCCGGCTTTTGTCTGCGAAAATCCGCCGGTTTCGGCGAAGTGTAGGAGTTCCTTACCATTTTGCAGCATCGCCAAGCGGAGCGGATATTGGTTTGAGCTCGATTTCACGAATCTGAGAATCAGCCGAGCGTTCCGGAACCGGCTTTCTTCTCTTATTGATTTTCTCCTGTTCATTCTCAACCCCGGTCGTTGTCAAAGTCCCCTGCCACCGTTCGAACGGCCTCCTTTTTACTCCTTCTTTACTTTTACCTTAAGTTTCGCTCTATCCGAAAGTTAAAGGTCGCTCCAAATCGCCGCCAACCCGCCGAATCATTCTTTCATCAGTCTAATAATTTACATTCCTTTCCAATTTTTTATACGTTTCCAATCCAACAATATTTATTAAACCCGATCCTTTAATAATCCACCTCCTATATAAGCATATCATCACTTATCCTTCAAATATATTTCCTTATTCTCCACATACAGCATGCAATTTTATTTGCATTAAAAATGTTAAAAGTCTAAACGGTTTTCTAATCGAAACCTCGACAAACACGGGACAGAATTTGTAAGTTACCATGAATAACAGCGTTCATTGTCTGAAAGTATAATAACTTACTCCCGGGGAAGCGATCCTCAAAGGGTATACGGTAAAAAAAGCCGCTTACTTAGATGGCAAACGATACGCTCGAGTAACGATCGAGGGTGTGGCGAAATCTTGGGGGGGCTTTGATCAAGTGCTGACTTCTAACTTTTCCCCAGACCGTGGAGCTTTGGGCGGTTAAAATTCGAAACGGAGTGTGTTATTAGGCCGCAATCCTAATGTCGCGAAATATTAAGCCGACGCCGGAAAATTGGATTAATATCAAGGGGAGATTGATAGATTTGCTATAGCTAGTAGAAGATTCTTACCGTTATTTCTGCATTAATTCGTTACAATGTAAGTAAATAAACTCGTTGATTGGCTTCTTTTGTGAGGTGGTAAATGTTTCCTTATCGCATCGATAAATAGATCAATGGATAATTAAAGCGTAGCCGATTTTCTGTTCTTGCTGTTTTCAACATCCATCAACTATAGATGGAATAACAGTAAATCCGCTTCTCGCGTAAATCGCCGATTAAAAAGAACGCGGAGTTAGTCCGGCTCTGCGTAGAAACCTTTTTCGATACACTCCCAAGAAAACAGGGTAAAGCGGAAAAAGAAGCAATTTTCTCTTCTTAATAACGAAAAGTTGGGAAAATGATGTCTGCCATGCAGATATAACCGCAAAAAGCGACCCAAACCAGTGACGGAACTTCGAAATTTTTATACCAATTAAAATAAAAACAACTCGTATAAATCAAACGTATCTAGAAAGTTAATTCTTGTAGTACTGATTAATTTTTATTAATGATAACATGAAGTTAAGGAGAATTGAAAAGTTTATGCAAAATAGGAAAATCGTCCCCACCACTGCAAAAAGTGAACAGTTGATCTCGCCTAAACTTGGAAAAACAGCATATATTTCTGAATCTCCGCCGTTCTAATTGCGATGACATAAAAACACCGCGCGCCAACCCATTGTTTGGAGTAGTCTTCCGCTGTTTCTACTCAGCATGGCGTCATGTCCGTTTCCGGGAAGGCCCCCCGCCCCCCCGCTGGTTCCGAGACCAGAATTTATCATTTCGCTTCATTGTACCAGCCAAGATGACATTAACCATTAGGAGTTTTGGCCGAAAAAAAAAACGCGGGGACGATAAATTTCGGGTTATATACAAGGTTAAGTGGTCGCCAATTTATATACGTGCGGCTTTTGTTTTCGTTTCATTCTTTCGGTTTTTGTTGTAGTGCGTCGATTCAAGAAAATTAGCCTCCATCGCGAATTAAGTATACAGTAAACAAATTAATTTGAATGATATTTAGCTATAAAAATTAATCTTGCAAATCTCATATCTACTCAGTAGATTGCATTAGTTTTATAACTCCTGTAATATCATGTACTCTTATTTTTTTTGGGGCGATAAACATTAAGGGTTAATTTATAAAATAGCATTCTCGATCGAGGCCGATAATCGAAGTGAACATAAAGAGCCACTCAACACAATCCATTTGAAACAATCGCGCAGAGCAATCATAGCCACCCCCTATATATTTATGCGCGTAGATAACATCGAGTAGGCCAGGCGTGCGAGGGGCCGATTTGACACATTTAATTTGACCGGTCGTCCCATAGGGGTTGTCCATTACAACGTATCACAGCGAGTAGTCTTCTACGTTGCTGATTAATAAAATAACAGATGTGATTCCGTTTAATCTCCATTGGGCGCGCTGCGATAATGTAATGAAATCGACGAGTGATTTTTGTGATGCACACTTGATTGTAATTTTTAATTCATTATTTGCAAGATAGCATCGTGTTTTGTTGGCAGGAATTTTTTTGTAGGTTTTAGTTCGAAAGCAGGTGTGATTCTGATGGGATAATTAGGCGCGATTGGTATACTAAATTTGTTATAGATAATTATAGTTTTAGTGGAAAATAAAAAAAACAGGAAACAATATAATTGTAGAAAAGGTTTGTTACCACACGCGATTGTTTCAATAGATATTAGATAAATCTCGCCTGAAACTTGAAACACATCATCATTCCTGGGATTTTTGGTAATGTCTCGCACGAGTTAACTTCTGTATAGTAACGTGCAAAAAAACTCACCTATTAATTGAAGATACACTAGGTACATTGTCTTGGGAACATATTCCCTCGGCCAGAAGCCTATCACGGATTTCCCAAGCGAACATCGTGGGATTTTCCCTTTTGTAATTCGCTATGGCGTCCACCACTGGCGGTGTCGCCACTTTTGGTTTTGAACCGCCGATCACGCCGGCTTTAAAGCTACCCGTTTCGTAATATCTGAAAAATAAAACAATTTCGATAAAAAAATACCCTAAAGTTCACTTTATTAAATAAATTTTATTCCCAAATCGGTTGCATAAGTTTTGTGCGCTCACTTAGATATCAATCATTTACGAAAGCTCTGTATAATATGGTGTAACGATTAATTAAACAAATTTAGACTTTCTTCGAATGCAGATACACCTACAAAAATACGGAGCCATAAATTATTTTTGCGTGAAAAACGCCGTCGAAGGGATTCCGCGATGTCACTAGAAATACACCTCAATGACTCCTATTATATTTTCTACATGTGTTAGCTCTTCGCATGTGTCGGCGTGTAAAAGCAAATTTACAATGCCGCCTTGATCTGACACATGCACTCTACAGGGTGGCCCAACTATAAAATAAACCAAAACTTGCTTTCCAAAATTATTTATCAAACTATGTAATTAAGAACAATCAATAACAAATAATATTCCAATTATTGAGCGCTCTTCTTCCCTAAATTATATGTAAACACTGGATGTATGTATTATAAATATAACGTTAGTATTCTTGTTTGAGACTCCTTATACCTAAACAAGAAGTCATTGTTGCACTACATACAAATTGCAACATCTACTAATTAGCTCGTTTTAGTATTTTCGGCGAATGAATTAGTCGGTTTTCTGGATGAATAAATTGCTCGCAAATGTTTGGATGTTTTATGTACTTGCTGGAACTCAGTCGTTATTTGTTAACCATATTTTTCCCAGTATAAAATTTTATAACAAAGTATAGATAGAAATTTTAACGATTTTAGCGGATTTTAGCTTTAATCTCTTTAATGGCATTAATCGTCGTTGTGATTTAATAATATTGTATTCCGCATTCGCAGATAACGCACGATCGAAATTCGATCAAAAATCGTCGAACCGGCGGGTCGTAATTAATAAATGATGCAATTTAATTAGAGGTAATATTCATCCGCGGGGTGGCTAATGTAAAATAGATTTCCATCATGCCGAACCCACCATATAACTGAATCAAATTTCGCCTGTAATTCAGTTACTGCATATTAGCTGAAATGATGTCATAAAGGGGTCTGCACAATCTCCGGGGAAGCTGCCGAAATATTTTCGTAGGGATGCATTAGACCGATCGTATTTCTGTTGACAATAAACAGCGTTATTTTTCCACCGAATCCAATCATTATTAAGTAACTTAGAATTTTTTTGTTTCGCCAAATCGTTATACGAAATGCGTGATTAACTTAAAATTGAAATGAAACTTCAGCAGGGTCCTTTTTGTGTTCGCCGAACGAAATTTAAGGAGCATTTCTTTCAATTTTCTCGTCCCCCGTTTCCTCTTTCTTCGCAATGATTTCATTTCGCGTTACAGAAACCGACTTTATCCACCCCTGTTGCCGGTTTTCCTCATCCGGCAACACTCAGCAGGAACGGCTAACGCGATCATGCGACCTGCTGGTAATGTTTTCCCGTTTTTTTAGAGCCCGTTTCCCAAAAAAGATGAACTTTATTTTATACGACCGAGGACCGCATGGGGGGACCCAGCATTTATCATCTCTAGTTGTTACGTCGCTATACGGCAAAAAACGAACGTATGTCCACTATTGTTTGAGATGTTTTATGGGTGTTGTATGGGTAAAGTTGATATTTTGTATATGGGATGGGTTGTGCTCGAGAGAAAATTGCGCCATGTTTATGTTTATGGATTATCGTGACACTCGATATTTTCTATGGAAAGAAAAATGAAAACGTAGGTATGTTTACTATTTTCATTATTTTCCTGACAATTATCCCAATTAAAATTAATTATCTTAAGTAGTTTTTTATTCAAATAAGATGAAGAAACTTGTAATTTATTGCATACCTATACTTATTCGTAATGTTTTGATTATTTATAATTAATTCCCACCGTTATCAACATAAACATCCATTAAATTAATAAACAAAGTGTGGCTAAAGGCAAACAGAATTTCCTCAAATATAGTAATATTATTGTTATTTTTCAAAAGTAATGGACATTAAAGAGATTAATTTGGTTATTAGGCGACAACGACAGAACCGCAAACACGACTCGAAAGGGCATTTTAATAAATTAATTCGATAAAATGTATTAGATGAATAGTTTGGAAATTCAATAGGAAAATACGGTACGGTGACACGTGTCTTCAAAAAATTACATGACAACTGCATTAAGCCGCCGCGTCGTTCAAACTCCTACAATAGACCAACTATTTTCACGTCGATGTGCTGCGGTCGTATTTCTTTCAGAAAATGTATAAGGGTTTTTTGAGCGTATTGGGGTTCCCTCGGACGAAAAATCTTCGGAAAACTCCCATTTTTCTAATCCACTGTTATTTGATAATAACGCAAAATTTACGTACCTCGAAAGAATTTTGGACACGCACCCGTGCGACACCCTCAGTTGCCTGGATATATCACAGGGCCGGACTCCGTTATGGGCTAATTCCACTATCCTTTGCCTAACAACGTCCGGCAAAGGCCTACCGTTCACAAAGACTCCACCCAGTTGGTTAACGCCTCCATGGCCTGCAATCAAATATGTAGACAATTGAAATATTTTTCATAGACGTGCAATAAATGAAATAAAAACAACTTTTATGAATGCATCATCATTGTAGATTATTGAAATAATTTATATCAACATTTCGAATTATTTTAGAACCTTCTTCAGAGGTTTTCTCAAAGAAAATCCTTGACATAGTTATCGTTGTTTATAAAATAATATCGACGTATAGTACAATTAGTCAGTTTTAAAACAATTTCCAGTTAATCAAGTAACATTCTGTTATAGTAAATTAAATTTGAATATCGTTCCGCCTATGGATATTTCCATAAATCAAAATTACATAACAACGTGCAATATCGCCGGGTTCGGGTTCGATGTATAGAAGTGAAAATCATAACCTTTGATATACTAGTTTGAGTTATGTACAGGGTTTGGCGGATATATGACCACTATAGCCAAAGGATATTGTTTATTTTTCTTTATCTGTGACGTAAGTGATGTCATAGAGTATTCAACTCGGATAGGTTGGTTGGTTGGAGGAATGCGCTTTAATTGTTCCACTGCGAATTTTATTAGCGCGAGGTGATTTAGATGCGAAGAAATGCGGTTGTGCAGAAGAAAAATCGAAGTAAATGAAACTCTCCATGTTACATTTCGCGTCCATCGGAAGTGCATTCGTTTCGAGCGTCCCTTATTGTCGACCGCGAATAATTCCAGTCGCGTGACAGCCACGCGACCTATAACTCAGAACTGCTTCCCTTTTTTTTAAAGTAGTGTCATCGCAATTTCGACATCACCCCCCAGAATGGAAATTAACATTAATATTGCTGCATAAAATTCAGATCAAAACCGAAAGTCAATTAACGCAATCCCGATCCTAATGAATTATAAAAATTCCTATCTAAAGGACGAGTAACAAAGTTCTCGCATGAGTCTGCAAAACGTTGCGACCCGATGATAAATCGTTGACCCTTTCGTATAACTTTACCCTACACGGATTCGCTAGTAAAGCGAAAGACTGACTACCATTAGCAAACCGTATTTTGGTTTATCTTCATTAATACACCATCCAGATTTACCACAGGATATGTTCGTTTTGTTGCCGAAATCCTCCGTTTCGAAATGGGTCTGCGGCAGGCTGTTTTACCAAACGATAGATGTGAATGCTAAATGTACAGGTTCGCGTCCATTCAATTTCAGGTCGACCCTTAATTAAATAATATAGGCTAATTGCTTGTTGTGATACAAACATTTGCTGTTTGTGGACATCATGAAAAAGACTAATTCAAAATATAAAAATAGAAAATCGCTATTTTTTGAAGATGATAGTGAGCTTTATACTATAAAATATAAAATAATTCAACAGCTTTACTGATGGGAATTCAAAAGTAGATATTGGCTAATTGTTGCGATGCTTTTTTACAAAAATAATAATTGTAAAAAACATAAAATCGCTCATTCTTGAAAATGATAATGAGGTTTATGTAATAAAATATTTGATATGGCTACCTACAGGAAACTGTAATCTGAGCACTTTAAATATTCGTAATTTATTGACGTTAGATCACCCTTTAATTACATTCCATGCAATTAAACTGTTAATGATAATGAAAGAATGACAAATAATTAAGACGATAATAAAGCCGGCCGATTTAATTGGTGCTTTATAATTATGTAATATCGGAGCAATTTATAACTTCGATCAGAAACTGTCCATTTGCTTCATCTTTTTATTATTCTAAAATTTACCCGAACTAAAAGTACTTTTATAAAAAAATGTTGCATTAGGTGCAAGTGTAATGATAAAAGTACAGCATCTTAATATGAATAAAGTAGAGAAAAATAAGATAGTAATCAGCCTCATTTTCTCTTCGCAGCTTCCGTTAGTTGTGACCTGTATTTGCGCTCTCCACAAAACGTGTTGCGGTGGCGAGTGCCATTATTTCTTTTGTAATATTTTATTTCTATTTCTATTGCGACTGTGGCCGTAATATAAAATATTACCGAGCTCTAAATGTTCGCCGTTATACTATGTACCAATTCCGGCCGCAAATATGCAACACTATGTATGTTACGGTTGATTACTGTATGCGATTTGCATGCACCGGCTCGCATAGTGTAACGTTTGCTAGAAATTCGACAACTGGCCACTCCGGCTATCGTTAATCCCGTTGTATATTGGTATCTAATTCCGATCTAATTCTAAAGCTCCCGACAAGTGTTCGGCCGCCCTTCGAGAGAATAGGTAATCGGATAAGCAGATAAGCATCATAACATGTGTCTGTCGAGTGTTTTAGGGCGTTCCGTTGACACTGATAACGATGAATTAGATGAAAACCCTTCGTCGGAGAACTTCAACACTTATTCAACAATTACCCTAATATCGCTGATTGAAATTGACGTTTATAGTGCGGGGATAGAATATCACGTACGATATACACTGCTTGTGTTGCTCTATCTGTATTGGGATGATAAAATTACTGATATACTCGCATTGGGTTTGTTATAAAAGCAATTATTATATACATGACGTTCCTGTAGAATGTAGGGTCAACAATAGGCAACAATTTGAATATATGATTGTAAATTGTAAGAAGTTATTTTCGAAAAAAAATCTTTTATGTCTATAAAATAGGGGCCATTCGAAAATCTCGACTTCGGGGCTTCCTTATCGAGTGCAGAGCATCTTTGCTGCGAAAAGCGTAAAATGTAACCACCTGCGCCGAAATCTTTTGTAGAATAATCGAGGTTCCGAATAATATAGTTAGCTCTATTGTAAATCGTTAGCAGTCAATGATTCATCCATTGTTCCATAAAGACTTTTGTATTTTGTGTATGCGACGTTTCAAAGCGGACTGTTGACCCATAGAACAGACGAATAGAAAATTCACAGGCCCATGCCAAAATAATTCATTCGTTTCGGGTCAAAAATTTCGAATAAGGAAATCGCAATTTCGGGCGATACATGTGAGTAGGCACAGATTTCATTCACGAAACTATTTAATCTTCCAACTAATCCATACGGAATGATAAAATAACAGCACTAGTATTTCTTTCCTTTATACACCTATCTACAAGAATAGGATCATGTTAGGTAGATATATCTTTAGTTTGTTTCCAGCATTTTCATCTCCTTGTTCTTATCGTTTCGCATATCTGCGACTAAAACCGCGTTCATCGATACGCTATTAGCTATAAATCAGAATTAAGTTTCGAACAATCAATTACGGACTTACACTAATTACCGGCGGCTATAAAACTGATTTATGAGTTCACAATTGAATACAACGCTGATTTTGTCATAAATTATTATTTGCCTGCATTTTTCATACATAAATCGGAATCCACCACTCGACTTCATTCGCTTCCATTACAATGTACTTTCCGATGCAATCGATGCCATCCGAATTATTCTGTCTCATTGGCGTACAAACCGGAAAAAAATCATGCAGAAGGATTGATTTCGTCTATTTAAAAAGTGAAAATTGTTTATATTGGATAGGTAATTTGCATTATGTTTTATGAATGTAATAGTTGGGGATAATAGGAGTATTTTTGTGGATTATTAGGAAATGAAGTACGCCCATCTTTGGAAAATTTGCATTTTATACAAAATTGTTAAAACGCGCATAAAATTGCAGCTCAATTATCCCGTCAAATAAATATCGGACGCATTATTATATAACTCAAATTTATTCGTTCAATTCAATTATAGTGCTATTGAACGCAATTTGTAATAAACCATAATAAAACAACTTTTTCAGTGCGCTTTTGAATTAATTGAATTTCATTTGCAATTTTATCCCATTTCTGTCACTTTGTGTAAATCACAACGCGGACGATTCCTATTTAATTTAGCATCAGAAAAACGGATGTTTTCTTGTCGTTCGCCGTTTGAAAATTGAATTAATTTCTAATTCATTGCGTTTCCATTAAAAAAAGCTCTATTACTTCTAATAATTAATACTACCTACTACTAAACGATTTAATCATTAGGTAGAAATATTAAATATGATGTTGTTTAAGCATAAAGATGAAGAACAAAAAAATGAAAATCTTACAAGTGTAGTATTCCATCATGTTTTGATTATATCGATAAGCCGTGGACAAATCCATGGCCGTCCCGGTCGCTCTGAGGGACAATAGAGAAGTCAAACTTGCAGTATCCAGTTTGAACAATGTGCTTTCTACCACTTTACAACTTCACCACTATGGAAATCATAGTTCCGTGGGTTTCATCCGGGCCGAACGACACGAATAAGCACTAAACGGCGTACCGGCGATCCGCGAACTGAGGTCGAATTTTCCAGGTGAAAAATCAAAAACGCAAATGAAATTGTTAACCAGCGAAAACGGCCGGACGTTGAGATTTTTCGTCGCCCGTCGGGTGAGGGTTAGGTCTGCAGCCGCGAGCACGTTACAAACAGGACTAGTGAGTCAGATAAGCGGATCCTGTCAGATTGGAGGCGGAGTCAGGATTGTCACAGCGGTTTGGAAGCTAACTTTGGATGTGATGGACTACTAGGATATACCTATAGGGTGGGTAAACGCGAAAGGTGTCTCGTTTACCCTGCTTTGGCGTATCTATCATAGGGTGAGCGGAACTTCTTGACGTGCATGCTCCTCGATCGTAATCGCCGGCATTGTTTGGTGATCGGGTGAGCATAAAATTGAATCAAAATACGCCGTTATGCACACAAAAAAAGGCCGTAATTGCGATGAGCTTCGATAGTTCCCTATTATAAACTAAATATCCGTTAATTTGTGCAGCTACTTAGCAGGAAATCTACCAAATAGTCATATCAATTTAATCAAGAAATTATTTACCTACTATTTGATATTTTTAACCGGTTCTTTAGATGTCTCAATTATTCAACTGTCAAATATAACAACCCTTAATTATGTAGTTAACAATAAACCACTAATTCATAAAAAATTAAAGGATATATTGACTCCAAAATTAATTAATTCCAAACGCTAAAAGTATGTGTGGAAAGTTCTAACAACTCCATCAACAAATAAAGCGAAATATACTAAATTAACCAACCCCCCTTAGTAACATAATACCGTTTTCTCTTTGAAATTCGTGGAGCATCGCTCCTCTCATGGCCGATGCGTCGAGCTCCTTGTAAAGCCGAGTCCGAGAGCGTGGATTTTTTCCGGCGTCGCTCTCCGGCTATAACCTAATCTGAGGTCTACATTAGGGTCGGCCGGCGGCGTTTAAGGGCAGAAGGGCAGGCGCCTGCGTCGCTCGGCCCACCCCTCACCCATCATTGGTAGCCGGGAAACGTTAATAATCGACGCTTGCGCCGCGTTGAAATTTAATTTTAGTCAAGATTGCCGCGATCTTCGGCTCATTTGCGTCGCGCCGAACGACGGGCGTCGGATATACGCGGCGTCCCGACGGATGCCCGGCAATAAAAACTCTGTTATCTATGTTGTAGTTTTTTTCGCGAATTTAATAATTTAGTAAGAATTAACATTTAATATGCTATAATTTCTTATTTAAAATAAAATTAATAGCGTATTAAAAAGCCGTTTTTTTTCACCTCGATTCAACCTCAAATTCGCAATTAACTTTAAAAAAATTGTAGTCACAATTTACACAACATTCGAGCCTTGAGAAAAACCGCTCTTCCACAACCCGAGTGAGAAACTGTCGCGAAAACGCTCGCAAGAAATCTCGTAATCAAACTACCGCTTCCCTACCTACCCATTCATGAATGAAGGGCTTCTTTCTCATACATCGATTCATATTATCGTATTTCTTGTAGGTGGATGTATCAATTACTAACAACCTGTCTCACACACGGAATCGGAATCGCCAGTATAATAACGTGTTAATGATACCTATATTCGAAATAGGAGAAGAATTCATTAATGAAAATTAATTGAACTATTTTGAATTGCTTGGGAAGGTGTTTTTTAGGATATGTCTTTTGCTGCTTAATTTATTATTCTTTTTAAGTTTTATTCCATTATGAAGAGATTTCTTTCTTTAGTCAAAAATTCGAAAATATTTTGTATTGAATAGCTTTTGAATAGATTGGACCAATTGAAAAAACGTTTACTAGTATTTCGATAATTACCCTGAGGTTTTTTAAATACACACTAGAAATTCGAGCTCAATTCATAAATTTCAAGAAATTCCCATGCACTATCCGATATGATTACCTGATATCTACAGTTAAAGTATCAGTTTCATTTGGGAACTATTTATCTGAAATGTGCGGTTTGGATTTGCTGATTTTTATTATATACCAGCAAAATTCTACTCCAAATATAAAGATTATATTAACAAGTTATACCCTTAGCAAGTTTCCTAATTTCATAATCAAAATTTATATTAAAATACGGACAACTACATCATAAAAAGTATCTCAATCAGCCGGTATTAACGATAATAATGCAAGGGCAATAGCTAATGAAAATGCAGCGAATCATCGTCGGGTGAAATACATCTGATTAATGAACACGTCAGGGAACGTTTCGAAGTGAATTTGTCCCGCGATCACAATCGTCTCCTGCGGGATTTCATCCCGTATTCTAATTTCGATTACGCGTTCTATTCGAATGAGAACTGTCGCCAGCTTGTAATAATGATTAATTCGTTTATTTCGAGCGATGCGTGTGTAAAAAATTGTCCCATTTCTCTAATCTAGAGATTTTTGGTCGCTCGAAAGCTGTCTTTAGTAGAAATTTGCGGCGGAAAAATTCTTAAAGGCGCGACGCCGCGATACATTGATGCTCACACATGTGGAAAATGGCGATATTTCAACACGTACATTTAGTGACGCTGTAGTGGAAGTAAATTTAACAAAAAAAATCGCATTTACGACTGCCTAAATCATAAAGCCAGTTCCGCGAATGCGAACAAAAAGTTTTCGAGTCGCGGTGAAATTTATGCGCGGGCAGATGTATCTGTCGAATTTTTAGTTAATTACTGGATGGAGAATGAGACGTAAAATGATTACAAATTATCACATTTTTTTGATACTGTCGGTATTCAAATACAGAAAATTTATGCTGTAAACGAACGGAAACTAAAAAAATTAAACGACGTCAGTCGAAATTGTAAATTGTGAACAAATTAGATTTGAATAGTACGTAATTTGTCCGTGAGAAAAAAATATATTGTTTGACTACGCACGAGATGGCGATTGGTATTTTGGTATTTCCGAGAATATAAGCGCAAAGTGTGTGATAATAACAATAATTTCCCATTTTTCACACGATGATAATGATCAAGCGGCGATTCTAGAAACGAATATTTTACTTATTTTCCTTTTCATTGTAGAAAAATCTGCTTAATTTATTTAACACAACCCGAAAACTACCGGAACTAAAAATGCTCCGCGTACCTTTAAAATTTCACCGACGGATCCCAACGCAAAGTTGACATTTCACTTCGAAAGGGCAACCTTTGAATTACGAGCAGGATGTCTCCTCGACCGTGAAAGAAATATTTCATAAGGGGGTTCGTCAAATGCGATACAATTCAATTCAATGCAACTGTTTAGATTAAACGCGTTAATATACAACGTGATTTATTGCAATAAAAAAAACCCCGGACTTGCGTAATTTTTGTGCGCCCTGTAAAAGCGCATCAGGAAAAATCGCCGCGCTAATTTCTATCGAGCGAGGCGGAAAAAGACAAATGCACGAAAATTTTTCAGTGCGTGCGTGTGGTCTCTCTTCCGATGCGGCGCGGCACCGCACCGATTCTTACAGGACCCAGGCGGTGCGGTGCCAACTGCCAAGAGGTAACAGCGTGTGACCCATAGTTGGCGCGCTCGTGCTCAATGAACATATTTAACACTGCTGCCTTTGATTCGGCGGATGTTTTACTGATTCATTGCACTTTATTAGGTATCCGTCGTTCCGAGCCACCTAGTACAGATGGTACTCAAAAAATCATTACTGATTATCACTGGGTTTCTTCGCAAAGTTACAAAGTTACAACACTTTTCTATTTCGTACTTCCAATACTACTATAGCTTCACCATAACAACACTACGTTTGCTACCAATATAAATCCTATTTGCTTCGAATCAACATCGTTAAAAAATTCTGATTATATCGACAGTACTACTTTCGCTGCCACTATGTAGGTACTCCTGCAGATGTACGAGGGTCGTCCTCGTTGGCATGATGCCACTGCGGATCAATTTGGAAGATCTCGATGAAGCGCCGACCTCACCTAACAATGGCCCTTTGTTTCTAGTACCAATCAGAGATGATTATCTTCGACGATTCCACTTGCGGGAGTTCGTTTTCGTGTTATAATTCGAAAATTCTGCTCGGGCGATCGGCGAGGCAATATTCGAAGGGACTTAACTGGAGAGTCAATTTATGCATTGGCTTCAATTCGCAGGCGGGAATAGGCAACAGGAAGAGGAAGCGACCCCAGCGCGACACTTGGCAGGAGGAGCTTAGTCGCGGAGATGAGACAATCTGCGGGAATCTCCGGGAAAGATTGATATTGTAATCTGCTTAGTAAAAATTGCCTGCCTCGGAGTATGTACATATTATCATACTATTACGACACGTCAACGGATGATGTATGGTGCAACTACCGAGCAGTCGACCAGAAAAATAATGATATTCATGGGCGTACTTGGTGTCTATGTTGGAACATTTTTTTACTAATGTATTTCTTTTAAAGTTTGATACATAATGTTATGATACCTACCATGCTTTTAACTATACATACATTATATGCATAAATAGAGCATATAAAATACCTAAATAACTATTTTTACATACTTATCTATTTACCTCTTTATTTGCATGTATATAACCTATTTGATTTTCAATAAAATATTTAAAAAAATATCCTTTCACATAAGAACATTTTATCGCCATCTGTTGGATGTTTCAGATTCTATACAAAATCCAACCCTAAATAGGAGTTCAGATTCCTCCGTTAGAGCCGAAAATACCTACAGTGCAGTAGTTATTGATTATATTTCCACTTGAAAAAAATTGAAATAATTTTGACTTACTATTTATATCAACGAGACCGTTTTTACAATCTCCAGTCGACGAGGAATCCTTTGACTTACCTGAAATGAAAAAAAAATATTTTTAATAAAGTCATTTAATTGGGTATTTTGAAGGTTTTAATTATAAGACATGTAAAAGCCACTTTTATAACCCTCTAATTAACGAAGTTTCCAGTAACGATCATTTCTCCATTAATTTAGTGAAATACGTAAAAATATCCCAATTAAAAAATTAATGAAAGTGTGAAGAGAAAATTTAAAGCGATTTTTTTTCTTTCGAACTGAATAATTAGCAAAAAGAGAAACTTGATCGCAAAAACAATGTTAAAATGATATTGTTCGAACATGTTCACCATTTTATATAATATTCACGGTTTGGTTACTAACAATTACGCTTCCGCAACCGGTGAATTTTTTGTTATCAAACTTTCTAGATTTTTATTCGATAAAAATCATTACTTTACTTGCACTGTGATTGATAAAGTCAATAAAAACTGATGTAGGATAATTGAAATCGACAAGTAGCAAGGAGCCCAACATTACGTATGAATCTAATACACTTTATAAATCGAAATAAAAACGACTTTGTGTGAAATTAGAGAAATAATCTAATAAAGGAAATGGTTTCTGTTGGTAATTTAGTTGTAAACAAATATTTATTTTTTATAGTAAATTAGTTTATTGCTTATTTTTATTCTAATTTTTGGTGGAAGCACCGACACTTTTTGCACCAAAATTTTTAAGGGTATCAAGAGAATAAGGATGTGTAAAAAGATGATGAGGTATAAATTAATAGATGTAATATATGTAGGTATAGAAAAAAGTGCAATGATAGAGCCTACGCATATTCTTGTTAAATACTTTGAGTGGCGTCAAATATGTTTTACAACTCAGGAAGCGTCCCGATTACCCGGCGGCGACGTCGTCACCACCAGAAAAACGCTGCATGCATATAGCAAAAAGAAGTACCATCAGTTTGGTACGAGGTAATTACAAACTATAAATGTCAAAATCGATGAAAAGTCGGCGGACACCTCGGGGCGTCGAGCATTACGAATAACACATCCGTGGAAATGAAATGCACACACCGCGAGGTGTTAGATATAGGCAGAACGACGTGTTCACTTTCGTGCGATTAGTACGACCTATGACCCACGTTTTAACGCCCTCGGAGCGGCCGCATCTGACACGCGATCGCCGCGGCCCATACGGGCCGGTTTCTTATATTCTCCTCTATCCTGTTCGTTTTACACCTCGTTCTTCGATTGTGCCTTTTGATTGCGTTCGCGCGAACACAAGGAAACGCTATTGAGCGGCCGATACCGACGCTTTTGAACTTCATAACAGCAATTTGTTCGTGATTTTCAACGTTCGCTCGATGCGTATCGGTCCCGTGTGTCTGGCACTATCATCGCAAAAAACGATTGTAAATAATTACCGGCTGTGCATGTTTTTATCTCTAAACGATTTTACTGTGGGGCAGCGTTTGCGCTGGCTCTTCGCTTATAATGGGTTTCGTAAATTGCGATCGAGGATCAAATAGAAAATCGGCACTGGACCAGTTCTATTAAATTTATACCACCCGCAGGGCCCACCACTTTACTTTACAACCACCATATTTATTACTATATGAGAAGCGTTTTATCTGGATTATTTCTTCAACCTTTAATAATTCAGGATGATTGACTGAACTTCCTTACAATTTAAATATTACTCAACTATTAAGACATCAATATATTTTTCAAATAAATACCTGAAATTCCAACTCTGATGTTTTTTTTTCTCCTTTCGTTGCATCGGTAATGCATACGCGAGCGGATCCGCAGCTAGATTTGTGATTTATAACGATATAATTAAAGATAATTTAAATTGAATACCTGCTGTAATAAATTGCTCATAAATACGCAGCAATTTAAGACTGCTTTACTTAAAGTGGATCCCATAAATAAATAAAGAATGCGAATAACACATTTAGTGCTTTTTAACATATGCGAATTACAAGTATTTTCAATTTTGTTGAAATTCCTGCAATCAATGCAAATGCATATAGTGTAGGTATTATTTTTCTAATGTGTATACTTTCGCTCGTAAAATGAATAATTAGTCAACAAAAATGATTTTTTACGAGTATGGATTAATGTGCATATCTAGAGTTGTCACGGTTTCTGGTTTTGATTCGATTTAATGCAAATAGATTCTTATATGCAAATAGTATTAATTACAAAAATATATGAAATAATATAGAAAAAGGACAATAAATAAAATAATTGAATCTAACTCGAATTAACAGTTTATCAAAAATATTTAAGTAGCACTTCCTGATTGTTCCATTACCATAAAATTGTTATTTATGAATGAAAGTATACTAGCCTGCAGAAATTGGTATAACTAAAGTTACCAAATTATTGCTTTGCTTAAATACAATTAACGTGCTCAAAATACCGTAGAGACCGCAAGTCTACATTTTAAATACGCTATTAGTTTTTATTAGTAGGTAATACAAGGTGTTTAAAAAATATATATCGATATATCCAGATCAATGAAATAAGAGTCAAAATTCACTCCAATTATATTAATAATGAATTGCAAGGTATTGGCATAATTAAATTTATCTCCAGTTAAATAATTTTAGAGGAATTGAAATAGTTTAATTTGATTTTCTGAAAGAGTGACCCTGTAAAAGTAACCAATATCATAATATTAATCACTACATATTTGAATATTTTCCTACGCGGTAGATGCATCCTTGATATAGATACGTATGTTTTACATTTTAGCAATCATCCCGATGTTCTTTATTTGGAAGCGTACGTGTGTTATTATCTAGATTATGCATACGAATTAACTTTCTATTATACGTTAAGTGTAAAATAATTATAACATTTTCACCAGTAAAATAACTGTAGTTCTCTATAAAAACGGCCAATTTAATATTGTGTAATGGATACGACCTGAAAAATTGGTCTTGTATTCAATTGCCTTCGATGTTGATGGGACTTAAAGCATTAATTTGTAGTATAACAGGAGCAAATAAATAACAAGATTGTATACAGTGATAAATCAGATTTTGTTTTATATTTAGGTTAATATTCAACTATGTAAGAGAATTTAAAAATTATTGAAATTAGCAATAAATAATTGTAAAGTTAATTATAACATTCCTAGATTGTTCTCCAGATTAATTAAAAAAATTACAACTGTTGCCCATTAGTGGTATACACATTTTTAGCGAACCATCGCTGAAATATACCCGTCGTGACAATATCCTGCAGTTAACGTTTTATGACTTAAATAAAATTGATTATTATTAAGAAGTAGTTCCTAATTAACGGAAAATAAACTTTTTATCTAAGTTCGGATCTGCGGTTACTCTCTTTCTCGTTCTCTACCAGCGAGAAGCCTTCCTACATTCCTTGGTGTTGGCTAGCCAGTGGCAAAAACTTTACAAAATATGTAATTTTTGTCAAGAGCCGGCGGTTTGAGGTAATTGCTTTACAGTTATATCTAAAGAATCGTGCCTTAAATGTTCCACAATGCACCTTCTACCTACTAGTTAGTCAGCAATGCACGTGCTAGTTTGACAATGTGGGTGTAGAGTATTTAATGATACTAGCGATGTAACAGCTACACCAAGAATGGCCTTATCTATGTAGGTATATACCTAGTTGAGGTCAATAGGAATTTTTTAATGAATAGTACGGTTCTGCTAAATAAGAGGCACGTGCTCCTCTGTATACACATTTTGACACTCGAGCGTGTTAATAGAATTTAAGGTAGCTTTTTTATTGTCGAGTGAAAAGTAAACTATTATTATTTCAATTAACTTTGAAAGTAGCGCCATTGGGATGTGTATGGCGAGGAAGCCGTTTAATGGAGATTAGATTGTTTACCGTGGAACTTTCACCGGACGGATCGTCTGAATTTTATCCAATTTTTCCTTAAATAGCCTTTATGTTTAATTCAATAGTTTTACAATTAACGATTCGAGCCGTTGATTTCACTAGTTTTACGAAATATTGACTGTTAATTAAAAAACAATTTCGTTATCAGAAACATCTTTGAGTTGCCGTTTTACAATGCAGCAGTGCCAGGTTATCACGATTCACTCGTAGTTCGTGTTGTCATTTGCATTTGAATCTGTTACTGAATAAATACCGAGCATTGAGTTATCAGAATATCGTTTGTTTTCGCTAATTTATATCGTAGTTATGTCGACATATTTTATAAGTTCCATTTTCTCTCGGTCCGCGGATTTATATATTCCGAGTCCGGCATAAATTCGATTGGTAAATTTATGTTTTATTATAGTATATGCCTTTTCAGTGGTATATTTCAAGTGGTTTTTTTCATCGATTATTTTTATTTGTGGAAGGAAATTTAACCTAGATACATCTCATGTCGGTAGATAAGGTTGACTAGATGACGCTCGAAGATACAAACTAAAAGACATGACTTTGCAAAGGATTGTTTGATTTAAATGCTTTGGAAGATCGCGTACATTGATCTACATAAAAACTACGCGAGCACGAGAGAGGAACAGAATAATACACATGATGCCGATTTTTTTTCCTCCAAAGGAATCTTATCGAGACCATCTAATAGGATGCTATTGTTATCTCGGGTGGTATCTTAAGTGCATAAGAATAGCCGATAATATTACACAATTAGATAATTTTTTTGTCATCAGTTATCGGCGTGAGGTCTCGTTAACGGATCGTTTCTTCTCTAATTTGTATCCCTTAGGTAGGTATACCTAATCAATTATTAATAGATCCTCTGTACTATTTTTTATTACAACCTCATAACGGAAAAATAACTGGCATATGCAAAGAATTCGATTTACATTCATTCAAAATGTCGAAATGCAGAATAAACCGAACCTATACGTAAAAATAACTTGGGTTGTGGCAAAACATTTACCACAACATTTATGGCATAATTAAATAAATATTTATTGAATTGTTATTGTCAACCCATAACGATAAAACAGTTACCCAACTGTTAGGAGGACATGAACGAAATGAATGTAGATTGTCCAATTGGAAACATATCTGAAATTGCTGCATTTATCTCAAGTATTGTCAGACATCTCAACTATAACAATAAAATTAAACCCGAGTGTACGCGCTCGACATGCATGAACCGGTGGTTTTATATAGGAATTACCGGCACTTCTTTAATACCACTTTTATCTGGTAATTGATCATTTACATTCAAATTAACATAATTAACGTTATATTTTGGTGATGTCTCTCCTGAGATGTTAAAATTTAACATCTGCATGTAATAACATTAAAATAACGCTCCTTCGAATTGTCTTTATTTAACTTGCATGGGACTTGCTGTATAAATTGGAATTGTGTAAATGTATCATTTACCTGAAATTATATCAATGAAGTTATCGTTATTGTCGATTAAATTGCTCCATTTAATCGAGTCGCCGTACTCGTATTACATACGTATACGAGTGGTTCGAATTTTTTCGACGGTAATTCTTTATAAATCGCTGGATATATTAAAAATTGCTTATGAATTTCTTGTGGCAATCTAATCGCAATTTCGTCGTTGAAATTGCGATCTCAAGGTCTCGTAATTATTACTAAATATGATAATAATTTGATGTAATTTTATTATTTTTTAAAATTTTATACGTAATTATTGCCGTTGCGAATATGGCGATTACATTTTTAGAAAAATGTTTATTTTTGTCGATGATTCTTATTTATTTTTCCATTAGCCGTGTAATTTTTTGTTAGTAGAAATTTGCATAAATAAATCCATTTGTTTGGTTATCGAATTGAGGAAGAACCATAATTAAATCGGTGCAAACGAAAAATAAAAATGAAACGAGCACCGTATTGTTGGGTTCATGGGAAGTCCATTAAATTATCGCGATTGTTAGATAGTGGCCGGTAATTATATAAAATTTTACAGTCTTGCTTCAATTGCCGATTTTATATATTTTCGTAAAGTAATCTACGTTTCGTCAGAGCGGAATACTGACATTGAAAATCGAGAGTACCTACCACCGACGGATGTAACATGCAGATCAAGTGTAATGATGGGAAAAACTGCTATTGTTCACCCGTGGGACACTCCGTATTATACTGCCTTACTGAAGAAAAACATAGGCTTAAATCATGGATGGCGGAGGAAATAATTCAGATTAAAATATATGTACGCGATACGAGGACTTGTTCGTATATTTTATTCGAGTCATTAGCATTTATTCTCATTTAATTATTCAAGTTTAAATGAATTATCGTGTATGAGTCAGTTTAATAATTTAGTAAAAAATATAAAATATTTGTTAGTACGTATGTGTGAATTGCGCCTAAATTATGGAGGGCTCCCGGTAGGAGCGTTTCCTTTTCGAAATTGAAAAAGTCGACGGTTCTCAGGCGTGTTTTGTATAAGGAGTTTTATTATTTAGCCGCAGACACAGTAAATGTTATTATAATTAGGGCATATCTGATGAGGTATGAGAGCAGACGTTTAATTGCGTTCGACTGTTTATTCGGAGAATTATTAGTGGGACAGCGGCGGAAATCCACCGGTTAACTAAATCCTTTTGGACAGGAAACGAAAATTAGCCAATTACTTTTGAAAGAAAGGACGGTGAGATCGGATTTTTGAAGTAAACTCTCACACTTTTTCGTTCGGGTTGATAATTAAATTACAACGTGACAGGACAATCTCCGCGTAATTACGCATTAACGAGGGATTTTTCCGATTGGCGCCGAAACCGAAAGTTGCATAGATGTAGAAAAGATGTCAAACGAAATGAAAAAAAGTAAATTATCGGGTTTGGGGTCAAGTTGAGGTCGGAGTTGTGCCGACAATAGGCAGCGTGGGACGCGTTAAGCAATGTGTGTTGGGAATGACCTTGACAGCGTCAACGTGCGAACAGACTATGCTAATAGCTTATCATTGTTTTATTTCTTATATAAGTCCATAGGAAAAATGATCTCCATTCCAGATTACGCGATTATACTACAAAAAGATAATGCGAGAGTGAGAGTAATTAAAAGGTGACTAAGGATAATAAATAATTTTTAATACTGTAATAACACCGCAATTATTCTTATTTCAGAAGGTCATGAAAATTTGCCTCTTCATTAGTAAATACATTTGCCGTGTGTGTACTATTATTATCAAATTAATCGCTCAACAAAAAAAAACTATTTTAGTTGTCCGAATGTCGTCAAATAAGTGCCCCACATTTCCTGTATACGGACTTTCTTCATAACATAATAGCTTAGATATAAGGAAAACATTCCGTATACGCCCGACTTCTAGGCACAAATTCACAAAAAATTCGAAATTGCGTTCAAAGATGAAACCGCTAGAAATTAAATGTTGGGTGTACTGTTATTCCACAATGAATTTCGAAACTTGACCAAGGCCTGTGATTAGTCTCAGTGTTTTTTCCGTTTTTATTAGACGGCCATTCAAAGCAGTGCATGTACACTAAGACGAGTGATTAATCTGTTAATAACAATTAAAATAACAGTTAAAATAGAAAGCCAAGTTACACAAACACATTGATCAAAACACTACTTATTGTAAACCGAAATTCGTTAATAAAATTTACTAAAGCTTCTGAAAATTTTAGTTGGTAATAGGGAACAAACAATTTATCTGCGTGTAAAATTTCATCGACTTTCTTCGACTTGCTCGCACTAGATCGGTGCATTTTCCTGAATTACAACGCCGACGGCCCTTTTAAACAAAATCAGGTTAGTCAATAAGAAGGTTTTGTAATGACCAGTTGTAAGAATAGATTATTAGTTCGCCGCCTTGCCGTTAGGATGGTTCGAGGCGTTTGCGATAGATTCCTTTCGAGATAAACTGTAATATACACAAATGAAACTGAAAATGGTGCATAGAATATAAAAGCAATAGTTGTAGGAAGATAAATCCGATATAGGGAATCGATTACAGCGGCGTCGAATAAATGGAACCCACTACTCAAAATTTTACCAACGAGATAAAAATTGATTACAATCACTCACTACAATGAAACAAAATTAATTTAGTTTATTGATTTTTCCTGCATTGCAGATCTTGTGGATATAGAGAGTTTGTTTTATGCGGAACGCCGCTGATAAATAATAATAACTTTCGATTTAACTTTCCGAGCGCACAGGTCGTTATGTATCCTCAAATTCGTGTAAGTGTACATTTTAATGACGTGTTAATGGTTCGAAATAAATATTTGTGCGCGCGCTTTTATGCAATAATAGGATAAACATTATGGAACGATGATGGAGATAAAGGAGGCTTATGGTGCATTATTTCTTGCACCTGCCAATTTGCTTGTATCGAAGACGGTCTTAAATAATGGAACTTTGTTGCATGATGGTTTTATTCAGATTTGTATCTGTGGGTAATTTGAAAAATGCTTAGAAGGTGTGTTGTTTGAAAGATTATTGTTATTTTAAAATAAAAGGTAAGGAGAAAATTTTAATATATCTAAGTGAAAATTACGCTATTGGGGATATTATAACAAATAGATTTATTCTCTGAACAATGGTGGAGATATTTATTTGCGATAGCTGTTACTTGATGTAAAAATGTATTTTTACTCAAATTTCCGATTTACCATTGTACCATTGTACCATTACAATTACTATATCTATTTTTAAAATAAAAAAATAGATGAGTTTTTTTTCACTATATACCTGAACAATATTTCACGATGAAGGTCATGGAATACATAATTCATGTTTATTTATAGTAAATATTTATTTTAAATGTAGTAGTTAATTTAAGCCAAAAAAAACTGAAAATGTCAGTGTTTTAATAAAATAGTAAAATAGTATTAAATATTAATAAAAAATTCAGCTATTAGAGAAGTTTAATTCAGATTTGTTAAAAAAAGATATATTAAATTATTCAACAATTTTACCGAGCGTAGGTTGTACAGATACTAACACTTCTGTACTGTCAACAATAAATAATGAAGATAACAAATTCTAACGTGTGACATTTTCCTGCTACAACTTATTAATGATATTCAATTAATCTGTGTTGAAAAAATGGCAAAGGACATCCGACTTCCATATATCAAATATTAATTACTACTAGTACAGAAGCAATAAACCTGTCGTTATGTTATTTATTAATTCTTCTGATGAATTTCTAATCGATGATTATCGTTTAGTTCTTGTACGTTTTCATTATGTTTACAACATACTTTATCATCAACAATTAAATTGAATATACTATAGAAAATATTTTTTCCATCATCTATTTATAGATATTTGAGTTTAGTATAAAATTACCCTTACGCGTCGATGATAGATATACTGATGGCCGCAAAGAAAAAGAATCTCTAAGTATGTTCCTGGCCGCATAAAACATTCTTCATTGCATAGCCGCTATGTGTAACCAATAATCATTTTGTCAGTTCTCCTGCGGAGCGACAGAATTTCCGAAGTAACTCCTTCGATATGTAATCTGGAATCATTAGTTGGCTAACTGCGGAGCCTTGCGAAGAGTCGCCGTAAAAATGGATCCCCTGCGAATTTAATATTTCCTTCGAAAGTTATGATCTACGACTCGATCGCCGAGGTAGGTAAAGAGATAAATTGAGACGTTTCCATTTTTGCGATATAATTGAGATTTATTTCGGCGTTTGGCGGCTAAACTCTTGCTATATTTGCTCTTATAAGTTCTCTCGAATACCTCCATCGAGAGGAAATTGGATAATTTATGCAGCATTTTATACCGAATGAAATTAATTATAGGCTAATATCCCGGCTCTGGTAAATTAGCGTTTTGTTCTGTTAAATTAGAAATAAAATAGGGGTTTTCAAACTTTCGTTTTCGCTTATCCAAACAACATTCGAAACGATTAGTCTCCGTCCGTTTTGAGGAGTTTCTGTATGGGAGCATAACTAACCGTATATAATTTAATAATTCATCGTATCATTTTCGACTTCTGTATCGATTTTAAACATCAGGCAGAGAGGAATCCGTCAGAGGCCGGGCACCAGGTGTGTGATTTGGGTTCCTCGGCGCTGACAACCTCACAATTCATCAACTTTTAATCTCGTCTTTATCTCGACCGTTCGGTAATTATGTAATTAATGACACTATCCATAAAACGGTAGCAGCACGTATGTGTAGACCTTTTTTCTTTCTATTCGAATGATTTATCGACCGTGTACAATAAACTTGATGGTAGACAAATGCGTAAACTGCCATCTAGTCTGCTGGATTTTTACAAACTGAATAATTTGCATAAATAGCGGGAAAAGTAATTTATTTGGCGAGAAAAAATCACTGGAATCCGCGGTAGTATACGTGAAACGAACCCGTCAATCGTCTTTTTGATAAATTCTAAGTACAAGGAGAGACATCTTTATCGAGCTATCAATTACACATGACGTACCTCATGGGTACCAACGGCGAGTAATGAAGTCCCTGAGTTAGCGGCTTTGATAGAATATACCGGGTGCTCTTTAGATAAAATACATGCGACTAGCTAATGGCTTTGCTTGATATTAACTGTAGCTTTATTGATATTGGCCATTATGGAGACGTTTTTATGCGACCGTCCGAGTGATAGTAAGTGTGTGAATATTAGTCGAGTTTGCGACTCAATTTCGCGTCTCGTTTATTTTGTGTACACTTGCGTAACGATATCGGCGAGATCGTGCGTTCTGAAAAGCGGAAAACTCGCCAAAACCGCAAGTATACAGTCATGTTTCAGCGAATTCTTGTGAATTTTCTACCGACCGTTTAGCGAGATAAGCGCTCCGAAGTTATCTCGAATGAAATAACCGTTTACAAGTAGAGCTAAGCAACACTTTGTTATTTTTTAGCAAAATCTAACATATCCTACTCATATAGTTGCAACACGCATAGTCTATAGGAGAACGTTCGTCGTGATCGGTTTCGTAAAAATCGCCATCACGGCGAAACCATTGCCAACTCGGTTGATTAGAATTGACTGCCCGTCATAAGCGGCTTTTGATATTGTAATTACTTGGGACTACTGCATTTACACTATTTCCGCTCTGTTGCCAAATACTCATCACTAACTCATCTCATCGTTACAATTTATTAGTACACAAATTTATTCTCAAATTCGTACAAAATTGACTTTCTTCGCCATGCATTGCAGTAATTGCCTAACAAAACAGCACATCGTAATTTGCAATTACTCGTTTTTAATGAGGCATTAATTGTAAAACATTTAAAAGGCAATAAATAACAACTTAATGTTAAGATGAAGCAACTGCAGATTTAAAGAATAATAACTCGTCAAAGCTGGATCACGAATTAAACGATACAAAAAGGCAAGTCGATTACCTAAACGTGGCAACGTTTCATAATTATTATCAAAAGCACCGAAATAGGATATCTGAGGATTAGTATTGGTGGCATAATCTCGCTATTAATGATTTGTTTTCACGGCTCGAAAGTGACAGACTTTTTGCACTAATTTGCAATTTAATGAGCGAATTCAATAGGTGAGAATGAATTCCTGCACTTGTCGAATGCGATTTAATGGTGCATTTCAATCTCGCATCGAACCTATTACTATAAATACGTTAGACGTTTTCTTTTATTCGACTACTAGTTTAATATTAATAAGCCCGTGTCTATCAGATACAGGCAACGTTATTTCAAGCAACAAGCATTTACTCTGGCGACACGCTCTTTATTTTAAGCAACACAAAACTATACTATTCTGAAAAAATTACTAAACAATAAGCGACATAAAACGAATTGTTTGTATCTAACTAGAACGGAGCTAATACCACTTGTTTTCGTGGTCAATTATGTATGTCCTTGGCCAACTTCATTCCATTTCATAAAAACCGTTTTTTCTTTTATTTCATGCAGTCATGACCAAAATAACGCGTAATTGGAATTGTATTTTACTTCTTTGGCTAGATATTAAATTTGGCATGAAAAAGTCGTCGGTATGAAATTAATTACATATTTAAAATAAAAAGCCGTTGCCAAAAAACTGGTTTATTGTATTGTCCTTGCACAATTCGTTCTAATATTCTCAATAAGTAAAATATTTAATTCGTTCCTCAAACTCAGAGGTGGGTGTTTATTTTGTCATATCAGATATTTCTACCAATGAGAACGAAAGTTTAGTTGAATCGAGTTGATTAGCTGGAATTTAGCTGATAAATGAAAAAAATATATATCAAAAAATACATCGAAACTGGTTTATTTTTACCGTTTGCGCAAGAATTTATTCTAATATGTCACCATTTTAATCTGACCAGTCTCGGAGCGTGTCCAATAATTTCGATTGGTCAAAAGACCCGTGAATGGGTAGGCAACTTTACATAATCGTTTAATACTGCACCTTGGAGTGGTTCTGATAATTTATGATTCAATTTAATTTACTACAACTATGCTCGCTATTATAAAGTCACCTACGCTTTATCTGCAGTTATGTATTTTAGCTTTATCGATACGCTAATGGAATCGAAATGAAACTCTTGAAGGAAAAATGCCGAATGTATTGAGACTAAAATTGAGTGCCTATTTGTAATAAATAGTTAATTATAATGAATCGAATTTTCTAATTAATATCTTCTCTGGTCGAGCATTTATCGAAAACAATTCCCGGCAGAATTTTTATCGAAAATTAATTAAGCTTTACAAAACGTTTTCGTGTTTGCCAACTAGTACACATTCGAAAACGTTGTTAACTGGCTATGTATTAATTATCTACGAGTATATTTTTTTCTATTATAGCTTAAACAGGCAATTTAAATTGTTTCCTATCTAAAAATTATTGCTTTGTTTTATGACTATCTGTTTAATTAAATTTGCATTATAATTTATCGTTTATTTTATGCTAAACTCTCGATAACGATATTTTAAGGTTTAATAAAATTAATTGAAAGTAAAATGGTAGGTAAATAGATTAAAATCGCTACATGTGTAGCAAAATTTACAACTAATTATTTGTTTCAACCTCATATGCATTCAATGCATAGAAAAACTAGTAAATAATTGTCCACTAGATTGTACAATATTGGAAACCGAAACAAACGATTTAGATGCTTATCAGTAAAATATGCCTCAACTGATTACAAATCCAATGAGATATACAGGTAGACAAATAGATCCATATTATTAAAAGGATAACGATCTCGACTTTGATTGGTTATTTAACATTAATTAATTGAAAATATAGATCACGGTGTACACATGCAATGTTTGCGTACGGCAATTATGACCATGTTGAATAATTTATCAGATCTTCTTGATTACAAATAACTTTTCTTATATTTGTCCAGTCTTTAGACAACAAAATCGATTGCTACATATGCAATTCAGAATAAATTCTTGTTTTCTGAAATATACAACCTACTAATTATGAATAGTTATATTCAAATTGTATGTAAAGAGAAATTAAATACGATTAGAGCAGTAAAAATTATTAGTATCATCTGTTTACCTACCTGCAAGCGCAAGCAGTCATATTTAAGAAATAGCAAGATACATTTAAAACCTAACGCGCTTACTAGGTGTCTTTAACGATAATTATGCCGTTAGATATTTACATCTGACTGAAATTATCGATAAACAGCAATCTTTGCTGCACACGTAATGATCTGAATGCTGAAATATGGGCCGTTTAGTTGGTGTTCTTCAGTAACATTTAATTAAATTATCAATAGTCGCAATTTTATTCCATGATGCCAATTTATTTTATATTCGATATGCTTATAAATAATCCAAATGTTGCCTATAGTATATCATCTATTAAAAATTTCATTAATTAATTAATTGAAGAAATGATGAATCAATTAACCCAGTGTGATAATCAATTATACATCTACTGTATGTGTAGTAATGAATAGTTGGTATGCAGGATTCGACGGAATTTGAGCCGCAGGATCTGTTAATTTGCACTGAAGTAGCTCAAACTGACCATCGTCGTAACTATAACAAACATTATCATGTCAAATGTCTTCACAACTCTCGCAACGTTCTATGTATAATTAAATATCATACCTTCGAGAAACAGTTCCTGGTAATTGTGTTTTCGAAAAGCAAATGTTTTAACCTAAACACGAACACCGAAACACGAAGCATCGGTATGCAAGCTCCGATGTAAATATGCATTCAGACTTTAACTATCGGCCAATTGAGTGGAAAATATGCACAGAACGAGAATTAGTAGGTGTTGGCTCCAACAGAGGCGTTACTACATTAAATACACAACGATGATAAATCGATATTGTGAGGTAAGTGAGTTTTTTTAGTTGTATAAAGAAGTAAAATAGCGGCACACGGTTTACGCTTCGTGCGAAAAAATACCGCTCAGTAGTTAGAAAATTTAGTAGCAACAATTAAAATACGCTGAGTTATAATATTAAAAAGTGTGCAGAAGATCAGAGTGGATCCCTGTCGAACGCCACTCAATTGAGAAGACGCGGTTGTGCGTGATCGGGCTCCGGGCTCAGGTCGATCGGCAGTAGGTCCGGTGACCTGAGTCGTTACCGGACGACCCGCGACTCCCCCTGTTATGCAACCGTTGCACTCTTGTGTCAACATATCGCCTCGCTATCAATCAGCGTTGACGTTGCACGCATATAGTCGGGGGGCGTTCCATCGCCGGATCATAATTACCGCTGACAATTAGGAATGGGATATTCAATACCTTCATTACCCGCGGCGAAATAGCGCCGATACTTTGTCCGGATAATTATAAGCATCGACGAAGACGGGCAGAGATTTATGGAAACGGTGATTGCGAATGTATTTTTTACGAGCATTTACGCGTACGGAATGGGTTTTTAAATTTTATCATCGGCTAACTAGTGATTAATTTTGATTTACATGGGACGGTTTTGGGAAGGTAATCGAACTTAATTGACTTCTAATCAAATACTAACAATCTGAAACATGATAACAACCGCAGTAATGGTTTTGTTGACAAAGGGACTGCAATAAAACCGCGGTATTTTTCTTGGAAAAGTCCGCGTGTAAATGGTTTTGCTCACAACAAACGGCTAGGAGTAGGCCAGTTGGCAATTTACGCACTGGTTTAGATGGCAGTCCAGACATGTGTAATAACATTGCAGACAAGGTGTTTGCTTATAAACGTTGACATGTATATTATTTACGAACCAATGCGACTCCTACTATTTGCTTTTGTTTCTGCTTTAACAAATTCATTCCCTCTAACGACGTTAGAACCGGACTCCCTACACATTTCCCTCGATTCAATCAATTAACTCGATTAATTAATAGTAATTCAATTTATTCCTTGTTATTATTTATTACTGAATCCATTATGACCTACCTTACAATAATAAGTTCTTTGAGAATTAGATACACCTGTTGTAGCAAGTGCATAAGAATATTGATTGCATAATTTTTTTAGATGCTTGTAAAATAATTTGTAAATGTTATAAAATATTTATGTTACTTATTTCACGAAGTAAAGTAGGTATAAACGAACGATTCTTACGCAACTCCTAATGATGTCAATTCGTTAAAAAAACTCCCGCCGATCTAACAAAGTCACGAACAATTATTTTCCACTTAAGAAATAACAATAACCGACTTTGTCAAAATTGACAAAAACGCGGTTATGAAGACGCCGAGTCGAAGTTATGCGATATGTATAGGAAATTTCTCTAACGCTGTTACACCGAATATAGAACAAAAAGTTAATAGACGAAAGAAACCGCTTCACTTTCGTTTTGAAATAAAATCCTAATTTAATGCTGATTAAATGCATAAAATTTTTGGAAAGTGAACGAAATCGGCGTGTCGTTTTAGAATTGAAATTGCTCAATTGTTCTATCGATTCGGCGAAGAAAAAAATATTTAGCAATTGGATTATGGATCTGCAATATTTTTAACACTTCGTTGGATTGGCCTCGAGTTCGATTTAGGGAATTGGGATTACTAAGTAAATGGGTTGGTGGTTGAATCACTTGACTGATGCAGTCGATAGAAAATTATTACTTAACAACTTAATTTTTTATTTTGTTCAGCAACAAGATCTAGCTCAAATATCGCATGCTAATTCATTTATATGATAACTACAACCCCTTGTTGAAAGTACAATAATTTTATTGTATTACATTGAAATAATTCGTTATCTATTAATATTTAGCCGTTATTATTCAATTTGTCGACCTTGTACCCCATACAAATCTGTCGATATTAATTTATTGAAAAATTATTCGAGAAGGAATCAATAACCTCTAACAATTGAACTAGAAAAAATTCAAAATGTCGAAACGCTTTATAAACATGTATGATTTCCCAAGTATGAAATTACAGTTGTACGTTAATTATATAGGTATCAATTATTACACAGTTTTCTTATTTAAAATGATTAAATATTCGCCTCAAGAAACTAATATTGATTATATCGATATCGATCTAATAACTATACGGTTTTGTAGAGTAAATAAATTTTCATTTCGTAATTTTTAATAGAATTTTGGTAGTCCAGTTTCCTCTAGTTCGGTAAGCTCGTTTTGATAGTAACCTGTATAGGCTAAGAGTCGTGAATATTCATCATTTCCTAACAATACATTTGAGAAAGTAGACGGTTGTAATTCGAATCGTGCCGATATCGACTTCAGTATATTTAACATCGATAAAAACGTCAAAAATAATCAGTTTACCACTTTATTAAAAATTCTTCTAAAATCTCCGACTCACCTGCTGACTAGCATCGAATTGAATCGCATCGATAATTCCATCTAATAACTGTTATTTCGAAGAGGATATTTAATTTCGTACACCTCACGCTATCCACAAACATTTACTCTAGATACCTACATTAATAACAACGAACCTGCACTCTAATAACCCAATTTTAACGCATTATACGGCAGGGTTAGGGAAAAAAACCGATCGTGACATAAAATTATTTACAATCATTATTATCCTGCCCGGCGATTTCATAATTTCGTCAACTTAAAGCGAACATTGCATGTCAGCCGTACTGACACCTTTATTTTATGCCGATATTTGTGACCGAACCCAACGGGTATTTTATATTTTATTCCGTGAAATACGCGATATTGTCGCATACCTAACTTATCGTCGTTTAAAGGAATTTTAATCCAAAGCGAGTTTCCAAACACTCGACTAGATTTAGTATTAGTCGTAATCATTTTATAATGCAAATTTTTTAATAAACTGTTTTTTTATTGTTCGGATTTACTGCACTACACTACCGTTTATCCATCGGTGTAGCGTATAGAGAGTGTAAATAATCTCGAGGCAAGGATTGCGGTAGTCGACTGCGGAGCGCAGAAAAAGAACAAAACTGTTCCATATACGCTCTCGCGTAGGAGTGAATTGCTAATTAACGGGAATATGAAGTAGAAAGTAGATTATTTTTTTCTAATTAATGGGAGTCTATTAATAAGCCGCGTTTTATCCGCGATTCAAACAAAAGAAACGTTTTGTATCGTTTAAGTATAATATTAACCTACTAATTATTATAACACATCTAATTAAAACAGAAGTAACAGCATTGTTAAGAGAATTTTCATAAATTTAGTAACAACAAAATAAATTAAATTAATTCCCTAACATTGATAACGGTATCGAATAGATCTATGTTGTTTCTAATTACGAAATAAATGTGGCGTAGCCGTTACAATTAGGGCCGGTTAATTGGATAGTTAAGCTTCGACCGCAACCCCGCTTCTAAAATTGATACTATCTACTTTCCTATTGACATATTGGCCATTGTTATCTTTCGCGTCGCGTTCGAAATCGAAATTTATTCCTCGACTGTATTTGTTTAGCGAATAATTGAAATCGCAACGGGATTTGCGCCGGATTTTTTCTCCCGAAGTGCGCCCATATCTTTATCCGCGCAGAAATGCATATCGTGATTCGAAATAATTAAAACAAATAGTAGTCGACCTCAGGAAAATGAAAAATCCGATACCGATTAATTTGAGCGAATAGGCATTGAAAACGCTAGGATTTTAGTTGGATATAATGAGGCCGTTATTACCAGAAGATTAAATTAAATCGACGTCAGCGAATATCGAAGGTAAAAATGTACCTGCTCATTTGAGACACTACAATTCAAGTCCATGCGTGTATTCTAACGATGTTTCGTAAGCGAATCGAACTGACTATCAAAGAAATATCAATTTATGCTAACTACATACTCATTTTCATAGGCAGCTACTTATAGATGGTGCAATACCTTGTAGTCGGTTATTTGCGATTTTCTGTGTACCATTAATTTTACAAATACAACGAAAAGTCGAGATGTAAATTACACAATGCGGTCTCTAATGCTTCAATCACGAAATAATCGGACAATTGGTGAGGTTTGCAATTAGAAAAACCTACATCAGGTATTATTTGATTGTAGTGGTAACGGGATGTTATTACAGGCATTTTTCGGTTCGTAAATTAATAGTAGAGAATATTGAATTAATAAATTTGAATTAAACTCACCGTCACTTGATGAAGATCCAACGTGGGATCCACCGTCTCCTGAAAAAACTGTTCTAATTACTTTAGAAATTTGTTCAATATTATCGGGTAACAGGAAACAATAATTCCAAAATCAAAGGTAAGAAACATTAGCAAAATTAGAGCATAGCGTTTATTTTTTTCTTTCATTCCATGATTTTTTAATTATTCGGTTAGCTTTAGATGAAGTTTCATATGGTTATACAACATTCACATTTCTGGATAACAATAATACAACATATTTTTCGATACGATTATGATTTTAGTTGTTATTTAAAAAAGCAACTTTTACCATGCAGATAGGAATTCGGCTGGCGATTCTCGCGAATGCGAAATATTCGTTCGCGGACGTTTGAATTATGTCACTGGCGTACCGCAGTGTAGTTAGACTTCATAAATAATAAGAAACGTTTCGTGTGCAACCTCGAAGAATATCTCGAAGACGCTGATCGTTCCGAATGAAAAATGTGAAAGATGCCCGCGTTTTTTGTATCTTATTCTACAACAATCACAACCAGGAATGCTCGTATAGGCATTCGATATTGGTGGTGAAAAAGATGCAGTAAAATTATTTAAAAAGTGTAAAGAGAAATGTTCCTACGTACGAGTTTTTTTAAGGCGATTAAAATTATTAAATTGCTGGTAATATCCTGCGCGCATCCTTGAGATGTTATATTACCCTGTAATGACGGCAACATTACGCACCAATAATGTAGTTGTTTCAGCGTTATTACCCCCTCAGACTTAAGATCAATATGAAGCAATTTTCCAAATTATCCATAATCCCGCACTAATTTGTCGTGTTAGTTTAACAATTCACTTATAAAAATTACAGACCACTCCAAAAAATACCCTATAATCAATACGATTATTGAACCCCTATAATAATCGTAATAAATTAAAATCGATTTTTTTTCGTAGTACCTATTTGCCGTTAAAAGAGTCATCAACACGAAACCGCATTACCGTCCACCCACTTCCTAAAATTACCTCGGTAATCTGAATCCATGTAACAATTTTTTGGTGCAAGTAAGCGTGTACCGTTTTCCCTAATAATTTAACTCCAGCTTTTATCTCGCTTTATTGCAACACCGGCTAGATACGATTGCTTTATCAAAGGAAAATTAACTGGTACAAGAGGGACGGATAATCTACATGTTATTGAGATAAATTGAAATTTTGATGTTATGACGAACTTGCAGAATATTCAAATTTAAATATAGGGTAAACTGTGAGTAAATTAAGAATTACGCACGTTCTGCACGATCTCACCGTTTAACAGATTATTAGTTATAATTCCGCAGGTTTGCAGCATTTACTGAACCGTTTATAAACAGTCGAGTTTAAACGGTAATTATAATAACGCAGGACATTAGGTATCGTTAAATTTGAACAAGGTATCTACTACTATAGCAATTCCATTAGTCGAACTATAATATTGTGTTTTTAACCCATATTAAGCGAAAAGATTTTTCGAATCGGCGCGCAGCGTATTTCGCAATGCGAGATGCATGTCGACTTGCGCGCGGAATGTTTAGATGCGAATCTTAATGTTACTTGTCAATCCTTGGCGGTTATTTTTTTAACTTAATTGAGAAGTTATTTTACATAATGGTGTTCACGTTACGTCAGTTACATGTTTCTGTACGTACAATCAGCTATAAAGTATAGCGCTGGATAATATCGACGTTAACTGCATGCCTATAGTAGTATAGTAGCGCTGTAGTTCAGTTGGAAGCGTTCGAATTGATTTTAATTTTATTTTATTCTATTGAATTATACCTATACCCTAAAATTGTTCTATATATGACTAAAAAAACTATTGAGAAATATTGATAATATAAGAATTGTAAACAACACGATCTGATCACAAGTAAATTATTTGGAACAACCAAAAAAAGCAAACGAAATACCCTGTATAAAAGTAGATTAAAATGTGGTCAATTTCGACTTTATCCATAGCATATTTTCCGTAAAAGCGCCGATTAAACGATTCGTTTAGTCTTATAAAATTCGTTAATAAATCTTTCCTGCTACCGCAGGATAGCGTAATTAAGTTCAACTTAGAATAATCATAGTAATAGATTTCGTTTAATAGTAAAATAGTAAGCCGCTGTCGACAATGAGCGGATTGGACGTTTATTGCAAAGGATTACGTGATTTCTGGTGCTTTCGAGTCGTCTGGTCGGCTCTCACAATAGAGCTTCGGAATTCCAGAGTTTGACGCAAAACGCACCGTTCACTTTATTTTAACAACGGAATCGTTCTTTCTCGGTATCCTTTCATGAATTAATGATGCCATGCGCCGAGTTATGGTGTCGCTAACTAAGTGTTTTGCAAGACGCGTTAGCCTGAACTCTATTTCCCGACAGCTCTTTGTGGCAGGATGAATTTATAGCAAGATTAGCGATTCGAAACTGTTGGTTGTTTATGTTGGGAGATATTATAAATATCCGAAATTTTTTAACCATAGAAATTTCAACGTAAAGGTGGGTTTACTTACGTTTCTTCTTACTTTCAGTTTCCTGCTGGTGCATTCCGCCTCCTGAGGGATCTATCATCATGGAGTGTCCCAGAGGTCCCCCATGACCACCTGGTTGACACTCCATCGTTATCATACTACTATCAATGGTTGCGCCACACTGAAACAAGAAATATAAATACATTTAACAGTTGGAGTAAAGCGTGTAAATCGAAAAAAATGATTTTTGATTTTATCCGAATCATACCGGTAAGTGGTCGTTAAACTATCCCGTGAAGCGACTTTGACTTGTTTATCTAATTGATGGCGTGCATTGCTTTTATATAAATAAGGCCATATGGTAAGCGTTTGCTTTTGCATGACTGCTATGATTTACTTGATCTACTCCTGTCTCGCTACTGCCTAGTATCTCACACTCTGTATCTATCTACCTGTGACAATTAATATTTTAGAGAGATAAAACGTTATGGCAATGAACTAGATCTTGTTCCGATCGAAAAGAAACTATTCCTGGAATGTTAAAATGTAAATTTAATCTCTTTAGATGATAAATAAGCATAATAAGCATAGCGTGATGGGTTGACATTTTAATAAAAAAAAGTACTTTTAATAAATTAGACATACGTAAAGCGCGAGAATATTTGAATACTTGTAGTTTTTTTTAAACATATTATGAGTTTTTTAAATCACTCCTCGACCGTGAAATTATTTCCAACTAATATTTGAACTCGAATCCAAATTTAAATTAAATGAATTCAATTTGTTGAATTAATTTTTTTTCATAACCAAATTAAATAAACAATTCGATCCAATCATTAAAGTTATTAATTTTTCTGGTAAATCGTCGGCTGCTTTATCGAAACCGATTTGTAATTTTAATATTCCGTAAAACATTTACTAACAAAACTATTTCTTTAACAGTTCGTTATGAAACGTAATATAAAGAAACAAAACGACTAAATTAGCGGTTGGTTATAACCGATTCAAACCGTGTCTAAATTATTTTCAATACCAACCTCTATAATTACCCAATTCGAAAATCTCTGTAATGCTTATTGCCTGTCGGTAAAAAATCAAACGTCTGTATTACCACGTTCACTAATTATTACGCTACTGTATTAAAAAAATAATGCGCGCAATTATGATTACAATCTAAAACTTGGCCCATAGACCACAAGATAAAAACGGGAAACCGCAAAATCATTGAAATAATCAGTAACCCCGAAAAACCGGCGCTGAATCGCATCCCTTTTCCTTTCGAAATACATATAACTTTAATGAAGGGTAGCCATGGCATATGGCCCTTTCGTTAAGTGATTTCTCCCGCCCAAGGAAATACCTACCGACCTTATGGTGTCCTTTATCTTCGTATCTATTGCACTAAGCGTGGCAGAACAGATGAACCCATCGGTACCCATTATTCTATCATTACCTAATGATCGATCTTTCGCCAAAAAAACGAATCGAGCCATTGTTGAGGGTTTTGTTCATTAATAGTGTCAAAAATCGATTTGACATATGTTCGGTACCTTAATGAAACTATAATTTCACTTTAAGGTACGTACATATTGAAGAAATAATGGCAGATGCTTCAATTTAAACAATGAATTTTAGAAGATGTAACAAGTAAGTTACATGTTGAGAAAGTATAATAATTTCACCAACAATTGCTAGACTAACATTTGTCGATAGAAAAACTGAATTGAATAAAATAAAAAAAATAATGGGAAATACGGAATAACATTATCCAGTAGAATCTAAAACTTGGTAACATCCTGTTTATGTAACTATTAATTAATTAAATATTCACGTATACGTATAATTATAAAATGATCGTTCAATTATAAGTAAGTAAATACCCAACAAGTCTTTATCATGTAATATTCAAAATTTTACTGAACATAAAATGATTCACTTTTCGCACTTTTCGCTAATAATTAAATAGTCTAGGTAGAGTAATTGCGATAATTTTTTTTCAACTTGGAGTAAAACAATTACAGCTTTAATAAACTTTCCAATACCGATGTATAAAAATCGGCGCATTGTAAATATTTAAACGCGTGCAGTGTTCTTGGGAAATCAGATGAAAGTGTGTACATGCATGTTTGACAAATAAGTAGGTGGAACATATTACTAGCACTATTAACTGTCAAGAAATAATTATTAGTAATTAATAAATTTCCCTGTCTTGTTGCCGCACGCCCGGTCTAAAAAAAACGCAAATCACGTTACTACTTGAAGTATAACAAGACAGATTGTCTGTAGATATAATTCCTAGACGGGAAATCGGCGACACGAACCGACTGGGAAAAGTGTTTGTTCCTCTAAATGAAAAAAAAAATAACCAAAAGAGCCTATTACAGATCGTAAAATATTTCCATAGCATCCAGTTTTTTTCATTTGAAATCCTAGCGCTTGCACTGGTGTGACTCGGAGAAATAAATACCGTTAACGATGCATCCATGCATGCTTTAAACTTCTTATTGCGTTCTCACACCTTGAACGATATCAAACCGTATCTTCGCTTCTTTACTTGCAATTTACTGCTCCGACAATGAGTATTAGACCGAGGAGAATAGACTACCGAAAAAGCTCACTGTCCATTCATAAATAAACTTAAATAAACTCTGTGGACAGTACACCAAAATATTTATATTAGATTAAAAAAACCTATAAGGAAATATATAGAAATTAACAAAGATGCACGACATCAATGGTATCGATAAATATGCTCGCTGATTTATCAATGGAACTCCTATAAATCATGTTGATATAAGCACATTAGTACACAGATATAAGTAATTAGACGACAAATGGCTCAGTATTTACAAATGCTAAGGCGAAAGACTACACTTTGACAAATATAGCTCTGCCCGCAGGGAGCGCAGTATAATGAGAAAAACAGTGGCGTAACTTATCATCTGTCATCTAACGCCTAAAGAAGTATTTTTCAGTAGGTTATTTATTAAATGTAGCAGTTCTTTCGCCTATACGGGCGTATTAATTTTAATTGCATCTAATTAACGTGGTTTAAAAATGTATTTTCCTGCAAATCAGTTCAATCAAGTAGCAGGAAATTTTAACCTGTTAACCTGCCATTAACTATTAGAGTCATCCCGTTTTCTCTACGAAATTTCAATTTGCCGTAATACTTGCTCGTTTGGAGAAAAAATAAGGAATCGTTCGTGATTACCCGGAAGATATAAATGCAATTCACAAGTAACATTACCGCAGTTAATTGCAATAGGCTGGGCTGTATTTTTACCCGGTGCAAAGTTAATTGGAAGAGTTTTAAGAGCCTTGCGCCGTGGCTAGGGTCAACTTAACTACTATGTATATTTCACTCTGTTATTTATTGAACTAGGTATATAATCATAAGATGAACTATGGTTGTATTTTGATGCGAACCGGCAATTTCTCGGTAATTAGAATAACTATTCCAAAACGCAGGATACCTCGATTGGTTTAACAACTAACTTTGATATATCTAACGTGACATACTCCACTCTGCTTCTAATATTAACTATAATAATCCAACCTTGTTTGATGTAAATAATACATCTACTGGAATATATTTCGTTGTATATAATTCAACAAAATGTTTGTTTTATCACCGTATATAACTGTAAATTAGAAGTGCACAAAGTGCAATCAAGTAATGATAAGTGTAAAATATGTAATTTAGCCTACATGTTGCAGCGAATTTCTGATGTCTCTTTACATTAAAGTAAGCATTCGAGCTATTTCACTTATTTCAGTTTTTTGCGCTTTAAGATACATACCGGCGTTAATAAACCTTAAAGAAGTTATTAAGGTATGAGTGGATTATCAAGATTATAGTTTTGGATCGGGCACATACTCATCAATCCATTATTTTAAATCGACCATTTTATGTGGAACATTACTAAAATCACTTTAGCCATTACGCTAAAATACACCTTAATTTACACTCCTGAGATTCTTTTTCCCTTGTACTTATATACCTACATATTAATTTTTGCGCATTAACTATAAATGTTACAAAAAATTTAACTACTTTGTAGTGAGCCTAAATAATTATTACTTAATAATATTAAGAACAATTTTCTGCAATATAAACAGGAAAGATCGATTAAAATGCATTTTCTACTTCCTAATTTTGCAAACATTTTTTACAAGTTGGCAAAAATTGCTTCATTAGACAATAATTATAGAGATTTCCACAACAAAAATTTTATGCTTTCTAAAATACAGTCAGTATCTTGCAAAACTACATAATGAATTTTTATGAGAATTAAGAAATAATTATTAAAAAAAAATACCGCGTTTATGCAGTGAAACTATTGCTTGTTAAAACGTTTCAATAACTTTACACGCCATTTGAAATTAGGGATAAATTGATCAATAAAATTTCACACCTTTCGGAACCAACCAATGGTAGGTAAATCGAACTAAATCTAGTCCAAGAAGAATTTGATGAATGGACTCGCATTCGTACGTGTATGGAATGTTTATGAATTCACGTACCGACTTAGATGGCACTAAGGCATTAATAGACACGTAAAGTTGATTGATTACATTCGCCTAGTCGGCATACCAGCAATCTTTTACACGAAAAACAAATTGGAGCAAATTATAAAGGAATAAATAGTCATTAATAACTACTTCCTCATTATCAGCGCACTGTATTTACAAGATACTTTCATCTTGGGAGAGATTTTTTTGCATAAATTAGTTGGTCAGTTCCTGATGAAACAATTCTTATTATTTATTGTTATGATTAAAATACAGGAAAAATATATCAAAAATAATAACGTAACATTTAACCTTCGGTTTTATATATCCCTTTTATACAAAAGACGCTACCAAGTAAGTAGCGACCGGTGATATTTTATTTTTCGAATGAAAAAGTGAAACAATGCATCCAGTAGTTTAGTCCTCCCCCACGAAGAGGCGTTACCTCAGCGGAAGTGAGCAAGGTTTTTTATAACAACCACAGCGAACGCTAAAGTCAGAATATGTCCGACTAAAGGAATGACGTGATTCGAACAATCACGAGCTGAGTTGCCGTACCTTTCTGTTCCAATACACATACTCGTACAAAGATAATTTGTTATTAAAATTTGAACTGCCAGTGTGTAACCAAATTCTCTATTTGCACGATATATCATTAAAGATTCATACAAACTACTTATCTAAAAACTTATTCAAGTATCTAAGTGAACTGTAGTTGAATATTCAACGTAAAATATTTATCTGGAAAATTGGGAAAATATCGTACATGTGACAACACAGCAAAGTTCATCAATATTGTTTCTCGAGTACGCGAGTAAGTACTTACATATCTTCTAACATGGTGTTCAAGTTTAGTGAATTCCATTTATCGCTCTTTAATTGAAAAACAGTGAGAAAATCGCTCTTGTATTAATTTGTATGAGAAAAATTTTATAATTAGAATAATTAAAGCGAATAAAATAAAGTCTTACATTAACATTAAAAAATTTTGTTACGTATAAGGTTGAACGCGCTAATTTATTTCTTTATTGTTAAAAATAAACGAGATAAGTAGTACAACTAATTTAATTTGAAGAAAACTTTTAGTATACAAGTATGCAACACGATGTTAACCTGGTGATTTTGAATAGCTATTTTCATATAAAAAATCAACGTAACTCATGATGATTGTTTTCAAAAGTCAACAAATCGAAAATGCAAAACAGTAAATTGTTAGTTTACTCAATAATTGTGGGTGTATGTACGTAGACATTAAAATGTCATTAAACAACACTGGTACCGTTTGTTCAAAATTTACATATGTAAGAATTTTTCCTTGATTTTACAATTATTCAAATAGTTAAAAAATATTCTACGCAAGATTAGTAAGATACCTACTGGGTTTCTTGTTTTATATCATTCGGAGACGAAAACTTTCTTCGCAATTGCAAACGCCTTATCTTATTCAATCGATCTCAAATATATTACAAACTCCTCGATTACATTTGCCTGAAATTACTTTTCTAATGGTCATAGAGATCATTAAAGCAGAATTACAACGACAGTCGTTTCATTAATTACGCTATTTTTATCACTAATGGTGCAACAACGGATATCCAGATTAAAGCGAATTTAATCACACAACAAATGCGAAACTATTAAATTAACCCCTTTTCAAATTTCAATTCCTGTACTCACATAACTCATCGTTTTAATCAAAATAATAGCTTATTAAATATTGGAAAAAACCGAACGTCTCTAACAGGCAACAGGCTCGTGTATAAGAAGTAAGCACGAAAAGAATCTCGGGCTGATTTGATGTAAAGTTGCATATAAGAACAGTAACCGGAGTCTCGAGCGATGACAGGATCAGTGCGAGCACTCGCATATCAAACAAACCTGACGAAAAAACCGAATGCCACTGCAATTGTGAACTTCCCTGGACGCGATTTAATGAAAGACGCAAACACGTGGTTTGTTATGAGCGCATTAATCCGCATTTCAAACCAGATTTCGAAACGTCTCATTCGGAATCGTTGAAATTCAACGGAAATTCCGATAAATCTCGGGCGAATAATAATTACGAATGACGTTACGATAATTATTAGACAGCTTTTAATATAATAACACCCAGTGTAAGAATTGTGCGGCGCAGGTGCGCATGTGGGAACCGAGATTTAATCGGCGAGATTACCGAGGATAAGCTAAGTACTCCATGTCTTTCTGAATGCCTTTGTTAACTTTTTTCCTATTACCCGGCATTCGATAGAGAGATTAAATACTATTTGTAATTAAATTAAATTCTGTTATTAAACAACAGAATTGTATTCTCTTTTATCTCTAATCGATTAATATTAAACAAATAATTAAATAATTCAATTAATTTTAATCCAAATATCACTGAAATGAGTATTTTTCTTGGTTGTAGAAATACACTATTCATTGAAAATGAAAATAAAAGTTTATTATACCTACAGAAATAAAATAATCATTTACCAGCACCTATTTAACTCATTGCTTTTTGATAATATTTAAATTTTCGGTTAGTAGACAAGGCTTTGTTTGAACATTTAAATATTCTACGGATATTTCGCATTTGTTGAAGGTCAGTTCGATAACCCCCTCTTCGAATCGTCAATTTTTTGTGGATAATCTGACATTGTATTTGTGAACTTCCTGTCCAACATTGAATTTTAATAATGGCGATAACAAAAGACATCGGTTTTACCAAAGGGTATGAAGGTATACATGATTTTGTAAAAACAATCCAGCTTTTTTTGTACCACAACGGCCAACATCAAATAAAAATATTTAACTTATTGTATGTATATGTAAGTATAAGTACCTATTTCGAATTTGTTATTCGCATTGCTGCTAAACAATACGTATAGAGTCAAAGTGTATCTTAATCTCAAATTCTCGAAGCTCTATAAACCGAAAAAATATATATGTATTCCGTGCTTTACATCGGTTAAGACGCTTAAAACGAGGATCTGCTATTGTTACGTGTATTTTATGCGTGAGTTATTACCGTTTCAAGTCTTTATCACGGAGCGTGCATGTACTTTATCCTTTTAGTTTATATTCGAAGAAGCGCACTTATTAATTGAAAACGTTTTATCTGGTTTAACGGGATAATTTCTGAACCTTAAAAATAAGGTTTTTACGTTGTTTTAAAACCGCAAATCATTATGAAATTCGGTTCGATAAAAAGTTGTGCTTTATCGTTGATATTTAATAAATTTTAGGTCTCATAAATTTCTTCCTACACATAGGTACAGGTACCTTTCTAGAGCGCGAAATCCTAATAAGTACGTTTTATTATCCATATCGCAATAACTGTAGCTATTGTAATAAATAAAATAAAACGTCACTTCTTGTGTGACAAAATTATAAATCAACTTTACGTTTGTGGTTGTATATCATTCAATAACGATTTGTTTGGACAACGTTTTGTAAATACGAAATACTACCTGGCATGTATTGTTTCGAAACTTTTATAAGGATTTGTATAAAATGCCGGCAGTATTAGGCAAATTAGATATCATCGCATAATTCAGATTTCATTCCATTAAAACCGAACACAAGCATAATACACGTACGTTGTATTCGAACATATTCGGTAAACATGTAATTTTACCGTTAATGATCGCATATTCTCTCACAAATTGGTATTTTCTTGTTATACTTTCAATAATGTATAGTAGGTACGCCAGATCATTTTATATATAGGTCTAACTAAATAAATTATAACGGTATGAGATGTAATTACTGTTTCTGAAATATGCATGTCGCGAAAACTTGGCTATTAGAGAAGGTGTGATGTTGCTCCAATTTGATAATTCATCAAATGCTGTTTTTTTGTATACCTACAGAAATTCCTGATATGTATTTTCGAATCATTAACCTAATGCGAATAGTTTGCATAATGACTAATATGCATCGAGAGTACGACGAAGAGTCGATTATCTCGAGGAACATTTATAATATGAAGAATAATCGTTTCGAAGCGTGGACTATTTACACGTTAGAAAATTATTTTAATAATATATCTAGAGCAAATTTGAATTAAATTTTAAGTGCAAGTAGCATATAGCCCATTTTTAATCCTAACAAAGTAATTACCTAATACCTACATGATAAATTATTAATAGAAATAAAAGTAAATATAACTAATAATGAGTACACGCATGAATAATTTTAATTTGAAAATATGTATTACTTATTAACTGTGGGTAAAGTAATTTAAAAATCAAAATTGTACCATATTTTTTTTCAAAGTATAGGTATACTTTAATGCTTTAGAGACATATATTTAAAAAAAATGAATTTGTAGGTAAATAATATTTATTTGATTAGGTACACTAGAAACTCAATTGTAATAGATAATATTCATAGACCCAAATTAGCGACCTTGTCTAATATTAATGGTAGAGATATCTAAGTGTTTAAAAAAAATTTGAAATTCTGATTTTATTTTCATTCGTTAAATTGATTGTTTATGACAGGACATTCGATTTTAAAAATAAAAAAGATTTTTTAATATAAAATCCAACATAATGACGCACGTAGATTGCCAAGCTCAATGCAAAAAAATACAATTAAATAAATTATTCCCGGAAAAAATTGTATAATGAAACATCCGGTATTTGGAATTATAAATTAAAAATTATTTTGTATCCAGCTATTTTTATCTTTAACAATAATTTAACATTATAAAAATTCTGTACAGTACAAACTTACCTTTAATATCTATAAAAAAATCAATAAACCCACTTGTAGGTTTTCCACTAAAACCACAGAACGTTTAAGTACTCTAGCAAAAATACACTCTAGTCCAATTCTAAATCATTCTACAGTTCGAATCGCCTCAAATCATTAGACATAGAACACTAATTTAGTTCATTAACACACCGAACTCATCACAATAAGTCCATTCTAATTCTAACACACATCGGATTCAGTTTAGCGGGAAACCCACACGACAGTACGGAAGATATAGATGATCGCACAGAACAGTAACCGGGAGATATCAACGGGCGTTAAGCCGGCAAACCCTGTGAAAAAATCCTGCTATCCTGCGGAAAACTCTACGGAAAAAATCACGCACTACCAGCCTCAAAGAAGGATACTATCCATTGACTTCTCAGTACGGACTGTGCCGGGCGAGTGACTGCTCGACGCACTGTTATGCTTCAAGAACTACGTGCACCTGTTGAGGTGGAAGGGGCATAATTTTACCCCTCCAACAGGTACTATTGTTGTATTTAAATATCATTCGTGGGGAAAAATCGGAAGTAGCGTTTTAATTTTGATAGAGCGACGTTAAAGGGGTGTTTAAAGGCAGTTAACGAACTCAGTATGAGCAACTAGTAGCTTTTAACTTTATAGTGAATTAGTGTTGAATGAAATACATGCATTGTTCAATACATTACATTTATTTTACATTGTATTTTTTGGTTTAAATTTAGAGTTAGTTGCTTTGAAGAAAAAATATGGTTGTTTTGAAGCACCCTGTAGATAAATCGATTAAATTAGATAATTGGCAGTTCCATATGTAATTAACTGTAAAAAAATGATCGATTGGTTGGTTTTAGCGCCTATAATTCGCTAATGGGAGATCGAAAAAAAAGCCCAAACTTTTAATTATACATATACCGAAGTGTCCTGCGGGCAGCAGGAGTCACTTAATTGCCGGGTACCGAAAATAGCAGTCCAACCTTGCGAATTTCATTCAACAGTTTATCGACGAAAATATTAGTTCAAATTGATCGTATTTATTAAGTAATTACACTATCCAGGTAGTCATTAAGCAGTCACCAACTGAAAATTATGCAAATTTTTGCCTCATGTCAATTTGGGAGATGGCTAATTGAATTTAAAAAAATCGACTAACATTTAGTAATATAATCAATAACTATTACAATAAAATATGTATAAGAACGTGATTTAAATATGGGTGTTGACAAATTACACGAATTTTAATCGATACTTTATCGATCTGTTCCTGATATACAATTCACCCAATCAATCTTCTCATCGCCGGCAACAATTCGAACTTTCAAATCCGTTCGAATGCCCGGCAACCATCAAAATAGATAGCTGGCGAGCTTAATATTCATGCATCACCGTGCCGTATGAATAATTTAATGATTATGACTTATACGGTATGTCACGCCTCACATCTCACCCGACCTTATGATTGGTCGGAGACTTTTACACACCTCCTGTTTACTTTTCAAACAATTCGGTATTTCTACCTGTTGACGGCACACACACACAGGTGAAACTAGCCACTGAATAATTATGAAGCAGTCGGTATTGAATTGCCGCCGTGCCGGCTTTTTTATTTATGCGCTCTTTCAACAGCCGATTGAGATTTTGTAGCTCCGCTTTTACATTCATAATAAGTAAACTAATGATTTTTATTACTGGATGAATTCGTTCGAACTGTAGGATAATTTGGAACGAATTTCAATGAAAATATGGACAGTTTCCTCAACCCACATCTCGACACTGTCGACACTCGTTTGATTCCGAGCAACGGGAATTGAAATTAAATTGGTAAAAATCCCAGATTTAAATATCTTACATAGGAAATCTTATTATGCAGGTAATAAAATCTCTTTATCGGAAAATTTAATGTACCTACTTATATTATATAGAATACAATGTACGCTTTACTTATCGTAATTTAACTGATGACAGCTAAAGAGCCGTTTTATTGATTTAGGATATAGTTAAAAATATACAAAATTCCTTTTATGTCATGTTTCAACAACGACTATGAACGAGGAAAATGCTCCTTCGGATTCCTCAATAAACGTTAAAGTCATTTCGCATAGGCAGGTCTTCAGAAAATAATGCAGTTTAGCCATAAACTGTGATTGCGGTAACCGTTTAAGCGGTTTTAAGTAAATTTTTAATCATTTATTAAGGTATTTTAATAAACCATATAGCCTGTAAGATTTTTGCAATGTATTAGCTTTTATATGAAAACGTATATTCACTTCTATTACTCAAACCGAGATTCCCAGAAAGATATACCGAATATAAGGAGCACTTTGGAATTCTTCGATGAAAATACATGTGGAAGTACGCCAATTAAAATTTTATGATCGGTTTTAGGGTTCTTTAAAAGCATTAATTATTGCTTATTAGTTAGTAGCAAAATCCTATTTTCAAGGAATTGGCTTCCTGTTAGATAAAGACACGTATAGCTGAATAATCTCCAGTAAAGCTATAAATAAAATTATAACAAAATTGTCACTTTTATCTCTCCTATAAAGTAATTAAATTAGTACCGGAAATTCGAGTATACCTAGTTCAAGAATTTTACTAGAAAATGTATAAAAAATAAAAATCAATGTTGCAAATATGGGACCTTGTAAATTTTATAAAGACTTAATTATTGAAACCACTGTATTTCCGGTTGATATGTTTGAGTCATCTCGATTCAAACTGTTAATTAGTGATGTATACTTTAATAATTACTATTAATTTCAATTTTATGTTGTGTAAAATGGACTTTTACAACCGGATTCTCTACTATAATAAAACTACATTATTTTATATAATGTCTAGTTAGGTTTAATATAATTCTACAATTTTTTACATAAAACAACCACAAAAATAAATTATACTCTACCATAAGCGAATAAATATCACCAACAATTATCTTATTTCCTTTGTATAACGACTAGAAGCAATTTCTGTGAAATACGTATAGAGTAAAATTGGAAAATAATTTTTAACGATTTTTGTTGTTTTTCTGAAGCGTCTTATAAGGCAAGTTTGAGCTCGCGTAAACGTCAGATGGTGATTTAAATGAATCGAATTGCTCTCTCCGGGTGATAGGCCACTGGGTTACTTTAATGCACTACGGTCATTAAATGAGCAGCCGTTACTTTGTGGTCGGCAATTTCAAGTAAGAATTTCCTTTGATTTATTATTTTCAAGTAATGTGCAGGTTTCTATGCAGTACATCATAATAATAATATTGTGCAGTGTATAAGTAAGGTGGGTGAAAATGTTACCTAGGTATACTATAAGTAAATCTGCAGGAGAAATTTTGTATTAATGCCTAAATTTATAAGAATCTTTTGATGTTAGTGTAGTATTTAAATACGCTCTTTTATAGAGCGGAAAATTGGGTATGTGTAAGTAAATCCATAATTTTAAACAAATTGCAATAAAATTAAGTAGGCAGATCCTAAAATCCCATTAGCATTTTAAATAGTTCGGTTTAATTTCCCATCATTTCAGGAAGCAGTTAGGAAACTCTATTATTTATACACCCCAGATCTGAGCAACGCGATATCTGGAGATAGATGGAAAAAACCGTTGATAAAATCCGGAAAACTAATTTCGTATTCACCATTTACCTCCAATGCTCGTGGCCTAGTGCATAATATCCACTTAAATATACATATTACACAAATACATGCAACTTTAAGTGACAGTTTAGGCATGTAAAGACACAAACACAGGAGATTTTAATTAGAGATAAGGCGAGGAACCTGGTCGTTCGGCTACTACCTGCTACAGTGTATGTAAGTATAGATCTGTTTTACATCACCATATGGGGAGTTATAGGAAGCGAATGCGAATTTTATTGAATGAAAGTTCTTCTACATAAATTACCAGCGAACCGTTTGTTATACAAACTAGTTTCGTGAGCGATGGGATGATCTCTCCTATACATCAGATGTTGCAATTTTTAATACCTTTTATACTCTTACGATTCCCCTACGCGTTTGCTCGAATATACTTAAGATTCACCACGAATCGCGTATGTTAGGTAAAGTAGGAACAAATGTACGAGCTTTAAAAATTGCATGACTATTCAATTAATGGGTGATTAATATTCACCGTAGGTATTATCTATAAATTAACTTAATTAAATCTTTGCGTAAGTTTAATCGAATCGCCAAGCAAACTAGATTAGATAACAATCCCACGATGATGTTTTTTTAGGAATTCTCTCACAACAAAAGATTGATCTATCTGCAGTAGAGGGGTTCGAGTATGTCCTTGAAATGAGCCCGTGCTTGAAAAAATAATATAATTCTAATATACGGCGCGCTTTCAATACCTTTATATTGCAAAATAGCCTATCAATTCGCGTATCTTTTATCTGTCTGTCAGCGAACGGGGTCAAACGTCAACCTGCGGGTAATTATTGCGCCTGATTGATCGGCTGAAAAATCTTTTGCACCGAAGACGATTCGCGTATGTGGCAATGTCGACGCGATTTCGATAATTATTAAATATTTATTTTGATGGAAAAGGCCTTACAACATTGAGTCGTGTTAAATTTTCGTGTAATCATCGCTTCAATTGCCTTCGAACGCTAATTCAACTCAATTTAATTAACTAAATTGCAAGAGTGTGTTTATTGTGAACGGTAATTGAATATAAATTCTTTAGATACTTTTGACTGGTTCTTTTTAGAAGATGCGATTAATGATGCTCATGTAGTAATACCTTTTATGAGCTTATAAATTGAGGAATTGGTAATGAAGAAGTTACTGCCAGACAGTCCTTAAACAGGACAGATATTTACAAATCTCTTTGGCACCGCCACAACTAGCAAATTTGGTAAGTTTTGTTCCAAAAAACAATTTGTAATTTTTTATGTATATGTACTTTAAATTAATCATGGAGTAGGTATTCCTATAATATAAGGAACCTAAAAGGATTTATCATGATTAATCCTTGAAGTAAAAAGGTACGAAACGGTTACATTAAATTTATTATACGACTTAGGTTCCGGTCTAATCGAACTTAAGAATAATGATGAATATTATACGTTATTCATTTCCACTCGTGCTTTTCCCGGAGGTAGTTGCACAAAGCGATACGTTTCAAGTGCGGCGGTTCTGAGGTTTTATCACCTTTGGCTCATTGCGGATAATTAATTGTACTTTACTATTTAGCGCAGTCGTTACTGAGCATATCTCGTGATAAATTGATATTCCTTTTATATATAAGGATATATGGGCGGGAAGGAGTTGCCATAAATCACCGATGAGATAAAGCATTTCTTTCTTAGGCACTTTATAAAGATATCGGTATTTATTTCCATAAATGCTTCGCTTTAGGAAGGCTCATTCAATTAATAGAAACAAAAAATTACTTGAAATCACCCTGTATTATATTATGCCTATGTGTTATCATAAAGTCAGTTTTGGAGTGATATACCAGCCTATTTTAATATAGCAATCTTAATATTCAACATAATTGATTTTCTCGTTGTTTCAATTCAACTTATGTAGTACGAGTGGTGTTGATAATTTTCTGTAAACCAATAGAGTTAAAATTAAGAATACTTAAAACCTTCTTAATTAGAACAAAACTTATTAAAAATTGTTAATATCAATTGAATAAAATTTTTATTTATTTTTTGCTGTATTATTAAGAATTTTGTATGTGAAGATTGTGTTTATCGTAGCCGCTTCTACTAAACAGCAACATTTATGATAACTTAAAAAATAAGATTACAAACAGACGTCAAAACTCTGATATACCAGAAATCACTTTTAGTAAGCACATAACCGACCCCGGTACGAAAGAGTGAAGCGTGATCTCGCAGAGAAAACTAATTAACATCACTCAAACTCACACCACGCTGATCTTCTGTTCATACGTTACATTGCAGAATACTAGGATATTATTGCATTTCTTCCAGCCATATTCGCCGTAAAATCTTACTGTGAAATTCACATTACTACTTGAAGTCCACTACCTGACACATTGTAAATTTTAAGTTTTATTTTATAATGGAAAATGGTATTCTTGTGCATATATGCCTACGTACAACTGAGAAATGTGCTTCTGGTAATGAATTTACGGGGAAAAAATTGCATATTAATTACAACTAAATATAGTAGCGGAAATATAAGAAATTTTGATTGAGAATAATTTATTTGCAATAAAATGATAAGTAAGTTCGATGAAATACAAGTGCAATAGTCTTTAATCATTTTCAGAATGAATTATCATTAAAAGAGACACTGAAAAATGAAATGAGTGATTGACTAGAATGGTGCAGCACTGCATTTCCTAACTGGTAAGTAGGAATATTATTAATGATTCGAGATCAAATCTCTGATATTATGCGATTATGAATTATTTGTCCATAAGACAGTGTACGTGCCTAACCAGCTCCGTCCTCTTTGAAAAATCTCGGAACAGTAAGCCTATAGAACCTTTACGTCCAAGTAATTGTACCGTGATTAATTATTTGAATTGTTCGCATTCATTTCGCTGTATGAATTGTTCTTGTTGCATTCTACAGTCGATTTTATTCGGTAAACGTCTGTATTTATTCACGCCTAGTTTCTTACATTTGTCAAATTTATTTTGATAGCATGTTAATGGGAGTAGAAAATTACTAAAATCAAGCTATAAACACATAAATTGTGCCGTTAAATGCTTTTAAAATCGTTTATCACAATGTTATCAATTAATGCTCATAATTGCGCACGAAAATCAACTTTTACGCAGCGGATAACGTTTCAACGTTACCTTTAAAGAAGTCACGAAAAACTCGTCGTCGCAATTTCCGAGTATTCGCATCAATTATTCAACGTGCCGTTTTTTTCGGACTTATTATTTTCGAAGTAAAATTCGGCGACCGGCTCGCTTCATTTTCACCCGATATAGCTGTCAGCACGAGAATAGCGAAAAAACGCACACGCGTTAACTCAATAATTTATTAAGTCGATATACCATGTATGGTGACAAGCAGTTACAATTACCGGTAATGCAGAACGCCTTTCTTTCTTATGAGGCAATTCGCATTCCTTGATGTTTTTGATTATATCGCCGGCGTTTGGAATAATTTCGTATGATTTGTTGCCAATATTAGCTGGAAAATTAGAAATTTCCTATAGGTGGTCGCCTAAAGGAGAATTCTTCAAACCGTCGACATCATTAGCTTGTACTCTAATTAATACAAAACAGAAATCTTTTATTACGAAGAAAATTGCATACACTTTTTTTCAAATATCTTAAATATAAATAAACGTATTACTTAAGCGTTATTATTCACCGGCTTGATAAATGATTGGATTAAATACAGTGCAATTATGGCGTAAATCTGTTACAATTAATGAGATTTTATGATTTGTTCACTTGCTATCTGCGGATACGTATTATTTATTATGATTTGTAAAAATCCTCGCTGGTCGGGCCCCGGATAAAAATCCACTCGAAGTAGAACACACTCCTACAACGCGGGTTCCGAAGAAAGGCATTATGACTTGTTAGCGAACAAATCGTGTTTTAAACGCCGATTATCAGTAGAGGTTGATAATAATAAATACGCAATCATTTTCTCTAATAAACTAATTTTTTAGGTCTTGAAGCATTAATCCTTATTTCAAATTATAGATTAAGCTTTATGTGGTCTGAAAAAACCTCACCCTGTATTCGTTTCAGCAGTAGATTGGGGACGTGAGATGAAAAAGTAGTTTAAATTTATTAAATTATGTTGTACTTTGAGGAGGCCGGCAATTTCGAACCGTAAAAACCCCACGTTGATCGTTTGAAATTTGCGGTGTAATAAGGCAAAGAAAAATTTCACACAATTTTAGTAAGGCGTCTTAAAAAAATAAGTACAAAACCAAAAAGAACAGTGGCATCGATGAGAACGGAGACTCGCAATTGATTTTTATGGTAACCAGCGGCGGAGCACCCACCAATAATTCCAGCAAAAATAGAAATGAACCTGTGATATTTTGACCAAAAATCTTGTTTGTTAATACCAAATTAAAGACCCTATTAAATTATCACACTAAATCATTTTAACTATGAAGCATATTATAATAATATTTTGTGTAATTAAAATATCATTTTCGTTTCTCCGCCTATGGAGGTCCTTCTTCTTGGCCGTTCGAAAAACGGAGGATGTGGTATTAGGTGGTAGACCGGATGTGGAATCAGGTAGCTTCTTAGACCACAAAAGTACGTGAACCACAGCGAAACTAACACAAATAGCGTTTGGACTTCTTCGCTTCTAGACACCAGCGTTGATATGGAGTTTCGTAATTCTAGATATCTACTCTTCAATGAATCGTAAATCGGCGCTCTCCGGTAGGAAAATGAGTCTATCGATGGCTTCATTGTATAACTGGTTTTCCGTTGGGTATAATTAACTAGTCGGCGTGAATTCGTTAATGTCTCGTTATTTGGATACCGAAATTGTTAAATTTCAGTCAATTATTTTTCGAAAGTACCTAAGTCGAAAATATAGCATCCTCAATTAGACCGCAATTTAATAAATGTAATGTAATTTGATCTACTAAGTCCTTGGTGACTAATAACACTTATTCAAAACGCAATTTCAACGAAAGTCAGTAAAGTACATGAGAAAATCTCGACCAGCGCACTCACATAGTCTGGCCTGCGTTGGTTTTTCACTGCGGTAATTATAAAACGGCGCAATGACCAGGTTTGCATGTCATTCGAATTAAAATTAAAAGGACACTGTAACAATAATACTTAGAATAAACAGGAAAAAGTCTAATTTTTATGTAAGTAATCCTGATTGAAACTACATACTCGTATATCTCGTGCTGGGCAGAAGTGCTCCAATATTGGATAGCGTTTTGCAAGTCATCCGACTAGATTGAGGGAACATTACTAAGCTCCCTAATTAGTGATATTGGAGAACGCCAGATCGTTCTAGGAAGAATTGCAATTATCTCAATCACGAATAGAATCAGGGAAAATAGAGATTAAAAAAAAGAAGTTTATTGTAATAAACAGTGGAAATAATTGGATTTAAATCTAAAGCGAGAAAAATATTAAAGACTAGCGATTAAATAGAAATTAGCCAAAATACTTGAAACAAACTTTCCACCAGTAGCTTCCAAGTAACAACGAAAATTTAAATAACAGTAAATGTACATTATGAAAACAAAACAATTATTACTATAAGGAAAAGGTAAAAAATCTAATAATAATTATTTTAATAACAGTTACTAGGTAACTCTCGGCATTATCCTCGCTCTGTCAGTCATTTGTTTCCAACCATGACGCCACGAGCCACAACCAACTACTATAGTTCACCTGCTATCTCAGAATATCTCAGATGAGCCACTTTTGTTCGAATCATAGTTCGCATTCGCAGATGGAACGGCCACAGCGTATTGTTTATTAACGCAGAGGCATCTATTTGCACAAGGAGACTTTAGTACGACCGAGGTAATTGTCGTTAACTCCAACTGGTCGCATACATCAACGAGATTATCATTTACTGGAATAACGATCGCAGCACAACCAATCATAATATTTTCTTTCATAAAGCGGTTTTAAGAAATATATACCAACCCGGTTTTAATAGGGGATATAAACAATAAACAACAGGCTCGATTCTAATTTAACGGCGGCCATAAATTATTCTATTGTTCGATCCCCGTTCGCGCGCTTATGATTCCTCTATCGCCCAATCTCCGACCTAACAACTATTTAACAACTCTAACTGGCCATCACACTTTGTAATTGTTCGATAACACACAAATTGACAGCTACATATAGAGATATCTCCTATAAAAATGTGCCAGTATATGATTACAGTATGATGCTTGGTGGTTGGGCCAGTTGCGCTGCCTCCGAGCGTCCGATAACTCCTTTAATATCGCAGTGGTATGCTAGCCGGCCGGTGTTTGATCAGATAAATTAGTCGCTTTAGATGGGTTTTTGACCGTGTGAATCGATAAATGGTTCGCCAGTGTTCTAGACGCGGGAATGCGCTTTGTATACCGTACGGTACGTATCGGTTAGGAAAGTAGTACTCAAGGACTCCAGATTCGAATCTGATGTATTGAGGTGTGCAAAAAATTGAGCCGATCTCGCTCCGACCGCAAGCATGAAGATACTTATATACCTTTAGCAAAAATAAAATAATAATCGTTTCCACTTAAATCTTGCCAATATTACATCTAAAAAGAAATTCGAAGAGATAAAACCATTGAGGTATCCTCAAGGATGCGTTTATCCATATTTAAAGACGCCACTGCTAGGAGCATATCAACCTGCTGAGCATAAAAAAACACCAACGATATTGTGTTTTATTCCTGTTGTGTCGATTGGTATTGTGTATTTATTAGTTCGAGCATTCATCAATCTCATTAGATAAGCAAATCTAATAATGAAACCAATGAAGTTCTGAAGCGCAGAACGGGGTATAATCTCGAAAAGGATCTAATCGTCGGATAATGAGAGTTAGCTGTACGCTATGTGAATTTATTAGGAGTCATGATTGAAAATATTTTATAAGACTTTTAATTGTTGTGATAGATCGGATTGAAAAGGTTAATGAGATATTTAGAAAAAATCAGGTCGATCGAGAGAAAGTTTTTCTTTTGATTAAACTCACACGAAAGACTCACGCGAAAAAAACTTGCAAATAATATTTATATGTTGCAAAGAAATCTTATCTCAAATGTGGTTATACTGACAATAGGATCAATTAGATTATATGGCTAATCATTCGTAGACTCTATTAGATTAGACTATTTCGTAGATTATCGATTAGTAGCCTACTAATAGTATAAATTAAACTCGATGAATAATTCATAATATATCATCATTTTCTTCATCCGCAGCGCTAAAAGCATACGAAACGCATTGAATTTCAAAGCAAACACTTAATCCGTTTACCCGTTTCTTAATTTAATGCAACAAGAAATTCAGACGTCGAATGAAATATAGAGCACTTGGAATCGGTTTTTGTGCACAACAATGCTTAAGCAAAATCAGCATCTATAATTATTCCGCGGGCGAAAAAGACGGCAAAAAATCTATCGGCGGTACGACATCACTCGAAAAGGGAATGAAAAATTATGAACTTATATAGAAATCGATCGGCTCGTACTTGAATTTTCTCATAAGGGGAAAAAATGAGGTCTCAGTGGTGGATCATCCAAGCAATATTTATTTCAAGTTAACAATTTGTACAACACTAACATAGATTAAAATAGACTTGTACCTATCATTTCTTGCAGTCGTTGATAAAGTGGTATTCATTACTCGATTGTATTTATCACTGATATTTGTGGTATAATAACTGAAACCCTCTAAGAAAACATAAAGAGACGTGCTTGGGTGGAGCGTTGGATATAGTAAAACGAATGAAGATGTAAGGTATAGATCGGTATACGTCTGTTAAATATTACATGACATGTCTGAAAAATTACTTTTACGGATGATGATCGAAGGTATAGGTGACGGTCGTAAAAAGTTGATCGGGATCAGTTGATTAGTCACCAGGGGCGAGCTTTAACAAATGTCCCGAAAAGGATTTTGATCACAAAAAGCGTTATGTCGCATCGGTATGTTATAATCGTTTTTTGGTTTGTAATACTAGTAAAGAGATTGGAATTAAATTAAGAATATTTATACGCGGTAAGAATTTCATGTTGTTTACGTAACGAAAACGAGAACCTTCTCGTGAAATTCAAGTTGTTATGCTTTTTGCTAAAACACAATTTGCTTTTGTTTTTGTATACAATTGCGCGAATTAAGTTTCAGATAATAACCCGACACCGAGGTGTCTTTTGAACGAAACCGATAGCGAATACAATTACGACCGTATAGGAAACAAAAAAACAAAAACCTTGAGAAAAACAAACCCTTTCCTTTTCTATAAAGAGTAAATTTAAGTGGAACAGGTTAATAAAAAGGGCCAGTAATAAAGTTTTATCAATCAAATTATTTCTTCCGAGTCACGCCGGCGTTTTCACAAGGATCCTTTTAGCTGGTAGCATGGGTGTTCTTTTAATACAAACCACTATTTCACAGTTGTTTTTAGTGGTGTGTAGCTAATGTTTTGTTTTGGTCTTCGAGGTTATAACGCTGCCATGAAACGGCACTTTTGGTACTTTTCGAAAAGTAGTTTTGAAACGGTATAATATCTAGAAAGTAACGCTCGTCCTCAACGACTATTGAAAATTGATACCCATAGTAAAAATCCGTTTCGAGCCATTACAGGATATAAAATTAATACAAAAAAAAACACAACCTTAAACGGCTTAAAAAAATATAGAAGTAGCATAAATAAGTACGATTTTGTTGCATTTATTTCCATTGTTCTTAACACGATATCTATCCCGTTATTTTTGTCAATAAATACTTATTGAGATAGCATTTAATACTGTCGAGATGGTAAGCGATAACAACTTGATGAACGCACTAATATGAACCGAATTCTATGTACTTTTATCTGTGATCACTTCAGCACCGTATAATTAGAGAAGAAGAGGTGTTTCCAGCAACAACACGAGCACTATATTTCATAAAATCTCGATTGGACGCCTAGTTGAAACTTATAAAATATTTACTTTTTTTCTTTAATATTAACAGTGTATGCGCCGAAGACGACGTGGTGCTCAATCCTGATCTAAAGGATGTTCTCATGCCACGAGCTTGTTAATACTTATTCGATTTTATGTCTTTAAATAAAATTATTTATTATAGATGCGTCGATGTTAAAGTTTCCTAAACAGATTAACGAGGAAAATTATTAACTTTATAAAGGTGAAATAACGTTGCAATATTGCCTTTGATGTTTCCTGATAGGGTAAAGTTCTGTAAAGTCCTCGTATGTGTACGTTCATGTCGAATGCATTCAATAAATAAGTCTTTCTCTGATCGGCTTTGACATATTGACTTGTCTTTGTCTACGATTACGTGATTTACTGTATTCGAGTAAAAGTATCCATTATATCGCTCAATTAAAAATTCCTGGTTAGTTCATATATGGAGTGATTTTTTTTTCGAGATGTTTGTTCTTGATTAGGTACTATTTTAATTTAAATTTTCTCTTGATGCAGTTCAAATAAAATCAACCACGGTAACTTGGGTAAACGTTTTTCAACTTCCTCTTCGTTCTAATGCGAATTGTTTGAGTTAGAAGTTTTCGATATTCCCACAATGGTAATGGTAAAAAGTCTGTGTTTTTTGAACAGAAATCAGACCGAATGCTTGATGAAGCGTTAATTATACGACGAAATTGATGTTTTACGTTAATTTCCTTCTCTTTTGAAACGTCTATAAAGCTTAAATTTCTTATGTTTGATCAAATTGATAAATAAACACCAAAATTATTACATAAAAATTTGACTGCTGTATTTTTAGCGCACATTTTGAGGTATAATTTTAAATATAATTTCACTTTTTTGTTCGCAGAAAAAAAACTACAACAGGATATAACTGTAAGTTGACGCCTGATATAAATAAAAGCTTTCTCGACTGCTTAATCCGAACGAATTCCGTCTTCCTGGTTTCGAATTGATCGACGGAAGGCCGATAATTAGGACCGTTTAATAGCAGGCTATTTCTCAGGAAACCAAATCAGGTCGCGTTTATTGTTAAAACCTGAATCGATATTCGCACAAAAATCGCTTAATTGCTTTTTTAATTAGTCGTCTGATAATCACTTAAAAGAGAGTTTAGAGGAATATAAATCGATTCGAGTTACTACATAGAATAGGAGGAAATAGGCGCCGATGTAGCTGCAAGGGCGTTATTGAAACGTTAAAATAACGCTGCAGAGGTATAAAATGCGTAAATAAAAAGGAATAATTCCAGTACATAAACAACACATAGAGTACCATTGTACGTCAAACGTGGCGAAAAAATGGCGCCGGTGATAAACGAGCGCAAGGAACTTTTTGTCGTGCTCCGGATCGTGACCGAGTTCTCCTATCGAATTTTGAAACGTCCTAGGTTATACGTCGAATGGCGTATTTACGCCGCGCAATTGTTGTCGACGATGTCGCCGGCATCTTTTTCGAACTCCGCAGGATTCGCATCAGTCACGAGGACATTGTGCGGCTCACGTGCGAGATCACGTTTCGATGTATTGAAATCGGAAGATTGACAGCGCAGATTGTGTCTTCGGCCGGTTTAAATCTCTATGCGCTCTCGAGGAGCCGATTCCCCAACAAATTTCATTGTTGGTCGGCCCGATTGCTTTATTTGTATCCTGCTAAATGGTTCAAATCAAATGAGCTTTACCCAGTCATTCACTTCACTCCTGCGGGATCTTAGTTCCTTCAAAAATAAACAAATCAGTCTTGCCGGTATAGCATCCCCTTTAAAGCGATACGGGCATTGTGAAAGTCATCTCCGCATAAATCGGATTTTTACAATCGCGTTGGGTGGATATAATAATTAAATTTATTGTTATTTCCATGCCGGTGTTAGTATCTGTAACTGGTTTGACAGCATATTAAGGAGGCACACGGTCATTGAAGTGTGCGATGACAATCTACAATGTGATCATCGGTTACCATAAGCCGGTGATTACTGTCCGTTTTATTTTACTGTATCATTCGCCGCTTTTGCCTTTTTTAGATAGGTAGAATGTCTTGCTTCGGCTTGGATTCGTTCGGAAACGGCGAAATGAGATACTATGCAAATTGTCGTAGATAAAATGAAGGTTTATTGCATTATCACTTTTTTACATAACAATTAGGATACTAACAATGATTTTTAAATTGGTCGATAGGTACTGTATAAAGGAACACCTATCGAGATTTACTTTATCGACTGTATATCATTATGCGGGTAATAACGAAATATCCAATGCGAATTATTTACTTATTTTAATCACTTTTTGAAAACTCCCGTGGAGATTTAATTGGTAATAACTAGGAAGGTGAGCATCGCAAATCAACAGTGGGAGGAAAATCTGATGATTCGTTAAAAGGAAAAAAGCTCCATAATAATTTGTAGGAATGCCGGGAATCTATACTCGCTGACTCGCGGTTGAGTTAGGTGATATTCGACGTGATAAATGTAAATTAAGTTCTATTCCCTCTAATTGCTCTTACATTCTTATATCGGTGTATATCCAACGCATGCATGCGAGAATGTCGTAATTTAAGATTCGGTTGTATATCTCCCCGGTATCGTTACTTCAATTATTATTATTCATTTGAGGACAAGACCGAGTGCCGGTCGAAATTATTTAAAGCTCGTAATTTATTTATCAACAATTACTTAATATGCAGGATAATTATTTTATTATAATATAGATTATTTTATTAACTGTATATAAAATAACGTGCGTAGGTCGAATCTGTATTTATTGTGACATGGAATTTAATTTATTGCAACAAGTTCCGATAAATGATTAATTTCGAGTACGCAAAAACTAGTCTTCGGCGAGTAAATTACCACACTTTGACATCAATAATATCGGTTTGTTTACCCAAATTCGTTTTTAATAACTTCATCACGCTAGGCTCGCTTCGTTATAGCGCGGGGCCGAGCAAAAAGTTGCACTTCATTTAAATTAATCGAACGCACTTCGAATTGCTCAAAAATAGCCGGCCCATTTGCATAAAATCGCAATATTCGCGTGAGGTGAAGTCGTTTATTCATAATTTTAATTAAGCAAATCTGTTTTATCCGTACGTCGATTCGCAATTGCTTTTTATTTGGTGTCATTTTCTTCTAGCGCTGGCGTACCTAAAAATCTTGATAATCGAAATTCTTGTATCCAATAAAAATGGCGCCTGTTGCGCTGCATACAACAAAGGCAAAAACAATAGTAATTGTTATATATGGTATAAATAATTAAGGCATGAATACAATTAAATGAATCGCGATTGCTTTTGAAAGATCAATTGGAATGCTAGAAAGTTGTTCGGTCGTTTCGTTGTAGGTGGAATTCGCGAGGTGAAAGAGTCAAACGAAACCAGCGTTGAAGACTTGTTTGAAGTTTTATGATTAGAATTTATAACACATTATTCATACGTTGACTGATCGAAAATGTACTGTTTGTTTTGCATATCACGATAAATTATGTAACGTCTCTTTGTTCTGAAAGTGGTGTTGCGTTCTGCAAACGGCCAAGTTAAAGCTACAAGTGTTACTTATAATGAGGTACTTAACATATATTTAAAGTTTGTCATTATTGTTTGTGTTTATATTAAGCAATAAAGTATATGTCGCAGAATATAATAGTGTATCATTAGCCACAAAAGACTAAGGCCTTCTTAATGTTAAGACGTCAAAATTAGATTGGAATCGAGATTTACTTTTTATTTTATATACCTACTACATAATAATATAACGTATTGTGCAACGTTAGGAGTATATTATTAAAACGAATACATCAGTTAATTGACTAATTAATAGTAATTTTTAGCAATGGAATCTTATCTGTAGATATTGAGTCGTTGGTATCTGACAGAAATTGAAAAATCACTACCGGTTTCTTCAATTCCCCTTTAGGCCCTTTAATCGAGGTTCCAAATCAAATCGGCCTTTACTGTAATTGTGAGCAACAGGCGGAACTTTATTGCTGCCTCTAAGTCGTGTCAATAATTCATGCGTTCGCTGTAGGGACTATTTCGTAAAAATCCTTTACTAATGTGAGCAGATAGAGACGTTCTAAAACGGTACTACCATTTTATTAGAACGAAGAATTAACGTGTAATTAGGCGCTTATCTCAGTCGAAAATCGAGACGAGATTTAATTGTGGTCGACGCGTTTTCTCCGCGAAACGGAGTTTATTGAGAGGACATACATCATCGGGACGTGCCTTATTGATATCTCAAACTCGTAAATTTATAGGTACGCCCGGAGTTGAAAGCCGACTAGATGGCGTGCGTTGTCGTTTTAATTTCTTCGCTTAGTTCCGCGTGGGTGGTGCTGAAAAAATTCCGCGCACATCTATTAATACGACGCGTATATATCACTTATTATTTTCGCTTTTGCAACTATATTTCACGTATAGATTTCGCCTTGGGCTGGCTTCGCTGTTGGAAGGAATGAATAGAAGAGACGTTAAAATGTTTGTTTGGTCTAGTTAATTTTGAATTGCCGGCAAGTTTGTTTAATAAAAAAAATAAACTGATGATGGCCACTTAAATTACTTTATTTCAGTTCATCGATTTTCACCTGCGCTCGATTACGTGAGTGCCTCATAGTTCACTGATTGAAAATCGGTCGAAATCGATGACCACAAAATCTCCGAAATCACAAACTGTACACCTGCTTTCATCAGTTTCCAAACCACAAACACATCGAGGGTTGATCACACATTTCTTTTTTTTTTTTAATTAATTTTTGGACGCTACTAAAAAACTGCGAATCAAACAATCTCATAAATAATCGCTGTTTCTACTCATTATAAAAACACGAACGCACGTTTACATTGGAATATCTCATTCAGGCCTATTTCGAATTCATGAATCTAATAAAGTTAATAGTAATTAAACGCTAACATAAATAACTCTCAAAACTTTCACATTAGTTTTATATGCGCTGCCGGTTGTTTATGTAGATCAGTAAATTATCTTATCCCGGAACAAAATTAGGAACACGCATTCCCATCTTAATCTTCGTCCTTTTATAGATACATTGATTCAAAAAAATCTACCTATAGGTAATCCAAAATATCCATCGATTATTTAATTAGGAGTTGATAATAAAGAGACGATTAGAGTTGATTCCTTGAATCTAATATCATTTAACTAAACAGTTATATTATTGTGTAAACATCTAAAGAGCCGTGGAATTCTAATAATTCACCATTTCAATAATGTAGGCCTGCTAGAAGAATGCAGAACGCCTCTGGGTGGTGAAAGAAAGGGCCCAGCAGCTAGAAGCGAAGACCGAATCTAGTTGCGAGTGTGCTGCCGCCTGCTTTCTTGTAACCATAACCAGTTCGATGGCGTGATTCTGTAGGTGGCCGTTAGATACACTGTTATTAGTTGTTCAGAATGATTTGCACTCTATACAACTGGACTCCTATATAACTCATGCTCGCTTCACAATCGATTGTCTATATTTTATTCCGGTCTGATGTTGGATACTTACCATGCATATACAATGTTCACGTTAACCTAGCGTTGGTGTCCTAAGTTGAAGGAAGAATTACAAAATGGCAACATTGCTATATTGTGTTTTGTGACGTCATTACCAAGTTAGTTTGAGCGTACTGTAGGTTTTGTAGATACTAATCTTATGGGTTATTAATATTTTATATTAAAATCGTAATTTTTCATCTATCAACATTCCCTGATAGTTGCATTAATATCACTGACGCCAAATTTAACGACTTCCAGTCAACGATAAATCAAATCGAGATTGTTGCTCACCTTTCTACCGGAGACAAATTTATTTATTTTAACTAATTTTATGCGCTGCTTCTTAATTAATTCCTCATAAATATTCCTAAATGCTTAACTATGTATCAATTAGTTGGAGGGATACGCGTTTCGAGTTTACGGTCGTGTTTTAAAGATTTATCGGCCGCGATCGGAACCGTTTACGATAAATCAATCAAATTTTTCAGTATGTTATGTTTGTCGATAGTTTATTGGCGGTACGAAATGTGTTTCGCTGATGGTGATATCTGGTAGTTGTGTCGTTGTTAATGAGGAAAAATGCGTATCAACCTGTCGAGTTGAGGTCTCTATTAGCATAAATGAATTAATATCTACTATTATTACTAATGAGTGTTGAAATTTTTCTGTCCTATACTTGTTCAAAATTCGATTGAGTTTTGCCTTTTTCGAAATTTCTGGTTGCTAACAAAGCGTAAATAAATTATTAAACAACTTTCAAATTATTGTATCAAATTAATTTTACAGAAGCTTTGGTATAATCGAAAAAACAAGCGACTTTCTAAACAACGAGACATCATCTTTCATAAAAATCGGTAATAATTCGTTCACTACTATGCTTGTTAGTAATCTGGATTAATTTTTCTCGACAAAAAAATCATTATTAACGGTTTGAAGCCGTCGAGTAGATGAAACAAAGTTTGGTTAATTCAACACGAGGAAGAAAAAGCCGCGGAGTAGTGTTTTTGGTACTGATTGATTTTTTTCGGGGGCACCGTAAATAATCCAAAACGAACTACAAAAAGTTTATACGAAATTTTATACCTGCTCCTTTTCGTCCGATCTACGGCCAAAGTGCGGACGAGAGTAAATTACACCGTTAAGTGGGTGTAAAACGAGTTTAGTAAATGGATTATTGCACCGATTCTAGAGCAAAAACTGTTAATGTTATTATGAAACATATACCTACATATGTAGGTAGGATGAATGGATTCTCTATAACGTTTAAAAATTTTTAGATGATTCCCCTCAAAGTTATTTCATGGGTGTTAAAGAAATGTAAGAAACAAACAATCTTACAAATTGCAAAATTTCTGCACCGTACGTTCTATTGTGCAAGTTACATAAATAGAGAGCTACTGCGTCCAGTAGCCGCATTTTTCATAGCTTTAAAGAATAGAGCCGAGAATTTTTGCACATTGAAATATTTCCACCGGTCACGACAAATACATATTATTTTCTGCCTCCGTTCGCGATTTTTTTTAAACTCGATCAACACATTGTTTATAACGCTATTGTTCGCGCTCTTTTATTCGGATTGTGTGGTATCTAATATATACATTGTGTTCGCCTCGTATCATTCAGGCTGCATTTCTGAATCGCAGATATTTTACGGAAATTATTTCGCTCCGCCGGGACGTCTTTGTTTGCATCTCTCATGTATTCCACGCGACGGGCTCCATTTTTATTTCCAATGAATTAATTGACTCGACTATCTCAATAAACTCTTTCGCTGTTTTTACAGATTTTTCGTACGTTCGAAACAAAGCGGCGCATGAAGAGGAAACCTTATCATAAACAGTAAATCCTCTTGCTTAGTGTTTATCGCACGTTCTTAACAAATTACAGATCGTCACGTCGATCGGTGTTTCTGAAGCATTCGTCTCAACGTACGGTCGAAAGGATGAGATGATTTTTTTAAATAAATAAAACTTGAATTGAATACAAAAGGTCCCGCTTTTACCAAGAGATTTCCTGTTAAAAACTTTGAAGATAGTAAGGTCAGTAACACCTAAGCAAACAGAAGATATTAAAGGTGCAGAAACTACTTATAGGAAAATTAATTGAATGTTACCAATAATAGGTAATAATATAAGGATAATTAGATTTGTTTACAAAACAAACAGAACAATATCGAGCACTTTCTTGCAGAAATTAAAATTACTAATAACAATAATTATCGAATCGATTTCAATAATCACAAACTAGCGTATGTATTATTATCGTCATTAAAGGAATCTTCTTGAGCGGAATTAGTTCTAGCCGACTGCTCGCTATCACTGACTGTCTTTATAGATACATCAGAGCAACTGCTAATTCAATACATTCCCCACCTACGACTGATTTTTTTTAAGTTGAAATATTCTTTAACCGGGCGCTATATTCAACCGGGTAATATATTCTCACCTGTCTGTGGTCATTGCGAACGGACACGGCTAATTTGTACATTGATTGCCCCTTTGTTTTTTGCCGATATCGAAGATGGCGCCGCGGTTGGTGTCCAATACTCCATTGGTTGCCACTCAAGCAGCAAACGTGCTGCTACTAGCACCAAAGACACCTATTTTTATTTCAAACGCAAGTACACCATACGCTTCGGATTGTCGTAATAACCGAGACAAAGACGGCTAGTCGAGTGGGAGGATCTTCGCTTAATGTATTGTTAAATAAATTTCTCTTTTGTCTATTTCATTGGCTCGAAAACGCTGCGGTGGTTGGTGGTCATTAACATCTAATTTTTAGATTGTTACGATGGATTTGGGATTCTTGGTGAATTCGAATCGTACGAAGTTTGTGATGTTTTAGTGGCGAGTCAACGAAACTGGAGGAAGTACAATAGACGTGTCCTTGGGATGTCCTGTAATCACGCTAATAATATCCACCCACGTATTAGGTTTAAGTGCGGCATGACATCACGCCGTCAAACTTTTTTTCGAATCAAACGAGAGAAGAAATCATTTATTTTAATTACGCTTCCTGTTGTGGAAGCGGCAGCGCCCCAACGGAAACGTGAAACAAAAGCGATCGCTTTTTTTTTAATTCGAGACTAAAAATGTGAGGCAAAAAAACTTTAAATACCAGGAATTACTAATGTTTTTTTTACCTGTCCAACTTAGAACTTGATGTTATAATTAATATTCTTGAGGTAGATTAATGAATGAAATTTTAAAAAAGATATAAAAATTCTGCTGAATCTACATCATGTCCTGTAACACATATCAGCATCCTATAAAATTTTTAGCCCGAAGTCATTTGCTTTTACTTTTCTATTCTTTCGTAAAACTATAATAGTTAATAATTTTTGTTTACTGTTTTCTTTAATTAAATCTACTTTCCTTCAAACTATTTTGATCTGTTATAATTACACCTTACCTTGTTTATATACTGATTAAATGATTAATGAAACAATTTAATGATATAGTCTCCTTATATGATTTATTACGGATATTTAATAGAGAAAAGAAATATTTTTTGTTTATTTTCGTGTAATAACGGCCAAATCGATATTAGGAATAAGAATAGAAAATTAATTTGTTCTTGATTAATAAATCATAATTAAACTATTAAAAGAGTCTTGAATGAAATTAGTCAACAAAAAATTTTATTCTAGATATCTAATGAACAACAAATAATAAAGTTCAAAGAAGCGGATTTGTGGTTAAATTGATTGAATAGGTGAGAAAGGAAATAAATGGAAATAAAAGCCATTAGCCGATTGAACCGTGTAAATTATTTTTGATATAAATTTTCATTTAGATACTGATTGAGATTGAGGTCGACTAATTTATCGATTCCCAACAAAATTGCTTTTGTCTTATCGAATAAAACGTTATTTTTAACACGATGAGCCGACATTTTGTAAACCTCATCTTTACAAAATTTTATATGTATTATTTCATTATTCATCGTATACATAAATCTCATCAAGTTTTAAATATAATATATACCCTGCAAGAGCCCGTAAAATATATTAACCGCGTCCAAAATACTAATTAACATCTAAACAACCCCATTAAAACATTTCAGTAACAAATTATAATTCGAAGCAATTTCCGGAGTTCGCGCATTTTTACCGGTATACCTTGTTGAGCTTTTCTCACGTACGTTTCGCGTTTAATTGACTTAAATATTTCAAATCATATGCACCACTACCCTTTTGTTCGACTTTTATCTACCTGCTAGAGTTTAACCTTGCGTGACATCGCGAAGGGGTGCATTCGTCGGAATGATAATTTTAATTTCGGGGCGGTTGTACCTCATCAGCAACGATTCCCAACGGTTTTTCCACAAAAAGCGATCAACAGGTTCATAAAACCGTCGGTTAATTTTGCCGAGCAATTTTTCCAGTAATTAAAATTATTATTTATTTATTTATTTACCCGGAGCAAACGCGTGGATCATTGTAATTAGTCCAGTTCCATGCAATGATACTACATCGTATTCAACAACAAATTAAAAAAAACACAATAACATAATAATAATTAAAATAATGATAGTTAAATTATCTTAAAAATAATCTTCTAGCATCAATTATATCCCTACCTTAGTAGCTACTAGATAACAATGGCTGGCGCGGATAGCACACGTCAGTAATTAGCAGAGAAATCTGGGTTATTTTTAGTGTTCACGGCTCTTGATTTCGGATTGATGTGTATGGAAAATGCTAAGCATACAGTTCTTTAATTGTCGTAAAATGCTCCAGTGGATTTCTTATGCGATTTTGATGGGACTTGTTCTAAACTATTAAAGGGGGTGAATACATCTTCTACTTGATAATTTTCCTTTACGAAAAAGAGAAGGAGAAGGAGTATATCATTCGTTAATTTCTTATGTTATATGTGTAGATAACTTTTCTTCCAGCCGATCGTAAACAAAAACGTTCGATTCTAACAAGCGTGGATTCGTGGGTGGTATACGGCATAAATAAATTGTCAACAATGGCGTTATTAAATAAAATAGTGGATATTGTCGATCAATTATCGGTAGGGGCATTATACGAAAGACGTAATATTTCATCTCATTGTATACAGCGGTCTCGTCTGTATAACTCCGTTGTTCGGGTTAGTCGTACAGCGACGTTCATATAAATAAAAACCTCCATATTTGTTATAAATAAAAATATTAATGTTCCCATATACAATACTAGATGTTTGAATTGCAAGTGAAGTAAATACAATGAGTATCTTATATAATATTTTATTTATACGATTGCTCATTTAAGATGAGATGTACATGTAAATAATTAGGTTGTAAAATTTTGTAAATAATTTTGTTTTGTAATTATAAGATTTCCGACGTTCATGAGTTCACCGTGTCTCAAAACAGGTGAGGGCTCGTGCTTCGTAAATCTACGAGGTAGCTGTAGCCTATGAAACGGGCAGCCACCCGTGCGATATTTGGTTCGGTCGGCAGCACCCGTTACTTATACCTGGGCCGATGACTCCTTAACAATATATTATATCACGAACACCCAATATTATATTCTTAAAGTGGATGCATCAACCACAAGGCACGAGCTACTAAATAATAACTATTGCGATGTCCGATTCACAGAACGACACGAAACCGAACGGTTTCCGTTAAAAATATACCAACTTGTAATTAGAGCAGAAGTATCTACTTGCATCACTTTTTGCTGTAAAATTACAGCAAAAATCGACTCTTCGAAATTTAATTGCGAAATACCATCCATCGCGAAAAATAAAACAATCAATTGAAACGTTATAGGTCTAGAAGAAATTCGATCAATTTTTTGCATCTATAATTATTATTTACGATTGCGATTTCACAAAGTCCCCAGACAGACGAAATCCTTCGGACAACCCATCGGCCACGCAAATCCCGCCCAATTACCTCACAGTTTTCAACGTAATAATCGGTTTCCTGCGAGAATATAAAAAAACGCACGAAGAGACCATCTCGATCGTTATCATCTTTAAATCTCGTAACGAGGCACAAGCCAAGTCGGATCCTATGAATGATTCGAAACAGTCGTTTGAATGAACTCTTTAATGGGACATTATTATCATTAAAAGAACGACGAGGAGAGACGTAGCGGTTTTTTTAATTCGAAAATGAGACGGAGATGCAACTGAAATAATCTCACAGGGGCGGTGTTAACCTTCATCCAGGATTAAAGGTAGCCCAATAGGCTTAATCCTGATGTTAATCCTGATGTCAATTTTAAAAAACGCTAATTTGCTAGTATCAAAATTAGTCTATTTTTCCAACAATCCATGTGTTGTAGTTATAAAAGGATTGTGGATTTGGTTTGTATTACATTTTCATTTAGAGCGTTGGAAAATTTGGGTTTTTGCGCGCCACTGACGGTGGACGATGAGCACGTGCTACAGGATATGCGTGGTGTTCGGTTCCGGAGTTTGCTCGTGCCGGTGGTTACACACACCTCCGGGAGTACGAAGAGTTTATGAACCTCCGAGCGGTTCTTCTGCGATCCGCGTCTTTAATAACGCTAACTGAGCTTTCATAATCCTTAAATTTCGGCGCGTTGCTTTAATTTCGAATCCAACTTTAATTAGTTCGAGGTGTAATTCTGAATGTTCGTTTTGTAATAACGTTATAGCGTAATAAAATAGTAATGAGTGTGTACGTACGGCAAGGTTTGTTTGTGCAGCTCGTTCTGAAAATTCTATTATGTCAAAGTGTGGCCTCAGTCAGGATGAGTGATGTTATAGAATAATTATGGTTTCCTGTTGGTTCACTGTACCTAATTATGGTTACCTACTATAAAACGTTTATTACCGAGTATTTTTTTTAATCTCGAGGTGACTCATTATAACAATAGGAGCTTTAAATATCATATAGTGTCAAACTATATGCAGAGTTAATTCCATTTCTAGATATTACTATGTTTAGTCGATGACAAGGAAAAGCAATTTCTAACGTAAAAAATATTTAAATTATACCGGCATTACTAAAACCAATTTACCACGTGTCGTTTATCGGCTGTACATCAAAAATGATAACGACTTGTTTTAAGATATTGATATTGACGTGAGCGAACGTTAGAAGAGGCTCGGGGCAATTGTTGACAAGTATGTTAAAAAGTTCGATTACGTACCATTTGCATATATGCTAATCGGAGGCTTCTACTGCGCATTAAACGTTTCAAAAAAATGTACCAACTGGGCGAACAAATTAGAAATGTTACCATACCTATCAATTTCGTCGCGCATTTTGCTCTTCGTATCCTCAACACCTCCTTGCAGGTTTACAAATCAAATAATAAATGTACATCAAGAGTAATTCGTTTATTTTAAAAAACTACTTTAAAAAAATTTGGTTTGATGAACTGCTACTTTCTAGCCAGTTTACCAACAAACAAGCGATATATGGTCATATTTTTTAGACATCCCCCACAAAACAATAACATCCTGTCAGTAGACGAATAATCTCCATCGAGCGCTGGACCACTTTCATCCACTTTTGTACAGCACGTATGCTGTGGGCCCCAAAAAGAAATAAATGAAATTATTCGATTCGTGCGTAATGTAACAGGAGAAGTTCTTGCCGACTGCACAGTGCCACGTGGCGCAGTACTTTTTATCGAACTCCTTCTTTATGTAAGCCGCTTGGTCTCTTTCGACATTGTACAGAAACATCGCTTGCATGGCCAACGATACAGCGTCTTTCTGCATTGCTTCACACATATCGGCACTTTTGACACAAACTTGCGGGCAACACGGAGGTGGTGGACCTGATGATACGTAACATGGTTGCGGTTCCCGACAGGCCATATTTAATAATTTTTATAGTTGCTTTTATTTTTATTTCAACGTAGCACTTGGAATTTTTAAGTTATGAACAGTTTCAAATGACTTTTAATTTGATTATTTCAAAAAGCCTGTCAATAAATTTGTCAAGTAATTTAGAAAAAAGAGCACCCTAGATACTATTAATAATTAACCTCAGTTTGATGTTAATCTTCAAATTGCACTTGCACTAAAAGCATCTTGCAATACATCCGTTATTTTTTTAGTAACACTTCGAAATAGGTATAGGTATGTGGAGTCTAATTATTTTTAAGACACCTTACCCACTTCCTTGTGTATTGTGATATATCTAATAAACAAAATTACTTTCGAACGGACGACGCACAATGTTCTAATAAATTATAACTAGAAAGTTACTTTATTGTTTCTGTTTAACGAATTGCCCGGTTTAGTGAATTATCGTTATTGTAATCCGGCATACCGACACCTCCTCGTAAGAAATAAACTCAACAATTGCGCTTATTATCTTTGTGCTAGTTGATTGTGGGCTCATTTCCATAAAATCGACGCCGAAGGAATGTCGAACTGAAGATTAGTTGAAAATTTAGTGCCTTCTCTTTAAGTCTCAATTCAACATTCGAATTGGAATCTATTGTGGGTTATAAACAAACAGTTTCCATTTATACAACCAACTATTATAAAACCGATTGCAATTTTATCGCCTTTTCTTCATTTTCTTCTTCCATTCATTACGAACACATTCACACGTCAATGAACAGAAGTGTATTTTCAATTTCTACCGGTGGGATTCAATTCGAAACTTAATAGTATCGAGAATTAAATAATTGTATTGCGATATCGGTGTCGATTGGTAAAAAATGTATAAATAGAAACTATTGAATGAAAATAATATCATCGATTTAAACATACGAACAATTCGATCAAAAGTAAAAAAATATTTTCTATTATAACCCACTCGAATGAAATTGTAAAAACATATTGATTTTTTGCCGTTATGTTTTGTAATGAAGGTGTTTTACATTACCTATACACAACGTAGAATTAATCAACAATTCCCAACTTTCCATCGTTCTATCGTTCCAGATGCATCCCCACCGCTAATTCAATCGTGTATTAATTTCATTGCAACTTTCCTGGCAACTTTAACGACGTTGGTTAAATAAAATTCGACATGGAATCGCAAAGTTTTGATTGCACACACGCCGGACGAGGTGATTTCGAATTCGGGTGGAGCCAGATTTACGATGTCATGCTTAAAAGGACACTACTGGTGTAATAATAAGCAGTATTTACGATGATGAGGTACTGTACCGCGTAGTATTATAGATAAATAATTTCTCGGATCTCAAAGGATATTTACTATCTCGACGGGTATAAACTATAACATAAAGTGTATTTAAGAGCGAGTAGGTTTTATGGGGTATTTATTGGATTGGTGAAAAAATCTGTTGAAAGTTATTTGAGTGTGTTTTGACACGCGAAAGGATATTATTTTATATTTATCTATTAATATCTTTACTCTATTTTAAGATTAAATCGTATAAACGCAAAAATTTCTCGTATTACAGCAATAAATTGTGTTATATACCCAACACTCTTGTCTTATTACAAAGCTATAAATCAATTAATGTTGTGAATTCAACGTGTTAATAATAAATGTGTAACAATAATACCAAGATATTGTCAAATCAAATATTTACGAAACAGTTTCACTCAGAAATTATAATTAACAAATATTGTGAACAGTTTAGGAATTCCGTTTAATTAATGTTATAAACATGCACAGTAAATTAAACTCTGCTCTATGTATTCAAAGCATGACTATTTTAGTTGAATGGAAAGTGACCTAAAACAACTTGATGAATTGCATCGGTAGATGCGTGCAAATCCTATATACGAAGACTTTTTTTATTTTGTATAGTTAACAAAAGCAACGACCATTACCTAACATGCTTTATTCGAAACATATCGACTAAAAAATGTATTTGATTTCAGCATTAAAATTATTATACCTATAAAGATTAAATATCCATGTAGATGATTACTAACGTTGAACTTTTATAGAATATAGAGTGTGTATTCGAATTGAACAGTTTTGTACAAGAAAAATTAGATCTAATTTTTATGGCTTCGGTATTAATATGCAAAATATTTTAAATATGCAAGCGTATGACTTATAAGGAATGCCGATGCATGTATGTCGGGTCAAAGGCCATCGCTGAAACTATCTCACGTCCATTCACTGATCGTAGACCATATAATATCTGCCACAGCTACATCCTTTACCGAATGTCCACTTTACATGACACTTCTGGGTATGTCCTTGTTCCCCTGATCCGGTTTTCTGCATCGCTAGTCCAGTCGTTAGAATGGGATTTTTGTTTGCGCGACTCTATAATTATGTTACTTAAAATTAATCGAAATACGAGTCTGATTGTTCGTTGGAAATAATCGGCGTTTCAGTTAATTCTCTCGTTAACTGATTTTAAAATTTACTCCGCATCTGTTGAATTATTCTTTAATTACAACGGACCTTAATGTATGTGCATACGAAATAAGCGACTTGGTCAGTGGCAGGCCGTTACGCTCTCTGATTTTAGAATGCGATAAAAATGATCTTTGTTATTTTAATTTTTTCATTGTCTCTTTCCCCCGTACGCGCCGCATCCACTACTACCCCTTTATTATAATTACGGGACAAACATACTCGTATCACCGCTTATTTTCTGGAAAAAGTCGTTATTTACATAATGCTTTTGAATAATAAAACGCGGAATTATTTTCACCCTCGAATTTGAATTTTTACAACATGCGAAGTATAATGTACCTAGTTAGAGAAATTCGCTACTTTCTCGTTTTCGTAATACTTAAATTTAATTAATTAACGCTTCAATGCTGCGAGTACTCTAAAAAGAAAATGAATATTTCAATTCGAAATTAAATTTACATTTCTATAATGAGAAAGTAATATCCAAATTTGTCGATTTTATGTTTGAAAATATATCGGTAATAAAATCGGCTTTAACGAGTTCGATCCGATTCACGGTCGAGTTTGTGGGTTTCTATTCAGGTGCTCAGCATGTACTACAAACTATAATTGTTTTTACACATGCATGTACTTATATCAACATCATCTATATCACTTCCGTCACGATAAGAACATTAAAATAGGTTGGTTCATAAATAGTGGCCGGAGAATAGCCGGAACTGGGCCGGTGCATCTCAACAAATAATACACTTTGTATTCCAATGGGAATTAATTTGAATTTATGTTTCAGCTCCCTCCTTTACAGCGCCAAAACGCTATTTTCTAATTTACCGCTTCGCGCCGATTTCATCACCAGGAAGCGCCCAATTCGGAATCAGCGCTTCAATTTTCGTGGATTCGCCACGGCCTGATCGATTCGTCCGCGCATCCCATTGTTCTGAGTATGAATGAAAATGAAAAAACCAACGGATCTGCATCCACGTTCGATCGCAACTCGCATGGAAGGAAGCACTTGGGTGGCTTTTAGCGTGAAGAAGGCACACTTCGGGTAGGTCAGGGTCGAGGGTAGTTCGGATCACCGGCCATCCGAGGAGCGTGAACTACTGGTGTGAAATCAACTAACAGTTTAGTGTGTGGTCACTGTAGAGCGATCAAGGGTAGCTCAGACACATCATCTACTATTTAGTATTGGCGATACCAAAAATTATTCATCATTCCGGTCAACAAAAACTATAGTATGTACACTAAGCATTATATGTAATTTGTATACATGCATATTCAAATGGTGCAAAGATAATAAAAAAAATAAAGATGTTGGTAAATCTACTGCTTGAAAAATATGAGATTTGTAATCAATCCTGCGAAGGATATGCGTAAGTATCGCTGATACTATCAATGTTTGCTATCAATGCCGCCGATGTGTAAAAATCATTGTTGGTCATCATTATCTGATTCACTGATTCACTAATTTTCATTTCGGATCCGTCTAGCCGGTTGATTTCGATTGTTCTTGACTTTGGTCTAGGCCAATATGTTATGAAATCCATTTCACCACTTTCCTCGGATGATAAATTTTAATTTATCTGTACAGCAAGTACACATTATTGTCCTAAGAGTTTTTGAAGAACTTGAATAGAGTGTTCCGATAGTTTCTAGCAAATGATCCCAGGAGATGTTTTATTTATCTTTGAACAGATTCTACACGTGCCGCAATCTCACGGCAATTAATTCATCATCGAATTAAACGTTGTTGTCTAGGCTAAATGAATGTTTTTTTCTGGAAAAATTGTTGTTTAACGCTGCACATACGGCGAACAATCGTTGTAATTTTTCTCACACTTCTATTAAGGCGACGTTGAAGCGTGACCAGACTTGCGGTTTTTTCGATTCGAATATCAGTTGTCAGTTTAAATACATGTAGAGAGTAGTTGAAATTAGATAAACCGCAACATTGTAGATTGCTTTTCTATTTAAAACTCGTAATAAATAGAAAACAGATTACTTGTACTGAATGGAATTAAAAACAGGGAGGAAAATCGTGGGATAAAGTCGCGACAAAAAAATATCCATAATTAGGATAATTTGTAATTCGAATGAAAATGACGTTCCGAAACCGAAAAAATTAAATCTTTTATAATTCAAATTAGAGCTTAATGTGCATATCCTGGCGTTCCCATTCGAGTAAGCCAGACTAAAAAATATTCTTTCCTCCGGACGATGTGACACACAAGGGCTAGAGGGCCGGCCAGTTCCGGTGGAGATTGGACACGACCATTGAGAAGAACCGGCCACTGTGACGGAACTTCCGCCGCTCCGGACAGGTATTCGCTATACTGTACCTTTCTCTTCTCGTCTTCGGCGGCGGGCGACGTTGCCGTTCGCGTTTTTTAACTAATTTGGCGAATTATGTACACTCGCGGGAGATCATAAAAAATGTTTCTGCTTTAATTGGCAAAGCGTATTTTTTAATTAACGCGCGAATTGTTACTAATAAATTACCGAATTAGTAATGCAATTACGGTGTACTACCGGTTACGCTTCGATTGTATTACGAAAATATTTTCATCCTCGTTTTATAACGTCCAGCGAGAATTCGATTTTTATGCAAGTTTTGTACGTATTGCGTAAATTTTCCCGCTCTCTACAAGAATTCTTGTTAATAGAAAATCGATCCATTATTACTGGAAAAACTCTTTGGTTAGATACTTGTAATTATTCGTCGTAAATTACCTGATAAATTGTAGATTATACGAAAAGCTGTACATCTTTTTAAAGCCACTTTGTTGCCGCGGATTTTTATTAATTTTAACTAGAACGCAAGTTGATAACGCCGATAAACAGAATTTCAATTAAACCGCTGGGTGTGTCATATATAAAAAGACGTCTTCTTTGAGTGTTCAGAACTAATCGTAACTAATGCGTATACGAAAAAAATTAATTGCTACACAACCCATATAGATTCTACCTATTAAACAAATTTTATAAAATGCTTGTTTTATTTCATCCGCCTCGCATAAGCGCAAGAAACCGATTTGAAAAACATAAATGTTCGCCACAATACAACAGGAATTATCCGCCTGATAAATTAAACGAAATAGAAATAATTATATTGAGCTCACTGGAATGGTTTCCTCGTATTTGTTCGCAATGGAAATCGCCTCGGTATTCTTCCGTCAGTCCTTTGATAATACAGTAGACACTCGGGATACATCCATTAACAGGCATTAGCATGGATATTTCTTATATTCATCTAATCTGAAGCTACATTCCTGCCGGGGTTATCAGGGTCACATCTCGCGGTCACGGCGGCACCCTAGACCGCCTTATTCTTAGCCGCAGATGGTTTCTTATTCTTCATACGTCGCTCCGGGCTCTTTCAGATGACATTAATATCGCCTTTTTTATTTCATTTGTACGTTACATTTATAACAGTTATCTTCAACGCAGGGTTGCTGGTTTAATGTTAGTTCATTTAAAAGTAGGTGTAACTATTAGTATAAAAATTTTTATAAGAACACGATTTCTAAAACGGCCATTATACCGATGAGTCTCAACAACATGATTTAGGGTTCGATGCGCGAAAAGCTCGATTTCAATTTTCATGGAAACGCCGTGCGCTCGTAATAATAAAATTAATATGTAAACACCTCGACGGCGTTGCAGCGCTGGGTCGAAAGGTCAGGCGTGAGAATATTGCAACGGTATGGACAAATAACTTAAAACAGAAGTTGAAATAATATATAATTAGATGCCAGTTCTCCGCCCGGCCGTCCCGGCGGTGTTTCGTTTTAACGAGAGCCCTACTGCGGAGTAATTGGGAATTGGGAATTCGAAAAATAAATCCCTTATTGAATGGCGAATTGATGTTATGGGATATTTTAGTAGCGTGTGATGGATTTTTAGCATATTTCACGGCATGAAGAAACGTAATAAACGTCGAGCGATAGATACACTTAATATTTACCACCGTGTTATTACGCAAGTGCTTATAAGCGTCTTCCGATCGAAATAAAAACAAAATCGATTCCAATAAACCCGATTTTATTACATAGCTCCTACAATTAATGCGACCATAAATGGCATGATATAAATTGTTCGGAACCGTTAGGTAGGTGTATTATGTAGGCAACAAATTAATGACATTTTTCGGTTTTGCTTTTTTATTCATGTAAGTATCTGTATTGAGTCGATTTTAAATAGTTCAGACTCGTACTTGTAAATTTTATTATGCGCGTAAAAAATATTACTATCCCGATTCCGGTCCTGCGGTGGATAAATATATCCGCTTATGAGTTATCGAAGGATTATCTACGGCACGCAGGCAAGTGACAAATAGACGAGAAACAGTCTGAATAGCCTTTGAAGAGGCCGGACAGAAACGAATGCGGCCGTCAATTCTTTGTTTCAATCTGAGTTCTGGATCTGAGATACGTTCAACCAGCGCACGAACGGCATTTCGTAGCAGGAAAAACTCCGTATCTCTTCGTCTTTTTCCTGCTCCAAGCGACGATTTCCGAATTTTATTATTCCACGCCTTGCTGACGTAAGGCTCCAATTTTAGCCGAGCGCAAAAGCTATAAAAAATAATTCCTGCCTTATAAGTAGTTCGGCGATATTGTTATTAATTTCCGAGCCCAATCAGAGTTCATTTCCTTGGGAGGGAGCGGGCGCGGGCTAGTTGAATTGTGTGCTCCACGGTCTACCGACCAACTATGACTCGAGCACTTCCTGTGGGGCACGTGCTCTTCTCCTTCATCTTAACCTACGATCTTCACCATTGGACAATATCTGCGCAAATACATCACACGCCACTTTTGCTTGACACAATGAATCCGTTGTTTGTTCTGTTTTACCAGGACGATTGTTTATGATGCCATTAACAAAGAGCAGTTCTTTATTCTTACACAGCGATGGGTAAAAGTGACGAAGATTTATACAAAATAAGTATTGAATTTTACAGTAATGTTCGAAACATAATTAGTTTCCTATTAAAACAGTCGTGGAATGTTCAATGTATTATTACTGGAGGAATTAAAAAAGTCACGAAACGAGCCTCTCCGACTTATTAATTTTCACTCGCTTCGTGTTTTCCGGTTTCCAGAAAACTACTTCTAAGTTCAGCCGACGTGAGTGTAGGTATGGGATTATTTTTCGAAAATATGAAATAGCTATCTGTACATTGTGTGAGTCGGGGTCAACGGCGATTTTATCAAGCGTAAAAACTGTTATTAAGCTAATTTGGAAATAACCAGGTACTCTACTGTACTCTAGCCACATCGGAAAAACCATAGTTTACTAGTTAATAAATTGAAATGAATAGATATATTATTTTTCGCATAAAAAATACACTCGTGGAACGTTAATTGAAACGTCCGGTGTACAAGAAAGATGCAATAAAATATATCAAACTAATAAATTGATTATTAACACCAATAAAACGAGCAAGAAAACGTTTCCTGCGTCTATTTTCCCTACGCTTGCCATGGGAAAACCGCCTTTCGTTGATATTCGAATTCTTATTAGTAACATATTTGTAATACTATCGATGTAATGGTCTCCAAATAGTTTCATAGGATGCACAAAGAGCTCATAGAACATTCAGAACCCGTCTTAGCGCACACCTGCTCACCGATCTAATATTTTTGCAAATTCCCGAGATGCCGGTAGTTAATACAGTCTTCTTCTCTAATTAATTTTAGATTAATTTAGATTATCAAATCGCACGCATTTAGAGATAAGGAAGTCACGATGAATATTTTTAACAAAAAAGTTTTTATTTTCGATATAAGTACGTTGTTTTTATTTTAAATAACAAAATATCGTTTCCATGTTATCCCGTTTAAAGTACCTTTTATAGGTATCTACAGTAGTTAATGTATACATTAATAACAATTTAGCGATTACAAAAAGGGGGTATACTTTCACAACTACATTATAGATACTTATATTCTTCATTAGCAGAACTTCCGCCATTGTACGTTCCTACGCGCAAGAATCGGTTAATGTTCGTTATGTTAACGCAATTCGCAAGAGTTTGTCGTGTTTCGAATTGGGAAGCACTCTAACGCACATGTAGTAGGTATAATACAAGAAATTATTATTCAACTTATTAAAAAGAACGTAATAAACAAATTATTCTTGCATAGAAGCTTATTAATGAAAGAAAAGTGTTTAATTATTCAACGAAATGGGTATCAGCACGGTTAACGGTAGACTTTCATATGATCATGTTAACTGGCCATATAATTAACATCACAGTTTAAATGCAAGATGCTACATTAAGATATGCACTAGATAGACTGCAAAAAATAACTTCAAATCTTAACTGCCCAACGTAAATTCAGGTCAGGACGGCGTTCGCTTTCCTCATTAAGCCCCCGTATGGTTAGATAAACTCAACTAATCCGCTAAGAACAGGATCTTTTCGTGAAAACCGTACACTAAAGAATCTGATAATTAAAGCAGATATAATAAATAAATTAATGCGTGGATTAATTAGTTTCTTCTTATCAGTTTAAAGATTTATTATGATAATGGATTTTAAATGATAATAAAATAAGAAAAGCGTTTAATGTATATGAGGAAACGTTCGTTTATTATAGGAAATTTAAATAACCGTGTTAATTATACGTGTTTACCTACTAAGTTGCTATACAAATCTTGTATATGAGACAATTCAGTTAAAAATTGAAGTAATAACTTGATAGTATAAGAGTTATTTTCACTTATTATTAATTGTAGTTTTGGAAGGGCGTTAGTTCAGATAGCGAAACGGCGATCAGGAAGCATCGAAAACATCAATTTGGGGACCGTCGCCCGTCGAAAATTAAACAAATATAATTATACGGTTAGAAAATTTGAACTAGCGAAAATTACAAAGAAGAAAGCAATTGTAAGAGAAAACAGGAAGAACATCGTAAGTTTTTAACGACTTCGCCGCCGCGCCACCTGGCGAGTTCAGGAACCGAAACGAAATTATTCCTCCAGTAGGTCGTCGTTGAGGGAAAACGCTTTCAGTCCGTTCACAAGGGTTGGAGCAGTTAAAAACTTTCACAGGAGCTAATGCGTTTTTCCATTATTAATTTGATGCGCTATTAAAATTACGCAACTTATATCGGTTTGCGTCCGATGCAAATGCGAGTGTAGGCCATTAAAAGAAACATCTCAAACACCTCTCTAGCGCTCCCGTAATGATACACTTATTTGGATCGGCGAGGAGAATAAAGTCTCGTTAACTTCTCTCGATGGTCGCAATAAAACATTCGCATCCAAAATTGGTTGATACGGTGGGAAAGTTTCTCTCGCCCGGCGTTTTATATAACTAAAGAATCGTCGCCCACCGGTGTCTTACGATTGAAGTTATCTGATTTCAGTTATCATCGGTAGTAGTGCAAGCTCGTTTACCGATTGTCCTTCTATATTTATGCCTTCGTATTGTTTTGCCCGTTTGATAAAAATATTACTTTATAGGTTAGAAGGTCGAAAAACGACGGATATCTGAAGATCTGGATCTCGCGAATGCGATAGGCATATCTGAAAATGGGCCGGTTATTGAATAAATTATTGCAGCGGCGCGAAATTCGCAACGATTCCTCTCGTTCGATTGTTGATTGTTGCTTCCAATCGTGATTGCGGCTTTCAATACCGCGTTAAGAATCGGGCAAATCGATTTTCATTTGCAATAGAACCGTTTGTATTAAAAGCTGTATGACCTCCGGTCAGAAATTATTTGATTACAGACCGATTTCAATTCTAACATGCGATAATTTCGCTATTGCCATTCCGATCGCACACCAGCCAGTTTATACATAGAAATGAAACTTATTTCAATATTATATTAGAGAATTCTTGAAATGCACCATAAGCTCCTACAAACTCATAAAATTAACTATTCTCGCCTAAGATTTTTTAATAAAAAACACATAACCCAAATGTGTGTTTATAATGGAAGCATTTTTGTTGGAAATACCAGCATAGAAACAATAGTCTTGCTCACGGAGCGTAAATTTTTGCAGCTGCCCAGTACTTCTTGAAGAACCAACTGTCTTAGGTCATCCTTGGATAACCACCCTTCGAATCCACGTCTAGTAATAATAATAATTCTTTGGAAGGAAAAAAACGCGATTTCCTAACAACATTATAAGTTATTTTATTATTCCAACCTACAACGAAGCAAGCTTGCAAAAAAACCTTCATTAAACTTTTATATCTTCATAGGAAATGCCTAATTTCCAAAATATTTAATGGAGTTGCTGAAATATTCAACAACAGTACCATTATCCAAAAAAATGTTTAATAAAATGAAATTTATCAACTAATTTTCGCTAATAAATTCCAGTTGGAAACGTCTAATAACCTACGATGCAAACCTCTGCGGTGCTGGTGCGAAAATGAGCCGAAGTGGACTCGATAAATTCCGAATATGGTTTCCTTACCTGCAGTTAAAATGAAAACTGAACGCATTATCGCAATTTATATGACAGCCCTAAGAATTTACCCTTTGACTCCTGTCTTTTCAATAAGATTAAACCGTGCGCGCGAGAGTGTGAGCTATAGCGCCGCAGCGCGGACAGCCCGTACGATTTTCAGTAAACCGCTTACAAGCACTTACTTCGTCGTACATAAATACGCAGAAAACCAATAGTTCTAAATCTGATCCCATCAGGTGGTAAAGACGAAAGCAATGAAATATATCTAGTTAAAATTATCTACGGATGCCCATGAGACCGCCACTGAGCGCCGTCCACAAAGAATGGCAGTAACGAATACCCTCTCGCGGTTATAAACTGCAAATAATTGTTCGAGATAAGATAGAGTGTCTGTGAAGATGCCACTGTGTGATTTACATAACGATTCTTGATTCTGGACCAATGCCGATTGATCTTATTTACACACCAAACTATTGTACTATATTACTATTTCAACCTTCAATTAAAATTAAACAGTGTTTCGGTAACCTATAACTGGAGGATAAATAATTCAGATAAGATAACGTGCGAAAGCAGAGTCCGAGTATCAACACTGAAAGAGTCAAGATCAATTGATTTTATCTGTTGAATAGTTAGCTTCGATTTACGAGAGCTCATTGTCAACCAATAGCAACCTAATTTTGAGAACAACGTCACCGACATCACCGTCTATTAATAAATACTTGGCTGTCCAGTCGAGGAAAATAAATAACCAGGTAATCTGCTCATTATGCAGAATGTGAGCCGGTATCTCCGGCGTTGTTCCCCAAACCGTAATTCACGTTGATAATTTGATGTGATCGCAGTACGTCAAAATGATGCACCATCCACAGGAAATGAAGAGATTTTAATAAAGCGAATGCAGCTCGTGAAAACGGCTCGATGCGAAAAAATTAATTACGCCAATTCTCACGCTGTTACGCTTCCTTATGGGCGAAATTAATAATGTGTACCGGCGACGTTGACACCTGTACCAGCTCTCCAACGAGAGCAGTTATATTCGCATTCAAGTTTAAATGTCTAAAAACTACATGACGGTTAAACGGGCGCGAAACCCTTTAAATTCGGTTAGCACGTGGCGATCGTGTCATTAACTTTCCTTGAGGTTTCACCTGTGACATTCCACCTGATGCACCCGATCGACTAGAACCGTTAATATCATGCACTTCCCGGCACATGCACAGCCGAGAAACTCCACCGTGTGTTTATGCGGAGCCTCGCCAGCTCTAATGCCCTGGTAAACAGGTAGTTCGACTTTTTTTTTGCTTTAATTACCGGACGAAAACTAGTTACGAGGCCCTAATTTAGTGCGAGTACGCGCGGGAAATTCCACCCTTTTTTAATTTACATTGAAACGGGCAAAGCAAATGTTAATATTTACATAAATAACATAATTAAGTTAATACACGTTAATTGATTAGCGTGGAAGAATTGGAAATATTTTATTATTGGTTTAAATTTTGAATTCTCTTTAGAAATGATAGTTCTGTAAATTTTGTTTGAATACTTATTGCAGTGCGTAACTATATCTGTTATTTTCTGATAATGATTTTATTAGTTTGGGATCCTCCTTTCACTTCTACTTTTCACTAATCTCATTTCAGAAGTTTTTATAAAAGAGTATCAATCAAAGTCCTTTTGAGAAGTTCAGAATAAGTTGAATGTATTAGAACAATTAATGAACAAAATTTTGTTTCGAACAGGAACAAAAATAATGAAAGAAATAAAAATGAAAATTTTGCACTTTTAAAAGAAGTTATTAAAACAATGATAGTGAAAATGTAATCGACAATTTAATACAGTTGAATAAAATCCGTTAAACGAAAAAAATTTATGACACAAAGTATTTTTTCTGCTGTGGCGTAATATTAACGACCCCAACGCACAAAATTTCTTTTTGTTAAATAAGGACATGTGGCATGCAAGGGGTGGTTTCTTGGCGGGATCTTTAACTATTTAACCGAATACCGCGGAAGAGGTGACTACTACTGCTATCAGATGTTAAGACGGTAAAAATGCTATGTAACCGACGCTCCGTCTGCCGCGGATGTCATTAACATGGGAATTAATCGAATATGTAATGACGAGTGCATAAAAACGGGGAGAAATACGTAATTATTAGAGGTCGTATGTTATAAGAAACAACGAATTCACTGTATACAGATTTTATTTTTTACAAACCTTCGTATAAAATTACCTAAACCACACCATATCCTTTAAAATTACACAATTAAAAATTACATTTAAAATACTTTTTCGCAACGTCTTCCTGTAATATTTGAACTAAAAAAATCTCGATCGCGGTAAATCGCTTCATTTACCTGTTGAGCGTATTAAACCGAGTTTTTCACACAGAAGACTCCGTGAAGACGAATTCCTTGGACGTCAACGCCAATATTTCTTCGCAAACTTTCTTGTAACACCAGGCATCGCCCCGCAAACGCTTCCTTCGTATGCCCACGAAATTATCCAGGCCTTTCGAATTTTTCACAGGCGTATTTCCCATCCCCTTTTTCAGTATGGACTTGGACGGGGTGTTCGTTTGGGGCAGCTGATGGATATCGGGAATAAGGCAAATTTCCAATTCGAACGAACATTCCCCGAGATTTTTGTTTGCATTCGGCTCCAATTTACCCCTTAGCGTAAAACTAAAAAACGAATTCACTATACCGTACGTCCCAAAATAACGTGCTGCTAATTACTAAACAGGAGTAAGATTATCTTGATATCATCCCTTAGTTAACCAATAATTTCTTTGGTAAGAGGATAATGGTTACTTTTCGCGTGATGGTATATTCGTACATCGCTTAAGATTCAAGAAGCGCCACCACTTAATTGCTCTTTCGTGAACGTGTTTTCGTACGAAAAACAAGAGCGTTAATTAAAGGAGATGAGTATAATTCGACTAATTCCAATTATTGTTAATTATAAAGGGAAAAAATAATTTTCCATTATAATTGAATGTAATCTCTCTGTTTGCACCAGTTTAAAGTGCTTCATATTATGCAACATTTTCTCGAATTAATTGCTGCATATCTAAAAATTTCCAGGATTTCCATGGTGTCGAACCTTATCCGGGACACAGTGTATAGAGGTGCAACGAAATGAGAAAACCGTCATTTCCTTACATGCAAATTCGAACGAGATCGTCCGTCTGAATTTTTTTCAGTTCAATCTCGCAGTCCCATCCGCCCGTCGTACGGCAAGAATAAATCGCAACTTTAAAATATGCAAACCGAACTACGGGCTAATACTCGTTTAGTTGTTAAACAACGGCTACAAGATGCGTTCCCATGCATAAATTACTCCCGGTTTGGCCTTACTAAACTGCTGTCTATTCGGAAATTTAACGTAACATTCCGTTTATTTCGTCTTCGATCCGAACGGCATTTGCATTCTGGCGGGCTTTCAAACGAAATTGATGATTTTCGGATTTGTACTAATCTACCTGTAAATTATCACGAGTAGCGCGACGAGCTTTTTTACTGCCGTTTTATTGCATATTAAAATATGACTCCGATCGTGCGATGGAAAATCCTTAATACTTTTTGCACCGACGCCGGCCGGCGAGAGCGCTAAAAACTCGGCGGTTTTCGCGAGAAAGGAATAAATCGCGGCCGAGAAGTATCCTATTACGAGCACGTCGAGCGAGATGTAAAAATCCCCTAGCCTTAACGTATTATTTGATTAACTGCGCAACGTCTTATTCAACAAATAACTAATTACGTGCTATGTTGATTAGCAAATGAGTAATGCGTTGTTTGAGCCTCTTTAAATGTTCGTATGCTAATAGCTCGTTGAAATATCGGTTATCGAGGGCCGTAAATTACTGAGCGCGTTGCAAAAAAAATGTTTTGCTGGCATTCTAGAGGAAAACCGTAGCCTCCGGATCCTCGTAATGTGTATCATTTCAAAATGAGCAATGCAGAATGCGCCCCGGCAAACGAAAAGAAAAATATGTTATGAGCATTATTAGTGGAGTCCGATTTTGCTGTTGCGAAATGGCAATTCTTAAGTGCTCTCTTTTGAATAATATGCGAATTTGCACAACGCCGTATTAGCAATAAATATTACAATTACTAGGTACTTGGATATATCCGATTGAATGTTATGTTTTTAACTAGATTTATGTTTTCGCAATAACCTGAAATCTGAATTAAAAAGCGACGTAACTCATTTTTACGGCGTCCGAAGAATTCGCTCGAGAAAAAAAAACACAAAGACATAAAACAAGCATTCGTCGGTTCGAGTTATCTTTGTTTTCGAAAAGGAAAAAAAACCGGCCGATTCAAATCTCTAAATGAGTCGTTATTCCTAATTAGCGATCAGTTAATGCATTCTTGAGATTTCGTCTTCCGATCCGCTGTCGATAAATCTCTTTCGCGTCCACCGAGCAACTCCAACAATGCAGTTTATCAATCTCGAAAACAGATATTGGAAATTTGCAAAAATGTCATAAATGATAATTATTACATGTAATTGCCGTTAACCTAGCTCCGGACGAACGCACTTTACCAAGTAATTAAAACAATAACGTATTCAATAACTTACCCTTTTCGCTTACAAGCGACCCCTTTCTTTTCCAAAGCTTTAGACAGCTCGATCATCACGAATTCCGGATCGCGACATTGCGTTGTGGAAACGTTAAACAACTCCTGCAAATTCAAATAAAATAGCACCTTCACCATTATCGAGAAATGAGAATAAATCATCAATGATTAGATCAATGAAGATGACTCTCGTGAAGACTCTAAAATTCGAGAAATAAAACAAACCTTGCTGGTAAGAAGGGACGGTCGACCCGAAATCGTTTCCTCCAGTTTCCTCGGCGTTAATACATTTACCACTTTATGAAACGATCGCTCGATCGTGCCTAAAACACGCCTCGCCGAACTCGGTGTTTCTACAGAACTCGCAATTTTCCTGCAATAAATTCATTTCCTATAAAGAAGGTTCATCTACGAGTTAAGCTTTTGATTTTTCGAAACCCCTCGAACACCTCGATGAAACATGAAAGATGAGGAGAGGAGTTCAATTTTTTATCTTCCAATTCTAATTCCAAGTGAATTGATAATTGTATCAGTAAAAATTTATTCAAAATATTTTAGTGCTCTTATAAAGAGAGCGATTGTGAGGGTAACGGTGGAATCGTCGGCACGACATTTGCGACAACCACCCCAAAATCGCGCATCCCATTTACACAAATCGAAACGGAGGCCCCGGCCGACCGACCGACCGCGGCGGCCAAACAAATCGCAAACGGCGCGGAAACCGATGTTTATGACGATCGCCGTTGGTAAACATGTCCGGGATAGTGAGTGCAGGTTGACCAAACCCTTTGTTTAGCACCGCGTTCGCTCATATACTCTCCATCTTTACTGCTTCAATTATCTCGGCTGAAGTTTCGGATTGCTTAATCGAACTAATCCTCGTTGTTTCGTTTTTTTCGGTTGTTCCGGTCGCGTATTCCGCGCGACGGGCCCGCGTTTCGATTATGTTACGGTTTATTTATTTATTGTTATTGTTAATTTAAAATGAAATGTATATCTGCATTTACTTACTTATCGACTGGTTGTGTCGGCGTCGCAGGACCGATCGAAATTTTCTTCGGCGGAACTGTAATAAAATGATTATCATTACAATACATACAAGGTGTCCCCTAGGGAATACACATAGGGAGCCTAAAATATGTTGTTTAACCCAACTGAACACAGCCAACTTTTGAATTATCGACGATTTTAGGTATCATTGATAGTCTACATGACTTTTTCATCAAAACGACAAAGAATTTCCTGATGAACCTTTTAAAATACACCAATTGATCTCCCCTAACACCAAATATTATTTTTTTTTATTAATAACTCCACTTTGAAGGCCTATAACTTCTTCGCCTAAAACAAAAAATCGCCCGAATTGGGTTTTTTTGTTGAATTTTAAGCGTCATTACCAAAACTGACGTCGTATAATAGAAGCAATAAAAGTAAATCGGGTCCTCGGAGGTGCCCATAATGGAGTCCGTTATAAGAAAAACAAATTGCCGCGTATCGTCAAGAACGCGAACATAAGGGGCCGCAGTATAAGGGAAGTTAAAACGGCGATATTTTAAAGGCGGCAGGACCGGAGGGTGAAATATTCGACCCCGGGGAACACTTGGCAGACTGCTTCGGCTGTATTTTCTAGCACTTTCTTATTAAAACACTTGTGTAAAGTCGAACTAATTTAAGAGTTTATAGTCGTAAAGAAGGAGGTAACAACCCTTGAAGAAAGTGGACACTGATGTACACATCTGCAGTCGCTAAGATTCCAACTAAAATTGTTTCAGCCAAAGTTTTAACTACCTGTTCCGTAACTGTTCAAGTCCAATTTCATTAAACACCATTAATTATTTTGTTTCTATTTAATTCAAATACAAGAAAGTGTGGCAACTAATATTATTAATTTCTTATATAATAAGTATGATTTTTTAATGACGATGTGGGTTCCAAATCTGTATAAATTATATGATACTTTTACATATTTTTGCTCATGGTATATAATATAAAAAGGCGTTGAAGTTGCTAGAATGTTGAAAAAACAACAGAATTTTACCGTGCAAAAATACAAAATATGTACCTGAATGTAGGCAACACAAATTACATGCATTCTACCATATTTAAATCTACAGAATACTTGTATACAGACCTGGAGAATTATCTTCTGGTCCTGGACTCCTGATTCTTTTAAACGGTTTTCTTATACTAGGAGGCTTAGGAGGTGTTACGAACTTTGCATTTACTCCACTATGCGCTTTTTTAGGTGTAACTTCCTCGAGAATTCTTTTCAAATCCCCATCTATTTTTTTAGGGATTACAGTTACGTTATTGCTTCGTAAAGCTGGTTTCCTTCTCAACACACAACCCTACAAAAATCGAACATACACAAATATTAAATACCAACAAAATGAGTTAAAAAACTCACTTCATCCTTCTCGACAGGTACTTTGACCAATAAATTGTTCAACTTAAGACTAGAACCTCGTTTTTTCTTAGCAACTAAAAGGAGATAAGTGGAAGTGCTGTAATCGTACTTCCATTTTTTCAAATGCTGCCATATTTTCCTACTTTCGACGTTGTAATGAGAAGCCATGACATCTATGCAATCGCGTTGGTAATTCTTATTGTTTCGCGGAAAATATTGTACGGGTTCTAATATCCCGAAGGTAATCCATTTGTGAGAGAGCATCTCTTGAATGGTGATTCGTTTCTTCGGATCCACTTGCAACATCGACCTGATCAGCTGCAGGCTTTCCGATGACAAAAATGACGGTTCCGGATATTTGCCGATCTAAAACAAATAAAAAATAATAACATCCTGTGTAAAATGTGGATAACTCGCAATGAAGTGTGAAAAATATGTCACTGTCAACTTGACCATATAAATGAAATTAAAAAATGTATGAAAAAACCAAAATTAATACTTCAATTTCTTTAAGCTGAACTGTAATGTGTACTTTTGGTCAGAAAGAATCCATTATAATCAGACCCGATGGCAACATCACAGTGTTCGGATTGTCCAATCATTTTCCCCTCGAAATGCCTAAGAAACTCGTTTCGATAACAGCTGCTGACGAATATCGACACACAATCACGAAATTAAACAGAATATTGAAAAAGAACATATTGTTAAACATGAAAGTCCTATTAATTAGCTGTCTGTGTTTGTGCTGTACATTAGGCATTTCCGTTTATCCGCCGTTAATGATTAGCAAGAGGACGAAAAATCGAATCAAAAACGTTCTCGAAGAAGAAAACGAAAGGCTCTATCACAATTTAGGTTTACATTGGAGCCTAGTGAAAAAGCCATTCAGTCCACTGCCCACCGTTGAATACGTATTACAAATAGAATTCTTCAGTAAACCGAATATATACTCTCCAGATTGATTTTATGTTTACTTTTTAGATAAGGTAAGCGCGCTCGATTTGTGGAAATGTACCCGATCTTACCAATATTTTCTTGTAGAGACTATCAATGTTGACATCATCGAAGGGCAATGCGCCCACGAGCAAAGCATACAGCAAGACGCCCATCGCCCAAACATCGACCTCCGTTCCCAAATACTGTTTGCCTTGTACCAGTTCGGGGGCCGCGTACGTCGGGGACCCGCAAGAAGTAAATAAAGGGTTCTCCATTCCTCCGGCCGGTTTTGCGCACAGACCGAAATCGATCAATTTCAAATTTTGGTGTTTATCCAGCAGAATATTTTCCTAAATATGTACATTAAATTAGTAATATTAAAGTTCTTGACAGTGCTCGTGTGATTTTGTGATTAACTTACAGGTTTGAGATCTCTGTGCGCATAGCCTATGCTATGTAAATATGCAACGGCTGATACGATTTGCCTAAAGAACGTTCTACTTTCAGTCTCTGTTAAACGATTCTTTTCGACTATGTGATCGAATAGTTCCCCTCCTGAGCAATATTCCATCACTAAAAATATGTGTGTTTCCGTTTCTATTACCTAAAAAATACGGTATAAATAAACAGTTCATTTATTTGTAGGGAGAAAACTTACTTCATATAATTTACATATATTATCGTGGCACAACGATTTTAAAGCCGAAATTTCCAATTTTACTCTTGATAAATCAGCACCCAACAAAGCCTTGTCCATTATTTTAATAGCCACTTTCTCCCCCGTGGCCAAATGGGTAGCTAACTTTACCTTTGCGAAGCCTCCGCATCCTATTGTCCTCTCTAGTTCATAGAAACCCTTTAATTCTAAAAACCTAACCATTATTATAATATAGCGAACTGTGCACTGGAGACAATTAAAATATTTCAAACATTCACAGATCTAAAAATGCTTGGATAATTTAAATTCGCACAACATAAATAATTAACATTTTTAACGTGTTTTTAATATTTGAAATTTCGAATGACACTAATGACAGTGACAAGTTGTCACTTCTTCTGTTTACAGCGTAAAACTCCAACTTCACATTGGTAATTTGGTTGCTGAGGTGGTCAATCAACAACTCAATTGTACTTTATTAGATTAATATTTCAACAGTAATTCGCACAGAAAGTAAACGTGCTGTTAATTATTTAGCGCGAGAGAATCTTCACAAGAATGACAAATGACAAATGATATCTTGCATCTTTCATTCCTCTTTTCATATTGTCTGTGACAGTGACTGGTAACTAGCCACTATAGTCACAATGTAAATCTCGATAGTAAAGAAAAAAGAAGAGTTGAGGTTATGTTATTTATTAGTGCTAGTAAAAATGATTAATACCCGCAGTATTTTCCAATTTTCTCGTATATCCACCAGTTTGTGTTGTAGATTATCTTCGAGTAAGGATACTTCAGTCGTTTCAAATGTGAGCGAATCTGAAATCGCTGTTCAAAAAAAATACGATCCTAAAGACGTGAAGCCTTCAGACATGGAAGTTAAGTTGGGATCCCCATCACACATGACTTCAATTCAAAAAGAGGCCCAATATTACAAGTTCTTGAAGCTTTTCCACACGGAAAAAAGCCAAAGAAGCGTAATGCAGCAATTGCAAGCCCCGATTGATTTCACTCCGAGTGGCATTAGAAATTGGTGGGCCCGGAAGAAAGACGAACATGAAATCATATCTCAGTCTTATCTACCGCAGAGAAATCAAATGTTAGGCAATGAATTGGCCGCGGCTCATTTTATAGTGCATCGTGGAGGGGCAGTAAAATTCTACAACGACGCTGGTTGGATAAAAGCCGATGAAAATAATAATTACGTTCTTCCGAGGCATTTTCAAGACGATAGAATCCTTGAAGCCATAGATTGCACCAACATGAAACTAATGTACGAAGGATTAGTTAATTTAGCTGATTTACAGGACGTTAAATGGTTGAGTTTGAACGGTTGTGAAAATATTGACGATTGGTGTTTAGATAGAATTAGCAATTTATTTAGCCATAGTTTAATTTATTTAGATCTAAGAAATTGTACTAATATTACATCGAGAGGACTCGCCACTTTGTATAGACTAGATCATTTGAAAACACTGTACTTAGACGATTTCTACAAATCTACAATATTCGAATTGACTTGCTTACTGTTGCAAGAAGCTAAGCCGGATTTGGAAATTACCAGTGATCCTGTAAACTTTGAAATCAAATAAATATTTATTGAATTGTTACTTTTTGAATTTTATTAATAACAGCAAAATATTCATTTATAAAGCAGAGATATTTAATACAAAATTACAGTTACAAGTTACATCACAGAACCATGGGACGTAAATTTTTTGTCACAAAATGGTTAGCGACATCTACTGATATAGGTGAGAACTAAACCAAAATTGTATAAAGATAGATTCGTTATGTTAACGGATTGTTTAGCTGTTGTATTCCAGGTGATGAAGTAAGAATATGTTCAAAAAATGTTAATATATTACATTTGTTAAGAAAATGTATTTTTTATTTGCTTTTACATACTCATTTTTGCTAGTTTTGTTTTAGTACTTTCTAATTTTTGTAAGTACTTATCTAACTTAAGGGTACGTGGTAAATTCAACTTGGTACAAACCAAGGGTTCATTCCATTCAAATTAGTACCTGAAGATAAAATTCTATGAGAAATAAATATTGCAAATTTATGAACCTATAAATCCAGGGTAAGGAAATAAGGGTAAGTCACCCTTCAAAACACCTGTATGTATAAAAATGTAATTCAAATGATAAGGCCGCCATCAGAAGTATTTGAAACTTACTGTGGAAAAACATGATAGAATTGGTTTATGGTTGGTTTTCTTTTTCCTTTATAAGTATCTAATAGAAGTTGTCTTTATCGCATTCATAGCCATTTTTTAAGATATTTTATGCATATTTCTAAAATGAGATACTCCAAGAATCACATAGTACTATAATTATCAACTAAAAATGTAGAAAAAAACAAATCAAACATAGATATATTAATAATAATAATAATCATTAGAACGAGTACTGAAAGTACGTGCAATCGTCTATCTTATCCTATCAGCTTGCTGTCTCCAGTGATGGGGACCGGCAGGTTAGGTGAGCAACAGGTGATTGTCAGTTACCGGTAAACAGTTGTTGAGTGTAGTACTACTACGCCAAGCTGGTATTTTTGTTGTTTTCACTTTTACGATATACGAAACGGCAAAAGCGATGCGGCATGCATCGCACTCGAAATCGGATCAAAGGTGAATTTTCGCAATAAATTTTTCGATCGTTTTTAATTAGTAACCGGTGTCCACTGAGGAGGTTCTTGTATGCGTCGACGGTCTAAAGGTCGTTAGAATGCAAGTTTAATGTTACGACTTTTATTAGTTTACGTTTTATGTGCACGAATAAAATCGGATCCTCGTTATTTGTTCTGTGTGAATTTTGCTTGGAAATGTGTGGAATCTACCTTGCTTGGAATTGGATTTAAATGCTCGACCGGGGATACAATCCAGGAGGCAAAGGTAAAAAATGTGTTTAAAAATTTCTATTGTATTTCATTCCCTCAACCTCAATTGGTGGATCAAGAATAAATCAAAAAATCGCTGCATTATTCGATTTTGAAAATATTAAGTCAATATAAGCTAAATATTTTATTAATTGTAATTGTACGAAATAATGTCAATGTAGAATTGCTAATTCAAATAACTAATTAATTTTGTTTATAATTTGTGACCCAAATATGGAGCTTGGTACATATTATTTTTATTGAAAATATACTTGAGTAAATACTTATATCCAATATCGAACTAAAATTTGAACCAATTTATTTTTTATTTCAATTTTAAAAAATTCTCCATTTTTTATAACCCAATTTATATTCACAAAATTATCGGTCTATTAAATTATATAAAGAATTATTTATGAACACCTTTCTCCTCAGACAAGTTTCTATTAGTAATCTTTTATCCGTTTTTTATAAATTACGAGATGAAGGTTGTTTTCGTTTTCAATTATGTATTCAGATTATATTCCTATCTGTTGATGACTAAGCCATTAGTTAAGATCAAGAATTAATAATACAAGAGTTTATTACAATTCAGATTTTATAACTTACATTTGCACTACTATTTAGGAAGAACAAATTTGCGTCTATTATACTGTTGTTGATGCTCCCTCATTGTTATTTCAGAATATTTAAAAATACTCTCATTGTTACTATTGTCAGTCTTAAAAGAGTAACCAATTCGTCTCGTGCATTAAAGTATGAACAATTCCGAACAATTACATGGTTGATAATTCTCTATTTCTTGTTTATTCGGTTCGATTTTTTTCTTGTCCTTGATCATTTTCAACTGCTTAAAAATTTGAGTCATGATTTAAATAAATTCCTGTCGAAATTAGCCACCTAAACGAATTGAGCACTGCGTATTAGATAAGTAGATAATACATTGGTGTTTTATTTAAAATTAGCAAATATCATCAAAATAATCTATAAAGTTCTTGAAAATACCCCTGGTTTTATTTTCTCTTTTAATTTCGATAACTTGGCTAGCCGACCAAGTGGATTGCGGTGGTAGATACACTTTGAAGTTACCTATATCAGTGCCTACGAAACCTGTCCATTCGTCGTCATCTAATTGATTAGGTATGTTGATAAGGTATCCCGCGGTCCATATGGAAAGGTCTGGTAAATTATTCTTCGTAAAATGTATTATTTTGTCGTCGAGTTTGGAAACATATTGGAACTCTTTGCCACTATTGTAAACCACCATATCAATGGGAAGTGCTAAGTCAAATGAATCAGTATTAATCGTCTTAAAGGGAAGATCTACGGAGCTATCTACACGATCGATATACTGCAAGTTCTTCAGACCATTCACCGAAACTTTGTTACAGTTCTTCACTTTTAAGTGGTAATGGAGAGCAATTTGGAAATTAAGGGTTTCGTTCTTGCTGGGATTTATCACTACCAGTTGTAATTCCAACGATCTTTCTTTTAGGATTATCTTCAAGATCAGTTCAAAATCGTAGTTCCAGTTCGATTTTGTAAAACAATTAGATTTTAAGATTAATTCTAAATGCACATCACCATAATGGTCAGTTCTCGGTCCGTTTCTCACACTCCATATTACATCCCTGCCAAAACCGTGGTTTCTGCCAAAGGACCATTCTTGGAAATGCGGAAAAACTATCGTTATGCCGCCTCTATATTTATCGTAATCGTCCAAGTGCGATAATCGGCTGAAAAATAGCTGCTCCTCTTCTTCGATCCTCCACGAAATGATAGATGCACCTTTTAGGATGACATTACACGTTGTGTAACCTCCCCTATCCATCCTTATTACTCTAGGATCATCGTTACTTAAAGGATGGTGTTTTTGCATATTGGGAAAAAATGTAGCAGCAAATATAATGATACAAACAACTTACAAATAGTCAAAAATATGACAATGTCTTTTCAAATGTCACATTTTAATTAAAATCAATTTTTGTACTAGTACAAATTTTGTGATACCTGTATTGAAGAAATTCAAGCGTGATTGACGAATGAAATTTGCGATTGTATAAATGATTTAGTCTCTAATTGAGGTTATTATAGTTTATTTAAAATTAACAAATATCGTCAAAATAATCTATGAAATTCTTCATTATACCGCGTGTTTGATTTTCCTTTTTTATTTCTATATTTTGAGAAGCCAACCAAGTAGATTGCGGGGCTAAATACACTTTGGATAAGTTACCAATGTCAGTGCCTATGAAACTTGTTAATTCATCTGCATCAAATTCTCGAGGATTAGGTAGATTCCGACGAAGTCCTGTGGACCATATGGAAAAGTCTGGCATATTCGAAGTTTTCGTAATGCCTATTATTTTATCATCGCCTTTTGAAATGAATTGCAAGGCATTGCCTGTATTATAAATTACTACATCAATGGGCGTCGCTAATTGGAACTTGTCGTTATAAAACGTCTTAAAAGGGAGTTCCATAGAACTATCTAAGAAATCCCTATACATCAAGTTCTTGACACCAGCTACAGCCACTTTGTTGGAGTCCTTCACTTTAATATGGTAGTGGAAAGCAATTTGAAAATAAAATGTTTCGTGTTTACTCAGATTTAAAACGAGAAGTTTCAGATCCAACGATCTTTCTTTTAGGATTATTCTATATTGAAGATCAAAATCGTAGTTCCAGTTTGACTTTGTGAAGCAATTAGACTTTAAGGACAATTCTAAATGCACATCGCCATATTGGTCAGTTTTCGGACCGTCTTTCACACTCCATATTAGATCCCTGGCAAAACCGTGGTTTCTACCAAACGACCAATCTTCAAAATGCGGGAAAACTATCGTTATACCTCCTCTGTATTTATGGTAGTCGTCCAAGCGTGTACGCCGACTCAAAAATAGCTGTTCTTCATCTTCAATTCTCCACGAAGTGATAGAAGCACCCTTTAGGATGATGTTACAAGTAGTATAACCTCCCCTATCCAACCTTATTACTCTGGGGTATTCATTACTCAATGGGTGATGCTTCTGCATAACTAAAAAACATACGTGTGCAGAAAGCGTGTTTACAAAAAAAAGTGTCAATAACAATACAAATGTCATCATTTTTTGACACAGAATTAATTGTGGTCTTTCATTATTGCCGTATTGATACACCTTTATTCTTCTTTATTGTACCATATTATTGCGTGAATGAAGCGAAAGATTTATGAGTATTTTTTACTATATGAATCACTCTAACTGCATTTTGTGGATGCAAAACAAATAACAACAATTGTTCTGATTGACTGCCGAGCGAATAAAAAAATATGCCCAGACTTTTGTTTGCATATCATTATGAACAATCCAAACAGGAAAACCGTCAAAAACAAGATATACTAATCACATCCAATTAAAGCATCATAATTTTGGAAAATGAATCTCATTTAAATATTTACATAATTCGAAAAATTAGCATTAGGAATTTTAGTTTATTAGTGTAATAACAATATCGCATTAAAACAAAGTTATCTAATAAAATCAGAGGTTTCAAATTTCGAATAAACCAGTTTATTGATTTTCTCACACACCAAACTCGAATTTAATTGATACGCTCGAACGATATCGTATATCTCTATCGAAATCGAAAGAATGTGTTGTATCATCAAGTACAAGAATGTGATTAAACATTTGCACTTTCGTTATGTTTAGGTCACTGTAAGGTCGCATCCCATTCAAGAGGATGGATTTTGTGGAAAATAGAAACGAATTAAGTAACGATTATTTATTGTTCTCGGTCCGATGTAATATGAAATAGACAATTACCGTGTTTGCCGTGACGCAATGATTCTGTAAAATTACCTTTCGTATAACAAATTAGGAGGGTAATTTATTTAGTTTTCCTATAAACTATTGTAAACGAAATTAATTCCGCGTTTATAGGGTTCAATACACCGTGCCCGTTTAGAATTCCGATTCGATCCTTCGATAGCCGATATCGCCGAGGATCTGAACGAGGAGACGCTCTCAAACCGAAGTAAATCATCCCGTATGAACGTGAATTTTTTCACCTTCTGACACTTTATTGTCCGGATAAAGTAGTGACAGTTACATAAACTGCTCCAATATGCATTATGTATTCCGGAGCGGCGTATGAACTTGATAAATCTCGACGTGTATGTTGTATATTTAAATCGAATTACAAGACATTAATCCGTTAAAGAGAAGACACTTCGACTGACATTCAATAAAAAAAAGCGTTTGTTATAATTCAAGAGAAGAAATGCATTTAAAAATTCATAAACTCAACCGTATAGTGAATTATTTCTTCATTTTATGGGTAGGTCACGGAAACTCGACCAATAGGTTTAATTTAAATGGGCTTTTAAAGACTTTCGCAAGCGTACTGACGATATCAATAACCGTATCTCTTATCAGTGAAAAAGTAGATGGCCGCAAATGTAACCGAGATCGGATCGGTCGAAATGAAATACGATCCGAGTTCCAGTGTTTGTTTTAATGCCGCAATCACTTTCACAAAAATTGCGACTCAACCTGTTGTCTGAAAGTATTGGCCACGCTCCAACGGCCACAATATCAAAATATCGAAATATAAACGGCGGACTCGCTAATTACCAACCGGCAGTCGGTATAATTGGATCGAGTCAAGCGTACTGAATCTGAATTTGCTAATTTATCTAATCTTTACATCAAACAACATAAATTTGGTAGCGATTTTTTTACCTAAATCGCGAAAAGTTGTTGAACTTGCTTGAGAAAACCATTTTAAACGGATGTTACTCGCGTTTATTCAATGAGTCGCTTAGCTGAAGCCGTCTCTGTAAAATTAGTTACACTCTTTACAAATAATTGTTCGATTTTTGTAATAACTATTAGCGGCTTATATTGATAATTAAAACAGATATAGTAACGTACCTATTACAAACCTAGCAATTTAGCTGATTATTTCCTCCCAAGGAAATATTTCAATTGGTTAAATTAAACAGATAAGAATTAAGAACATTAATTTAAAATATAATACATAAACACCGTTAGCTATTTAGATACCAAGGAAATTCAATTAGAAGCGAATAAACTCTTGCAGTTGTTTGATGTGGAAATTACACAGGAATTATATTCGAACTCTTCTGTTCATTTAGACTATTTATAAATATTGGAGAAATGTATCTAATACAATTGTTTATTAATTGTGTAATGTTTTTTTTGTCATATCTCGATAATTAATGATATGAAACAGTACAATCAGTAATGATAAGATCATTCAATAAACGTGATGAATAAATATAACATGAATCAAATTATTTTTGTTATTTACAAATATATATTTTTGTTATTTACTCTGCCTTATAAAACTGCCATTTGATCACAAAAGTTGTACTTCCTCTCTCTGTATAAATCTGATATCATTATTCTTTTATGTTAAACTAATTGCAATAGCGCAAAATAGCATAAATCATCGACTGTTTTTAATTTCAGCATACTAAGTTGAAGATAAGCAAGTAGAACTGAAAACAATATTTGTATAACGGCTTAATAGAGTATTATATCAGCTGAAAATTCTCAGTATTCATCAAACGTGCATTTTTTATCTGAAAGAAATTCTCATAAAATTATATAAGATAGGTGTATCCAGTCGAAACATTAATCAAGTCGTTACTGGTTGATGAAATTAGCTTGCAGATTTTTGCTGGCAAAAATTCTAATGGTGAAGATTTTAAAGTTCTTAAGATTAATAACGAATAACAAACTTGGTATTTAAACAAGGATGGTAATCTTCTGTAATACGAAGCACGCTTTAAAAAATGATCACAATACTGCCTATATTATACCACCCACAGAAAGTTGTGTGGATTTCTAGATGAACAAATGCTAGTCCTGAAACAAGAACTAAGTTCAACAGCCTCAAACACCTCTCATATCGAGTTTTGTATCAACCAAGTCCATAAATGACAATTTTATGAACGCAATTCAGTTATTATCAAGTACCCGGGGATGCCTATTAGTGTCGATTTAAAAGGTAAGATAAACGTAGCACGAGTCAAACAAATTAAGATAAATAACGAAGCGAATTATTTACCGTATCAAACGAAATATTGTTGAACCTTCATTACGAATCGCTTAATAGATAGTAAAAACAAAGTTCACGATTTCTTTGAACGTTGGTAAGTGCGGAACTGCATCGGCTTTGAAACGTTTCAATCATTCGAAGAATAATGCCGAAATGTACCGTTAATGATTAGCTCTTTTGTGTAAATGAACAGTTAAAAGGTAAAAGCAAATTTAACTACGATTACATTCGAAACCGAAATTCTCGGGGCCAGTACATTATCTAATTTTTAAAATTGTTCTAACAGTGATCCAGCAATCGATCCAAACTGGTCTGCGGTCGGATATTTATTTACAGCAACGGACTCGCTTTTAGGTACCCACCTAAAATAATACCATTTCATGAATATTTAACTAATAACAGGGTAAAACGGAAATGATGTTGTATACACGTTTCCCCGTAATATATCAACCACCTGAGTGCAAGAGACCACATCGGTCATGCGACTTTATCTGACTACTGAACTGGCTAAAAGAGGTACTAAAGGAACAGAAAATCATTAAGTTTACTAACAAATTACCAAACAATCTTTTTAATTAATTGCGTTAATCGATGAAATTTTCTTGTCGCAGGTGTTATAATTGAATTATTCAAAACACTCTCCAAGTAGTAATTCTATTATTATATCGCGTTACCCGGTAGTATCGTTTAAAAAATTCCAATATGTCAGCTGTATTTAACGTTCCGAGAACTTATCAATGGAATAGGTTCGAGCGATATAAAAATATTCATTTACATTGTTTAATGAATTAGTGGAATTAAAAAGCACCCACCAGTGAATTCTTGAATAGCAAAGTGATCTGAAAAAACGCGTCCAGCCACCCATTAGACCTTGTGCCGAATCCAAATAAGTAAAGAGCTTTGATTGTCGATTCTTCGAGCTGTAATTATCGGCGAAATTGACAGCGCATTTCCAACTTCGGTCGTCGATCGATAGTTGCTAAAAATTTAGTACGAGGATCCTTCGATTCTGGCTTTTAATTGCTTTCTGCAGGTTCGAATTATTATAATTGGCGGTTATAGAAGGATGCGTCTAATTAAATTGTTGGTTAACTTTATTTAACGGTAGAAACGGAATATTCAATTAAACTACTAGAAGAACTAATAATTGATTAATTAATGAATTAAATTGCAAATAAGATGCGGCAGGATAAGTAAAGTGTGGGTTGTCGTTTTATAGTTTTACGTAATAAACTCCCTCTCAAAAAAATTAATTTAGTCTGAAAGTTATGGTGATTTGATTAAATTTTATGCTACAAAATTAGTTTTAATGTTATTATTTACGATTCTTCGATCTGTCTCCTCATTTAGGAATCAGATCATTTTTATACTCCCACTTTTTTCCGCCTTTACTTTCTAAAATCACTTGTGAGCGATGAATTAATTTAGTTATGCAAATCGAATTTGTTTACATAATGGCAATTTTTAGCACCGAGTGCGCATTGTAACAATATTGTTTATTTTTAAGCCTTAACAACGACCTCAAAGAGTCGAGATTGAGCAGGAAAAACACAAATAGAATGTACAAGGAAACGAAGAGTTATTGTATAAAAGAGCCGTAATAATCTATTTGTTTTAAATCGAATTTGCAGAGCGCTCTCTCAAGAAAGCCGAGCCGAGTTTGTTTTATTGGCGTTCTCCTAATTTCTTATTTTATTTGTCAACAGTTTGAAATCTATTAGGATCGTGATGCATCGATGCATTAAGTTGCTTGCTTTTGTGCGGTTCACCAGATTTTTTTGTTTTGTCATTTTTTTCGACGAAACAATGACCTATATAATTAGTAATGTTGTTCGTGACTGGCTAAAAATTTTGCTATAAATTTCACTTCATTCTAGCGTTAACGGTACGTTTGTGTAAAATTTTTAAAACGTTATGTAAATAAAATATTTATACCAGTTTTACAGTTAAATTAGTGCATATTGCATTTAATATCAATAGAATGAGTTATCTTGTAACAATTGTTAAGCATGAGAACAACCTAGATTAGATAGGAAAAAAATGTTAACTGACCACGACAATTGTAACAAGAAACACGTCTTGTACGTGGATTCATTAAAAAAACTACTTGCGTGTCACCCGAAATCAGGTCGTACGTTTTACACTGGGAATACTAAACCCGCATCTCCTTCAATCATTAAAGTCTATACACATTTTTGTAAACTAATCTGGATGGAAAAAAGTTCGCATTTTCACTTTAGTGGTTTTCGATGGAAATTCCTCCACCGTAACGAAATATTCCATTCATTCATGTTCAGTTACATCGACCGGGGATTTCAGGAAGTGTACAAGTTGCCCATCGTTCGGCTGTAGGTGAGTCACGCTTTGTTCCAACTCCCTTCTTCTGCGGCAGTGGGCGAGACGGTCAAGCACCACGGTCTCGTCTGGAGGAAATCGAACAGAATACCTTCAGAGCTGACTTTAGGCAGCGAGCCAGAAATTCATGATGATTTTTTGTCGATAAAACAAACACTGTCATTTAAAAGTAACGCAATTGAATCGTGGATGTAAAAATTGAGCTTGAAATTGGCGAATTTAAGTGGATAAAAACGAATAGTTAATGATTTTATTGGATTGTATAATCCCTGGCCCATTGCTTATTAAATTTATCAATGTCATGCTTTAAGGAAACTGCAGATAATGGAATAATACGTATATTGTTCGCTCACCTTCAAAACAAAACTCGAGATTGGGCGAAGGCGTTTATCGTGAGGAGACAGCCAGACGGTCTTTCTTTCGATATTTTTTTCTCGTTTAATTGCATATTAACTACACCTTACCAGTACCGATAACTCAAGTCTAGGGTCAAGACGACTCGGATCTACCAACATTGGTTGCACTGATGGTTGGTTGTGATGAACAGTATCAAAGAAAAGTGCTCTAACTCTCTTCGAGTCCGGTTTATCGCGACTTTATTCTTTATTCCATCGGGTAAATGATAATTTCTAGTGGATTGATGGAAGGACTGCGCTGGGTAAAGCTGAAAATTCTCGCCAATTCGATAAGCCTCGTTCGGTAAATGTTAGTTAACCATAATTAGACCTTAGCATGCACGTCGCACTGACGATTTTTTCTTAAAGGTCAATACTCTCTCGGTAATATCGAAATGAAAAGCCAACGGGAATGAATTTTGCGTAACTTTCACTTTGCGAATTATTCTTCGGGATGTCACGAATATTAAATTTATCGGGTAATAGAAGACGAGTTATGTGCGCAAACGAAAATCCATTAAATATATGTAGGTGATAATTTTGTATGTGTCTTTCACTTAAGTACTTACTAAACTATTAATTAATTTTTACAAAAAAACACTGTTGTGTACAATTGCTATGAGAACAGGCAATTTTATTTTAAATCGCCAATTATAGTATAGTATCCACAATATGACAGTACGTATACCTAGTAAAATTTACTGGTTTCCTTTTTGAATCTAAAAGAGAAATAGGATTTATATCTATATAATTTATCTTAAAGATAGAATACAGTTTAGAGCTATTTATTATAACACATTGCTTACTCAGGCGTTTAAGAACCCCGCTGGAACTAGAACATTAACAAGTGTAAGAAATTATTGTAACACTAATAATGAAATATTAATGCAAGTTTCAATTTTACGCGATTTATTCCCCTGAATTCGATATGTTTATAGCGAAGGCATTGTTAATTTGTACATGTTTGATACTTCATTCGATTTTTATTGTTTCCTTCCAATTCGTTAAAACCCGCTTGTTGTAAGTTCAATAGTTCAAGTCAATCAATACTAACGGACGATTGTAATGATTTTAAAAATCAATCAATGTTGCTCTCGAAGTTACTTGCACTTTTATTTCCCATGTATATTCCGTACCTTAAAAGACGATAATTAGATCTCTATATTACGTAACCGCTTTAAAAGGAATAATGGAATTCTTATTATACTTATTTGTTTTTTTTAATCGCATTGTATGGTTTCCCTATAGAGTTAATTGTGGTGAAGAGAGCGACTAAACGAAAGAGGAAAAATAGTTATTAAATTATTGACTCGATTTTACAGCGTAGAACATCCTGCTATTAAAAGAACATTGTTTAGAAACCACATTACTTGCTACAAAAAAGCAAGGAAAAGTAGAGAAATCTTTTGCTGGGTTCAAAATCACATAGTCTTACTTTTTAACTAACATTAAAAGTTTTAATGCACATTTTTGCCTACTTTTAACTTGGATACATTAGTTTTTAATGTAATAATTAGTAAATCTTAATATCTTAAGAGCTTTATTGAGTACTGCAATATTTCCTTATAAACTACTTTAATAAATAAAAACGGTTTATAGAGCTGTTTGTTATGTAAATTCGACTATCATCATACAATAACAAAAAAAATAATACCTACATGGATATTGAACCATTTAACTGTTTTTTAAAACCTCACGAATCTCTCTGAAATAGCTCAATTTAAAATAAAAAATGGACCATTGTTTGTGATAGAAGGTTATTTAATAACAGCGATTATTGAATATTTTCTAATTATTTGTTTTCTAAAAAACAATTATGAACGCTACTAAGAGGCAATTGTATAACAACAATAATAAATAATAACTAAGTGTGGCAAAAAAAAACAATTTTGCATGTTGAATATGTAAGTGTATAATAATATGGTAATTTTTAATTAATTATTTAGATTACCTGATAGTTAGGCTTGCACTGACGTCAAAACATGCTTATTCTAAAGAAATTTGTATGAATACTATCGTTTTAAATATTTTAGTATTGCCTTATTACTTATTATTCCAATATAGGTAATGTAAAAAATCAATTTTTAAAATTTTGGAGTAAATTTTTTTCCCCATTTTTAATACCGTTATCAATGTCATAATTCCAGAATTCGCTTGAAAGGTATTAAATATTCATAAAGGCGCGCTTGTAATCAATTTTCATTTGAAAGCCGCTATTATTAGACAAATAATAGTTTTTGATAAGAAGGGCGCTCTTCAAGGGGGTTGGCTAAAACACGGAAATTAATTGGAGTGGCGGATCGCCTACCAGCCAGGTGTTGAAACAAAGGGATGAAGGTAATCAGCAGATGGTCCGGCCATCTAGGGGTCTATAGATTGTCGTAAAAACTAACATTCTTCAGCGTTATACTACCTGCATATTATTAACGTGAATGATAACCATGCAAAATATGAATTTTTCCACAAAATAAACCATTTATTAAGCATAGTTTTTCGATAAAAAATTTAATTAAAGACGTAATGTAGAGTAGATACTAATTATTTGTTATCGCATAGACGAGAATTAATAAGATAAACGAAGGCGGAATGTTTGCGCAGAGGGAATTCCTCGAAGCGTTTTTCTAGGCGCGGATTCGATTGTGGTAATTATGGAACCTCATTTTTTCCTAACAAATAAGCATTATCGAATAAAACTAATCCAGGTATGGTCGGGGAAACAAAATAGCACTGTTGCATGACGGTAACTTCCGGTGTAGAGCGAGCCTTGACTGGGCAAATGGAAAACGCATGCGTCACCGTTGCTAAGCGTTACACGTATTGTTGAAACATTTGAATAAGTACGCCAAAGTTACCACCTTCGTTCGTTACAGTTTTCACGTGAATTTCAGTGGTTTCAGTTCTGTGTTTTTCAGTTTTTCCACCGGGTTTTGTGATCTTATGCTTTGGCCGGTTTTGCGTTACTTAGTTTATGATTTTTCTGGTCGATGGATCGCCGTCCATGTGCATGCTTTGGGGATTTTCTTCCTTTCGTGCGTTTTATTTTAACCATTTTGTTTTCGACGTTTCTATTTGTTTTTTTAGCTAGGCAGGTAATCGGCTATGTAACAACTTAGTTAAGTCGATAATCAATTTCGACTATGTCGAATATCACGCTTGAGGAATTCGCATCAGCGCTTCGACATCGTAAATTATTGTTTAGTTAAAAATAGATTAAATTTTTAGTTTCCGAAACGAAGCCCTAACGTTTCGGAAAAATTCCACGTTGAATAATTTTGTAAATGTTTGCCCAAAATGTGTTTGATGTACAATTTATAAGGTTGAAACAAGCGCGAAGGTTAGTACTCGAATAGTACCGGCATTTTTTATGGTACTGTTTTGAAAATATTTATTTAATTAATACAATCACATGAAGGTATCAACCTATACTTTATCTTTAGGAGTAACTGATAATGTTGTAAAACGCAACAACAAAAGTAACGGAGTATGTAAATACGTCAATAAGGTAGAATAATTATCGCGAGTTGCTTATCCATAATTAATACTCATACATTTTTAATTGGGTAAATAATAATTCGCAGTTAATTGCTCCAAAGTGCGCTTATTTACATTTTCACTATAACAACTACTGAATTATATTCAAGGTAATTAGTATTTAAAATTTGGGATATAGTTAAAGGTTTATTTATAACTCAACCCCGGGAAATATTTTTCATTCAGCTATCGACCGAGCGACTTGTTTATGAAGGGCTGACTTCTTGGATCAATAATTTTCATTTGGCGTGTTCCATTAGACTTTTGTTTACATGCATTGGCGGGTTAAAACAAAATTAAACAGAACAATTTAATTCACCAAAATTTGAACAAAATTACGAAGAAAATTCAAAATTTTGTAGTTTTTCTTGTGATATTTTCAATTGTGTGTTTTCTTTCTTGTATTCATTAGTGAGAGCACAGTAGAAATAAGATTTTATGTATGTTTTGAAAATATTTTGAAGTGTTGAGTCAAAGTTATCGTGTGTTCTATCTAATTTCTAATTAGGTAAATTAGGTAGAACATTTTTAAGTTCTATTTAGTCTCACTTTTTTTCGTTGTAGCTTCTTTTGGTAAGAGGTGAATCAATTTTCCATTTGCCCAGCCAATTCCTAACAAAACTTGATTAGAATTTGTGCCTAAACCAAATCTCATGTCTTCTAAAGAAAAGTTGCTGGTCAATAGTTCGACCAGAACTGGCTTTCTAATCAATACTCCCAACAGTAGTGAATACGCCCGCATTGATTCCGTGTTCGAACATTAGCTCTCTACCTAGTTATTATTTGGGTAAACTTTACGTGTGGGTGACTTTAGGAAAATCACTTCGGATTGCGTGATTTCCAGTTATTTACCTACCGGCTCGGAGGTGATTTTAAACGTTATGAATATTACCACAAAACATCATTACGGGTCATAAGCGAACATAAAAATTATGCAAATTTGATGGATATATAGATTTTGTCACTTAAATAACCTTCGTTATGGAAGAGGAACTAACCGCATCGTACATTCCCAATCAATACATACTTCTTTATCTGCTATTTTCTATTTTTAGCTCACTCTTTTGGAAATCCGTCAGTTACGTTTAATCGCTACTTCATTTCGTTGCTTGAAATAGTTTGGATGGGGTTGGGGTTACTTTAAGGTGAAATTGATTGAAAGCCAACCCTGGTACGAGCTGGCGCGCCTCCTTTTATATTGGATAATTATATTTCTGCCGCATGGCGAATATCGAAGTTATTTCTGTTATGCTATAATCTGCAATACTACTCGAAATTCACAAATTATAGATAATAGACATATTGGAAATAAGGCGAATTCGAAACGTATCATTTTGTGGCAGGCTTTACAGTGAATTATCTATAATAAAGATGTATTGATTATTAAAAGAGATAGCATAGCATTTGTTCGGTACTTCTAGATAGAATCATTTTTAATTAACCATTGCTTAATCTTGTAAATATCTTCCTATAAACATCTTGTTAAGTAGCCTATTTAACGTTGATGGGAAATTATTCCCAGTCCACTCCTGATTTTGGCATTTCTGTCGGCTGCCATTGCAGTAATGTCGTGACTAAATGACGTCACATTTGATCCTTACCGTTAGATTATCCAGGAACATGCGTGCATGGCGAATTCCCTATCCGTGAAAACCATGCGATGCATCATCGACATGCGCTTTAATGCGATACATAAAAACATGCCCATTAGGTAACTATTTGAGAAAAATTTTAGAAAAGCACTCTAACGTGCTATTTCAAGTTACATGTTACTTTAATGTGAAAACTTTTTAACGAGAATAGAATAATTTCTTAAAAATAAACATTTTGGGTAAAACATTTTTATATCAGTGTAAATAGTATCGAAATAAAACAAACTAAGTATTAGGTTAATGATGCGGCTATTAGAGCTTTGTGAAAACGTGTAATTAGGTGTAAGTGTAATTTATTATTCATTAAGGATCAGCTATGATATTAATAGATAAATCTTTTCAAATTGCTGTATTGATATTCAATTAGACGATATGATAATGTATTATTAATTATATACTAATTGTACTTTTTCTTGAACACTTTTAAATGTTATACCAATATTGATCATTCAAGCATAACTAATTAGCTATCTATATGTTCGATAATCGTATTTATACATCAATCTTACAATTAGTCGACTTCTTTGGGAAAATCTCTTTACCAGCTAATGATGTCTAGTTAGTAATTTGTAAATTGGAATTTATTTATAAAGGTAGTGCTTCTTACAGAACTTGGCACTGGAAGAATTCACAGATTGATTTGAATCGTGGATCTTTTGATGCCATATTTTGTGGGGCGGAAATTTCTCCACTAAAGATAAAACAATAATTTATTTTGACTTTTATTAATGTTTCTTTTTTAATGTTATTGCATGGTATGCACTAGTTTTATTTATAATAAGGCCAGCGTTTGCAACAAAATGATTTATGTGCAGGTTCAAAGGTAAATTACTTCGTTACAATACATAGTAACAATTAGCTCTAAATAGTTTAGAATGGCAGTAATTGCTTTTTCCTCAAATTTTTTGAATTCACTTGGCAATTCAATATAAACAAGAAAATAATAATAAAATTCATATATTTCATGCTTTGTAAATATTAAACTTGTAATTTATTATGTTTTACTGTTTATATATCGCAGTCCGATCAACGTAAGTGCTGTAGTTTCTAACTGTATTGAATTTTTAATAAACGATTTTGTGGGCTGATATTCGTTTTATTACAGCTTATTTCCTCTTCGTTTACTGACCTAAAAAGCTCGAAAATTATCTAATGCTCTTATAAATTCGCTTTGAACTCGACATTAACCAAAAAAGATCCAGAATAATTTGTGTAAGTAACGAAAAGCTTTATTAAAATTGACAGAAATAACTGTTGTTGAAATAACAATGCCTTCCGTTTTTATCATTTTATTTAGTTTTCATTATTTAATAAATACAGTTAACTGCAAACCTACTTTTTGCTTTGTGAATTGCATCGTTGCAACTGTACCTACTTCAGAGCGTAAAATTAAATAGTTCTTTGCAAAACCAAGAATTGTCTCACATTTGATAACTTAACAACCTCATAATTTAGCCCCGAAGTTAACTGTAATGGTTTCTTTCCCCGACAAAGGAATTTTTCCCTTCGAAGGTAGTCGTTACATCGGCGATTTTTCTGCTTAATGAGTTGAGAAATGCTTAGCATCTCATCGACGAGTAAACAATCATTGTGGTGTGGGCAGCAGCACGATAAATTGCACTTTTGTAAGGCGAACCGCCGTTATTACATCAGATAAAAGAAACGAAATTTCTGGTCCCGTTGGAAACCTATGAAACGAGCAACAGAAAAAATTCGAACAGAATTTATTGGTTTATTGTTATAGTTTTGTTTGTCATTCGCAAAAAGCGCGAAAAAATAAAATAGGCTATAAAATTTTATGCATTACGTTTTTTTAATTAGATTATTATTCATTTGTAAGTAACGGTATGTTATTTTTTTATGAATTTAGTGCAAGTGTATTGGGAAATGCCTGTTAATACGTGAGCAAATGGCATTAAATTTCTACATTCAAATATAGAATGATTTCACTTACATTTGGAAAGCGCAATAATTTTCACAAAAGGTATTCAAACGCATTACGAAACGTCCTCTTTTGGAAATACGCCAGACAATTGATTAAATTAATAAACAAATTGTAATAAATCGATTAAATTGGCTGTAGTATATATTTTCATAAAATTTACGAAATATTTACAATGTTAACATTTTAACTGAACTCTCATTAGATAACACAAGACATTAATGTCAAGCAAAAATTACATAAGCCTTTTGAAATTATTATTGCCAAGTACTTTGATTTTATGGTTGCTATGTGGAACATCCTGTACATCAAATCTACCGTGCAGAATTTATTATTTGCCTTACACTGACTATGTAGAGTAAAATCATTAGGAAGTAATGAAACAAAATCCATTATAAAAAACCAATAAAACATCTCGAATTATCATTGTTTCAAAACCATTTGCATCAAGAGGAAACTATGAAAATTACATTAAAAAAATCATTTTGTATTTCTGTAGGTCTCTAAAAGTTGATTTCGTGCGAAAGATATAAATCATGTTTCTAATACGAAAAGTTAAACTACAGTTCCACGGAATAAACGAAGATTGTATCGTGATGATAAAATCGGCCGTTTCTGCGTTTAATCAACTAGTACGGACGAGATAAACTGTATAGCGCAACAACAAAAAACGCACAAGATGTAGAAAGACATAAAACGCAGAGAAATTACATTATGTTGTAATGAGGCCTAGGTTAAGAGCGGGACCTTGGTGCACATTTCTCAGTTGAATTGATAATTTTCATTGGAGGTTCGATGCTTTTGTTGAGCTTCGGCTATCAGATCTTCTCTTATTTACCATTGCTTTTAGAGAGGATATTACAACAAATATTTTACTAGTTATTAGAGATAAATTTGTTTTGTAAAGGATAGTTAATGAGTTTAACCTTCTGTATATTCATGTGAGGATATTAAAGAGCCAGTTAAAAACTCTAATATAAGAATTTAAAAAAGTTCATATACAAATTCGTGAAGATAGTACCTAAAAAAGTTCCTGGAAGATGATAAGATTATATTCATCATGTCACGAAATGTGTACATATCAAAAAAGCAGTTAAGAAGAGATAAGCATCAAAAACATTTCTTTTCTCTAAACGAATAATACAATTTTTGATTACAATGCGATGCACATACATAAATTTTCACTTTCAATTTTCAATACGTGAAGAGCCTTCATTAGTTTCACCTCTGGCAGTTAATTAATGCTTGATTTGTTGGTTGAATCCGATTCTCTATTCATTGGAAAAGAAATTATGCGATATTATATGTATTTATCGCGAGCACAGGTGTTATGTGATTAATACACAACTGATATGTGTTGGTACTTGCAACAATCAATAATTTTCTAGAGGTCATTTAGTGGAGAGCAAGGTCGTCTTGATCGGTCTCAACACGACCAATACTTTCAACTTACTATTTTTAGAATGCTGTATGAATACAGTATGATTATTGTAATTTTTATCAAATAAAAAACGGTTGTCGTTAAATTATCCTCTTTTGCAGCGTTAAAATGTGAAAAGGCGTGTTTATTTTTACTTTTATCACCTTGCTAATAAATATTTTAATTGCTTTAGATGGGAATACTCTTCGTAATTTCAAGCCAATATTAGTGACACAAAAACACAATTTCCTCTTCTGCCTATATTTGCCTAAAAAAGGCGAAAGATGGACGATTTCTTTTGCAAGTGCGAGAAAAAGTGAAAATTCTTGTACAACAAATGTAGTGTCAGTGCTACAAATTACTAATTAAACAAAAGGTCGAAACATCAGGAAGTAAACAATGCAGAGTATAGCAAATCAGTGAATTTCACCAGCAGCATTTTATTGATGAGATCTTGGGCAATTTGCACGAGTAAAGTATTACTTTTCGCCTCGAAAATACACTGTAACATTAAGGCTTCATTAGTTTATAAATTGTTACACATAATACTGCTACAAATTCGAGCACAAACATTAAATGTAAATTTTTCTTCAACTTTCTCTTCAATGCTCAATGTTTGTAACCCGAAATGCATTGTTACAGGTATATCATATGGGGTATAATTTGAAAGCAAACAAAACCGAATTGTTTGTTATTTCTAACACTTATCTTGATCTCGTGTAGAGAGTACTTTCGGTCGACGCACTTACCTATTATTAACCCATTAATCCACGAATATAATGGAAAACAACAACGAAAATGGATGAGGATATTAATCGACTTTAATGAGAATATTAGGAAAAATATAGGTGTTAAGTGCATGCTTCATTTATAAAATCAATTTTATTAGCATTTCGAAATTCGCACTGACGAAATTTCGGTCTCATTTGATCGAGCAAATGATTGATCAAATTTGGTAATACCAATCCATAAATAATTATATACCTGATACAATTAAATGCGAAATTAATTTAGGTAACGAACTAACCGGAATGTACGGTTCTGTAATTACCTTACGAAACAAGTACTTTTACATAGGCAAATTAAAAATGAAACGAGTTGATTTGAGTTTTATGCAAATACAGGGTGGGTTGTTAGATCTAAATTTGATGTATATTTCTTCCATTTTTATTCTTGCGTTGGAGCAAGGAAACTTCCATAATATAACAAATACCACATGCACGATAAGGAAGAATGAAAAAATATATCTGCATTGAAGTCGTGACCTGTGAATTACCATCAATCACACTAATTACTAGGGCAAATCACCTGCCCATTCGGTCTGCCCCGTGTTTTAATTTTTATTCATAGCGAAGTATTGATTTACTATTATATGTAGCGTTATGTGCTTCTTATTTGTGTACCTTGCACGAAAAGCCCAAGAAACAGAGCATAAATGCTAATTTACTGCGCCTGTTACATATGGAAATTTCAGGCACGTACTAGCCCTTTGGCATATTTCCGAAAAATTAACTCCTAAATTGTAATATTAAATAATTTATGACCACCTGATTGGGTACAAATTCCAGTCTATCCTTAACTTTCCGAATAATTTAATTTTTTATCAGCTACTATTAATTATTCTATTTATTTGTATTTTTGGATAAGGTAAAAACTAATTGTTTTCGACTTGACAATTAAAATTTACGTAAATTTATTTATCGTTTCATTCGATTAGTATTATTTTCCGAGTCGTAAAATCCAATTAAACATTACTTTTGTACTGTAATTAAGAAAGTTCGTTCCTGCAAATTAATTTTCTTTTCTTATTACTAATTAGCAATAACAATATTTATATATTTTTCACAATATTTTTTTGCTAGGTGAATTGTTACGTGTTCGATTGCAATTATTTGAACATTGCGCATTTACCGGAGTAATTTAGGCTATCGTATTATTTTTATATGCGATTTTAATTGAGATTCGTTCGGTTACACTTCGCATTTTTTCTGGTATCAATTATTTACTGTAAATATTGCATTTGAGGTCATGGCGCTTCCTCCTCTTCAAGGTTGTTAAACTTTTAAATTGCATTTACTCAGCTCCTTTGATTTTCGAACACAATGTACTTGGCTTAGAAGATAAATATTTCATTAAACGAATGCCTATAATCAACGCGAATAGCCATGATATGGAGCAGTGAATAGTGTTAATTACGATGCTTGTGTACCTTCCTATTAGTAAATAAAAGGAATTTAATTTTGATGTTTTTAGAAGGAACATTTGTAATAAAGTTGTTTTGTTTTATTTCATAAGAAGATTTATAAAATAGAAAGTAAACAGAACTTTCACTGGAATCGATAAATCCACCCACTATTTTTAGCTGTGTCATCTAATATTGCTAGAGATGGGTATTTCAGTCTTTTATGGGTGGACGTTGATGTTTTATGTAGCTATAAATAACGAATCCTTAATGTCACTCAGTTAATTTCTGGAAAATATCATGACATAACACGTGATTTTATTTTATTTTAATTTCAATCCATACGACAATTAAATTTAACTTTTCGTTTCAACACTAAAATTAGTTCCTAAGCATTACAGGTTAACCCTAAAATCGTTAAATAAATTAATGATGAAATTAGCGTGAAATGCAATGGTCATGAGAAAGGAAACAGTAGAGAAAATTAATAGTAACTGTCAACGAAAATCGCAATTACGAAAACTTTATAGTAAACGACAAACGAAAGTGAAATTGTTTTTATAACGAAAAAAACACATCTTCACACTTTCTATTTTTTATAAGTGTGGGACTATATAAATTAAATTGGGATTATTCCCGGTAGTCTAATGCTTCCGTTATTTATAAAAAAAACGGTTTATCAGGCTGCAAAGAACGTGATCGACAAAATCAATATAATATTGTTATTATGTCTTTCACCGAACCGAAAAAATGGTCCAATTAACAGAAATATGCCGAATAATAAATTTAATGATGTTATTAGAACAACAAAAAACGTTTTTGTGACATATTATGAATAGATACAAATTGAAACGCTATTCAATTATAAATCTGTTACGTTTTTTCTCTTTACTCGCAATTGAATTGATTGATGGTCTAATTGTTATTATAAATCCAAAAATGAAACGCTCCAAAACACCCGCAATGAAAGTAATTAAAAAAATTACATAACAACAATTTGCAAAGACATTGTTCGTACATGAGCATGTCGTAACGACTAGGTATTTGAATAACAATATTATGTATCTGGAATCTCTTGCATCTAATATGTAATATCGCTTATTATATTATAAAATAAGACATGAATTCGCTAATTAGATTCGTTTTTGAACCTTTCACTTCCTTCAACACAATTTTCGCACCTTTTATCAAAACAATAACTACGTTTTGTAATACATTTAATATTCTAATGCCTGCGTTAAAAAATTAGCATATACTGTCTATGAAATATACTATTTTAATTGAGTTATTGATTTTTTATTTCAGATGAGTCCCATCGAGAATGTAGTACCAAATTTAGTGGAGGTCGTTTCTCAAGAGAACGTTAACTTGAGAAACAAACCGGACCGTTCACGTGACTTATTTGGAGTTCAATTAGAGGTCTGTATGAAATTATATTCTCGCATTTTCTCGACTCGAATTCTGTAATTTATAGTTCATTAAATTTTCCGCCGCAAGAAAAAACTCCCCGAATGTATTATATAATATAGTCAACCCAATCTAAAGATGCAAATTTAGTAAGCAGTAAAAGTGGTGGAAATTTGTGATGCCGATAATTTAACGTGCATACGATTAACGTAGGCGCTACGCACGTATTCCCGACATTAAAAAAAATTTCAACACGAACGGGGCCCGATAAAAATCTGAATAACTGATAGCGCTTTCCTGAAATTGCTGTACCGCATTAGAGGTAGAAAAAGAAAACAACAAAGAAAATGCTTCCGCACCGGCTATTTGAACCACGAAATGGTAGCTTGGCAACCGATACAAACATATAAACGTGCATTGATTCGCTGAAAAACCGGTACGAACCGGAAAATAATCGATATAGCGGAATGCCTAGGTTTTCGCCGGGAAAATCAATTTTCGTTATTGACATAAAAAACTTAAATGAATACCGGAATAAGCCGCATGAATGGAATTCATTTAACATTTAAAATCGCTGAATTATTAAAGATCCGTAATGTCTTTGCAGTTTGCTTATTCTATCTGATGAAAAATTATTCACCTCTAGCTATAATTTTACTATTTTTCTACATAAAATTAACTGGTAAATTCGGTGCAACATTTATCTACATCTGCAACATTATATCATGTATCTTTAGTATATTTTAATCATACAAATAAATTTAGTTGCAAAACATTTACAGAAAAACGAAATTACATAAATAATAATAGAATTTATTAAAAGGAAAGCGCTATACATAAATATATCTGTGGGTTATAATCTATTTACATCCATTCAGCATTAGCTACTTATATTCACGATTTTTTACCCCATCATATAAACCTAAGAAAATCGGAATAACTTATACAAAACCAAATGCGTGTTTGATGTCGAGATTTTCATGACAAATGGCGTTACTAATCACTATTTACCCGCACTGCGTACATTAATTATTTTACGAATACTCAGGTATGTTAAGGAAAGTGGTGCAATAAATTACTCCATTAATTGAGTTTTAAATTTTAATCTACAGTTAGACGTTTCAAAATTAAAACGTGATAGCCTACTGAATGGCAAAATAAGAATAGTAATCAAAGTATCCCAGCTTGAACCAATATATTTAAGACAATTAATCAAAATAATGAAGGAGGTTTAAAAACATACGAAAAATAACATTTCATTCTTCATAGATAGATTATACCATTCCTACGATACAAACAGATTCGATAATAACACGGCAATAAAAATTTATTTCAACTACCTAGTATGTGGTTAATGGGAATCGAATTTTTAGTTGAATATCTCGTTTTAATAATTCACATCGAACTTATAGTATTCCAACCTTCTAAAAGAAAATTAGATGTTAAGTTCAGTAACGGTGTTGTGTTACTTAATAATGCATCTAATAATGCACATAATTCACATGTCGGATTATGCAGTTATAATTCTTACACGAACGCGGCATACAAAAGAGGGAATAAATAGTCCGGAGACCACTAATGACAATTTTGTAATGCTCTTATTCGATTTTATGTGAATAACCTAACCCAGGAAATATTTCTGGTAGATTTGGAAGAAAAACTTGAGTAATAACAAATATATTTTTCGCTAGCTTACACAAATAGTTGATCCAATAAAATTACTGTTATAATAATTTCATTATATTTTAAAAAAAGAGATCTAAAAGCATAAGTTGCCCTCGACTATATTCTATTCATTCGCCGCAATTGCGATTTCTCGTTAATTGAAAATAAATATTAGGTATTGTAATGCGCTCGAGCAAGAACAATTAAATTGGGTATCTCGGAAATTTAGAAATTACACACAAAGGATGTGAACATAACGTAATAGTTGTAAAGAAGATTTTTATTGCTCGAGATTATGATCCTCTACCTATAAATTTTTTTAACGCACCGATAAAAATAAAATTCGTGGAGATAAATTAGTACGCAGTACGCTGAGAAGGAAGTTTGTGTTCTTCCTGCAGTAATTTTATAAAGCACAAAATTATGATTTTTTTTAAAGTTCCACATTTATTTGTTGTATAGTAATTGAAATTTAAAAAACAATCAATTCATCGCTTGTGCAATGTTTTAAAGCGAAAGTGTGTACAACTCTCTTTTATCTGTTCGTTATTCATTAATATTTATTTTTTATGTTAAGCTCAAGGCTAGAATACGGAACTCTATGTAATATTCCAGTTTGTTGTTGTTTTAATTGCAAATAAATAAATAATTGTATTGTTTTTTCGATTTAATTTTGTTGTTATTTAAAGTGACTTGATACATAAGTTTCGCTTTTAATAAATTACTGTAAGGGTCATAATTTTCATCCTGCCTTTTCTTTTAGGAACATTTTTTTATTTAGCTATTTATTAGAAACTAGGCCAAATAGAAAAATAAGCAAAAAATTAATTATCTAACAGTACAAAACCACCCTATTTTCATATATATTTTGTTTAAATAAGTTCGATTTTTCTTCCAGGTTACAAGTTTACTATTAGAAGCGGAAAGGAGAAAATTGTCGGTACTTCAAAAGGAACTACAACAAGCTCTGGAAGAAGGAGGTTCCATAAAAGCCAAGGAACATCAAAAACAGGAGCTTCTTTTAGCCATAGCGTAAGCCATTTCTAATTATTTTCCTCATCAATTCTCATGGATAAACTCTTACAAACTCATATTATTCCTGCTGAAATATTCTCTAATTAAACAACCAGCGCCACCTAGTTGCGAGAAGTAATATTATCGACTTGTTGCAGGAGAATTCAAGCGCAGTATGATCTCTTGGACAAAGAGTATCGAGAACACGCGCTAGAGGCGCTGCTGTCGGCGAATACAAGAGGATTCGGAAAGTACGTATAAAAATTATATTATGGTATAGTTTTTCGAAAGTTACTTGGAACTTAACCGATTTTAAACAAACTAATTTATCAATTAATTATTAATATAAGTAAGGCATGTTTAGTTGATTAACTTGATGTTTAAATAACTTTGGAAACACTATAGATAAAAATTTATCCAAAGATTTAAATTATAATTTGCCGGGTTCCTCCGCCAAAATTTGGACTAAGATCTTATCCTGCCCAATGCATGTTTCTATTGTTTGCTGATGACGAGCGGGTTGTTTTCTCTCACAATTTGTCTACGACGCTAATTCAGTAATCAAGCGCCTATTCGTCTCAATTAAACTAGATAAATTTACGACACACGGAAAAACCCGTGGTTCGATTATCCGGGCACATCTACCAGACCGAAGTGATTTTTATTTCACGGTTTGTTGCTCCCATTGAGTGGAAGCGGAAATCAACGGGTGCAATACGCCGAAAGGAGCATTACTTGAGTTCCGATGCAACAGTTGGTTTTTATTAAGGTTTTAAGTATTTTTTCGTACTAATGCCTGCCTACACCTTTGATATATCGCCTTGTTATAACAACATAATTTCCATGATTAAAGTCGAAACAATAAGAAGATACTTCAAATACGAACGGTTTAATCAATTATGATAATTACCTGGAGGATTTTCGACGTTAATAATACCATCTACCTACTTAGGGGATTAGTCTGTTAAATCGTTAGCTATTGTGAAAGGAAAAATAATGGCGCGATTTGAATCAGAAACTAAATGAATCGGTGCCCATCTAGGCGTAGGTGGAATCGCCATGAATATCTACCGGATGTTCTTTATTCTCTATGAGATTTATTGTGTTTATATCGTTGTAAAATTCATTCATGAATTTATAAAAACGAGATTTACCTAGGGTTTACAAAAAAAGATAAATACCTCATGAAATAAATTTGTTGTTACAAAAATCATAAATGTTGTCATCTCGGTAGCATATTAAACGTATTATATCTTATCTTTTATTTATCTATCTGACAAGAAGCAGATTTTTAAAAATGATCTTAACGTATCCTGAAATTGGATCCGACGATCTCGCTAGCGATCAGTTACCATTAAAATTTCACGATTCAATCGCAAAAAGTGCTTTTTTAAACAGACAAACGGAGGCTCTGCAGTATCCCAGTAAGGCGAGATGAAAACGGCAGTTCACGTAGAATGCATTATTGGATTCCCCGGACGCATAACATCGATTATTCATGTTAATAAATGGACATTAAGGACGGTATATACAGAAAGCACCCGGACCGAGAGCGTAAATTTCTTGGTACAAAAGCGACTGCACCACACAACTGTGCTATTTGTATTAAATATTTAAAGATCATGTAATATCTAAATATCTCACTTTGGCGATATATTATTGAACTGGAATTTCATAGAAAAATTGTGTTAGATGTCATTCATTGTTTTATCAACGTCTTTTCCATGTCATTCCAAGTATTTATTGAAATTTTCTGAATCTACTAGAGGAGTGCAGTTGATCTAAATATTAAATTGCACGTCGAAGGAGACGGCAGGGAAAGATAACTAACCTAACAGTGCTTTATAGGACGTGACTTTACATAATAAGTCTTTAGCGCATTTCATAGGTGCGAGATTGCAATTTCTAAAGCATCGTTTTAGTTTGGGAACGTGAAGAGTCATATCAAAAGCGACGACTATAGGGAAGAAACAGATGCAATTGAGAACGGTGAGGGTTATTCGAATTAAAAATATGTTTCTAAAGGATCCGCTTATTGGAGTTCTACAAAGAATTTATTATCTCATATTTGAATAACACTCTGAATTAATCTTGATTTTTCTGGATATTTTGGTGGGAATAAATTTACATAAATGCGTTAGTGCATATGCATCGATTTTGAGGCAATTAACGCAGCATCATCATGATGTGTCCATCTGACACGAGCATTGAATAGAGATTTGGTCGTCTGGCGAAAGGGGTTGTTTCGACAATAGACGGAATAAAAGAGGGTGCCGGGCACAAAAAGTCGTTGAACCCCGATATTTTTCGTTACGAAAACAACAATTAACGGTAAAAAAATCGAAGAAACCCGCCAAGAACGCGGTTATTTTATATTTTGTTGTATATCAGTTTGTGTTTTTAGAGCCGGGAGAAGTTTGGATTTCGGTGCTCCAACCTGTTCGGATGTTTTATTCGCTTATCGAACCGAGTTCAACGCGATTCGAGACGGGCGCCGCCAAGCGTCGTTCTGTCGAACTCGGCGTCGCAAGGTAGGGAGTCAACCCCCAACATTACAACGTGCTAGTTAGCGTGGTGCAGTATGTGCAATCCGATTTTGAACTAAAAAATCGCGTACGACGGTGTTTTCGAGTTTCGAAAATCGCACGATTCGGTCCGATGATGAATCGATCGCTCGAGAGGTGGTGTGTTCGATGAAAAATCGGGCGAATTCCTAAGCGCACACGGCAGTGTTTTGATGTTAATAAACAAACAAGTGTCCGAAAAGGTAAACAACATGCAAGGTGGCAACAGAGGGGGCGAAAGGCCGAAAATCGCACCGAAACCGAGCATTCCAACGAAACCGAGATATGTACCGCCGGTGAAAGTGCAGCAGAGAATTATTCACACCGAAAACAATTTGCAGAGAAGAGACTCCAAGTCCGTAAATAAAGATTTGAGCAGAGGCAAAGACTTACAAAAAACCGAATACAAGGAGTATTCGTCGGAAAGAAATAATGAATTTATAACCGATTCCAAACATTTAGGAATTGAAACTAGCATTAAATACGACTCGTACGCATCCACTTACCTCAATGAAAAATGTGATAAATTTACACCAAGTTTTCAAACTTTTAAAAAACTAGAAGACATCCCTCAGAAACCACCCCAGTCGCCCAGCACGGTATGCTGTAGCATTTTGTCCAACGCCACAACCGACTGCTGCGGCATAATAAACATTAACAAAAAGGAATTGAACGAAAAATCCATGACAAAAGTAGATTCAGTAGACTCGAATTCATCGGATTCAGGCGGTTTCAAAGACTTCATACAACTGGATCTGTCCAAAAAACTGTCGCCTGAAATCGAAAAGAAGCCAATCTTCGACCAGAGGAACGTAAACCAATGTGATAGCCACGAGAAGAAAATTGAACTCAAACAGTATTCGCACGACAGGAGGCCTTCGCAAACCGAAATCAAACATTCGTTCGGACAAAACAGACAAAATTTCATCGCCAATGCACAAGCTTTAGTACAATTTTTGCCGCAAACGGAACAACAGTATTTTCAAAAGCCAAATTACAATACAGTTAGTAGATTATTTTAATAAATCTGCAAAGTTTTTAAATATTTTTTAAGTATTTTGAAACTTTGGAAAGACCATTTTGGAAAATCAGTTCTTTACTTAATACCTACAATTTTTTCATCAAAAGATTCTGTTCAATAAATTTGAATTTGTGAACTGATTTCCAAACTAATTTGTACCAAAATACAGTCGATTCGAATTCATCAATTATTGTAGAATCAAAACATCGAGCGTCCGGAAAACTTTACCCAGCATTTGGCCAAATTTAGCTCGAACATTAACAAGACCGACGAGCCGAAATCGAAACCGAAGCCGATCGTTAAGCCGGGCCAATTCCAACAATCGACGAAAAAACTGGAAGAATTGCTGTCGCAACGGTACGAGCGCGACAAATTGCCGAGAAAACCGGCCAATTATTCGGCCGAAGGCGAGTCCAGCCGGGATATCGAACAGAAAATTTCGATTCAAAAGCAAATCCAGCAGAAATTGCAGGCCGACCTGCAACAAACTGTTAAGCAAATCCAGGAGATTCAAAGCATCGAGATCAGGTTGCCGCAGAACCGAAAGTGGTCAGAGGTTCGTTATATTGTTAGATCAATTCAGTTTATTAATTGCGCATTTTTTATTAGATACATTTATTAGAAGTGCTTCTATTGAATGGCTTTATTGTGTAACTGAATGTTTTTGTTGAAATATAGGTATATCGATCAGAAACCACAATAGATTGATGTTTACGTCAATGTACGCGAGAACAACCGCAAATTTTAATTATTAATCTTGGATCGTTGGATTATTTTGTATTGTTGGATTTGAATTATTAATGTTGGATAAATAATTAATTAATTTCTTTATAGAGCAACAGAAGTCAGCCTGCCATCGGTCTCAAACATACTCCAAAATCTAGGGTAAGTGTTGCTTTTTACAACTTTCTAATAATAAAAATTGTTGTATGGCGAAATTAAAATTTTAAAACCGGCATAGCCTAGATGGCTAGGTGAAAATGCTATTTAGCTGCAAGAGCAATCCCAATCCAGCTATAATTTTTCCTTCTCCGTCTAATATCTAATAAGAATGAATAAAGGATACGTAAAAGTGTTACCGCGTTGCCTGATTCTTTTATAAGTTAAGAATTCGAGAAAATGGGGAAAAGTGCTGCATATTGTATTAGTATAATTTACTACATACATAAAAAAAATCAGGTCTTAATTTTTTATTTATAAGTAATAAAACCCCGGAATAGTCCCAGCAAATGGCTACTTTTTGCCATTTTAGTAATTCCCTTGTGATGACAATTTATGTTTTAATCTTGTCATAATTCAAGTAGGTAATTTATTTTCGTTAAAAAAGAAACGTTTCACAACCGGTTAAAATCTGGTGTACATGGAAATTACCTATGGAATCGGCAACATGGCACTTTAGTGGACCCCTCTCTTCCATGGCGGTATGCGCAGCTCGCGTAAGTGACTCATTCCATTCCGATTCCGATAGTTGAATTCAAGCGGCTGTGGAGGTCGCGTCAATCGAATTCAGGCGTCGAATGTTTACAAACAGAAAAGTACAAAACGTGTTTTTTTCGGCGTCGTCTTCGCGGAAATGATACAAGTCGACGCGCGTTCCGATCGAGAGCACCGTTAAAAGGCTGGCTTAAGATTGATTTGCCCTATTTTGGCGAAGATTTCCAACGATTTACATCCGAGTGATCATGTGTTTGTGTTGATTTTTCGGCCCTTTCGATTTTCCTAACTGATTTTGTTTTGCTGAATTTTCGTACGGACGAGTTAGCGCTGTGTTACAGAGGTAAGACCTACACGATTGATTCCTTACGTTTTTTAATGAATTACTTTGGTATTTTCGTAAGAAAAGTAAGTCCGAAGGCAACCACATCAGGGAACTTTGTTTTGAAATTGCAGGTTGTGAATCTTGTAGCGCGAAATTTCCTTATTCATCTACCTGTTAAGGATTTACCATACCCGTCTAACATCTCCCAGTCTCCCAGCATTCTGTGCAAGCCGGTATGCTCACATAAAACCTGTTTAGTACCTTTCGAAACTTATTTTATTTTTTTCACATTTCTGGGTACCTACGTTCAGGTATTACCGAGTTGTACTTTACCTGTTCTATTTATTTACGAATTTACACACCTGTTATCCGACCATTAAATCTATAGGTATTATACAGGAGGAATTTAAATGTTAAATACCTACCTGTCGGTTCTAATGAGCTTAATTTGGATTCTCACACTTTTATTGGTTTGTTTACAAACATTTTGGAAATTTTATTATTGCATCAGATGAGACCGCGGACAATTCCGATAATAGAAATTTTATCGTTATTAGATCGACAATCGACATCCATTGGCTATTTGCATATTTTTTATTATGATCGTTCATTACTTGATGAAGGTGTGTAGGATTTTCAGAAGGACAACAATCCATTTTTGAACAATACCTGCTATATTTTCTAAGTATTCTGTAGGTTCATCCGGATTTGATTCGACGCTAGTATACGCAGCTTTTCGATATATTATTTGCTTTATCATCCAGGTGTGCACCTTTAAATCAAACACCCATCCCCTCGCTTTAACGACCCGAAAAAATTAACTTGATATTTCTCTTGCCTTTCGCGAATGTTCTGAGAAAACGCCAAGCGGAATAGCTCGACTCTCGAAAAATACATCTCTCTTTTATAAAAAGTAATAGATAAAGAGACAGTATTCAACTGTGTATGAAGAAGTATAATTAATTGCATCAATAGTTGGTTGATTGAAATTTGTATTATTGTACTGATAATAATATCTCAATTATGCGTAATCTGTAGTCGATATACTAGAATCCATATAGGATTCCAATCATGACATTCCCTAATCATAATGGAAAATGGAAACCCTAGCAGTATACCTATTAATAGGTTGAATTAGCTGTGTGCACATACATAGACTATACTATAGTAATATTATACTTCTCTTCAACCACCTACATACTTACATGTATAATATTTCGATATTTTTATTATGCGTAAGTTAAATCTAATCTATATAGTCATTATATTGTAATCCCACTTCTGATATTTCAATCGATATGGGAAATGGTGTCCCCTGGCAGTTTGCATTCCGCAAAATCAAAGTTCTCGTATTGCGGCAAAACTCGCAATCTACCTATTGTGATATACCTACCTAAACAACACGTGCGTCTGCGGGTTTGTTAATATTTTGCCGCGTTTTATAACGGTACACGTGTAAACAAAAAAGCTGTTAGGTTCAAGTTATGATGCAGTTCTTTACCAAAGGATAATAAACTGCAAAATTGATTGCATTCGGTCGGAGCGTTTTCTCGGGATCTCAAATCGCGATGCGAAAACGAAAATGAAAAAGTCGCTTTTAGCGTTCTTCAAAGCGAGAGTAATGGATCTGAAATGATTATGGAAAATTGTAAAGTTATTTGGCGTGGAAAGCGCAAAACTCGGAACTTGTGCTTAAAAGCGCCATTCAGAATAGTTGCCTGAGTTGGAATTATTTAAAGTAGATTACTTTTGGACATTTCTCGTAATTAGCTGCACGAAAAATATTTTGAAAATTAATATGAAATGTTTTTTTTTAATTTAAATAAATGAATAAGGTTTTTTTCTGATTTTGGTTTTAATCTGTTTCTCCGGTCGAATAGGCATCGCTAAGTGGTTCGGAATAAATACATAAATTCATTTTCAATACCTTATTGATATTTTAAAGATCAAAGTCATGTTCATTTACAGTTGAACGGGTAATCAGGGAATTTTGTGACGCGTAAGAAGCGGTATATTGTGTGCTAATCGAGAGGGTTTTGTAATGTTGAGAATTTTCCAAAAAAAAATGTATATTTACTGCTTCCCTAAAATTCTTGCCTCATTTGATGATCTAAGAAGCTAATTATTATAATAGCGTATTGTCCGAAATTCTATATACGTATTAGAACCGCACGTAATCAATTGTTTCAACAAACACTACGCTAATTACGGATTGTTATAGGTAGTTGATTGTTAACTCGTTGATTTCATTAACAATGTTTAACTTTCAATTATTCGACGTATTTTTGTGTCCAATCAAACCGAACAAATGCTTGGACCGGCTTCCATTTATATTATTCCTATTATCGTAAGGAAGAGTAATAAATTAAAACTGTACTCACATGAATTACGAACTTTATTAGGGCCATAAACTAAAATTACTCGAGTTGCGAAATGACGTCATCTTGGAAATGTACGAGTAGTCGTGTAATTCGTCTATTGTAAGTTGATGTTTCGAAATTTGTTCCGGAAAATTGGAGGAGTTTAAAACTTGTACTTATCTCTATTTTCAACGCTATTCGATGCTTTACTCTGTACATTTGTACAACGAGAAATGGGCTGGTAATAAACATTTCCTTATTTTCCGAGCTGGTTTTTAGGACATCGAGCACATACCTACACGATCTTAACTACCGCACTATCAACGGGTTTTTCTAGAGTGCAGTTAATTTAACTTCTGTAGGTAGGTTTACTAAAAATCCAACTTTTTTTATATACCTGCATCTATGTTTTAAGCAAACTTAAAAGGAAACGTGTTAGAACGAATTTCCTTGTTCAATAAACAACGGTGAATATAAGTATCTCGCTGATTTAATTGTGAGTTGTTTTTGCGCTGTAATAGTTGCATCTGTGAAAAAAATGGAAAGCACGCTTAATGAAATTTACAATTATACGGAGGTCATCCTAGTAATTAACTAGCTTTAATTAGAAATTGGTTTTTTTATTAGTTTCAGATGTTTTACAACTAAGTGTAGTATAAAATTAATTAATATACGCGCAGTTTACGTTAGGACTACATGATATTTATGAAAATGTTTTTCCGCAAATCGCGAACAAGCATGGTAAGATTGCATGTTTACAGTACAGCTTGTAATTATGCAGCAGAACGTTAGTGTGTTTTGTAGCGAAATTATGAAGTGAATTATTAAGAAAAAATATAGGTTTAAGCTGAAATGTAATTTCCTGTTCAAATTTCATACATTCTTGCAAAGCCAGTTTGCAGATACAAAATTAAACCTTTCCGATTCGATGTCTGTTGACTTCTGACCCCGATAACTCGCCAACAGACGAATTTAAATCGTATTCTTCGATGACATCATTTTTGCAAATAAGTAATAGAAAGCTAATAATCTATTGGGAACGGTCCGCGTATAGTATTGTACTTAAGAAAATTGAATATTTAATTATTATATTGCAGCTGGTGTGAGCTGATAGAATAAATTACCTACTTTATTAACTAGTCAAATATTTTCCTGCTCCTTTATTATACGTATGTATATTTAATATACAAAAATAATCTTGGTAAGATACCTTTATAGAAAGCGAATGTCCGGCGATTTTTTCAAGGGCGACGCTTGTCCGGTTTATTATTAGTTTTATTGGATGCCTGAAAAATTCGTCTTTATTTCATGTAGACGGAAAATTATTTTATCAGTTTAACCGCGCGCTATCAAATAAGCAAACTAAAATCATTTTCTATAAATAGTACATCGAATGCTAATTTTATACTATGCGTCTGCTTTAAAAACGAATTAAATAAATAAAATATTGGCGAAATGAGACGTATTAGACATTTTTAGGCACTTCTATCAACTAATTTATTATTAGTTATTTGCATTATTTTTCGTTAGTAACGTAATTGATATTTTATTTGGATTCTTTACAACCAATATTTCCAATTATTTCGGCAAATTTTGATTTAATGTAATCATAAAACGTAACTACCTGTAATAAATGTTGAAAATTCTTGAAATTCTCATTTTTATCGCTTATTATCGCAAATTTGAACAAGCTCGTTTTACCAGGAAATTCGTTTTATTTATAAAATCAGTTCAGCTAAATAAATTTTTACTAAATTCAGGTAAAATGTTCAACAAGGTAAATCGTAAATTTAAAACAATTGATCTACAACCAAAGGCAGGTCCTTAATTTAATTGTTTAGAGAAAATTAAAACGCGTAATTAAAATAAATTTCATCAGTGAATCCTTTGAAAACAATGGGATACTCTATTGAAATATACAAATACATAGTATGCATAAACATTCATCGACTATTTAATTAGGATTAAAAGCTTTTGTACAAAGGTGCGTTCTATTTATATTTTCCCCGAGATTTTTCCCTAATTTTAACTTACAAGAATTGTTAGTAAGAGTATTTCCTCCAAATTCTAAGTAAGTAAATACCTCGACATCGCACGAATACGCATGAATTTACACTGCGATGAGCCGATAACCGCTTTTATTATTCACACATATCATTATCGTTGAAGCTCTAGAAGAGATAAAAGCACCGCCTCGTCTCTTCGATTAACATAATGCAGGCACAAGTGCAATAATAAATAGGCAATATGCAATGATTGAAGCTTCTCACACCACTACAAAGAAACGATTAACTGCATTTTAATTTAGTGGATAAGTATATCTCGGACGGGTTCTTATGGGAATATTCTTGAACTGTCCGAACCAATGGCGTTCTAAAATATTTTTTAGTGTTCATGAGGTTTAACGGATTGGATTCTGCGTAATTGTTTATTTAGTATTAGTACTAAGTCTTCTTTTATCTAGTTGTATTTGTACAAAGGTTTATACTTCCATAACCTGAAGATAGTTTTGTTTTTAACCTTAGTACAAATATTAGTAGCTAGACGAATTTAAATAATTTTAAATGTTTGATTTTAATAGTTTTATGGTTTGCTCGTTACCGGGCTTATCAGAGAAACATTACTCGGGCGCCAATGTCTTTTTAACTGTATAATATCCCGTCACGTTTTGGCACGCCTGAAGTGTAATGTAGGCCTTGAGATGGAAGATCCGAAGTTTTTAACCTCTGCTGACTTGAATGATGTCATCTTGAGTTGGCGATAACGCTAGTGTTTTCGTATTTAACGCCTACTTCATTGTATGCGAATAAATTCAGAGTGATATTGACCTAACAATATAAACTAAAACGATGTCAGGCATTGGATGATATTCTAAAAACGCCTTTTTATTAGTGTATTAAATGCAGCGTTTAGATAAGAGGTAATAGAATTAATTACACACAAAATTGGTTGTAATAATTATAAATTACATACGAACCAAATTAAATATTTAATAGACTTTTTTTAGATAAGAAATGTCAATTTTAAACTAATAGATCTCACCTACGTATACAATATGGAAAGTTAATGAAATAAAAACAAGGTCATCTAGATTATAACTAAAATTGTTAATATTGTCTGACAGTTTTTATCGCATTAATTATTTTTATAAGAGTAGTAAAATTGGGACGGTTTAGATTAATTGATGCAATATGTTTTTGTGAAGAAATTACCTAAATACAAGTAACTTGAGTTATTATCGTATGTGTTTATACTTACCAAATATTACTTCAAATTGTATGTAAAATATGACACCTGTTAATGTGGGTCAAGATAAGAAATATCGTACCTGTATTGATATTTACAGAATGTTTGAAATTTCCAACTATTTTGTGTAAGTAACAATTACTATTAAGTCACACTTTATATAAGCTAAAAATTGTAGATTAGATTTTTTTTGTAATATCTAGCATAACTATTTTAGCCTCGCTTCTGATAATATTCACACATAAAATTTGTCATTTGAACAACGTTCCGGGAAGTTGCACTAAGTGTTTATTAGATACTTAATGATTTATCTTCCAAATGCATAAATCATCGAACCGCAACAGTATCAGGAACTGATGCATTTATGTTTTAATTATCAACCATATTTTTTGCTGTTATTGTAAATTTAATTAACAATCAATTGTTAAATATGTCATTGCTAACTGATTTAAAATGACAATTAGTTTTTTTCAAATAACGAGATAATGAGCAATTAAAGTAATTATAGTTCGTTAAAGGAACCGGTACGTACAATCGAACTTGCTAGATAAAATTATAGTACGTAAATTTGTATGGATAAATTGTTAAATAATTGAAGCTAATTATTACGACCCTTTATAATTGTATTGACGTGTTAATATGTATGTACATCAATTCAACTGAATTAGTAACACGAAGAATTGAAAAATGCAAGGGTAAAAGGGGCTAACGGCGTTGCTACCGATAATTAAACTTGGTATCGATACAAATTGAAACACTATACTGAATGTTTTAACGGTCATTGGTTCCCTTTTTCGAATATAATGGATAACGCCGCTTGTCAGCTGAACCGAAATTTATCCCATATGGATTTCACATTTTAATAATTAGCTAAATTGAAAAATATAGTAAAATGTACTCTTGTTTCACCACCATATGTCCACCCATTTGTATATTTTATCGTTCCCTTACACCTTTTGTAAACTAATTTTTGTATTTAAGTAATTTTGAAACAGTGTTGTTAAATGGATATGCATTAGATATTTGACTTTTCTGAAAAATCATCCTGACGGATCGTTTATCTTAGGCAATTAATAAGGAAGTTAATACTAGTAGAAATCCAATACGATAGCATGTGTTTTTACACGCCTTGTTTGTTGTTATACATAACAATTTTTTAAAGTGATTTAACGAGTTTATATTTAATGAAATAATTGCACCTATTTATAAATTGAGTAGATCCAACCAGCTAATGGAACAGCCACGAGAACGCTCGATTTATACCTAGTAGTAGCTTTGTGACCGCATTTAATAATTAATTAAACGCGAATAATGCCGTTGATATTTATAAATCTCTTGATAAATATTAATTTTATAATGAATTAGCAATGAAATTTTCCATGTATACCTAATATTTTCCAATTTGTCAGTGCTGGTAATTCCATTTTCAGACTAACCCGTTTAAATTCGTGTTTTTTATTGTCTGCCAGTTTCGTTTCCTTCTATACAATGTTATTTTTCGTGGAACACACAATGTTCATTTAAAGTTCAGCATCCTTCGCTCGATTTGTATGCTTTGACTTTTTTTGTTGTGTCGCCGCTACCGGCCGGTTAGACAATATCTCGTTCGAAAAAATGTGACGAGTTTCTTTTGTGTTGTCGCAACTCCGCGATTCGTCTCGCTGCCTTCTACAATTATTTTACTTATGCAGTAAACTTTTTTTGAACTCAAAATTTCATTCGCTATAAATTTTGTGCGTACGCAATTCAGGACAATCATGAAACTAATCTATCGACTCCCATTGTTGTGAAAAAACGCATATGTATAGGAAGATTTGATTGACATCGGAGCGTTCGAAAGTGAAAGTTACATAATTTCTATTAGAAAGTGCATTATCGGATGGTTATCGTCATCATTTAACCACTGATCTGAATAATGGTTTAAGTGAAACCGACGAACCGTGTTTTTTGATATAACTTCATCGTTTATAAACATCCAGGATGTTGATTTCATGAAAATTAATTTCTACTCTTATCTTTCCACAATAATTTATTTCTACATGAAATAACTGTTAGATTACTTTATGAAACTTCCAGCACATCGCCATTATATAGCATTTTCATAGTATAACAAGAAGCGAAACTAATGCCGGATGAAAAAAACTTCACGCCGAAAGGTTAAGACCTATTCCGCGCGGAGGTCAGCTGTTATTGTGTTTATTAGATTCGCGTCCGCATATGCATTATAAACTACACAAGAGGCTGGCAGGCGTGCTTTAACTTTAAGTTAGGAATCACGGTTGGGTGGACGGCTTTATTGTCGAACAATTACGTGCACAATTCGCGAATTTGATGTTTATTCAACATGAATTAAACAGCCGTCCTTTACCCCCTTCGATAAAGTGCTGAATGTATACATACAATACTACTACATTTACTCGTTCTGTTCAAATTGAAATGGGATGTTGCAGTTAGTTTGAATTTATTAACGCTGAATTACAGTGTACTTTTTATTCTAAATAAAGATTTTTAAATTTTTTTGAATTCAAACTTATTGAGATTATTTATTACTGAATCGGTGCAATTGGCAAAAACAATTTATTCACCGAAAAATGACTCCAAAAATCACGATAAATTGCACCCATTCGATAAACTTATAATCTTTACACTATAATATTTTGCAGACATTTTCCATTAGTTTTTTTACATGCCACAGTTATTCCTAACACAAAAAATGTCCACACCCAGTAGACAGTCTTCTCCTGGCAACTGCCTGAGTAAATCCGAGTATTTTCTCACGGTGTAAACGAAACCGTCTTTTTCCCCTGTTGCTATACATCTACGTTATTAAACGTCTTGCGTTCGTGTTATTTGAACTACCAGCACATCTAAACATCAAGATATAATGAGTGCAAACATGGCGAGCCGAGATGGTTAAAAAGCCGTACAGGTAGTCATGAATGATTTGCATATCGTCTCCGTATGTAAAGGTGAAATGGGTTCTCTCTTCTCTCTTTACCTCGAGCTCTTTTCTGCTTTCAATTGTTGGCGAAGAACAAAATGAATATTCAATGTCAGTAGCACTCTTTGGATATGAGAGTATGTAGGCAGTAAGACACATGTTGTGTCTAGAAAGTGATACGGATTAGTTGGTGTTAGTGCGGAGGTGTTTACGGATTAAGCTATTCATCTAATTTTCGAATATTTATGGAATGAAAAATTGACGTATTTTCTAATTTGATGGATGTATTAATGAAAAAATGGTCTGCGGGATTATAAATTATAGGCAGCTGATAGGCGAAGTTGCTTTTTTGAGATTGAGGAAGCTTTTTTTCTGTTTGATTGATTGACATAGTTCTGAAATGGATTTTTATACATAAACATTTTCTAAAATGAAATATTGGAAAAAAGTAAAGTTTCGCTATTACGTTCATAGATAATGGAAATTTTACGATAGAGCTCAACTAGAAAAGTTTTCCTTGACCCATTTTTCTGCGGATAGATTTTTACATTTAGTTCCTTACACACACTCCGCAGGAGAACATTACACTGCTGTTATTTTAATCTTATTTTCATCGTCGATTTCGATTGAACAACAAACAAAATAATACAGCATGATGAAAGTTTTTTGTTATTGTTATCCCATGGCTTTTGTGCTTTCATTTATCATCGTAGTTTTATTTCGTGTTAACAACTCGCTCGTAATACAACCGGTTTTCACCATACAACCGACCTCATAGGTCAGAATTCGAACTCTGTTTCTTGTGCGTCCGCAACTCGTAGGCGTCGAAACTCCGATTCCCGTGGAAAATTGTTTACGTTTCGTGCTAATATTCATTGTGGAACGATTTCAATGAGATTCTTTGAGCGCAATAATCCGCAAGATATGAACTTTAATGCATTTCCTCATGTTCATGTACACATAAATCTATTTTGAAAATACTGCACATGTCCGTTAACGTTAACGTCAGGCCCGCAAGTTATAAAAACAACATTTTGATGTAAAGCGACTTCAATAGCGGAATTAGTTTTGAAAGATAACATGCGGGAACGTTACAACTCGAGTTCTTTCAATAATGGCAGTGGTTCTTTTTGTTAAATTTGTCAACGCTTATAAATCCTGCATATACTAACGTTTATTGTCGCTATAAAATTAGTCCATTAATCCAGCAGAACTTAAACACACTAACGTACAACACGAGTTTTCAGTTTGTTTTTTCAAGATTTTATGAAGTCGTTAATCCACAAACTACAATTCCATTTAAAGAGAGGTCCATAATCCGGGTAGATCGCTTGAAGGCAGCGGCACAGAACTCGCAATTCTCCTCAACAATGGAGCTTGTGCTAGTTTCACCTTTGCCAAAGTTGATGATAATCCTATCAATTCGCGATTCGTTTCACCGTTGGCGCCAAAATAGCGGCGCCTCGTCCTGCCTGATAAACTGGCGTGCATTGTTCGTATTACGTGCGAATAGATTTACTGGTGCGTTTCGCTTTGGAAGCGTTTAAAAATAAGTAATAAATGAATTCTATTTCAACCAGAATGCGTGTCTAGACGGCTACAAGATGTAGTTAAATCTCAATTCAGTAAACAGTATTTCATTAATAAGAACATCTCCCATATTAAGAGTCTCTAGAAACGAATTAGTTCACAGGTATTTTCGATACTTTTTTATATAGGTAGGTACTAGTTCAATATTTTTACTGATGACACATTGATTGTTTATCCACTACTTTACTTAGTCTTATCTCCACAATTGATTTAAGTACGCGCTCTCGTCATGTATTTTTTAAATTGCTTTCGGTTCGCGATACCAACTGACGCTGATGATAATAACGTCGCGTTTGAATGAAATCTCGAGCTAGGGAACGAATTACGAGAAATCGTTTACTATAAATCAAATGTTTACACGAGCGAATTACGACCGACCGTAAAAGAATGACGGTTTAATTGAGTTATCGCGGAAAATTGATGGTTAGCCGGCGCTTTGATTTTTTTGGTTAAAAGGTATTGTTCATGTAAATTATTTGGAATTGGCGTTCTGTGTAAACCTAGTTTAGGAAATGGATGCAATGTTTATAAATAGATATCTGCTAAGTGCCGGTCTGAAAAGGATGATAACCTGTTTCAGTGGGTGGTTAATAGCCACTCGAATTGACGGGGGTGTATTGCTGAATTTAAATTACATTTTACATTAAAAGGATCTGACGGGAATATGGAATGGCGAAAATATTTCAACGGAAATGAAATTGATTTCCTAGTAAATGGTATTCATTTAAATAATACAATGGTAATATTTTTAAGAAATGAAAAATTTCCTTTTCTGTCGCATAACAATGAAACACGAAATTATAAAGTTACTTCCCCACAGTATTTTCATTTCCTCTGGTTATGCACGTTCTTGTACATAACTCAAAAAGTTTTGTACAATTTCATTTGCTCGAAATTAAAAACAGCCTTAACCGACCAAATATACTCACAAAGTTCCATCTTGAACGTTTTCAAACTCTACATAATTGGCAAATAAATACCATTAAACCGATTAGCAATATTGATTTACTATAATTTTGCACTATTACAATCAATTATGCAAATGTAACAGACGAAGATGGAAGTAATGAATTCTCTTTAAAGATTATATTAATATAGTAGGTACTTGGGCTGGATGTAAACCCGACTGGTTTCTTGCACTTACAAATGATTAATTGCCGTTTCTGCAAAAGGATTAAACGCTTACTAATTAGCGCTGATGGCGAAATAGTATCAGACCGGAGCCCGTCGGTGGTTAATAATAATTTACGTATGCAACAGACCGTGCTCTTTGATAAGCAGCTTTTTTTTAGGCTCGCAGCCGGCCCTCTGAAAAAGTATCGAATGTCCATGCACTGGTGGCAGATCCGCAAAAACTGTAACGTAAATAATGCAACGTCAGATTTCAGATTTCGATGTTCGTCGACTGTGAAATCGTATGTGTATGTAGCAAACCGATTTCAATTATAAAACGAAGCGGCTCTTTTTGATGTCATTTTTATTCCTGCGTTTTGTCACGGTTCTCCTGCAACAGATCCGATGCGACGTAATTGCAATTGCGAGTTTTTTTTTGTGATTAATAAAACAGCCGCAAATTTATTGCTGCAACTTATTCTACTTTCTCTAGTTGATAAAATGTGGGTATCGCATTCTACCTACATGACTTCCCAAAAGTTTTACAGACTCTATTAGGGTTATAGGTTACAGTATTTTATTTTCTTTTTTGAGATTTATGTTTGAAGATGTATTCGAATAAGATTAATACATCCGGTGTAGGCAGATAAATAGCGTGTTAGTCTCTCAAAAAAGCATGATGAATTATAGAAAAAAATGAAACTATTATATCTGATAGTGTATATATGCACAGTACTAGAAGTTTCTGTTATATTGTAGTTACGGAATACGTTTGGCAGAATTATATAAATTAATTGACGTTGAAAAAATAATGGTTAAAATTTCTTCCAATTAGTTCTATTGAAAAGTTTCTAGGTTACGTTACGAGTCGACAAGTCTGACCTATTACAGGATTCATGAAACATCTGGTATAGTAACAATAAATGTATTTAGAATAAGTCTATTAATTTGAAACCCACATGAATGCAACATTGAAGCCGTCATTGAAGGATCGTATACCTCTAAGGTTAAACGATGGAAAAATTGTAATTGAGTAATTCATTTCATTGGAAATATATTTTTTTACCTTAGTGTAGCCTTAGTTTGTTGTCAGAATTACCCTATTCCGAATTAATAACAGTTTTCAAAATTATCACGAACGCTACACGTAGAATATTTGATGCGGTTTGGTTTTACAACAGTGAAAGCGAATGGGTATTGTGACTTGCCTTTGACCTAAAAACCGTCGAAGAGGATATTCGTCACTGTGACAATTCAATAGAATTTATGAAGGAAAACATAAAAGGTAATAAGTAATAAATACCCGTATACACATACTGCTTGTGGCTGGCATAAATCAACTCGATGTTTTATGAGTAGATAATTTTAACACGAAATTTATTTACCTACAATTTACTCATTCCTCTAGGTGATTCTTATACCACCTCGAACGAAAATTAATTTTCCTAATGATTTATCATAGGAATTATACTTTACTTTCTCGAATTCATAGTCTCGATTATTCCGAACGGAATTTCTCATTAAATCCGTCGAATCTCAACATGTCCGCCTTCGCGAAATCAAATAGTTGGCCATAATTAATTTCAAATGCGTCTTTGTCGAATTATCGGAGTCTCCCAGAGCACCCTCTTCGCTGAGTATAGTCACCCCCGAGGGAAAAACTGAAAATCCGCGAGATCTGCAGTCTCTAAGCTATTCCAGCCCTCATAAAAGATGATAACTGCATCACGAATTCTCAATGAGACGACGAGACTGCGTTTTAATTCACCTAAAAGTGAATATAAATTTTAAATTGCCTAAATAGTACGGAAGCTGGATTATCCCATTCCTATTTAAGCGACGTTTAACTAAATCTAAGGATATCAGAAACCCGTCAATCGCAATCGGTTTAAATTACATTTTACTACTCCTTCTAATTGAATTGCAAATATCTCGGTTTCCTAATGAAAATTTAGGAAGTTTACCCGGAAACTTCGGTGTAGCCCCATTTTGCTTGTCAAAACTCCGGTCAGCTTTACTAATCAAATAAGTAGCCTTAAAACCGGAAAGTTATCCTAATTTAGAGTTTAAAAAAGTGAATACATTCTCTACTATCGATATAGAGACCAATTGATACATAGTTATCAATTTAATAAGTATTAGAATTCGATAAAATAGTATCCAATATGAGGTTGTTGCACTCCTCAATCTGCTTAAGATGTATTTAGGGAGAAGTTCGAGTATCGATGACTCACAATACCGTGCTGGGCGAGCTTTATGCAACCGAAGGGAGGGATCTAATATAAGGGTGAAGACTGTTTGATTACGGGCTCAGAGGATGAATTCTAAGGAAACTGGGGGAGCGGTTTTCAGGGATTCTGGAATATTCTGGAGGGTTTTTTTGTGAGGTTTGACTAGCCAGAAATTGAGTTGTATTTTGTATTTATCGAGGTGCCATTAACTAGCGCGTTACCGGCATATCAAATGACGCTTAATTTAATGTTTTTAAAGCGCACAATGCGTTGTAATTGTGAGAGATCCGCTGTTATATTATTTAAAACAATAGTTGGTGGATGGTACCTTATACAGAAACGAAACCGAAATTCGACTTAACAAGTTCGACGACCTTTCGAATTAACTGAGCACCTTTATTTTCCGTGACACATTTAAGCCGGGTTTTTGTTAACAATTTATTGGAGACGAAGTCAACACGCGAGCGACCCGAACGTATGCATAAATTCGGCTAAAAAAATTGTTTTACAGTGTACAAATGACCATGTTTCTGTTCGGACGTGCTTAAAATTCAACTGTTATTGCGTACTTTATGGACGCTCAAAATTATTTACTACGATTTTACGTGTTTATATCACAGAAGTTTTTATTGTATTGCATGTAAATATTTTACTCGAGTCGTTAAATTTCCTGCGTCAATCGGTTGTGTAGTTTCTGTCAGTTTGCTTTCGATATAAAAAAATTTATCTCCATTTATCTAACTAGTAGTAAATATGAAGTATTCAACTCTTCGCTTTCGATATAAAAATCTTAAAGAAATTGAATTGATCGTTTGAAATGTTGTAAAATAAAACTTGTTTGCGCGCGGTTTCTAATAAAAGCTGAAAAACCCCCTTAAAAAGGATATAATGTTCTATAAAAGGGCATTTACTCGACTTCTTCGAGCGTTATCAGAATTTATTCCCAGTAGTTCCCAGATATCACAATCCCGAAAATTGCCAATAATTCTTTTATTCCGCAAGTAATAACTCCATTCTACCTCCAAATTCTTAAACTGCATTCAAATTATTATAGCTAAAATAGAAATAATTAATCCTGCTTCATCATGATTACAAATACTTTTGTGCTGTTTTAAAAATGACAATCATTAATTTCTTCCAACGTCTATTTGTTTCATTAAAATTAATGCGTGTTTGATGAAGGATTTACGTTGGAATAGTGAACGTGCATCGTCCGGCTAATCAATTTTTATTAAAGCACGGAAGCCTGTCAGTGTGATACTCAGATAAACGATAAAAGGCCGTTGTTTCGCAACTAACACCATGAAATTGTATACGGTGTATCGGATGATCTTAATAGGACGAGCGTCGCATCAATTCTATTGAAATTGATGCAGAAATTTCTTCATAAAACGGGAAATTGATTCTAAATAAGCTGCTTGTGCAGTTTAATCATTTCCTTTTCCTGCTGATCTGTTAAAGCCCGGTAAGTCGTTTCATGTAGGTACTAATAAAATTACCCCAGAGCGTAATAATTTTTGAACTGATTGATGAATTTTGAATGAGAACAATGTAGAAATGGTGGAGCAACTGCCAACCTCAAGCGGGAGTAATCTAACATTTTCTGATTATCATTACATTGCTCTATTCGCCATTCCGTCCCTTCTGGCACATAATCGACGACAAATTGCCGCTGTAAATGTCTGTCTCCCTTGTCGCTTAGAAAATTAAAATTACCCAATGCTGCCCTAGAAATTGTAACATATTTCTGCTTTAATAAAAGCTTCAACTCGAGGAATTTTCTTCGAGTCGAACACTCGACGATAATTAATTCATTACGCGCGCTAAAAAATTAATCGGCTACTCGTTGTAATAACCTCCTATGAAATTTTCCTCCTAGTCCTATAAATATTTATAGGAGTGCTGCCGTTCGAGTGCTGTTATTACTTAGAAAGTTGCAGACGGTCTCGGGTTTAACGTTGAACGGTCTTTGGAGTTCGAGTTTTGAGATTTAATTAATTTAACATTACAGAGGGTTTTTGAGCTTGCATCGCATCGCATATCGCAACTCACCGAAACGCGGCTTTCCGTATTTGCGGACGTTAATTACATTAATTCAGCTTTGCGAAATTTTTGAGCAACACAGGTCGGTTTAATGAATGCAGAACGTGCCTGTCGAGTGTGTTATTAATGCCGCGATTTAATATATTTATCTGCTACAATATTATTAAATAATTTTAAATTATTTTTGCGAAAGTTTTAAAGCTTTTTGTCGTTGCTGATATTTGCGGGGTTTTTTTGTTTGCCTACCTACGACAGGATTTCGTTCTTTGAAGTTCGTTAAATCTTCTCCGGAGTTTTCGGAGTTTGTTTTTATACTTGTCCTGTGAGTTGAAAACATCGGACGTCCTCGTGTGATAGCGGGGTAATGCGCTTCCAGCATGAATAAAGGGAATAATGAGGGAAGTTTGAAAAGTCTGGCGAGAGACCGTTTCAATGGATTGTTGAATTGAGTTGTCGACTTCGCAAGTATGATTATTTCGGATGATAATGATGATGATGATGATGTTACTCGAGCGGAGGTTTATTAAACGGTTTTAATTTTATTATACCTTAAATTCAGGAAGGCTCTTGTTTTTCTTATTTCTTTTACGAGCTTTTCCGCAATCTAATTATGCTTATTTTCCCGGATAAAACAATTTATTTTCCTTTCATGAAAATTGTCGACCGGGCAAATTTCGCGTTTTTTGCCTCTACAATTTATGAATATAATTAAAGTCCTTGGGAAAAATAAAAATTATTTATTTTTATCTGCTAAGGTTAAATAAGAGGTACTGGAAGGACCATAACATTTTTGTTTTGTGTTGGATATAAAGCCGGATTCGTCGGATTCTACAGGATATCCATTTTAGTTTTAAGCCTTTCCGCTGAGAATTTCTTCAAGATTTATAGCGTAGAAACTTTAACGTTAAATTTATAGCATTCAAGGAGAGTATAAAAGGTAGAGAAGCTAGGTAATAACCATTTTTTACCTATTATATGTTAGCTCACCTGTAGTAATTTTAGAGCAACAAAAAGTGCGCAAATAATTCCGGTCTAGACTTTTTTTTAGCAAAAATTCAAGTTCATCTATAAAACCAATGTCATCTATTCAGCATGAATTTTAATTTCGTTGCTTAAATTGAGTTTTAATATTCCACTATAAATATTGCTACAAAGGAAGTCATCCGTATCCATTTTAAAGAAACTGATTAACATGCGTGGCACGTTTTTAAAATTCCGAACAAGTTTTAAATGCTAGAATGATGAATATGTAAAATAATATACCCACAGGCACATTGCATCAATATGCTTTTTTTAAGTAATTTATTTATTAATTTATGGGATCAAAGGAGATCAAGAAATGGTAATTTATGTGAAAAAACTCGATATTTTATTGCTTTCATAAATTTTTGCGTTAGTGTGCTTAAATTTTTCTTTTTAACTGGAGTACACTTACAAGTTCGAGATTCAAAACCTTGTTTTTAAAAACAAAATTTATTTTGAAAATACAAACTTTCAGAAATAACCGACAATTAATTCGGATAAAATTTACGTCTTAACTCTAGCACGTACATCGGAAATCTGCTTAATCCTATTAAAGAAACAATAGATTATAATAAAAAGCTAAATCAGCAAAAGTGCAATATAAAGTATTACATCATAAGGTGCTACGCATGTAACTCCTCCACCCTTAGACGGAACATCCTCCTGGATGGTCATTAAACTAAAATATAATGAACAAAACGAAAACAAAATGAAATCAAAAAAAAAGAAAATGTAAAATAAAACAAAAATTCTGAAATTAGCAAAAAGAAAACTTAAATTCTAAATTATATCATTATTTTGCTGTTCTAGCTGATAGCGCCTCTTGGTTACATGATAATTGTAATACAATCTCGAGATAAAATAAAGTAAGGCGAAACCAGCGAAAACGTACAACAAAATTGTCCAAACACTTATTCTTTCATAGTATACGGGGTATTCGGTGAATTTTCCCAGGGTTTCCTCCTGGATCTCTAATCGCTTCTGCATCTCCTGGTTTTTCGTCAAGTCGATCTCTCTCCAATCGATGGATGGTGAATTCAGCTTCGTCGTCTTGCCTTCGTGGAATTGTAGACTCAAATTCAATTTTGGTAGATGTAAATTTACAAATTTGGTTCTACCAGATTTTTGATTTTTGAATATTAGAGAGTCAATGTTAACAACGCAATCAGATGTTATTTCCAAAAGATAGGTTCCCGGATTAAGTGGCATATTATCAGTAACATCAGAACATTGGAAATTTGCCACCGTAGGTTTAGGGGCAGTAACTAACCACTTTCCGCTAGTTATTGTAGTTGCTTGTATAGTTTGTGTTTTCACTTGTACCGTTCGACAGTTTGAAGTGTTCGAATTAAAGTTCAATAGTTGCACGGCACAGGGGGCATTGTCACTCACCAAATATTTTGAAGTGTCCTCGCACACGTATTCTTGGTCCATAATTTTTTCACATATCGAGTCCATATAAGCATAGTAATCCCCGTTTAGTGCTAGGAAAGGTTTATATGGCAAATGCAAGTAGAAAAAGGAATCAGCTTCCGGAATAGGTATTGGGAATAATTGATAATATTGATATGGCTTTGGTTCTACCAAAGGTACTTCTAAAATGAATGTGACAGTAGATTGTTTCGAATATGATTTTACTTTGATCAATTTTTCTAAATTCAAAATATTTTTTACTTCTGGTTCGAATGGATAATTATATCTTGAAAATCTTGAATTCTTAATTTCATTCAGCAGTTCCACTGGGTTAACAATAGAATTATGAAGGCTGTTTAATTTTGCAAACGATATAGCAGTTTCTAATTTTTCAAAAATGTCATATATTGTCTGATAGTGTAAGGTAATTTGAGTTATTACTGAAAAAGCTTCATAATATTCGTAGGTATAATCATCCAGTAATATTTGCTTATTTATCACTTCTTGTAATTTTTCTACTTTTGTTTTCAAGATCATTTGATTGTGTGAAACATTTAAAACCATATTATCAAAATTATTAATAGTATTTTTCATAAGTGTTATTTGGCTAATTGAATTTTTTGTCAACTTAATTTGATTTTCCTGCAAGGTTTTTATTTCTTGATCGTATTTTTCTGCATCTGTTTGATCTAAGTTTCCTGTGAGACATTTAATAATGGATCCCACAGGGTTCAATAAACCTCTTTTTATAATTTTGTGATTAACTTGTGAAGGGTCCAATTGATTAATTTGTTGCTCAATTTTCTTTTCTAAATTCAAAAGTGGTATAAAGGAATTTTCAAAATCCATCTTGTAACCGAAATAACTCTTAAAACTTTTATGAAGATTATTAGCTTTATCCTGAATTGAATGAAATTCTTCAATCAATGGTGACATATTATAAATTTGTACGTACGACCAATAATCGGCGACCAATTTTGATGAACCGAGTTGGTACGGGAGAAGTCCGGGGTATTTAATTAAGTCGTGGAACAGGACTGAGGGGGTGACTCTTGTAACTCCGATGAGCCATCTGTAATTTTAGGTAAAATTTTGGTTTCATTAATATGTACTACTATTTTCTTTTTGGTTTTTGGATTTTCAATTTCAATCTTTCCATTTTCCAAAATATTTGTTAAAATATAGGGACCATTGAACTTTTTACTTGTTTTTCCCGCACGATTTTCTAATCTTCGGTAGACTTGTGAACCGATCTGTAAATTCTTATTTGTATCCCTTTTACTATTCGCCCTGTTAATTGTTTTTTCCTTGACCCTTTGAGATTCATTCTGAACTGTTTCATACAATGCATTCGTATTATTTTTATGAGCATTTACGTATTGAGTGTAAGCTTGAGTTGGGATTAAAGACATGGGATCCCTACTGTCCGTATGACCTGTAACTAATTCGTAGGGCGAAAATCCTGTACTAGAATGAATAGTACTATTATAAGCAATAACAGCATATGGCATGATTGATATATTGTCGGAATTATCTTTTTCTTTCAAAATTCTTATGTGTTCGGTTATAGTTGAATGGAATCTTTCAACTGGGGAGTTTGATTCATGATGATATGGAGTAGTAAAATGAATGTCAATTTTATGGGTTTTCAGCAACTCTTTCAATACATCGTTTTTAAATTCAGTGCCTTCGTCGGAAACAATTAATTTTGGAATACCGAAAAATGAAAAGAAATGAACTAATTGTTGGCATGCGGAAATAGCTGTACCGAAGTAGGGTAAAGCCTGTCCGAATTTGGAGAATTTGTCTAATATTGTCAAGAACTTGTCGTTTCCTATTTTATAAGTATCAATATGTATAATTTCGAAGGGCCTGGATGGTGTTTGAGTCAAGACTAGGGGTTCGTTATTAGGCCTTCTGTTATATTTATTTCTTTGACACGTTTCACAATCATTGATATACTTTGAGATGTCATTTCTCATGGATTTCCAATAGTAATTCATTTTAAGGCATCTCAGTGTTTCTTCAATACCTCTATGATTTGTTTTTCCTTCGTGTTTATATTTCATTAACATCAAGCGTTCTTCAGGTAGTACATTATTAACTAATTTTGTGCATTCAATCAATTTTAACTTCCTAAAGTATTTTGCCCATACTTCTTGGAACACTGGCCTAAGTTGTTTTGATATAAAATGAATGTATGTATTTTTATCAGTTGCATTTTCTCGCAGGAATTTTGTTACAATTTCTGCATTATTTGGAATTGTAGCTCGGATAATTTTATGCCCATCAAATATTTCTAAGTCACGTTTTAGATACGCGTCATGAGGAGATTGTTTTACTATCAGCTGAAAAGCTTTGTTGTTTATGATATCATCAACTAATGCAAAAGTTACATTTTCAGAAGATTCTGCACTATGAGCCGTGCTGATATTTGAATTTTCTTCGTTGTTTATCTGTTGTTCGTCCTTACTGGGACCTATCTGATTACTCTCGCTTTCCAAAACTTGCAAAACCTCATCTATATTATTATCAGGATCGTATTCTCGCAAAAATTGTTCAATATCAAAATCAATGTCTCCGGGATTATTAATATTGGAGGATGTCTCCAATACATTCAATTCTATTCTTGATAAGGGGTCAGCTATATTATTTTTACCTGGTTTGTGTATGATAGTATAGTCAAACTCTTCTAATTTTAAACGCCAACGTATTAATTTTGAATTAGGTTCTTTGAGATTTACAAGCCACATAAGTGGGCGATGGTCAGTTTGAATACAAAATTTTCTTCCCCAGAGATATGGTCGGTACATTTTACATGCCCAAACAATCGCTAACAATTCCTTTTCGATCGTCGAATATTTCTGTTCAGTTTCACTCAAAGTACGCGATGCATACGCGATGGGGTGATCGTTTGGAGGCGTACCTTGCGATAGAACGGCACCTAGGGCGATATTAGATGCATCTGTTGTTAGAACGAAGGGTTTTGAGAAATCAGGGTATTTCAAAATGGGAGCATTAATTAAAACTTCTTTCAAATGATTAAAAGATTTGATAAATTCTGGAGTGTGAACAACCGTAGCGTTCTTTTTTAAACAACTAGTTAGAGGTTTGGCTATTTGAGCAAAATTATTGATAAACCTTCTGTAATATCCTGCCAGACCCAAGAACGATTTAATGTCTTTTTGAGTCAGGGGTAAAGGGAATTCTTTGATAGCTCTAACCTTTTCTGGATTCGGCAAAACTCCATCTCTTGTAATTTTATGGCCCAAATAAGCAACTTCGGTATGCAAAAATTCAGATTTATCCAATTGTATTTTTAAATTGGACTTTCGGAAACGTTCAAAAATTAATTTTAATCTTTCAATATGTTCTTGGAGTGATGAAGAAAATACTATAACGTCGTCTAAATAAACGTAACAAATTTCGTTCTGGAACCCTCTCAATACGTTATTCATAACTCTTTGAAATGTTGCTGGCGCATTTTTGAGGCCAAAGGGCATACGCAAAAATTCAAAATGGCCAGTTTCGGTGGAAAACGCAGTTTTTTGTACGTCACGTGGATCCATTTCTATTTGATGGTATCCGTTCGCTAGATCTAAAGTAGTAAAATATTGAGCTCTTCCCAACTTGTCTAATATTTCGTTTATAATTGGAAGTGGAAACTTATCATCCACTGTTTTATCATTCAATTTACGATAATCAATCACTAACCTATATTTTTTCTTGCCGCTTGCATCTAATTTCTTTTCAACTATCCATAATGGTGAATTATAGGGCGAATTCGAATCTCTAATTATTCCGTTAACTAACATTTCCTGAATCTGCCGATCTATTTCTTTTTTATAAACCTGTGGGTACCTATAACTTTTTGTATAAATTGGATGATCATCCACAAGATTTATACTATGTCGAACCTCGTTTGTGAAGGTCAACGGAGTACCCTCCACATAGAATATATCCCTAAACTCGTAACATAACTTTTTAATTGCCTCATATTCTTCTTTATTACAATGATCAAGTCTAAGTTTTTGCAAATTCTGTTTCTGCAACTCGTTTATTTCTTTTTCACTACTATCCCTATCTTCGATAAAATAAGATTCTATAGATTTTTTAATTTGTTCTTCCCCGACAATATCTGCTTCAAGTGGTTGGGAAAAAGTTAATTCCACCGGATTTTCGGATACATTCGTAACATACGTTAAAGCATGCGCATTTTCAATATTCACCAAGCATTGGGGCATTTCTACCTTGCCGAAATCAGTATAATCTAATATTCCTATACCAGAGACCTTATCCACGGGTACTTTAACCTTTTGGGTAGTTCTTGGTGAAATGACCACACTATACGGCTCAAAGAAATCTTCTACTCTACTATCTGGATCCGAAACATAAAGCGGAAGGGTAGCATACGGGGTTTGAATGCAAAAATTTCCGAAATCAATATTGGCCTGCACATGAGCAAGAAAATCAAATCCTAGTAAGCCATCGAAATTTGGCGAAAAATCAAAAAGATAAAATTTATGAAATTCGTTTTGATTAAATGAGGGGAAAATGGGTATTATCATAGTTTCGTTATGGTATGAAACAGCATGGGCGGTTCTAACAGAAAAATTCTCCGATTTAATGTAATTTTTGTACACCGCATGAGCTAACTCAGGTTTTAAAAACGTTTGACCCGATCCTGTATCAATTAATAATGTAGCGTCAATTTCAGGAATATAAATTTTAGGAAGGGTCGAAAACTCGTATACCACATTAAAACTAATCAATTGGTTCGATTTCGGGAGGCTGGTTTGTAAAAATTTCCATTTTGTTGTTGAACATTGTCTTCGTTAAAACTTTGTTGATCGTCAGGGTTTGATTGTTCATTGGACATTTCCACCTGTTGATTAAACAATTCCCTAGACTGAAGATGTTGGGCTTGTTGAGAATTATTTCTAAAATAATTTGGTCGGTTGTTTGTCATTCTAGTAAAATGACTTGATGACGTATCCATAGGTTCTGGCGGGGGCATATTATTTACTCTTGATTGGCCTGATCGATTTTGGTTGAAATTTTGATTTTGGTTTGGTTGTCCAAAATTTGAATTAAAGGGTCTGTTAAACGAGTTTCGGAAATTTTGGGAGTTATTTCCCGAGTTATTAAAGTTTGGTCTGGGATTTCCAAAACCTCGACCTTGGTAATTTTGGTTGCCATTCAAATTTTGATAATTATATTGATTAGGTGAATAACCCATTCGATTTACGGGGTACTGTCCTTTTTGTCTACCTTTTTGTTGTTGGGAATTATTTCGGTTAAAATTACCGCGATTTTTATACTGCATAAAGTTTGCTTCTTCTTGAGCGAGGGACATAGCTTCTTCGAGTGATTGTGGGTCTTTTAAACGCACTATTAATTGCATATGATAATTCAACCCGTTAATAAACGTTTTGAGACATAAGTCCTCGTATTGTTGAATCTTTAATATTTTTATTTCATTTCTATCATTACTTAGATTAATTTTAGAAAACAAAAGACTCCTAGCGTCTTGGATTTTCAAACCAAAGTCCTGAGGACTTTCATTTCTTTCTGGGTGCATTGAAATTATATCTTGCAGGATACAATCAATTGATCTTTGATCAGAAAACGTAACCAACAGCGACTCTTTTACTCTTGGCCACGTGTCTAACTCTGTTCTGGAGGCAATCAAATCTGCTGCTCTTCCAACTAACTTACTTACTACAGTGTCAAATAAACAAACATTAATGGGAGCACCCGGATTTGCTCTATCCTGATGATTTAATAAAAAGTTATCACACGATTTTATGAATCGATTTATTTGTTTCGAATTTCCATCGAACAACGGTATATTATCCGCTTGGTATTTAATTAATTGAAAATTAGGCTGTGCCATTGTCTTTTTACGTTTTGGTTTATCTTTCAATTCTAACTTTTCTAGTTTATTTAGTAGTTCCTCCAGTATTGGAAACAAAGCCAATGAATTAAAAGGAATAATAAAAGGATGCACTTACAGTATTGTAGTGAATAAAATCTTCATCTTCAATCTTAAACACGCTATAGACTCTGGACGATGTGAGTACCTTCGTCTGCACCAAATTGGGTTGTGGACGTTGTAAATTCCTTGCCCTTGGTCGTTGAGACTCCAATGTCGGCTCTTAGTTGGAAAACGTAAGGTCTGCCAATCAACCGTTGAAACGGAAAACTGCACGATTTTATTCACAAACCGCACAATTTTTGACAATCCTACTGACTGCGCCACTTACAAGTTCGAGATTCAAAACCTTGTTTTTAAAAACAAAATTTATTTTGAAAATACAAACTTTCAGAAATAACCGACAATTAATTCGGATAAAATTTACGTCTTAACTCTAGCACGTACATCGGAAATCTGCTTAATCCTATTAAAGAAACAATAGATTATAATAAAAAGCTAAATCAGCAAAAGTGCAATATAAAGTATTACATCATAAGGTGCTACGCATGTAACTGTACCTATAGGTGTAATTAATTAGATTTTTTGTTCAAGGATGAAACAGTATCTGTCGCCATGTAAAATACGTTGTATTGATAAAAAATCGAATTTATCGCGTAAACTAATTCGCTCTAATGCCTTCCGAGCGCCGGGTTTGGCGCAAATGAATTACATCGGAGCAGCCATCGCGATAAATTTGACGAGGTATCAAAGCGGAAATGCTTCTATACACCGGTAGTTTCCCTCCGATCCATTATTTGCACTCACTCAGATAAATTACTATCGCAATAGGTTTTTTGTCAAAACGAACGAGAGCTGCCGCAACAATATGACGAACGATGCGCGTCGTAAAAGTGCGCTTTCCATCCCGACCTGAACGGTTTCCTGTTAGCGTGATTGCGAAAAATGTCTGAATGCGAATTGTCAATTAATAATTCCACAGCGCGAGTTTCTTGTATGTGTGATGAAACCCCGCAAGGATATAAAACAGATGCGGATTATTGGGGTTTTCGATGTCTGATTTATGCTTCCTGTCCGCTTTTACTAGGAATATCTGTGTCTGGTATGGGAATAATAAATGGACCTAGTTGTAGATGTAGCTAATCTGCTAACAGGCACATTCGTAAAAGTTTATTCGACCTAGTTTTTAATTTATATCGAGCATTCCATTCGGCTATTCGTAATAATATTTTAAAACTTAATTGAAAGATTCTTTTTCCGATCGACATGACACGGTTTTTAGATAACTTGAAGTAGATTTCCATTAATTTTCTTTTCATTTTTCATATTCATCGCCGTTCTTTAATAAATACTATTGTGAACAATCCAAACAAACACGGTTTATTTTCGCCTTTCTATAATAATGCCGGAATATTTACAAATTGGGTCACACTGAAAGGTGCAAAACAAAGAAGTTAAATTTAGCTAAAAGACACAAACGATTGACCGCGTACGTGCATTTCCCAACTATTTTCGAATTTTGTATTTAACTATTTACTACTTCCTTCCTACTATTATTAGGCAGTTGAGACCGTTAATTTTGTTTGTGGTTAGTGTTTGAATATGAAGGGTGAAAAAAACATAGATGGAATACCATCTGTTTTTGATAAATGAATATCATTTTGGCGTCCAATAAACCATTTATAAGTCAGTAGATAGAATTTATTTGAATAATAGATATAATTCAAATTAATTATCGCTATTAGTGAAGTTTCACCTAAAAAGGAAACTAAACTAAACATAAATATGTACATACTTATATTTATTTGTACGGTCTATATTTTTATTTAACCTAGAAATTGCTTTATTTGGTTTTTAGATTAAGCCATTAATATAATCGTGTACGTAGAATTAAAGTAGGTTAACTAATATATTGTTTATAATAATTTTATAGGAACGGAAAAATCCAAAAGCAAACGAAAATAAACAATCAATAAACGAAAACTATTCGAATTAATGAAGATTTAATGAATAAACTTGAGAATAACTTTTTCCATTAGTCCTAACAGGCAAGATTATCGCAGAACTTTCATAGAAAAGGAGTTTTACGAGAATCACTTCGTTTCACTTATAATTTATTAACCACTATAAAATCGTATTTCCAGGGAGTTATTTTATATATTTAGTAGAAGAAAACGATAAGATAAACAGTAAATAAACAGTGAAGTTTCTCATATTTTATAGCCTATTGTAGGCTCCACTTGGATATAGTATTTTTATTCGAAGCAAAATCCTTTCGTTCCGAATAATTAGACTTATTTTTATACTGGAGATGAATGTGAACTTAATGGCGCAACGTGTAAACCGTCACCAAAAGTTGCCTTGTGATAATTATTAACGCCTCTCAGACTCCTCGGGCGTATCTGGCACCAAGAATGCGAACCTTATTTCCATCAACGCTTTCATTTCGGGGGTGCGGAGCAACAGAAAACACATGTCGGTTAAAATTATATCGTTTTTCAGACCCTCATCATTTTTCCCACCCCACGACGACCGAAATAATGATGTTCTCTTCGGGATGTTTTCGACGTTTATTTACCGTGCTGGCTAATTTAATTTCTGCCAGCAATTTTAGGCTTGAAATTGCGGGTTTTTTCCTACTAAACTCGCGGTGTTTAATGATCCTTCTTTTATATTCAGCACGTTATTTTTTTTATTAAAAAATGTACGCATTGCATTGATTAGAATAATTGAATGTTTAATTAATAAATAATTTATGCATAGAACGGAGAATTTTATTGAGACAAGCCGTCGGAGTGGATAAATTCAAATTAATTTATGAGCGTGAAACGCATTCAGTGTTTGTTCAAGTTTAATTCTACAACAATAAAACAAAGTGATTTGTTCGATTATACCTACTATTAAAAATGTGCTATTCTATTCTAAAATGCTTCGATCAAACATTTCTGTTAGCAAAAATAAATAATCGAGGAATTTGTTATTAAAATGTAAAAATAAATCGTTTCGATCAGATCGATCATTCGTGTCACTCGGGTTTCCAATTTTTTTTATTTATGTTAATAACTTGGCATAAATTATCTGTTATCTAAACAATTTTTTGAAGCAGATTTTTTATTGACGCGAAGAAAAAATAACCAGGTTTCTCTCTGCTACTGAATTTTAGCATTTTCCTCTGAAATAAATTAACCGCAAAATCGAATGTAAATACTAATCACTTAGCTGTGGGATATAAACTGTAGTGGTAAAATTGCAAACGGCATTCGTTGTAATTTTCTATCTGTAGAATGGGCCGTAATTCTGTCAACGCTTTTAGGAAATAAAGCGAAGAATTCTATTGAGGATGCTCAGACGTATTTTCAATTTCGAATACCTCCAGCGTCTTGTCTTATAGAGAATGGTGAAATAGTAGCACGTTTGGCATTCGGTACCAGTTGAAATTGCCTTCCATTGATTTTCATATAAAAAGAAATGTATTCACAACCTTGAGTTTTCCATAGGAACAGAATTTGCATATAGTTTTTGTTACGCATTATCGTATTAACCATATACAAAAGTCGTACATTATATTTTTTTATAGATACTAATTGTGACACAATTTAACTTGCAATTAAATAAGAACATACCTGGAATCTTTTGTATTACAGTTCTTTTGTATTCATAAACCAGAATTATTATTTTCACAATCGATTTTTCTGAATAATAACAGGTATTAATGAAACCATAATACTTAGTAATGAATTGTAGTTATTTAACCTATATTTTTAAAGATTTATCTGATCAAAGTTTCACGTAATACGTTTTCACGTAATCACGTAATTCACGTAAAATATCTAAGAAGAAAATACATTCAACTCGAATAAAACGATTTTAATTCGTTTTATTCTACGTAGCATTTTTACCTACATAGTTGTAAACAAAAATGTTTATGTACAATTTTACGAATTATTGCCAACATATGAATCATCACAATGGCCTAATTTGGTAAAAAACATTCTTTCAAACAACAATTAATCGTGAATAATAAAATAATAATTGCAACTTGCAAAGTCAGAAACCACTAATTTTGAAGTGACAATATCTGATGATAAATTGAAAATTGTTGTAATTAATTAGTTTATTCGTGTGAAAAAAATATCAGTTTACTCGTAAACATATTTGTAACCCAATTTTTTTAATATTTACTAAAAAATTTGAGGCCAAATTTCAATATTGAAACGTAGAGGTAAAACACAAATATTTGGTAACCTTTGATGCCTAAATGTTAATTAAAATTCAATCCAGCGAACTATTTATTTTGCTGTTGATGTACCTGTAGCAATTAATTTTATACCACTAATATAGGCCTCATTAATTTATTTGAAATATTCCCATCAATAATTGAACAATGTTTGTTTTTTTTTAATAATTTTCATTTCCAAGAGCATTGACACCCATATACCGAGTTCCAATTATTAACCAATTAAAGATATCGATTTATTTAACTGCAAGCGTATCTCCTTTATTTGGATTAATAACACGGCATTTCTGACTCGTTGGGATTATAAATCTTAATAAATTTTTATTAATAGTTTCAAATTCAGGTCAGTAACATTGCACAACTAAGTATTATAAAAAAATCTAATAGGAAACCGACTAAAAAGAAAGCACTGTTGAGGATATCGCAAACTCAAATTTATTACAAAATAAGTTAGAAGCGAGCAGAGTTCTTTGCTGTATTATATAATTGTAGTATTATTGAAATTTCAAGAATTTTTTCTTACTCTAATAAAGTCGCATTTATTCAATCTAAACAACATGAAGGAAACCACCGTTTCCTTCTAAAATGGGTATATTTTAAATCGAAAATCCTGGTGAAAATTCATTGCAGATATCGACACTGCGCTTCCTAAACTCTTTCGGACGACTTTTATCTTTAAAGGAATTTTTCCATTTCCCGTGGCTGTGGCGAAATTCCCAATAATACACCAGGAATTGTTCGGTAGAACACGCATTCGCGAATTTCGCTGCAGTTCCTGCGAATGACAGCTCTCTTAGGTGCCACAGATACGACCGGAATAGACGAAAGGCTTTTCAATTATGTGCCCTGTGCAAGAGTCCATGTTATGGGGCAATAGAGAGGAAAATTGCTGAAAATGATACTGAAAAGATGTCACGCCAGATAGATTCGAAGAAACGTGAGTGCCAGCGACAACAAGCTTGTGTATACAGCTCTACGAAAACGTGCTTCTGTGACTAAAATTGTAAATTATTATTTGGCTCACCTATTGGAATATACCTACGAAATTTGGAGGAGATTCTTTTGATTTATTGACGGATGATTAATGTGCATATTCATTATGCTTGATTAATTTGTGAATCGTGCTGAATTTATTATCATTTTAATCGTGGTTGAATGTAGGAAATGAATAGAAATTACATGATTTGTTAGAGAAGCAAATTATTTTACTCAGAATTTTAAAATGCTTTATTAATTTTCTATGCAGCGCAAATGAATGATCAAAGGATTTTTTACGGGTGCGATGAATTTATTTTTTGTGTTTACTCCCAACAGCGCTTTTTGAAGGTTCCTTAACGAGAAGACATACAAAATTCGCTTTATTCATTTTCTCTACCTTTCACATGCGTGAAATGAACGTTTAGTCTGAAAAATATCGAATACTTCGACAAATTTTAGGTGAATGGCCCGACGAACTGTATATTAAATATAAACAACCAAAACGTGTGTATACAATTCATCTACAAGAAGTATTAAAATTGAAGTACTAATAAAATGTTTAATCGAAATAAAGTGCATAAGTAATAAAAGTGTTTACTTATTTCAATACTAATAATTCTTAAACGCTTTTAGTCGTAGCGAATCGGTCATTGAATGCCCTTTGTCGGTTTGTTTTATTACAAATAAATTATATGTTTTCGATTAGGTAAGTGGTTGGAAAGGATTGGAAGGAATTTTTCGTTCGCTTCGGCACATCTTCGGAATTACGAGCAAGGAACAAAACGTGACTTTTTACGTAAAATTTCTCTTTCATCTTCGGTATTCATTTGCAATAAATCTTTGGTTAAGTATAATGAACCGCGCGTTTTCGAAGTCACGTTTGAAACCTATTTTAGTAAATGAAATTAACCAAAACGGCGAGTCTATTTCGCCCCATCGAGTTCGATTATCGAAAACTTGTTCGTCATTTGTTGCTGTCGAATCAGAAATTCGAATTAATTGGGAACTTTCGCAACTCAAACAATGCCTCATTTCTAACCCAGCATTTCTCTACACAATAGAGGCGTTTTTTTCGTGAACTTGTTGGCTAGAAGACATACAATCTTGTTGAACGTTAAGTGAAACCAAATACTCTCAACGTCGTTATTTGAACTCCTCTAAGAGTCAGTTTTCCTTAATTGGTCTCAACAACGACATAGATAAAGTAAACTTTCTAACCCGGCTGTCGTTTCATACAGGAGATTTCCTATATACGATTTTATATTTTTTGTTCTTGTCGTTTTCTTATAAATTACCTCAATTACTTCCACGATAATGAACCACATTCGCACATTAGATATAAACAATGCTCCACCTAATAAGCTAATTTCAATGTTACATACCTTTGTTATTGTTCAGATAAGCTTTATCTCGACGTAAAACCTAACTTAATTTTAATTTTAAGTTGTTAAATATTACAATGTTACTTAACGATTCTATAGAATGTTTGCCATTGAACTTTTTCTCATATACCTTTTCCGCATTTACTTCCTTGTTTGAATCTGTGCATTAGGAGCGAATAAAATGCAGTGCAATCAGCATCTCATGTACGATTAATAAATGGGCTATATTAAGTATTGGGTAAAAATTTTACAATGAAATTGATGGTTCTAATCAAGAATTTCCACACTATTGTCGTAAAAACTTCAATTAAATAATCTATAACTCCTGCAATAAATACTGCTTGCGGTTATAAGAAAGCAATCGGTGCACTATATTTTTCCGATGCTATAAACCAATTAAAAAGAATAAATATTTGCTGAGCGCGTATGAGGAATTAATCCAATATATTTTCCCTTGGGGAAAGTTCAGTGAACGCGCTACAGACAAGGTCTGTGACTCTTCCGATACAATGCTGAAAAAGAGCAGGTGTTTTCATTTTAGGGAACAAAATGGGGGTCCGAAATAATTTAGTTCTTGTTACTCTATACCGTAGGAAATGAAAAATCGAATATTGTTGTCGTACTGGTTTCGGAGTCGACGAACCGTTTAATATTTAATATTATTTTTGCCTTTTAATAAATACGAAATTGTATGTTAAATTTATAATAGGTACATACAGTATTATATCGGTATCGATAAAATTCGAGTTATTTATGACTTTCGATAGCACCAAACAATAATCATTTAATCATTTTCTGCTGGTAAATTAACAAATAAAATGACATAATGCAATGAAATCCGCGCATTACATAATTCGAATGACAAACTACAATCACGGATCGTTATTGAATCGATATCAAGCCGCAATGGGAAACTAATCACGAATAAATTAACGTAATTTGTCATATTCAATCGACAATAGGCGATTTAACTAGACACGATCACTTCCTATATGCACTTATTTAAAACGCAATAAAATTTAATCAGTCATCTCGTCGGTACAACTTCAAAACGTCAACAATTTTAATCTCCACAATGCTTTACGTTGAAAATAAATTAATCGTTTTAATCACGATCACAGTAGTGTAGGGGGTACCTTGTTAAAATTCTTTTCCTGCATGCATTACATAACTGTGTTACATGGCAGATGTTTAATTCCGCCATAAAACTCGAAAATTCGACGAAAATAATTACATCTCGACACGAAAAAGTACATTTAGCTCGTCTAGACGGTTTTCGCACCGAACTCCCTCCGGTGGATTTGTCCTGCGATTTTGGGGAAACGTGAAAAATTCATTATACATGCAGAATGTTCAACACCGGTGCCCACTTAATCTCTGGCGAAATTGCGACGGTCGAACGAACGCGGATTTTCGGATGGGCGTCGAACGGACAATGCCCGTTCGTTTCGAAATTCGAAATGGGTTTGGCGATAATTCGTCCATTTCCATTTCCACCTCTGCGAGCTTAAATTTCAATGGTTTTATTATTAGTGTACGAATGATGCGGGTTTGACTAGTGTAATAAATTGGTGGCTTGGCAAAGCAAACCGCAAATTTATTCGAGCTTCAACAATAATTTGTCGAATTAATAAGTGTGTAAAATCAATATGCAAATGTCCGGCAATGAGCGACATGTTTCTTCGATTATATTTATCTTCCAATTAGGGCTATCTGATCGCACTTCTGCGAGTATACAAATTGCGTTTTATCAAAGATGTATTATAACGATTTTATGGAAAATACACACCCGACGGTGAAAAAACAGTTAACTTCACTTTTATCTTAACGTTTCTTCATTATCTATCATTACTTTGCCCGGAGTTACTGAACAAGTTCACCTTGATGCAACACTATGAGACAGATACAAAAATGTCTTTTTTGTAAAAAACGGCAAGGTCTCTTCAAGATTAACGTGGTTTTATAACAATCACTTTTATTACAAAATAAGGAATTTAAGTAATTAGTTCAATTATTGTAACTAATTTTGACAGCTCTAATGTTAATTTACTAGTTTTATAGGCACTTTTATACGTTGGTTATGGGTACTTAAAATACAATTACAACTGTTATTTCCTGAAAATTCTTTATAAAGTAATCGGTACATAAAGCAATTTTTACTCTTATGTGGGAGTTATTAATAAGCGCGTAGGGTATGAAACAGCTATCAAAATAAACCTGTATTATAAGATATTTAGCGTAATTATTAAATTGGCTGTAAATTATTTTTGAAGTATTAATCGAAAATTGAAATAGGTAGACACTTTTAGAGCTAATAAATTACTTACTGCAAATAGCACTTAAACTATGAATATATTCATGAGCGACGTGTATAAAATTTTCTTATTATAGTTAGGATGAGTTTTGCGAGAATACAACTTTCCTTTTTCAATTTTCTTGTGCATGATGATGCTAAAATTTTCGTTGGTGTTTACCCCTTTTGTTATTATACATAAAATTCGACAAGCACTTTAGAAGGGACTTGAATAACTAATGATCTGGAATCTAGATGAATGTATTAAATATTGCTAAGTAGATCTATACTTCACTTTACATAGCAATATAGGAATAATTTATATTAAATACGCAATGTTGAATTCGATTTTAAATCATTCCGCCGATTTGCAATAATAAAATATTTAAAATAATGTCCTTATATGTTCAATATTTCCAATAATCATGCAGTAAATTTAACGTATATCCGCAGTTGTCAAGATTATGTAAATCAATTAACTAGTTTTTCTGGTAAATTATAGCAATTTATTATTCCAGTATGTCAAACAAACTTACATAATGCTAATTATATTTGCCTACTTCTGCAGGAAACGAAAAATGTTATAATTATGTAAAATGAAAGGAAATTAAGGAGAATTTCAAAGTTGGGAGTCTGTATAACCATTCTGTTCGTACGTTTAATTTAATTTCTCACATTAATCACCGGTCTATGATCTATTACAATTGCATTATACGAATTTGTACATCACAGAGCAAGTTATAAATAATTCGCTATTAAAATTCTAGTTACACCTGTTAAGCAATTAGTAATGTAAGACAGCATTAATCAAACAGTAATCAAGCGATGAAATAATAGAAATTATTTTCTTTTTGTTTATTACACAATAAACACGGTTTTTATCTACACAAGAAAATGAATGTTCTTCTCCTCTCGAAATACCTACATGGAAAATCATATTTGTGTTTGAATTTAAAAAGTGTGTTTACCTTTGATTGAAAACTTAGGGTCGCTTGTTCTTAAGGGCTCTTCGGAATATTGCCTCTGATGTTTTCGCTCGACTTTTTTCTCTGCTGGTACTGGAAAATTGGTGAAATAGAAAGTAGAAAAGACAGGCGAATTTCTAAGTATTGTTTCGAATACACTATAAGGCGATCTCTCCAGGAGTCGAATGAAGGACGAATAAATAATTGGCTTTTCATGCACCGCGCTCAATTGAAAAATTTGTGTACTTATTTGAGATTAGATTCTATCGAATTAAATCCTATTTAAAGGCTAACGCTGGCGGTGGTCAAATTAATTCAATTAAATAAAAGTCACGAGCCATCATTCCGTTACAATTAAACCTACAACGTTTCCATTGAACCGAGCACATAATCTCATTGTGGAACTATTCGTCTTAAAAAAATTCCCTGATGCGGTTGATTCATTACATCCCTATTCTAGCTCGTGAATAATATTTGAATATTTCCTACAAGCAAAAGGGATTCGAAATGTGACTCATATTGTACCTCGTCGAACGAATGGCATAGCAATATTGAAGTATTCTCGCATACCGTGACATCCGGAACTTCCGGACATTTATATTGTACGTACGTCAGTTGTTAAGAGCTGGAAATCAACAGAAGCGACAACCGTTTTATTCTGTGTATAAATGGATCAAGAAGTTGAAATGCGGTGGACTATTTTTAAAAAGCGAAATGAAAGCAGTAGCGCGCTGTATCTTCATGACGATTTTTTATGGTATCCAATAGACAATAATCCAGAAACATTCAGTACATAATATAACAATGCTTTTTTGTTTTTGACATTAATGTGGAGTTACTGATATTTCGTTAAATTTACAATATTGTGATTATTTCTTCAGATTTCCAGAGCGGATGTTTGTTAAAACAAATATCAATTTTTTAAATGGGATTGAAAAATTAGGATAAGACACTGGTGATGGTATAGATTTATCACTCAGCTTTGATGCTTTTTTATCTCATTCAAGGGACGGGTGCGAGTTCAGTCGATGAAAGAGAAAAATGTTTGTTTTCGGTTTTCCGAAAAAGCTTTGATAGTTGGTAACATTTGTGAAGATTCGAAATGTTACGTAAAAACACGTATGTTATAGTTGTAGAAATATGTTTTACATAATTAGTGGTAGGTTAGTATTTAATTTGGTTTTTCCAAGATGGTAAACAATGAGATTGTTACAATGAGATACATTAGATAATAAATGAGGAAAAGGTCTTCCTACCGCTCAATCATAATCATTTCTAACTTCCTTAATTAATTTCATTTGTTTAAATTAGCATTTATTACGAGATAAAAAATCTACTAAAAATCCTATTATTTATTGGTTAAAAAGCTTCACATCTAATTTATAATAATTATTATGCTTATAAATTAGGTACCAATTTGTTGCATTCAGGATAATTCGTTAAATTACAAGACAGGCATTTCAAGAAATATTTCACCTCTATAAAACAACCTAAATCATATACTACTGCAATGTTTGCTATTCCGTACGAGCTGCATTGGTAAATATCGATGTAAAATTAAGCACCGTTCCGCAAATTAATTTAAATTTATACACTCGATTGAACGGGTTCGCAAATAATGATGCTCTCGTATAAAGTAAATTCAATAGTCGATGACTACAGTTATGTTGACTTTTGATATAGGTCGTTGCGTGGTTTTGCAATACATTTTTTCAGAGAGATTCATTATTTACCCAACTCTATACATGCACATTCGTTTTTATTATAACGTGCTGACGAGCTAGCCTATTGTGCAACTCCCATTTTTTTCTCGCAACAAAACACAGAAATTACCCTTTCGGAGTATTTGGAGCACAGAATAATTACCGTGTTCTTGCTCCAACAAAAAAAGCAGAAACAGAAAAAAAATAGCGAGTGTATCCTGAGAGAGTTGGTAATTTAGCTTTCCAGTTGCATCTCCGATTCCCCGCGAATTCGCTCAGTACTCAGTAGTGTATAAAAAACCACGCATCCGTGAACTTAACCGCATTTCAAGAGTTAATCGATGATACGTCGATGGTCGATTTGCTCTTCTCTCATTTGCAATTTCTGTATAAAGCAACCAGCTCGGTTCTCGGCATGTATTTTGCGTTCAGAGCCACTCGATCGTTTTATTTGATTCCATGAAATAATTGGTTATATTTTGTACAGTAAAATAATTCTTTTTTGTTAGTTTACAGAATATTCAGAATAAATCTTAACGTATGAATCTCTTAAGCCACATTAAAGCGATGCAGTAAAATGGCTATTTGTAAGGAAACAGGAAAGTCACACTTTAGTGTGGCATAATTATTTCTCACTCGTTCCGTAATCGTTTAAAAAAATTACCTTCATTATAAAAGAATCAAATACATTTACTTAATTATAAATCGCTTTACAACTTTTTGTTTTATTCATTAATTGCGTTTTGAGATGAATTTAAACGCAATAAAAAACGGTTGAATTTTCATAAGAACAGCTTGCGTTCGTAATTCAATACTATCGGAGCACAATAGGTGGCAAATTCTTATTTCAGCTTTTCTGTGTTCAGCAAATAGGTACAAAGATTGTCGAAGGAAATGAAGAGCCTTGCACAAAAGCGGTTCCGAGTACACCGCGGGTCGAAAGATCACTGAGGAAATGCACGAATAAAACAAAACAAATTGTAGAGTATGTGCTTACTCAGTAAATTAAGAACGCGTATAAATAGCACGTATTCTTCGTGATGAGTGGTGAAAACAATTATGACAAATAAGGAAAAAATGTTATTCTATATGCATTATAATTTTATTTTATTCAACTACTTTTTATTTACATAATTCTATTTTTTTGTAAGATTTTAACTATTTTAAAATAGGAATAATCTGCACGAAAACGAAAGCCATCAATAATACATTTTTACAACCTTTTGAAACGCTAAGTCGGGCTCTTTATGCGGTCAAACACCGTAACCCACAGATTACATACGATGCATGTGCACGTTCAATTTACCAGTGTTATTCGATATGTTCGCAAAGTTAAGAACTCCAAGTCAATACCCCGTAGCAATTTCTTGGATATTTATTAGTTCCTAGATTGTTTTTTATTTCCTACAATTTATCTTGAATCGTCATGAAATATATTTAGTAATTAATTGAGCTTTTTTTAACTTGTAGAACAGCACCGGTTTGTTAAAAGTAGTGCAAGAAAGTTATGTTCAGAACGGTTTATTAAATTCCTTAATGAAAATGAAATGTAAACACGCAATAAAATTCTATTCGACGATAAAGTGTATTAAAGAAGAAACCAAGAACGCATAAAATGAACAATAATTTTTATAATTACGAGTACATCGTTACGTAAGTTAAAGGTAGTGAATTTCGTTTTTATAGTATATTACTCACTTAAACTTGAGTTCAAAATAATGATTTTTTAATACCTTTTGTATCCTTGACAGTCGTTTATTATCCTATTATTTTTTAAATAATCTCCAAACCACAAGCATTAAATTGAACAATCATACTCCTCTATTCTTATTATCTACTTTTGGTTGCGACTTACTTTTCTTACGGTAATATATTGGAAATACATTCCCTCTTAACCGACGCGAATTTCAGTTATCTAACAATGGACGACCCGGAAATACAAGAAACCGTTGAAGCCATACTGGGGCCGGGCGTCAAAGTGGTAGACTGCGAAAAGAAATCGAGCATAAAAGAAGAAGAGGTGCTCTACATCAACGGCATCCCCGTAACACTCGAAGGAAGCGACGGATTAGCCATAAAACAGGCTCTGGTTACCGGTCAAGTGCCTCCTTGCGACCTACTCAATACCCTGCTAATTAAAACCGGGATTTTAAAGGCCCCTGTGAAGTTGGATACGTCTTTGAGCGTCAAATCCACGACCGTCACAAAGGAGGAAGTTAAGGTATAAAACAAACCCCGCCGTAAATTTAATAACCCGTTATAATTTAACGAATCGTGTGCGAAGGTGTCCCGAGCGGGAAAAGTCGTCGACGAGCGAAGCAGGGAAATCAAAGAGCAGAATTTTTATTCGACCGCCCTGACGGAGGTGTTCGAGCCGATAAAAGTGATACCGACGTCGGAGCTGTTAAACGGCGCGTACCAGAACGTTCAGTACGCGGAGAACCACGCCAAGTACTACGACAACAATGGTTACGAGACGGGCAGCGAGAGGAAGTTCGGTTCTTGTTCCAGCGCGTCCAGCTACGAGTCGGAGGAGCCCCCGCAGGCCTACCAGCCTAAGCAGTGCTTGAGCAAGGATTCGGGGCATTTGAGCAGCTCGATGTCGGCGACGAAGGTCGATTTTACGCAGAGCTCGATCGATTCGCTGAGCTCTTTGGACGAGACGGATTATATCACTGATCAGTTTAAAAAGTGCGCTTTAAACAAAAACAGAATTAATGGTTATTTGAATGATTATAAACATGATAATATACTGGTAAGTTTTGGCACGGTGTCGTTGATATTTTTTTTCTATAAAGGTTAATTTTAATTTTCGCTGTACAACAGTTTTGTTTTTAACAACACTTTCATTTGCCAAATGATTTTTGGTCACTTCCAAATGTTTTGTTCTATTTTTAGCCTACGATATTCGGTACTGTAGCGTCAGATCTCACACCTAAAGATTGTTCCAACAGAAGGGTAAGTTTTTGAGAGTTTTCTTAATTAATTTGCATGTTACGTAGATTAATACATTGTAACACTGGATGGAATTGTACAATTTACCAGTTACTGTTTGGCCTTGATTAAAAAACTGCAACAGTGGTTAAAGATCAAATACAAAATAACACGTTATAAATTAATTGCGCAGGTTAATTCTATACACTTTGATCAATTTTGTGTGTTTTATATACACGTCACGCGAAATTTTTTTATTTTAAACTGTAATAGCTTAACCCGTATTGGGGCTTTGTTTGTGAAACGCTTTTTGTGCAAATTGCACGGTCATTACACCAGAATAATAAATGCCTAATAAATTGGCTCGGTTACGACCAAACTACTTCGTTACACAAAACCAGGCTATTTCTGATTTCAGTTACCTCGTGCTTGCTAATTACTTCCAGTGTTACAATAACCTTTCGAGTGTAGAGTGTTTTTTCATAGCCGTGCTCAAAAAGTGTCGAAATCTTGTTCCATTACCTAATAATTCATTGCTCTTATCAATTCTCTTCATGCACGTAGGATTTTGTTTTATATTAAAAACATACTTATTTACTAGTTGTTCCCAATGATTGTTTCCTTATTAATCGTTGTGGTTTGAATAAAACAACGTTTTATGTGCAGTAAAAGTAACGTTACATAAGACTTTTTGATCAATGTTTTTTTTTTTTGAGCGCGGCTTCGATTCTAATGCGTAACGCTAACAGTTAACATTCACACTTTAGAGTTTGCCGCAAACGCCACAAACGAAGAGTTTTTCGAATATTTTTAACGGCGAAGCCAGCCAAGAAGGTTCGGCGGACTCGAATTCGCAACAGGATAATGTAAGATTCGAACTATTTTGTATAATTCATGGTTACTCCAATATTGTGCTTCAATTACCTAAGTGTTCCAAACAGCAAAATTTGCAAGCTGTTTATCTGCAAGTAAATCGTTTTGCATTTTTTATTTTTTCTGAGAACATATTTCTGCTGACTGTCTTGGCAATTTAACGAAGGAGCAGCGCTTTTGATAAACAGATCTCTTTTATTTTATTTATACCGTTCCTGCTAAACAGGCTTTTATAAAAATACCACTGCAATTTGTATGCTCTTCAAAACTTGGCGCGATTATTTACTTGAAAATTGAAAAATACCCGTTTTAGTTCACGAAATGCTCAAGAGTTTAAATTCAAACAATAAAAATTACGTGCCGTCGAGTCGTTATTGCATTATAAAATATATTTACATGCATTGCTCGCCTTTGCTCCAGGAACAAGTAATAACTCCAGAATATTTACCGAGTTTCCGAGGTTTTAGCGAATTTACGATCACCACAGAATGTCTCTATTTTACAAAGAAGTTCCTTTGTATACTATTCGATAAATTTTTAATCTCCAATATTTTCTCTACGGAACAAATCTTTTAGCAAGTAATATTAGAACACTTATTAGTTAATACCCTTATGTAGTTTACAGTAATTTTAAAAGCTTGTTAACTGTATCGATTACTTAACGAAACAAAACCCGTCTAATACGATCGTGAATTTCCAAAGGCGCTGGTTTATCGAGATGGAAATTTGATCTCCGGTCCGTTGGAGGCGCTAATCCAGCACATGGTGCCGACCGATCAGTATTACCCGGACAGAGCGTACCTTTTCGCTTTTCTCTTGTCCTCGAGGCTGTTCATAAAGCCGCACGACCTCTTGGCCAAGGTGCGGACGCTGTGCGAAACCCAACAGGGTCTCGGCGGCAAACCCGCAGGAACGGCCTCGCAGGCACGCTTCGTCGAGCACTTGGTGCAATTGCTGGCCGAATGGACGGAAACTTTCCCTTACGATTTTAGGTAAGCGAGGATTTATTCGAATATTCACATTTTACACCTAACGCGCGTATTTGTTGTCACCGAATTATCTTTAGAATTACCGAAGCGTGTAATTGTTTTTTTTTTTTTTCATTACATAAGTTTTTTTTCCACTAAATTATTAGCATATTTTACATATGAAATACTTACTCCGAAATGTTTAAGTCGGTAAGAATGCGCTCGTCAGTACACTGTAATGGTAAGTGGAGTTATTAGCGTGTTTTTTTTAGGGACGAAAGAATGATGGAACACGTCCGAAAAATAACTCAACAGTGTTGTGCCATTAACTCGAGCTTTCGAGCGAACGTGTCCGCCCTCCTGCACAATTTGCATCCCAGACTGACGGCTCTCGAGGCTTACGAGAAATCCATCGAGAACCAGTGTTCGATGGTCGATGAGAATTTCACCGATATTTCGGAGATTTGCCCGAATCCCGCCCTGTTGGCCCAGCAATTGACCCACGTGGAATTGGAAAGGCTCTCTTTCATCGGTCCAGAGGAGTTCGTCCAGGCGTTCGCCAAGGAGAATCCTAATTTAGAAACGTCCTTCAAAGACATGAAAAAAACGCACAATTTGGAGCAGTACGTCCAATGGTTTAATAGACTGAGTTATTTCGTTGCCACACAAGTTTGTAAAGTTAGTATATCTTCATTATTATCATCTTTCGTTTGTTTATAAACCCATTTATTTTCCCATTTAGTATCAGAAGAAGAAAATGAGAGTTCGCGTTGTGGAATACTGGATAGAGACTGGCCGAGAGTGCTTTAACATCGGCAATTTCAACAGTCTGATGGCCATCATCGCTGGACTAAATATGTCGCCGATTTCAAGATTAAAAAAGACAGTAAGCGCGTTAATATCACTACTTTTATATTGTTGTTAAACCCGTTATTGTGCTCTTGCAGTGGAGTAAAATTCATTCGGGAAAATTCGCCATTTTGGAGCACCAAATGGACCCCAGCAGCAATTTCAGCAGTTATAGAAGCACTTTAAAAGCGGCTATGTGGAGAAGCGAAGGGGCTACAGATCAACGGCAACGCATCGTTATTCCCTTCTTTAGTTTACTCGTGAAGGACTTGTATTTCCTCAACCAAGGATGTTCGAACAAGTAATTATTTCACATCGTTTATTGACGAACTTTATGCTGAATCGATTCTGTTTAGGTTACCAAATGGCCATATAAACTTCGACAAATTTTGGCAATTGGCTAAACAAGTTACGGAATTCATGGCTTGGAAGCAAGTGACGTGCCCTTTCGATAAGGACCCGAAAATTATCAATTTATTGCAGCACGGTCCGATTTTGAACGAGAACGCTCTCGCTTTGGCCAGCTTCGAGTGCGAACCGCCCGACAATAATCAAGAGAAGGAAAGATGCAAGAATCTAAAGGCGGATTCTTCGGCTACTTAAATTAATGACAAATCAAATTCCCAGTTTAGTTATTGGTACGGCGTTACGAATTTTATACTTTTCGATTTTCACACTTGTCATGAGGAAGCGATTGGTCACAAATTTGTTTGTGGTAATTAAAAAACTCGAGGGTGTAGTGAATACGAGTTAAAACAAGAAATGAAAAATATTAAAAAGCCTTTCAGTCGTAAATTTAAGAGTTTTAATCAAAATATTGATTAGGTTGTATTTTTTGATGGATTTTGAAACGAATATTTTTATTTCAATTCTTTTTATGGATTGACGGTAATTTTATTGCAACCCGCTAATAATGATTATATTAATCAATTTATATATTAACACGTACCAATAAAAATAGCTGAAATTACTTATATTAAATTATTTTGAATGTTCATGTACAAATGTTGTTGATTTTTGGTTGCTTTATTATTCCAATATGTTTAACTGGTGTAAATAATTACGTGCGATTTTTTTATTAATTTAAATCGAATTTTATTTTTTTATCAAACTGTTTGAGTTTATTCAGCGCTTAATTGTGATTTTACAGTGTTTGAATGTATAGTATTTGATCGTGATTTTATGCACAACTTGTAATGTTCCTTAATTCTTATCGGTCTTACTTTTTGATATTACATTCTTTCATTTAAAAGCGATGTTCGTACTGGTCTTCGAACAAATTTAGCTAAGAATTTCTTGTATCTAACCCAAGTATTTTAGTGATGAAGGTGTCTCTTTCCACTTAAAAGGAATGAATTCCCTATACGCGAATAAAACGTAAACGTCAAAGCGAACAGTAATTTTATCTTAGCAATTTATAACTTATTAGATAAAAAAATGTACTATTTTATATTTGTATAATTGTAATTGTACTTTTAATTGAACATACTTAATTTGTAAATTGTTCTGTCATAAAACATGTCGATTTGTAATAATTTTGTACCTCAGTATTTTTTACAAAATATTTATGTAAAACTGAAATAACGTACTTAAACATTGACCAATGTAATAACAGTATTTGTGTTTAAAAAGTATGAAGTATTTATAATGCCAGGAATAAATATTCACAGTTTGCTAGGGTAAATCGCAACTTAATTTTCAAAATTCCTGTCTGAGAAGCCAAGTTCATTTAATCATATTACCTACATTAATACGAGAAAACTCGTAGTCGGCGTCATAGCAAAGAACGCGATCTACGAGTTATCTCGTAGTTGGCAGTCAACGTGTTAAGTGTACAAGGAATAGTTACGATTTACTCTGCGCAAAATATCTCTCTGCACTTTCTTGCGACATATTGCATACTGGAAGCTCGAATGATCGTGTTGAACAATGTTTAGTTGAGCGAATGTAAAACATAATGTGATTTTTCTACTTTAATTTGCATTGTAGTTTATAATTACTCCATGCTTGATGCTCCACACTTAGATATTACAAAAAAATGAAGACTTAATTTTGTCAGTATTCTAGTCATTAGGTAAGGATTGCATTGCTAACGAATGATATAATGCACTCTAGCTATTTATATGTAAAAATATTTGTATTTACATTGTTTTATCATTAAACAAGATTAAAAGTAATCAGCATTGTGTTTTTTCTTCGCCTGAAATTGTTGTTTCCTCCAAAAAATGGCAACAATAACTTATTGTTTTTGAATATGAAATGTTAAATCACAATTAATTAAATTCATTTCTTAACGAGGATATAAAAATTTTTTAAACTAGAAATATTTAAATTGGAAGGCGCAATTAAAACAGATGTCGCTCTAGTACAAAGCTGCGTTCATTCCGCTACTCCACAGAACACTACTTGTTAAAAATGAACTATTCTTAATAACAATAATAATTTTGACGTATTTGTGAATTAAGTGTCGTTTAAATACCTCAACAATCGTTTGAAATCAAAAATTATCATTGTAATATCGCAAAATAAATAAAAATCAATACATACTCTAGTACATTTTAGGAATCTAGTACATCAAGACTAATTCAGGGTCACTGCTGTCAACACTGTCAACTGTTTTCTTAAATTTATGTCACTTGTCAAAGTCACTTCTATAGAAAAAAATCAGAAAATGTGTGGTGGTTTCATAAAATTGTAATTTTTCTATCAGTTTTCATTTACTGACTGAAGTTTGCAGCGTCTGCAAAATTTGAATCGGTTTAATTTATCTCGCGACCGGCTTTATATATTTTTAGTAAAAAAAGAAATGGGTAACGTACACGCTTATTCCAGTGCACCACCACCCCCAGGAGCAAGGAGGGACCCCTTCGATCCGAAGCAGGTCATCGAAAACCCGGGCCCTCTGGAAGAAATTCACTCAAAGTGCAAAAGTATGTATGGCCTGAAAGTTGCGGGACGACGGCTAAATTCGCTTCGTTTCAGATGTATTCCCAACTTGCTTCGAAGGAGCGCGAGTGCTGCTCACAAGAGGACTTAGCAATCACTTCCAAATATCTCACACTATAAACATGAGTTCAGTGACTCCTAGCGGGTACAGGTTCGGTGCTACCTACGTAGGGACAAAGCAAATATCACCCACAGAGGCTTATCCTATTTTACTAGGAGATATAGACCCTTCGGGAAATCTTAACGCAACCGTTATTCATCAACTTTGCCCTAATATTCAAGCAAAATTTGGAGCACAGGTAAAATGACAAACTTTATTATCCAACTGATTCGTTTATTTATTGAATCATATGCTTTTAGATTCAAAATTCCAAATTTCAAGTAGGCCAGTTGACAATGAATTACAAACGATCTGACTACACTGCTAGTTGTACAATAGCCAATCCCGACATAATTAATGGCTCTGGTGTAGTTGTTCTACATTATCTTCAAGCCGTTACCGCCAGATTAGCCCTCGGAACGGAGCTTGCTTACCAAAGGGGACCTGGTATTCCGGGAGGGGAAATTGCTTTGCTCAGTGCAGCTGCCAAGTGAGCTAACGAAGCTATTGAATAGCCGTTGAATTTATTATTTGTTATTTTGTTTCAGATATTCAACTGATAATGTACAAGTGTCTGGTACATTGGGAGTGTCTGGTGTGCACCTTTGTTATTACCAGAAGGCTAGTAAACAGTTACAAATTGGAGTTGAATTAGAAGCTAATCACAGAATGCAAGAGGCTGTAGCATCGATCGGATACCAAGTAGATTTGGCGAAAAGTGAAGTTTTATTTAAAGGTAAGTCGTGAATAATGTTTTTTGATGTAGTTTGTACATTTTAAAATGACAATGACGTCACGAGACAGCCTGTTGCAACCCTCCAGAATCATTTAGAACTTTAAAAAAAAACTTTTTGCAAGGGAGGAATAATTCTTTTTTTTTAGGCCATATCGATTCAAACTGGTCAGTAGGGGCAGTTTTAGAAAAGAAATTGAGCCCTTTGCCTTTCACGTTAGTTCTTAGTGGATTGATGAATCACAATAAAAACCAATTTCGACTTGGTGTTGGAATATTAATCGGGTAGATTTTTTTAAATGAAGAATTAGTCTAAAAATTGATTGTTGGACTATTACCAATTAAAGTTTTATGAAGTAATACGGATGCATTTTTTAATATTTTTTGTTTCAAGATGGCAGGATAAAAACGTAAATTTGTTTAAAATTAGTTTGCATTTCAATTAGATGTTTGTTGTCTTGTGAAGAAATAATTTCAACACGCACTATTTTATTTTGCCCTGAGTGCGATTTTTAGATTTTGTAATTATTTATCTAAAAATGTGTTGATTTCAGTTTTTTTGTTACTTTTTTACAGTTATGAATTAATAGAAAATATATTGTTGAAGCAATTAAATCGTTTTATTCAGGTTTAAATTGTACAAGTCATGGTGAATATTCTTAAATATTGCTTATAAACCTTGGTCATTTCTGTGAGTTGAACAAAAAGAAAAAATTAATCAACCTGTATAATTCAAAGGATTGGAAGAAAATGCACGGGTGATTTTGGACAATTTAATTAAGACAAATAAAAATAGATATAAAAATTTGTACAAGTAGTAATACAACGGCGAGGATTGAATTTCAAATTGGCATGAATTCGAGTTTCCAAGTGACAAGACACTTTTCGTTGAAACAGCTTCGCTAGATTTCGTAAATAAATTTATTGAGTTCACGAACACTTCTGCACCTTGCTTCCTTACTTTCACTCGTTTTTTTCTAATTTATTGAAGAGTTTTAAGTGACTAGGAACATAGTTACAAAAAATTTCAATTTTTTTGAAAAAAAAAAACAAATTTAATTATTTTTTCAGTCTTCCTGGTCCTTTCTTACCGCCAACCACTTGTTTATCCTTAGATTTATTGCTTAATAAGGGGTGAACTTCTGTAAAAGAATGTTTTGCTCGCATTATAGAGGAGAGAATTGTCTGGATAATAGTACAAGTTTTTTGTCTCAATTTAAAATACGTAATTAAAAATTGAATTGAAACACACTGATCAGATCAAATTGAGATAAAAAAATCATGTATAATTTATCCTCCTTTTAGAGTTTCTACTTTAAAGCTTCAATGCAACAAACAAAACGAAATTAATAAAATGAATATATCATAACATACGTAATAAATTTATTACATAAAAATATCAACTTTTTTAAAATTAATTATAAACTATAACATTCTCTTAGCTAATGTAGAATAAAACTTTAAACTAAAATATAGCTACAATCCAAATTTAAAATATATTTAACTATTATTACCTCCATCGGACACATTTTCTAGCGGTATCTCGTAGGTTTTGTATTTCTTCTTTTTGGCCGGTGGTGGACCATTTCCTACATTCGAAGGAGGAATATTATCCACAGGTGTCCAATTATCCTCCGGATCTTCAATCTTCAAATAAATTTATTAACTAAATAACTCGTTAACTAACTAAATCTATATCTACCTCTGGAGCTATCGGTAAGAATTGGAGACAATCCGAATTCTCATTTTCCTCATCGGAACTGCAAAACGCTGCAATCGGATCGACTGTAGCAACATCAACCTAAACATAGAGTTAAATAATTAATTGATAACACATAATAAATTTATACAAACCTCTAAATCAGAATCTTCCTTGTTATCTGCTCCACTAGCAACTGATTTATCCTCATCGGTTAAATCGAATTCGCTTTCCCTTTCGTCGTATTCCACATTTTCATCCAATTCTTTAAAATCCGGAGCAAATGCAGACCAATTTTCCACTTGATTTTGAGCCCAAACGCTGACAACGCCTACATAGACACTCCAGTTAATACATAATTACACTAACATTCAATTTCCCTACCAGATGATATACTAGCAATGATAGGTCGAACAGGATGCCATGCAACGTCTAACAGTAATTCTCCTTTTGTTCCGTGCAATATTTTCACCAAGTTCCCTATAGATTTCTCCCAAATATATAGAGCGTGCTGTCTGGTCGAACCAGCACAAATGTATTCACCGTCGCCGGAGAAACAACACTTTTTCCACATCGTTCTAAAACATTGCAACCATAAAGACTTTACTTATAAATTATGCAGGCTTATTCATACTTATTGACTAAATCTTGTAATTTTTGAATGGGTTCCGGCTCGCAATCCTTTCCGTAAGTTAAGATCTCTTTACTGTCGTAGACTCTTATCACTCGATCGGCTGTGTTAATCAAGAAACAACTAGAAAATGTGAGATGTTAGGAAATTAATATTGAAATATTTACGGTAAACTTACTCTCCTCTTCTTGCAAATTCGATACTTCTCACAGCTGTAGCACTCGATGATCCTAACATTATTCTAAAACTGGCTTTTACTTCCAATGTTGTAGAGTCCAATGCCAAAACCTTCCCTCTTGCGTTACCGGTAAAGACGTAATCACCTCTTCTGTCAAACGAAGCCACTATATTCAAATCGCCCTGTAGGATATTAGATGTTAATATTTTCGAGTATTAATTAGAGTTGAACGTACATCTTCATCGATTGGTAAAACACTGTGAACTCCGTTCACATCCACAAGAACCGCAGGATGTTTCATAGGGCAAACTAGCAACTTTTCCAAACTACGCGGCTGGAATTGCACCTTTAAAACGGGACAAGGGAACCTGTATTTTTGCTCGCATTCCCCCGTCAACACGTTCCACGTGCACACCGTGTTATCGGTCGAGGCCGAGGCAATTTTGTACCCATTTCTCGACCAACTACGGAATATTTCTATCAAATATCAACGTTAGCGGTGTTTTATTGAAAGTGATACCTAATACTGCAAACGGGATGAACATGAGCTGATATTATCTTGGCGATTCCTCTAGTCAGAAAATCCCATATCACTATTCGACCATCGTTGCAACCCACTGCTAATAATGTTCCTCGTTTGTTAAACTGGCATGTTACAGCTATCGATAGGGAATCTAACGTTCCGTCGAACTCCTAAAATACTAATTGTCAGCTCCTTTAATCGCCAAAAAGAGAATAAGCTTACCTCAGGGTAGTTTTGACCAAACGATTCTGAAATAAAGCAGCACGGTTTTACTCGTATTTGATTTATATAAACGATACATACCCAGTAATTCTAAATTCATTTTTATAAACTAATATCACATACAGCATTAAAGTTTTTTTTTAATTCGTGAGAACAAGTTTTTAAACCGTTATAAGCGTTACAAACAAAAGCCGACCATGTTTTTTACATTACCTGACAAATGACAGTTGACATATTCTGTTTTCTAGACCTTTTACTTTTAAATAATGCAGCTACATTTAATTAGAATTCCATAGAAAAAATTCATTTATTTCACTTTTATAACAAATACAGTAATAAATTACAAATTGAACTTTCTTCTACTTGTTTCCATGGAATGACGTCTCCCATCTATTATCCATTCATACTGTCCATATTTACTATCAAATGTGCCTTTTTGCAAGGATTTTAATTTCAATGTAAACCTAGGTCCTAGTTCTTTGAGCCGGCACTTTTTACCATTTGCATCAAAACCGTATCTACAATAAATACGAAATAGAAATTACCGGCTTCCTCTAAGAATTTTCTACTTACCTATAGTGCCTAAAAAAGATATAATCCCTTTGATTATGAAAAGTAACAGCTCGTTGTCCTTCGAATTCGGGGTCATAATGAAACAGAGCTCCGAGCATTCTTCCTATGGTAAATCCCAATCTAGTCGTGAAATTATTCAGGACCACTTCGGGTCTGTGTGCGGTGATATCTTTGTGGTTTTTACGAAGTTCAGTGGTGATTCGAACATTGCTGACACGAAAATGGGCTGTAGGACCGTCAGGTAAGTGTATTACTAATAACCCGTTAGGTTCTTTGCGATTTTCATTTACAACTAGCACGTCTGTGTAGCCTTTTTTGATAGCGCTTCGCACGATTTTCTTCACACCAGATCGATTTCTATACAAAGATGTGGAGTTGGGAATTATTCTGGTAAGTTCCCTGCCGAATATTCTTGTTTTCTAGAAAATGCAACAATTTAAATTACAATTTAGGACAAGTGTAAGTCATAAACTCACTCTTAATGGATTATCGGAATAGGTAATCAATACTTTAGGTTCGTACGATTGTTTGAAATAATCCCCAAATTCATCCTCTTCTAAATCATCACGAATTAATTCGTTTTCATCATCTTTTAAATCGTTTATCGTTGTTTCATCTTGCTCTCTTAAGCTTTCAATAGTGTGTGGTGCATTTTTAGGTAAATCTTCTTTATCTTTTGATTTCTTTGCTTCTTTCTTCGCCTGCAATGTTTCTTAAATTATCTCAAAGTAACTAAATGCAATTGTTAAGTTTACCTTCTTTTTCTCTCGTTTAACTTTCTGGTATTGTTGCATTCGAACCTGCTTGTTCTTGATACCAGAAAATTTGTTTTCTGATGGAAATAAGACCTGCCCGCTTAAGGAAGGTTTAATATCATCCTTATCATCTTCTGTTTTGATGGTTTGCTCCTCGTTTTCATCAATATCCATGTTTTTTGGTTTCATTTTCATAGTTTTAAAATTCAATTCCAATAATAACCTAACCTGGAAAAGTCAAATCACATTTATTTACCATGTGGTTCTACGAGGTTTGTTCGTTTGTTGGATGGACGAATGGACTTACACCGGTGTAGCACCGAATCGTTCTTGTCAAACAGTGTTCAACTTTTATAGTTCCAAGTTGGTGTGCGCAACAATAGAGGACGCTACGCACACAATTCGCAAAAAATGGATTGTGTAGTGAGGTTATAAACTCTTTCTGTCATTTTGAAGAATTTTTAAATAATTCAAATTTATTTGTATTATATTAACGTTAGATGAATGAAAAAATTTTCCGTATCGATTGTAAAAAACGTTCGAAAATATTGTCGCGACGGTAAGTGATTTGAAATTGACCGGTAAAAACTTTTTGTGATGAGTGCACCGATTTTCAAAAGTTCTAATGCAACAACTATACACTTGTAGAATAATTAAGGTAATTAATTTTTATGTTTCGTACTTTACCTATTGAGTATCACGTTTTTGTTTATATGGTCGTTTTTAATTATTGCTTATAGGATATTACTTTTTTTATTAATTTTGTGTAGTTGTACTAGTAGATATAATTTGTTATTAATAATAAATTTATAGCAGTTTTGTATGTAAGTAAATATACAGAATAGGTATAAAAAACGTTTAAAACAAACGTGACAATTTTAGGTCGTAGTTGAAGTACCGTGAACGGTTTTTTTATCTCTACCGGTACTTACTCTAATAAAATAAATTTATAAAATATGTTCGTCTCCAAAATGTGATTTTTAACAAATCTCCAATACCGCGCGAATTAAAAATCAATTCGACGTCGAACGAGCAGATGCGCCTCCACGAAATAATTAAAACGCCGATAGGTATTGTTATGGCACCCGCCGCCAAATTTGTCGCTACCGGTCCATGAAACCGCCAGCATTTTCTTGGTCTCGGTGAAACGAAGTCTCGGCCGCAAATCTACCATTCCACGTTTCCCTTTGTCTCAGGCTATCGGACGTAAATAAATCGAATAATCGACGAGCGTATGCTTCATCTACTTTTCGCTCAATCGCTTTCTTCGATCGCAGCCGGCTTTTGACAACTCCTATCATCGTTTTATGTTCGTTATCTAGATTTTTTTTCGGGACAATTTTCGAATAAATCAATCGGATTTACATGGCACGCCGGTTGTTAGCGAAATTTCAACCTTGCCAGTATTTCTTCCAGTTTTTTTTTTCGTAACCCGAAACGATTTTTATTGCACGCGAAAATCGCTCGGCGGCGTCCCGTGCGGATTAAAATGGAAATCCGAGCGTTATTTTATATGTCGCACATAAATTACTTACCACTCCTTTGCTCTGCATTATACAATACGTCAATGCCAACTACATTGCGGCTAGTAGCATTGCGGCTATATTCGACGTCGGTTTTAACCCTTTCAAGGTCGGCTTTCCACTAGCCGGTGGCGCGATATTGATACTTGGAAATTCCAAAAATCAAATTTACCTAATACACCACAACGCTACTAATTGTAGTCGGTAAATAAGCTGCATTTCTGCAGGATTGTTATCGTTAATTGTCATGACACTGCACCATCGACTGGTTAGGGCATCAGTGCAATAATTCGTAGTTATATTGTCAAATTAGCTTCGAAACGGGAATAACGGCGTCTCGTTATCATTAAACGAGGTAAAAAAACTGGTGAAAGGGGTGAGCACAGACTAGCACGAATTCAGGGTCTTTGATCTGTTCATGGGAATGTGCACGCACTGAACTTAGGGACATATTTCAACCCACGCAATATACACGAAAGGACACATCAATGTTAAAAAAAGGTGTTGAACCCTAAAAAATCAGCGTTTGGTGCATAAATATGTATATAACTGAAATTGTTATTAACGTATTTAGTGCAGTAATTACCGGTAATTTTTAACCGACTCTAAAACGCACATATACTTCGAATACTTCATAAAAAAATGGGAAGACAGATATGGCCATTATTTAATTACGCTGAAGAAGTCTTCGCGTTTTGCGCTTTTATGATAAAGAACGGCGAGTTTTGTTTTTATCACACGCCACATCTTTAAGTTCGTTAACTATACTTCTTAATACAGGGTTGTTCGGTATAGGCAATTAATTACCACCTTTAATTTTAATGAGATATAAGCACAAAAATATTAGTACCTAATGAGCAATTAACGTTATGCGTTTATAGGCGTAATTAGAACAATTTGAATTTATAACGAATGTATTGATTCATAAAAATAATTGTTCCACCCTGTAGCTCATACGATTCTGTTTAATTACAATGAATATTTTTTTCCAGAGAATTGGCAGCATGGCTTGTAACTCTTCAGACTACGTGGAGGTGAGTACTCAACTGATGCTTTTTTCTTTCACCCGACCTCAAGCCAATTAAAACTTAATTTCACATTCCCCTCATTGTACGATAATTTTTCGCATTTTGTGGATATCGATGTATGCCCAACATCGAAAAATAAATTTCTTTTTACCGGTTAAGTCTGTAATAGCGGCGTATTTATGGAACATTATACGAAACGTGTGATTACTGCCCAGTCATGAATTGAAGAAAATCAATTTTTCAAGTATAGATTAATTTTACTTTTATAAATACCTATAATGTGATGTTTTTTTTAAAGATTCTTACATGCAATTTCCTTCAATTTTTCCATGCATTATGCAATGATTGTAAGTTGAAAAAATTTCACAAACAATGATTATTTAATACGTCTCTTAGTAACTGATTGATCTACAAAAACAAATAATTTACTTGTGGTACATTAGTATTAAAAACCGGTGAAATTAGTTGAATTTTCGGAACAACCGGTACAACAAACACACCTATAACGAAGATTTTTTCGCCGCATAAATAGGAAGTAATTTCTGCCGTACCAATCCGCGGGTAAAACCATCGAATCGTCGATGTCGTGAACGGCATGGGCGGCGGATATCCTCAACGTTTCCAACTCGCACCGCGTCCGACTGCTGATGAGAGCGCGGAGACCGAAGAAGTCGGCGGGTCATCATCGTCGACCCGCAGACGCCGGTACTCCTCGATCTCTCTGCCGGTAGCGGGTGGACCAACCTGCGATGAGTCACCGTTTGGTGCGCTAACCGGAAGAATTCCCCGCGTCTCCGTCAATCGATTCTGTACATGCATGATTCCTTTATATCCGTTCGAGCTGCAATTTCTAGTAGCCGCAGCGTAATCTCTATCAGTAATAACTTACGGCAACCAACCCTCTCTTGTATATATTTTTTTTGTGTCGTCGGAGAGCGACACACCTCGATCGTCTCGCCGCCGAACGGGGCCGTAATAAAAAGCGTTTTGAAAATTAATTTGAAATGTTTATCTCGACAACAGGTAGGTGACGGTGGGTCATCCCCGAAAACGCTCGGCGATCCGTATCAACGGAACGGGTATACACACCTCAGGTGATGAATATTTCATAGGTAATTTTGCTTTTTTAACGTCAAAATGTGACCGGGAGATAAAGCGACGCGTCTACGTAATAGGGATGGGTTGCGTAATTCGTAATTCTGAATTTTAAATTTTAAATTAAGACGAAACGGTCGGGAACCCTTTTCGTCGTAGCATCTGAAAAATATTACGGCGCTTCACTCGTTGGAAACGTAAAATATGAGTGCCTTTTTTTACGAGGGTGTGACAGTGTTTGTGCTAGGCGCAAGGGCAAATTATTGCGTATTATGCTATTTAATTTGGTGCGAGTTGGTTATAAAAATGAGTGAAATAAGAGGAGGATTCGTGCCCATGTGCGCTCGCCTTCCGAGATGCGTATTGCATCTGTCTATACTTCATGTTACCATATACTGCTCTCCGATTAAAAAGCAATCGCTTGTGCCACCATAACCGTATCCAAGAAAATTTAAACACCCAAAAAACTATTTAATTTCTCTTAGTTTCACTCAATATTGGACATAAAAATGATTTCTCTTATTGAATCGGAAATTGGCCCTCTTAGATAGATAATAAGATGTAAATACATTATAAATTTCCTAAAAAAAGTAGAATAGAACGCCACTGTTAACCACCTATCGCAATTATTATAGGTATAACGCAGCCAGCCACTACAAAAATATGCACATGCTCCCGTGTATGCGTTGTATGCGTGGACTAGGTATTTCCTTTTATGTCTATTCTTTTCCTACCGAATCAGAATGGGCATCCGGTCAGGAGCAAAAAGTGTTATGTTGTCGGGCGTTTATCGAGAATAAAGTATCGTATAATATAATAAAAATAATACTTAGATGTTGGATGTGCGGATTCGTTTATAAAGTTTTTGTTGTGCTTTCGTATCGGTTTATTGTGTTTATGCACGTGTCGGAGGATTCTTCCTCTTGTATTCGTTATAATTTTTAACTGTACTATCATGAACGTAGAGGATAAAAATTTCGACTTGTTTATAGTTGAAAACTATTTATATTTTAACTAAATTAATTATTCTTTTGAAAGATAGGTAATCTCTTTCACTTCCTACATTCTTTGAATTATTAATTGGATTGATTTCTAAATTAATAATGCCAACAAAAGAATTTTTAAACGGTTTAATTCTAGAATTGATAGTAACTAACAAGATGCTATAAAATTCAATTAAATTTGCATAAAAAGGTTTTGTTTCTAGCAAAGAGGGTTCATTAACATTTAAATTTACGAAAAAAGGATCGCCTATTACAAACGTTTATTATTAAAATTTCCATCGACTAAAATTACCCTTCTTGTAGACCTGGTTGGTTCGAAAATTTCCCAGTGTTTTTAATTAACCGACCATATGGGACTGAATAAACCTTTAAATATTTGGAAATTTTTTTCATACAAAAACTCGCTATAGGCGGATCATTTTACGGCGCTAGAGTGCGTAAAATAGTGAGTTTTTTGTCAGTTGTGACAAATTTCTTGCTTTCGAACGGAAGAAGCTGTCTATCTAATTTTATCTCTGCTCTTTAACGATGTCATAATATTCGTTGCGGCTCATTTGCTTCAAATATGCACGCAAAATGATTGACTATACACTTCAAACCTTTTTAAAATTACTGTCAGAATGACACAATAATAATTCAGAAATTTTCGGTAAAGCATACAAAAAAATCAAAATTTTCGTTTTTCATGTAATAAAATAATATAAACGTAACTGGCACAATGGGCGATGAAGAAGATGCTGAAGATAAGTGCATTTGCGAGTATTTGAAAAAAAGAGACCGTTTGGTACTGTTGGATAAGAATTTCTCCGTAGGTAGTCAAATAAAATTTACGCAACGCGAAGCGATAGTTAACGAGTATTTGATGAAATTGAAGAAGGAAGAAATGGATAGGGGGTTTGCGAGACCTGAACGTTTCCTACCGTGCAACCATTTTTTCACATCTCGAGAAAAAATAGAACGATCTAAGGTGTTTCAATTCATAAAAGCGATGCCGAAAGGTGGATCATTGCACAGCCACGATTTGGGCATGGCTTCTGCCGAATACCTGTATTCTCTGACGTACAAAGAAAATTTGTACGCCCTACGCAAAGGCGACGATCTCTTTTTGCAGTTCTTTAAAAAGAAAAAAGTACCCAAAAACGAAGAATGGACGTTGGTGAGCGAGTTGAGAGAAAACGACACGGAAGGTGAATTCGAAGAGTTCCTAAAATCCAAGATGACTCTAAAATGCGAAGATCCGGACGCCGCCTATCCCGATTCGGATGCAGCATGGAAAGTGTTCCAAGCTTTATTCATTAACATAGAAAAATTAATAACTTACAAACCCGTATTTCAAGAATATTTCTACCAAACGTTGAAAGAGGCCTACGAAGAGAACGTTAAATATTTCGAATTCAGAGGTTACTTACCCGACGTTTACGACTTGGACGGGAAAATTTACAAAGACGCCGAAGTGATTTGCCTGTATTGGGAAACGTTGACGAAATTCGTGTGCGATTACGTCGATTTCACCGGCTGCAAATTCATCTACGCCCCGCACAGGTTAGTCGATAAGGACGCCGTGAACGAATACGTCAGAATATACAAATGCGTCAAAGAAAAATTCCCGCGATTTATCGCCGGCTTCGATTTGGTGGGTCAAGAGGACCAGGGAGCGCCGTTACTCAACTTCCTAGCGCAGCTGTTGCAGTTGAAAGAGTGCGGTTGTAAATTTTTCTTTCACGCCGGAGAGACTCTGTGGAATGGCCAGCCGACCGATTTGAATTTAGTCGACGCTGTTATGATGAGATCCACGCGAATTGGCCACGGATACGCTCTACTGAAACATCCCCTGTTGTGCAATCTGGTCAAAGAGCGAGGAATAGGCGTCGAGATAGCGCCCATTTCCAATCAAGTGCTGAAACTATCGGGAGACATCAGGAATCATCCGGGTTGCGTGATGTTGGCCAATAATTTTCCGGTTGTTATCGTGAACGATGATCCATCGCTTTGGGGCGGAAAAGGCATTTCGTACGACTGGTACATGGCCTTTATGGGCATGTGCAATAAAGATGCCGATCTGAAGGTTCTGAAGCAATTGGCGATCAATTCCCTCAAGTACAGCGGTATGGATTGCGACGAGAAAGAGGTGGCTTTCGCTCAATTTAACTGCGATTGGAATAAATTTTTGACGAAAGTATTGAGAGGTTGTGAATGTTGTGCACTTAATAAAGATTGCGAGTAATAATTCCTAAGCAATTTAATTATTTGCTCAATTTATGACGGTAAAAAATATTCGTCTAATAGTGTTTCTAATTATAAACTAATTAACGCTATCGGTTGCTCCGAAATAAACTCTGGTTTTATCAACTACTAAAGTGGTTCATTAGCACTGGTTATCTAAAAAACCTCTTCCAAATTGACGTCTGTGCAGATTGAGGATCCCAACTAACAAACTGCCATAATCTTTATACAGAGAAAAAAATGTAGCACGTGTCATTTTTTTGTCGAAATTTAATAGACCCCCAAAAAGGTCATCATTTAACACGCTACACCTTATGTAAATTTCTGACCTTAAAGACTACCATAAAAAATTTTAAACGCATAGGGAACATTAATGATAGATCAGGAAATAGGGTACTTATAACTACTTAAATTGGACAAATATTATTTAAAACATATATTAGATTTGTAAGTTCATATATTAGGTACATATAGAAAAACGTTCCCGGAAACAATTTTCACTAGTCCATAGGTTATAAGAAGCGCCATTGAAGTACACAATAAGAAAAAAAAATCTTAAAGATGTGTTGATAAGTTTCGGTTTACATGCATGCCACCAGTCGCGGAGCAGCCTCGTGCCCGCCGCTTTGTGGGGAGCGTGGGGCGTGCGGGGGCCGTCGTAGGTGTTTTTAAGGGGGATGAAAAATCCACGAGGCAATATGCGGATGTGCACCGGCGAGCAGCTGCCAGATAAGGGTGCAGTTCAGGTTTCTCTGCGAGAGGGGGCGGATCTCGCTCTGTGAAATTCGTAGGGTGGCGGTTTATCAAGTGATATCTCCGGCCGCGATGAGATGTATTTATATATACAGGGTGCTCTGGCCCTGGAGGTGGTCGAGTGTGATAAGTCACAACAGGTGTTTTGGGGGATCATTAAAAATGATCTATCGATAAAAATGTGGCGTATTGATATGAAAAGTTGATCAATAAATAATTAATAATTGAAATGTAAATGTTGGAACATTAGCTCAACATTTATCGAAAACCTCTAGCCCTTCTTTTGATTTGGATGACAATATAAACCAAAATGTTGTCTGTAACCACTATTTTGTATTTCCAACAAGGAAATATTTAAATATTCATTATATAATTATCACAAAACACTATTCGAATATACCTATACTATTATATGGTTTTCGTCGAACTAAAGTACAGGGTGACCATCTATCTATAATTTATACATAGTACTTATCATATTTTAATGAGATTCACAAAAGGTATTATTGACACATAATTTGTTGTTGTTTAGCAACATTTTACAAGATGCTATATAACATTATTTTGTATTCTTCTGGGCGAATGTAGTTTAAATAAACGGTAAAGCTTTTTCGTTAGGTATATTTATAGCATTTTCCCATTTTATTATAAAACAGGAAGCTTTTAAATCCGCATTTGGTTGAATTCTTTCTGGTAATAAATCACGCTAGAGCAACAACTGCGGCCCCCAAATAAGAACTCTATAAGATTTTTGACAAATTTCTATGAAACTAGAACGTTGGTGGAATTAATTTATCATTTTGAGTGACGTACAATCTTATGTTGAAGTGGGGAAAAAATATTTTCCGCATTGTGGGCGTTCGAAAATCAGAATATAAAAGATTCAGAAAAATATTTCTATTAATTTATTATCGATTATTCGATGTTTTAAAAACACCAACGCTTTAAAGTTTCTTTTCATAAATTGTTTTTTACAATACGTGGGCGTTTTGCTTTAAAAATGAAAACAATGCAGACAATTTTACTTTGTAGCATTTAATCTACTGTTAGAAACTCTGTTGTTACATATTACTAAATTAGTAGGTGCTTTTGAATAAAAGCGAATATACATATATACATATTTGAATATAAAAAATGTATTTATACTTATATTATTGATTAATGTTACGGAAAAAAGTAATAGTAATCCGGTAAATATGTTAGTGCCCTTAAAATCCGTAGGTAATTCAATACGTTTATTCAGTCATGCTACTTTCATAATAGTTTTCAAAACATCTAATATAGGCCAATTTTAGATCAGATACCATAATGTATCGTTTCATTATTTCGATCACAATCTGCAGATCACCTGCTCATACCATATGGATGCGCTTACCCATTGGGTGTCCGTATGGGATGTCTCTTAACAGATCAAATAGCTCCTGAAGGGCTCAAAATGGTTAGCAAATTGAGTTGTTTAACAACAGAAAATACGCCGGGGTCTTTTACAAATCTTAAATACGTACCATATACTATATACGGTAGAAGTGAGCGATTTTTTTTCAGTTGAAATCAATGAGTCTGTCCCATTGCTTAGATAACTTATTATCACTTCTAATAAATTATTTAGATTAATAACCTTCAGACGATGTACGTATACGGAATGGAAAACACTCATGAATTTTTAAGGTTGATTAATAATTTACCCGTCATTCTCATCGACAAATTGGACCGTTATCGATTCCCCCGATCTGTCACACGCACCCCTATCAGATGGTATTATATCGGCGAAACGTCCGAATGACAAACTATCCTATCGAAGTTAAACTCGATAATCCGAGGCGGCGGGGAGTCGAAGGATACTAATACGGATCCCGATTCTGATCCTTTTATTTACAACACGGTTATTACCGTTTCACGTTTGACAAATGCCATTATCATGCACATAAAACGCGCTCGAATTACACATAAATAAATAGTAATTGGTGAAAAAAATTTCAAATGTTTGGTACATTTTTTTAGTTTTGTATACAAATGTTTTTAATGGTTTCCACTTATTGTTTATTGTAAAAATAAAATAGTTAAATAATGTATGTAGGTATTTACTGTTTACTGAAAAATAATAATAGTTCCATATTTTTGTTCTAATATTATATTTGTACTAAAATAGAATGAGAGTAGGAGAGTGGGGTATATGGGGTATAATAAGTATTTTATGACAGACACCTTGTGCCACTTCCGAATTATATGGCGGTGTCGGATTTCGCTTTACGATGTTTGCACGATGACAGATGCTGAAACTTGCACAGCCCCCCTAACGCAGGACGCTTTCGTGAATTTAGACAGAAAATGAATATTTAAAATTTTAATGTCTCCCCGCACCCGACGTTATTTTCAATTTAATCTTCGATACACGCGCATATCTCCATCGGAATTGACTAATCAAAATAAATACCGAGAGGGTTTCGCTTTAATGCGACCCTTTTGTCGACGATAAAAAAAACTGACTTGTACCAAACTCTTTTAACCCCTCTTTATTCATTGAATTTGACCTGTTGAACTCGACAAAGGGGTTTCAAGCAATCAAATTTCCGTTATTTTAAGAACACGTTCCTATATGCCAAATATAAAACCAACCCCTCTTCAATTTCTTTTATAATCCGTATGCAAGTTTAATCCTGTCGTGTTAATTTAATTCTTCTCGCTTTTTGCCGGAATATTCATGCAGTTGAAATAAAACGGTAACTATAGGACCGCATATGTGCGTTGATAATATGAAAAACCTATCTTCGTCTCGCATCAAAGGTACTTCTAGCGGTTTACGGGCTCTGAAACCTATAAACACGTGCGAATGAGATCATTTTGTGGTAAGTTTCATAAACATGCGCACGCAAGATGTGTCGTACTGATTGCGTTATTAGGGAGAGATGTCTGGTTTGACAAGAATGAAGGTATAATGATAAGAATAATAAGAAATGATAAGAACAAAAAAATTGAAAACGATGTCATCTGCTTTGCAGTACAGTTAGATTTTAACAATAGAAATATAACGGAACGATTTTTTTAACAGGTATATAAAAGCTGGGATATACTTGTACAGGGTGTCCACAATTAGGTACTTATCGAATCATATAAAGTTATGGTACATGTCAGTTGGAGCGAAAGGAATAAATCCTATTCTCTCCTACATACATGAAATGAGTATACAGTTAACTGATTATTTTTTTAAATTATGCAGGTACATTCGATTATTCAAAATATCTAATCATTGCGGTTTATTAAGCATCGAATGAACCCCGAAATTGTTCAGCTCGGATGCACTTGGAAATTAATTACAATTATCCGAGCAGCGTATGATTATGCTTTCGTGGAGAAAATTCGAGAGAAAAAGAGAGCGAGTTCTTTAGAGGTTTGCATAGGAAGCGGCGGTGGAGTGAAGTGAAGTGGCGGGGTTCGAATGTTTGTCAAAGAAGGTACCTATGTATAGCGAAACGGAGGAAGTGGAACACATACATGAACACATTTTTTGAGGGTGGTTGGATAGGAACCAGACTAGCGCCAGGTGCAAACTCAGACGGTCCGTCATAAGTCACATTGCGTTGCCCTGCTTATTTCTCTTTCTCTTTCCGATTAACAGTACGGTACCAAAAGGCATATTTCTGTTAGAGGACATTCTCATTAAAATTCTCTTTTTTAAATATCCAAGAGTGCATGTGATAGGAAATTATTTTTTATAAGCATCCAAAATGTTTTTTATATTCCCTCTATTGGGTAAACGTATTTTTGAGTTCCCGTTATTTAAATTTAAAGACAACTTTGCGACTGTACTATTGCCCTCGTTGTCCTCTGACCTTAATCGTCTACATGGTTGCGAAGGGCTTGGGGGTTTGAAGAAGTGCTGAATTGGTCCAGCTGTCCTCCAGATTTTGGGTCGAAGGAGCACGAGACGGACACGCGTGCATGGCTTTTGATAGATTATTCGAATTTAAAGCACCACCTTGCCCCATACACTCACACGCGGAATTTCCTTTCGAACATCAGGAAGGATTTATTAACACTTAAAGCGCCGTACGTGGAAATAATGAAGCGGTTTAAGTCGGTTCGAGTGTCGTTGAAGTATTAATTTCGTTTGCGCGGATTTATAAACAATCCGCAGTGTCCGGATCAAAATTTACGGTTCGGCGATAAAAATCGTAACAATCGTTGTTTAAATGTTAATGGAGAAACCGACGAAAATGAACTCAAAGAGAGCATTAAGAAGATGTGATACGGTTTCGAAACATCGTGGATGATGATGACAGCTGGCGGGCGGTCGCGCGGATCACTGCTCGCAAATACACCTGCTCTAAACTCAAACATGATGATGTCGGCGAAGGACCGACGTGCCGAGACCCGAGAACAACGCTTCCACCACCCTCGATATATTTGTTCGTTTTTCTTTGTGTAAAATGTTGCTACTTTCGAAAAAAAAATAGTTTAAGTATCCAATAAGTAGCCGAGCAAATATTCGAAGTTTTCGTTTGTATTGCCTACTCTTAAGTAAATCTACTCTTACTGGAAATTGTTGGGAAGCTTATTTATCATCTACCTATTTAATTTTATTTATATGAAATTATAAAAAAAACTGCAACATACCTCAAAAGACATTATAATTGACGGAAACTTCATGTGGTTAAAAAATGATTGTCGCCAAAATACTTTATTGCAAACACACAATAATGTTTATTTTCACGGACGGATAATTTTGGGCGGATGAAACTTATTTATTAAAAGTTCGTTTACATTCATTCCAAGCGCTTGAATTAAAGTGGAAACGTCTATTTAAAAATACAGAGCATCTAGGAACCTACATTTCCCTATTAGTTTATAGAAATCGAGTTTCATATTATCTTGTTATTAAACTTTATATCGGTTCTTCCGAAAAATACGATATAATTCGTCTGCATTTGGTATTAAATATTGCGGTTTTGAAATGATACCTTTTTTTAATAGGGAGCAAAAATATTCTCCTACTCTGTAGAGCATGAAATTTTCCATAAAAGTCTTGTATATTCGCTGTCCATGAATAATTATAATTTATGATATACAAATGTTTCTCTACGCGGGTACCGTTAATACGGTTAATAATATTTTGTGGTTTATTTCGTAATACATTATTTTTTACAGTCTACGGCTATTTTACGATTTATTTTAATTGTATTCGAAATTTTGACAGTATAATTCGGCGTTTGAAAATTTTACAGTTCACAATAGTAAAAATTTAAAGTCCTAGCAAGCTTTTATTCGAAACCGATATAGTAATAAATTTAATACTTTTTTATAGTTTTAACAATGTCACGCTGGTTGATAGTAGGTAAAATATTTATAAAAAATGTCGTGAGCTATTAACTTAAAATTAGTTAACCACTTATTTTGTTGATGTTTGTTATTGTTTCCTTATTCAAGGTTAATAAGTGTTACAATATAACAGTGCTCTCAGTTTTAAAACTATGCAATTATTTATCTGCTGCAAACTTGTATCTAATGTTTTATTTAAATTGTTCGATACTCGTAAATTATTCCATTATTTTTGTTTCCATTTTCTCGGCTGAAAATAATACTGCGTATAATTTTCATGTAAATACCACTGTAATCATGCTGTACTCCCTCAGATAGACTTTGAATAAATCATAAGAAAATTACAAATTTGAAACTAATTGATTAGGTATGTACCTAATTTCATTACAATGCGGAGTTGTTTTTCAAGACGTTTACTAATTATTTTTCCTTGAACTCTGTAAGTCTATTTTCTGCAAATTTATTATTCAAAACGAATTATAGGTTAAAAATCATTAAATATTGGAGAGACTATGTAAATTCAAGAACCTATTTTTGAACTTGAATTTAAATTCTATTAAATACTATTCGAAGTCAATACTAATGCTTACCCAGCACTCATTTATTGCGTCAATGAAAAGTTTTTTTTAATTAATTTATTATAATTAGCGCAAAAAATAAAATTTACAGTACATTTATAACCTTAATGATATAACAATTTATGTGAAAAGTATCTCATAAGTTGTTTCTTGTAAACGGCTTGTTACTAAATTGAAGTTTCTTTAACAGTACACTCGTAATCATGAATATTCATATCTATTGTAATATTTATCATTATTACTAATATGGGTACAATTTACGTCAATCTACAAAAAATTAATTAGTTTCATCGAGGTACCTGTTCAGGGGCGTATCTCTAGTGCACATTATACCATTATTTTTTTGTTTATTATTTTATCATTGCATGCGAAAGGGTGAAGTGCATGTTCTTTCGGAAAACTGATGATGTGCTGTTTAATTTTATTGGTTATAAATGACTTTATGATTAAATAATGTTCAGAAAAAATGTCGTATTTGAAATAAATCTTACCTGTACACCATTGAATAAAGAAGGTATATGTATACTATCAGAACATGTGAAACGTTTCGATTTCACACGAATGAATGGTTAACATTTCTTTGATGGTCTTTCAATTAGCATTATCTCGTAGGTATGTTTAAAATGTTTAAAATTCGATATTTAATATAAGAGCTTTAATTTAATATTTCACAATTAAGTTAGCTAATTTATTTTATTTTCCCTTTTCCTGTTTGCGTACATGCTAATCCAATTTTTTTTATATCGCTAAGAAGTTGAACGTTCTACATAAAATTCAACGATCTACGAATTTGACCTTGTTATTTAACTATTTTACAACTATGCGCATAAAATGTAATATCCTTATTGCACCTTCAACAACATCCAACAATACTTAGTAGTTACGATTAAATCATCAATGATCCCCTTCGGCGACGAAAGAACTACAAAAAAAAAGCGAACCGCAAAAAAGCCCCCGAGCACGTAATTGCGCGGGTGGTCCTGCACGTGCCCCCTTTGCATACCTTCTACATACTTGTATGTATATCCCATCTCGAGATGCATCCGCGAGAGTGTATCGGTTCGCATTCGATGAGATTGATAGGGCATACCATCTGAGTGGAGTGCTCGCACTCACTTTCTTCTCTTTAGAGAGAAGATCGGCCGCTTTAATTGCCGTCGTTCGAACGATCGAAGGAACGTGCATGTGCCACTGCCGCAGGAACCGAAACAATCGCTGATGTGTTTAGTCACGAAATATAGGTACGAATATGCAAATAGGAAACCGGGAAATAACGCTAAATTAGTCGGTGTTTCGAGTTAATTTTATTGATATTTAATCATTACGGATGATTGAAGGAGAATTTTTTGTTGCATTCGTTATAAAGTCTTCCTGAGTGGATAATTGCGAACATTAAATTACAATGTTTGTTCGCTGTAACTGTTTTAAGCGCCTTCGCTGCAGTGGTACTGGAAAACATTTTATAATGGAATACATAAATTAATGTAATTAATAAGTGGAATCTTGATGGTTGAAGTAATCACAGTACGGGATAAAGTAAAAATGAGAGTGCATCATGGAACGTAATAGTACTTCTTCGATTAAATTCAAATCAGATGGTAAATGCTTGAGTGTTTTTATTGAACTTAAAAACTGAACAAGTAGTTTTTGTTATATTACATTCCACGTATTTTTTGCTTTAATACATAAGTAATTTATTTTCTTCTGTTTAATTTTCAAATTCCAATTCATGGAATATTTGTTTCCATATACTGCTATAAGATATTAATATATTATTCTATTTATGCAATTACGATGGTAATTTCTAGTATTAACTTTGTTTTACTAGTTGTAATAGCCTACTAAAGACAATTTAATAATTGTAAAAGCGAACAATAATTGAAATACCTGCATGTTTTTAAGTACATACATGTATATTTTATTAACAGGCCGACTTTAAAAGACTATTAAATGGCAAATTTGTATGTAATCATTAACATTTAACGAATTACTATGTTAAACTGCTTCATATCATACCATTAAAATAAATTATTGAACCAGGACTAAATGAAATTAGCAGCATTTATACTCAATTTAAAATCACATCGTTTTGATCAAATTTCCATGTATTATGCCATTTAGTTGCTCTATTGGAAGCCCTATTTAAATGTCCAATAACTGTTCAGTGCAATGTTGGGTATAATGTACCAATAAAACAATCACGCGTTTATACCACGATACTTTGCGTGCACAATTGTTTAATAAAAAATAAAAACCCATTACCATCTATCTTTCATACATGATGAGACCACGGTATTATCAAATTTTATCAAATAGACCTGTATCTATTATAAAAACAAAATAAGAATGTTTTAATTGAGCTATATTTGTTCGCTACTACGTACTTTTCCCGTTTTATTAGGAAATTATTTCGGAAAAATATTTTCGTCTATTGTATTTTTATAATACTTGAGTACGGTTTTCTGTCGTTGTTTTGTACGAAAACAACACTTTTAGAAAAACTTTCATGAAGTTTCCAGTCGGTTAAACATAACTTTGTAAGTTAATGTATAAAATCAGACGGAATCTTTTTTATTTGCCCATTTGCTGGTTGGCATTTTGCCTTTTGTCGCTTTTTTGGCGTTCCAACGTTAATGTCGTTAGAGTTGTCGTGCGTCCACCAAAATTTACAATCTTTTATTTTCAAACATATCAAATTAAAAATATGAGTAGTTCTCATAAGTTCTTTTTTACTAGGTTCAGGAAACAGTATATTTATTTAAGTGGAGTTGCTCTATTTTTTAATTAGGTTATTATAAAGTTCTATGCATAAGACACCATGTAACTAAGACGAGGTTAATTGTTTGGGACATTGAAGTCATGTGGTCAAGAAATTATAAACGGGATGATAACTTTCGATCGATTATTATCAGGTATATTAAAAGAGTGGGTGCTAAGGCAACTGCTCGCTAAAAGACCATGTGCTCAATGGCGAACGTGGACATTAAGGGTTCAATTTTTCGCTCGTGTTACGCCATGGGCGTATAGTTTTCTTAAGTTTACTTCAAATTACTTGATATACATTTAAATCTAATAATGTACCTGTTTAATGTTATGAATACTTTCTACTTTATTTTCTTTATTCTCAGTGAATACCTATTAACATTCATTAATAGTTTGTTACATACATTTTGCAAATAATAATTCACTACACCACTGTTCTGAATGCATGTAATGTAAGAGCGATAAAATTACGCGCTCACCTTATGATCATGAGGTGTTTTTCACTTCATTGCGCTTTCAGTTTGCCAAAATATCACGATACACATATGCCATCTATAAGGAATACCTTGCTTTACCCTCTGAAATAAGTAATCCCTAAATTGAATTCTATATAAAAAAATGCATCACTATGGTATTGTTAAATAATTAATTAATTGTTAATACAGTGGATTTTTTAAGGATCGCCTCCTAAATGATTAATATATTGGTTTTAAATAATTTACAAATAAAAGAAATAGCTAGACCGCGACTAACATCAGTTTATTATTCCTTAAACTTTTGTGATGCTGTTCGAGACCGAGCATGAGTATGTGCAGACAAAAGCATACCTATCATGACTATAATATAAAAATTGAATCAGAAGGATTTTGTTATTTATTCGTTTACAAATAATTTATTGGCATCAAAATTTATTATTAATTTATAGCCGGAAAGAATTTACGATGTACTTGTTAAAAATTGTAATCCATTATTGCACACGTCCGTCCCTGCATGGATTCACTTTTTCGATTAAACAGATAGAAGGATTGAGCATTAATTTTTATTCAATTCCTCTTTAATTGAAATAATACTCCATTGTAAATGCATTCTCATTCGTTAAATAAGAATTATACTAGATTTATACCACTGAGAACGTGATTTCTATGTAGTTTAAAATGGAAATATTTGCTAATCTTCCAAAGCTTACAAAAGTACGTTTTTAATAGAATGATAAAATAGTTCTGGATGTATAAGAAATTTGCTTTATTATATTCTCTTAATTGTGAGAGATACATTGTTTTAATTGTAGAAAAATAAATCTTTACTTTATCCGCATAAAATATTAATATAGTGTTTAAAAACTAAAATTTGCAATATACCTATTTAAAGTTTTTCAAAAGTGTATTATTATGTTAAAAAGCTTGGTATGTAAATTGGCTCATTAAATTAATTTAGTTACAAAAATTTAGATCACATAAATATTCAGGAATTTCCTCGAAAAATAAGACCACCTTGTAGAATTAAATGCCGGCATTAGCGAATTTTAAGTACTCTAACCATATAATTCAATTGAACGTCTTTACGGCTTTGCGGCTGTACAAAAATCGTCAAATGGGGCAGTGAGTTTACCTTGAATGAGAACGAAACGATCTGTCAATTACTATCTATGACAAAAGTAAATATTTTCTAGTTTACTTCCAGTAAAGGTACATTGTTGAAATATTTGTAGTGTTTATCGCAATTCACGTACCTTGTCACCCGGCGATTCCGTTTTCTTTCTATACTTTCGCCGACCAAGTAGAAAAAATTTCGGATTCAGAGAAGGATCCGACTCAAAATACTACCTGTACTTCCGAAATCTTTCTTAATTCCATAATTATTGACCCGTATAAATAGTTAACACCCGGTTTTAACCATCTTTAACTTTTGCTTAACTACTACTTTCATCTATATTTTATTTTAATAATAAAAGTATTCTACCTTACAAGTACGTAATTGTAAATAGAATTTACTTATTGAAGTTTTTTTTTCTTGAAGTTCTCCTTAGGCAGGTCCTGTCTTTTCAAAAATATGTAGTAAGTACTTACCTTCACAGATAGTGTTGTTGCATTGAATTAAGAAAAGGTGTTTAAAATCCTTTTAAAATTTTGCTTAAATAAACAGATCAACGTCGGTTAAGGATATTGTGAAGGTGTTAGGTTGCGATTTTGAATCTTCTTTGTATATTCATGGGAATTGGTTATTTCAATGAGTAATTTTTGGGGAATAGTTTAGGGATACTCACATTTACAGAAAACTCCACTTTTTATTTTTCATTTGAGGCACCGAATGCATTATTTTCAAATTATACCTATCGTTTTATTGTCATGGGAAAAGCTCGTATAAATATAATCTTTTGCAAGTAATATTGCAATTACATGTTGAGTGCATAATTCGCGTTTAACCTAATTGCACTTTAGTGCACAATTTTAGCTACAATTAATCCGTTTTTAGAAAAATTACATTGTTGATGTAGAGATTATGAGTGCTATGAGTGTAATCATAAAAAAGTGAGATTATGTTTTTACTTTGTCGACGTAAATGCGTTTCTCTGCAATTACTCGACAGTTTATTTTTAGACTATTGTTCGTTATTACCAATCATTTACGGAATTTTTTACTAAATTCGTCATTTGCATCTTGGAAAAATGCGCTGCATTTTCAGTAAAATTGCATCCTGCAATAATCCAATGAAATATTAATAATATTAGCATGTTATGTAGATGAAAATTACTCTGTATTATTTCATAAAGCAATTGTTCAATTACAAATGTGCGTAGTGGCGCCCGAGCATTTTTGACGCCATTCTTAATATGATAATGAGCCTCTTATCAAAACATAATCCACGCAGGATACGACCGATTACATACAGAACAATTTGAGCGAAATACTAGTCACGTTCTAAAGACTATTATAATACTTTTCTATTGTATAATTGCAAGGATGATTCAATGAAAAGTGGTTCCTGTTGTTTTGGGCTGTTTGCAAATTGCGAACAAATCGCTGATGAGTCACTTGCATCAAGGAAGTAAAGTTTAGACGAATTTTTGAGCGGCATAATTCGCCTAAAGAACGTGAGAGTCGGAGAGAAAAAATAACTCTTGTAGGTTGAAATTTCGAGAAAAATTCCGCAGGTATCGAATTCCACGACGGTGGTCATGACAATGTTACCAGCGACATTTATTCTCACCTGGTCGATTGATACAATACTCATTTTCGGTGGTGTGCTAGCCGTACTTTTCGGATAAGGGTAGTTTAGTACGTGATCGGGAATCAACTGGGAGCATTAGTAGATGGCACATCCGAGCCACAAAAAAAATCGTATTGCTTATAGTTTCATAAATGAATGGTTCTTGAGAATGATAAATTGCCAGTTCTCTTTTCAAATAACCAAATTCCTCCGTCTTATCCGAGAAAGTATTTTTCCTCGTAATGGCACAATGACATTTCTGAATCTATAAAAAACTTATTAACTTCTATAAAGCGAGTGGATTAACGATAAATTTCATGCACTCCCTCGTATACCTACTTTTCATTACAAGTGCTTTAATCGCTGATCGAAGATCATAATTATTTCATAGACAATGTAAAAACGTACGCCGTTCGATTCGGAACGTGATAGGGTTGTTGCATAAAAAATTCACAAATTATCTTCCAATTAACTGTAGACTAGCAAAATAATTGATAGCGACTGGATAATTAAAAAGTAAAGTCAATTAACTCCGAGTAATTGAAGTGCATCAATTGACTAAAATGCGACTGTTTCCCACACAGACAATGACCAACAATTTAATAGCCGTGTCAAAAGTACCTCTTTTTTTTTGTTTTCCGAAAAATATACGGTAAAGTATCTACTAATTTAACGAAAATAAGTAGGTATATACAGAGTGTTGTAGAAAAGTTCGAGGAAAAACTTCATAGGGAGTTAATTCATGAACATTTTTTTAAAGCACTATCGATTTCGTTTTTATAAACTGTTCAATTTCTCGCAAAACTAGAAGCGCCTGCATATTTTCATTCCAGCCGAAAAACACGACCTTTTTATGCAAATTTCGTACCGAAAAAAAGTTAACTATAATCATTTGAAATTAGGATGGAAGCACTCGCTTTACTTTTTGTAATTATCATCGAAACCGAACCGCCATCGTTCGACGTTAATCAGTTTTACCCTTATTTAAGTGCCCGCCGGCTGTTTGGTGGAAGACGAATTACCGAGTGTTTAACAACCTGTTTTAAATACGGAACTATCGATGGCTTTAAGTTTGTTTAATTCGAATCATTCTACTGTAATCTGGTTCGAAAAAGTGTAAGTTATGCGAGGAATAAACGTTAGAAATTTTTGCTTGAAAACAAACTTCATATAAAGTTTAAGCGATAAGGAAATTTTATTACAATAAGAGTTGAAAACAAAACTGTAATTGTGAATTAAATTACGTATTAAATTAGTATGTAACTTTTTTAAAAGAAAATAAACCTGCGTATTAAAATAAACTCATGTCGAGACTTCACCCCCAGGTGAAGGAAGAGACAATTAATTGCATTTGCTTTTAAAGAGAGACGGAGGCCCCAATCGGATCATCTGCGGCATTGCCAAATTAATGTAAAGCATTTCCTCGGAATTTCTTAACTAAACCCTTAATTCCCTGAATATTTTTATTTATCAATACAATTCTAATTCTAACAAGTCAATATTTTACACGCTTTTTCTCGGAATTTAAATCGATTCGTAGAATTCGTACGCCGATAACAGTTCAAAATAAATTCCTGGTATTCGTACCTAATTTTCGGACCTAGCTAAACTTCAAGTCTCCTATCATTAATGGTAATTCGACAGTGGTTCTCTTAACAATAAATTATTTTAATTTTCCATATCATCCGAAACACACCGTGCACACCAGACCCCTCTCTAGCCATTCGCGCACTCTTTATGTGGCGATAACACCTTGAACTTGGACTGCGGCCCGGCGTTATTAAAAGGGTCCGCCGCTTGTGCATACCAGGTGAGAAGGAAGAAAGTGCTTTTCAGAATCGGAAGATCTGGGGAAAATATTCAGTTGCGGCAACTCTATATCTTTTCTAATGCAATGATATTTTTGAGTGGATTATTAAGGTATTCTTCAAACAGGAAGTATACCTACGTACAAGAAAAAAATATTAGTTAACTACTTAAAAACGAAATAATTCAATTGGATAATTGTTGGTCGTTTGGTGACAAAACGACGATGAGCGATCAGTGATGACACCGCGTCGGTTGGTCCTGTCCGCAGGACTCCGAAGCGGCTGGTAGAATCCTGACATAGAGCGGAATATCGGCAACAGCGGTCGTATGACTTCGGCTTTTCGGTCATGGCATGCCGTTTCTCTCGACCGTCAGTCCGTGCTCACGGTTGGTGAACGTTTGGTGTGCGTATTCGCTGGGGGCTCCGCTTGAGAAAACGTTCTCTTCACACAAAACGGATCCTTCGCAAATTCGAACTGACAAGAGAAATTGCGATAATTATAAATAGACGATCGGCTCGTTTTACTTTCTTGACTACACTGTATGAACGATTCGAATCGGTCGGGTGTTCGGTATATTTTTTATTAGTACGAAAGTTACGGAGGCCCGTAAGTCAAAAAGTGTTGTGATAGTTTTTTTTTTTAATATCTTCATCCGTAAATCGTCGATAACGTTTATTTTTCGCATCTGATCTGCTTCTGTGACATGTAACTCGAATAGAGTTTGGATGTTTCTTTTGTGTAATGAGTTTCACAAACAGACGTGGTGCTATGGAATTTTTATTTAATGTGAACATCGGACCACCTTCATGTTTCTGAAGACTCTTCAATGTATGTATATTCCGTATATTCGTGGGTGTTTCAAATATGTAGTTTGTTTTCAGTGCCTTAACAGACTTGTATTTTGTTAAGGCATTAATTTTAATACTACGAACTGTATTCTATATCTGCATTTGACATTCCCTTTTATTGTTTATAAAATGAATGTTCTTAATTTGTTTAATTTCGTGAAAATGAGTGAAATTTAGAATAAATTTCGTTCGATTCGCATTTATTTAATTTCACAGTTTTTTATCTACTTAAAAAAATGTTGGTAAATAAATTAATATTCTTGCAGACATATAAAATTGAATTAATTTTCAGAAATTAGAACGGTCGAAATATTGTGTTATTTTAAATTATCTATGGTGCAAGAAAAAATAATTTTTAAATTTTTATGTTTTTTATTGCAAAAAAACATTTGATATCGTAGTACTGACTCCATTAGTTAAATTGATTTTTTTTATTAAATTTATTCACTCATTCAAAGAAGAACTTAAAAAAATTAAAAAAATGGGTAATAGGCTATCTATTATTTTATTTAAAAGTCCAAATATTAAATTCCTATTCATTTTTTAATTAATTAATCATATTTATTATTTTCAGAAAATTATAAGTTTCTCTTTATAAGAGTAGGGCAACAATTTTCGGTATTTTTTTTTCAGACGGTGATTCAATATTGCGAAACGTGTCGATATCCTTGTCAATGTCCTATCAAAACGCACGATTCAATTTATTTAAACAAAAGCCGAATTTTTATTAGTAACTTACTAATCATCTGGTTATTTTTTTTAACGTCTGATTATTTATTTTATTAAAGTTCCGCATAGAAAGTTTGTTTTCTTTTAATTTTTAATTAACCGTGAACGATAATATCAAAACGATACAAACAGTTAAAGTAACACGAGGTTATTTATCCCACAACAAGTATTGAACCTGATTCAATTTTGTCGGTATATTTTATTAATTTGTTAACTAACGCAAACGTCTTCATTGCAATCAAATTCAAACATGAAAATTACACATATCTAAAAAAGTAATATAGATGATAATAATTCTAGTCTGTTAACTTGTTTTTATGTATTTTGTCCATTTAAAGAAAAGTTATAATTCTCAGGTCAAATATAATTTACGTTACAAAATTATTAGCTTACTAATTTACTAAACCAATATTTGCAGGAACTGAATATTGAATATTATACACCTATGTACGTAAACGTTAGAGGAAAACAAACATTTTAAGTAGGTGACTTTGAAAGAGGTAGCCATTTTTTACTTCGAACCTACAAAAATTTACCTAGGTATAATTGCATATTATTAAGATAATTACAAAAGTAAAAACTACCAAAGTATTTGTGGAATTTAGCCTTCTTATATTGAGTAATTTAATTTTGAGAAATAAGTGCATATAGGTTTTTTCCTATATCGTTATTAATATATTTTCCTATACCCACATCGTATTGTTAACTATTTTAATAATTTAGTTAATCAATTAACAATTTAATTAGTAGTTTAAAATTTTATGTCATGCAATTAGTAGGTACCTACTTACATTTTCAGACTTTTTATTATTTAGCATTGCCTGAGACTGACGTATTTTAAAAGATCGTTAAGCAAAAGTCGAATAGTCGATTTAATTTCATTTCAAGATACGACATAATAACGTATAATTAATTGAATAATTAATTCAGTAACCTGCAAGTGCTTTGTTATAATAGAATTGTCTGTAGTTATATCGACTGTGTTTCTAAAGCCATTTAATTAATTAAATTAACCAATCAATAAACGACATTATTTTGTTCTAATTATAATTTTTGTCGGTTTAATACTAAGAACATTGAAATAGTAAATTAAATGTTTTTCATTTAACAGACTCTTGACTCTTTTGGTGATATTCTTCAGATATATGTACACAAAACTCTTTAACGTCAGAAATACTAATAATATGTCAGAAAGTAGAAAAATCAAGATGAACCTCTTAAGAAAACCGTAGCATCGCATTATTTCCGTGTAATGGAAAGTGCATTAACTTTCCCAGCAAAGCAATAAAATATAAATCTCTTTTTATTAATATTGTATTGGATAAATGGTGTTAGAACATTCAATATAAATATCAAGGACGCCTATAAATAATATCCATGAACAATAAACATTTTACCGAGGTATTTTCTGTTTAAATTGATGGATAATTTGCACCTCCATGAATATTGTTATTTAGTGCCAGAAGGAGTGATTTATTTAATACTTATTATTTAGATTTACCGGTTTGTGGTTTACCAGTGAGAAACTAAAAACATATTTCTTATTTACACTAAAATAACATTAAATTATACATAAATCAATTTATTGAAAATTCATTTGAATTAGAAAACTTCTTGTACAATACACCTCTAGAGGTTTGTTTGGCTAATGGCGATGTGCATTTTATATGGGTTACAAAAAAGTACCATGTCTTACACATTTCCCCGTCACAGTGAAAGCTTCTAAAAGAAATTTCTTGTAAAACAAAAAGTACGTTTTTAGATTTGTCTTGAAGCCGCCGGTGATTAAATAGTAGGTCGAAGTTTATATCAAATAAATATTTTCCTTACTCTTATTATAGGCGTGACTTAATGCTAATCAAATTGTAGGTATTCGATTATTTGAATCTACAATTTATAATTAAAACTGATGCAATAGATATCTGCTGGTGCTGGAAGTGTTAATTCTGCAGCATTGAGCAATAGTAAAGCTAACATAAAATTTGATTATAATGTTGGACTTTTGGTTCAAAAAATCGAAACGATAACAAAAGGATTTGCTGGTGAGCTAATGATGGGAGCCCGAACGACTCTTACTTATCGACACAGATCTAATTAATTATGACAAATGACCTGTTCCTTACGCGACTGTTCCATTGTTGGTGAAAACAGAGAGCTGCTGAAGGTTCCGACACCGCCGGTACAGTCGTCGATATTGTGCGACTCGTCGGGTACATTTTCAGTACCCGGTTGGTACCGTCAAGGCTGTGGGAAAGCTTACAGTTCAATGGTAATCAAAACGGTGATTTAATTCACCGCAGAACGTAATATTAGCGATCGTAATTATTATTATGAAGCCGTTTGTCCACACAACACTCGCCTATTAAAAGGAATAAATATGCATGTGTACGTTTTGTGTTAAAAAAAGAGACTGCATCGTGGTGAACCATCAGTGGTTAATCTGTTGCCTCACTTTACAATCGGGCGTAAAGTTACTTTTTTTATTATTTCATAAAAATAATAGATAATTATATAAGGTGAAATTCGTAAATGACGTTACTTAATTACAATTATTATTTGTTTTTAAAGACAAAAGAGTTAGAATTTTATTTGAAGGTCTTTTCTCGTATATGAACCACCAATGGTTAATATGATTAAAATATATTTTTTTATTAAATTACAGAGATGGCTTTATAAAGTCTCAATCTACAAACTTACATGAATGAGGTAAAAGTATCTAAATATTTTTTTTAAATACTGAGTTCATTAGGTACCTAATTCCGTAATTTATCTGTTCTTCAAAAATTCCAAAATATTTAATTATTATTGTAATAAACTATGTTGTCATTTTCTTCAGACAACTTATTACCAGTGGCATGGCCCGGTATTGGATAACACCATCCCATTCATAGTAGGTATATTGTTGAAAATATTTAACTTTTTCAGGTTTGAATATGTTGTAAATAATTCGAATGTCATCGACCTCGATCTTTTTTGGCAAAATAGCACTTCTACATGTTTTTTTTTATTTTTATTGGCACTTGACGGAACCATTCTCTGTTTCATCTAAGTCAGTGATGTCATTTAATTACTAGACACTAGCAGCGCGTTACCTTAACGAGATCTACAAGTTTTTTGAATAAAACAATATTCCGAAACGATTATGGATTTTCGGGGGTTTGTTAATTGCCATTTTTTCGCTCGCGCCGACTCCTACGGTCGCCCTTGTCGAATCCATTATCGTAATTTGTTAACGCTTTGTATGCTTTTAATTTATTACGAATAATTCTAAATAACCAGATATTAAATCAGTAAGTTATACTTGTGACTGAATTTATAATCTACTGTTGTGAACGTGATATATTACAATACCCACACTACAATGAGTTGATAACTGATTATGGTAAACCGTAATTTAGGTGTAATGTAGTATAGTAAGAATTGCGTATATTATACAATTTTTAAAGCCCTCATTTGGGTTTGGAATTGAAATATGTATCTACTAATGAAAGTTATGTAGGTACACTCGTATTGCCCACATTTCATAATATTGTGATTTTTTTAAGTAGGTATATTAAACGGGCATATCCGAACTCTGCCACAAAATAAAATGTTACCTGAATTGTATCAATTTGGGGATTACTGAATGGTTCGAACTCTGCCACGACCATTAAGTTTAATCCTATTAGGGTCATTAGGGTTTATTATAATATTACCTAAATAAAACTTAAAATTTCAACCCAAAGAAGTCGTAGTAGATTTAGAACTAAGGATTCATAACGCTTTATGTATATGACTGTTTTGGTAGAGATCAAATTATTTTTGGTTGTAAATTTCATCTCTGTTAAGCTTGGTTTCAATAGATTCTGTAGTTTCATTGGGTACAAGAGTACATACAGAAAGATTGTGTAATTGGCGACTACTTAAAAGTACATTTTGGAATGACGTATCTTAGACCTGAGGAAGTTGTTAAATTTTTTAATAACGAACTACATTTTTTGTTTCCAAACGATGAGAGAGTTATATAATTTCGCAATTAGGTCAATAAAACGTATAAAAAACTAAATTCGATATTTCCACCACATATTTGGGCAAACAATGCATACTTTTTTAAGAGGACAACTAATTCTTGTGAGAGTTTTCATTCCCATTTTAATAACTCTTTTTATAAAGCATACCCAAATATTGTCTAATTTATTAGTGTGTTTTTGGATTTTCAAACGGATATATACGCGAAAATTCGTTCGGCGAACCAAAATCGGAAAAAAACAAAAAACATATTGATACAAAAATTAATTTTATTCAATCATACGGAAAAATATAAGAAAAATACTATTTCTCGCTTTATATTTGTGAAAACGGTGACATGTAAAAATCTTCCTCAGATGTAATTTTATTTTATTTTTATCTGTATATTTAAACGTATATATTTTATTAAAACGTACATGTATTTTTTGTGGCAAATATACGTTGAAAATATATTATGAAGTTGTTAAATCGGATTAAACAATTAGACCCCTACGGGTTTAGTACTTAATCCCTAAAATTTTAAAACCTGGCAGAGTTCGAACAACCTATAATGACTACCTGCATTTTGTGGCAGAGTTCGGATACTCCGTATTAAACGACTGTACGTACAAGTACTAATACTTGGAACTCGTTTTAATTAAACCTTATATGACACACATTCCGCGATGATGATAACTGGTAATTGGCAATTTCTCGGTGATTTGATTCAATTTGTTGATTAACTTCTTTATCGAGAGTGGTCTCTTAAGCGGCGTTCAACACATCGAGCGCCTTTAAAGTGATATGGTTAGTGTAACAATTTCTTCAATGCGCGTCGCTATTTTAAGCTCGATGCCAGTACAGAACGCGTATTGAAAATAAGCTTCTTATTTAGATGTTATAATAGGAGATAGATGGAATGTGCATAGGGTACAGGATGCTCTTATTCGTTATTTTTTTAACGATTTTTCTTAATCAATATTGTTATGAACTGGAGTCTTGCCAAGCGCCTTACCTTATTAAAAGAACTGTCTGGCTTATAAATTCCTAAGGAGTAAATGCAACTACACCTACCTAATTGGTTATAAAAAAATTATATATCGTGGTTTTACTTTATAATTACTTGTGGAAGCTACAGTTAATTTAAACTGTTTGCGATTAAATTGATTTGTTCAACATGTGTAACGTACCGTCTTAAACACACGCCGTTACTTAGAGAATACATACTCTAATCTAAAAGCTTTTTTTTTCTCTTATAAAACGACTTCTATCCTCTCGCTCGTCATTATTGCCTTGACGTGTTACACTTTTTAATGAGCCTGGGAATAATTTGATTTTTTTTCTGTTTCAGTGGCGCACGTGATGTGGTCTTCGCAGGGGTGGAGGTGGCGCTCCCCCCTCCCCCTGGTATTTCGGTGTCTGGCGCAAGCCCTCGCCACCGGTTTCCATCGTTTCCTAGCAAGATTTTCAGGTCAGTAACCCCTTATTTTTAAGTTCCATACCTAGTTATCTTTCTAATAGGTGTTTTCGGCGTTGCCGATTTGATCTAATTTTAAACGGTAATTGTGAATTTTTGTTTTGGTATATGTTTAAGATTGATATTCTTATTTGAGAGTGTTGGTATTGGTTGATGGTTGGTATTGGTTGGTATAGTGGTACTGGTATTGTTGTCGGTTAATTTTCTTTGTGTTTGTTTAGATTTAAACAAATTACAGGTTTTCTTAGTTTTTCTCGCAATAAATCGTGGTGTAAAAGCCCTTGGAAGGATACTATTGCGAATCCGCATTGGCAACCGTGTATTTACAAAGTAATAATTGGTTTGAATTAACAAGTGTGCAATTATTTAATAGATCTGAGTGTAATTGATAGTTAGGAGTTTTCAAAAAAGTCATTCAGAATATTGAATTAGCATCCCGTAAATAACTGTTCGACAATAAACAAACTGAGAATTTTCTTCAAATTAAATCGGCGCGATTTTTTTTACAATTTCATTCATGTTTTCTGTGGTATGAAGATGATTCACATAAAATGATAGCGGGTGCGAGGGTGAATGAATGGAATATTAGAATTAAAAAAAAATACCTTTATGTTCGATCGTGACTTCCGGCGTAGGTGTTCGTATAACAAACACCAACCAACATCCGTTATAAGTTATATTCGATACATCGTCAGATGGTTTTTAAGCATATAATAAACGCATTAAATCAGGATTCATTTTTTCGCGAAATTTTTCTATAAAAATTTGTACGATACACTTATTATCAGTTAATGCCTTTATAATAAAAAGTAATTAAGTCTATAATAGTTGCTCATTTTCTACTAGTGCATTGTGCAAAGAAAAAAAACAGCGCATCACGTAAAGGGTTAATTTCCTCCCCTATACACTTGTTAGGCGAGTTTAGTGAAGAGCTAACGAGCATACTCCACACGAAAGCGTCCCGTTTTCTCTTCAACCGTTGTGATCTGGACGCGAGATTCCTCGGTAATACAGTCACACGAGCGGATAAAAACATATCTTTAATTATCTCTAATTGCGACTGAAAATTAGCCAAATAGTTATCTGTTATAAACTAAAAGTCATCGCCTGCTAAATGTCCCGGTTTCCCGCGCTTCGCGAATTCTATAAGTGCAACCAGGGTCGGCCCTTACCAAATAATTCATTCATATTTTTCTAAATTTTATTTTACACTCAGTATGACAAATTAATAATCTTCAATAAGCAGTATCATAAACTGCTTCAATATAAACAGTTTTTTCGTATCGGCAAGAAATTACGAATAATTTTAGTTTGAAATATATTGCGGTTACGGACCTGTACGCTGTCCAGCTTTTTTCGTACTCTGTACGGGATAATGACCCAATTAATTATACGACCGATTCCGCCGAAAATTCCTTTTCTGGTCCAAATTTCGATGGCAATCGTGACTTTTAACGCTTAGTTAAACATTGCACATTCGTAGGGCGATGGGTAATTAGTGCTTAAAATTTCGATCCACTATCTGCCTATAATCTTTCGCCAATCTAGCCAAAACGAAAAAGCAACGAGGGGAAATGGGAAATGCATCTTTTATTAGATCTATGGGGCGTGTACCGGAGTTATGGTCGATGGAAATTCGCTTTTTATTCGAAACTAACAATTGAAATAAGAAATTGGAAAATGTGATTTATTTATTCCATTAATATTGTAGTATTGCTGTATACTCGTAGTAATGGTGACATTTTCATTGGCGATAGAATGATTTTATCCCTTTTATCTCTTTATATGCACGTCAAATATTACCTTGTGAAAGGCAAATAGAGGTTTGGAATAATCGTAGCTCTTTTATTAAAAGTCAGTTTTTCTTTGTAAACGAAATGTAATTACATACCTAGAAAAATATAAGGATATTACGTAGTTTGTTTTGCAAGCGGACCGGCGGCGACAGAAAATTATCATTTTTATGTCCTTTTAGAATAGAAATATATTTCTGGCTTTTCATTTGCCATCATTACCATTTATTCTTTAGTGATATAAGGAAATAAAGAAATTAAAAATTATCGAATAAGATATGAGTTGATCTCGTTCCGGAAATATAAATATTTCATTTAAAAAAAATAAATGACTTTGAATGATTTACTCAATCAGATATGAAGATGTTCTCACAGTGAGAAAATAAGCATTGTTCGGTATTTAAACTATTCTCACGTCGGTAATAAGAGAAAATATTCTACGTTTTTATTTCGGTACGAACAGGTATGTAGACGATTTCCTTAATCGAATTTTATTCGAAGTAACAATACAAGGTGAATCAATTAACCGATATCAAAATCGATGCTTTAAGTAATGCTTCTTCAAACAAATTTTGACAGGCTCGTTAGGGTATTAACCGCACGTGAATAAACGCAACGTAGCAGCACTAAAACACAATTACTATACCTATTGAAGATACAGTTAAACACGAGGACGGACTATAATTAATAGATTGAATAATTTAAAAGGGCGGTGAATAATAATGATGACGGGGAGTCGCGTTTGGGCGCTTCTCGACTCCACGTTTGCCTTGCATACGGTTGTATGTAAAACAATTTTTAAAGAAGGGGTGCAGGGTATTCTGTTCTACTTCGTTTAATCGTATCATCGAATTGGTCCGATTCATGCATGTTGCAATTATTAGTAAAAACATGGATTTACCTCCCATTATCTTTTAAAACAATAATTTACCTTATGCAATTTTCCCAACAACTGTTTGTCGTTTTCACGAAACAAATAGTTCTTGCTTAGCGTATGTACTCGTAATAACATTCATCTTTTTCAGTATTTTGCAATTCGACTAATAAATTATACGCTATTTCATGTCTTTCCACAGCAGTTTTTAAAAAAAATTTGATATTTGCTTAGACAAAACCGCAAACACACCGTGCACAGACTAATTATACCTACTGTTTTTGTTTAAGATGGAAGAATAGAAACGTTTCGGATTCGGTAAAATACTTTATTGATTGAATTTCATTGTGTCCAATGGAATAACAGTTAACTAGTTAACGAAACTAATTTTGCTCGATTTTATCTGTTGCGAATCGTATTTAAATAATACATTAGTTGCTTGTGCATAATTTACCAGTTGAATAAATTATAGGTATGTAACACCTACAATATTACATTCGGACAAATATTAAATTTATACAACGGTATACATGCCGAGGTAATGGTAAAATTTAGAAAAAATATCCCAGAAAGAGCCTACCTAATTTCAAACAGCGGTCATTGACACTTATGGAAATCATATTTTTTCAATATTATTAATATTATTACTAATGTACTGAAAGATTTAAAAAAAACTTATACTGATCAGATTAATGTGTCAAATTAAATTTATTCACCTTGCCAGTTTTTTTATAATAGAAGTAGTTTTTGGTAAATAGTAGGATCATATTTTTTATGAAAATTAATGAACTACTTAATCAGGCTATAATAAATACCGCATAAAGTAAGTGAAATTATTTTTAGCATTGATAAATTAAATATTCAACATCGCTATTTTTCAGTTCTCACGATATTTTTTAATCGACCCACGTATCGTAGTTGGAATATAAAATACGGCTTTTGTTTCATCCGGATCGGCTCGTTTAATATTTCATCTTAAAATTTTAACGTGCCGCTGGCTCCTTTCGCGGTCCACCGCGAGGGGACATTTAAATTTTTCTTTTAAATGCGGCACGCGTTAAGCGCGATATCGCGCCCACGATTACGTTTATCCGAACTCCGCAATTGGTCATTTCCTTTTCGGAGACGAAACGGACACGCATTCTCTCCACATTTACGAGCCATCTCATTAGACCGTTGGTTTCTAAGTTCTTAATGACAAATTGTAGGAAGTGAACAATTCGCGCGAACGTTGAATATGTCACACCGTCGTCGGCGATAAGACGGCTTTTTTTGCGAATTATTCCATCAAATTTAACGCGGAAAAGTAGGTCTGTATGTGATCTACGGTTTCCTGAACTGGACGATTCATCCAACGTTGTATTTTTGGGAGTATTCTGTTTCATGAATTTTCTCATAAGCAGTCGACATGTATTCGAAGAATTCGAGTTTTTCGGTCCACAATAGAAGAAAAAACTCGTCGAGAAATCTTCACACAGTATTGTCAAACAATAATCCACAGCTAAATCGAATTACCTTAAAAAGTTAATTCGATCTGGCTGTTGATCGACAAGTTCTTACGTATCCCTAGCTTAAGGCCCTCTTACCTTATGCGTCTGCATTTTCTTTCATCATCAACTATTATCAATGCATTATTTAATTTTTTTAACATATTCATCCAACTCAAATCATGTGGTGCAACAAGACTAAGAGTATTTTTGATATTAACAAATAAATTCTCGTTTACATAGTAATATTGTGAACATACCTTAGCCTAGATCTCGCCCAAAAACAGTAAAATGTGATAAGACATTATTTTAAGAAATGCCGTCACATACTCTCCCAGACGTTACGAATTAAGTGATATTGCCGGTAGGCTGACATTGACATTAAATTATTTACCTACAGATTTCTCCCACGTTTATAATTTATGCGCAAAGAGACCGAGTCTATGTTTTCTGGAAAACATACATAACAGTTTCGCAACAATAAGGTGGCGGTAAAAGGCAATCTCTTGCAACTTTCCGAATTATATTAGCATATCGTTCTAATTTAAATCAACGTTGGCCGGTGATCGGGTTTCAGTCGCAGATAAATTATGACAGATTTATAGCATGTTTATTTATATTATTTTATCGGACAAATCAATACAATTCAATACCTACAATAATTGAAATTGGTATAGCTAATTCAATATGTGTCTAATTTCCATAAATAGAATACCTAAATAAATGCGGTTTTTACGTCAATGTGCGTTTATAAAGCGTAGGGAAAATTATTTGGAAAAAGACTAATTGTATAAATATGCACGCTTTGAAGTGCCGTATATTTTTATCGGGCGGATTTTTCGCGTGAAATTTCACACTGAAAGCGTACGTATACGGTGTTGCCATGATTATCGCAGGCCGTGCATCATTGTCGGTCATGCACCCATTTCTAACTTGATTAAATCAAGATTATTATCTATACGTAATGGGTGCTATAAAAATAAACTTCACATGAGCGAACGAGGCATGCAGCTTCTTTTCTCTTCGGGAACGTTTAAATAGAAAATTACCAAGAACGCTTCACCCGTCATCAGAAATCAGCAGCATAGTCGGTGTGACATCTCAATGAAGTTCGATTAAAATTTAATCGAAACAAGGCTTGATAAATAAACGAGACCTTCTGCAAAAAGCTCCTCTCGTTCGATTTATCGGTTTTCTTTATGCTCGTTAATGATCCAGCAATTAGACCTTCGTACCATACGTTTCGAGAATAAATTAATTCCGTAATATACCCGTTTTCGATAGAGCGAAATGGCACAAATTCCTCGACAAGATTTTCGCATAAAATCCTACCACAATAAACAAACAAGATGTCGCTGGTGGCGATTGTCTGGCACAAAACACTAATGATGGATCCGAAGGTAAAATGGTTTAACTGCTTATGGCGGTAGTGGGTGGTCCCTCTCGGTGTGAGTCTGAAAGAGCTGGCGGCAAGGCCGTTGCCACGGGAGCAACGGAGACGGTACTAACAGGTAAACAACACGAAGCTTCTTCAGATGCACGAACCCGTGCACCTCTTTATTACACCCGTTCTTATACACGCCAAATCTACTTTAGATTGTCGATCGGTAACCACTTTATAATCTTCGAATGCCTGACTGGACGACCACTGCATTTATTTAACGGATAATTACAATACAAGGTTTATCCATTTTTTTTATTGTCGAATTCTCAAACAATTAAACTTTATTTTCACTATACGCAAAATGTTGGTACTTTCATCGACAACTCGCGGTTATTATCAGAGATAAACCCTCCACGAGAATATCTTTCAAAAAAATGAAAGTATATAGCGCAAGATGATCGGTTAGCAGTTCGTTGGTGTTTTTTTTTTTTGTTCTAAATAAGCAGCCGTTTCGGAATTTTATTTCACCTGTCGTAATTATGGGTATTGAGTATTTGGGTAAGTGCGGTTTTCGCAATTAAGGGTAAGAGCAAATCGAACGCGTACGTTTTTCGTTGGCGATCACGGAAATTAAGGGTTTGGTTTTTTTTCTGCGTGCCGAAGCGGCCTTGAGTCCCGACAAATGATGAGCGAATAAAACAAAAAAGTAACAAACGGGTTTGCACGAGTTATATTTCATTTGATTAACGTTCTTTTTTCTAAGGCACATGGTAATTTATTTAATTAGACCTGTTAGTGCGGAATAGAAAAAAATACTCTCAAATTCGGAGACGGATTAAATATAGGAATATTTTCCATATCGTTGCTCGTACAATCAAACAGGTGTTAGTGAAAACCTATGTTATATGCATTCCTCGATTTATGAATCACATTCTGCTGGAACAGTTCCAGATTTTCTTCTGGAAAGCGAAACATCAGATTGGTCGAATAAAAGCATCTAATGAAACGGAACAATAGTCTCTTATATTACGCACAAAACTAATATAACAAACACTCATTAACTTTTGGTGGTATTTTTAAAAATAACAGGAATAACTGTCCGTCTAATGAATGAACGTGTTTCTCGATTCGCGCATACTAATGTGTACATTTGCTTACGCTGTTTTGTGTGAGAAACCTCACAGAGATTATTAATAACGCGGTTAATGAATTCGGTCTGCAATGGTTATTTTTATATTTTTACACAGTCTCGTCAATTCGCAGACGAAACGGTTTTATTTTGTTTTTATTTATTACACGAGTTATGTCAAGAATTACGAGAACAGACAGCCGTATAAAATTTTTGATGAATGGATTTATTCGTACTACGCATCTTAATACACTTGCAAAATACACACATATACGACGATAACACTTAATTCGAATAATTAATAAGTGCATTCGAATGTTGCTTCTACAATTAATTATCTATGTAAGTAAGTAATTTAGCAAAACAGGTTGTTGACTCTTTTACTAGTGGGTTTGTTAAACAAGGAAGTTGGTGTATATTCTTTACTTGTTTAGCAAACACTCACAAAAATTAGAAAAATTGTTGTGAGTTAAAAATAATTCATTCGTTTGACAATCGAGTTCCAAACCTCCGCTCATCAATTTCATATTGACAGTACATTAACGGGTATAAGAGAGACCATGAATGGTTAGATACACGTTGGTTGTGTATTAGAATTCACTATACAGTCACCGCACAAAGATCGAGAGAAAGAGAAATCATTCCAACAGGTGTTCGCTAAAGATTGTAACAAGCCTAATGCATTTATGCGGTCATGAATTCATTTTTATTCGGAATCATTTCAGATTTTAAACTTGATATTGAATTAATATTTATAATATATCTCAACGAACAGGTGTATTGAAAACCTGCATAAACATTTTAGGTACGTTCTATACAAAAGTAGGTAAGTCATTAATTGTGGTTCAAATCAACTTATGCTATTTGAAATATAAGGTTTCTAAAAATAGCATTCATCAACCGAAGAAAATCGACTTCTATTCTTTTACAGACTATTAAAAAATGAGATGGACTTTACCGTTTTAATAATTTGCACAGCCAAGGAATTTGCATTTGCACGAGCCAGTTTTCTTGAAATTGTAATTATACGGTGTACGGGACCATATCGAAAAGTGTACGGACAATAAACGCTCGAAACCCGCGTTGTTTTAAAAATTACGAATGGTGGTTCTCAGGGAACGAGACGGTGAAAGTGCAAATCAGTATCTAACAGACGATCTCATTCTATTCAAATGAAACGGGGCGATTCGACCGGAATCTATTTTCGGTATGCCGACATTTTTCAAATCAACTTTCGTTATTTATTTCTGATGATGTTCGAAATGATTGCTTGCAACTTTTTTTCAATGCATATCTAATTTCATCGTTTTAACAAATTATGCTGTAATGCCTTTTGTTCGAAACGTTTCGAATGAACTATTGAAATTGTTTTGACAAGAATTGCACATTTTACACACAATTGAACTGTTCGATTCCGTTAGATCATTGCATAAAACAAATATTCCGTTTTCCCATAACTAATCGTTATGACGATCTATTTTACTACACTGAGAAAAGGCAATTGATTTTTACTTCATATATTATAAATTGAAAATAAACGTTAATTGTAATTTGAATCAATATTAGGTATCACGTAGACTGGCTGGTGTAGACATAAACTACACCTGAAGGGCGATGTTTTAAAAAAATCCAAAATTGCAAGTCAACGTAGGGCTTTTTAGAAAACGTGTAAATCATAATTAGTTACATGTGCTCGCTTATTATTGTTTAATTATAACCGTGAAGGGACTGAAATTTGAAAGATTAATTGATTTTCAGTTCCGAAAAGAATATTGTTCCACAAACATATACGCTCTGTTTTTTAACTTTTAAACAAAGATGAAAATCATGAAGCGAGACATAAATTTGTAGATTCAATTCTCTTGGCATTTTAAAGCTGTAAAAATTCTTCCTGACATTTACAAGGGGTGAGTAATAACCATTAACGTCAAGATTAATATAAAAATTAAATTTATATGGTTGTTTGTTCTTGAACGGTCTTTATTGAAACTTAAATTAAAAGTGTACTTACTTATGCGAGTTTAAAGGATTATTAGGTAATAATCTGTTTAACAGGATTGTCTACACATCTGCCGATTACGTTGTTTAAATAAGTCGATGTAGTTTTTTTACACCTTTCACTGGAAAATTAAATTGTTTCTCGTTCTATAATCGAGTGGAAATTATTTAGCACGCTTGATAAATAAACGGTTTATTATACAACTCTAAACTGACGAAACTGATGTTTATTTCAAATAGAATTGCAAGGATATTTCAAGTTATCACTCTTAATTGAATATAAAGTCATGAGCAGCCTTATGAAGATCCTGTATCTTACATCGATATATAGAAGGTCGAACATTCGACTTCGAGTGTCCATTGTCATCAGGTGACCTAACATTAATTTTTCGAACTTTATCTTATCAACATTCTGACAAATCTTTGAACGGGTGTGAATGTTTAATTAACGGGTTGGAAATGATAATAATCTGTCTCTGGCGTCTAGCCGGACTAAATTGTGCCATTACAGATAACTGAAATTCCCCAAATTGTTTTTCACATCATTTTCAATAAGTGGAATCTCTACGCTCGTCCTACCCAATATAAATATAAATATTGCGTTATTATACGTGCAAAGTTTGGTGACACTTGATGTAGTTAATGTAATTAGAAAGTAATTATTGGTCTTTTTATATTGAATGTGGTAGTTGACCTTTCGAAATCGTCAAGTAGGTAATTTTCAAATTTAATTGCAAAGTGAGAAGTGTGTATTTAGTTGTCTGAATAACCCCTGTCGTGGTTATTTCTATACTCTAAGTTTAATGAGTGGTTACAGGGTCTTTTGTCGATCAAGTGTTTGAGTATAGTAATTATTAACTTTATACTGGTTCACAAGTACACTCACGCTCCCCTAAAAGAAGATTTAATGGCCAATTAAAAATATATATTCGAATGTTTTGCCTCTCATTTTACAGCAGTCTAAAACTTACATATTAAAGTGACCTACTGCACTGGAAAATATTTGTTATAGAAAGGCTGTGAAAACTCATAATCCGCTATTAATTATTTTAATTGCAATTATTAACGATATAGGTTTACTAATTTTTGTCGCTTGTTAATAATTAAGTGTAACGAGGTGTTATTGTAAAATGAATAATATAAAGTTAAAAGACAATAAATAATGGTTATAATGGTGAGAACGTTTTATAATTTGCAAAAAATATTTAAATCCCTTCGCATGATAACAATGCAAGTGCAAACATCGGATTATAGTAATATTTCTTTAACGGCTCGTTATTAAGTTGCAAGAAATCGAGAATAAATGCTGTCATTGAAATTTATTCATTTCCATACATGCTAATGGCTCATGTCATTAGTTTAATCTTAGATTATCTATGTGGGTTTAAAGTAGCAAATAATATTAACGCATAAAATTTCAACTATCAAAATTACGACTTTTTTTTGAACGATTGTAGAAAAAAAATGTAACATCTTAATTAGTAACCAAACGGAACCGTTGTTATACAAATCAAGTAAAACCGCTAAAAACTAAATCACAAACGTTCCATTTCTGGATTTGAATATTCTGTGTACACAATCTAATCCGAAATCTTCATTGATTGCATGACTTCTAATCACGCGAACGCCTAGGTGATGTAGATAGTAAATATATATATGCAACCGAAACTCATACGACTAAAAGTCTTGTGTAATATCGTAATGGTATAAAACGTTACGGCCCTAAGGGATCGATGAACAACTGGGGGAATTTCGAAATTTGCTATAAATGTCGCTGATGTAAAAACGCAGTATATTGCTAGTGTGATCTAATTTAATCGTTACGTAACTATATACCGGAGCGTGCATTCTCTATTACGCCGTTCGATAAAATAAAATTATTGGATTTGCGTTTCTTTATTAAAATTTGTTACCTTGTTGACGGAAAACGTCTTTTATAAAAAGCTGAATGAATTTATTTTTAAACATCTAAACTTCTTCTAAAAGCTTCAACTTATTTTTTTTATTCAATATAGTTCAGAGGAATGCTTAAAAATACGTCTAACTGAAATAAAAAAGTTGTAAGATTTCTTCGAAATATTCTCTTCTCGTGCTCATATGATATCGGGAAACTTCTATTTTTGTAATCACTTCCTCTTTACTTACGTTTTTTTGTACAGTTGTTTCTACAGGGTCATTTTTGTGCATCTTTTTATTATTTTATTTTGACCCACCAGTGAGTTTTTACTTTTTATTGCAATCACAAATAAGCAGTTTAATTACTTTTTATGTCGTAGAATTTATATGTTTATGATAATTTCGATAAACTGTAGCATATTCAGTGTTTGTAATTATTTAGATAAAAGTAAATAAAGTTCCTGTTTCCCCGAAGAGGTTCAAACTACCCTGTATGTTTAGGATCGAATGCACGACAGAAGGGTTTCTTTTTACTGCTAACTTCTACAAACGCAAAGTTAAGATTTACTATATTTGGGTCAATGAACCCCTAACGTATCAATGGAATGGGTTTCTTTTTCGTCATGTTTACCCAAGAACGAGGGATGATAGAGCTCGTGGAAGCTTTCGGATATTTTTGGAAATGGATACGATTTCACGAACGATTTACCGACCACTGTTGTTCTCATGTTCAATTTTTATGTTTGTATATTCGAGAATTTTACATCGATCGAATGAATAAATTTGAGTGGATGATTACCAGCAAAAAAATAGCTTTCCATTTGTCAGAGATATCCCGCCGTCCTGTTTTCTAGCATAATATACCTGAACTTTCGCAGAGTTTCCCGGCTCCGGGTTTGATTGATGCGAAGATAAACAACCGCTTCGAACATCGGAAAGACGCTTCGGCATTCGCGATATCGACGCCTGGCGCCGATTCATCGTCGTAATGGGAGCCCGGCGAATTCGTGTTCGGAGTTCTTGCATTTTTTTTGTCTCCGTCGCGGTAATTCAGACATAAAACACTGCTTGAATTTATCGTCCAGAGGGGTGTGAAGTGAATCGAAATGAAATTTAAGAAGCGTGCGGAGGACCACGTGCCCCTACTATTAGAATTTATGTTAGGAATTAGCGCCGGTTTTGATATAAACATGGTGGATTCTGAATAAATTTCGTATATTGATTGGATTTTTTTATTGTTTCAGGTCGAAGACGGCTGCATTTATATCATCACAAATTTCCGCCTCCCTGGGCTTTTTTGTTATTAGTTTTAGTATCGTCTTTAATTAGTATAGTAGGTAAGTACTCATCTCTTTTTATTTATGTTAGAATTATCCATTAGAATTTTAAGTAACTAAAAAAATTAATTACCTTAACGTATACAATATGTACTTTACATAATTAAATTAGAAATTCAAATGTCTCGGGACAATACGAATTTTTACACTCATAATAATATTGACACACGTTTAAAGCGTAATGTATGTGTAAAATAAATTACTCGAGCGAATCAATACTTTATAGACTGCTCGCCTTCGATATCTCGTATAAACGTTATAAAAACGATACGTCTCGTCCAGTTTATATCCAGTTATAAATCACACGCTAGTTGCACGCAATTCCTTTAAAAGCACAATAAACGCGTACAAGTTTGATATGACCCTCAAACCTTCACCATAATCGGAATTAATCGATTTATTCGTTAAGCTTATTATACGCTCTGAAGCAAAGTGGAGGGTTTTGAGTGTCAGACACCCCCTTGTATATTGGTAAAATAACCGAAAAAAAAGGAACATATTTGCCTCGTAATCTCTATAATTACTTTCTTTAATCTAGGACATCTCCATTTAGAACTGGTGTAAATAAGATCGTGATATCAAACGTTGAATGATGAACAAGATAATAACATACCTACTTGCTTGGTATATTTTTATTAGTTAACATACTGCAATACCCATACCCTCGACCTATCAACGATTGTCATTAAATTATAAGTGTATTATACGCCCATAACGATAAAAATCCAGATAAATTTAATATTTGCTATATTACAACTTGTTAAATGCTACAAAAATCTAAAACGTCTTTTCTCAACGGCGTTGTTAAACGGAATTACATTATTATTCACTGTAATTGAAAAATAATCGGGATTTCGAATCTAGCATGCAATGTTTGAACAACTGTGTGGCACTTGAAAATTTTTCTTTTTGTGTTGTCAACCCGAATTAAACGGAAAATAATAGAAATAAATAGGTAGAAACCGAGATAGTATGCTTATTATGAGACTACTTTGCTGAAAACAAGTTCTAAGTGCTCCACAATGGTTCCCTGAAGGTCTATTGTATGGATTTAAACGTTTTATTTCTCACAAAATCGGTCGTTACTGATGTGCTTTATGATTTTAAATTTATTTAGAAATTTATTTATTTTTACCCATCGTGCACAATCGTAATTGACGTTGGTAACCATATTTAATATTAGAGGAAGTTAGTCGAGTGATGAATCTTTAACGCTCAATAAATTTCGTATTTTTTAGTTTAAACTACGCGTGTGGTCACCGAGAAATATCCCTATTCTATAACTAAATAAAATACTTATCAACTCATTAAGTTCATGTTAGGAAATTTTCCATATTTTTCACATTACTATACGACCTTGACAATCGAGGAATATTACTATTTTAAATACCAGTATAAACGATTGAGTATTTTTTCTAATTTTAAAGGAACGAGGAGTTTATTTCCTACGTTTTTTCTTTATATATGATTTATACGTTTATTCCTCCGCAATCCTCGAACCAAGTCATTCCAGAAATTCCTAATCTCTTGAGCTACGAGTGTAATGAACCCGGTTAAATGCGTTTTCCGACATCAGCTTCATTATCCCCGAAGGACCCTTTTAAGCGTTAATACTTCCGTTATAAATACCTAAAACGTGCATAAAAAACGGAATCCGTTTTACAATCAATCACATAGCGTTCGCACGAGAACACGAAATGTTCTTTTTCACAAATTGAGTCGTATCATATAGGCCGGCGAGACGAGGTTTACGACGCTAAAAAATGGAATAGGTCCAACCTGACATGTCGGTCAACGACTCGTTACGTGCGTCTCTTTATTCTTACGTGCAAACCTGCGCTCGCACACATACACACACATAGGTTATATTGAAAGGAAAAATGCCAGCACGAGAAAAACGCATAGTAATGATAAATTTTCGACCCTCGTAACGCCGGTTGGTCAATAAAACGCGATGTTCCTTAAAAAATCTTTAAAGTCGAACCAGCAAGTAATGGTCGCGCAAGGCGCTAATTTCGCTTTGATATAATTACTATATTTCGGCACGAAAGTGTACCTACGAAATTTCGTAATTTACGTTATGAACCAAATAATAGCTAGATTGCCGGTGGCCTGTACACAATGCAGATTTTCTGCTGAGGCATAAATTCTTGCCCCAAAGCCACATTTTCTCTATAATTTAGATGGATATCGTCGAAATTGCTTAAGATTTTTTTAAATTATCAGCAAAAAACTCATCGACATATCGATGACTTACTCCAAATTCTATTTTTAATTTATAATATATTATGTTATATTATGTATTTGAAATACTTCAACTAACACAACATTTCCAAATTGCCAATTGCACAGCCGAATAATCAGTTGGTTTTTCTTTTAGAGACTGTCATGAACCAAACGGTATTCCATGACAGGCGCTCTATATACGTAATAAAGGTATCCGGCCAGCGTAACGTCTAGTAAAGTTCTTTTACTCGCAACGGGGAGTTATTTCCAGCATATAATCAAATGAAAATGACGACCTAGGATTCCGCGACGACCTACTTCACCGAATTTGCAATTTTGATTACCTATTTCAATAATTTTAGCTCTTTTGATAATAAAGAATCGGCGACAAGCCAAAGCCAACGCGACGATTTTGGGGATAATAAAATGGTACTTTGTGATAACTGCACCGCTTTATTTCGATAAAAAGCGGTTTATGAAGATATTCAACACGCAACTTGTTATTTTCAAAATTGTATCAAAAAATATTTTTGTTCCTTGTAATTGTAAAAAATTATGCTTACACTAAACTGAAAGATTTACGAGTATTAACTTACGAAAGCAAATAATCAAACGGCAGTTAATCGAAACAAAAAAAAACGTGACAAAATATTCTGGATTTTGATTGAAGCACACATTCGTTTATTTATGCAACGCCATATGGGGATTACGGGAAAAAAGGTTTCTGGTTAAATTTTATGATAAAAAAATCCACAAAAAATCGATTAATTTTATGCTACAAAATTGCGCTGTTTTATACCATAACTAAATTATCGAGTCTTTTGAACCCCTTGCGGCGCGTACTTGTATACATCCTAATCGGAAATGCATAAATAGTTGAAAACGACGGCGGAGACGTCGCTTTGGCGTCGGTCCAGGTCCATTTGCGGAGCGTCCACGCAACCGTTCGAGAACTAGACAGTGAAACGTGTGCCAAATGCTGAAGAGATTAAGTCCACGCGATCTAGACATAACGAAAAGGACGAAAAAAAAGTTGCAAGAAAATGAGGAGAGAATTTCGTTTGGAATTTTATCAATGAATTTTAATGCGGTTTATAAAAATCCGGCTGGCGCTACGTGGGAAGGTTACGGCTGATGTAATAAGTAAATGACGGTGATTATTGGTAGTGCATGGAAATAAAGTGTCGTGATTTTATTTAATAATGTCGTTAATTCGTTGGAGATTGAATTGACGCAGGTACACGAAAAGCAAATATTATAATTATACGTATAGAGAGCGTCCGTAATTTTTCACGAATGCTACTACAATAGCGCGGATATGATTTATTCGGGCCATTAAGTTCGATCGGTATCCGAGTGAGAAAATTAGATTCGTATCAGGTGAAACTAAACTGTTCGCATTTCGTAAATTGTAAAAATTACATACTTTTTTATCCTAATCACTCCATAACTTTTAGAGTTTGTTCGTTACAAATTCGATAGAAAAAATATAGTTTATGACACGTAATTATAGTACAGCGAAGACTTTTATTAGAAACCGAACTTATGAATATTTTAATATTCGAACTAAATTCCTTTACGAGGGGCGTACGTCAAGTACTAAGCATATTTAAATGGACAAGAAAACTCGTGCATATTATTTTGTAAATACAAAATTAAATAGCGTTACGAAGAGGTTAACTACGGTCAATGGTCACACGAACGAGTATAAAACACTAACTAGATGTACTTTAAATGAATTATAGCATACATCTTTAAATCGAATATAAGTAAATTTAAATAATCTATCTAAACCCAATATTTTTGCTACCTATTTGTGACATTGGTAGGTATTTATAATTTTATTAAGGTATACCAGTATACAAGTATATAAGGAATTTTACTTAATTAGTAGATACTAAAACAGTTTTTTCAAGAGCGGTTTTTCCAATTTGAATTTTTCAACTCTCTAAAAGCAGCGCTGCACACATTCAGCTAATGACAATAATTGCAACGAGAAATTACTAACGGATAGGCGATCAACATAATTATTATTCACTAGAAAGCTGTTATAATTGATTTAAACCACTACATTACATTATTTGCCACTAGTCTAGTTGGTCGACGGTTTCGACCTTTTTAATAACAATCATTATTGATCAAATTGACGGTTATCCCGCGCATATTTTCTAATTATTTAATTATCCATAATCATAGTTATGTCATTGAAAGTTTCGATTCATTTTCGTTATTTTTTCACTATACGATAAATGCACGACCAGTTTCTTTATCTCGAGCATATTCGATAATAATGGCCGAAAAGTAAGAATTATATACCTACCTGTTACTTAGTAGCAATTTATTTATCGAATTAATTAACCTTCTACGTCTCTGGCCCGCCGGAGCCCCGAAAGAATCTTGTCATCTCACTATCTGGCATCGTATTTGTCTGGATTAACTTGTTAAGATGACATGGAACAGTGAAAGGATGGAATGTCGGAACGAGATATATTGCCGGCGATGTTTAATAGAATCGCCTCGTCAATGGTTACAATTACTGGTCCGGGTGGTAATTGGCCCGACACCGGGTGGCGTGAGAACACGACTGTCGGCCTCTGCTCGGACACACCGATAGACTAATTTATGAAGCTCTGTCAAACGGACCCCCAGAGCGGGACTCCGGTTAAAAAGCGCACGGAACCGTTGGATATATACTTATGCTATAATTTAAGGCCGACTGAAGTGATATGCAGAGATTTATAAACTGTACGGTGGTCTAAAACGGACAATTCGAAAAAAATGTTTTCTAACATAAATAATATTAGTTGACACATGAAATAAAGTAGCAAAGTAATTGATTGCTCTCAAGTATGACACACTTTTCGAATCATTCGGTTCTTTTACGGTTAAAAAATCATTTTATTACTCCGTAAGTTTACTTTTACCTAACAATTTTTTTAATTTTTTCCCACCATTCAACGAATAATTATCGGGTAGATTTTTTTTGAATGCTAGTCAGTCCAACCCTGCGGAACTCCCCCGATTCGATCTTTACTTTCTCAATTGGTCCGTGTACCTGGTCAACGATGAGGCGACCGCGCGGTTCGATGGATGCGACCGTCGTTGGCCGCGAAGAAAGAATGTGATTCTGTTTTGATTGTGATGTGTTTAAATTAAAAGCTAGTTTGGGATTAAGATAACTCGAAATAAATGTTAATTTTACGAAATAATGCGCCGATAACATCGTCGACGTAGGTAGGAAGATCCTCGATGGGGGTAATAAGGATACTTTGTGGTAATAATGGTGGTAAATTGTATATCAATATCATTGGAATGAATTTGTAAACGTCGAATTAGTAAATGTGATAATTAAAATCCACCCTATAGAGGTTAGCAGGTTGGTAATTATTAATAGGGAGTTTCGATTTTGCATTACACGTATTGCTTAATAAATTTATTTCACTACCAAGGTTGTAAGAATTTTTTATCGAAAAAATAATAGCATTATCGATATGAACGTAACAGTTTAATTGCTACCAATAAAGGTCATTAATAATAAAATAATGAGTAATTAGAAAGGAGTTAATGACGATTGAAATAAAACGACTTTATGAAGGGTTTAGTTGTACCTATGATAATTATAAAATCCTTTCACCATTCGCATTTATTAATTTGGCTTGGATATAATTTTTCCTAGCTTTATTAAATAATGTATCTACTCATTTTCTTATAGAAATTAATAACACAATGGGAGGTATACAATATATATGCAAAAGATGCTTTATTATTAAAATTAATTTAAATAAAATTCATATGTGTCGGATCACAGCACATGTGGAGTATATGGAATTGTTATTAGGTATAGAAAGTTTTTTTAGTATCGTAATATTTTCAACGCCTAACGATAGAGCAACAGGATTCTAGGCCAAGAAATAAAACAGACATTTTTTATATAAAAAATATATCATTAATTAGTAATTAGAAAAATTAATAGCGTATTGCGCTTAATTTGTATTCGTATAGAGAATTTTTTCGAAAGACCCACACGATATATTACCGATGTAAATTCGTCCATTGTAAACCACATTATCGTTAACATAATCTTAATTCAAAAATTAAATACCGTATAGAATGTTTTGCTTTATCGCGACACCGATCTCTTCAAATCGCATTATTTTACCCGAAACGTCAAAAAGTATAAAAGATCTCGCCATTATAAATTTCAACTGAAAGCTCGATTGCGCCCCTTTCACGAACTTGTCGCCTTGTATTTTTGTAAAGTCTTAATCGTCCGCCGAAGTGAGCATGTACAATTTACATATTTTTTACACCGAATTAACCCCGAGAACTCATCTAGATGGCCCAGTGAGTACTCTGTCGAAATTTATTACGTTCACGTTGTTTAGGCGAGCATAACGTAAAACATAACGTCTACATCATACATTTAAAAATCGTACGGTATTAAAATTGTGATGTCTTTATTTTATATCATCATCTTTTGTTGATTGTGTAAGAAGGGGTACTTAATTTAATAATGGGATTTTGTGTAATTGTTACATCGATTTTAACAAATCTACATGGTAAAACATTAAATTAAATTTAATGTCGATTGGGAGCATTTTCTAGTTTTTTGATATTATTATGTTGATTCAATAAGTCTTAACTGTATTCAAAACATGTTTCTCAACCGTTTTGGACATTGGTTCGTTATTTAACGTAGAATTTATTCATATATTACTCGTTTATGCATTCGCTATGATTATTAGTAAAAGTGTAAATTGTTATTTTCCATCTACAGCAGTTTTTATGCCAGAGTTTTTGTTCTTTCCTCTATTCCGATATATTGTAAAATGCATTGCGTTTTTTCTCTTTCGTCTCTCGTCTCAAAGTAAAAACGCACCTAACAGTGAACGTTACGGTAGTGAACCCTCTACCTATCTAGCCGTTGCTTAGTACAATATATTAATACACTAATTAATTATGTATTATTTCGATACGGTCAACGAGTAAGCTCGTCTCTAAAAAACTACCGAGTCTTCTTTTAATGCACACGTAATTCTCGCGTTGAGAGGCAGCAATCTTTATAGTCTGGTGATGGATGCAGAAAAATGGAAAGTGTGTCTAGGCTATGAGGATAACGAAAGAAGTTCTTTTTAATGTACCCTTCATGTATTTAATGACCAATTATTCAGCTTATTACGTGTGCACGTTTCAATTTTGCGAATGTTTTATTGAAAAAAATCGCTACTTGTTATGCCGTATTTTTTCACTTTCTTTTGCATAAAACAATATAATGAGTATTATCGATACCATTGTTCGAAAAATCGTTTCAATTGTATACATGTACCATCGTTTTATTCGTATAGGAAGTGTCTAAAAGTGTTCCTTTTGTTTTATACGTTATTCGAGACTTTTATTTATAAAAGTTTGTACTCAATTAAAAGAAAAGTTGGTACCTGAGTATCTGCATATTGAATTTTCTTCATGATCGGAATTAAAGAAATATAAGATCTTGAGTGATCTGCGTATATATTTTTACCCTTCGAATAAAATCGCGTGCAACCCAGTACCCAGTGGTGAGTGTTCTATGGATTCCTGCGTATTGTATTTCCTTCAAACCGCACACAAGAATAAATTAGGGGTGATTGAACAATTCTTCTACCTACAAACAAACAAACATATATCCGAGTGTATTGTTATTGTAGTTGATTGCATGGGCGTCGCGTGACATCTAATCGCTTTTTATTTAATTTTTAACTTCGTTAATTTGTAATTTACCCATTCAGTTCAAGAAAGTATTTTAATTAAAGAAGCAAATGTGTATTACTTATGGTTACGATTAAGATAACAAATAGAAGATGGTCGCTGGAATTATCGTTGATGTACGTCACTGTTTTAAATTAGGGGTGCTCGAAAACAATTCCTCTGCACGCATATAAGAGTTCTGCGCTGTAAGAAAATTCGGCGGGGTGGACGCAGTACAATGAACACTTTCCAATTGCCTTTATTCGGCCATTGTTAGCGAGATTAAACGATTGAATGGGACCCTCGCGATTTAATGACGGGTCGTCGGGTTTTTAAGACGCCGAATGCCGGTGGAGTCGATTTTAATTTAAGATGTTTCGGGGCTATTAGGATGGGCGGCAGATATAAACGTCGTTGGGTTGGTACCGGGGTTTTTTTGTTTCGTAAAAGAAAGTGATTTAGATGATTAAAACGCCAAAGTTCGATGTGTTGCTCGTCCGTAATTTTGGCGCATTAATTTTAATTAATTTGTATTTATAGAAATATTCTGTAGGTAATATGTGAATTATAGGTGGGTATACTTTAAGTTTGTAAAAAGTGTACCTACCGTTTAGGGAATGATGCAGTTTCGGTGGTATTTCGTTCTTTCAACCTTGCTTTTTTATTTGTGATTGCGTGTTTTAAAGGTGGTTATTTGGAAGATAAAAATCGTCGGCCTCACTTGAACATTAAGAGAAATTCGCTATATTTAAAGTAAAACCCGTCCGTTTTATTCTCTTAGACCTAAACAAAAAAAATTATAAGCTTCAAGTTTGCCCACATTTTACCATTATTGTGAATGAAATTAATAAACTTTGTATGTAATTTCTATTGCAAAGTGAATTAGCCGTTTCCACTTAGAACATAAACATCCATTTAAATGAATATTTAATAAGAGGTGCTCCAGTCGCCGCTCCTTTTATGCGCTTTTCCCACAGATACATTAAAATCGATTATTCGAACAATAAATAATATTCGTTAATTAAACAGCGAACCCGACAACTCGATTTTTCCATTCTAGAGATACTAATTGCGGCATCGTTGAAACCATTAAATCGAAACAAGTGAGAACGTTAGGTATATAAAAAATTAAGTCAATTATAAATGCCTTGTTAGCAGTGTTCGTCATCTAACGGCAAGTATAACGAGCTAATTGATAATTATAATACATTAATTGATTAAGTAGTTTTATCGAAGCTTGAATTTATTGTAATTTGATGAGTTTTTATGAACGTCATTATTTAGGCAAATCTTTAATAAGGTGGGATTAATGATCGGTTTTGAATTAAACATTTTTTTAATTTACGAAAGCGTGAGATGTATTTTTTATGTTTATAAAAAAGGGGGTGCTTGCCACGTTGATAAGCACTCAATAGGGCGATTCATCATTAATTCTATCGTTTAAACCATGATAGGTGAGTGGCCCAAGGGGAACGCTATACAAATAGAAGGGAACATTGATTGATATAAGTTTTACATAGAGTTTATATTCAGTAGAAATAAATTACGAAGGCGACATGTTTGTTAACGTTCCGTCATTTTGTACCCATTAAATTTGTAATTTTTAATAACGATTTTTAATACGCAACGACAACTCAAATCACGGTAAAAATTAATACACCTTCCTCTGTGTGGTCACGGTGGAGGCGCTATCCATAACGTCACTTCCTTTTCCGGTAACCACTTGTTGGGCGCTTTCTATTGCTGCTCTACCACTATATGTCACGTCCACCTGTCTTTCGAAATCGTTTCTGAAACAACGAGGGCGTCTGATATGGTCCAGGTCAGCCGATAATCGCTCATTTAATTCCCTTGGAAATTAATAATGAACGTCGAAAGGTTAAAGGGCGAAACATTCCATTTTTTAGTTAGTTTTTTCGAGTCACACTTGACTTCCGCCACAGAGAGTCTTCCGGTAATTCCTAGAGCAGGAATTGTACAATTGGTTGGTTATAATGTATCGTTTTCGTTGATGAAAATCCCCGTTCGCACATCTGTTGGGATTTTGTTTCTCTTTAAATTTTACTCGTATTGGCCTTGAATCATTAATATGTTCTCTCGAACAAGTTGGAACTTGTCGAGCTCTAATTCGAAACGTTTGCGCGACATAATAAAGAATATATTCATCTCGGTTTCTAGCGTATTCTTAAGCGCATTCATCTATCAGGTCAGGTAATGTGTTCCGCACAAAGCGAAGACCGGATACATCTAGATGCATAGACACAGGCGAATGCCGGATGCAAAGGGAGACCAAGAGGTGTTGTAACAGAGTTTATACCTGTTACATACAGTCTGATTGTACGTATGTAGGCTAACCACAAGCAGGTATTCAACGTTTCAATGGCGATTCCCGTCTTTCTCTTTATTTTACGCGTCTGTTACAAGAATCATTCACGAAATATAATCTACTGAAAATTATTCAGTTTCGGTTGCAGTGGAAATCGATGAACCCATCTCGTTACGTATTTAATTGAATCGAGATAATTTCAGTAGCGTTTTAACATAGACCAAACCGTTTATTGGAAAGGTGAACGTATCGGGATCAAGTGCCCTAATGTAAACATACATTTATATACACGTGATATCCAAAGTAAATATTTCTTTACTGTTCGCTTTTAACAAATGTATAATGGGGAAGAAGAGTACCTACGTAAATATGTATACACAAATCAAAGCTACTCGATTTACTTTGGATAAATAAATTGAGTATAGAGATTTTGTGATCCGTTTGGGGGGTTTTTATTCACCAGCTTTATATTCCACTGGCGTAGAGCAAATACCAAATATTGAAATTCGGATTTATCTTTTGAGTTCATGAATTGCGGTTGACCTTCTGCTTGTATACATGTTTTTGAATCAAGTTAATTATAATTCTCTTCAGCACAATTCATTGATTCGAAATTATTTGTTATCCAATAATGTTATTTCCACGTCCATGCTTGTATCCGAATCCATATAGAGGTGAATGTAGCGTTTTATATAGGAAACGTGAAACTAAATAAACTCGGGATCCCTAACTACACAATGTTGTTTGTCAAATAAAATATAAAACAACATATAAAAGGTATTAAAGCGGCGGATTAAAAAGCTGTTTGAATTATATCACAGTTGGTTACTAAAACAAACATAACCGGGTTATAAGTTAACCGGTGAAAAACCGTACTGAATAAATTTTTATTGAAACATTTTTCCTATAGAAGCGCATCAAATAAATTAGATTTCTTCTTTGAATGCGTCGACAACGGACATAATGAATACAAACCTGTCTTAATAAGTCTTAGAAATGTGCAATTTTTCACGACAAACGCTTGATAAATCGTATTTTTTCAACTCAAAGAACATTCTTCTCTGGCAAATGCATTCTTTACCTTGATGATGAATCGTTTTATCACTACGATTAAATAGTAATATTTAAGAAACTCCATGTACAAAAATTGTTTATTTTCAATGCAAATATAATCATCGAGTTAGTAATAAGTGAAAAAATTGGAATAGTTGTATTTTGTGTATATATTTCAGAAAATCGCAAATTAACGACGACGTGTGAGCGATAAACACGAATGTCGAGTTCAAAAGAGCTCTGAATTAAGGTAATGAATGTCAACAGAATTTCGCATTTTAAGAATGAACCATAAGACTGTTGGTTATTTTCGTTACTGATTAAGCTCGGTTTAGGGGCACTTACGTGAGACATAAAAAAGATAAAGAGGATGATACTAAAAATATACCAGCGCTCGAAATTCCCTGGAGGAGCCATTCGAATTCCTTGTTATAAACCGTCAAAATTAAGTTAAATTAAATCGATGGAGATTAAACCGAATTTATACCTACCTGATAGTATTTTTCTAATTAATTGCCGGTACGATTTTCGCGTTAAAAATAATCAATTTCAAACAAACTCTCTCGTTTTCATCAATCCATTCCGAACTCTTTTGTCGACGATCCAATTTTCCCGAATTCTTTTGCGCAATGTTTCACAATGAACGTTTCGTCAAGGTCGTAAAATCGAGAAAATCTCGCCCGTTCTCAATTCGGCACCGGTTGCGACGGAATTCCTCGGACACCATCTCCGAGAGGCGCATCACCAAGGCCTAGTGCACCGGCTTTTCGGGTGCATCACACTTTCGTCGAAGCGTCGCCGGCATGTGACGTAGTCGACGTCGGTCTAGACGTCTCTGACCTTGCTTCAAAATAGACGAGACGCCGGAAGACTCCTCGGCCTCGCGCTTCTAATGTTTGCCCCCCAGCTGATGCACCTTTTGTCTCCGCTGTCCCGCTACGATCTCCGCTTATTTTCGTACGTTATACGAGATGAGTGTCGGAGATTATCGCTTCTATAATTGCGCGTTTTTTTTTTGTTATTAACGAAAATATCGTTATATAGGGCGTCCCAAATTATGCGATGTCCGATTTGGGCGAGACGTGGTAACTAAAAATAGATGGAATTTCGTGTATTTTTACAAAAAATTTCTATTTCTTCCTTCGCTAATTTTATAATAATTATATACTTTTTACCTACGTAAATTACAGGTATAAAAATTACAGTGGCCTTTTACCTCAAAAAACGTACAGCCAGTATTTCCCTTAATGCAATTTCAACAATATTGCCAATAAAAAGTTGCTTAATTTCTGTAACAAATATTTTTACTTGTTTCATGGTCTAATTTGTTACAAAATATTTGAAACAAAGCGCGGTCTTCGAATTAGTAAATAAACGTGATAAATGCCGTAATTTAGGAAATATTTTCCGAACAGGTGTGGTATGAAGATGTGTTTTAGTGAATCATTTAAATTTTTTAAATTCCTTACCAACGATTGCTCGTCTTGAAATTCAATGAGATATGCGTAGTTTTATTGTTCCATACAAATAGACACAGTTCTCACTATCTTTGCCTTGTTTAGACAATTAAAAAAGTTAATATTCCAAATAAGATTTGACTGTGGTGCAAATTTTTGATATTTTCTTAGTTTGTGCGTGGTTATAGAGGTGAATAGTCACATAAATCGCACCTCAATAAAACTATCAGGAAAATATTTTGGTTGCGTTCTATTTCATTATTGTTGATTTTGTTTTTGGCATATTTCCCGTTATATTTCAATTGTTTAGCCTGGTGTGTTTGTGGGTGGTAAACAAGCATATTTTAAATATCGAATTTTTATGAAGATTCTTAAGTAGGTATCTAATTTATCACCTTCAGACCACGCCAGACTGATTGGTACAAACAATCGGTTTGTCTACCAACGTTGGTCACCAATCACAAATTAGCAAATTCAATCCTTAGCCTTCAGCCCTTTACAATTATAAACTCGGTATTTAATTTATGACTATTTTACTGTTTCGATTCCTCATGGAGTTTCTTAATTTTTAATAACTTATAAGAAAACCATTTATAATTTACGTCCATCCAGGAAGGTTCGCAATGAATAATGAATTAAAAAAAGGTTGTAAATTAAATTATTATAAAATCTTGATTTATAGACAGCGGTAATAAAACCAATGCTAATTGTATTTGTTGATTATAAATTGTTTAATTAATACAGGAAGTCGTAACATGCCTTTTTATTTCAAAGCTAGTCAACAACCTTTATTATTGTATCATCCGAACGGCTTTAGATTAATCGGACACGTATGCGAATTAAATACATAATATCCTTTTCAGTTACGGCGTCTGTATAACAAGCGACCTTTCCATTTTACCTTGAGAAAAAATACACATACAAAGGCATTTGTTATTCATTAGACACAGTTGCATGAAATAATTACGATTTGTAAAAACTTACGATTCCAACTAATTTATTCGATAAATCTGTCGTCGCGCGAAATTATAACCGAATAAAACTGTCGAATTAACACTGAATTTCGATACCGCGATAAAATTCCATCAGAGTTACTAATAGTCCCATCGACTTCAAATTGATCCTTCGATCTCGTTAAACACCACAGAAGACCTTGGCGAAGTTGGAAGCAAGGTCTTTTCGATTCCTCGATTATAGGGTGATTCATTTTCTATTCAATTTTGTGACATTCTTTGGTATAATTTTCTGTTATGTTGATAAATGCATAACGTCTGCGGCGGTCTTTTCGCTAATACATACAATGGAACCTTCTGCGATGACTTCGGTGTTTTTCTTTTTCATTTGATGACAATTAAACAGAGTTGTATTTTAAATAAAAAAGGCTCGAATAATTTATTTGGTATAGTTTACGTATGGAGATGGAATAAATAAGTGTCAATTTAGTGTGATATTTTTCATGATAAAAATTATCTCAGCACGGTTCCTATACAAGCCTGTCGCCCATAAAGATATCTCAATTTATTAAAAAGGATAATATTCAGGTAATATAGTGGTTCTGAATTCTCGGGAGCGAGTCCGTAACTGTTCCGTAGGTGTTAAGTTACCTCTTTAATATCCAATTATCCCATAAAGAAATATACCGAATTGAAATAACAAATCAAACGGTGAGAAGAATTCTTCGATGGTGGCTTCGGAGCCGATGGTGACGAGGCCGAATTCGAAATACCTTTTGGCTTTTTTCTAACGACGCACAATAAACATTACTTACAAAGAGAGCCAGTCTGACACAATTTCGACAAAAATAGCACTTTAAATTATCGGTCGGCTATCCCACACTACCTCAAAAGACACCCACCTCACTGTATATAACCGATTCAAAGCCAAATATCTTATTTGTAGGCACGTTTCGCTTATAAAAAAAGGTGAAACGCGGTTTATTCCCTTTGCCAGTTGATCCAATAATTGAGTTATTCATTCCTATTTACCGGCAGCAGGTTATTTATCTACTCGGATTTTCCGAAATGAAATAAATTATCCTGTGATAAATCTACGGGCCGTTTCGCTTGACGCCTTTCACGGCGGTAGAAATCACCATCGGGATCGAGTTTTAAACAAACAAACCGACGAAAAAGGCAACAGAAACAATAACAGCAATAAAAAATAATAACGTGTTACGGGCGGGCGCTACGAAATTATCCCGTCTGCAGATCCGACGGATCGATTAGGACGTCACAGTTGTCATTTCGGTCAGCGGTAATTGCAGGCCGGTAAAGGTTCGAAGGAACTATGAACCCCAAGAGATCTATTGTACCGGCTGCAGGTACGTGTTAAGACGTCGTCGAAGACCTACGTCAGCGCGCGTTGTTTGTCCAAGGCGAATTTTTCGGCGTTTATTTCGTAACAATGCCGGGGCGAAATAGTAAACAAATATCGAAGGCTTTTTGATATTCCGACCGACGTTGAGGAATGTCACCGGGCGTTCGAAGAATTGATCGACTTTAATGTAATTTCACGTAAACGTCCATCTCGTCCTTGGAAAGAGTCGCATTAAAACACGTTGGTGTACGCGGGCATCAAACGGGCCCGCCGAAAAAACGGATTTTATTTTTCGGATCACATTCGAAACGTCTCCCGTCCTCCCGTTAATATTAAACGTGAGCATTTCTTTAGGTATTCTTCGGTATTTTTTTTCTGCATAGATAACCGTGGTTGCCGCTTAGTAGCGTACCGTTCGCTCGCCGTGTCGTTTTCTTTCAATTTTTCCACGACGAACACGCACATTCAACATAAATAACATTTTACCATCAATGGATGGAGTACGTGATGTCTTGCATCGAATTCCACGGAGGACCAAATGAATGCAGGTGACAAAAGAATTGTGCCCGGAATGCAGGCCCGGCCTCCAATTTTCCTTTCAACCGCTTTCCCTTCAAATTTAATCGCTAGTACATCACTTTAATTTTTTGTACTATTATCGTCATTATGTTATAAAACAATACCAACCCAAGCATTACCCAAGATACATTTGAATAATTTTTATAATGTATTAAATTACGATTGCTGAACCGATACTGCATCGAGACACCCATTACGTTTCCTACATAACAAAAACATTTCATTTCCAGTAGCGCGTATTTATCGCGAATTTCGCGAACTTAATATTCGGAAAGCGTGCGTAATTAAGCTAAGATATTTTGCGCCAGGTACGGATGAGGTTTCGAAGTTTGCGGTTATAAATGCCGTATTAATTATTAATGAACGCTGACGTAAGGCCGTAATGTGAAAATCGGGTAGTCGATATTGTTGAATGAACCTGCTACTTGCGATATTGTCCTTATAAATAAATTTTTGCAGTAGTTTCTAATCGGGTTGTAGGAAAAATAAATTTTAACACTCCTATTATTTAATTAATTAGGTTTACGATTAATATAATTAGATTTGTTTAACTATAATTTTATTCTGAATTGTTGGGAATTTAGTGGTATAGACGGCAATATTTTAATGCCGTTTAAAAAAAGTGTCAGTAAAACTAACCGAGAACACGGATAAGTCCTTAACATTTTTACGTCTTCTAGGAACGGATCACTGCACCATCGAGTCAAAACCTTTTATCTAATCTGTTTTTTTAGTAATGAGATAAAGATTGACGGCTAATAAAAAAAAAGATGAGCAGAACTAAATTAACCGATTAACTATACAACGAAAACCAACAAACGAAACCGCTTCTAACAAGAAAAAGACCACCTATAGAAAATCACGCGGTATTTGATTATAGGCCGAAATTCGCTGTTAATTACAAGGGAGGCATTAGGACAAATAACAGAGGAAGGTCTCCAAAAAAAAAAACAATCCTACCGCCTTTTTTTGTTTCTCCATACTTGCGCTTATTCATATCATTGATAATTCAATTTTCGATTTCAACAAATAATTTGTTTTTTTTAAATATTACTTTGAACTCGCCGCCTAATCAAGGCTACTTATAGATATTAGAGGCTCTATCGATGCAACTCACAATAATAGACTTACTTATCGTTAATTTTTGAACAAATAAAAATGTGATTTTGTATACCTACCTACTAAAGAGTAGTAGAGAGATTTGCGCCAAAAGCCGGGAGACAATTAAATTTATCTCCTGTTGAATCTCCTTCCAAATTAGAGCAATAATACTTAATTTACTGGAGAATCCAGCAATGTGACAAAAGCAATAAAATAACAAATTTTTATACAAACTGTGAGAATCGAAACAGTCCTATGCGTATAACAATTTAATGAAATGTCCAGTTACGCGATCCTATTGTTATTTTAATTGGCTCAAAAATGTTTTTGTGAGGTTTTTATACTACTATAGTTGTACGCAAACTAACCTTTATGTGGATTGTTCCATGCACCAGACCGTTTGATTATTTCATAATTTCATTAAATCAATGTTAACGAGAGTGTTCAGCAAAGCATGCATTATTCTTTATGGTTTAGTGATGGCGTCTTAACGGTGTGGATAAAATGAAGAGTAAATATTAAAAAAACTACGCACACAAACGGGCACGAGCCATATGGCATAGAAGCAGTCTTTTTTTACCTACGATTTCACATTTATTTCACCAAGGGAGAGTATTATTATTTTACTGTCTAATTATTCTTTTCTACCCTATAATAAATTTACGAATAGCTGCTGTGGTTTTGGTGCGAGGTACGACCTTCCTTTTATTTGCATTTTTAGTGGTGCTATAATTTATAGTTCCTAATATAGGTTCTGAATATAATTCGAATTCGTTCCCTCGCGGCACAGGTGATCGGGATAAAATTCGAAATTTAATCGTTACATGAATATTAAAAAAGAAAATTTTCCATAGTTGCATGCGAAAATGATCGATACGCCGGACTATTTAAAGCTTTTAAAGCTTTCCTCCTACAAGCGAAACGTCATTTATTCGGAGACCTGGTTTATTTTATTATACACGCCATCGCGTAATAATTCTTTTCTTTCGGAGTGTAGATTTTCAATCGGCGTAAAGCGCTTTTGCACCGATGTTCAATGTTGTTTGTTTAAATCCGTGATACATCACGCGATTCGCGCTCATAAAAATCCACTCTTTCATTAAGACCTTCGCGATAACCACAACTTGCGGTAGCTTATATAATCCGAAAAAAAAACCTATTTTTAATTGTGCGCGAATCTATTATTACCGTAGGGTCGCCGGTCTATCGAAATTATAGGTATGAAAAGCTCTAAAAAAAGCCGCACGAGCCATATGGACACCGAAATATTACCTATGACTTTTCGTCTAGCGCATCCTCTATACGTGATTCTGGTGTTATTAAACCTGAGCCGGTCTCATTGTGCGATGGTATTGTTATCGAAAATAACCATTGGTCATCTGTGACGGTAGTCCCTTCTGCGATCTATTGTATCGCCCTTCGGCAGTTTCGTATTTATTAGGTTCGATGAAAAGATTTGCCCACCGACGGATTAATGGATCAATTGGACGTATGACGTGGTATGTGAGTCAGGACCGTATACCAATTTTTTTACTATGGATATCTAGATTATGGATTTTGCAAAGTAACACCCTGGAAATTGTAGGTTGCAGAATTATAAATTAAATAATCTTTTCTAATTTTACAACAAACTACATAATCTAGGCTCTATTTACTCTACTATGTATTAGAATTTGAAATCATTGGATGCGTTTTCAAAGTTCACATATTAAAACAGAAACCGAAATAAGCAAGAATGAAACTGCATTGTGCTAAATCGTTTTATCAAAGTTGTCGATCGGGAATTCGAGAACAGACTTTATGTACAAATATTTTGGCGTCATTCGTTGCCCCAATAACATGCTTGTGTCACAACGATTTCCTAAATAGATATACCTATTATAGATTTTTCGATTTCGTCCTTAAAAAAAATGGCATGTGTTCCGGCTTCGTCCCGGCACGGGCTCTCGTTAACAGTACACCGACGAAAAAGATGACGGGTCTAGAAAGCATCTGTTGCCTTTTGTTTCATATAAAAAAAACTCCACTTCGCCTTATACAGGGTGTCCGGTTTTGCGATTGCCTCGCGTGTTATAATTGCGCAACGAAATTCGAGGGAATGTTTTGCTCGTTAAATTGAAAGTTTGTTCATTTGTACGTAATTAATTTTTGTTCCATCTTGAAAATGAGTTATAATTTAATTGTTTTTACTAAATTTCTTATAACTGAAGCTTGCCCAAATAATACATGATTCCTGTCGTTCTCAATATTTGATCATTTGGGAAACATAAATTTCTTAATGATAGGATTCAGACAAGTATGCAACTATTATTAAGAAAATTGCTTATTTTTATGTATACATATTGGTTATTAAATTAGCCATCCTGTATACAAATTTCTATGATTCCTAATTTATAAAAAACGCCGGCATAATTTAGCGGGTAGAATAGCGAAATTAACTTTCCTTGCTTATTAGGAAAGTCAATTTATTTTCGAAACATATGTTTACGTATCCCGTGGCACGGACTCTTTTTTTTATTCGGGCTTTTCATTTTTGTTGTTTACCTATTAAAACACATCCCGCGCATATGTTCATTTTGTAATAAGAGGCTGTTAGAGGCCATTAGGACACGTGCTATAAAACGTATCGAAATTTTCGTGAACCGCACCATAGTTTTTCTATGCTTGCGATATATTTTAAAACAATTAAGATGATTGCCTTTAAAAATGAATTTGCATTTCCGTAATTGGCTATCTCGCGAAGATAAAAGAGGCTCTCGCTCTGTCTTGGAATGAATTTTTTTTAAAGGATTCCGACGCTTAGTAGGAATTCCTGCCGGATTTCTTGTTAACTTGTCTGTCCCATTTTACGAGATGTTTTGCATTTCATTTAATTAAACCGAAATTGGGCAATCAACTGAAATTTTTTTACGATGCGAGGCGCTCTATCATTAAAGAGTGATTTGTTGGGCCACTCTATTAACTCACTGATGCGCTACCTGCCCCCTTTTTCGGTTCTCCTTCATTGTTTGGAACTCAAGGAATGCGCTTTGAAGGCGTTTATTAACGCAGAAGGCCGACCCTGTTGATGTATTGGACAACAATTAATATGGAAATGGCCGTTTAATTGGTTCGATGGAAATAAAAGAGTAAATACCCGAGCGGTGGGAGAGGAAAAACGAAAAGATTTCAGTCGTCGTTTGAAATTTATGCCGAACGATTTTAATTGTTCATTTCGTTAGTTTCGTTACATTCGTTTGCTTGTAACCTAATGGGATGAGGTTTAATTAGAGAAGGTTTTATGCCGGTCGGTGCACAAACGATTGTCGTCGAAACGGATTATAAATTTCGGGACATAATCTGCTCGACACTTTTCGGCATTCGAATGACAGGTATAAAAGTATTATATGCCAAGTTGAAGCAAATACGCATGCAAAAACCGAAATACCCACGGGTTATTGTGCTCGATCGGACCCCGTAAAATTTCGACAATGCGATTTGATGTCAGAATAGGGCCACATTTTGATGTTTCGTCAATCTCCAATTCACTACGTTTGTTGGCTAAATTCGATAATATGTGACTGATGCGTTTTGTATGCCCGCCCCTTGCAAAGCATTCCTTCGATAATTAGGGTATGAAATAAACATATTTTGGTCGGGCCGCATTGTCGATGCCATTGAATTTATTCTGACGATTCCGTTTCTTTTATTTACAGATGCGTGTTCTTCTCGCACAACACCAAAACCTAGGCCTCCGGCTCCTACACATCGGCCCAACATCACATTCATCACGTACCCTTGTCCGGACGATTACGCTAGATGGTATTGTCTCAACGGAGCGACGTGTTTCACCGTCAAAATCGGAGACGCTCTACTCTATAGCTGCGAGTAAGTAAATACCTAAATTAGCTCTACTATAAAGCTTCAAATTCGCATCGAAGATGATGGAGATTCTTGCAGTTTTCCTATTCCTGTTGGTGGTTATTGGTTTGAAATGCTTAATGCGGTATTCTGGTATTCTTATCAGATCAAGGGAAAAAGATTTTGCTGTTTACTAGAAATAGGTTGACTAGTTTGCGAGATAATTCAAGAGCATTTGAGGCCTCGGATGTGATATTTGGTCAGCTCCTTTATTCCTTAGAATATCATTTGTGATCTGATTGATTAGTAATGGTATAATTTCTTTCCAGATGCGCAGAAAGTTATACGGGACAGAGATGTGAATTCAAAGATTTAGATGGATCCTATTTACGTAAGTTGAACGTTTTGAAAAATCGCTCGAACGTAAAATAATGTTTCCGTTTTTTTATTGTAGCATCACAACAAATGTTGGAAACGGCGAGTATAGCTGGCGGAGCAACTGTAGCCGTGTTTTCCGTAGTGATATTGTGCATTGTGGTGTACCTGCACTACAAGCGTCGCTCTAAAGCGAACAGGACTGGTACTGAGTGTGTAGATAGTAGAACGACAGCTGTGAACACTTCAACATTCGGAGATCGATGGCGGACGAATCCGCAACAGCCGTTGCCCGATCTTCCCGTTCGAGTGCAGGATAGGGGCGACATGAAGGAGCAGGATAGCAAAGTGGAGTTGCAACAAGTGACGACGCTATGGCCCGCTCCGAACGAACCGTGATGCGTTTTGTTAGTGCATAGCTAGCAATAAAATAATAAAAGTACTGCTATTTAAAAGGAATTAAATTGATAGTGATGTCGGCTTTAATAGTGCGTATTACCTTGCTGTAATTAGTGAATTAACAGTGAAATAAACCAAATTTATTACACCCCCTTGTATAAAACTTTTTGTTGATGAAAGGTAAAGGAAAAGTGAATAGGCACTTTGTTATATGCAGCTTTGCTAAATAACTTATTTTATTTTTTTATTATACATACACTGTGCAGCTTTATGTTCTGCATGTCAATATTTTTGGCACTAAATTATGAGGATAAAACAAAAGTTTGATATTGTAATATTAACGGATTTTATAATTTTTTCTCATTAGATGTACCTGCTTTAGATGGTTCTAATCAGGTATAATTGTTGTTTTTTTTTAAAGAGGTACAAAATTTTCCGATAGCAACCGGTCACTCCTTGCTAGCTATGACAATATTGTAATCTCGTAGTAAGCAAAAAAAACTGTATCCAAAAACAGTGTTATTTGTACAGCAAGTCTGATATATATAAGTCTGAAATAAGTTATGTAAGTTATTCAACAATGTAAATAAATACGTATGTATACCTCTCCGGAGGTATTTTAATAAAAAGCAATTGTATAAATCAGTTACGTATGTCTAGAACTGTGCGAATCGAATGGTTTTAAATTGTCATTTTTTTACTTGTGCTAAAAAAAGTATATTACATTCCCGGACATATTTGTTGATTCAACCTCGCTAACACTTCGTTATTGTTAACTTGTTATTTTTTCTCTTCGATTCAGATCCAGTTGTTCGGCAAGACTCTCTTTAAGAAGTACAAATTTCTTATGTAATGAAGCGCGTGATCGCCTCAAATGCAACGCCGCATGCTCTTTAAGGATTTTTTTTGTTCTAATCGCAACTTTAAAAGGATTTTACGAATGAAATGTGAAACTGAGCGAAAATCTTTTGCTGTAAATCTAACGTGCTTTGATTTCAGTGCCTGTTTTGCGTTCAAAATGGCACGGAATTTTGGAAAATTTCGCGAGATAAAAACGGAATGACTGTCGCATATCTGTTGTTGTTTGAGTTTTTTGAACAGGAAAATTAACAATGATAAAAATGCTACATTCTGTTTAATAAATTGGGCGATTATCGAATTGAAAATTGAAAATTTTAGGCGAATGTTCATTGGGTTCTTCTAAAATTTTCCGTTCAAATTGGAAATTTCCACGGCAAATGTATTTTCTCGTTGGAGATTCGATGTTGAATTGAAAGCTAAATTACAGCAATCGATAATGCTTTAGTGAACAGTCGATTTTTAAATAATTGTAAAATCTTTTTAAAAAACAATTGCATAGTCAAAGTAAACACGTTTTTCGAGTAAAATTACTTGGCACTTATTTTCCTTTCCTCTTATTCTCTAAATGCGCTTTGTTTTGAGGAGAATTCAAAAAAGCTAGTTTCTTTTTTGCGAAAAAATAAATTGTCGACAACAACTGTCTTCTGTTGTATAAATGTAGATAATGAGTAATTATATTCCAATAATAAATGTGTAAGCATTTAATTATTATTGGCAATAATTATGTAATTTAGTAATTTAATATTTATAAGCACTTGGTTCCTAATTTATTAAAATAACTTTTTTGTATTGTTTTAGAGGAAAAAGAAAATATTTTCTACATTCCAAAGTTGCAGGCATCTTTTACTTGTTCTCTTTTATATTTTTTTAAATTATTCGAGTATTCTAACAAAGCTTATATTTATTGTTTTTTCCCATTATTTGTCTGATGTTTGCCACTTTGGAATATAGCCGATATTGAATTGCCAGTTTATCAATGTAAAATAATATGCTCCAAACCAAAGCTTTAGTATAATTTGTACAACATAATTGATAATTTTATGTAATTTATATGTTTGGCAAATTTCTTTTAATTTATCTTCATTTTAAATTTCTTAGGCTTTAAAATTTCTTATTTTTCTCTATATTGTTTCTCTAAAGAGATCTTTTGCTGCCGTCTTGTTATTTGTTCCCGAATTTGCTTATTATCAAGATTATTAATTTCATATGTACTTTTTTAATGATTTTGTGAATATTTTAACTAAAATTGTTAAATCATTACGATGCTTTAGGGTACTTCTGGTAAAAAACGAATAATTTACAGTGTAACCCATCTGCCTATCAAATTAATTCGATTTTCAATATATGTTGCACAAATTTAATCTATCAGACTTCAAGTATTAATATCATTAATATATTAATTGTTTCTTGTATGAAATTTCTACCCTGCGAGCTCAGTGTAGTTTTATATAATTTGGCGTCCTTTTTATCTCCGTCTAAAAGAGTCGTGTATATAATTTTCATGAACAAATGTTAGAATACTTATTTGTTTATTATTTTCACATATGTAATAAATTAAAATAAAAACGATAATAAAATATTACTTGATGAAAGTGGATGCTTTTTATATTCCAAACAATTTTAAACATCCAGTAATGACAATTACCAACGAAACTAGCAAATTCAACGTTGATGAATGTTCCTACATACTAATCCTGCTCCTTATCATCACACATTGTAAATTGTCGATGAGTATAATTATTGTTGTGTGATACATTCATAATTTTTAAAGAAGGATTGGGTTTTTTAAATCAAAAGGATACTATAGTAAACGAACATCCATGAAAAATAAGTATGTTCTGTGCATGTAACACAGAACATACATAAACAAGAAGGGACATCGCCGTGAGAATTTCGTAGACGTTGTAGAGCGCACCCTGAGAGCATGGGGAAACACTAACTAGTAATAGTTGTAATGGATGTTGCATAGTAAAGAGAGGATTCTATATACACAATCGTGTAATACTGGTTTTCTATTCGACTTTTTTCTTTTTCTTGCTCATATTATCTATCCAATTTCTTGTAAAACTTGTACAATTTATTATACTATTACAATAAAAATTATATAAAATGTATAAGAATTTTATATAATTATTAAATATACATAGTATAATAAATTGTACAAGTTTTACAAGAAATTAAGAAATGAATTAACGACAATAACGTTTCATTTTAAAAAATATATTTAAAAAACATACATTTTTTTAGACTTCATATTAGACATTAACTAATTCAATATAAATTAATACCTACATAAATATAAAAACAATACATTTATAAATAGTATAATATTAAAATAATTCATAATTTTAAATGTAAACCTACATAATATGAATAATAATTTAGATTTTGATGTCCTTGGGCCTATTAACAATACAATAATTAGTTTACAAACCTTTTTCTGAGAAATCCAGTCATTTTATATCAATGGCTTGCTGAACCCAATAGAACTATGTATCTCTATTTTCTGTAACAAAAAAATAAGCAGTTAATATGAATAAAAATGATATTTGGGTTTAAATTATGTACTAATGTTAATTATATTTACCTAGCAAAGAAAGCATGACACAGCAATCTTGTCTAATTTCAGACCCTCCGATGATTGGAATTTGAAATCCACTTTTAATAAATGGCGGTCGACGCTGCAACACTTTCCAAGTCTTGTAGCAATAGAATGGTAGAATCACGTTAACATTACACAAATAATTTATAAAACTCACAGCTAATACCAAAGCACTTTGTATAATAGTCGATAACTAACAATAGTTGGAAGAAATATTTACTTGGTTGTATTTCAAAACACTTCGAAGTGCATGTGTTTTGTTCAAATTGAAAAATCGTTAATAATGATCTACGGCATGTTGCGCGGGTTGCTTGCGCTGTTTCTCAAGTAAACGATCGCCGCGCGATCTCTGAGGGTGGGTACGAACTAAATTTAACGTCGAAAATTTCTCATAAGGCTGTCATGGGCCTGGCATGTAAAACTCGTGGCGCCATCTAATAATAAGATAAGGAACTAATTTTAAGACAAATTTAGGAATCTCTTAGATTCCAGAAATAGTTATCGTTTATAATTACGTTTATTATCGTATAATAAATATAATTATCGTTTACCTCTGTAGGTTCTTACTTCTGTTCCTAACTCAACACCATAATTGATCGTTTTAATTTCTCCCTCTGCTTTCTCTTTTTGTTCGATTTCTTGTGTTCAATTGTAGCATCTCTGAACAACTGCACCCCTTCGGCCGATTCCACTTCTCTTTGAATAAACTGCATGCCGTAGTAATTGTAGCCGATCAAATCCTACAAAAAACACCAATAATTAGATAAACATTTTTAAAACGATTTGATTTTTTACCCTTAGTTCCTTAACTCTTTCGTTGCCGAATTTCAATAGCTTCTCGAGTGTTTCAAGAAGCGTTTGATTGGCGATTATAGGAGCGTAATGTAATTTCAACAAAAACAAGGATATCTTAGAAACAAGCTCGGTTTGGTCTCCTCTCAGCATCAAATTGGGCAAACTTTGCAGGATATCACATACTGCTGCAAATGGCAGTATAAGTAACGCTTCCTCCAAATCGCTGCAAATAGAAGATAATGCTTTAAGCACGCTACTTTCAATTGCGATAAACAAACATTTACCTAGGTCTGATCCGTTTTAATGTTTCCAATAGAAAATCATCAGGAGTCGAAACTTGAAGAGCCATCATTAAAGGTGGTGGATTCGGAATAGGTAAAGTCTGACTAGAAGCAGCTTGATGGGCCGCATGCTCGGCTAACTGTTCTTTATATTTTTCGCATATTTCCAAACATTCGAGAATACTTTCCGCCTACGAAAATTACATAAATACCTACATAACTACAAGAGTATAACAAACATACCGCTTTCTCACTACCGATCGTCTTCTTAGAAGGCAAATTCAAACCGGGCTGTCCTGGAATTACCGTCTGTTCGCCAGTCGCTAATTCCTCCTGCTGTTCTCGTTCTTCTTCTTGCTCGTCTTCTAATACCAGTATTTGATCCGACTTTTCATACAACCTTAATACCCTATCAGCACCACAAGATACAACAAACTGACCGTTCGGACTAACCGCCAAAGCTCTAGCTTCACCAACATGTCCCTATAACATAAAAATTAATTAAAATACACCACTAAAGCTCGCTTATAAATAAATTACCTGAAGAGTTATAATCTTTTCGAACGAATCACCGTCCCATTCCTTAACTTTACCGTCTTTGCCGCACGTGAAAAAATAATGGGTTTTCGGCACGAATTGAAGGCTTGTGACGGAATCGTCGTGCGCGAATATACTTTTGTGACAATCGCCGAAGTCCATTCCCCAAATTTTCACGTTTCTATCCGCAGAACCGGTTGCTATCAACGTGGAATCCGACGATATGTCCAGGCACAAAACCGGCAGCTTGTGGCCGTATAAAGACAAATAGAACTGGAAAATTACATGAAATGTTAGTTTGTTTTAGTGAGTGTATGTATATGATATACCTTTAATGTGTCCACAAAGAATATTTTAACAGTAGTATCCAATAGTCCTACGGCTATGAACTTTCCGTTAGGAGATATTTTTAAGCATAACACAGTATCTTCTAGTTTCAAGGTTCTTGTGTGTACAGCGGATAAAACTTTAGCTTTGGATTCGCTTTTTTCGTCTGTTATCAGCTCGAATTGCCAAAACTTTACTGTATTATCGCCACCGCCAGTAACGAAACCTCTCTGCAAATGAAACATAAATTATAGTCAAGTACAAAAAATACACCATTTTAACTTACCAAATCAGGAGTTAGAGTAACTGTCCACAATTCAGTAGTGTGTGCAGGAATTTCCTCCAAAATTTCCCCGATGGATATGTCTATGATTAAAAGTTTCCCGTTTTTCAAACCAGCTAATACGTGTCGATCACCAGGTACAAAAACAGTCGTTAACACGTAACTAAAATAAAACAAAACATGACTCAAACTATCTACAATTTACATACAACAAACTCACTCGGTGTTAATTGTTCTTAGACAAACCTGCGAAGGTCTATTCCACAATTTAACGGACTCTGCACTTCCAGAAACCACAGCTAAATTATCGCTGCTGAAAGCCACCGATCTGATCTCCGTCCTATGCCCTTGGTTCAAAATAGACCTCAATTTCTGGGGTTCCGAATCCTTCTTCGACGACTGTGCAGTAAAAAGATCTATCGAATTGTTACAAAGAGCGACAGCGACGCGCAACTCTCCGCCGTTACCCAACACTAAATCGAAGCATTTCGGTTTATCGCTCAGTTTGATCGATGGTAAACGTTTCACTTCGTCGCGCAAACTAAGCTCCGCATTCTGCGGTTCGTCCGCGGTGCCTTCCTCCGACTGGGCCTTCTTTTTCTCTTTTTTCAGGCGTTTTTTCAAGCGCGTTTGGGCTTCGTCATCGTAGAGGAAGTGAAATAGCTCGATTTGCGCGTCGGTACCGTGACAACCGAGAATCTGACCGCTGGCGTCGCTGAACATGGATATCACTCGGCCTCTTCCGCCTCTGAGTAAAGCACCGGCTTTGTTGCATTGTAACGGGTGCTGAAATTATAACCGATGAGTTTCTTCGTTGGGGGAACCCGATTTTGTACTTACTGTACTGTCATCTTCGTCTTCCAGCGAGGTTATTTCTAATCGAGTCGTTAGGTTTTCTAAAGGGTTTTTGTTTTCTTTATCAGGATCTCTAAATGAGAGTTTGTATACTCTCAATTCGGCGTCTCCGCATCCTGTTACTAGAAACTGGTCATCTTTCATTAAGGCAATCGACCAAATCTGGAATATGTAAAAATGTATAACTTGTAGCGAAGAAATTTATAGGTAAACTTACTTCCGTTTGGTGACCGGTGAGGGTTCTAAAACAATGCTGGGTGTCCAAATCCCAAAATTTAACGAATGTGTCCTTCGAACTAGAGATAAGTATCTGCTGATTCTTCATGAATTGAAGTTTTGTAACAGGTCCTTTATGCCCAGTTAGTCTACACAAACCTACTTCTGCGACTGTATCCCAAACTATAATGTCGGTATCCTAAAAACGAATCGATAGAAAACACGAGTATTTTAAATTCGTTAAAATTGTTAATACTTTAGATCCTGATGCTAGTTTGTGTCCGAAACTATCATAAACTAACGTTGTAACTTCTGTTCTATGTCCTGAAAATACGCTGATAACATCCGAGGATTTCAAATCGTAAATTTGAACAATCCCGTCCGAGTAACCTGCTGCAAGATGTCGTTTGTTGGGACTCGCACATATTGCCGTTACCACAGCCTTTTCTCCCGATAATATTTGGGCCTGCAAGCAATAAATTTAACAGGTGTTAACATAAAGAGAGCTTTTACCTTTTCTCCTAATCGTAAGTCCCATATTATAATATGTTCACAGCCTCCTACTGCTATAAATCTTCCTTCTTGTCCTTCCAATGTAACGAAACAAGTGTTGCATGGATGACTCGTAATTATATTAAAATTACCTCCTGGAATATATCTTAAATATTGCTTTGTTAAACCCATCCTTAATTCAAATTAGTCAAATTTAAAATGCTTTCTAGTTAAACATAACCTTAAAATAAAAGTGTACTCGATGACAGAACAACCAACATTAACATACAAAATTTCTGTTAGAATGACAAATTCATGTATTCTAAATACAGCAAGCAATCCGCAACGTTGCCAAATTGTACAAGTTTTATTTTTTTACTTATTTCAACAAAACATATTCATACCTACATGTATCATTTTCATTTACAGTAAAAACAATTTAAGTAAATAAAACAAATTTCTATTATCGGACAAATATTTACAATGCTCATAAACGTAATTGTCAGGTAATATTTGTTGGCCTAGGTCGAAGAATTAATTTACCGCTGTCATCACAAGACATGTTGAAGTCGCTTAGAACTTCTCTAGTCCTCGAAGTTATTATGGAAGCTGCTATTACTCTTTTGTGAACGCCTAGCAGTAATATCACGACTAAAACAAAAATCATTTATTTTCCATTAAACTAAATTAAAAACAAAACTTACTCAAAACTATTGTAGACAGAATGAAGAAAGGATGATTAGTTAAAGATTGTGATAAAGATACTATCCTAGTTTCCGGGTCAAGAATCCACTGACTAGCTCCAGTTGCAACGCACAGTGATACACCAAGAAGAACAACTGAAACGATGAATAATTAAATTATTGCGAGTTAATTTACTAATTATCCCGTCAATTACTTCTCCATCTCGTCGTCGATGGATGCAAACAAGCTATAACTTCGGTTAGTCGTCTTTCGAATGCTTTTAAATCTGCAACAACGTCTACTTTATAGGTAAACATTTAAGTATCTTAAGATATGTATAGTAATACCTTCACAAGCCGTTTGTTCCAGGGACATTGTTATATGGCGCCTTATAGTTTTCACCTAAATCCTACACCATTTATCTAGAAAATTCGCTTTTACAATCGATTTATTGAGAATTCTTACATGATTAAATTTCCTAACCCTACTTCAGTTACGGTCGTTGACATTGACAGTATTGACAACTGACATACATCATACAATCGACCTTTCTTTTTCTTTTCTCTTACTGGTCTTGACATTAACAGTATTTAGCCAGCCACAACAGGATTGCTACCATAGAGAAAGAAAGATGAGAGAGTTCGATCCTTTACTAAAAATTGGCATAACGTTGACGGTGCTGCCTCTCATCGGATAGCAACATTTTTCGCGAACTAAGCGTAGATTCCTTCTATATTTAAAACAAAAATTGGCGGAAAATTTAAAATTAATTTTTGTAATTCTACTCTATTTTCTTACATTTGACAATTGTGTAGTCATTTAATAGCCGTTTCTCAAGCATGAAAAACGGCTATCAAATGCATACACAATTAACAAATTGAAATATTTAAAATACAATTAAAAAATAATATTAAATTCATGTGAAATTTTATTAAAAATTATGCACATTACAATTAGTACATCCTTAATTAATGAAATAAAATACATTGATATAAAGACAATCATATAAACTATTAAGTATAAATTATATAAAATAGAAATGTGGTAACCATTGGAATTAAATAATAAATAGAAAATTTAAATAAATAATAACAAAAACAAATATAAACATAAAACGAATATAAATAATAAAAAATAACTATTATTTAAAGGAAAAATCACGGTCAATCAAGGTCATATCACAGAAGTTACGAAAGGATACACTAAATTTAAATAAAATTGTTAGTAAAATTGTGGTTATTAAAAAATCTAATTGTACAACAAGACAGTTGGTCGGATCTTCAGCTCTCAGGGCCTACAGCTTCTTATATTGCATGTAATCTAAAACAAAAAAAAATATCAGCAGCATCGAATTCAGGGAAAATAGCGAAGAGTGAGAAATGTGTTTCGGGTGCTAAAGAAAAAGCAAATTTATTTAGACGTGATTTCAAAGTGCTAGTGAAACTATTATCATGAAAATGTACTTCACAAAGCCTCAGCTGTTTAGATGTATGGGACAAACCTAAAATATCGAACCACCTTTTTTCCGCACAATATCGGAACGAAATTTAAAAAAATGCTTTTGAAGATTTTTATCCGAAGAAGTAAAAAAACAAGCTATTGCACCTTGGTGATGCACATTCATGAACCTTTCTTCGCATTAGGGTTGACATTTTAAATAAGCAAACACAATTAGAAATAAAAAATATAAAAACTTACCAACTTAGGTTATACACAATAATGGCGTCTACACTAGTTACGAGTCACGAAACATTCTAAAAAATACAACTCGACTCGACTGTCGACAAGAACGGCACAGAACGGTAATAATTTTCGATAGCAGCGCCTCTCGAAGGATAGTAGGGAATTATCGCGTGGTCTGATATTTCCTATGCTTTAAACAGTCTCTTTTATTTTGTCTATGATTGCTACCTACAATATGTGCAGATGAGTACTGTACACACCGTAAAAAATGTATTTGTTTATATTTAATGCTTACCAGCTACATCTTCTTTATATTCTTCTAGTATAATAGTTTATTTTAGTAATTCTTGATTTCATGTTGTGAACCTAATCAGCTACTTGCAAGGTCTTGCTTTACTTTCTAAGGATTAGATTCTAAGGATCAGAATGATAATTAGTAAATTATAAAGATACATTTAATAATCATTCTCAACTGTGACAATAATGTAGATTCATTTTACATAATAAACTTAAAAGGGACATTCAAGTGTGAAGTTTAATATTATTAAAATTCTACAAACTATGTTAAAATATGTACATAAAATTAACTATTGTCATAATCTGTATATGAACATAAGTTTGTGCAAAAAATCTAATTTATAATAAATACAACGTTCCCTTAAATTATATTGAGCGGTAATGAAGAAGCTCGAAAAATAAGAGAAGACAGAAAAGAAAAAAATATAGAACAAAATTTTAAATAAATTTCAACAAACAAAAACGGACACAACCTCCTAGAAACAAACAAAACATTTATGAAACATATTAAGCAGCCAATTATACTAATACATAAGACTAGAGTAAGATAATGAGAAAGGAATAGGTAGTAAACACGACCAACCAGTAAAAATATGTCTTTGAAAATGTCTTCGACCGCTTCATTGCATTTGCCGTTTAAATTATACTCATGTTTACTACTAATAGAGGTAATAGCATGTAAATCCCCTTATTAGTGTTACGAGTTTTAATACAAATCTACGAGGACTGTACATTACTAAATACACGATCGCAATTACCCCTAATATACATACATAAAGCATAAGAATGTAATAATACGCTGACAATGTGTAGCAAAAATCATCAATTGAATTGAAAATGCCAAAATATGCTTCATTCACAAAAGCTAAATTCGAAACACTATTTACTTGGGTTAAATAAATTACTTTATTATGCTTTAAGTGCGCATTATATTTGTTAATTCTCGATTTTCGTCATACTTTTTTTTTCTAATTATAAAATATAAATGCATCCTATAAAAAACAATAAAACATGAATAGGCAGTAATAGGTAGTCATAATTGCACTAAGCATAATTAAAAATTAAAGTTCAATTTACATTCTAATTATATCAGACAAAAATAACGGTACGTAATGTTATTAGAGCCATTATATTGCGGCAATATTTACACCTAATCTTGTATTAAACTAATATTATTTTGATCAATATACATACACATTCCGCCTATTAAAAAAAATTGAGCACTTTTCTTTTTTTCGTTAAAAAAGACAACGTTCCAAACATCTCTTACCGATTAAAATTCGTCAAACGAAATACAATTTAAAATATGATTTTTTTTTATCAAACGTCATGGAATTTTAACGATAAATTAGTTAAAAAAAGGCGATAATTATTATACAAAATTTTATGTCTTGTTGAACGGCAAGAAATCTTCGAAACGTAACAAACTATTAGATAAATCACGAATTTATGGCTTAAATAACAAATTGCATTTCCAAAAATTTAACAAACGTTCAAGTCCAAACATCCTAACATTGCGCATAATGGGGACTATTAAATCAAATAAAATTTATCGTTCTGCCCAGGTAGGCAAATTCTCGCAACTAACGAGGGAAAGGTTCAAACATTTTTTTTTAATCGTTGAGACATAATTTCTATTAAAGTGCGATACGATAATGTAGATTCTTTCCAAAGTCCATTGAATACGTTTAGAAAATACGAATGGAGAGGAGTACTATGGAGGAAGAATAGAAGAAACGAACAAAAGTGAAATGTAAAGTGAAATGTTTAATCTTTGACAAGATTAAAAAGCCAAAAGTACACATTGGATGATGCCAAATTAAGTCGTACTCCTCTCCATTAAAATTACTATAAATTTCATTGTCTACATTAACACACATAATACTAAATAAATATATAAATATGTATACTCTTACAAGAGCGTTATTGATGTATATAGAAGTGATTTTTGTACCGTACTCAATCGACTTTGGAAAAACCACCAACAGAGAGAGCCTACATTCCAAAAAAATAATAAAAATTTACATGTTATAAGCCACGTAAATCGGATCCAGCTGATCGGCCAAGAACCCATCCCGCAAGTGCATGCGTTGCTTCTCTCCTCTCGAATTTATCGGCACCACGCCGGGATCCACCACCACCACAACCCCGACGATGAGATGGTGCTCCTCCAAAACCGTATTCGTCACCAACGGCACCAGATCCAAAGCCTCGCTTTCGTTTCCATCTAATTCCACCACTACGACCAGCAGATTTGTCCACGTAAACACGGCGCTGAAATATTAAAATTAATCATCAGACTTACATACAGAAAGTATAAAAATATAGTCGTTTACCATTCGGCGATCTTTTTATGGCACCTCAGCACGCTATTTTCTATATCTATGGGGTGATATCTCATGCCTCGTAACATAATGGTTTCGTCTAAAGCACCTACGACGAAGACGGCGTCGTGCAATTCCGGACAATCGGCCGCAGCTGGTAGAATATGGTGAGAGGAACCCAACGATTCGTTGTCGCTCTCCCTGCTTATGATGGTTTCGTCTGTAGCGCCGGCGGTTTCCAGCATTTCGGTTCGCCTCAGGAATCCCAAATAGCCCGTCCTGGCGTACACTTCTCCAGTGTTACCTGAAATTACACCATTGTACATCCATGCGAATTAATCAACAGAGTAGTTAAGGCTATGCCGGTTCTGGACCACGGTGATCTAGAACCTTAACTACTCAGTAGATTATATTTTGGCGTATTTACCAGTGACTAATCGCGCGTTGAAATGATCGCCGTACTCGCTCTCTTCACCGTAGATGGTGAAATACCCGCTGGCGTTGTGCCCGCTTTGCACCCATATTTCGCCCAAGTGCGAATCGCCGCATTGTCCTTTCGTCTCCGGATTGGCGATGATGACCTTGACGCCGGGCAATAATTTCCCGCTTTCCATCACGCACAAACTGTGCGGACTGCCGCGTTCGACCAAGCTCACCCTGTCGTTTCGCAAAGCGCGCAAATCCACATAAACAGTGGACGGTTCCGGACTGGAAGCGCCTTGCAGACAAATGGCCACGTTCACTCGACATCCGAACGACGTCGACACGGCTCGCGGACTCAGCCCCAACGGGCTGAACAGCTTCGAAAAGCTGGTGGTTAGATTCATGCGGGGTCGTTCTTCGGCCACCACCACGCAGGTTCTCACGCAAGCCAAGCTGACGTTTCTCGTTTTTAGCTGGTTGACCGAAGAGCCGAGGCCTTTGGTGCACAGCTCCATCACGCCGTACGAGCAGAACGTGTCGCGGACTTTGTATTGGCTGACGGCGGTCAACCAAAGCCCCGGATTCACTTCGACTTCGGACGGCGGTATCAAAATCGAGTGGTGACCCGAGTAGATGCTGCTCAAGCACCTGAAAATTCAGCGATTTATTCGCGCTAGTTGGCATTTTAAACGAACTTACCATAAAGCGAATCCGAGTCCGCAGTACGGGTCCAAACACAAAGCGATATGTCTGCTCGGGTACAATTCGCAGGCCAATTTCATGCTTTTGCACAAGTTCGTTACGGCCGCGTGCGATTTTTTAATGCCCGCCAGCATGCCGGTGGTCGATACGCTAAAGTCCAAATAAGCTATCATTTCGGCGGTCGGAGCCCTGTATGGCACTGTCAGTTTCTTCTTGGGCATATCGTCGGTGTCCAAAATCGACGGCCACGATTTGATGTCCACCACGTTGCTGGCCTCCTTCGAGCGAAGGAGTTTGATCACAGCCTGGATCGAAAGCACCAGTACGGATTTCGACACGTCGACGATCATCCTGCGCAAACCACGACGAATAAAATTAGCGATAATAGTACTCGAAATAGACGAGGGTAAGGTGAAAAGTTAGTTGACGGTAACACAATGACAGATCGCGATTTTCGGTCGATAAATTATATTATTCTCCTTATTAAGTCGAAATCTTTATTTTTAGACGGTTCTAATTGATTATGGGGCGTTCTAGATTGTTCTAATTGGTTCAAAACAGTTCTAATTGATTCTGGGCAGTTCAAGATTGTTCTAGACAGTTCCAAATGATTATGGGGAATTCTAAATGGTTCTGAAGCGTTCAAAATGTTCTAAATAGTTTTAAAAGATTCTGGAGCGTTCCAAATGGTTTCTAGACAGTTCGAAAATATTCTGCCCCGTTTTAGATTGTTTTAGATAGTTCTAAATGATTCTCAAGCGTTATATACGGTTATAGACAGTTTTAATTGATTCTGGAGCGTTCTAAACAATTCTGGAGCGTTTTAAATGTTTCTAGACAGTTTTAAATGATTCTGGAGCGTTTAAAATGATTCTAATCGGTTCTAATTGTTTCTGGGGAGTTCTAGATTGTTCTAGACAGTTCCAAATGATCTTGGAGAGTTCTAAATTATCCTGGAGAGTTCTAAATGATTATGGATAAATTTAAATGATTTTGGAGCGTTCTAAATGGTTATAAACAGTTCTAAATGATTTTGGATTCAGGTCGAGAACTTTTCACCCAACCCTTGTAGATAATGAATACAATGTGATTTACCTCACTGTCGGCAACGTCGTTTGTAAGTTCTGCGGATGCGGAGGCCTTATAGTAACCGGTACGGCGCCCACGTACAAGCACCCGTAGAAAGCGCATATCAAATCTAAACCGGGCGGGAAAATCAACGCCACGTGATCGCCGGTATTTATTTTACCCTTCTCGACGAGCAGACTGCCGACTCGTTCGGCCTTCTTGTGCAACTCCAAGCACGAGAGCACCTTGGCAACGGCGCCTTTGTTGTTCAACAACGTGAACAACACGTGATCGGAGGTGCTGTGAGCTCGCCAACGTAGGATTTCGGCGATGAATTGTTGCTGAAACGGGAAGGAAAATTCGATAAACGCGTTATAAAGCGAATTGATTTGTAGTTGTTAGTACCTTCTTAGATGAATCGCCGTCTTCGTCCAAAAGACCGCCGACTTCCCTGCCCTGTGCGCTCGCTAGCCTATTCCCTTGAACAAGAGTTCCGACAACAACAGACGCCGGTCCCACGTCTGAAACACATTCCGTTGCTGAAACGCAGAAAGGACAACATGCTGTAGCACTCAAGCGGAAAGCTTTCGTTATGTTAGTTGATCGAACGGGTGACAAAAGAAATCGTAAAAAAAAATAAAATAAAATGAACGTTTCGTCGTGTGGATTTTTTTTAAACAATTACGGTTAATTTCGATTTCACGAAGGAATTCGCAGTTGCTTTCGGGAGGGTACGTTAATAACAAATCAGAGGGACCTTATATTTAAAAATGACGATTACATTACATAAACTTTCGTTTTTTTGTGCTCGTGCGTGCTGTTACTGTTTGTGTTGCTTATACAAGCAAAGTTAGATTAACTTGTGAGTTATACGTTAATAAACGTGTAGTAAAAATTGCACTAAAGCTAATTACGATTACTGAATAACAAACCTACAGAAAGGGAGTTTAATGGGATTAATTACTAAGTTAATACGCAACTGGATGTTAAAAAGGGTAGCACTTATTTTCTCTCAAAACTACATCAACGGTAAAGTTATAGTTCAAAACCTTTTACTATTAATTCTACCTACTCGAAAGGAATATAAAAAAGTTAATCGCAGATCCAACACCTCTGATGCAAAAATCCAACATAGAAAATAGAAAGATTCACAGTAAAGTTACGCCATCAACCACATTTTTGGTTAATAAAAATAATACAAACTCTAAATACACATCAGAAAAGAACCTTACAGTAGAACTCTTTCAATTACAACTACCGTTTCGAAATTAAACAATCAGGTATTCAAACTTTTCTAATTTATATAATAAACATTTGTAATTTTTATCCTTAGTATCATCGAGGTAATGATGTAAAAAGAAATGATATGAGGTTGATGATGGCATATTTACCTGTATGGACCTCTCGGGGTTTAGGCAAATTGGTGACGCACGTGTGAGGACACATGAGCACGTTAGCCGGATGCAGATTCCCATCCATGAATCTTCGTTTAGTTTCTGACAAATGGATTCCTCCGAGCGGGGTTTTCGGCAGATAATTCGGCGGTACCAACGCCAAGCAATAGATCCCGACTTGGTGGATCGAATCAACCGCTTGCAGTACTCTCGACATCCATTGGAAAGACTACAAAAACAATCGATTTATCATAAAAATTGCCCAACGCGATTCAAAAGTACGATTTACTTCTTCTTCGCTGCAGTCCGGTCTTTGCTCGGCTATCACGCATATCCGTTCGTCCCGTAAAACTTTGATGCTAAACACGGCGATGCGTCCTCTGTAGATAAACTTCATAGGCTCCACGGCCAGCACTGTGGCGATTATATCGTCGACGTTATGTTTCCTTCCGGTGACCGTCATCAAACCGTCGCGGGATCCGCAGACGAACACCAACCCGCCGGGTCCCAGGAATCCCAACAGGCCGGATCTCGTGTATTCGGCGTCGGAAATCGGCTTGCCGTCGGTGCCCAAAGGTTGCACTTTAAACGTGCTGTTGCTGAGACCTTGCAGACCCCAATACTGCGTGCCGGTCGCGCCGGAATTGACGCAAATCTCGCCCACCTCGTCAGTTTTGCAGAGATACGACGGTCCTTCCATTTTCACCACCACTATAACGCAACCTACAAAATACGATCCAATGAGTGAATATAATTAGGATTGTAACGAAACTACTTACCAGGCATGACTTGCCCGCAGTCTTGTAACGTCAACGAAGTCAAACTGTTCTCTTGGTCCACTCTAACCACGCCGTAACTCAATCCTTGCATGGACAACACGCCTCTACCGGTAGCATTAACGCCTGCTCTGCCGGGTCTCCTCACCGATACGGTCAGAACCTCGCTGGAGCTGGCGCACGGGCAGATGGCGTCTGCTCTTAGCCCTTTCGTTTGGAACACCGACAGGAATTGATCGCAACTACTCAACGACCACGGATTGGCGCCGTCGGCGACCAGCAGCATCCTCAACGAACCGAGATTGACGTCCTTGTGGTCCTTGGTGGCCAACAGGCCCCAATGCAAGTCGCGCGATTTGACCACGGCCACGGAAGCCCGGTGTTTCGTTATCATCTGCATCCAACTGGCCGGATTCACCTTCATCAGAGCGTACGGTATGTAGATGACGTGCATGCCGTTGAGGACGCTCGTCAGCACCGAATGCCACAGGCCGACCTCTCGCTTGAAGTCCAACACGCAGACCATGTTCTCGCCTTCGGTGTAGTTGCAGGACATGGTCAGCATGCGACAGTGCTGCACCATCGCGGTGCGCGTCACCGTGACGCCCATCACCGAACCGTCGCGATCGGTGCTGTATTCGATGTAAGCCGGCGTTTCGTCGGTCAATCTGGAAATTAACACCATCAGATTTGGTCGAGATAGGTTCGCGGCGAGAGCGTTTACCTCGGCGTCGGAGACCAGTCTTTGGGCGTTTTCGCCAAGTGTTCGGTGACGAACCACGTCAACCTGGGCCAGCCTTTGAATTGGATCACCTCGCCGGAGGTGGTCTTCGGCAGGCCCTTCAGGCAGGCGTCGGACGTGAGGGCGAGTTGTACCGCGCAGCTGCCTAAGAGGAACCCGATTTGCAGGGAACCGGCGTCCCGCCGAGTGATAGGCACTTCGATTGGCACTGGAACGATGCCGGCCAGCAGGCAACCGTAGAAGGCGCACAAAAAGTTGATCGGATCGTTGTTTGGATAGACTAGAGCTACACGATCACCACATTTTAGACTAGTATCACCGTTTTTGCTAAAGGATTTGGTCAATAGTGCGTACGCTATTTTGTGCGATCGACTTAGTAATTTACCTAAAAAAGGAGTAACATTGAAACAAAGAATTATACAATCGAGTCCGACTCACCGTAAGTTAAAGTTACTAATAATTTTCCATTCGGATCTAATACAGTTGCTACGGGAGCTTTAAACGTACCATTACCGTACCTAGTAATAGCGGCTTCCAAATTTCTAGGTAAACCTGATGGAACTGTCAATTGATCACCCACCACGGGATTCATATAACTTCCTACGAATAAAAATCAAACCGAGATATTAAACCGGCAAGTTTCGAAAATGTCGAGCTCACCTTCAGGTTTAGGTGCATTCGGATCCTTGGGGTTCGCTGCGATTTCCAATTCGATATCGTCGTCTTCGTAAAACTCGGGCAACGGCCGTCGCTTGGGTCTCTTCAACGTATTCAGCAACTGCTGGATCTTCGTCGAAACTTTCCACCTGCCGGTGCCGGTCCCGACGGTATCATCCGATCCGGACGATCCGTACCGATTCACCCTATCGGCGGCCGCTCGCCTGCCCCCTTGCGCTGTATTGTGCGTCACATCAGGCGGCTGCGAATCTACTCAAAAACAACACGAATCAAAACTCGACCGCCCCCATCGGATTGTAGCACTTACAAGGCCTGAAATTCTGAAGGACGTCGCTGATTTCGGTGATCTCGATGCGCCGCTTGTCCTCCCAATTCGTCGGCGGCGGCAACCGAGGTCTGTGATGCAATGGCGGCGGCGAGCCGGTACTGCTGGTGTCCGATAGCGGCGGCGGCGGGAACATCTGCGGCGTACCGCGGTCTCTGACCCGCTCCCGTTCCGGCGTGCTTTCCACCGGCTCCTCGTTCACAATGCTATCTTCGTCCGACGAAGACTCTAAGCAGCGATTCGAATTTATACTGCTGTTCGGGTGGTTTCGATAATGATTTACTCACCGGAGTCGTGTTTATCTCGGTCAGGACTTCTCGCCATGACTGATGTTCGTTTGGACGGCATCGGCATCGAGGGTTTGTGTCTGTTTTGTAGCGCTTGTGCGAGAGCCTGTTGCACGGCCTCTTGTCGAACTTCTAAAATTATCAAAAAACACAATGTTTCCAATGTAATTATTAAGCAAACCGAAAGAGATTTGTATTACTACAAAATTTCTACACTACTAAAATACTGGTATATGATGCTTTCTACCGCTCGACGTGTGTTACGTGTGTTGAATATTAAAAATCGGCATACATTTTGAGGAAGAAAATAATTTGGATTAGAATTAGAATAATCCAAAAGTGACGAAGATAGGGTTTGTAGATATCAAATAAATAATATGTTGTGAACGAAATCCTTATTCCATAAAACACATCTGTGAGTAAAAGTAAAGTAAGGAGCCCAAGCTATTCATTCAACAAATTCAACCCAAAAAAATTCTGCGAAACAACGTCGGGTTTTATGTTTCCATTTTCTGTTTGTAAGTCAATTTTGATACCGAAACAGCGTCGCATAAATCCCGCGCGGAGCCTCGTGGACGGATGAAATGAGTTTCTTAGGTTTAGTAAAAGTTAATAAGGCATGTCGGTAGACAAGACAAAGTCGTAAACTTGCAAGGAATAAATGCAGTTAAACTTTTTGACGACTCCGTGTGATGCAAACCTTCCGGATTCGTCTTGGCGACAGATGTACCGAAATAAGAACCGTAAAAAAAGTTTTACCCGGAAAAAATATTCCCATGTGATGGAGAACAAACAACGAGTTTCCAAATAGGAGCCGCGAGATTTGAAACTTTCCGAGTGTATTTTTAGGAGTTGAATTTGTTGTATGTCGAAGAATATATAAAAATCCTTTTTCGAGATGTACGAGTAAAGGAATTAATAATAAAAGATTAATTAACCACTATTAAAAAATCAATACTCCCCTATATTTTATAATCGAAAACATTAAATTTTTTAATAACGTTTTATTGCTCTTTAAATTTCTTTACCCAAATTACTTTCTAGTTGTAGGTAATAATGAATATTCCATACGTAGACAAGTATATGGTGTATCGGTATAATTTCGCCGCATCAGCCTTCATAAATCGGGGCGATAAAACAATTTTATTATATTAACCACACTAGGATGTAAATGCAATCCTTTAGTTAATTATTCCTTTATTATCTTCCAGCTTTTCATCGTTTTTACCTCACAGTCTCGGAGGGCTTTAATAACGCGGATTAAGTTAAAATAAGGAGACATCAAAAGAAATGAAGTCGAAATGAAATTTTAATTAGAAGATTAAATGCGCGATGCGACAGTAGGACAAAAGTTTTTTATTCCTTTAAGTCACGAAATTAAGCGATTTTTTCATCCAATTAGGAATAATTTATACAACTCGTCAGTTACACATTTCATCTCGAAGACTAATGAAAAATTGAAAACTAGTCATTAAGAAACTAGTTTATTTGAACTCATTATAATTATCAAGTAATAACTTTAAGCATAAGTATTATTTTTAAATATTTAAACGAATTTTTGGTGATGAATTGTATGATTACACAACATGAGAATATGGATACGAAAAGCATGAGGATTAGTAGCCGATTTTTCTGTGATTAATAACAAGATATCTAACCTTTCACCGTGTTTTACCCCTTTATGTTTTCTCAGTTCTTATCTTACCTGAATGGTACCTGCTTTCATTGCGTGTTAACCTTCTGTTCCCTTTTCGCAAGGCTCTCGTTGCAGGACTAACGCCCGTGACGGATTCCTTGGTACGTTTTTCCTCGGCTACATCTATATACATGCAAAACTACACTGAGCCACATGCGATCCTTTTTTTTTATTCAAAAAAAATAAAAATAACCCGATTTCGAGGTGAAAGAAAATGCGTTTAGAAAGCAATTTAAAACCAAACGAAACATTTATTTATCCATACTAATGATCCGCCAAAAAATATAGATTCATTGCGCGCAGTAAATTCGTTCGTAATTAATTTAAATCGAAAATATCATCGTTGAACAAAATTAACAAATTTGACATATTCATTCGGATTGAAATTATTTTCGAACGAATTATTCCGAGCAAATTGGACTTTTTCCGAATGATTAAACACATTTTCCCGCACAAAAAAAATATAAATATAACGAACTTTTACACAAAAACATAGTAAATAAATTAAATGAAGACTTGCGATAAAAGCGATAATTAACTGAAAACCTAACCTGTCGATCACGTTTTTTTTTCCTACGAAACGTACAAAGGAAAATAAAGAATAGTCAACAAAGCAACATGCTAAACATCCCAAAGCCATTCATTCCTTTCGAGAAGACGACAAAAAAAACAAGCGTACGACATTCTACACAAAGGTCAAGAGTACAACCAGAATTGAAATGGCGCATTTGAAGGCTCGAAGAGCCGTAATAACGTGCGTATATTTTCGAAATTTTTCGTAACGCGGCCGCGATATTAATCGGAACGTTTGCGCTGCGAATACAAATTAGGACGAAAGAAATAATTGATTTATTTATTTACCTAAGCGGAGAAACCGCGTGCAGTTCGAAAGAAATAGAATGGCCGGACGAAAATAGACTATCAGATTAATGTCGAATGCGCCAGCCAAAATCGCGCTAAAGTCAGTGAACTGATTTTATTTCGTGCACAATGTAAACACGTGAGTTACGCGACTATGAAATGTTGGATAGGATCGGAAATACCACCTGTATCTATATGCGGTTATTTGTTTTTATTTGGCGTGAAAATCCGTTTGTTGGAAATTCCGAAATGGGAGAGATGGAAAATTACGATTTTCATTATTACATTAAAAAACTATTATCTACACGATAAAGTACCTATTGGGGAAGTTTTAATCGATTTAATCCATATTAAATGAGACGATAAGAAGTGCCAAGTTTTCAAATTCATCAGCCGCCCTTCTATTTTTTTAGGTCAATTTTCCTGAAATAAATCCAGTCCCTTTTTAAATTACCGAGCTTTATTAGTCGGAAATTGAGTCTCGTTTCAAAACAAAACATGTTTTTCAATTGAAATTCAATTCCCAACGTTCGCAATTACTTCTACGATAATGGAGTATAAATACGATTTCCATGGATAAACCTTAGTTTTCAATTTCGAACAATCTTCTTTAGAAACGGGGATTTCTTGACCTCGAATTTTCCGCCTCGCAAAGCGCCGTCTCCTTAAAAATTTTCAGCTCAACAACTCTTCTTTAAGTCGACTCTATTTCAAGTTTCCGTTTCAGGTAATCTTTAGATGTCTGTATGTGTATACACGTAAGAGCGATAGTGATACTAAGAATTTTTTCACTTAAATATAAAAGAAGCAATTTTCACAAACTACGTGCCATTATGAGTTGCACCATTACGTGTAATGAAACTCTATTTGGCGTGAACAAAACTAAAGAAATGGGGCGATTTAAGTTCAGAGGAAGATTTTAGATTTTACAAACAAAAATAGGACAGCAAAAGAGATGAATCTATTTAATTTATACATGTGTATAGACTATAGAGCAAAGAATTAATTAATTAAGGGCTATGAACTCTGCGGTCGATCTATTTCGTGACGAAAAAATTCCATTATTCAGCCGGGAAGTAATTTAAACCTCATGTGATGCCGCGGGTATTTTTGAAAACAAGGTTATATTCTTGCAGATAAGCTAAATAATACTAACGAAAGAAACTTCTACCAAGTGTATTCTTAAATTTCTACTGAAATTTTCCTATTACTATTAGCATTAAATCAATCCATAATTTAAATAGAACGTCGCAAGGACAATAAAACGCGGATATTCATTAAAATAAATCCAGTTCCGCAATCTCCTCAATTTTAGTTTTAATCTGAATTATATCCGCAGCACAAAAATATACCCATTGTTTTACTACAAACGACTCTTTTATCTTTCGAAAGACGTTTAATGGAAAAGTTCAGTAAATAAATTTGAAAATGGCTTCCTGGCAAATCAACACAACAAAAATAAACGTTTCGGAATGTAGAAAATTTAAATTTTAATTACGAAAATAATAGTATAATTTATTACAATTTTATACTTCGCATTTTACGCCGAACTTACCGCGTCTGGTCACGTAATTTCCGAAATATAGGAGAGAAAATTCAGAAACGGGAGCAACAAAATCGTGTAAAATTGATGAGAGAAAAATAAGATAAAATATATGCAAAACGTAATTCACGTCAAGCTCGCCGCTTTCGGTGGAATGGCCCTTGTCAAAAAGTGACGAGCAGAAAATTAAATTTTTCTAAAGTGGATGATGTCGAGTTTTAAATAATGCACCGCGGAAAAAATATTTCGCCGGCATTCGTGCGCTCGAAAAGTAAATTACAAAGTTGGAAAATTTAATTTATAGGAAGAATAAAATGCGTTTGATACTTTCGAAGTTGAATATAGGGCAAATGCTTTATATTGAACTAAATGCTACAGTAGGTAGGTACCCCAGTGATAAAGTTCCAACCTATTAATTACTCGCAATTAAAATCGCGCGCAGAACTTTTCTTTAAACTAATTTAGGTAATGCATCGAACTGTACCAGGTTTTAATTAAAAACATAAAACGAAAATTTCTAAACTAGTTTGATTTTTCGCTTTCAAAGTTTCGATTTGTACGAGTCGTTGTGTGCACGTTAACCATACCTCAAAACCGCGAAAACTATTTGCTAGAATGGAAATATGTCTTTCGCGATACAGAAGTTGAGCTAAAAATTTTTCGAGCGTCGCGTTGAAATAAAATTTCGAAATTGACAACCAAGGGAAATCTTTAACACAATTATTAGGGAGCTGTCGAGATTAGATTTACTGAAATTTCAAACGGAAAAACGGTGGAAGTGTAAAAATAAGATATCGAACGTCGAAGAGGATAAGAATGCTTTTCGCGGACGCCAATCCGATTATATCCTAGATTTATAATCCAAAACCTATGGGAAGAGAAATTTAATTTTACCTTTACAGGCGGGTATTTAAAAAAAAATTGAATCGATAACGGGACTTGCAGACTTAGAATTCCAATTATTCGGCAGATGAAGTTTAATATAAATTCTAAGTTCTGGTGGATGCTCATTAATATTTTAAATTCATAGAATTTCGGTGGGCGCACTCCATCCTCGATTTTGTACGGTATATACGCAAATGTGCCGGAAGTAAAATACATTTAAGCAAACAGAATCACATAAAAGCATTTTCGAAATAGTATAACCATCAACAACTAGAGAAGTCAAATCTGACGTCGAACCTGAATGATAGCGCTTCTCGTTGTGAGTGACGCGTCGTTGGGTTCGACGTCGAGTGTGCTGGTGTTTCCCATTACCGGGACCGCCGCCGATGCCTCCACCGCTAACGGGATCACCGCTATTGCCGCCACCGCTGTTCCCGGTACCGCCTTCGGTACCCCCGCTTCCGGCTAAAGGTTAGAGCAAGACAAATGTTAGGCACTGGCGAATCGGCGAAGGATGGAAACGTTTAATTTTCTTAGAGAACGGACTTTTCTGGTCCATTAAAAACTTCGTAGGAATAAAACAGTCCGGCGAATAGACGCTGCTTTAGTTTGGTTTTAAATTGCAGTTTCGAACAAGTCGGATGTAAGCTTAGCGATTTTAATGGGGCGCTTTTTTAAGGCGAGCTTTCAGCTCTATCTGATACTCCTCCAACTCGAAACTGCTATCGATAACTTTTCCCATCCTTTGCTATTTTTCTGAGTGTTAGTCAAGCAATTTTATGAATTATGAATGCACGAACAGGAGCGTAGTTCAAAAATAGAGTATCTTTCAAGTTTTCTTTCTTTTTCGACTTGGAAAAATATCGATTATAAAAAATAAAATAAAAACAAATTCCCTTTTGGACTACACCACTGATCCAACATAACTGTTAATGTAAATAGGAATGACTTAATGGCACTAGAGGTTCTCTTGTTATTCGCTGTTAGTATATGTTTCAGTCATTCAATTTATAGTGATGCAGGTCTGAAGACTATTTATACTAATGAATGCCTAATGAATGTGGCCGTGTTCATAGAACTGTAAGATGTCGTTTGGTTCAGAGGATTAATTTGATACTGATGTTGGATGGTATGGTTGCGACAGAATAACAGAAGACAATGGAAGATTAATATTATATAAAAATATATACATATATTCAAAGTTACTTCCTCTTGCATAATTAATATTCACAGAATGTAAAATGAATACCTACAACCCGGTATAAGTAAACAAATGTTTAAAACATGCTTCATTAAATGCTGGTAGTCACATTTGGAAAACCATTATTAAAAATACAAAAATATATTTGGTTAATTGAGTAAACAAGACAAATGTAACTAATATTGGAAGAAATCTATACAATTAATTATTGGTAATAAATGCACATTGCAACTTTACTGTTCAGAAAGAATAAAAATTATTATTAATTTTCAGGAATTACTCCGGAAATCCTGAAAATCAATAATATAATCTTGAATAGAAAATCGGAAGGATATTAATATTTCTACATTAAAAACGTGACCTGATCAGGAGAACTAACTTTTAATTCATGAAAAATTTAATAAAGTCTAGTTAAAAAATTTGATATTTTGCTGTATAATAGGTATAATATTCGACATTAGTCGAGATAAAAAGAGTAATGAAAAGTTTTTATTCACTCCAAATTTAATTAAAAGCATAAAATTCTCTTTGTGTAATTAAAATCGTAGGGTCTGGAAAAGATTTTTTTACGTTCAAATGTTCGATTATCAGGTAAAAGTGCTAATAAAAATTTAGCCCAAAGAATTTTATAATTAAAGGTGTTTTTATCTTCCTTATACAAAATTAGATTTAGAGGCGTTCATTAAAAATTGAAATTATAGCATTTTACGCTGAAATGCGCTCAACATAATTTTATCTTGGAAATTATAAATTTTAATTGCAATTAGACGAAAATGTACATTTGTCAACAATGTAATATTTAATAATATTTTCTGAATTGATCCTAGAAATTTATTACCCACTATAATTTAAATTCTTAGTCATAACATTACAATTTAGAACGCTAAATTACTACTCGAGTGGCGACCCACTGATACAACGGAGCCATAAATCCTGTTTTCCTATGAAAATCGATCGCGATTTTCTCGACTTACTTTTATCGTAAAATTTATCAAAAAATTACATGAATGTTAATTTTTTTGTACCAACTTCAATTCCGAACAAAATTTATTTTCTACATGTCATTTCAAATCACATATGTGTAGGTATACATGAATAATGAGTAAAATAACGATATTTTAAAAAAATTGAAAGCCCCTTGGTTTACACAAAAACAGAACGGTTAAATAAACAAAAAAGACCCAACTCGGATGTCATGTTGAATTTGAAACGCGAAACCGTGTCCATATATGGAACAAAAACAGAGTTAATCCGTTTTACTCAATTACTCTCATTACTCCCGTCCGTCCGATGTCGAGCAAAAATGAAATTTTGTCTAGACCTAGACCGCTTTATGTCCATAATATTCCCAGCGAACATTAGGCCCGCGATTTTAACACGTTTCGACGTTTTCGGACAAAAACCGGGTTTATACCGTCTAGTCGTAGAGAGCTCGTAAATCCCATGAAAATAACGGATTTTCTTTCAGTCTGAGCCTACGAGATTTATTTGAACCAAGCCGAGAAGATTTAACAACTTAAATTATTCGGTGTTTTCACCACTGATGGAATAAAGCGTATAAATCGTACATTTTCATCAAATTATATGCAGTTAATATTTAACAAATATTTAATAAATTTCGAAATTTCTAGAATCCCAAGATATTTCCTTTAAAGCTAGATACATTCACATTATATAGCTCAGTAAAAAGTACTAAATCAGCTTTAACGTTACCTCGGCAAATTTTGCCTCATAATTCTCAATTCCTCATAACAGAAAACCTCTAAAAGTAATTATTCGACTGCAGAATCCCAAAAATATGTTAAGTATTCATCATCATAACGGCGACGTTTAACCTCGTTAAAAAATAAACCATTCCAACCCCAACCGTAATAAATTTATGAAAACCGAAAAAAAAAAACTTTTCCAGATAGAGGAACATTTTTGCGGGCGGAATTTTCGCCGACTCAACTCGGCCGTAAAATTCCCTCGGAGAAAAAACGGCAGCGAAAACTTACCTGGCTGGTGTTTAGGAATGTAGGGAGTGAGCAGTCGAGTCCGTTTCTTCTCATATCCTTTTTGCGTGATGTCACCTGGAATAAAAAAAAATAATCAGAGTCCGTTGGGCGTTCGGCAAATTAAAAAACTTTTCCGGAGCCGACGACGACTTTCTTATGATCAATTAAGGCCGGAACGGACGAAAAAAAAACCTAATGGAATGTTCCTAATTTGATTGTATCCCAGTTAATTTCGCGCGGGGGGAAATATACAATTCGAGACGAAGGTGTTTTTTTTTCGGTTTTAAAGCTGTGGGGAAATTCTGGGGCAGCACAAACGAAATAAAAATTTTTAATTGGTTTAACTTTTTTTCGGCTATCGCATTTTTGATTGAATTTGTTTACTACAAAAGAGAAATTGCAAAATTGTTATTAGGTAAATATTTTCCTCAATTTAGTATAAAAACGTTGAACTTGAGAACTTTAATTACAATGTTCGAAAGGAGAGTATATACGGTTCGAGTTTTCGAATTAAAAAAGTTTCCTCAACGAAAGAAAACTTTCATACGAATCAATTAGTATGAGGAAAGCATCCTGATGTAGACTAATTTAGTTGTAACTGTATCAGAGAAAACGAAACAAAATCCAATACTGCTTTAACTAATTAATTAACAAGACATTATGCACGAATAAAACAACAATAAATTTAAAATAAGTAAACACACTCACACAAATGAATTGAGTCATGCTATTACGAGCTGCATAAATATCAACCATATTTTCAACGGAAATGCATGGTGTAAAATAAATTAATTAATATTAATTAACCAAAATAACGGTTATGCCACTAATTCTCGCAATTGATGGCTATTATGGTAATATTGTAGGTTCTCAGTTGCATGCACTGTTTGAAAATTTTTTTGTCACGTTCGTGCAAAAATCGATTCGCGTTTAGCCTTTAACGGCGCGAATAAAATCAAACGGATACAAATTGTGTGCTATTAAGGGTCGGTAAATCTCTAGTCATCCTTTATGCAAAAGAGGTTAGATCGAAAGCTGACGAATAAATAGGAGCCGGGCTGATTCGCGACACGGAGACAGACGGGATAATGGAGTTTCCAGGTACCGGGGAGTCCTGTGAATTATTCGGTAGGTGTGTACCGAAAATGTGAACGAACTTTCTCTTCGGACAACAACCGATACTTCGGAATTATTCGCCGGCGATTTTTTATCCCGTCATCGTGTCCGTTTTTCTGCTATAAAATGTTTGAAAATATACCGATTATATGGAGCATTTTTATTAAAACAATGCAAAAATTTCCAATCCGAAATTTTTACGAGAATATTTATCGATTGCATACAGCTAAGAAAAACGCACCATATTCAGCCGGTATTTTAAATAAAATATGAAGGAAAGAGCTATTTAATACCGCCCTCGCTTTAGCTATATTTAAGGTCGAGGGATTCCTGAAGAAAGAAAGGGACGTTAACCTTACCCTTATTTAATCTCGTTTGAGTAAAAGGGTGAAATAAAGGAATTCGTCGGAATATTGTAATATAGCTCGTATTTAGAAATAAATCGTACAAAGCGATGCTTTCAATTAGCCAAAAGCGCCATGGAAAATTACCTTTTGACATGGAATTTATCTAAATAAAAGTAACTAAATGTGTACTACACGTATTTCATGTTAGATACCATTGTCACAACAAAACAACACGAAACGAACAAGAAACTACAAGACCCATAATACACACGCTATACAGTTTCATTAAGGTATAGGCAACTAATACACCAAACTTAATTAGTTTCTTATCGCCTTGACAAAATCAGCAACATCCTCAAGATTAGAGAACCGAACGGGCTCGTTTTGGTAGCACAAGACAATACTATCAGTGATTCCCCAAAACAATAAATAACGTTTTATTCAACTAAATTCCCAATCAAAATTGTCGCGCGACTTGCCTTTTAATTACCATTACATTTAACGCAAACCCATAAATATTAAAGTCGGTCGTTTTCCTAGAGATAAAATTTCGTTGCATTTAAGGCATTTAAATTGCAAAGGAAAGGAGACTTTACTCAAGCAGCTTTATGTCAAGTTCAGGATAACCAGCAACAGAATGAAAATTCAAATTAGAGAGCGAAGCGTGTAATGTACAGCCCCTAAAAGAGGAGTTTAAAAACGGGGATTGTAAGTGCGACTGGGTTGCAGTTGCAGCGAAATGTAATAAAAGGACGCCGCGGATTGCATGCGGGATATAATGATATTCCCCGGAAAAACGGCTGAGAAATTAATAGAGTTTCGGCATTTTTAAGCGAAGTTAGTGTTTTAAATTTTACGACATGATTGAGATTTTCCGAGTATAAAATACATCTTGTTTTAAAATCCAAACGTTTAATAGCGATTTACAAGAAACGCTCGTTAATTAATACTTTCCTCATTCAACCTAAGTAAACGTAGGAAATTCTGACAGCGCGTACGTAAAAAAAACACAAAATAAATTACTAAACGAGTTCCGTTTGAAAATGGACGAAACAAAAAAATAATGTGAGAAACACAAATCCCGCCACATCCGCAAGCATCGGAAGATTTAACAAATAAAACTGTATACCTTATGCTGATTAAATCTAACGTTTTGTATCTCTATGATCTAAATGATATACACGCAGTTTATAGGTGAAACTGTATATTCTACTGATGCCTAAGTAGAGGTGATTATTTCAAATGAATACTAATTGTAAGTCATCATTTTTAGTGTAATTAGCGAATATTGTACGCATTTTAGAATATTCAATGTAATATAAACAATTTAACAAATAATATGTTAACTTGCTATATAAACTTTAAACTAGTTAAACCGTTTTGGTGCATAAAATATGAGCTAAGAGATCGTGCTTCAATGATTTTATAAAATAATGCGAAGTTTACCCGGAATCTATATTTCGAGTATACTCTCAACTCTGCCACTCGGTAAATATTAAATTTCCCAAGCGGAATTCCATTCTCAAAATAATTTTCATATAGAAAATGTAGGTACAATATTTATTAAACCATTGTAAACTCTCGGGAATCATCTACCCTAAAATAAATAGAAAGTTAATTTCAACGGCGATATCTAAAGGGTTTCATAACACCATTATATCTAAATATTTTGCTAAAAAATTATTTAATATCATGAATCTCAGGAACTGGGTATCTGATGGCACTAATCGTGAATAAAATAGACCTTTATTGGTAGACGTGACACTGTTGCGTAATAACCGAAATGAATTATTAAAAGTTCAATTGAAGATCAAGTGATTCCGTTCGTGTCCAATTTAGAACAAGACATATGGAGATATTATGTTCAGTAAACGTATAATATTTGAACTAATGCTTTACCCTTATTGCCCTAGTTTTACATACTACTTACTAAAATAAGCCATGAGTAACATATCACATTAAAAGCTAAAAGCATCAGTGGTAACATACCTAATAATGAAACAAAGAGAAAGAGGAAGAGAAAAACGGAACGCAAACTCGACGAAACCGTTTGTAAAATATAAGATTATTATGAAAAATGAGAGAAGGAAACCAGAAAATATGAGATTTGACCTAAAAGTAATAAGCAGGGTACTTTGTTAGATAAAGAATGGATAGGTAAAGGGATTTTTTTCAACGAATTCTCCTCCAATATATTTTCTTGACATAAATTCTTCTTATACAGAAAAATATATTACAAATTACATTGTAGATCAGAACAATAAAACTAAATGGGAAGAATATTCAATTAGATTTTTGAGTTAGTCCATTACACACATTTTGCATTTAAAGAGATTGTTCAATTAATTTGAAATTATCCGGAAGAAATCACTATTTATTTAACGAAGTAAAGCGGCGATATTTCAAGGGTTTAATTTAGCGGGAGAGTTGAAACACCGAAACGACAAGCGGGCGAAAGAAAAATGAAAAATTGGAGGAAATTTATTTAGTAGGAATAAAAAAGGTCAATTTTGTTTACTGAAAAAATACAGCCGTAAATCAATAACAAAGAAAAAGCGGTTACTCAATCTCTGTCACAATTTCCTTATTTCTATTTATTACGACAATAACATTCGAGAAGTTAAGTGAAAGTTTCGAAAACGATTTAACAAACGCTGAACAGGCATAAATCTGGATTTGAAGGATACTGATACAGATTAGCGAAAAGTCCCTTTCGTTTCGGAAAATCTATAACCCTACATCCGCTCTTTCTCTCGGATTTATTTATTCCCCTAATTCCAATATCCACAAGCGTAATTTTCGAAAAATAAAACACTATACTTTAATATAAGCAATTTACCCGCGTACTCGAGTCAAGTGTAACGGTTTCCTCCTAACTTACTCCCATGAAAAACTTAGCTGTTACGTCCAATTTTTTAAAAGTTTTCCAAGTACTTCTAGACAAAATTACGGGAATTTTTATACGACGATATAATTCGGAAAATATTATCGCATAAACTTTTCCATTCGAAAGTCCGCCGGCAACAACGACGTCTCGACGACACCGCCACCGGGCGGATCTTTTTATTTGTTCTAGTTATTATTGTTACGTACCCACGGGACGCATTAAGCGTTATCGTATTTCACTCATCCTGTTTTGTTGTTGGTTCTTTTGGGATAATATGGCGTTCTTACAGTCCCCGCCATCCCGAGATACGAATATCATTTCGGTTTTACCGTTTTTATTACGGGTTTTTGAACTTGCTCACTACATGAAAAACTCGAGCTCTGTTTTGTGCACATTATCATCTTATTTCAGAACTAGCAATTTTAATGTAATATTTTTAACAAATTACTTATAAGAAAAAAATTAATACAATCATGTGTTATTGGTATGTATAATAAACATGAGACCACCAGGTATACTTAACAAATTCGCTTTAACTAAACAATTACTTTTTAATTAACACGAAATTCCAATAGGCTGTTTCAATCCTATTTACATTTCGAAGGCTGCGGGAAAAAATTAGATATTTGAATTAGGCTGCCATTGTAATTTTTATAAATCGCACAAAGATAGCGCTTTGTAACAATAGAAGCGAGGTCGCTGTAAGTATTTATTCATCTTTTGTGCGACGGCGATTACCTCAGGGAGAAGTATTTTCGATGTTACCACTCGTAATTATTTTTAGCAACGTGGGCAACGCCGGTACTTAAATTAGATAATGAAGGATGTCTTGCAACATCTTTAAACGCCAAGTATTAAATTTAGATAATACGAATTATATGTATATTCGAGCAAGCATAATGCACTATAAATTCCTAAAGAACATTATTTTTCGCTCGATAATTGTTTAATAAATCTTGCTCAGCGTAAAAAGCTCTCGTTAAACTTAATTTCAATTAGTAAAACATTGTGTAAGTCGTAAGAAATCCCGAGAAACGTTTCCTATAAAAATTTCCAAACGACGAAAGTCTCATTCTTCTCCGAAAACTTCCAGTTTTTATCGCTCCCAGGGAATACGAAATTTATGTTTTCCGGGTACTACTAATAAAATAAAACCGTCTAATCTAATGTAATGATTAACGAGTGATGCATCAAAACATTGATTTAACGTTGGAAAATGTATGCTCGGTTTTCATTAATGGTAATGGTAAAAAGCGTAAAAAACTTATTTCAATTCTTATAAAATAGGTTAAAACTATATGCCACAATTCAATTTCAATGTTTTTGTGGTTTCTCCTGTACGAGCAACATAATAAATCAAATCATAATCTTTTATGCCCTAAAACTATAGTTACAGACATAGAAACCATAAAAGATTTTATACGTCATAGGGCTTTACCGATTTAACGATATAATGCGCAACAAAACTATAGATTAAATAGATTATTAGCATTAATAAGGTCGTTGTTTATGTAACATATCAAATATTTATATGTTGCAATAAATTGATGCTATTAAATAAACATTTATTATAAATATTTTTCTAATGAATTAAACCTGGAATTTTATATAATTTATTACGATCAATTAAAATTATCCCAACGATAAATAGGAATCCATGCGTTTTTAACAATGAAGGAAGGTTAGTTAAAAATAAATCATCGGCGTGGGTTCGTAATTGCTCAAACCTAAAAAGGTCAAAGTGTCCATAGATGTAACCCTAGAGGTTAATATAGATGATGTTAACCTATTAATTTTCTAAACGACGATATAACGAAAATTTAAAATTAAAGGTAAAGAAATTCGTTAATACTGAGCCTCAATATTTCGCAATATTTTTTATTGAATTATTTTAAGCAATCACTTCACTGACTTTCCTACATAAATATCAGTGTAAACATTTTTTTGGTATTTATTATATTATGTCACTATCCTCGTGTAAAGTAATAATTATTGCCAAAATAGGACAAGAAATTTCTGTCCGTTTATAAAACAAACAACGAGGTTGAGGACTTGCATTTTTCTTAACACTTTCTCCCAACGTTTGTAGGTGGTGGCCCGTAAATTTTTTTTATCGCACTTCCATATTTGGCGACAATAATCACACTTTTCATGATTCAAGTATGTTTTAATGGAAATAAAAAAACAAGGCCGATGGCTCGTTAGTCTATAGTTTGGTAGGATCATTAATTAACTTAATTTCGGCAGTGTAGGCGCCTATTTATGTAAGGATACGGTGTTGTAATGATGTTTATAAAAATATTGAACGAAACAAAAAAAAAACGTTTCACGAGGTCGTTAGTGAGAATTGGGATAAATTAGGTTGTTTTTTAAATGAAAATTTGTATACAAAACGGTAATTAATCTCGGGTATAAAAAATTATTGTATATTAATTAACACCTCTCAAAGCTATAGTCGGTACTGTACCAAGACACTCAGTACAAGTGTTCGGTTAATTAAAACACATATTATTAGAATTTCAAACATCAAAAGCATTTCAAAACTGGCATAAAGTGCTTAATTAGTAATGAGACACGTTTCATATAGAAACTCTCCTTTGTAAACGCATTACATCTTTGAAGTTGTTGGAGCAAGAAAAAACGCGAGCTCATTCAAACCAGTTCAAATAGAGCTACAACCGCTCGATTACCATGTAAATCTACTTACGTTCTCCCCAATTTCGACCGTTAATCTCTACACCTACGACATCGCTCAAGCATATAGAACCACCTACCGTTTCGGAATTGATATGGCGGCGGCGGTCGGGGGGCGGGCGGCGGATCCTCGAACTGTTGGAGCCACTCGTAGAGCTGCTCTAAGTCTCGCAGACTCTGTTGTCTTTCCGCCTCTTCTCTAGCGATTACATCTTCGAGGCTCTCCATAATGCAGTTTAGAATGTTATATGCGAAACACTAAAATCGAGCCCCGGTTCATTTCAGAGTTATACTGTAATTTATTGTCCGATTTTGGACCCGAATGTATTCCTTGTTTTCGGTGTTTTAATATACTCTATATACTCGAATTTGAAGATATATAACTGAAATAACAGATATCTATGTTACATATCGAACAATTCCGATAATTCCAATTGAACTTGTACGCTTTCGTAAAACATTTCCATAATCGTTTCATTTTATAGTTTCGATAATAATTTATTATGTCGAAAATGCGGAGTATTTTTTAGAGAATTTAAGAATCCATTACGGGCACGTGCAAATAGACAATACGTTTAATGGCGACAATAAAAGAGAGCAAACGCTAACGGAGCGTAACTGAATTTGTATTACTCAAATTCCAACCGGCCTGGAAACTGAATAATTTTATTTTTTACTCATTCATTTCATGCGGAATGAAATCGCAAACGGATACCTAATGTCCTACATTACGTCATGTGATTTCAAATCACATGTTTACTGACAAAACATAGCGAATAATTCCATCAAAATTGAAAGTTCATTTGTATTTCTACATAAATTTTTTGTTTGTTTTTAAGAGTCACTCGGTATAAATATCAATTATATGCATAAATAGGATACGGTTTTGATTTATCCACTTAATTAACTGCTTATAGAGAGATGGAGAAATATACTTTATACAGATTGATGTATTATCAGTAAAGCCCTTTAAATAAATGGAAATCGATTGCCTTAGGCTAATAAGCGTATAATGTGTAATTGATGTACCATTTGAATCACATGCACGATTATTAACGGCTCGAATTAAAAGACAAATGTTGACATGAAATTAATTAAATTACGAATTCATATTATAAATTATACACTTCAAATAAAAGCTTAAAAAGCTTTTAAAAATAAGCTTAGGTACCTAATTAATAAAGCAGCAGAGAGAAAGCTAATAAATGTAGCATTTAATGCCATTACGAAATTTTTTACTGCGAAATTTCAACACTAACTCCTCCTCCAAAATCTTAAACGTTTTTGATTTCACAGCGCTCAACAAAAATAAACCTTTCGGCTTTTACTAATTAATTCGACTTTTGACAACCGGTAAACATTTCCCTGTTAGCAGAATGAGATATTTTCGACTGGAAATATTTGTGTACAAAAATAAATATTATGAACACATTTATGTCAAATCGAAAACGTGAAATTTTTACGGAATCGATATAGAAACAAATGGATATTTCGTGTAGCTCAATTTCAATTAAAATTTACTTTCTTTACGTTCGATATACCCAGTGACATTGACGCGAATATTTCATGAAATTTAGCAATGAATATTAGAAATCAAAATATTTATAAAACGTCAAAATCATCTCGAATACGATACTGGCTAAAACGTTTAGGGACATTTTAGGCAATTCGTTTTAACCGTCAGATTTTATTGTGAGGACGACGATGGAAACTCGGAAGCGATTAAATCGCCCCAGAGGATACAAATTAAAAATGATGTTTTCAGGATTATGTGACGAATTTTTTTTGAATTTTCTCGGCTTTTGATGTAAAAATCTCCCTTCAAGATTAGACGTTTCGCGAACAACGAAAAGAAGGATTTTTAATCGAGTACGATGGAGCCATTAGAAGATTAAATTACGGTTGTGCATCACTAACACAGAAATCATTTCGTTTAAAAATTTCGAGGAAATTGTTGTTATAATGAAATAACTTGTTTGTATACTGATCGATATCGTAAAAACGAATTAATTAAAACGCCGTTAGGTCGTTTCTGATGTCGAAACGAGAACTGCTTAAGTTTCTGATGCCTTCCGAGACAAGTAATTGCCCTCGCACTGACATCTGAGTTATTGTCTAATTCCGCGGGGTCTCTTTGGGTAGATAATTCAGAAAACAATTACGGGATAATCTAGTTTCGGTTTCCACCATAATCCGTTTACAGAGAATCTAATCATTATTTTTGGATGCCTAAATATCCAAAATAAAATTTAATGTTAAATAATGATTTGAATAAATAATGTTTTGATGTTAAATAAATTTAACATCAAAGAAAATACAACGCTTTAATATATTAGATTATTATTATTTAATTATTGTTAATTGCAAATGAAATATTTATAAATTTATGAAATTATAAATCTGATTACGGTGAAACAAGAGATATTTATGCTAGATATAAAAATTATATAATGGGATTACTGAAAATTTCAATATTCAATAAAAATAATGGCCATTTTCGTGATGGAATTTTCATGTTATGATGTGATTAGGAAAATAATAGTAATTGCGGCGTTAATTCGTATAAAAAGTACCATATCTTCATCAATTTAGTTCAAAAATGTATTTATTTAAAAACCTTTCAATATAAACGCGTAAATAATAGAAATATGACATTGACAATATTTCATAAAACCCACAAAACAGGTCAAGTGGAAGAACGTTTTTAGACATTTAAGAAAATGGAAAACCTTCTACCCTCGTCAGGTTTATTTTCTCGTCTATTTTCATTGTTAATTTTAGAATTTTCTTTAATGATGTAGCATACCATAAAATTCTTTGATCAAATGAAATTAATACGATTAATCCAAGCGAACTGGTGTTAATGCAGGTGTAATAAATTTGTTTTATACCGTACCAAATCAATATAACAAAACGAAGACGACAATAATTAAAGTAAATAGAATGAATACTTTATGCCTATTTTAAGGCCTTTACAGGAAATCGTAACCGTTTTAATGTTAAATTCATTCCGGACCAATTCGATTTATCGCTAGGTCGTTATGGCGTTCTACCTATATAAACCCCAAAAACCACAGGGAACACGGTTATCTTTAGCGGTTTTTTAACGACGTCACGTTTTTAGAAGGGGGAAAACTAAGGTTTCAATCGCCGTCACCTTCGACGAAAATTCTGATTTTACGACCTAAATTTTCTCCTCGCAAAAAAGACATCAAAACCAGTCACGCGAGTCTAGAAAAACGCGCTTTGCAGTGGGAAACGAGGAAACGTTTTCTTCCTGAATCAGCCGAAATAAATGAGAATCCTTTTATATATATGGAAATTTTCCTGGACCAATTCGTCCTGTTGTTTCGTACGAATTAGAGAACTAGAATCACTCGTACAAAAAATATGATATATTGCGCAAAATCTAGGATAGAAATTTATTGTCGGAGACAAAACCGTTTCGTATGGATAATAGTAGATAAAACACAAAAATGCATAATTCTCCTTCATTTGACGGCAAAATTTGTAGAGAAAAGAAAAAAATTCGAGAAAAGAGTTTTTCCTTTTATTTTTTCGCGGCTTAGAAACGTTCACCGATCTCCTACGACAACAACACACATGAAACTTTATTGTTTGCCGAGTAAAGTTCGGCAATTTTGTCTCGTCGAAAAGTGAGGCGAGAGAACAAGTGCGGATATAATCCTTCTAAAAAGTTATCAAATTAAATTCCGGCATTACACGCGAATGCAAGTATGTAGGTTGGCATCTCTAGTTGTATTCTTACATTTAAATGTCTCAAATACTCGGTGAAATTTGTTAAATATAACTTATTAGATTATGAAGAATAACTTCGTTGTAGAAGCCCTACTCGTATAATAAACCTCAAACTTTTACTTTAGAACTTTTGCATTACTTTGAAATGCTCAGCATCTATTTTCGAATAATATAATATGATGAATTGTGTCTGCCAAATTTTCGTCTACATTAATCATCTCATTACGCTTGTACATATAACGCATCTTAATTTCAAACATTTCTCTCAATTATCAGCTTCACAAATGAAATCCGCAACTTCGCAGACTGTTTTCGAACAGTCTCACTCATTCGTCAGTCATTAAGTTGCGCGAGTTTAACAAACCGGTGTTTAATTTTCGGAAAGAAAGTTCAGTCATAAAACTTCGTTATGAACTTTTATTAATAGCTATAATTTTTTCTGATTAACTAGAATGAATTAATTAATGAAAGTACTTTATGAGCTTATAAATTGTAGAATTAATTAAACAGCAAAAAATGAACTTGGTCTATTTTGTGAGGGAAATTACCTAATCAAAAGAGGTTTGGACTGCGGTTTAATCTATATTGTAATCCGTGAGTAGTAATTAGTGGAAGTAACTTTTACATTATCCGAACAACTTTATATAGGTACTCAATAGATTAAACATTAGCTCACCGAGTATTCCCTATTAAACCAATATGGTTCAGTTTGAATACTCAAAATAGTTCGGATGCTCACTACAAAGCTTTGAATAGAAATTCGATCCTTATAGTTTTAGACACTGCAAGCATTTTGAGTAACAAAAAGCCTTATTAACCACTAGACCCAGGTAGATTTTAGAACTTATCTAAACTTTAATAATAATCATTTAGTACACGGTTAATTTAGCAGCAGTTTGTTACTAGTACTTTATCTTTTATTACTATAGAAGTAATCAAAAGTTATTAATTACTATCTATAACTCTTGTCTTTCAACGTTTTTACCCTATTTACATAACAATATTTTACACGCAGCATTCGAGTACCTATTGCAAGTTAATAGAGAGAAAAAAAATATTTAAAGAGACTATTTAAAAAGCGAATTGTTGCATACATATTGCACGACCTCCGAGGAAGAATATTAAAGTACAATAATGCGCCCATATGTTACAACTCAACGGTGTAATGTTACTATTATACTCCATGCACCGCTTTAATTTTTAAAAAAGTATTACATTACGCAGGAAGTGGAAAATGTAATATTATGAGTGCCACGTTAGAATCTTTATTTAACTTCTTATTTATGTATGAGTTACGGAAATACCCTATTAAGAATATTTAATTTTATTTCCCTGCGGTGAAATAACTAATGTATTAAGTTAAATATCGACCAAGAACATGATTAATGCAGCGTTTTTACAAGACTGGCTTGATGAAAATTAAACTGTCGTTATTTTTGTATTTGTTCGTAATTGTGCGAATAAGCATTAAAACCGCCCCTGCTGTTCGAGTAGAAAAAATAAAGGGAAAGGAATAACTCCTCTGTTGGTACTAAATTAAAGAGACCTTTTCGAATTTTCCTAAAAGTAAGGGTATAAGGGCTCCTTCCTCGGCATGCCAAATATTTACTAAATTATTAATCAACATAAATGTGCCACGTTATTCAACCGCCATCTGGGTACAGTATCATACAGCGCGCATTTATCACAGTTGATCAAATACACCGGCATTAAAATTTATGAATTTATGACACTTCACCCAAAAATTACACGGAGCGATTCGATTCGGTAAATATTTAATTAATACAAGACTTTTATTTTGCTTCGACTGAAGCAATTAAATTTCTTTGCAAAAAACATTGTTACCTATCCGATTTGAAAATTATTGAAAGCAATACCGTGTGACATTTATAAAATGTCGAATCGTGACTAGTGATGATGTTGCAAAGAAATTTGTAACTCTTCGCTCTTGCTGGAATCTTTATTGGTACTAAAATATCGTGAAAAATGTAAACAGTAGCTTCGGTGTTCAATAAAATAACTCAAAGTCCCTTTTTGTATTGACTCACAATGACCTTATTAGACGAACGTGTGTTCGATTAAATGCGTTATGAAAATGTTTCATTGTGTAAATACGCACGTATCATTGTAAAAACAATTCGATGCTCGAACAATGTTTTTATATTAAAAATGTCTTTTCATCGTTCAATTGGAATTAATCAATTTATTGTAATCGACAAAACAAACAAACGAAATAAAAATAGAAAGGAAAACGGAGTATACGATTCAATCAGCAACTTATTTATAGCCGGACAATTGCACATTATATTTAAGAAAAAAAATAAAGTGCAATAGCTTTTACTATGACGTCAAGGTGAATGAATTACTAAACGAAATAAATTTATTAATACTCAGTTTTCCATTTAATTTTATAAATTTACCTAATTATTATTGTGCGAAGAAGTGAGAGAATAGAACCTCTAAGTTCTATAAAGAGATGATTCGCAGGTTGCCGGAACCTTAGCGAACCTGGCAAGAAAACTACCCTATTTTAGAATACTGCTTTGTTGCTATTATATTTTTAGCGTTGATAAAACTTTTTATATACCGAAAAACAAACTTAACACACACAGTCTATACGACATTAACTCAGAAATAAACTTCAGTACATCCGGTTAACGATACAATAAAAGCACTATTTTAAATACAACAATAACAATTAGAGATCTAAAACCAGCAACGTTCAACACATTAAATCCAACAAATTTTCTTTTCCACAGTACATAAAATACAATATCAAATTCAACAATTTTCCGATTAAAATTTTTCACTCTTTCTGAAATACGGTATGTTTATAAATCAAGCCGTACAAGGTGGTTAAAATAGATAATTAAATAAAGGAATTTATTGTAAATTGAAGTAGTGCAAAATTCATATTAATTTATGTTTGTATTTAATAGATAAGATAAAGTAAATGTTGACTCAACGATTTTATGAAAATTATTTATTAAACAAACGACTCTAATGCAATCGTAAAATTGTATACTAATTGAAATTTTACCACTTTATACGGAATGATCCAAAATTCGATTTAACACATCACTAGCATTTCCGAAGCGGCTTTTTACAAGTGTCTGTTTACGGCCACTTTCCTTTTCGCGTTCAACTTTCCGTTAGTTTTTCGGTCGACCGCTAAAAGTGTCTCAACGCGTCGGAACGCTTCGACAATCACATGTTACGCGACGGCGTTTTTCTCTCGTCGAACGGTAACGTGCGTGGCCGGCGGCTGCATTCGACGACGTTCATATCGCGCTCTGGCCAACGCTTCGACGTCGTTCGAGCTGCGACACATGTCCACCAATGGGACATGACGGACGCGCGTGTGGACGGGCCGTCGCGACGCGGTCGCGGCGCTACCGAGTTCCTCTCTTCAGGCCGAGAGATCAGACGGAGCGTCTCGACGACTGATTTTCCTTTTCCCTCGACTGCGAGCGGAAAGTTCGCCGGCCTGGCTCACGACGCTGCGTTGCCACGTCGATATAAATTTCCCGATTTAACAGACACTTCATTTGATCTATTGTATTAAACCCTACTAACCCAACTCGCAGAAAATCACTGTACATTTTTTGTTATCTCGTAGAATAGGTTTAATCTAATCGGATATAGAATCGCTTCCAATAACTGCAGTAGTAATAAATATTTACTGTGATATTGCGAGATTGGAGAAGCGGCAACGCCGCGATGACCTGCGTCGCCGTGTACACACATTCAATAATTGTTGAGTTTCCCTATGGTTCGTTCTTGGAAAAGGACTTCTGTGTGCACTTTTCCTCCCGCTTTGTCTAAGCTCTTTGATGCCGAATGATATCAACAGAGTGGAGGAATTCTCGACGAAAACGCGACCGTTTCGCCGTTTCGTCCGCAAAAATTGCTGGTTGTTTTGAAACAAATATCCGTTCGTACGTGGAATATGAAATGACGGTAATAATGGAAATGCTGGAATTTCTATGCATTTGCTTACCTACGTCGAGCAACAAACACTATTTATTAATGAGGTATTCGATTCTTCAAATACTTTCTGATGCTCTCGATACATCCCATAGTTCAGATTGAAACAATCTGTATATATATTTAATTCAAAATGCATTTTAATGACCACTCAACCGAAGTTTCGCAATGTGCGATACTCGATTTTAGCATAAACAGAAAATTTGTCAATATAATTAGTTTATCATCGACTTGTACTTAATAAAACAGACCAAGATAAAAGCCAATTCATATGGTGAGTCATTTAGATATACAATCTATGTCTTATTGAAATGAAGTTTAATGCGATATGATGAAATTTGCTGCTATATAAGCATTAAAGGAAATTGACTAATCCACGATGTTATTAAGAATGTGTACTCGAAAAATATAATTGATTAATACCGATTTGTAGTATCAACAAATACAATTCAATTATTAATAATATTTAATTACACGCTTGATGTTTTTATTTATTCATGTATAGTGTGAAAACATATTAATTTAAAAAACAGAGAACTCTTTTGAATTCCATGAATACCGGAACAGCTTGGAATTGTTGGAATAAGTTTATGGAACGTTTATGGAACGATAAATCTCGAGTTGACCTACATTCAAAGTAATGGTGGTTTGGACGGGGACTCCACCATAATTTCGAATCAACATTTCGCATTAAAACAATTACCTAATCCCCGCCTACATTAAACAGATTAAAAAAATCACTGTTACATTTTGTTGAAAGAGATAAAACTAATGTTTCCAAATATAGCAAGTTTTTCTTATATTTAGCTTGAGTGGCGAGTAAACATCGCGAGGAAAAATATTCGAGCCTCTGAAACGGCAATTTCATCTCGGCTTTATTGTTTTTATCAGAAATGTCAGGTTAATTTAGTGCTATTGTTCGTAGTTTCTTTGGTAAATGCAAATAAAAAGAAACAAACGTAGATGCAGAAAACTATTTAATGAACTAGAAATACAAACGTTATGGCTTTGTGTGCTGTTGCGAAACAAGGAGATAGTGATTTTTTTTAAAAGAATGTTTACATTCCGAAAAAAAGTTGAACATTACCTAATGGATTTAAATAAAATTTGCATACAGCCCAAAAAATCTTTGAAGCCTAAAGAATACCCTTTGTACAAAAAAAATCAAATTCCTATATCCCCCATTATTCTAAGCCGCGTACCGGAATTTTACAACCCAATCCTCTTATCTGGAAACCTTGTTTAGAAACGAAAGCACATCATTCAATCGAATCGTAACATAAACCGATATATTTTGCGTGAGGTTTGCAATCATTTACGCCCCTTTTTTACACGCTCGTCTGCAAACACAGACGTCCCTGTCAATTTATCAATTTTTTGCCCGTATAAAACATGTACATTTCGAAAAAAAAATCACGCCCAGTAAACTCCTACGACCCAGACGAAAGCGGTGTAATGAATGCTTATCACGTAAACAAAAATGATATAAAGTGTATAAAAGTGCAGGGTTTTTGAATTAAAAGTTCTGGTGTGTAACAAAGACGGTATATACGGGTTTTATACGGTAAGTATATCATTTTTTTGGAAAACAATAATGAGTATGAGGTGATAGAATTAAATTATTAACTTCCGTTATTGTACATTCGATTCCGTTAGTAAACGTATAGTAATGAAGATGATAGGAGAGTTTAGGTATAAAATTCGTTAAATTAAATTAAATAACATGACATGTAGGTAGGTAATAAACGAAATTTCATATACTAGGCGATTTGCAACAAAAAAAATTAAATGCGTGGAAATTTTTAACTGTATCTCGTTTTATTTCATTCGAGCTCGTCGCAAAAACGAACCCCTAGAGAGCGATAAAACGAAGGGGCATCAATTTAAAAACAAACCCGACACAGCCCTCTCTCCGATAGAGTCTGCGACTGCCGTTCTCGACGATTTAAATCATTAGAAAATAACAAGTTTCGCAAACATTTGCTTCGAAATGATCCCGTCAGCAATTTACCCGACTAGCGGAATGCCGTCGCTACTCTTTCGATTCCAAATTTTCGAACTAAATTATCCCCATCGCAGAGACGTATTAAAAAAAATCGAAATACTTACCCAATGAAAATACCGCAACCTATTAATTCTAGCTAAGATAACGTACCTGAAACAAGAAAGAAATATGTCAATTATTGGAATTCGTAAATTTAAAAATAAATCTTTCGATACGGGCACGAGCGGACTATTTTTAACAGTAAAATGCGCTTCTGTGCGAGCGCCGGCATAGTTAATTAGCGTTAACACAAATGAATTTTGAAATTTTACCGGGCGTTATGCAAACGCCGTGAAATTACGGTAGTGGAACCTACTCCACTCAGTTCAGTTACATGCACACAACGTTTCGAACGTCCGAGCAAGGTCGATCCAGTTAAAAGCGTTTGAATTTGTCGAAGAACGCTCGCACGAATTCTATTCAAACACATAAAAAAAAACTTACGATTTATGTACCTCTACAATGAGGTTGTAAGTACCTATATCGATTTAATAACGTCCTTTAGAAATAGCTAAGTACAATGTTATAATAAATTTTCGTTTAAAAAGCGAGCGACCCTAAAATGCTCGTATAACACGGTGTCCTCGAGATATTGTTAACGAGGCGACGTAACAACATTGTGCGGTAGAAAATGATATCCCATTAAAGTAGCAACAGCGCTAACTGTAAATCAAAATCCGGGAGGGTAATAAAGAATAATCAGTGCCTTATGACCCGGAGGAACGGTTCCGATAAGCCATCTGCGGCCGTTTATTTATTACAAGAAAATATTATTTCGTTAAAAATGAAAGCAATTTTTCTTTTAAGAGATTTATTACCAATTTACCGACATTCGACTATAGCTAAGGTACACTCGCAATTACAAAGTACTGCAATTACAAATCAAATCAAATAACAACCATGCAATATTCAATTTAATATTTGTAAAAATCCCTAATAATTTCACCCGAAAGTGACTGTAAAAAATTACCAGATACTCTCTTGAGTGAAAATGCGATGGTCCTAATGAAAGCAAAAAAAATGTGGCACTTTAACTTTATTTCATTTGGCGTTATTCTTTTCTCGCTCGATAGGATACACTGAAGAAAAAGTAATTTTAACGATATTAGATGACAGATAAAAGTGAAGATGACGGTAATAACCTGGGAAAACGGATTACGGGAAATGTTGCGTGGAATGATTTGTTGGATTTGGAAAACGGTAAAGAATGTAGACTGGCTTTATTATGAGAGTTGTAACATTTGTTTATACTTTGAGTAGGTGCAATTGATCTATATTTAGTTAGAAAATTTTATCTATATCATTAATATAGAGTAGAAAATAACTCGTGAAATAACAAATCAAATTTCTTAATTAACTTGTAATTTATTGCAATAACCATGCAATTTATTTAGCAGTATACAAATTAATCTCTGAATTGCAATTACAGGAATTTAATATTTAGTTAATATACAAAGCAATGTGGTTCGAATATTTTTTAATGTAAATATTAATTATACTATGGTCATCGAATTTGATTTCGTGCAATTCTGTCGTGCATTATTGTGTAAATACAAATTTAGTAGATTTAATTAAATATGAATATTAGTCCTGTTGTACTAGTATTGTAAACGTACTTACTAATAAAAGAGTAGCTATATTCTAGTTTTCTCATTACAGCTTGTACTAGATGGCTATTTACATAAATTCATTGTCACGATATCTTTAACCACGGCTTAAGAAACAGCGGATAAAATTTTCATAATCATATAAATTAACGAATGCGCTAATGATTATGTATCTAACAAGGATTTCACCGGCTACTGTTTTCATATAGATAATGATTTTTAGCATTTCTTGTGTAACAATGAGAATTATTTAGTTTATTACTAGGCATACGTAACGAAGGAGTTATATTTTTCCACGGATTAACAGACAATAGGTTAAGAAGGAAATCTTTATAATAAAAATTTTCCCATGATAAATTGCCTTTCGGTCGAACAGTATGGTCGGAATTGTGACATAACGCGTTATTCCAGATCGGTTTTTTTAGATACCGTTTGATTTTCACCTATTGCAAAATAACTGTGTAATCCTTCGAACAATTCTCTACCAAAAATTCCATTAACTAAAACAAGTTATACGCATCTAACGTTCAGTATTGTTTTTTGAAGTATGTATCGGTATGTGCACAAAAAGTATTTAATTAAATACATACCTAAGCAAACAGCTGTTGTTTTGGCAAACTGTTAATTAAACCAATTTGATATTGTCGTTAAATCCATTAAAAAATGAAGCGGACTTTTATTTTATGACACCTCCGTTAAATTATAGCGGTTCGATAAAATTACAAACATCAAATAATAGGCACATTCGACAGATGTTAGTTTTAAAATAGTGCCACACTTTGAAAGAGAATATAGAGCATCAGAAATTTATTATTATCTCATTATATTCACATTTATTAATAATTTTAACGCTGCCAATCGAGATCTAGTACAAAAATCAATTGATCGCGCATTTGCCGAGATTTCTATTGGCCCGGCATTATACGTACATCAATTTCCACTTGTCGATATTCATAGGTCCTAATCGCCGGAAACTGGAGGCCGTTTCAATAGTATTCCCAAGTGGAAATTAAGTACGTTTAGCCTTTTCAAGTACGCCCGTGAAGTCCTTGTTAGTCGGCAGAAAATCACGAAATACAGTAATGGCGAACGAGCACCAACCGCGAACGCCGCATATTGGAGTTAAATCGAGTAAAACTAACGGACAGAAAAAGTAACAGGAGAATTATCATTTATGGAATACTGGAAGTTCATTTGAAATATTCTATTCTTTCAGTTATAGGGATATTTTTCGTAGTACTAATCGTTTAAATAGGAAATTTATGTAAACATTATAGCGAATAGCAACAATAAACGCTATTATATCTAAGCGATTAAACTTCAACGCTGTATACGGCAAGCCAATTTACAATTCCATCGGTGTTATAACCTTTTCGGGCCATCGAGCAGGACTGAACGCCACGGTGGATAGCCAACGCTTCCTCATCCTCGTGCTCATCTAGGTTAACGGGTTCCACGGCATAAATGAAATATATCGTTTTAATTAAGACCATATCCCTCTCGCTGACGTTTCTATAGCATCCGACTATCGACCATCGGGCTCCGGCTAATGCCTTTATTTTCAAAATGCCCTTTTGTACTTCGGTTTTATTACATCGGAAACAATTTTCCTTTAAGTGCTGCGCATTCATAGAAAAACGTGGTAAATAAAGAAAACGTCGCATAGTTTTGGAGCTATAACTGCGGTTCGTATTGTTGTTGTGTTCTTCACGGTATAAAATGAAAAATCTGATATTGAATGAACGGGAAGCTTTGAAAACTCTACTCTTTAGTTTTTTGAAACTTAAGAGGATATAAAAGTAAAAATAAAAAAGCCGGGAGTTTCCAAACTTTGTATAACGAGTACAAACTATTAGTAAGTTATATAATAAAGTACTTATACACGGATTTTAACTAATGAGACATTTCCTGTAGGAACAAGCGAGCGGATAATTTCGTGATTTAAAATCAAACGCGTTTTAAGTTTTGGTTTCCTTTAAAATAAACAATTCTCGCAAAAATTCACTATTTTTCGCGGCGAATTTTCTTTTTCTTCCGCGCCACAATGGAGAACTAAAATCTATCCCCCTAGGAAATTCAGAGACGATGGCTTCAGTGGCACAGTTCGCACGATCGCCTCAAATGCTCGACACAATGCAACATTATGCGAGTATGTGTATGCTAATCTGAAAGGACCTTTTTATACGATTCCTGCAAGTTTTATTTCATACAGGACAATTGGCCTCCGTACAGAATAATTCTGTACTTAATTTAAAATCGCAACATAATTAATAAGGGAAGAAAAAAATTAATCAACAGGACTGGCACAAAATCGCTTTTTGCCGCAACATCGACAATTCGGCGTATTCGCGAATCGAGCGCATAAATCCCCACACCAGAAAGTTATTTTCATTACAACGACATCTTGGGAACCGTTCGAATTAAGCAATTATTTATTAAATTCTTAATTAAAGGCTTAAAGGGCGAAATGAGGCGAGCACAGAATCGTATCGGGACCGATGTAATGGAATTCTAAATAGAAACCATTACTAACAAACGTGAGCCTATCGAAATGTTACCTGTCGAATTATCTAAATAGCTGTAGACTCCCGAAGTCTGCACAAGAACAAATATATACAGTTTGTCTAAAAGCTCTCCGATTTTTACGAAAATTATTCAATGACTCGTTTAATCGAACGAAGGTAAAAAAGTTTGAGGCGTCGATTTTTTTAAAGGGTGGTGTGCCGACGTCCAATCTATTAAACTTGTGTAGACTTCGTCCTTGAGACGTATAATATTCGTCCACGTCTACAAACTCAAACAAATCTTTTTGCTCGGAGAAACTTCGCCGTCGAAAATGCACCGCAAAAAAGGGTTAAGTGTTAAGTGAAAGTAAATGATCGTCTGGGGTTTTTAAATTCTAATTAGTCAAATTTACGGCGATTTTGTAGTTTATTAATTCGGGATTAAAAATAAAATTCGCAATCCGTGATGTTTCATACATTGTTTTATAAATTACTATCGCTCGAAAGCGTGGCGGAAAACTGAAAAATTCTCATTTGCCTTTACACACTGCAATAAACGAATAAACCCCTAACAAATCCAAAAGCGCCGAATTCGCGAGAGGAATGTTTATTTAACGGTATCCAGTAAATCAGACACACGTTTTGCAATATATTCCAGGCCCTTGTGGAAAGTGGCCCTGCATAATTGCTTAAAAGCACACTGTAAATTGCATACTTTATTTCAACCGTATACAGTACCAGTGACCTGTCGATACCGCAAACGGGTGTAATTAATTTATATGAAATAGCCACGTATAAAATTATTCGATTCGATTCCGCCAAATCTCCGCGCACCGTGAGCTTCCCTGAAAATGCGAATCAAACCTATCGGGAAGCGCTTAATTTCCAACTTCGTCTTTGATTTCATCGCAGAGTCGGACTCGAAGACGTGCTTCCCCAAGGTATTGTGCCGGACTGATTTTTATCTGATTCGATTCGAACTGGAAACCGGAATTAAATTTTGATTAAATCTAATCCAATTTTTGTAACGGTAAGTAACGAGCGTCGCTTCCACGATTAGGCAAAGAGAGAACGAAAGTTTTTTTTCTACCCAATATCATCATTAGACAGTTTTTGCGTTTAACTTAAATTCGGTTTCGAAAAAGTATTGTATATTTCTCGGCACCCATTAAAGTGTAAAATTGCTAATTGGAATCGTTCGAACGTGAATTACATAACCGATCACATTGCATCAAGTACCGCCGAAGAACTCAAACAATATACCTACGACAAATGAGGCAATTACTGTCACTAATTGGGATACCAGTGACAACATCGATGTAATATTTCTGAAGAATTGTGAGAAAAATCTCTGTTCTGCCATTTTACGTAACATCGATAGACAATTACGATTGGCATATAGATCGAAGCAGCGATTTCTCAATCCAAAATTAGACATTAGGATAGTTAATATTAAAAATGAAGAAACCGGAGATTAATAAACTCGACGTGCTTTGTTCATTTCTCTTCCTAATACACAAACTGTTAATCTAGTTTTCGATAATCACAGATGAATTTTTGAAGCAATCCGATTGTATAATGTACCATCTAATAATGAAGGAATTACACACGCTTTCTCTTTAATTAAACAAATAATTGTTCAAAATAAAACTTTGGTAGTAATTTCCGCTTGCTGTTCAAATATTGTTCACTCCCTTTTCTTTATAACACCTACGTTATAATAGAAAAGACTCGCTGAAAAAGCGGTTATTCACTCTTAACAAACATGCACGCCAAAATATTTAAATAAGTAAATTAATTATGTTGTAGGCACCGAACAGTCTGATAGAAATTAAACGAATTAATTCGCCTTTTTTCATCCGCTCATCTCCCGGTCGAATAACCAGTTTCGATTCGAACAACGAAACGAGCTTTAAATTAATATTGAATTAAAAGGTGGATATCATTAAAACGGACGACCGTGACCGGTACCAAATAACTGTCGCTGCGGTGTAAATGCCTCGAAATCTTATCCAAAATTTTATCTGCCTTCATTAAAACAAGATGAATCGGACGATGCTGGATATTACAACGAATCATTCCGTATAATTTCCTCGTGGTGTAACCGGGTTGCCAAATTTCAAATAGAAGAATTAGAAGACAAGTGATTACCGTTTATTCTTGAATTCTGCAGTAGAATAAAGAAAAGAGCGCACAAAGAGAATAATTTTCCAACAAAAGAGTAAATAGCAAATAAAGTAGAAAATTTATATCATTTGACAACGTCGCATAAACGAAACCAAAAGCCTCTCGAAAAAGTTCGAGTGCGCGAAGGTCTTCGGCAGTCCGTTGGTCTTTGCCGTAAAACTATTGATGAACATATTCGTGACTAGACGCGATCGAATACTAATTTCCAGGTACGATACACCTGCATATAAATCGTACGACTCGAGGGATTATCGACAAATCGAATTATGCGGATATTTATGGTAATGAATGAAAATGTTCCCTTTCGGATCGCTCGGATATGTGATAATGCTCGTAATTGAGACGAGCAACCAGTTCGAATGCGAAAAAAACGGGTCCTAAGTACTAACCTCTACCTTCTCGATCCTTCTCGATGGGTATGAGGGTTATTCGTTCTTTTTCTTTAATATTCATTGCGTAAAATCGAGCGAAATTTGAACTTGATGACCTTATAGTCGTAAGTTTGGCAAGTTTAGTAATAAATAGTTTATCAAAACCGTAAATATAGTATGTCACTAACTAAGTTACTAAATTCCTGGGTTGTTGTTCTATCTTAGTTTGTTTCCGAAATTAGTTTTTAGTTGACTTCGCCAAGTTTAAAACGCCATTAAATTGAGATAGGGATATATCTCACGAACAAAATTCCACGCCACACCACTAGTAGGTACCTACACCACCTCCACCATAAATTATAAATTTCCTTATTAGATTAGAATAACAATTCGAAGAAAAATCTATAATTCCATTTAATAAATCTCATCACCAACTCAACCGTAACAATTCTTACAATAGCCGAAACCGGATCTATTAGTCTTCGCGTAATAACTTTGGCCCACCCTGTACGTAAAGATGCCATCAGGTGTGGCAACGTACACTATTAAATTGCACGGCTTGAACTTTCAAGACCTCGGTCATTTTTTTCTTATTCTATCTCCGAGAGAACGATGCAAACTCGCGCTCCTAAGGCCGCCATTTTATTATTCAATAATGCAGATTTACCGACCGAGTGCTGCAGTTGTGTCTGAATAAACCACTCGTAAAAAAAGTAGCGGAGACACAATATTTTCCGGAATAACTGTTGAGACGGTTTTCCGGTGTTCGTGTAACGTTATCTAAATTGTCGCAACTGATGGGACGCGAGAGCCGGAAAATAATGTTCTAATAAAAAAAAAAAACGTCCCCGTTTTTTGTAATCAATATATTATTGGTACTGGCACAACACTTCGATTTATAAGTAGCGATAGTTGTACATTTTTCTTTATAAAAAGGGAATTTATTGGCCATTTCTTATCTATCCCCATCCATATAATATATTGCACGAACTAAAACTATACCAATAAGAAACACGCGTGAGTTCTGTATTTATAGGAAGGTAATGGCAAAACAATTTTAATACAGGTTCAAGTAATAAAATTGAAGTTTACATATTCATTAATAACACGAATACAGGTATCTCATGACAGCTTATATTTCGTTCTCGAGAACGTAACATCTCTAAATTATAGCTATCGAAGTAAAAAAGAGGAGAAATGTACGAAACGAACCAAATAATGATCGTTAGGCGAGAAAGAAGTAGTCATTAATTTTACCGAGATGTTTACCAGTGTATGTGATGTCTTTAACATAACGTGTGGCTGCAAAGAAAAACCCGGTCGAATTATTGCAACAATCTAAGGGGAGATATTAGAGAGTTCTCTGCGTTGTTAAGATTTTTTCTCTATCAAGTTAAGTATATTGATGTTCCCGTGTCCCTAGATAGATTATTCTCTGGTATAACGAAATAAAAAGTTTGGTAAAATGGAAAATGTAGGATATAGGGAAAATTATTTTCTCACAAAGGAACATCAAAGAACATAATACAGGCGACCTGATTGATTCCAATTTATTTATTCATGAGAAGCCAACGGTATATAACATTAGTTATTGATTCCTTAAAAGCATCTACGAGCCCTTAATAAGGAATTCAGGATGTAATCTATAAAATTTTCAACAAATTTGAATTAATTAAATATTAAGTAAAGTAATAAGCTCGGTATCGAAATATACTCGTGTACTGCAGGTATTATTCAAATAAGTAATTACAATCAAATTGGGAATCTTTGAGTTCGGAATTTGCTACTCGATTCCCTATGTAAATATTTAAATTTCAACTAATGGATTCAATATTTTAAACAAACAGACTTAACTAACGACTCGAGAATACTTCTCCCACATTTTTTTAAATATATTTACTTAATCTTAAAAGGGAATACCAATATTTGCGAGTGCGTTGTTCACATAACCAAATATTTCATAGTTTCAAAGCAAATTTCCTGCTAACCAAACCAAAGGCAACAATAACGATTTTTTTAGAGAGTAAAAGCGCCCATAACAATTAATAGTCAAGAAATTTTCAACGCGTACGAACGAAAAAATTATTCTCAGATTCAATTAATCACTTTCACCCACGGTCTGTATGGGATATCTCGATGGTAAAGGAGTTCCGGGTGGCTTTTTGAAAAATTAAGTACTCTATTCATTCGGTACTTGCTCTTATAATTTAGAAACCATTAAAATCGACAGTGTTACCGTATTGTGCAGACAAATTTCTCTTCTCAGCGCGCAACACGACAAGATGATATAATCAGAAATTGCATTCACTTTACCTATAACAAAAAAATGCGCATCCTACGCAGTTACACCCGAACACGATACACATCTTAAACAATCGTTACTTATTTTTCTTAATAATCGTTGGGATAAAAACGCATTTGCAATTAACGCAATAAGGAAGCATCGAAGTAATTTCCACATTTTTATCTGTATGAAGGCAACGAAATTGCAGTAACGGTATTAAAAATCACACGTTTTTACAGCCATACATCTCTTTTGTTTCAGTTCACCTAGATTTTCAATAGAAAACCCGAAGCACGTACGTTTGCGGTAAAATATGATTGATATTAGACGGTATTTCAAAAAATTGTTTTATTGGAAATAAATCGAGGGTACAACCACGCCGACTAAAATAAATACACGCGCCTTCTAGATAAGCTCAAACTTCACGCTAATCAATCAATAGCATTAAAGCAACAGTTGAATACAGAGAAAATTATTAGGATGAAAAATGAGCGACAATTAATCGTCATTGCAACACCTCGTAGCTCGTTATAATAACAGCACAGTCACTCGAGCGTTTCCCACCCCCTATAATAAGTTCCTTTTGCTTGACAAATAGGCATACGGATAAACTGGGTGTGAACACGTAATGGAGAAACTGTTAAGAATCATAAAACATACGTAAATGTAGTCGTACTCATTGTGTTCGAATATTGTTGGGCTCTTTCAACCGTGATATACCGTAACTAATGGACGGTGTGTGCGTGTGTAGTAGAAGCGAACTTCATTTGAGCGAGAAATTACTACCTGCATAGTGTAGTAAGTTCAACGGTGATATGAATTATCGGAAAAAGAAATTATTTAATGTCAAAGCATTAGTTATTAATAAATAGGTATCGCGTTATATTAATAAATTAGCGATGTCCGAAATGAATACATACAAAATTAATGTTAGTGCAACTTGGAAATTTGCGATTAACAACGCGTTTAGCATAAAATGATTAATGCGGGGTGTATTTCAAATTGATATTCCGCAACCAACACTAAATATTTGACTGTCCATCAATAGTGTAGTGATTATTTTTATGAATAAATTGCAGGTATTTGTTTCTGTCTCCGTAACAACGACCTGAATTTTGGTTATGCTTCTATATAATGCAGCAATATCGATTAGTTTATGTAAACTGTTGTATAATTTATTTTTTTTATTTACAATTGCTTTATTACCAGAAAAATGTGTATTGAAATATTGGTGTATCGTATATGATTCTCTAAACATAGGGTATTTTTATATACCAACATAGAATTAATGGAAGCTTTAATTAACATATATCTACTTAACGTACCTAATGTACCTAGCTATTGTGTTTACTCTATGTTCTCAAAATACACTATAGAATAGCATACTCTAGGGAATGTAGGAGAGGTGTTTATTAATAGGTATACCTAGCTAGTAAATTCAACAATACTGTCACGTTTCTAAATACAACACAGCGAATTATCAAAGAGTTTAAACACAGTTCACGCACCACGAACAACAATATTAGATTCAAATCCTTATTGACTAAATAAAATCGTCCTTGTTATCCAATTTAAGAGAAAATCAAAATTCAACGATGACGTAACAACTTTTAATTTTTTCCCTTTTACGACCACAAGCCAAAATAATCGGTGTCATTAAACTTGACCGTGAAATTCGCCAATTCCCAATTCATTTAATGCCGATGAGTGGGCTGTCAGTCTTCCAAATTCAACCCAACAACTACTAAAAGCCTACGCGCCAAGAAAAAAAGCGAAATCCAGACAAGTTTCACGTCAAAGATGTAGATAACAAGATACGGCCGGAGGTATTTATTCAAATTATACATTAAGAAAGAATCGAATAAAATGCCCACGATTACGTTCGTTTTAATCTTCGAAAATTCCGCTGTATTGGCTTAAGTCGCGAAAATTAAACGACAACTGCAACGGCGTTAAATTTGATATATACGATGCAGATATTCCTATAATTTACTTCTGCCCCAGTCCAAGAAATCCGCCGATTCCCCAGCACCTGGCGCGCCCCGTAAATATAATATTTCGGCGTCGCTTTTTCCGTATCCGCGCTACGTGTTTCGTACGTCCAACGCCGGACCGGACGTAGAAGAATGTAGCGCTGATGTTGCGCCACCCGCAGTGATCGTGATGCTTATTACGAAGAGAGAAGGCGCTCGACGCCGATGCAGACACGCTCAACGTGACCTCGTGATGCCTTCGAGAGGAGTTCTTCTGCTGGGTTGCGTCGAGGCCCCGCAGCCTCTTCTGCTCGATGGGCAACCATAAAATGTATGCGCGTCCACAGCGAGGAGTTGGAGGAACTTTTAAAGGTCGGTCCAAGGAATGCCAATAATCTATTTCACGATATTACTATATCCAGTAAGATGTATATTAGTTGACAAAACATTTGCGAATTTTAATTACACTAATCAGTACTGCTTATGGTCGTACAAATTACGTATAAGTACGCATAAGTATATCTTTGAAATAAAAATTTTAACGACTCGTGTGAGAATAAGTGAAGATATAGCGAAAGTAGCCGAATAATTAAAAAGCAAACAACTGTCGGTTTGTTGAATAAATATTAGTATGTACAGCAGCAGCGTATGTTTCATGTTTTATGCGATGCATTTTAGAAAAATTATTCAATTCCATTTCATCCCTAACAATCCAATTTCGATAGATGAGCCCGTTTACCTTGCACTCTCGTGTATTGGATTTTTCGTTACAAAGAGATCTTACCTACAATCGAAGAGTTCGTTCCCTGAAAGAGTAAATTTCCAGTTTTGTCCATTGAAGTTACTTTACTGTAGTCGACAGAGTGAATTGAAGAAACGAAAAGTTTTAAAGTGGAATTAATTATGTATCATCCGGCATGGACGTGAATCGGTATAATGAAATTGGCCTCTTTAGTTTTGCTCTGAACGAGAATTAATAATTCGGCGGTGATTTATTTCAATTGGAACGAGATCGACATTTTAAACAATTGATTAGAGTAAATTAGTTAGAACGGTCCCAGATAAAAAAAATCTGAAAATTAATGTAGGTAGAGTTAACCGGTTAACTTTACAAAACCATCAACTTATTACAAATTTCGACGTGGTTTTGACAGTAAATCCTTCTAAATGAATTAAGTTGCGTCCTACGAAAGGGATAATTCCTTGCGACACCTTGCTTGACGCAGATAGATCTTTACGATCATAGGGATATGTCGTCTAATGAAACGTTATATAACTCAATTTTGACATTTATAGGTGCATTTGCAATCAATATTACTTGAACGTTCATCAAGGATACCAACAATTTATTAAAATTTACGTTGATTAGCAAATCGACAAGTAATTTGAGTGCTAAATTCAGCGCGCTTCTTCATAAACAATCATTTCCATGCTATGCGACTCGCGAATGTAGTACGAGCTGACAATGATAGTCTATAAACCGAGACAATTCACGACTTCAATTTACTTGCATCACAAAAAGATACTGCTAGACTTTACATCACGATGCAGGAAATAGCGTAATACGAGAAAAGCTACTGAATCGATTTTTATTATTACAGAGATACCTGATTTGCATAAAACGTTTTAAAACCACCCTATCGTATTTAGGATTTCGAAACGCAGCAGGTTTCGAATGCTCCTGTTAATGACGATATTATTTATCGATATAAACCCAAACAATTCCGTCGACGATCGATCGGAGCGCTACCTGATGAAAACGAAAACCGAATCCTCATGAAAAATTCATATCGTTCGCGTAGCATCTGCGGTCGACTTCGCGTGTATGAAAACTGTGAAATATCAAGGAAAGAGAATTGATCTAATTTTTGCAAAGTCGTGCGCTGCTCTGTAAAACGGGTTTAATGCATTTTATTTCGTTTTATAAACCTATATGAAAAATCGTCGAACGAAATCGAATAGACCACCACGTACTTTTGCATCGATAAAAATCGAAGTACATTATGCATTTCCTGAGAGTTTAATGTTCATAAGGAATATGAAAAATTTAAATCCATGCCATGAAATACGGCATTGTTAAAGACGAACATTTGAAGTCTTCTAAAGATAACCCATTCGAACGCGCGGGTCATTGTTTAACTTAATGCCCTCTCTAACCTTTACATCTGTTACAAGAACGTATTCATTTGAGCACGTATCGCTTATTTTACTGTACATTTAAAGTACTCTCAACAGCTGCAGCCATCACAGTGCAAGCAAGCTCTCCATTAGACAAAACGGTACAACTCCAACCACACCCAAATATTACGTTATATTACCATCGACCATAAACGTTACGTAGTACCATCGCTATCACCTTACCGGTACCAAACTAAGCGTATAGCTGGACAAAATGAATTATAGGAATTTCAAACAAAATTTGGATATTAAGTGGATTTTTTACGGCGAGCTTGCTCACAGTGCGACGATCGCCCGTTGTTTATCAATTCCATTGCGTAATTTCGCATTTACTTTTATTAAAGGAGCATTTAAACGACGTGGGCGAGTATAATACTTTCTACGAATTCGATGCCGAGATGTAATACGTGAAAGTGAAATATCATATTGTACACGTCTGGGAAGATGGATGCCCTGCACGCGTTTTTCATTCCGTTTCGAATCAAAAAGCAAATAAATCGAGATTAGCATCTCCTGACAGGTATTAAGTACCGAGCCGACTACGCCATTATCGAGCGTACATCGAAAATTTCGTCATTCGTAATGTATCGCGTAATTTTCTTCTCCATTTTATCGTACAAAGCTCGCTTATTTGAATATGTCAAAACTTGCAGACGACTATAAGAGCGCCATGTACAGTCATGAATGCTACAAATACCTACAGAAAGTGTTCGTTTTTTCGTTCATATTTACTATTTACCCACGGTCCTAAAAAAACCAATAGCCCAAAGGGGGTAATTTTAGCTTTCATCTTCATAAAGAAAATTTCACATCGTATAAATATCGGTTCCCTCGGGCTAGCGAAGTACAATATTCCACGGAGATTAGCGTCGTTTTAATTCGCGTGTTTCACTTTTATTGATGATTGATAAGGCAGCCCACAAAAAAATACACGCGCTCGTCTAGATAGTTTTATCGCATTTGCATCGGCTACGATTTCTTTTAGAAGCGACGACTTGCGAAACTTACGAATCGACTATTTGTATTAGCAATTTAAAGACAGCATTAACTAATCGATTGGAATTAATTACACTCCTATAGAAGCAGTTCGAAACTTTTACTATTTCATAGCTTCGTAAAAGAAAGGGATACATTTTTAAGGAGCAAAATGTCCAGAGATCGAAGAAAAAACTTCCTACTTTTCTAAACCGATTAGAGAAAAACTTCCTGTTCGCCTTTTTGACAATGTTAATAATGGAAGAGGTATTGTTAATTTTATAAGGTTATTAAGTTAATATCTGGCAGGCTTTTGCGGCGCAGGATGAATTTCCCGTTTTCATCCTTGCTCGTTCCATAATCAGATTACCGGCAAATTTGAACCGTTTAGTTCGGCGTACCAGCCCGAAGGTTATCTCAAGATAAACACGTCTACATGGAATAAGCATTTACATAAGGTAAGGGAAATATCGGTAGGTAAATAAAACGGATTATAATTCGGGAGGAAATGCAACGTAAGATAATTGAGTTTTGGCAACGGTCATAACGGCAGATAACCAGAGAAACTAGTTTCTATTAGTGGACCAGTTGTAATGCCAAATTGTTTTTAGTTTAATGTGAAAACGATAAATTAAGTACTGTCTTATTAATTGAATGAGAATTTAATTTTCGATTTAAACAATCAACATCTAAACGCGGTTCAGAAACAAAAAAAAATCCTATCCATCGTAGATATTTCACATTCTAGCTCGAGGATAAAAACTTCCCAACAATAACATTTTCAATTTGAATAAATCTTATAGAGTAATAACAGTCCTGTTACGTGAATTATCTCATTCAATTGAAACGACTTCCTTATATTTGACGTGCTGTGTATCGAGTTTTTCGTAGAATCGCACTAGAATATAACCTACCTACAGATGTTATTAGTATAATTGATTTGACACAAGCGAAATTGATTGGGCATAACGACTAGTTTAGTGGTATTAAATTCCGTTCGGAATGAAATGAAAAAATTAACGCAAGTAATGAAGTTTTAGATTTATTGATACTCCGATTATAAAAGAACAAAATGGAGCATATGGGATGAATTAAATTACGAAATATACAGTTGGAATTGTGTTGCTATAAAAATTTTGTGTATAATTCATAAATATAAAACAAAAACAATAACAATTATAACAATTTCATTTCATAGACCGATTCACGTTAAATTACCCGATAAAATAATATTGATTTTGAAATTTCCAATTCGACACCCGAAAACCCGTACGTCCATATTTATTCCAGCAATTATAAAGATTTATTTTACGTTCGACCATTAATTCGGTAACGTTAATCTTTGAAATCCGGTTTTATTAACCCAGGTTTATGGAGTTGCCTAATTTGTACGTTTGGCTGTGCATACCAGCTTTCGACAATTCCACGTTATAATGGGCATTAAGTTAATACCCTTTTACTGGTGATGTTCGGACCTAAAGCCTCAAATCAATTTTCTATATTTCACGTTCCCTGATAGACAATGTACGAACAGATTAAAACTGCCAATTCGCAAAAAAGCCATGCTTAATGGAGTCATTTAGCATACAAAATATGCTAAAGTTTGATAAATAATTCGTTAAAACAAAAAGATTTGAGTTTACTTAATGCCTGTGTTGAATTAAATTTGTGCGTTTGCAAATATGTATTTTGTTGATGGTAAAAAATTAGCTCTGTATAAAACGCAAAATCCGATTACATCCGATACACTCACAAAATTAAAAAGTATGATGTATACGTACGCAATTAAATTGCCTGTAGGTAAATACAAAATTAAATTAAAAACTGAACATTTATTAATCCAATCCAGATATGAATGTTGAAAAATTCACCACTCTTTTCCAAACAATAAAATACTGCAAAAGCATTCGGTATCTAATTTAAAAAAAAAGTATGGTGAAACAATTACCTTTTTTCGTAGGTCTTCGTAGAGTCGATGGAGCTCTAATAATCGTCGGTTTGACCACGTACGTGATGCTACGTTTGTGAGCTAGGCCCGTCTTTTTCTGTCTGACTGGCTTCCTTTTTGGCACTGGAGAAACACCCGGAGGTACGTAGTGGTTTTCACTCTTAGAACTATCATTAGTATTATCACTGACCACAACACTAGCCGTCGATTTGCCCGATATGGGCGAACCGCAGGCGAAGTTCTCGTATTCGTCGTTGGTGAGGCTCAAACGCGACACGTTGTAAGGGAGATTGTGCTCGTCCGACATGTAATCATAATCGCCCGGTAGACTTTCGTACAAACCTTCGTCCGTACTGCAAGCGCTCCTGCTGGCGTATATGCTATTGTCCAACGGACTTAAATTTCGGATTTCGTTCAATCCGTATTTGAAAGACGGCTTCCGGCTGACGCTTTTCCGCTTTTCCGGCGGCACGAATATCATCGGATCTAATTTTAGGGCGCGCAGAGACTTCGACGGTCTGCTGACGATTACTTGGTACAAATCGCTCCTGACCGATCCGGTTTCTTTGCTTTTCTTCTTTTTATTACGCTTTTTGCCGCTATTTCTTCGCCGAACCGAGCTTCTTTTCGTATCTACAACTAAAGCACCACTAGTCCGTTTGAAATAACCGTCCCTACTAACCGACAACTTTGGCTTCGGTCTTTTCTTTCTGAACAAACCCTTAGAAGCTACTGGTACGAAATTGGAATGGAAATCGCTGAGTTTAGGAGCGGAAATTGAAAACGAAAATCCGGAATCCTTGCTGGAGAACAGTCCCGTCGATGCAGTCGTGTTACTAGTAGACGATAACGTCCTCCCCACCGGTGGAGTAGGTCTTTTTTGTAAACGATTTATAACAATGGGATCGTCTCTTAAATCCTTTAAAGCGCTATCCAAAGAGTGGTGAGCCGGTACAGGAGGTCCGGGCGCTTTGGGTAATTCCAAACTTCTCGGCGCCATTCCAGGAGGAGCGTCCATCCATATCCTTCCTAAACTAATAGATAACGAACACAATTCTTCGGTACTGGCGTCAGGCATGAGAGGAGCAGAAGATTGCTTCGATCTTCTTCTGACCAAGGGAGATTTTTTTATATCAGTACTGTCTCCCCAAGGGAACATTTCAACGGCCGAATCGTTGCTTTCCTTCCTTTGCAAATTGGGACTTTTTTGCTTGGATTTGTTTTTCAAATTCGGAGACTTTCTCCTTAGCACCGGCGACGAAGACAATTGTCTTATAACAGGAGGAGCGGATACTTCGTCGGAAGCTGGCACGTAAATGATGGTCCTTTCGGAACCTTTAATGCCCGTAGGATTGGAAATCGGATGATCTTTCCTGATGCCCCTCAGCCATTGACCGTACGCTATTACACTCTGACCCGGGCCGGTTTTACTTTGCTGCTCCACTTTGTACTTATTATTGCACTTTGTTTCGTTTTTGATTGTGAGATCGTTCGTGGCGACTCCGACGTCGCGTTTCTCTATCTGCATCGACGAGCAGAACACCTTCTTCGGCTCGGCGTACTCCTCCTCGTCCTCGGGCAAAGTCTGGGTCGACACCTCCAACTTCGATATGTGCTTCTTCTTGCCGCGATCCAAGTAACTCCGGCGAATCGATATCCGTTTGAAAGAATCGCTCCTTTTGAACGACGATTCCTTGTCTTTTTTCTTTCTACCCCCGCCGACTAATCGGCGGAGGTTTTCGAATGTTATGGGCTTCATGGCGTCGTGAGCACTAGGTGTCTAGTTGATTTTGGTGAGCAACACCTCTGCTCCGATCTGCCGCAGCAATATCGAATCGCCTGAACTCCACGATGCTCATTATGGATCCGATGGATGGATTTCTATTTGGAACCTAACAAACGAAGCAATATACAAATACTTATAGTTATTTTGGTTGCGACTCTCGAGGATGTTTGTTGTATTATTGGTAAACTTATCTATACTTCTGAGAGATTGGAATAATCAAATATGTATGTTAGATTCAGCGCATTTTCAAATGTATGCGGTTGCTTTTCAATCGACATAATGGGATGTTTGAATAAATTGAAAAGAGATCCGCAAATATATCTTGACTGCGGTCAGTTCATCGAGGTGGAAAAATCGTACGAATTTTCGGTAACGCTCATTTTCATGAGCGTATCTTATTATTCAACGCATAAAATACTCATATTTTTAAATTACACTTCACTAAACATGTACTATATGTAGTTATACTTATTGTATTGCTTAATATTTTTGTACCTACAAGCATACATATTTAGAATTCTAAAAGTTACTTTTTGCTATTGATGTAGATGATTTTTATATTGGTTATATAATATCGGTAAATCGTACGACCATGTATGCGAACGTAAAAGGTTTGAGACGTGGAAAAAGAAATATCCCTTTGATTTCCTACAATTTCCAGACGTTTTCACAAGAAAAAGTAATACACGCAAACGTGACCGATAAAAACAAACAAGAAAGGTAAACATATTTTTTTTATTATATTTATATTAAGAAAAAAGATATGTTCGATAGCATTGGAATGAAATTTTTATACCCTCTTTATTTATATACCCAGTATAAAAATCTAAGCAGTTAAATTTAATGAGAAGGCGAATAGCATCCTAGAGGGGCAATATACTCAAAATTTTCAGACAAAATCGATAAGAATATTTCTGATCCCTCTGGATCAGCAAGACCATTAATTTCAATAATCTTGACAACGCGTCCGTTTTTTCCGAAATCAAAAAAACGAAACAAAATCGGTATTTCAGAAAATAATTCAGATAAATTCAATCTGGCGACTGTCACGTCTGGTATAAAAGCTGCCGAGAATAAGACGAGACGGGTTAGAATGATCGCCCATTTTCCATCGAGAGCGCTACACGCAAAAAGAAAATATAATAGCCGTATAAATTCAAATTTATTCTCTTATAACTCGTGCGTCTCTCGAAAATGTGTATTTTATGTTATTTTTTCTTTTCGGGGCGCAACAGAGATTGTATCAAGCGCGCTTCATTTCGTTTCAATTTTAATACCACAAAAGAAAACACCTGGCAAAATTCAAAATGTAAGGGAAAATTCTGCTTTACTGAAAATATATTGCAATTTCCTTGTTCATAATTGAAAAGTGGGGCACATGGATTAAACTGCGTTCATATGAAGCACATTCGCTGAAAGTAAATTTTATTTTTAGATAGATTTTACTTAAGATATTTATGATGCTTTGCTAATATGATAATGGAAAGTCAAAAAATGTATATTGAACGCAAATTAGAGACTGGGACTTTCGCTTTCGTTGTACCTACTTTTTTGAACCGTTGTTTACGCACTCGGCGTAATATATTCTGGAATACATTAGAAAACAATCAGCTATATTCCTTGAAATAGTTTTTTTTATTTACTAATAATGTTAATCCATAGACAAAGAGTAATGGTTCACTTTTCAACCCACTCCTCCTACTATATTGCAGGTTTGGCCAACGGATTATAATTTATAATTCCGGCAATTTTTATATTGAATCGTATACACTTCTAATTTTATTCCATTGCAGGATTTGTAGGAATTATTCATCACGTCCGTCGGTTGACTTTTAATACAGTTAAAACCGCATAGATCGTTCCGAAAATCCGTTCCGGTTCGCTTCCAGGCAGATAAATTGAACATCAAAGAAATTGATTTAACCCCATTTGAAACAATAAATTTTTCTTTTCTGTGTACCATATTTCACATGGCCACTGCTCCATTCGAGCGTTATTTTCACGGATAGGTCGTGTGTGCGTTTCGCTAGGAGATGATTACTCGCGCGCCGTTTGATAGATGACCTTTGTTCATAACTGGGCAAACTGGGAGTTAAGCGAGAATTCTACCGTCAAAACTGACCCCCATTGTGATTGATTCCCATTTCGAGCCTGAGAATCCCGCTCTTCGGAGATCGATGCGCCAATGTGAATTGTTTGTTTGAATGCGGAATCGCGTGGAAATAGGTGCAAAAAAAATACACAAACCGGAAGGTATGCTTCTGATAATTAACGACTCGCCGAATCGCGCTAAATTAAAAATTCCTAATCTACAGCCGGGCTTATTTTAATCGCGAAGAATATATCTCGCCTAAACAACTTTAACGTAACTGCTGAAGCTGAAAATCAAACGAGTTGAATATAGCAATAATTTCTTTACGAAAATATTAAAGCAACAAAACCCTATTATCTTAGCTTTGTTGTCATAATCGAACGTATAGGCGCTTTCATGCTCCAGGTTAAGCACCAACTGACCTCATTCTGATTGATTTCGTTTTCAGCGGATACCTTTGTTTAGTACGGATCGACGGGTGAACGAATTTGCACCTTATGTGGGTCGGATATTGGATGGGATGATGGGTTTCGATGGATAAGTGTTCGCAAACAAAAGGGCCTAAGTTTAAATTAATCTGGCCCGCGTCCAAAACGGATGTCGTCGGGAGCGGTGTTCTTGAAACTTACAAATAATAACAACAACTATGCTTTTTGTAGCTGGAAGTTTCGGAAATAACGGAAGGGATTCCGCCATCGTGAACTCGGAATTTATAACAATAAAATGTCGCCTCAAATCAAAAGTCGACTCAAAAAGGGTTAAATATTACACGACGAAACTTTACAATCAATGCAACGCAGACGATGAAACAAAACAAAAAGTAAAAACGTAATAACTTTTATTTTCATTAACCTAAATCGTTGTCATCCGTAAAATTTACTGTTACAACGTCCGACGTTCGTTCAAGGTGTTACGCTGTTTTAAACTTTAAACATATTTCATTAGAAATGAAACTTTTGGTACATTGCAGTCCCGACACACATTTTTGTACCTCTACGTACAAATTTCAAATCAAATAAATTCAATTTGTCGCCACAGCGACACGATATCGCCCGACGTTACACGTATTTACAAATAAATCTTCCCTCGTTATCTGTTTGAGAGAGCTGATTATTTTGTAATAAAACGGTATTTTCTCTCTTTTAACTTCCGAGTCGAGTAGTTGAATTCCCGAGACTGCTTGCTCTCGTTATAACGCTTCGTCTGACTCCTAATAGTCCGGACTTTCCGGGGAATTGTATTCGTATTCTAACGTAAACTAGCATAACTCACTTTATTTAATACCACGTACTCAGTTATTCAACACACTTTTATGCACACAGCAACAGGTATAATTAATTAAGTTTATCCAATTACCATTTCAGTAATGGAGTAGATAAATCCGGATAGTGTGCACTATACAAAAGTACCTCACCAGTAACTAGACTATAAGTTTTCTTCAACCAGTTATCGACGGTGGTGACGCGCAATTCCAGTTACCTCGAATGCTTGAATATTTATTCCATGATTTCCGTGAATCCAGTTATTTCGCTGCGCATTCCGGGAAGCGTTCTCTAATTATAACTCTAGAAATACGCCATGCGAATTATCGATGGCTCTAGGTATTTTTCGTTTTTTAATTATCGAATAAAACAGATCAATGAAATATTGTCTGCGATCAGATGACTGATTTATCGATTAAACAATTCGGTCAGTAAGTTTTAAAGGAGCAAAATTGTAGAAGATTCGATTGGTTAAGCAACCTTCAAACTGCACACATTAATCCACATATTAAAATGAAATTGAAACTACTACCTATGCTGATGAAAGTTCATTCACTTTTTAAGCTGCGTTACCGCAAGGCACAGTTTGTTCTGGGTTTGATATGGTAATTATAACCTTTTTACATAATTTGTAGCAATTCATTCGGTGTAAAGACGTATAATTATACCGTTTAAAACTTAAGTCTTAAAATATAAGGTGCACTGGCACGCCGTAAAAATATTCCGCAGTTGGTTTTACAATTACAGTTCGCATTTTATCCGCCTTCATTACTGCAATAATTCCACTAAAATGTACCCATCCATTAAAATTTCGCATAATTTTAAACAAAACACCTAAATATAGGCGAGCTAAAAAGTCTTTTACAATAACCCTTAAAATTAAAGCAGTGCATTCGACAAGCGTTGGTTAGTCGGTCTTAAATTTAGTAAATAACAGGTCTTTTTCAGTTCGCAAATTGAGATGTAGAGTAGAACGTAATGACAGGCAATTTAAATGGCGATAATAAACTTCTAGAATTCAGATAATAATGCACATAATTATATAGGAAACATTAATATGTTTAGCTCGTAGGTAAATATAAAGGAAGAATGCTTTAATCATTCGAGGAAGGAATGTATCGCTTAGGAAAAACGGATCGTTTTATGATAAATAGCAAATGGTATAGTAGAAGAACGTTATTTTTTATTTTTACATGAGTATTTTTTTAAGAAAACTAGGAAGATGAATCGTTCTAACGTTTATACTGAGATTTGTAGATAGATATTAGGAAAAAAATCTATAATTTTAGAGAGAATTTGAAACACGCAAAGTGGTTAAATAATTAAATTGAACTTAATCGTCTAAGATGAGATGAAGCTTTTTTTCGTAAAAATCGCGTGAATTGCGTAAATGAATCGTATCAAAACGTTTACACCAAATAAAATATATAGAGCGTGAAATTAGTATTGGTGCAGAAGTTGTAACGAATTTTCTGAGTTTTTCGTTCATTATTATACGAAATAAAATAACAAAAATACATGTAGTAAGACTATTTATTATATAACTGTTTCGAATACAATAGAATAAACCGTTAAATATGGCTATTTCAATAGAAAAACCAAAATTTAATTTATGTTAAATATGTTTCGGTTATGGACATCAAAAAGTACTCTCATTTTTTGTTTGCTACGTTATTACGTTTTAATAATTTCACACTAGATATATTTTGGTACAACTGTTATTTTAAAAGGAAAATATTTTATAATTTTTATACAGCTATTTATTTTTGTAGAATTTATTTAGATGCGTGTATATGAAAGTCCATAAGGTGCTAAAAGTAAAATTTCCAACTATGTTCGAAAAGCAAACGAAAACAGTAGCCGTTTATAATGAAAAGGGTTATAAATTTAACGACTTCGGTGAATACCTAACTGTTAATTTATTTAACGGCTTCGTTAAGAGCACGTATTTTCAAGATTCACATTTTTTACAAGCCCGTTAAAAATCCGAAAACAGCATAATGTTTTATTAATAAATATTGAATGTTTAATTTTCGCATTAAATTACGGAAAAAAGTTAATTACATAAGAAATAATTTTGTAATTCAAATGAAAACGTTAAGTACAGTATTCACTACGGTCTGTTGATATGTGTTTTAAAAGGTAAACGAACTGAAGTGGCTTTTCTTTTATTAAATAAATGGGTAAAAGTATAAGCGTACTATAAGCGTAAGTACAAAAACGATAACGGAATTGAACGTTTCGCATATCAAAAACGGAAGTTGAATTCATTTCGACCTATAAAAGTTTTCCGAACTCAAAAACCACTTTTCATAAAGTTGATCGTTCTTGTTTGTTTGATTTATTACCCCTTTTTAAATTTACCTTGCGAATAGGTATAACAATTTGCTGACATATTACTTCGACTTTCTGATTCAATTTCATCCACATTTTCAAGTCTTTTCTCTTCATTAATTATTATTCAACTTGAACATTTCCCTAATTAACACAAACATTTTGTAGTAAATAATACCATTAAATATGTACATTATACTTGAACATTTGTGAACAAAGTAATAAATTATATCCGATGAAAGTATTATTTTAATCTTGTTAAATGTTAAGAAAGTATTAATTACATGCACGATTATTCTATTTGTTTTATTTTCCTTAAGTAGAAAATTTCTCTTAAAAACGAGTTAAACAACAAATATGAAATATCTTCACGACTGCACGCACAGTCACATGAAAATTAATGGGAGTTTCTTTTAATTAAAACCAAAGTATTCTTAACGCCCTTTTCTCCCGAAAGCCTTTTCCTGGCAAAAACTGCAAGACATCGTCCGTGTTATTTTTTAAGTACCTTGGGTAGGTACTTCATTATTACTTCCTATTCTTCTTCGTTTTGTTTGATTTATAACGAGGCCGCATCACCTGAGGCTTGTTTTTCTCTAATTAATTTATAAAACAAATTACTTTCTCAGCGAGTTCTGGATGCTTCTTAGTACATAAAAAAAGAGTGTAAGCGCTCCCAAGGGTGTTGGCGGACAAAAATTAGAACACGGGGAGTTACTTTAGTACATTCGTAATAAACTCGAGCGCTCAGGAGTTTTGTATATATCCGAGCGCCATTTTCCAAATATTTATTGCCGGCGTGTTAACGTTCATCTCAAATTTATATTACGTTTTATTTCCGGGGAAAATATACACTGGCGAATAGATCGCTACTATTTAACAATAAATTCGATGTTTTTTATAAAATTTTCAACAGAATTTTCGAGGTTGCGAGCAGGTATCCGTTGCAACGACGTACGATCACGCGAAAACAGATTTCCGGCAAGTTTCATTCGGCTGTAAATATTGCACAGTTATTTCCTTGAATAACAAGTTTCATACATTAGAAAAAGATTATCGAGCAGAGATATTATAAATACATAGAGGGAAATGTTGAAATTTGTTATACCAACTTACGACCATAATAAAACGGTATGGTAAATGTAAGTGTGTACGTGTGCGTGGGAGTATAGAGAAAAATACCATGTATAAAATACGTACAATCTTCTTGATGCAAATATTGAGTTTTTTATTTTATGTCTTACAAGTTTATTAGGATTATTAAGAAAATTTTATATAAGAAACTTCCGCGTAATCCAGTTCCGTTTGTTGCAAATTTAATTACCTACGTTAAGAATTTGTTTTTCTTTCGAATTAATTCAATGTTTGTCTTTGAAAACGACGAAAAGTTTTCGCTTTCGAGTTTTTAAAATTTTATTCGAGAAGTCATCCGAATACTGAACAGTATTTACGCAGTCAAAAGTGTTTTTCGTGATTTCGTTTCGAGCATTTTCAAACTTTTTCGCATAAATTATGGAAATTTTTCAATAGTATTAAACTAATTTTGACGAGTACCTAATAAGTATCAACTTTATACAAAAAATATATCTTACATAATAAATAACCGTTAACTTTTCAACGAATCCTTTCCTGCTTTTTTTAAGTGAGTCTCATTATCCTTTACAACTCAAAGCTGTTGATCTCAACCATTTCGAATTGTTTTTTTAATCGCGTAGTTATCATTTCACATCTGATTCGAATAACGAACTAAAAGGTCATTGCGACTAAACACTACACGTTAAGGAATGGCCGAATTCACAATAAAATTATTATGATTTACCGTTTATTCTTCACACACACAATGCCTATCTTCATTAGATTCGAAGAAGAAACGACCGGAGCATTGAATTATTACATCTAACCAATAACTGCGGGCCGGCCTTTGAGACATGACATTTTCTACAATAATAGACGATAAATTAGTAGTTTCAATTTATATTCAACGGCATGGGTTTAAGCATAAAGAGTTAACGACCTTACAATTATGAATTAACTAATGATTTTAGGATTAATAAAAGAAAAATGAATACTGAAAATTCTTATTGACTTGTTTATTTGAGAAAGGTATTTTCGTCAATATTCTTATGTAATAAATGCACTTAATACGTGCTAATCAATCATCCATTAAAGGCAAAATTCCGTAAAGGAATAAATCAAACAGATCCAGTAAACGATAATTAACGCATTTCGTTTTATTGAACAATTTATTGACCATCGACCAAGCAGTAAAGAGAAATTGAGAAATACCGTATTCTATCACTCAATTTTTCTCCATAACACATTTCAATTAGTATTTTTCCGCGTTGTGGTTCATTTGAATACAATCGTTACGTAATTTCGAGCCGTTTGCCGTCAAATAAATTTCAAATAACACGATATTGATCTGAATATTTACATAGGCCATATTATAATGTGTATTATGAGTAAGCTTGGGCATTTTTTTCTCAGCTTCTTAATAGATACCCTTACCCACACGGTTTCGAACTAGTTCGCCTACTTCGGAAATATGCGCGGACGAATTTTTTCCTTCTCGAAATATGTTAAGTCTACTGTGTGGCAACTGTATACAAAGGAATAGGTGCGGTTGACGGGCGTTTATTGACTCAAATAAAAAAAATTGCCGCTTTTAATATTAATTTGTCGATGAAAGGATTGATATCGCTCGACGGCGATCCGTATCTAATTTCACTACATCTCTCATTTCGACATTGACTATTATAAACGCTTATTAGTAATAATCGAAAACTGTTAATAACTTTCTAATTTTGCATTAAAAATGATAATAGAATGTGCATTGCAATTGAAATAATTTTGTAATAGATGGTGATCAACTATCTTCAAGGTTATTGGGTTAAGTTATAGGTACCTAATAATAATACCTTAACTATAAAAGTTAGGTAATATTTAAAAGTGTATAACGTAAATTGGTAACATCTACATTTATGTATAACTGGATTACTACACTCATCATATATCAAGTTTCTAATGATGAGCAAAAAAATCGTGCTACAATTCGATTATGTCTTATTGCCATTGGATTAATAGGCATTTCATAATAATATCGGAGCGTCCACTAGATTTTTTTATGAAACAAATAGACACTTAAATTAACACCGTGATTTATTTATTACAGAGATTACCATCGATGGTTTTTTTCACATGAACTCAAGTCGCCGTCCATAAAAGGGTAACAATTTTGAAAACATAATCAGATGCACAAAACTAGTTGCAGCACTTTGATTGGTACACGGCGAAGGAAAAAAACGGATTACGACCGTCGTTTTGTAATTAGAACAGGATGTGGGCAGTTGCATCGAAACTACACATTTGAATATTAAAAACAATTCGTTGGTCAATTTAAATGTGAAGCCCATTGGGAGATCGCTTTAATTTGATCTGCAGTAATTCCGATTCTGCGAGGCTTTTATCTCAGAAAGCCATTTCGACGGAAAAAATTAGGAAGCAGGACAGGACAGAAATAGGACATTCGATTAATTGGTATCTCCAATAAAGTCTGCCTCAGAATGCCAAACGACTACAATAGAATGTTAGAGGCGAGGCGGATTCTAATCAAGTTAAAATTTTGTTTGAACTTTTTTGCGCTTGCGAAACGAAATACAAATTGTGGCGAAGACGTGAGCAACACTAAAATTAATATTTGTAATTATATTTAGTTAATATAAAGATTAGTATTCCTACTTTTCTTCGTTTCGGAAATGGTTAAGGAAACCGTAATGGATCCTAGAGGTTCATAAAGCGAACGAATTCACGAAGAAATGTAAATTTTCACTAAATTGCTTTTCTGGATTTACTGAAGAAGCTGTCTTTTTCAACCCCAGTAGGTATTTGTTCCAGATGTGCCAAAACGTAATTTAGGAATATTCGCGCAAAAAAGTAATATTCCGCGCATAGGATTATTTATTTAAGCTACGCGGAATGGAATCGTACGTTCTCTCCTTATATCACAAGAGTTTATTTAAAAAACTAGCAAATATTAAATCAAATTTGTCACCTAGACAATTCATCTTCATTGGTAAATAAACAAACGTTAATAGGTTTCTAAACGGTAATCAGATTAATGCCAACACCTTGTAAACGATTGCTTCACGTTGCATTAATTCAACTACTCGATGGCCTTCTTTCAAACGATTAGTCAATTAAATACTCAAAAAGAATCCGAAGAAACAAACATAAATTTTCGCCGTGACAACAACGCTTTTATCCGACGACTTAATCCGAATTCGGATCAATTTAACTCTCGATGTTCATGGCTCTTCCGGAGTTCATTCGCCCACATCGGCGACGCAGTACTTCAAAAAAATAATCGCTAATTCCTTATGCAAATAAACGTCTTCGACGAAGAACTGCACATAATCAACGAGCTGATTGAATGAATAAGTCACCGCACCTTAAGGGAATTAGACGGTGCGCAACATATTAATGAGCATAAAAATGCTAGTTTTACAATTAAAATCGAAAGATAATATAATCATCCGGGTACGACGCAAGACGGTCTACGTGTTGAAATTTTAGCATCTGAATAACGAAAGATTTAAATGTAAATACAACTATGAATAGATTTTAAAACGATTTCAACCTCTAAAGTTATTGTCAGTTTGTCTAGTCCGACCCGTTACTGTTTTTGTTAGGACTTTTCAACTTACGGAACCCGAGTAAAAGGTGTAACCTTTGCAGCTGGCAACAACCTCTTATTTATTTGAATAATTCAGAATGAAAGGATTACTTTTGAAGAAACGTGACGAGTCATTCAATTTTTTTTTGAAAATAAAATGAACTGAACATAGACTATCGTTGGAATAATGCAAACAAAGGAAGAGGGTGTATTTTGATGCAACTACTGCAGTAGTAAGTGAATGAACTTCTACAAAGATTTTTGGATGGTTCTGTAGTTGTTTGATGCTCATCCAATAGATACAGGAAATGATGTACTGTTTGACCATATTTCGTGACTTGTTCTACATAATCTGACAAAGGTCATCTGAGGGTTAAGTCGCCTGAGCATGAATATTTGCTCATTTCCGGATAAACAGTAATTTTATTATAAAATAGTACTACCGACGCACTGTGGTTCTACATGTTAAATAATATCGACAACAATAATAAACTAATTATATTTACAGTTTCTGCATCTCACATAAGAAAATACTTATAATTCTATTCAAATTTTACCTGGCATAACTAATCATCTCTTTTTACTACCAACTTTCTGTATGTTAATTCAAATTGAATCATTCATGCGACATTCTCTTAAAAGGAGACATAAAACATATTACAGAATTACATTAAAATTATTCTTGCGCGTTTATTCCGTCCAAGTAGTTAGATATTCCGAACCATATCGGCGTTAAATCAGGTATACTCCATTGTTATTCTTCAGTTACTCTAACAGTTAATTATGAATGTTTATGATCATCGCACCGTAAGTAATTTTATCTTCGGAATCAAAACATTGAACTAATTCGATTTTTTTAAACAGTAAATTCACTATGAACTTTTTGTTGCGTAAGGCATCAAACGAAGGATGACCAAAAGACTTTTACATTGGGATTCGCTTAGCTGATTTACAACAATAGATTTATTTTATTGTCATTAGAGGTATACTAAAATCCATAAATTTTTACACCGACCGGCCATAAGACCGCGATACCGATACGATAAGTAAATAAATTTTAAATGGACTTTTACTAAACCGGTTATCTATAGTCAACATGCTGATGCATTTTAATCAGCATAATTATTTATGTGTTTTATTTATAGACACCTGGTTTTTATGGGATTTACATAGAACTCTGTAATAAAGGAATTGTTCGTGTGGTTACGGGTTTATCATTGTCCAATAAATAGCGCAATTAAAATAGCGATGTCTTGGCTAGATTTTCCTTTATTTTTTTTTTTCGATTCCAATCAGACGCTTTGTTTCAATTTCGAACAATACATCCCGTGACAATCAATTGAAATATTTTTCCCAATAACAATGAATAACAGTTCAATACAACATCATCTTATAAATTAATAATAGATAAGTAGATACGATTTTAATTTTAAATCACGTTCTATTAATAATTTCGTTAAAACAGAAAGGTAAACGACCATAATATTTTTTCGAACGAGTAATTAGTAATAACAGTTATTTGCCGGTTTTACTATAGCAAATTTGAAATTACTCTCGGTTATTTAATACCGCTTTACTTTCCTTTTTGCCTGAATTAAAATTGGGAAAGCGGTGTATTATTAACACGATCGTTGATTCCGGCAAACAAACAAACCTTCGCCGGTTCTAATTTTCAAAATGCGTAACAGAAGTAAATGAAGAGCATAACGAATAATTACATAAACAAGGTGAGAAATTCACTCCGAGCTGTAGAACGCAGATCTGTGTCGCAATTAAAACAATTTCACTCGACTTTGCTCGTTCGCATGGGTGTACTGAACCGGTAGCACTTCATATTTAAAACAAATACGGCGTGAAACATATTTTTTTCTATTCGGGTGGAAGCGAATCTAACGTTGTTGGACGTACCTTTTCCCTTCATTGCATTGCTTGTTTTTTATTTTATGCGATTTACGCAATCAATTAGTGAGACTCTAATATTTGCTCCGATAAGTTTCGAAATTATCTTACAGGACTCTAATCAGGCAATTAACGACGAATATAATATATGATTTGTCGCATCTGTTACAATCTATTTATCATGTAAATTAATAGACATGCTGTTCTAGTTTACATCTATTTATTATGCAGAATATCGTTAGAGTTACGTAAAAAATATAGCTATAATACCTGCTATTTAAGTCAATTTTTATCGCATTTACTGAAAATTTACTGAAAGACCATGAATATTATTAACTCAGCAAGTAGATACTTTTCACATATTATAAAAAATGTACAGTAAAATTTACCAACAATATGCCAGTATTGCAATAAGCTAATATTGACTGATAAAATAAAAAACAGGAGACAAGTTTGTTGTTATTTAACACCTGTTGGTTACATTCTTACCGAGTCGACTGTTTATCGCACAAATTCAAAAAGGACGAGTTTTAGAAGCTTTAGTGGAACTTTTCAATTACTAACAGGATGCTCATTCGTAATGTCTAATATATTTCAATTAGTGTCCAATTTTGAAATACTTTTAATTGTGGGAACTGATTGTTAACTTCTTCAATTCAATTCTATGATTCGCATTTTTTATTGGTTTAATTGAAATTATTACAGGGTTATTATAATTTAAATTTGTATTACAGCGAAATGATGAATCGTGTCAATATTCTTAAAGAATGTGAAAAAAATCAACCGACAACGCCCAATCATTGTTCCATTTTTTTGCAATGTACATCATAATAAGAGGCAAAGACCCGACCTCGAGATTATATAACTTATACTGTAAAGCATACATTGATATAAATTGAAGATAATAGCTAAACACGATTACTTATTAGAATAATTTTCTAGCCAATTTTAATAATTAAAAACCCCATGCTTCTTTTGCACATTAATTCTATGAATATTCATACATATAGTGTTTCCAATAAAATATAAATTATTTACATAAATTATACATCAATAAAAATCTAATTCAACCTTCTTACATAGTTTTCAAAATTCAATGGCAAATTATTTAATATCATTATTTTATTAGGTATCTATCTAGTAGAACAATTTTATAATCTCTTCCTCATACAGAAATCCTACGCAATTTTTTTTACATTTTTATTGGACCATTGTTAGATCGTTTTGTGTCATTAAAAATATCGAGCATAAATTATAATCATCTACTGAATAAATTATGTATTTCTGTTAAAACCTTGAATATTTTAATTGTAGTGCCAGTTATGGAGTAACGCGGTTTTTTATGTACACATTTAGAATAATTTACTATATTTTTGTGACGTATACGGGAAGAAAACGTGTAAATAATGCATTGAGGCCCATTATTAACAGATGTGAGATGTCAAGAACAATCGTTGATTACTAAATTATTAAAATTAATTTGACACGACAAAATATGTTAATCTTACGCGTTGCTAAACAATTCCTTCACATTAAATTGTTTCGATTGAAATCAAAATGAAAGTGTTTAGATATTATGCTTATTAGAATTTAGTTCCACCAATTCGTATAAAAAATATATGGTAAAAATTGCTTATAGAAATGCAATCAATCGTCGATAACCATGAAATCCCGTAGAATTAAATACCTAATTTAGCAAGTCACAATGGCAACAATAGAATAAATTGTTATGCTAATTCTATTATTTTCACGGAAAATTTGATTGTTGAGTCAATTAAGGACACTCGCCTTCCTAAATGGCAATTCTAAATAGTTTTCAATGCTTTTGTAAGGCTGATTTGCTCCTACATGCATATTAGTAGAACAATAGGTAACGCAGATGTAACAGTTTCGAATATTTGACGTCTTTTTGAATCCTACGATTTTTAAATTTCATTGAAAAAATACTGAAATTGCAGGATCTACGATCACTATTGATGAGGTAATAAATTATATCATTCTTTTTTGTAATACCTGATACGCAATGGTGAAATAAAAATTTTTCCCAGAGGATTTCGAGAATACGGTGTTTCTTTTAACAAGGCATCCCATTAATATATTACCCGACCGGTTTCGTATAATAAACTTCATCGGTTCGAATAAAAGACGCCGGTTTTAATTAATAACCAACCGATGTATTCACAAACGACTGTATTTCAATGCAACAATTCACAAAATTGACATAATAAACCAAAAATGACACATATTAAGTGATAAATGTTTTATGTTGTTATTTAATTTCACAACTGCACTCGTCACTGCGTTATTCGTTTTCCCAAATATTCCGGGAATCTAATCTGAAGGCGCGGTTTGCACTAATAAAATTTTAACGCATTTGTGTAACAGTGTAAACACATTTTATTGCACACCCGACTATTTAAAATGTAAAATTCCCGAACGGTATCTTGATAGTAAATGTTCAAAACAAATAAAATTAGGGCGAGCCACTTTCGCTCGAAATAAATCGGCGTATTTAACAAGAACGCAACCGGATTACATTATAACATTGATTCGAGTAGGTACTTCGAACAAAAATTAACAGCAATATAGCCGGAAAAGTTTGATTTAAATTTCGTACAACAAATAATCCTCAGAGTCTAGAAAATAAAACTAAGTCTCAACAACAGAAAATTACCATAATTGCGCACACATCCGAGCCTCACGTTTTAGCCGACCATCATCAACAGCCATCCAGCATTATCCTTATTTTACATTCGTCGCCAGAAAGAGACACGAAAGCCCGGGAATCGGCTAATCCTCCGAGTAACATAAATCACTTAGAAAAAAAAATTGCACTATTAGAGAATTGGCAGAAAGCACCGCACAATCGCACCGCGAGACGAACAAAATAAAAAAAATAAATAAAAAAATATCTTCGGCACAAAAAGATCCTCCGCGAACGAGAGGAAGGTATACAAGAAGTGGTTTTGTGAAGGTTGCGAGGACTATGGCTATGAAGACGATGCCGGTACGATATCAGCACGCACAACCGCTATACTGGTCGTGCAAGTAGTGTTACTCGCTGACGAAGGCCCCCGGTCCGCTGTACTTCGGGGGGGCACTGGTTTATGTTGTGTTTCGATATACCTGTGCTCCGCGACTCCAAGATGTATCATACAATTTTGCAAGTATATTCGATATTATTGATCACATCGGTTTACCACGACTTGATATTTGATAATAGATAGATAGTTTTTTTGATAACTAATAAATTGCGCGTAACAATAAAAAATAATAAATTCTAATTTATTAACTATTACCAAACAACTTGTTTGCGTAATAGTGGGCAGAAAAAGCAACCTTGTCTCTTTTGAACAATGAAACAGCAAAAACAAATGTTTATGATTCCTTAATACGCTTTTTTGGATTTAACTGGCAAATAAAAAATTCAACTTACTTAACCACGTAACTACTTATAGTATGGGAGTTTTTTTATTTGGATAACAAATAATCCGCGGGCAATTTAAATAAATTATAAGGTCAACAAAGTCGTGCGTGCATGAATTTAATAAGATTTTCATCAAAAAAGCCATTAAATGACAACGAAATAATGTATTTGTAATAGAACAAACATAATGCAATATTGTTTTTCTTCGCTAACACTCATTGAAAGCTCTTGAAGCAGTAGTTAGCAAAAAAATTAACAATATAATAATAAATGAAGAGTTGCCAACCATATCAATGACCATCCTGAAAAGGTCAATCAAAAATCTAAAAGATAAATGACTAGCTAACGTTATTAATCTTGGGCACACCGGAGGCATCGGTTTCAGTTTTACTCAACACAACTGTACGTGTTCCGGTCTTTGACATTTAAGAATTAAATTACCGATATATTATAATGGTCCATCGATTCCTATCCTAACTTTAACGCATTCTTTACAGTGGTATCTAATGAACTAATGAAATGAGATTTAAGCCACACATGTTTGCAGGACAAAGGATTGTTAAAAATACCAAGCATCGCAGGACGTAAATTTTAAGGGTTTTATGCGATCCCTTTTCGACCTTAACCGAGATTAGGTGATAACTTTATTCGGCCAGACGTACATATTACAGAGATTTTATTTCAGCTCGAATCGTAAAATGTCCGTCACAGTTCGTAACACCAAATTATGCGGATATTTACATTAATTTTCCGACTAGCAATCTCGACACGATTTCAAAGAATCCACTAATTATACTCAAACGTATATCTGCATAATTCAATTGAACTAAATTATAACTAATAAAAATTAAATTGATTGATAACACGTTTTTATCAAATGAATATTTTCAAGCGACACGAAAAAAACATAGAGCGTGTATAAAATTTTTGAAATTTTTCAAATCAAAGCGTCTGAAGCGATCAAAACTGAACTATAGATAAATTTTCTACGTTATTACGTCACGGTACAATTTTTCAGAATATTTAACGTTACGACACGTCCAACTATTTTCGTATTTTATCCGATAAAAACTTGTTTTGCGATGGAGAATTTAATTTCGTTTTCATTGACAACAGGAAATACTCTCCTTCGCGAATAAGCGCAGTTGAAGCGCTTCTACTTTTTATAGTCACCATTAGAAAACAGAATGCAATTGTAGAAGAAAATCAGTTAATCTTCTTTTATAAAGGAACGATCGGTTTTTTTTTGAGCAGAAATTAATTTCATTTTCTTGTTCCCTGTTATTAGGAGTACTTACGCAACGGCCTTTGAAGTGGAGACTTACCTAAAACAAAAAGTAAAAAGGAATTAGTAAAGATAGCGTGCAGTATGAGAAAACAGCATTCCAATGCATTTTTTAGAGAATTCAAGTGTGAAAGTATTCATTTCATTGTTTGGATATCGTCTTGTTGTGTACCTACGTGTATCCAAAGATCTGATAAGCCTTTTGCTCAACAAAACTGGTATTTTATTTAGAGACATACATAAAAGCCATTATTTATCGCAAATAATTTGCCAACAATTTATAGAATACAAATTTACGTTGAAATTCAAAACCAATAAAGTACCTACCTACTAATTTTTTAATTACCTTCATGAATATTAATTTAATTTATTACACATGCAAAATAATAGTAAATGTAATAAAATCATTCAATAAATCTCATTTCACCGTCAACATAATCGCTCTTCCGTTTAACATGATCAATTATTATTCCTTGATTATTGCTAACATTCAGTTCCCTTTATCTGAATTAATAGCCACGGAAATTAGTTTGCATTTATGAATGATATGTATAAATCTAAAGTATAGCAGCAGTGTAACATGGGAAAGATATTAATTGAGCTTAATTAACTTTAAACTCATTTATTATTAGATCTCGGAATGTACAGACGAATACAAAAAGTGTATGCATAAAACGAAGTAAAGGAAACCGAGATTAGTCTCAATTAAATCCGTAATAAGATTATTTATTATTGTTTTAATCTAATAAGTTATTGCCGATTATTTATTCCTTGCGGATAATGAAGTGCTATAGTAAATACTAACTTTTAGAACGACCCACGTAAATCTGTAAACGCACACATACTCGCAAACTTCCAATTTTATATCCAAACTTTATTACCCGTCCCGTTGGAAGTCCGTAATATACACAATTTAATTTCTATGAATTTTATTTCCTCCGCCTCTGTAGGGTATTCGGCCTCTCTCGCACAATTTGAGATAACAAAGTTTATGCACGATGATGGTAAGGATGATATCGAAAATAGGGAAGAAGAATTACGACGAGATAAGCTAAATCTAATAAAATAAACGGCGAACGTCGCTTCATAATTTTTCCATTTCAATTTGGCCATTTTCTGGTCTCGGCAAAAACGTTCAAAATGTAGACATTAAGGTTTGCATGTAAAGTAATATCCATCCATAATCGGTCAAGGAACTCGGCAAAGGCTTGACCATCTGCGAGCTTCCCATATTGGCGTATGGGATGGGAACATCTAACGAGAATATTCTCAAAAAATTCACGAACATATAAGTAAGAAGCTTAATATAGTTGGCTATTTATTATTACAAAACCATGCGGTTTCAATAGAACCGAGTTTAAGCAAAAAAACTTGAATATACCGACCGTTGAGCATGATAGATTAATAAGGCCCTTTCGTTCCTATCAAAATAAATATTATGATGAATATGATGGTCGTTACGTTACATTATGGGAATAGTTTTCGAATATCGCGAGACTTTAATGCGCCATTCAATATATACGTGATAATATATTAATTAATAATTTCTTAGCTTATACAAAGTTTTATATGAGCCAAGTTACTCAACAATCTATACCTAAATGAAGGTGTAGGCGATGAGAACGAGCTAATATAATAAACCAGAAAATAATTGCAAGAAACTATGTAATTATTCTAAAACAATTTATTAATATAGTGGTTGAAGTAAAATTGTAAGAGTTACAGTAAACTTTGTAAGAATTTCGCCTGTACTATCACAATACTATATCAGTATTCACGTTTCAGTACTGCCGCCGGTGTCAAAGACTACATAATGCTAAATAGTACTTTGGTCGGTTTTGACCAAGGCCGTCCGGGTGCCCACTCACGTCAGGAATCTACGGATAAAGCCCGAACAAAGGGCTCGTGGGCCGATACTGTCACCCCCCCTTCGCTCGCTTGCCCCCTATCGCTGACCCCCTCATCGCTCTTCGGCCGTTTACCAGATCGAATGTACAGGGCGATTGTAAATGCGCAATTTCGCCAACTCGCCAAAAACAAGCAATTACAAGAGAACAAAAAACATTTTTAATGAGCCGGGAAATGAATTAATTATGCAGTTTTATTAGTGACAAAATTACAAAAAAAGGAAAGCATGGAAATGGAAGCACCATAAGTTATGTAGATGATAGTAAAACAAAGCTTGCTACTCTCATTGATAACTCCTAGAAAATTCATTAAGAATTGCATACTTATGTAGATTTAATACAATTAAATGCATTTAATGAAAGTTTAATGATTAATGCATCTAGTTTAGGAGGTATTTATTTATTGCACTAATTACCATACCGTAGAATTTCCATTGTTTTAACCTAAATTGATATAGTATTAATGTAACGTTTGAGGTAACTAGGACAATTTACATATGCGGGCATTAATTTTGTAATAAATACCTTATGTAGAAGGTTTTTTTTTGTTGCAACGTAGTTGATAAAAAAACGAAATTGTGTCAATGTTTTTCCCCGTAGGACTTCCTTACACGAAACTTTTCTTTACAGATAACACTTGTGCGCCCTTTTCGCGTGAAATAACACTTTTGAACCCACTTTTTCGCGTGCTTTCTCTTTGTATTTGCTCTTACAGCGCTGTTCTGACGAAAGAAAAGCGAGAACTAAAATAGACCGTCCTATATAGACTACTAGTCTTTCCAATTCGAAACAAACATATTCTCCATGTTTTCTAACTTTATTGTAAATTGCACTAATCAAAGTTTAGTGAACTTTCCAAAAAAATTAGGTGTGAATTTCATACCTTAAATTACAAAAGCAAAATTCTTATGTAATATCTAAGAATCGCAAGAGACATGTACGAAAATTGCAATCATAATACTTCAGAAGTTGTTCTGTTCGAAGTTATTCGAGCGAGACTCTGATAAAGCTGGACGAGTGCCAAGAAATTAATTAAACGGTGTCCGAGTTCTGCTGAGTACCAAATGACGGAAGAAATGCAATTAATTTCGCGTTGAAAACATGTCAAATATACGGAAATTAATTCATGTTCTTCTATCAGGTAGCCGAATTCTGTATAAATTTGAAGATGAAAATAAGAGGCGCAACTACAATTCACACGACCATTTATCAAACAATATAAAATATTTCTAACACGGCAAACATTTATAGTGATAAATTCAACTTAACTTTGAGCATTTAGAAATGTAAGAAATAACACCGAAGCCCATTCGACCGCAAAAGTATGCTTCGTTGGCAATGACAAATTCTCAAGGAAACTATACGTTTTCTTTATCAACATTAACGCCGACGAAAAAGTTCTAAAAACATCCCCGTAAATGGTGTGGAGGAAAAGAACCAGAAAATATATTATTCCTCGACAGAAACATCCCAACAAATTATACCGCCCGAAAAATACACGAATAATTCGTCATAATTCTATTTCGTATTTTTGTACAAACTTAACCAGCCATTAAATTTTCCTGTGGTGAAAACGATTTGACATAATTCCAATTTTACAGTTGACGATATTTTTAATTTTCTGCATAATAACTTCAAACGAATTTCCTGAAAAACGTATTAATAAACAGGCTCAAATTAAGTTTAATTTTTTTATATTTAGAGTCGTCTAAAAAAAATTGATGGAATCTTTTATTTATCTGTCGGTTTCCCGTTGCTTTTCATTAGTTACGTGTTACGTGCGAAAAGGGGCAGTTTCGCGAAGGGAATTCCACCATTCTTGTCCACCCGTGGCGTCCAACGATCGGCTAATAGTTCCCAAGATGGACGTTTTAACCGATCGTGTTTCCTTCCCATCGCGTTTATATCCTTGACTGATGACGTCCTTGCCATGGCTGGCGCAACTCTTCGTCGGAGGCCCTTTCCTCGGTAGAATACTCGATTACTTAAAATTTATGCTCATCCCGAATCTCACGAAAACTTCAATATCTAATAAAATACTTTTTCAAACTCTTCACTCATTTATTCCTCTTCGTCGTCGTTACAGTAAAGCGATTCGAGTCACATTTTTTTTTCTATTTAATGTAGCGGAAAAATGGATTCGCCGAGCGAAAAAATTGTGCGTAATATCGCCTTATAGCCGGTTAATTAGGTACCTACTTCTTATTCGGTTGCTTCAGAAGTTTCTCGAATCTGGTTTGAGCGAAAAAAGTTATTAAATCTTCTCGCTATAAGGAAAATGGAATAACTTTCCATGGGAGATCAAACGGGACATTCGATATTGGTTCCGGAAAGATAATTTAGGATTTTCCATTTGCGCTTATTCTGTTATGGAGTGATAAATTATTCAGTGACTTTATTAGTAGGTTTTATTTACAGTTGAGGTAATTGTTAGTAAAAAACAATTAAGTTTTTTTTACCTGCGCAATTAATTTGGTGCGATATAAATACATTTTTTGCATCGTGGAATATTAAAGTAGTTCGAACCTTATTGGAGCAGTGCATGATATTAATAATTTTATTAGTTATCCCCAAGTCATTTGTTAATGACTTTTTACTACCCACGAGATTCTACGAACAAATCATTCCGTCTTATATTAATTGCTAATGCTAAGGTCACTGGGTATAATAATTTAATATACGAGTGAAAGCAACATGTTTGTGTAACGAGAAGTAAACATTAGAATCTAGATGACCTAGTGTATGTCTTATGTTTTACGAGCGCATTCAGATTTCCAGAAATAATTAAAACCCGCCTTTCCTGAATATTTTATTAATTTTCTTCAAAAGATTAACCCATTAAAGGGATCGATTCAGTTGTTTGATTGCATTTGTCCTTTTACCCGTTACAAACCCGACATCCTCCTCAAGACAAACATTGGTTAATGGATTTTATTGGACGCTATTGTTGCCCGTCTTTTACGGTCATCCTAAAGGTCTTTCTTTTGTTTTTAATTCAATTAAACTTCGACAATTACTACTTCCTTTTTCGGAAACTTCTATATGACAGTGTATAGCCATTTAGCTTTAATTCGCTAAATTACAAATAACTCTCAAACTACCGCCAGAGTTGTAAACTTTTTGCCTCGCCGTCTATTTAAACAAAGCACAAATGAGTGTAGGTGCAATCAAAAATCCTGTTTAATTCCAACTTATCTCTTTAATTGCGCGACGGATGGAGAGCCGGAGAAAAATGCGATTCTGGGAAATAACGCCGAATGCGGCTATTATATCGGATAAAAAACCACCCGAGGATTTTCACTTTATCGGATATTTTCAATGTCATATTTATTTTATATTAAAGTTGAAATCTGTCTTTTAGCCTTTAATACGACCGAATTTTGACGGAGCGATCTCGCCTTGGCTGTGGGAAAAAATTTAATAAGAACGTTTCTTTTCTGATCTCAATCGGACGTAAAAAATATCGTGATGGCCGGGCCATAAATCGCGAGAGGATTTCGATTCAATTACCAATAATTTTTTAATAAATTTCTGTTTTAAGTACATAATCCTTTTTATTTATAGGAATATACGTAGTAATATTTTCTTTTCTCGTTCTAAAGTACAAAATTTCCTAATTAACCAATGAAAGTATTAACAATGAAAGTGACTAAACAGTTAATTGAGTTCTTAAAAACGATTTAAATGTTCACTCATTCGTACATAAGCGGATTATCTGCGTCAAATTGATTTTCGCAATACAAATAAATACTTAGTCCAAAAGCAAACACCGAGTAGAGTATAAAAATTACCCATTGATGCTAACGAGATCTTTAGAATAAAATTCAATCAGTGGCTGGATTTCTAAAAAGCTGCATCATTTTTTTATGAATACATAATCTTGACTTTGTTGAGGAATTTTTCCGGCTCGAATAAACTTTATTGAAGCTATAAACCGGGGAGATAAATGAGAATAAACCGGGATAAATAAAAACGTAAGAAACTCGCCTGAGCTTTTGTGGAGTCAAAGCTCGCGGAAAACCCGACTCTAAGCAGCGATCACTTTTTAATACATAATTTTACAATTTCCACAGTCGCATTCTTTCCGCGACGTCGTCGGCACTAAAAAAATCCTATAAATATCCGCTTTTATTACGCGATATTTAATAAAGTTCGTGATCCGAATGGATTGTTGCAGCAAACTTGACAATGAATTATTACTTTTTATAATCTAATAAAGATCGTTTTTTTAATTGAAATTCGACCCGCTTGCATTGACCTATTCAATACAAACGCATTAATGGAATGAAAACGTATAAGATTGCTTTCACTTTTCACAAACCGAAACTGTTCCGACAATTTTACGGCCCGAACCTCTTTTATTGCGCAAAACCCTCTCTTAAAGTAAACCCAGTTTTAGAGAATTCCCCGTTATGGGAATTTATGATTATGACTCCGAATCGTTATTTATATTTAATTAAAATGAATTACACAGACAGATCGTTTCTAATTAGCTGTTAGTCAACTTTAATGCCGACACCTAAAAATGAATTTGAAGCAATATAATTTCGTTTCAAACTAATTTTTTAATTACAATCTGATGACGCAAAGGTAATTTGCGAAACGTCTGTAAAATAAAGAACGAAAAAATGTTCCTATATGTTACAATAAGGCTTATTAAATTGCGTAGGATGATTTATTAAAAGTCGTTTTTTCTGTATCTTCATTTGATAAATTAGATAGAAATCAAAGCGAATTTTCGTCGTTAATCGGGATTAATTTTTTATAACCGTTTGACGACGGATTTAGATTGTGCGTTGACATATTTACCTGCTCGTAGAAGCATCATTAACCTCCGTTAAGCATTCATATTTTTTTCAAAGATAACAAATCTTTTTTAAAGTAAATTTTGAATCCGGCGTGAGATGATTAATTCTAAATGCGTTTATGATATTTTACACAGTTGCTTCGGTTTATTTAAGAAATTACCGAATACCCGGAGTATTCATTCATTATTAACGTCGACCTAAAAGGGTTGCACTTACTACATATGTTTAGGAGTAAATAAAAGAATATTTGCGGTTGACCTTTCGCGCAGTTAGGTCCGCTTCAACGGCTTCATTTCCATTTATCCTGGCCCCCATGACCCTAGATCCGACATTTAGATACATAAATCGAAAAAAGAATGGAAAAACAATGCCTAAAAATAACATAAATCGCCATACCGCGCCTCAGCAGGAACGGTTTTTTTCCAGCCGGTTCGCAGGAACAGCGCAATCAAATTTTTAGAGCGAAGAAAAATAGCAGAAAAAACTTGTATAGAGCTTATGCTAAAGAATATCTAGTATATAGAGGATAAATAAATCATAGTTTTTAATCTGACGTAAAATTTTTAAAGCCACACTCTTTTCGAATGCTGCATGATAAAAATTGCAAAAGACTTTTCCTGAGTATAGGAGCTGCGCTTTTTTTTGGTACGAAAATAAACGACATCATAATAGATGGCTGTAGAGAATGTTAGCGACTGTGACGTTGGATTAATCCACAGGAAACTTTTTTAAAATATATAACCGAGGAAGTTTAAATGGGATAAGCCGTCAGCGACGCAGACAGCCTGTCAAGACCCTTGCTTCTTGTGTTAGTTATTGGCTAAATACCTTTTCCTTATACCTTGTCGCGATACGCCTTTTACATATTCTGAACTTGTCAGTCTTTTTAAGTGACGTGTTTTGCTTTCGTTCGTGCTGATATTTTGATTCAAATTCGACAACGAAACGATTTCAAACGATCGAATCCACTAAAATTAAAGCGAGTCGTTCAAATGGAAAAAAAATCCACTTCCCGATCCCACGAACTTGTAAAGTTCGCATCCAAACTAGGTATCCATTGTTTTGAAATTATCATACTTGATTAATAGCGAATGATTTATTCATTATGGGCGTCGAAATACAATTTCGAATGTTAAACAGCTTTTACTCGCTTCGCTCCGTTATGAATTGTCGAGATTCGTTCGAATTTATGACGAAAGTTCGTATCATTAAATGCCGCCAAATGAAAGGTTCTGTTGCTTCCGCCGAAAAATAATAAAATTGCGTTATTGTATATTATTGAATTAGAGTAAATGGGACTTTTACATATGTGCATGTCGAGCGTAATATTAAATTGACACACGAGATTTCTTTCAAAGTATAATTTAATATATTGTTGTGAAGGTAATGGATTTTTTTGATTTATTACGTTCTGAAATATTGCATTATCAGAGTTTTGATCCTCGAAAAACCACTTACGAAATTATATTACAACGTAAAAGAAAAACTTTTTGTTTCGTCGTCCTCAAAATAAGTTCGTCGTCTAAAAGGCCGGAAATTTCATAAAAAAACTACACGTTTGCAGAAATTAGCTAATGCACTTTTACATAATTTGGTTAAAATAAAGCATCAAAGAAGCCTCAATTCCTGTAGCATAAAAATAAAACGCGAATGAGGCTACAGTAGACTCTGGGTATTGCCGGTATTATCGAGAGAAAATTGACGTTTCTGTTCGAGCAATATACGTATTCGGGTCAAGCGGTAAAAAAATCGGGTTTAAGCCGTCATATTGATCCCGGCAATACAAAACATTATACAGCGCTCATAATAAAGTAACAAATACTGTTACGACACCGTCCGTACTCGCTGGCGTACGAAACCAAACGGTTTTTCGAACAATCATCGAAAATTCCGTATAATAATCAAACACATGTTACAAAGAGGCGATCAAAAAATAGTAGAAAAGGTAGCAGAAGCTACAACATTTTGTTGGTTTATTCTTAACTTAATTTAATAAAATAATTCTACTACATGTACTAATTACTTATCAATTAATAGAAGCGCTACCAAGTAGGTGTCATTTTTTTTTCAAGCACTTGAGTAATTGCGAATTAATCAATAGCATGAATATAGAAAGAAAAGGGCAAAAAATTTGGTGGACATTAATTGCCGGCAGTTAGGTATCTCTTGTACTAAACGCATTGGAAAATACTGAAGAGTAAAGTAAGCAATGTGACGGACGACAGAAGGTTGACGACCTACAAGCAACAGCAACAGCATCAGAAGGTTTTGCATCAGCTTTAGTTTTCTTCGGCTGTTGTCGAGGCTCGAGATTCGCGTACACCTATCGCTAGATGGACTGACTGTTCGACATTCGAGATGGGAATCATCGTATCATCTCCGTTCTGTTGGGTACGAACAATCTGTACCATCTCCACAGATTAAAATAGCAAATCTTTTACTCGAACAAAATTGTTGAATGAATCAAACCGAAATTATATTGTATGTACACAGTTAAAACAACAAACGCTAATTCATATAACAACGTTTAAAAATAACTTAATACATCAAAAACAATAAGGAAGTAACACAAATGTAGTAGAATTAGTGCAATTGTACCGCTCCTATTTACTGCAACGGATCTCGCTATACGCAGGAACATATAGGGTGTGAATATGATAATGAGGTAAATATCTGCATAAAGTGATCTCTCCAACATGAAATCTCCTAGAGTTCTCGACTTTATAAGGACATTTCTCAACAGAAAACACATCCCTAGTAATAAATTACGTCCCAGCGCCCTTGAAATAAATCTATACGCACATAAAAAAATTTAATGAATCCTTATTGTTCAACCAATTAAATTCTTATTTGAGGCTAAATAATTATCGTCCTGCTAATATTTACCCACGCTCAAATGGCTTTAACACGAAAACATTCGCTTATAGCGAAACAGCAGAAAAAAATGCCCGTATCACCATCACCATCGAATAATTTATAACTGGATTTTTTTTCGTTAATAATAATTAAAAAAAACAGCGAATGTCTGTATAGGAATTTACACATTATCCCTTCGGTCATGCATAATAATTACGGCCTTTGCTGCGATTATCAGAAAGACCTTGGTGAGAGGCATTCCAGAAATCCCATAAACTATCCCATATACATATTTTAGTTTAGGAGCTGAATTATTCCAAAGTACAATAATTGATTTTTATAAACTCAACATATAAAATAAAATTGTTTTTTGGTATCAAAAATTGCATTTTAAATCGTAATTTAACGAATAGGTAAAGGATATAAGAATAATAAAATATTATTAAGTACAATGCACGTGGAACATCACGAACGCTGAACTATTTAATTCTCTTAAAAATCGCTTTTAAGTAAAGAAGAAATACGTGCAAGGTGTACTGTAAGAAGAGATGTAATATAAAGCGCGAGGACGTATACACTCGTGGTTTTTAATGACGGGTACCAGCATGCTATAACATGAATACGTATACAATAAATCAATTATTTCTCTCTTAAGTGCACTCATATACGATCTCAGTGCGCACATCTCAGAGGCAACCATATAGGGATCGTTCTATAAGTTATAACCCCTTCGTATTTTACAGGAGTAAAAAGGATAACCGACCTTTTTCTGGAATAAAATTTTCAATTAAATTACACGCTCGTATATTCGATACGACAAATAAATGCGCGCAACAAAACCGATTTTTAACGGTCTAATATATCATCCAACTTTTCGAGACTTTATTTTGTGCAACGGTTCGAGATGCGTCTATCTCGATGCATTTCGCAGGACGCGTTGCTGAAATATATTATTTCATTGCTTTGTGCTAAGTTTGGCCGGTTAAAAGCAACTGGACAATTATTCTTCGTTTCTGTCAAGATGACAGGAAACATTCCATTGAGTCGAATATCAACGTCGTTTGTATCAGCAATACAAGCCGGGAAACGTGACGAAAATCACCTTTCCATTCGAATGACCAGTAATTTCAGTTAATTTAAACGACAAGGCACGTTTCCATGAAATCGAGTTGAGCAGCAATCGGGAATTTATTATGATAGGGGGTCGAGGAATCTGACTGCTCAACTAGGCAAAGCGAAAGATTCACAGACTCTTCTTGTGCTTTTGTTTATGCCCTTCGACCCCAGCATTCTGGTTAGGTGTTGTCGCCTTATTTCAGGCAACCAAAACAAACTGTAAATTATAATATGTCGCAAGGGCGCGGTAATTTGCGAGCGAATTATGCGCCGAACCGAATAAGAACCATAAACTATACACAAATCAAACAGCTTTGCATAGTTGTGGAAGTTTTAAGCCCGGAACTTTCAAGATGCCGCGTATGTTTGTGGTTTAAGCGAGCCGCTCGCGGACGGGAAGTTTAGTTATTGGTACCTTCATATCGGGAGCCTGTTAAGAAAACTATTATCAGCTAACGAGCGAAGTTTAACGGAAAACTCCCTATTGTTATCCAGGTCAGACCAGCGGAAAGCTTTGCGCCAACGCCGATAAAGCTTCGACGTCTACATCGCGCAGAGCCGCGTATATAGAGTCGAAATGAGATTTTCCTCGCTGATTGACGTGGAAACTAAGATGAATGCGACAATTTTTCTAATCGATAAAGTGTATGTGGAACTTTTTTTAAATCCGACGACAAGTTAAACATGTTCAGCGATTATTTTTAATATGAATAAAACGAATATTGGGACCAAACCTAATTGTGACATTGCGACAAACATAACAGGAAAATTAACCGATTTAAAAGTAAAATCATCTATTATAAACGAAACATAATTAATATATCGCAACATCGAGAGGGCCACAGGAGAATACAAATTAAATTATAAACTGGGGAGCGTACATGCATATGGATTAAATTACATTTTCATAATAGGCTCGCCGTATTTGGATTGCCATTATGTTCAAATGAAATAATTGGAAGTTAATGTTTAATTCGAAACTGGTTGTCTCATTAGAACAAAAAAAATAACGCATTCATGCCCGTAGGCAGTTATTTTAGCTAAGTCATCGCACGCATGCACAAAGTACTTTTTAATACTCGATTTAGTATAGGTACTTTATGTTTTAACATCCCTGTAAACAAGTTACAATGCGATTATAATACAGTATTATTACAGATTCTAACCGATGACGATCTAGGCATTAGCCGAATTCCGCGTAGCAAATTCCTTGTTGTTACGTTAATTAATTAATTGTAATTGACAACAAATTCCAATCGCTTTCGAGTTTATTACGCATTATGTACATTTTCTAAGGTATATCTAGTTGAATCTAATTATTTTATTCCTTGCGATAATAATTAAAACTTCAGTACTTAAAAAATAGCTATGTCAATTGAGAATTTCCGGATGTGTGAACATTTCCTTGCTAGCTTTACTGCTTCTATAAACTTCCCCGGGACTGTTCATTCAGTTAGTTTAGCCGAAATAAAATTATCGGTTACGAATAGGAGTTTCGAGAAGCCAGTAAGTGAGTTTAATGAAATGTACTTAGACGAGTGCGATTACGGACTGCACCAAGGTTTCGTATAAATTGGGTGTTTTCAATTAAAACTTTCTAAACTAACGGAAATTAAAGTAAGTTTTGTTTGCCATCTGACACGGAATTACTTTTGCGAATAATCAGACTGAATCGTCAATGTTCAATGTTGATTTTAAGATACGTTGTTTAGTTAATTTAAATGCATCAAGGGAAAATGAATTTAGTGATGTTTTAATTGAAGTTTCTCATTTTCCAACCAAGCGAATTAAACACTTAATATTTAGTAAGTATTAAAAAAAACATGAACTTAATGGAAAAGAAAAGTGTTTGCAAAAACAACCATTGCTATCTACTTCATGACTTCATGGGTAACGGTTTTGATACAAAAAGAACCATTAACAATAAATTTCGTTATCCTTATAAGTTTTTAACATACTCGAAACTCGATGTTATACCTTTAAAAATTTATGAATTCAACTAAGCCGGAAACTTCCATATTTTATCACAATACGCTCTCTGGGGAAAAATTAAATTTAAAAGTTTTATCAGGTTGACGTAATAAAGTTGGGCATTCGAGTTAGTTATCTCTGTAGATGCACTATAGAGAAATTTTACAGTTTATGGATTTTTCTTTGCCGTTGTTGCTTTATATTGAATTTCGATGTAAATTTCGTCGGCTCGAGAAAAACAACTTTCTTGCTATTAAGAGACGCGATATTTTCCAGCAGAAAAAAAGGCAAAGTGTATTGAAAAATAAACTTGGTAAATAAAATTTTAGGAAGCAACAACTTCAAAAATAGATTAAGGATGTAGGTTTACATCCCACCTACTAATTTTCGATATTTTTCGAATTTTTGTAGACGTATTTCCACACCTAATTCTCGAATTGTCATCGTACGTGACGATATATAGGTACAATTAGCTGAACCGTATTGTGGACATATGTATTGTTACGTGACCAAATTTGCTGACAACCTATTAAGACAACGTCCGCAATTCCCACAGGACTAATTCTCTGTATTCTGCGGTCCTTTAAAACTCCTATAGGCGCCCGTTAAATTTTATTCAACTCCCCTCGTAATTAAAACGAATTAAAACTAAAAAATTATACCGAATTACAGATATCATTTACGCAATAATAAGTTGCTTTGTTTCAAGAATACGCATTAATGGAAATTTACGGGCTCCGGAAAGTTTTGAAACAGGCCGTGCTAAAATAAAGTTTAATGAGTTTTTTGTTGAACTTCAGGGACCTAGGGTGTAGGTATAGCACAGGCGGTACGCTTAAGTATTTTAATCTAGTTTTCGTGCATCTAATAAAAGTAAATTCGAGGTGTACTTTCAGAAATTTTCTTTAATGTACGTGCGTTCTTGAATTTCACAGGAATTATATTAAAGCTAGACATTTTTAAAATGTTTTTTTTATAAACAGTTATGCTGAATATTTGTATATGCAGAAAGGAAGAATTTTAATTAAAGTAGGTAAAATTATATCGCTTAGACTACCAAAAGTATTTTACGCCTTTTACTAGACGCTAAATCAACAGCGTAGCGAGGCGTTAGAGCTTTTAGGGTAATTAAATCTCGAAATTAACATGCGGACCCTTTGATTTATTTAAACCTACACCCGACTCGTCTAGCCGAGCCGCTTTTTTTTAATCTACATTCGCAATAAAACAACGAAGCGAATAAGGTGAAAAGCACAAAAAGCATTGTCTTTACATTATTCGCTGGTAATTCGAAAGAAACATCGTAAATTGCAGCCCCCCATTTAGCATAATATTCAATCGTTCGCGCAGTTCAAAGTCAAACTTTTAAATGACTGTTTCAATTCTCGAAATCCGCTCGAGGTTAAATCATATGCGCTCGTTCCTCTTATCTTCGTCTCTCTGCATTGTTTATTCGATTCGAGTGCCCGCCGTTCGTCGTGATCTTTTTTCCGTTTCGCCTTTGTTGTGTTTTCCAATTGTTTCGCTCGATGGCCCCGAAAAGGGGATTCCGAAGGAGTTCGAACTGAGTTTTCGGTCCGTAGATTGCGACGGAAAGGAGGAAAAAAAAGGCCGAAATGCAGCTTCGGAGACTTTCTGAGTCGCGGAATGAAAGGATCGGGGAATGGCGAGTCGGTCTCCGAGGGGCATTATCAGAAGTTATTTCGTCCCCGTATTGTCTGCTTCTGGGGAACTGATTTTTCTTCTAATAAATTTAGAGAGCTCCCTCGGCGGATGGACTATACAGATAATAAATAATAAAATCGCTAAACATTTTTACTGCGAAAGTTGGTCGAATTTTTGCGCGATTCATTCAATTGAGGTATCGATTTATCATACGAAACAAGCTTTTTAATTGAAACGATTACGTTGAAAATTTAAAATCCACTTAGGTTCGTATATGAAGCGTCTCGATTTTCTCGTTTTTCGCACAAAAACGAGCAACGAACACCCAGAGGCGCTGCGTTTGAATACATTCGAAACAGTCGATACTTCTGGTAATTTTTAGTTTACGATTTCAAATTGCATGAAATTTCTTTGTATACGACTCGTTGTTGCGGATTCGAGCCTTATTTTCTTAACATCAAATACCCGCCTAATTTATCCTTTGAAGCTGCGATTTTGTGGCTTCGAGCGATACATATCGCAGAAACAGGATCGGATTCTTCAGAATAAGAAATAAAAAAAAACTATTGATTTATTCACTTGTATAATACAAGAGGGGTCTCGTTTCTAAATATTATTGGACACTCTACTAAATTATATCCAAAAATAAAATAATAACTACACATGGAAAACTAACATTTATTACCTACACTGTAATAATTAATAAAAAATATAAAATTCCATTAAAAAAAATACAATTTGCAAAAATAGAAATTCAAAATAAAAATTTTGTGAGCGTACCTACCTTTGCGTAATCCGTTCCTGATGCATCGACAACGAGCCGAACAGTTTTGATTGTAAAGTGTTCGCAAGCTACTTCAAGACCGCTTTAAATGCGCAAATTCTCTCGAGTAATAATAGTAATATTTATTGGAGAAGATTACCAAGACAAACTAGTAAAATAATAAGTTGTTTATGGCCTTGTATAACACGGAAAGGCTGGGAATTCTTATTGAAACTTCGAATTACGTTCAATCAACCTAACGCTAAGATGGAGAAAATTGGTTACTTCGCCGCAGCGCAGAATAAATACTGATAAGGGTTATTCTGGCTATAAAGTTTAAAATTTTTACGGGCAGTGTTTGTTCAAGAAAACAATGTTGTGTCTCACGGCCTTCGTATAAATATGGTTATTTGACGATCGTAAAATTTTAGTTAAGATATAAAAGCTATGCCAAAAGCTCATAAAAGGTAATTGAAGGTACGAAACGACAAATTTTATAAGTGGATGTGTGGGTATTCTATATCAAGACATTTTTTTTTCATTTTTTATTGACGAGCGAAATTAAATTTTAAAATTAAAATAGAAACATGTGAGAGTATGCAATATTTTACGGAAGTCCTCGAACAATATTGCTTTACAATTTATATATATCCTTTACAGAAATTTTACAAATTTTTATCAGGCATCTCGAACACTGAATAAACAAACCTTATCCTACGTCTGGAAATCGGGTTATGTTGAGACCCCACAGGAGGAAACATTCACGTTCGTTGACTAGAATTTATGAACCTTATGTATACAAAACCAGCACGACTATAATACACCAAGGGATTTTCGTTGGTCATTTTCACAAAAAGAAAATTTTGATGCAATTACCCTTTCAATTCAATCGCGAAATTATTTACATCAGGAAAAACTTGCATTTCTAGATTAATACACAAGCATCCGCTATGAATACCAACTTGAACGATTGCTTATGTAATTCCATTATATTCCTCCTAATATTGGAGAATTTAATGCGATTTCGAATTAACAGTGTTGATACCCTGAGATGGAAACAGGACTAATTTTGAATGCTGTTATTGACATTACCGAGTTTATGTATTGGATAATACTGCAAGATGAAATTGGATTTTCCTCCAACCTTACCTGCATATCAATATCGTAATGATATTGGAGCTTAAATAGACGAAGCCGATTTTAATGAGTTATCATCGATTTTCTCCATTGTTACTACCTATGTATACTTACATTGTAATGTTAAGCAAATCGATAGTAACCAATCATAATAATTTTAAATAAAATCTAACTAATAATACGTTAAAAATAATACAAAAAAAATATTTTGCATGGGAACATTTTCAAGAAATTTTATTTATAAAAAATTCCAACTTGAATCAGTCCTGCCATCTATAGGGATTCGGTTGAAACACGAACTACTTATACCAGAATTCTACAGGCACGGAAACTATGTTTAAAAATAACACCAGCAGATGGCGCCAACAGCCAGATCTACCATTTTTAATCCACGTTTATTGATTTATTGCATTAAAAATAACAATAAATACTCGACTAATAATCAAACAAAGTACAACGACACTAATAAGATTCTAGTTTTGTTTTGAAATAATAGAAATTAAAATACAAGTGTATACAAAATCGGAGGGCCTCTTGTTATCAGCCAAACTGATAATAAGACAATAATCCACAATTTAAAAAAATTAAAACAAAGGGTCACTAAAAATAAATTTCCAATAAGATAAGAAATCCATTTGTTAAATAGCTTTAGAAATATTTCCTTTCCAAACCATTGGTTCTATAATTTATTCTTGTATTCTGGAATTGAGCGTTTACTTGGAATTAACGACTTAAAACAGCCCAAAGAGTGAAAGGAAGCACGAATTAAATATTTTAACAATTTCCTCTTACGAATGGTTAAGTTTTACGCTTTGTAATTACGGATGTTTTACACGAAATTGAGCTTAAGAATCTATTATTTTTTCTTAATTGATTAGTTCAATAGTTTTGAATTTTCAACCTCAAAAATCGCAGTAAATGTCAACGGCAAACTATATTTATATTTTTATTGGCACGTACTCGCAATTTTGGAATTTATGAAAACACAGTTTTCAATATCCCACTGCTTTCTTTCCGAATTAAATTCGTAGAGATTAGTTTAAGGTTTTTGTTCCAACGGAAGCCGATTTTATTACATGTTAAGTAAACTGTAAAGTAAACATTTTTTTAATTTTAATGGATTTCCTGTTCAATGCATGGTACTCTTATCGGGTAATAAAGTACACTGCTGGTGGTTATACGGGTTTTTGTATTTTCAGGAAACCGTCGTAATTAACGTGATAAGAAGATTGTAAAATATGCAGACATTTCACGAGAAATAATTTCTACGTACTCGTTTACATGAAAATGAAAACCAAGTAGATTATAATTCCACAAAACTGTTGAAGTATATAATATTATATTTTAATCTCTTACTAAATTTGCACTTACCAAAATATTCGATAATTATATCTGAATATTTCGGCCAAAATTAAAACTTGTAGTTGTTGAAATATCTAATTTTATCGCTCGTCGCATCTCTAAATGTACAAGGCAAATATTTTGAAATTTTATAATTTGCAATCAACAAAACACCAAAAGGTAACAACTAACGAGGAAATTGCATAGCATGTTCTGCATTATCGTAGATATAAAAATGTTGATTCAAAATTCGTGACTTTGTTATAATAAATTTAATAAGGTAACGACACATGAACACAAAAGTGCATTTTCGCCATGGCACGATATTAATTCGAGTTTCTTACATAATTTTATTTGCACTTATGCATCACCTTGAACGTTACTTTAATTAAATAGCAATTTTTTATTACGGTATATTTTCAAGATGTCGCAAAATAATATCTGGCGTAACATTAAAAACGCATTTAGAGATTTTAAAAATTAACTTTTTTATAAACTAGCAATTTTATTAAAGCCACCGTATTTGTAACCTGTTTTTAAAACCGAACGGCCTTTATTTAACTGCATGTAAGTATTCGTACGCATTCGTTTTCGTCAAAAAAAAAATGAAACGTCGCAAATGATGAAGAGGAATTGCTGCTACCAGTTGCACGTCGGGATAAAAATATTCATGCCTTTTACCCGTAAAATATTAATATGTCAACGGCGCGGCCCTCAATCGAACACTCCCTGATTTACCAATGAAGTTGCATGAATATTATACAAGCCGCACTTACATGAATACGGTGCTCATTTTTTAACATTGTATACATTTTATGTAGAAATGTTTTGGCGCAAAAATAAACGTGTTTCCCGTTTTGCTTCTCCTACAAAATTTTAATCGCAATTCTCTAAAACTTGATAAGATTATAAGAAAATGTTTAACAGTAAACTTGACTCTTGCAAACACTAAATTATAGGTTTGTTTGCATTTTACGAACCTAAACAGTGCTGCGAGTCAATATACCGGAAATTTCGAAAGTGGAATGTAAATACTTTTCTCCTTTCCAATTTTCTGATAACATAAATAAAACAAAAATTGTACCATGCATATCTACACATGTAACAATTTCTTTCTGCACTAAACTCACTCATTAAAATTTGAATTAAACCCTTCGTTTCCATGAAAACATTACGCATATAGGTACATAGCAACAATATATCCTGTAAGTAATCATTACAAATAAAGCATATTATCATAACAGCAATTATAATTTTATTCGAACGCATCACGCACATGCATTTCGAATTTCAATTGCATCTGTTTATTTTAATATCGTACAGGTGATGTGAGAATAGATACACAAATGGATATAGGTAGACACACGTAGAAGCTGGCAATCGAATTTATACCTATGGCAACGAGTCGAATTCGCTCTGCAGCGGATGCCAATGTGCAAGTTTGCGTTGAAATAAATTACCGGCAAGCAAATTGGGCATTCGAGCCTCGGGGAAATTTGTTATCGATCATCGGATTAATTTGTCGCGAGATGCGAAAGCGTCTTCGTTTCCTGAATTCACCAATATTTAAACGGTCATTTATACCGACGAATACAGACCCGTTATATACTCGTATTCTTTCTCAATTGAGTATTCGATATATTATATTTAGGTTCTTGTATGTCAATTAAATATGATGGAAAACGTCAATTAAATATGATAGAAAAGCAAACTTAATAAAGTGTATAAATTACTGCATGAACCACTTCTTAATAGACGATATTTTCACATAACTTTTGATGTTTTTATTAATTTTATGCCATTTTCAACAGACTTTAAAAACACTATAGATATATAGATAGGCGCAAATTTGTATGGAATATGCTTCATGAGTGCAACAAATACAATTTCCATTAGTCTCATGTAAAAGAAAAAGAAAGAGTGATATTGTGGAATTGCAACTTTCCCACTCTAACCACTGTTACCACTTTAAATGTACTAATTATATTGAATAAAATAAGTCTACCTAATCAATGAGTCATTTGGGAAAATTTGTTATAAGATCGATTTTTATACACATTATTTTAAACAAAAATAAACTTGTTATCATGAGGATATAATTTAAAACGACGTGCAGCTCAATTAACAATGATACAACAGATTAAAATAAAGGAAATTGTAAAATTATATCTAAATTGGAACTGGCTTTTTTAATTAATGCAATAAGGTAGTTCCTATTATTATAGGTCATGGTAATATAAATTTATACATGCAAAATGTACATTTCTACGCAAAAAGCATTAACGTTTCACTATCTACCATGATTTCAGTGCATTATCTTAGCAAAATAAACGAAAATACCCAGTCCTATGCAGTAAAAAAATGCCATAAACATAACGACAAACACCAACGATAATAAAGCCGTTAATTTATTTCAAGAACTCCTGAATGTGAAAGAATGAAAAGTGAATAAACTTTACTTTTACCTGGTCAATCCTACCTCTTCAACGTAGTGGCTATGAAATGACTCATAATATATAAAAAGGAGCCTTGTTAAAACGGTTTCTGTTAATTGAACACTTGATCTCTGAGTCAAACAGAAAGAAGAGACAACTAATGTTAATACTTATTTAAAAATAATGATTCAATTGGAGAAAATTGAGTAGAACCTAACCTATCATATGTTTGTTTTGAATTGCATAAACATGAATGAATAAGTATTCCAAAGCAATGCTATCCAGATATTTTTAGATTATGTAAATAAACAGTAGAATTAGGACATCCCGTAAATGTTGGGTTTGGAAATTATGCACGGATGTAGAATCTGCTACCTGCATGTAAATATATCAATTTGCACCTGTGCAGCGAAAAATTCAGTCACAACAAAAATTGTCTTGAACTCTTATTCTTCAAATAAAATTGATTTAATACTGAAAAGCCCTTGTAACGATAATTTATGTTGATTTAGGTGATATTTTTTAAACAATTCTTACCTTCTGACAGTTCTAGGTCCAGTTCAGCCAGTTTTTCTCTTACATCCTCGGGCAATTTAGCAACATCGATGTTCGACTCATCCATAGCTGGAAATCGTCAATAAGCACAATACAAAAACTACACAATATCACTACGAAATTACGCGCTACTCGTTAAAAAATAAGCCCATAGTAAGAAATTTTCAGTTTATCGGTAAAAATTTGTCTCTTCCTACAACAATGACAGCTGAGATTCCTATAATGTTTTGTTCGCATCTGCCACTCGAATCGAACTTATCCTACACTAACTGTTAACTGTCAATTGCTTTGACGTATAGGCAACACTCATTACAGAGCTATTCTGTGTTAAGCTGATTGTTAGGCAACCCATTTTACGTTGAGTTTAAACGATCTTACAGGGTGATGCAAAACAGGTGACGTTCTATACAGGGTGTTGCACATTTGGAAGAAAAAGAATAATTTTTTTTGTAAATATTTCAATATTTTTTACTCGATTTTATAATGCACAATAATTCGCTCGTAAAAAGTGTTTTATCTAATAAAACTAAATTATTTTTTTAAATTTACCCAAAATATAAGTTTTTGTTAGTTTTAATTATGTAAGAACCCTGTATGACTTTCTTATGATTGATCTTGCGGGAAATTGGTCGAGATATTTTATAAAATGTGGGGTTCAATTTTAACTGGTCATTCTAATTCTAATCCTTGTATATTATTGTTTGTTCAAAATGTTGAATTTCTGATAAATTTCAGATAATTAATGTTATAGAGGAAACATCAACGGATGTGATAATATTTATCTATTCGAACGCCCTCATTGATGCTTAAAGAACATCGTACTTTTAAATGATAATTTGGATTTTACATGCAACATTTATATTACTGGCATATTATTCATAAAAGATGAAAAAATTTACATATAAATTAAGTAAAGTAATTGATTTTTGTTATTATTTACGATAACCCTTCAATAATGTTTCTTAATAACTTCTCGATACTCGATAATCGATTCTCGATTTATTATTTTTGAATTTTAAAAATAACACAAAATAAATTAGTTCATTCTGATAAAAAGTAAACTCATGTATTGTCGTAATAGAATCAAATAAGTTCTACTATCAATATCCCAGAAGGAATGAAATTTCTCAACGAAACCGAAGATCGAAAGGTCATCAAACAAAACTCGATAAGAATTAGAATTGTCCAAAAGCCTCACTTTGATCTTTACGATTTTCGTTTTTCTTTTACACATAATAATCGTAAATTTAACGATATCTCCATTTAATGTTACAAATGTTGAAAGTTCAACGATCTCGTTTTATTTGTAAATGTAAGTAATGCGACTCCTTCTTTCCGTTTAAAATTCCAATTTCTCGTCCATCGGTTATTTTCTGCACTCACAAGCACTGGAATTATTCTAAAAAAATACAGCAGTATTATATTAAATGCAACTTTTATCAATTGGACCAATATATTTCGTTTGAGGAAGATTTTTTTGGTGAACATCGAATTAATTTTGTAGCGAAAATCCTGCTTTAATTATAAGTCCTCAAAATTTACTTTTATTTAGATATATTGACTATTTTATCAATGAATACACAATGTAGAGGAACTTAAGATGTCGATTCAAGCGGGGCTAAATTTTCAGTTTGGATCCGTCCCTGCAACCCAAGCCACCATACAAAGAGTAATGTTTGCATTTATGAATGTTTTATCTCGTTCTCTACAGGCATCTGGATCTTTCAGAGAGCCCAGCATCTGTGCGTATTGCTCGACTTACCATCAACAACACACCGAGTGTTCCCTTCCCCGTTGGCTGTTAGTAGTATCTAGTCTCTCACCCGAAGTCGTGACTCGCGATAGAGGACTGAGCGGTTACGCGCGGTACCGCGCTCATGAAAAGGATCATTTGAGTACCTAATTCCGTACGAACTTTTTTTTGTGTAGTTTTGGGATGAGTGCGTGCGTGCCAGTGCGTTGAGCGGTTCGTGATATCTTTTGAAATGTGGATTTTAAGGACTATTTGGTTTTTAGTGTTGATTTGTTGGGGATTGGGGCAGCAGACGCCCGCTATAGGACATCGAGGAACCCCTTGTTATGATGCATTTAATAGACCACAGGTACTTTTTATTTTATATTTTTTTATTTCCTATTTATAGTAAATTTTATGATTTATGAATGAAAATATTTATTGAATGAATGAAGTGTACTGGCTAGTCAATTTTAGAGAAGTTTGAGAAGAAAAAAATTAACGAAGCCTCTGTTATTTATTACCTTTTGTTTCATAAACATTTAGTTGTATTTTTTTGTACTAAATACAGAGGCAACTTTGTTGAAGGAAGAGTATTTCTTTCTAAAAATAAGCGTTCCATTCTAGTAATCTTGATGTATGTACGTTCCTATATTGAAGCGAATCTCAAAATGCCTAAATTTAGAAACTGTTTACTCTTTCCTTGTTCAAAACAACACTCGAAAGTGAATTACGATTTTAGGTGGATGAACTCGACAATTCGGGGTTAAAATTTTCTCAAATTTATTCCCTATCTACTTTTACTATTTAACACTCTTCGTTAAAATGATACACGAGGTCATTCTTTATATCAGACAGAAAATGCAAGTGTTGCACAGATGTTTTCATAATATTTCAGTTGAAACTAAATAGTAGCAATATTCAGCTAAAACGGATTTTTCGTTTATACACACATTTTTGTATGCACTTTGTACCATTACACCAATATATTATTCCCAATTGAATTGAAAAATGTCCAACTTGATGCCCGTACAGACAGGTAGTACCTACTTGGTACGCGTGCATATGTTTCTCTGGTATAACCTTATACATTCATCACGAAGACGAACTTTTCCTCGAATTCACTGCCACGGCCGCACTGAATTAACGATCTCGCATTCAAAGTCGTGCAGCTTCTGCAGATGTCTCTATCGAGACGCGAATAAATTAAATCGTCCACCGCACGGGATCTAATCGGAGTTTTCTCTTTGCAGCGGTGCATCCCGGAATTCGAAAATGCAGCTTTCGGCGTCCTGATGGATGCCACCAACACGTGCGGTCAGAACGGCGACAATGAATATTGCGTACAAACGGGCGTTAATGGAATCAGAAAATCGTGCGAAATTTGCCATCCAGGCGAGCATGAAGCTAGATACCTCACCGATATCATGCACCCCGATAAACCTACTTGGTGGCAATCGGAGACGATGTACGAGGGTATACAATGGCCCAATCAAGTCAATCTTACTCTTAACTTCGGTGAGTCGATTTATAAACCGTAAATGGTTTGTTTTTTTAATCTAATTGAATCCAAACTCATTAAATATTCATTTATACCGTAATAAATTTCATAATACATCGAACAAGATCTATATTACCATGAGAGTGTATCGACAATTGATGGATTGTCTCGGTAAACATTTATTAATATTCAATTAGTAGATGTAGCTCTAAAGGATTCTTTAAATTAAACGAACTAATGTTTTTTTAAACTGGTTTTTTTTTAGATAAAGCGTTCGATATCACTTACGTCCGAATTCTATTTTCATCGCCCCGACCGGAGAGCTTTTACATATCTAAAAAGTTGACCAAAGACGGCCCGTGGGTACCATTTCAGTATTACAGGTACGTACTTAACATACCCCTTTTTCGGTTCCATCCGACGATTTCGCGGTCGATTCGAGCCGGATTCAGACAGACGGATTCGCTTTTTCAGTGCCACTTGTCGCGATACCTACGGATTACCTGACATGACGTATACGACGCGAGGAGAGGAGACGAGGGCGCTTTGCACCTCCGAATACTCCGACATATCTCCTCTGCAAGGCGGCAACGTGGCTTTCGGTACCTTGGAAGGACGACCGTCCGCTTATAATTTCGATGCCAGCCCCGAACTGCAGGTAGGTACCCAATTTTTCAACAGCACCACGCAATACGTGGACCGGAATTAGCGATTTCAACAGGTTGTTTTTGTTATTTCCCGAAAAATTTGTTAGGTACCTAATTGAAGAACTTTTAGTCAAGAACCAACTGTTGTAACTTCTTTATTTCGCTCTATTCATTTGGATTTGGTAACAACATTAAACTACTAATTGTTACTATAAATCATGTATTTATCACTCAAAACTACATGGATTTTTAAATAAAACTAGCCTGCACTAAATTAGAAAAATCCCCCAATTCAAATAGCCACACCGTAGACACTGACTATGCAGTACAAGTTCTTGTTCTCCCATCTGACAGTGCAAACTCCATCGGTGGAATTGTCCCAATAGCAAGTACTGGCCGTGTGCAGCCCGGCGCCGCTCCTCTGCAGTATCGAACAGGTGACGATGTATTTGAACAACTTGTTCAATTTACTCAGCAACGAGAGTATCTGCTCGGATATGTTGGAGGTCCACATTTGGATGCGCTCTTGTTTGTACTCGCCATCGCCCAGATTGGTTTCTATTGTGTTCTTGATGATCCTGTTGACGTCGTCCGGGACGAAGAGGGTCTCGTCCTCTTCGTCGTACATTATGGTTTTATACGACTGACTGGCGTTGTCAAATCTGTTTGACAGGTGATTTAGGTTACGGTACATGGTACTCGGATTTTTTCTTTACTCCTGTATTCAATGAAATGAATTTATTATCGTATTAACTTCGCGGATAAGCACAAAATTTGAACCCTTTTTAAACTGCCACCTGATAGCAACTGGATTGTACAGCACGCGATTCATTTTGCCGTAGCTGATGGAGTTGAAAGCGATGAATAGAAGGGTGGAGTTTAGGAGTTTCGCGCTAGTTTTGAGATATGCTAAATTGATTTGGAGTTTCGCAGCGTTGAATGTGACGCGGCGTTTTGTTGGCTTTGTGGAAAATTTCATTAAACGGCTCTGTACTGATATTTAACACGCACACGTGTTCGCTCGGAAAACGGGAAACTAATTTAGATTTCGTTTTATTGCGATGAGAAATCCGTCGTGGCGATAAATGTACGAGTTTTGGTAGTTATTGAATTAGTAAACTATAAATAGCTTTTGTCTAAGTTGATTTATTGTCGATATGTAGGTGTTCGCAATATCGAAATGATATAGAATTGTATACAACACTACTAATTATAATCTTATGAAGTTTATAATAAGAAGGATTAAATAGTAGGAATGTAGTAAATGTTATTACAAAAATAAAATCGATAAACTGGTGAATTATGAATATGGTGCCAGGCGAAACGAATTTCTTTCTTTTCGGCACCCCTTTCAATGTGGATCGTAAAAAATTCCCGTGAAGAGTACACAACAAAAATATCCCTTAATTTTATTAAAATACCTGTTAAATCTTGTCTTGAAACATTAATACTTGATTAAATAGAACTAATTTTGTTCTATTCAGTAGTTATTTCATATTGTTTCCACAAACTACTTTACTTTTAAACGCATTTATGTCTTTCGTTTTGCTACGTCGAATACATTTTTTACAGTGTCTTCTACAGCGACGTAATTTTTCGAATTTTTCCATGCAGAATTGCATGCTAAAACTCAGCCACGAATCGTTTATTTGATATGTGGTTATGTCACTATTCAACGAACAATTCCATTTGTTTCCAAACAGATCAAGATTTATCGGTATACCTCGAAATTTATTACCGCAATTCCTCCTATTAATTTGTTTTCGTTCCTCATGCAACGGCCCTAAACAATAGAATATACGTTTCCCGCAGGAATGGGTAACCGCAACCGAAATAATGATAACCCTCGACCGCCTCAACACGTTCGGCGACGAAGTCTTCGGCGACGCCCAGGTCCTGAAGTCCTATTTCTACGCCATAATGGACATCGCTGTAGGTGCCCGATGCAAATGCAACGGGCATGCGTCCGAGTGCATAACGTCGACCGGAGTGGACGGATCCAGGCGGAGAGTCTGCAAATGCGAACACAACACGGCAGGGCCGGATTGCAACGAATGCCTGCCCTTCTTCAACGACGCTCCCTGGGGAAGGGCCAGCGCCAGGAATTTCTACGAGTGCAAACGTGAGTACGAAATAATAAGACTAATGGCAATAAGTCGAGTATTTCCAACACCCCGGAACGTAAATTTGTCCAGACGAAAGGTAATTTGAATTGAAAAGATCCGATAAGGCGCGGTGCATTGTCTCGAATGTGCATTACCGCCGTTAAAAAAACCACTCACTCCAAGAAGTTGATATTCTACCATTCGAGTTTTGTATAAAGTCCCACGCCGGTCTTGTGTTTTAATCATTTCGTGATGGTCCGTCTTATAATAGAGGCGCTATCTTCCTCTATTAATCTCGTCTCAAACGGTTAAATCCATCGCGATTCAATCGACTACAATTACATTAAGAAATTCGGTTCAATTAGTGTTAATTAGTGAAAATGCAGTGCGCTTTTTGCGTAGGATTTTTCTTTCTATTGCGATTTGGTGAAATTTTCGCCGGTTATTGGGATGGAGTAATGCCTTGGTACATCGGATCAAGTGAGTACCTAATGAGTCTTAAAAACTAATCCAATAATCATCAAAATCTACCACTTTCTTTCTAAGTACATTCGAATGTATATTAAGCGTTAATAAAACGATTTGTGATGTACACTGAGAATTTCAACGGGCTGAAATTCCCATACGGATCCGACGGAAAGTAATTAATGCGCGCCGTGAAATCTATAAAAGTCTTTAGGCTTACGATCTTCGAGACAGATAGGGCTCGCCGTGAACCGTGCCGTAAAGCTTTGAAAACATTACTCGCGTGGGCAGTAAACGTCCGAGTTCCACACGATGCGAACGTATTGTTGAACATCGAAATAAATAGGTAATCAATTTATGCATCACGAAATAGGTAATTCGACGCCATGAAATACATTTTTTCGCTGATTATCCATAATTCATACACTTTGCTGAACACACTATGAAACTTAGCCAATTTCTCTTCGGTTGTTCCGTTTTAATCGTCTTCAATTATATCAATTTTTATTACAAATCATTCGTAAAAGGTACTCGTAAACTATTAAGGTAGTGTTGATGAATCCATTAAATTTATTTCAGAATGCAACTGCAACGGGTACTCTAACCGTTGTTTCTTCGACCAGAAGCTGTACGACCAAACGGGCCATGGTGGTCATTGCTTAGACTGCGCAGCTAACAGGGATGGTCCCAATTGCGAAAGATGCCGGGAAAATTTCTACATGAGGGAAGATGGGTATTGTATACCATGCCAGTGCAACCCGACCGGTTCGAGAAGCCTCCAGTGCAACCTTGAGGGTAAATGTCAATGCAAACCCGGAGTCACCGGAGAGAAATGCGACAGGTAATTTCTTCCTTTAATCATATAACAACTATTTAAACATGCATGTTTACGCGTAGATGTGATGAAAACTACTTCGATTTTTCAACGTTCGGATGCAAATCCTGCGGGTGCCACCTTCCTGGATCCTACAACAACGAGAGGCGCTGCGATCCCTACACAGGCGTGTGCCAGTGCAAGGAAAACGTAGAGGGCAAGCAATGTAACGAATGCAAACCCGGTTTCTTCAATTTAGACGAGGAGAACTTCTTCGGTTGTACTCCCTGCTTCTGCTACGGACATTCCGCGCAGTGCAGCTCCGCCACCAAGTTCTCTAGATACCTGTTAGAGTCCTCGTTCTTCAAGGGATTGGAGAAATGGAAGGCGGAGGACGAGTACCAAAGACCGATAGAGGTTAAATACGAGCCTATCAGCCAGAGCATAGGGGTGCAAGCGCTCGGCGACGATGCAGTTTATTTTGTAGCGCCAAACAGATTCCTAGGCGACCAAAGAGCTTCGTATAACCAGTTATTGGAGTTCACGTTGAGGATCGGCGATAATAGACCCATACCCACAGCTACTGATATAATATTAGAGGGATCCGGAGCTTCGGTAACGAATACGATATTTGCGCAGAAAAATAAAATCCCCAGTATGCAGGTAAGTTTATAACGCTTAAATTTGGTTCAATTATTGATGGATTTGTTGCAGCCGCAAGTCTACAAATTCAGGTTGCACGAACATTCGGATTACGGATGGCAACCGAGGCTCAACGAGAAACAATTCATTTCTATATTAACTAATTTAACTGCCATCAAAATAAAAGGAACCTACGCACCAGACGGTATGGGTTTCCTCGACGAATTGAAATTAGAATCAGCTTCTCGAGGAGTTGCCGGTAAACCGGCCCTTTGGGTCGAATCTTGCGCTTGCCCTACAGGTAAACAGTAGCTAATTTTAGTATTCACTACTATTAATTCGTTTTCCGTCAGGCTACGTTGGGCAATACTGCGAGTCGTGCGCTCCGGGTTTCAGGCATTCCCCTGCCCTGGGAGGGCCATTTATGCCCTGCGTGCCGTGCGATTGCAACAACCACGCCGAAATCTGCGATTCGGAAACCGGAAGGTGCATTTGCAGCGATAACACTTCGGGAGAGAACTGCGATCTCTGCGCTAGAGGGTACTACGGGAACGCGTTAGGAGGTTACTAATGCTTTTTGAAACAAATACAATCGCTTTAACACACTCGTTTACAGGAACGAAGGAGGACTGTAAGCCTTGCGGTTGTCCAGAAGGGGGCGCTTGTATACAACTCGACGACGATATGACGATGTGCACGGAATGCCCAGCCGGTTACACAGGTCACAAATGCGACGTGTGCTCCGACGGATACTACGGAGATCCCTCTACACCAAACGGCGTGTGCAAGGAGTGCGAATGTAACAAAAACATCGACCCCAACGCCATCGGCAATTGCAACACCACCACCGGAGCCTGCCTCAAGTGCATCTTCAGCACCGCCGGTGATCAGTGCGAGAGGTGTCTACCAGGTAAACTTTCCTAACCACATCTCGACAGCAATCGATGCAATAATTGCTGGGTTCCAGGTTTCTACGGGAACGCGGTGGTTCTTCCGAAAGGCGATTGCAAAGCCTGCACGTGCTATTCAGTGGGCACTGTGGCTGGGGAAACCGGAGCGCCGGATTGCGATCAATCCACCGGTAACTGCAATTGCAAGCCGCATGTTGTGGGCTTGAATTGCGGCTCCTGCGAAGACGGTTACTACAACATAATGAGCGGGGAAGGTTGTCACGCTTGCAATTGCGACGGCATCGGTTCGATCAACAAAACCTGCGATCTTCTAACGGGCCAATGTTATTGTCGACCGGGAGTCACCGGGTAAGGTCTATTGTTTTAAACGGTATTTCGTTTAACATTGTTGGTTCCTAGGTTGAGATGCGATCGTTGCGAGGCGAGAAAATACGGCTTCTCGGAGGAGGGATGCAAGGATTGCGAATGCGACGGTATCGGCTCCAAAGATCTTCAGTGCGATCCGTCCGGGCAATGTCCTTGTTTGGATAATGTCGAGGGAAGGCGTTGCGATAGATGCAAAGAAAACAAATACGACAGGAAGAGAGGCTGCATCGATTGCCCGGATTGCTACAACTTGGTTCAAGACGCTTACAGAACGCACAACAGCAAATTGGATAGACTAGTGGAAATTCTCGATGAGATCGAGAGAAGACCCACCGTCATAACCGACGATGAATTTCCAAAAGAGCTCGATAAACTCAAGAAAAACATCAGCAATTTTTACGATAAAGTGAAAAACGCTACCGGCGATCACAGCGTTATACAACAAGTTTTAGATATAAGGGAAAGGGAGAAAGAAATAACGCGCACTTTATCCCAAATCGACGAAAACATATTTTTAATTAAAGACAAAAGCCACATCACTGAGATGAACATCGATCACATCGAAACCAATCTAGACGAAGCTGAGCTGCGTTTGGCAGATACGAAATCAACCTTCGAAATGCAAGCTAAAGAAGCCCTCGAGAAGGCCATTGAAAGCTCCACGAAAGCAGGCCAGCAATCCGAGAAGATGACCCAAATAGCGCAGGAAGCCCGAGAGCTAGCGGACCGCTTAGAAAACAAAGCTGAAGAAATAGTCGACAAAGCTTTCGACGCCAAGAACAAATCCATAGAAGCTTACATCATAGCCAAAACCGCCAATTCGAACCAAACGGATATAAGCAACAGAGTCAGACAACTCAGACACGAAATCGTAGATGTTGAAATCAAATTGAACCGCTCTAAAGAATGGACCAGCGAAGTAGCCAATAAATCCTCCGCCGCCAAAAACGACGCTCTAACGTTACTCAACGAAGTCAAAAACTTGGTCGTGCCGCAAGTAGATATACCGGAATTGAAATCCCGCTCCGACAAGCTCCGCAGCGAAGCCTACAGGCTCGGCAACGAAACAGAAATCCTATTCAAAGACAGCCTCAATTTGAGAAAGCGCGTCGACGATAAAAACGTCGATGGCAGAGCCTTGCTAGAAACCGCCTACGAGCAACAAAACGAAATCGACGAACTCCTCAACGACATCCATGCCACTAAAGAAAAAACTGACAATTCAATCGACAGGTGGAAGAAGATTTTGAACGACACCGAAAGTATTTACAACGATTTGAAAGGTAATTTACCCCCATGCTTCTTCTGTTATTCTCATCCTTGTGGGTACAATAATAATCATTTTACAGATTTCGATACTGAAACGCAGGAGAGCAAGAAAGAAGCCGATAAAGCTCTCGGAACCATCAAAGACATCGAAGTCATAATCAAAGAAACGCTGGCCAAAACTGCCGAGGCCCAAGACGCTTTGAGAGACGCTACGGATAACGCGAACTCTGCTTTGGAGAAAGCTCTACAAGCTGATACGTTGGCCAAAAACGCAACTGCCACAGCGGGAAAAATCAAAACCGAAGCCGGCAATCTCATGAGGAACACCACTTTACTGGGCGAAGACGCCGAACTGATGATGGAAAGGATCGTAGAGGTCGATCAAAAGCTCGACTCGTTCATCGTCGATACGAAAACGAACGGTACTTTTATCAAAACAGCGACAGATAAGGTAAGCAACTTCTATACAAAGCTAGCAGCAGTTTTGTTTCAATTCAATTATTTCTATTTAGATTGGAAGCGCGGGAAAGGAAACCGACGAAACCTCGAAGAAAGTAAAAGATTTATTGGTAGACGTGCAAGAGATCATAGCCGAGCTGGAGAACACGCCTGACATAGACGACAGCGAACTGGGAAGGCTCGAAGATGCCATCAAGCAGACCGAGCAGCAGTTCCAGGAGTCCCAGCTGGATGAGAAACTGGCTAATCTTCAAAAGGATCACGCCAATCAAGCGAATCTCATCGACCAGTACAAGATCGATATCAAGAAACTGCAAGCAGATGTGGACAACATAGAGGCCATAGTGAACGCTCTGCCTAACCAGTGCTTCAGAAGATTGGAGCTTGAACCCTAAAATTAATTTGCAAACGTAATCCTTTCATACCAAAGAGCGACTTCTTTTTATCTTCTATATTTATTTTGTATTTAAGGGTGTACATAAGGACTACATGTTAAGAGGATTGTTCTATTTTTAAAACTGTACCTAAAGATTTAATTTTTTAATCCGGTTCGATTAATACATTTTATTATTAAAAAAGATCGTGGTTTTTTAATTCATTTTGTCTTCCTTTTCTGCTTTCATTTGTGTTATAAAAAAATTAAGGTGTGTACATTTGTACAAACGTAAACTTTATCAATGAAAATAATAGATAAGATTAGACGTAACCTGCAAGATTCAATCTCGAAATTTGCCTCAAAATAGGTTACAATGTTACGAATTTATACAATATTTTATTTATTTTCCCTAATAATTGGTAAGTCCATTCATATTTATCATAAGTTTAGTCATACTTTAAATAACATACGTTTTACAGCTCAATCCATAAACGAATTTTGCTACAAAAATGTAACAAAAGAGTTAGACGAGCTTTTGAGGCAGTATAAAGATATACCCAATTTTACTCTGCCTAAAGAGTTCTCGGAAATTAGGAAGCTTTTAAATAAAAGTGAACTTATTAACTCGAAAATTAAACGACATAACGAGGATCTTATAACAAAACTAAACAATACTGATGCAAGATTGAATTCAACAAGAAATAAGCTAGAGTTAATTAGAGAAGGTGAAAATGTTATTAAAGATATAATAGACAATGCAGAAAAATTAAAAAATGTGGCAGATGCTACTGATGCTGAATGTTCGAAAGCCGAAGAAAATTTCAAGAAATTCAAGTAAGTGTACAGATAATTAAATAAAAGAGAGAATTAACTTGATTAATTTCAGAAAAGATTTCGATAAAGATCAAAAACGACTCAAAAGTTTTAATGAAACGTTTGGTAGGATAATAATTACCTATTCGAATCTCATTATATGAATTTTAAATTAAATTTCTAGGAAAATTAGAATTAAACATTAGCAATACAAATAAGGAAAGCAATGAATTGAAGCGATTAGTTGGAAAAATTGAAATACCTTCAAATTTAGGAGATCAGTACATGTGCGATACGAATATTTTCAATACTTTTAATAGTATCGTTGACACAGGGAGGAAAATCAAAAATTTGCTGGAAAAATTAAGAGGTAAGTGAACAGAACAAAATACAAAAACCCTATCAGCATCAATTATTTATTGTTGTAGATAACATTCTCTCGGATATAAAAGATTTAAAGAGAATTTTGGAAGCCTATGATTATGATCAATTGAACAAACCTCCTGTAACCCTTAAGAAACTGAATAAACATATTAAATATTTTCAACAGAAATACGAAGAGGTAGTGTTAACCAAATAGTTCGACAAAAATTATATTGCTTGTTTTAGATTTTTAAGCTGAAAGAAGTTATTGAAAAGAAAAACGAGGCTAAAAGAAACTTAGATGATATTAAAAGATTAGCTTTTTATTTATGCAAACAAGGAGTGTGTAATTTGTTTAGTGGAACTAAAGTTGAAACTTAATTATATTTTTGTAATATCTTCTATCATAAAAATAGTCATTGTATAAACGGTATAAAAAGCGAACAAATAAAATAACTAATTTAAGCTTCAAAAGAACAATTTATTATAATTCAAAATTTTATATTCATTGACAATACATCTGCATCCTACCCATATACAATAATGATTGAATATTATATGTATGTAAAAATCGTTTTCCTAATTCCAGGAAACCAATTTACTTTGCTTGCAACATTTTCTATCAATACAGCAATACTCTGCAATTGTCGCAACATCTTCCTTGCTTGCCACTTTTCTTGCAGCATTTTCCATCAATACAGCAATCATCTCCTCTGCAATTGTCGCAACATCTTCCTTGCTTGCCACTTTGCTTGCAGCATTTTCCATCAATACAGCAATCATCTCCTCTGCAATTGTCGCAACATCTTCCTTGCTTGCCACTTTGCTTGCAGCATTTTCCATCAATACAGCAATCATCTCCTCTGCAATTGTCGCAACATCTTCCTTGCTTGCCACTTTGCTTGCAGCATTTTCCATCAATACAGCAATCATCTCCTCTGCAATTGTCGCAACATCTTCCTTGCTTGCCACTTTGCTTGCAGCATTTTCCATCAATACAGCAATCATCTCCTCTGCAATTGTCGCAACATCTTCCTTGCTTGCCACTTTGCTTGCAGCATTTTCCATCAATACAGCAATCATCTCCTCTGCAATTGTCGCAACATCTTCCTTGCTTGCCACTTTGCTTGCAGCATTTTCCATCAATACAGCAATCATCTCCTCTGCAATTGTCGCAACATCTTCCTTGCTTGCCACTTTGCTTGCAGCATTTTCCATCAATACAGCAATCATCTCCTCTGCAATTGTCGCAACATCTTCCTTGCTTGCCACTTTGCTTGCAGCATTTTCCATCAATACAGCAATCATCTCCTCTGCAATTGTCGCAACATCTTCCTTGCTTGCCACTTTGCTTGCAGCATTTTCCATCAATACAGCAATCATCTCCTCTGCAATTGTCGCAACATCTTCCTTGCTTGCCACTTTTCTTGCAGCATTTTCCATCAATGCAACAATCATCTCCTCTGCAATTGTCGCAACATCTTCCTTGCTTGCCACTTTGCTTGCAGCATTTTCCATCAATACAGCAATCATCTCCTCTGCAATTGTCGCAACATCTTCCTTGCTTGCCACTTTGCTTGCAGCATTTTCCATCAATACAGCAATCATCTCCTCTGCAATTGTCGCAACATCTTCCTTGCTTGCCACTTTTCTTGCAGCATTTTCCATCAATGCAACAATCATCTCCTCTGCAATTGTCGCAACATCTTCCTTGCTTGCCACTTTGCTTGCAGCATTTTCCATCAATACAGCAATCATCTCCTTTGCAATTGTCGCAACATCTTCCTTGCTTGCCACTTTGCTTGCAGCATTTTCCATCAATACAGCAATCATCTCCTCTGCAATTGTCGCAACATCTTCCTTGCCTGCCACTTTGCTTACAGCATTTTCCATCAATGCAGCAATCATCTCCTTTGCAATTGTCGCAGCATCTTCCACCTCGTCTGGAAACAGCGCCTTTGCTGCAACAGGAATTTCCCTCCGGACAACGAGAAGCTCCCGAACAACATCCTTTTCCATCCTGGCAACTTCCTGAAGGACCGCAACAGTCGCAAGACTTCCCATCCTTGCAGCAATCGTCACCTAGGGGACAATCGTTTTTGCATGCATCGCAGCACTTTCCATTGTCGCTGCAGTTGCGACAGCTTTTTGACCAAGTCTTAAAGCAGCAAACGTCCTCAGCCGTGGCGCGCCTGCAGCTGGAAGAAGTCGGTTCCTTGCAGCAAGGACACATGCAGTTGCTTCCTTCTTTGCAGCATTCCTTCTTTTGCAGACACACCGCCGATTTTTCCTTAAGATTGGAAATTTCTTGTCTACAACAGGGACAGGTGGCGCTTGATGTTGGTTCCATGACAGGTTTGCAGCAGCTTGATTGGCTTTGCGGACCAGAAGCCGTTTTGCAACAAGATTGGTCTGGAAATTAATTGAAATGTTTGGTAAAAAATGCACCATATTTGTTAATAAAATAGTAAAATAGTAATTGTATACTTACTTGGCATATTTATCAAATTCTGTTATCAGTTAGATACTTTTAACTTCACTTGATGTTTACTATCTAAACGAGTAGATTGTTATGAATTGATAGTGGAGCGGTTATGGTTTTATACCATCAGAATGTAAGTGGAAATTGGTACCGTGTGCAAAAATATTGTTTATCTCATTGTACTGGGACAGTGGGCAAAATTCACTGAAACTTCAGCTTACTAGAAGATTCTAGAAAGGCGAGAAAATTGACGCTTTCTGGAATAGTAGTGGGTGAATAATTTTAATTTTCGTCTACAAAAACTTTCATTACATGTAGGTAGGTATTTATTTACACTATTATTAATTCAGTATATTATGTTTTAGTTAGTTTTATGAAGAATAAATTCGTTCTTTTTCAGAGGTTTTTAGTTTTTATATTTAAAAATATAATGTATAATTTTAGGTTTATAAATATTATGTGTGTAGGTAGGAAAAATGCAATATTTTTGCAAATTTCAAGGATGGCAGTTTTACCTGCTCGAGTTCATTAGTTTCATTGGCGCCGTGTCATTGTAGTGTAGGTTCGTGTGCAAAAGATATATGCTGAAAGTTCTAGTCTTCTGTTATGAACTGTTTTTATTTTACTTAACAGCCGAAACAATCATTTACCACCTTTTCTGTAAACGCAATTATTTATTATTATTTATATCAATTTATCTTAATGTTACTTGTATTTTTATTGTTTTAGTTTCTTAAATATATTCTTGTTATTTTGAAGTTTGAACAATCTTATAAGGCACAGTTATGTTATTTGTAAATATTTCAGGGAGATTGCAGATAGAAATTATGAATGATATGAAATCCTGATTTCAGGAGGAAATGATTAAATGAGCGGGTCGTGTGAATTTGCACACCGATGGGTTTTCAGGTGATAGGTGTCGTGTGCAAACTTTTACGCATTATTCGTAATGCTTTGCCTAGGTCATGGTGTAATATCTCGCGATAATTTCACTGTATGAGTGAAATTGGAAAATTAATAATACCGAACAAATTTAACATGAATTTATTTAATAAACACGATTTTATATAGCAATTTAAATTTAAAAGCATTTAAATTAATGAATTTAAAGCTGATCTACCGCTATTTGCTCCAAAAATTGTTGAACTTGAAACAAATAATGATGTATTTCCTCGATCTCTTCGATCTGTTTGTGTATTTTTCCTTCCTTACACTCCTTGAGGAACAGCCGTTTCTTGTTTTCCTTTTCCCTTTCCATCTCTAGTTTTGCAATGTTATTCTAAAATCGAAAATGTATCCTCACTTCTTCCCCAACCGCCCAAATTCACTCACCTCATCAATCAAGTTAAATTCTTTTTGACTACCATCGCCAAACAGCTCTTCAAGCTGTTGTATTCGTTTCAAAGCGGATCCTGTAACTTCTTTAATACAATTAACGCGCTTGTAAAAATCTAAAAAACATTTTTTTCAGTGAAATCAACCACGTATTCAGAATGTTTCTTCACCGTCCAAATTTTTAGCTTCGACTCCGATGAGAAAACCGTCGTGTTGGTAGGTGACATTTAAATTGATGTTTTCCACTTTCTCTTCCAAGTTTTTCATGATCATCTCCACTTGGTTGAGTGTTAAAATTAATCCGGTTACTGTGTTCCTGATGTTTTGGATTTCATCTATTACGGCCTTGTGGTTTTCGTCTATTATCCGTAATAGCGGAGGTTGGCATACGCCGTATATTATGCTGTGCGCTTTCGATAGATATTCGTCCAATCTCATTTTATTTTCCGTACTGAAATATGTACTTAAATGGAATAGGATGATGGGCGTACAGGCGATAATGTTTACCTTAAACCCCATTCTGCATCATCGCATAATTTTATGTCCGTCTCCACTGATACGTTTCGTAATACTGTGAGGTCTCTGCTTTCTGAAATGCAATCGCTGAAAGCAAGTCGAGTAATGAACAGTGAACGAGCAGTCATGATTAAGTTTACTTTAAGCTGTACTCGTCCTTGCTGGAATTAAGTTCCTGCACCGAACTGTATTCTTGTAATCTGAAATTTGAATAATAAATATTAGGTACGTGATATGGAAATTTTAATTAGGTACCTCAAATTTTCGTCTTCCGAGTCCCATCCTTTATTAGTATCCTCGCTTTCTTTAGAATCAGGACTGCATTTGTTATCCTCGTCCGTTAGTTCAGATGGAAAATAAACGGAACTGCAAAGAAAGACCATTTAGAAATTAATTTATTTGTTATTAAAAAATATTCATACTTTGAAGATATTTCATTAACAGTATTTCTCGTTTCCATTGCTGTTGGTTCGCAGCTAATGCATTGAGCTTGCGGAAAACTGAAAATATATAGGTATATAAAAGGAATTTGTTGTTCTTTATACGTTCCACTGGTTTTCTCGGAGAGTGCCGTTAAAGATGGGTTTAATGAGTCTGTGCATGTTACAAAAACGTCGCTTTCTTCTTCCGTTGAAGATTCTGTGGAAACTGATTCCGAATCAAGGTTATCTCTGGAAGTAAAATCGAAACAAATTTAAAATATTCATCTACATAAAATATATTTCTAATCACTCGTTACTATTCGATTCTAACGATTCCATCCATTTCGTACTGCTTGTGTAAGGTGTTTTGTCGTGCCATATTGGAAGTTGGGGTACAACGCTGCATTCGTAGCGTTTCATGCTTATTCCCCCATAACCACTTTCTCTAAAAATATCTCAACTATGAGAAATTTTACTTATTACTAAATGGTGAATTTTACCTGAGTATTTTATTAGGGCAGTAAACGCTGCATAGGTTTTTTTTATTTTTAGTTTTCGGCTTTATCCATAATCTGCTTTCAGCGAAGAAATTTTGCCACATAAAATATATTTAATAATAATTGTATCGTTATTTTTACTACAGATTTGATTGAATTGACACGTTGATGTCAAAACCCGCTTAATCTTATAACACTTTAATTCGCAATAAAAACTCAATTAACCAATAAAAAAGTTTTAATATAAAACACAATAATATTTCTACGGTTCTAATTCCAGTCTTCTGTAACAACCACTGGGAAGCCTATCGACGATTTGTTCGATGTTGTCCACTTCTCCCTGCATTATCGCTATTTGCTTCCTGTATTTGTCTATCAAATCTTCCTGGAGTTTCCTCTCGTCTATCAGTTCCTGCAACCGCTCGTCGAGCTTGGCCCGATGGATTTTTTCTTCGGTTATTTTGATTTGTTCTTCTAATCGATCCACATCAGATTCGTCTATGGTTGGCGAGTGTTCCAGCTCATACACTATATTTTCTATATCGTAAAGAAGCTTGTGGACCTTATTGGATACTTCTTCGGTGTCTCTTTCAGCTCTTCCGACCTAAAGGAGTTTAAAAATAATTTACTTAATAACATTAGATTAAGGTTACCTACCTTTTCTTTAGCTTCGTTCACCAAGCTTGTATTACTCTTCGTGTTTTCTACTAAACTTTTTAGTTCCCCGTCGGTGTTCTGCACTCTGTCGAACATCAAACCGGCTTCTTCCACCAACGCTGTGGAGTTTTTGTACAACAGCTCTGACTCGTGCTTAATATTATCGGCTTTAATCGAGGCGTTGTTGGCCAAAGCGTTGGCCTGTTGAGCTTTTCGCAGCGCAAGCTCGGCGTTCACTGAAGCTTGGTCCAAATGCTCGCGATATTCCAGCACTTTGTCGGCGCTTTCGTCGATTCGAGTTCGTATGTCGGTGACGGTTTGAAGAGCTGCGTCGGCTTCTTTCTTCCGCTTTTTCGTTTGCGAATCGAATTCTAAAAAAAATATGAATATAGAAGAAATGGATGGATTTGAACGGGCTTCTTACCTCTTAATAATTGGTAGTTACTTTCAGCGTTGTTCCAAATTTCATTCCAAAGCTTAACCACTCCGTTAGCTTGACTTTCGTATAGGGTTAAATCGTTTCTGTAATCCATTAGTTCGTCGTATTGGTTTGCCGCTTTTTGCGTTAATTCGTTTCCGTATTGGAGTTGTTTGAATACGTTTTCTTTGAGATGTTTGCTTTCTTCGAACAAATTGTTGGATTTTTCGCGGAGTAGAATGGCTTTTTGTTGTAGTTCGGCGGATTTTTGCTTATATTCGAGGATGTCGGTTTTGGGGATGTTTAGATTTTCGGCTTCGGTGAAAAGCGTTAGGGCGTTTTTCTTTATGATTTCGGTTTTTTGTTTGACGTGCCTCATCCATTCGTTGGTCGAATGCAGTTGCTTGGACGTTTCCTTGATGTCGTTTTGTAGTTTTTTTATCAGTACGATCAATTTCGTTTGCTCTGCGACGGAATTTCTCGCTGTATTGTAAGCTTCTGTTGAGTGGAGTTTTGCTTGTTTGCTGATATTAACGATGTGGCTGGATTGGGTTTCTAAATTGTTAGCAATATCTCTTGCTTCGTGCGATATTTTTGTCATTTTTTCTGAATGTTCTCCTGCTAGGTCCGCTCTGGTTTGAGCGTTGTTTAAAGATTTAATCGCTTCGTTTAATACGTCGTTATTGATTTCTTGTTGTTTCTCTTTAATTTCGTCTAATAATTCATCGGCGTGTTGTATGCTGGTTGTTGCTAGTATATTATTTGTATTAATGTTGTAGATATTTTCGTTTATGTTGTTTAAATTCCGTTCGATTTTAGTAGATGCTTCTTTAATAGATTTTATTTTACCAAGAATTCCTTTATTTCCCATAGTCAATGATGCGTTGGTGTATAAATAAGTAATCTCTTTTTGTGTTTGGTGCAAATTCGCAGAGAATTCCTCATCAGAAATTACAGTAGGTGCGTTTTCGATTTCTTCGAAAACATTTTTCAAAACGTCCAATTTAGAATTGTGGTTGTTCATCTCGATTTCCACTAATTTATAACAATCCGGACAATCGACGCATCCTTTCCTTCTGTCATATTTATTATCCTTGCACCTATCGCATCTTTCACCTTCAACATTCTCGTAACAAGGACACCGCCCGGAGTTATCGCACTGCAAAGTCTGCGATCCGTCCGGATCGCAATTGCATTCTTTGCATCCATCCAAAGAGAATCCGTATTTCCTCGATTCGCAGCGATCGCACCTCAATCTAAAACACACGAATTCATCAGCAATAAAACCCCCGGCGCTCGAAAAACCGCCTCACCCTTCAACACCGGGTCTGCAAAAGCACTGTCCAGTCGAGACGTCGCACGTTCGATTCCAAGCTCCCACCGTGTCGCAATCGCAGCTCCGACAGCCCCCGTCTCCGCTCAAATCGAAATAACCGTCCTCGCATCTATCGCAATTCGATCCGACCACGTGAATTTTGCACTCGCAAACCCCCAGGGCCCGGTCGCATTTCTCCTCGCCGTCGATGTCTTTTTCGGTGCCGAGGGAATTGCACTCGCAGCGCCTGCAATCGCCTTTCGGCAGCGCCAGCGCGTTCCCGTAGAATCCTGCAATGCCATCAAGTAATTTAGACGAATTTTATTGCGATTAATTCGTTTACCTGATAAGCAATGCTCGCATTTAGGACCGGCGGTGTTGAAGATGCACTTCAAGCATTCGCCGGTGGTGGTGTTGCAGTTTCCGATGGCGTTGGGATCGATGTTTCTGTTGCAATCGCACTGTCGACAAGGAATCGGGGTGCCTAATAGGCCGCTGGGATCGCCGAAGTAGCCGTCTGAGCAAAACTCGCAGCGGTGTCCTGTGTATCCTGCGGGACAATCGGTGCATGTGATGGTTTCTTCGTCGATTTGCATGCACGGACCGCCGTTGGGACATCTACATGGTAGACAATCGTTTGCGGTTCCTAAAACAATATGAAAAAAGTAATTTGTTATCAAATTTCAACGAATTGAGTCTCACCTTTTAAAGCGTTTCCGTAGTAACCTTTCGCACAGTACTGGCAATTTTCCCCTTCTGTGTTATGCTGGCAGATGCACTTTCCCGTATCAGAGTCACAAATGGTGGCGTGATTGTTGCAATCGCATGGTATGCACGGTAGAAAAGGATCATTGAAAGCAAGTGAGTGCCGGAAACCGGGAGCGCAGGATTCGCAAAATTGACCGACGTAACCTGAAAAAATGCGTTCTAAAATTTGATATTTTATAAACGTATTTTGTTACCTGAAGGACACTCGCAGGATTCGATCCAGTGCGACGGTTCTCCAGCTATTCCTCTCAGCGCCGTTTCCAATTTCACCTCATCGAGATAGCTGCTTCCGAAAGGCGAGTACGTGCCTTTGATCTTTATTGCCGTTACATTCGTTAATATAGAAATGAAATTCGTGGAGGAGAGTCTCGGTTGCCAACCGTAATCAGGGTGTTCGTGCAAACGGAAGCTGAATTTTTGACTCTACAAAACATCACATAAATTAATGTTTTTTTTTTTCTATAGATACGAATTTAATTTATTCAAATATGCGTTCGTTAGCATTTTATATTGATAACGGTAATTGTAAGCTTTTAACATGTCAATATTTAATGCTATTTATATGACATGTTTTAACTAAATTATTGAATTCATAAAACCAAATGCGTCTTATCGCATAAACCGAATCTAACCGGCAGCGAGCAAGCCGTTTACCTCTGTGGATGGCAGTTTATTCTCCTGCGAGAATATCGTATTAGTAATCGATGCACCGTTTCCCTCGACTATAATATCGGTCGGCGAAGGAGCGGGTCTGTTATCTTCCAATCTCAAAACAAACTCCAATAATTGACCGTAAGACGCCCGCTGATCGCCCTGAAATCTACCCGGCGCTACGAAATACACGATTTCCTCGCCTTCGCTTCGGACGCTTATACTTTGAGCAACGGGATCGTAATTTACGGTCGCGGGATTCCCGAACACGTCCTCAGACGACCACCGCTCATCGCTTCTAGTAAAAGAGGATTCTATCGAATATTTAGAGTAACCGGGCGCGGATTTACAACTCGACGAATGCCCGTAACAGAAACACGGGGTGCAACCGAAGGGGTTGTTTTCTTGGAGGTTGAAGTATCCGGGCTTGCATTCTCGACAACGTTTACCTGAAACATGTCAAGTAGTAATTCTATAATTCATTAATGAATGAAATACGAACCTTCTACGTTTTCTTTGCAGTAGCAATTTCCAGTAAACGGATCGCAAGAGGGCCGGTTTTGAATCGAGCCGGCCGTGTGACAGCCGCAGTTTTTGCACCCGAACGAGGAAAATTCGTAGAAATTCGCTTGGCACTTGTCGCATTTATCGCCGGTCACTCCCGGTTTGCATTCGCATTTTCCATCGGCGCTGCATTGCAGGTGTCTGGATCCGGTGCGATCGCAATCGCAGGGAAAACAGTAGCCGTCCGCTCGCATGAAGTAGTTTTCCCGGCAACTTTCGCAATTCGGGCCATCCCTGTTAGCCGAACAGTCCAAACAGTGACCCCCGTGGCCGGTTTGTTCGTACAGCGACTGATCGAAGTAGCATCTGTTAGAAAAACCATTACAGTTGCATTCTGAAATCGAAAAAAAAGAGATTTATTTACTTAACTCGTAGCAGCGACTCGAAAGCGACAAAAAAACCCATTAAATCTTCCGACTCGTCTAAGTGCCTTCGAGAGATTTCGCACGCCTATGAATGCCTTCGTTAATGCATTACTGTTTAAGGACTTAGAACATCCGTGAAGACATATAAGGCTTAAAGTCCAAAAAGCGACATCATTAGCGAAGTAAAATCTCTTACAAAGACCCGGAGCGGTACAAAAACAATGCCCAGCGCGTTCCTCGTACCGCGGCGCTTGCGAAGCTACAAGGTGGACCCTAAATAGTTGATATATGCTGCATAAAAAATAATGAGTCACGAAGATGTCAAGATGTTTTCGAGATGAAGGAAAGACACCCAATTAGTTTGGAATCACTGATGGAGTTTTAATGACAAAAGATCGGATTTAGAGAGCAATTTATATCAATTCTACGCTATTAAATTCGTTGATTATAATTTCTATTAAAAAAAGTCCATAACATTTTGAGTGAAATGTCGTGTATTAGTTATTATACTTAAGATATCTTTAAGCGCTCGGGGCTAGATAATTTTATTCGAATCGAAATTAAAATAAACCTACTCATTAGCTACGTTTTTGACGTTTCGAATAATTTATACTCCCGGGAATTAAGGAAGTTAATTAGAAAGAAAATTTTAATCAATAACGCGTACCTGATCCTGTATACCAAGGTGTAATTCCATCCCAAACGGTGCAAATTGTATTCCTAACCATCACTAACAAAAAAACCAACCAACACCGACTGTAGTAAACCATACTTTAACAATCAAATTTCTTATTAATCGTATATCAAAAATTTTCGTTGTCCATTATAACGATAATTGCGCTTCCGTCTTACGGCATATTTCTGTCAGTCGTTAAAACGATAATTTTACACGGGAAAATTTATTCCATCACGCGCGTATGAAGCAGCTCCGTCTAACAGCGGGTAATTTGAGCATAGTTTAAATATTTGTATTCACAGCTGCTCGACTACCTAGAGGAATTTCACGAGAACGACCAGCACACAACAAAAATCATTTCGCATCGTTAAATTCGAACGAAATTGCGCACTAACAAGATTCCTTTAGATTAGTTCGTGTTTTGTCGAGGTACCGAAATCGATTATTTTCCCGGCACTCTGTCCAATTTCCATCAACCGCGCGAAGAAAACACCGGAGCATAAACGACACCGAAGTCACCGTCACCGCGTTCTGCGCGACATGAGGCTTCCTAACGAATTGCAGTTTGTTACAGATGGAAGCGGCGTTTTAGCTCCGCTCCGGAGCAACAAGGAACCGTTGCTTTTTTTTCATTAGCTCAAATGAACTGCGATTCAAAAGATTCGAAGGCGAAACTCATTCTATTGAATTGGACGTGTCGGGTTAACGAATCGGAACGGCCGCTCGTACGATCTTGCCGGATGAAGAGCGGAATTAATTCAATTATTAATGAGAATTTTCGATAATTCGTAATTTACTCTCGACGTCAAGTAAATGTTAAAATAGCGTTTAAACGATAAAAATTCTAAAAAAAACTAGAATCTACCTATTAGACTTGAATAAATTCAATGATTTAGCAACGATAGTAATCAATTCCTGCTTGTCGCTTATTTGTACAGACGACTCTCATTACGTATGAACGATGCGTTCGTTTTAATATCAGCTGGTACAATCTTATTTACATGTCTCCGAAGAATGAAGACGACTGACCCGACGTTTACCATCACCGTCGATAATCGTTCAACATACCTTAATAGGCTTATTTCGAAGAATTTATGCTCGCAGTGGCGACTGCGGCATTATTTTCGCCCACGTACGAGTTGCAGCAACAGAAAATTTTCCCGTACGAGAGGCAATTTTTTTCTTATTCGAAGGATTTTGTTAGGAAAATTCGTTTCTCTACGACACTGGTGCTTCGATTTATATTGTTACTTTCTCAATTTATTTATTTAATTATAATAATCGTTAATGTTCTATTTCTTGGTTGGCAAAATGTGAAAGTCTGTACAATATCACCCAATAAATTTCCTTTAGGTACCTACATTAAAAACGCCAATCCTATGTGCAAAAATTAATAAAAACAATAACATAGAACTAAACCACTTAAACGTCCTCCTATATCAGTTCAGTCCATAAAAATAATTTGTTACGAGGAATAAAGCATAAATAAAGATTCAGTTCCCAGCGCAGTCATCGTAAACAAGAGTAAGCAAGGTGAACGTTCGCTATAGATGCAGTTTCAGAACTGGAACTGATCACTCTTAAAGTCGAAGACTGCGCTAATTGCCCTCCTTTATCGGTCCATTAATTACAAACTCGACTCGTATAAATTTCCTCCGGAGCTAAACGTCGCCCGGATTACCCCGGTCGGGTTTCGCTCATTCTTACATTACACTGAGAAGAACGAACACGAGTGTATATACAGTACCTTTGCATTCGTGAGCGCTCTTGACGCCGGCCCTTCCCCAGGGGGCGTCGTTGTAGAAGGGCAAGCATCGCTCGCAGTCCGGCCCGTCCGTGTTGTGCTCGCATTTGCAGGCCCGCGCCGATCCGGGGGAGCCAGCCGAGCATTCCGAAGCGTGTCCGTTGCATTTACATCTGGCACCCACGGCGACGTCGGCGATGGCGTAGAAATAGGATTTCAGGACCTTCTGATCCCCGAACACCTCGTCTCCGAACGTGTTCAGGCGGTCTAAGGTGATCATTATTTCTGTAGCTGTTACCCATTCCTGTTGTGGATATTGGGGCGTTAATACAGGGCCTTCATAAGCGATTGATTGCCATGTGATCACAAGTATGCAACTAATGTTGCACTGTTTGTTTTAATAGGAAACAAAGTCCTTATTAGGAAAAAATTGCGACGTGGAAATCAATCAATTGTAAAGTTTCTATTTACTCCAAAAACTCTTAGTATACCTGTAATTCCGAACTTTCATCAAAATTATAAGCCGAGGGCCGGCCCTCCAGAGTACCGAAGGCGACGTTTCCGCCCTTGAGCGGCGAGATGTCGGAGTATTCTGAAGTGCAAAGGGCTCTTGTTTCATCGCCTCGTAACGTATGAGTGGATTCAGGCAGGCCGTAAGTATCTCTACAAGTAGAACTGAAACGAAAATTTAACTATTCGTATATTGTGTTGCATATCGTCCAGAATGAAATAAACAGTTAAATATACAGGGTGTTTAAAGTATCATTGCATATTTTAAGAAGAATATAGATAATAGGATATTAATTTACCTGTAATATTGATAAGGTATCCAAGGTCCATCATGCGAAGTTTTCTTTGAAATGTGGAAACTTTCCGGTCTCGGTGACCAAAACCAAATGCGTATGTAGGTAATATCGAAAGCTTTGCCTAGAAAAATAATCCGTAATTTTAATCAACCGTAATAATTTCGAGTAAATTGAACAATGATAAATTTCAACCTACATTGTCGTGCAAATAACTGCAATTTATTGTAAAGATTTATGCGTTCCAATTTCGTACTTTCGCACGTCAAATTAAGCAATCACGTCCAATTTTACTCGAATGGTAATTGAATAATTAAATTTCTTACCGAATTTAAGCGTCAAATTCACTTGATTCGGGTACTGCACTCCCTCAAACATAGTCTTCGATTGCCACCATGTCGGGTAATCTTGACTATGGAAATCCGTCATGTACCGCGAATGATGCTCGTTGGTGTAGCACATCTCGCAAAGTCTTCCTGCACCGCCAACTCCTGCTCCAGTTTGCGAGCAATACTCACTGGGCTCATCGTCGCCGCAGGTATTAGACGATTCTATCAGAATATCGAAAGCGGCGTTTTCGAATTCAGGGATACACCTCTACAGAAACAATAAGAATTTAACGGAATTTGGCATAATAAATGCGAGTTTAGATAGCACATTATTCTTTAAAATAAATATGTAGGTTCAATAAAAGTGTCTCGGTGTTTCGGTCTCGGTATGATAAGTGCCGTTGTACCGTAACGAATTTCGAATTACGAGACCATAAGTGCATTTTTAGCTTTCTCGAAAATTTTCGAGGCGGCTTTAAACCAGTTCTTCATACGCGGAGCGGCCTCTTCCGTGTGAGATGTAGAGGATTTACGCAAGTTTATGAAAGAGTGCGACGTAAAGCGCAGCTATAGGTCAAGAAACCCTGTGCTCGCATTGCACGTGCACACGACTGCATCACTAATTTTAGATTTTTGCCTTTTTTTGCGACAGGTAAGTAATTCGAATGTCACGCGGCCGGGGAGTTTCAACCGTTCGAAATTCAGATCTTAATACGTTTTTCACTTACCGTTATTTCGCAAAATATTTACTCATTTTTATGTAGATATGTAAAAGTACAATAAATTATTTTTATTAATACATAATTCAAGCTCGATTTTCCTGCCGAATTACGTATATATTTTTCAGTTAAATTTCAAATATAATATTAATAATTTGGGGAAAATATTTCTTCTCAGAGCAGTGAACTCGGAGAAACGTGACGTTATCTATAAATACCACCTTTCAACTATACTTACAGAGAATAAAGGTATTTTCCTGGCATCCCACGTGCACCAGAAGATATCGGACTTTGGAGATTTTATTAGATATTTCTAGATAATGCCTACTCTTATTAGAATATCTTAGTTTAAGCTGACGAGTAGTTGTCAGTTGAGTATTTGAAATTTCATCGATAAACATCTCGATTTAATCGTGGATTAGAATGAATTTTATTTGTCGGCTAATAATGGTGTTTAATATTGTACAGGTGCCCACAAAAATGCAATTAATAGGATTATTAAATCTTAATAATTCAAAATTCACACTACATAGTTATAATTTTTCAAATCGCACTAATTTCACACTATTATATTATCATAAATGTAGCGCTTATCATAATTGTTAATTTTAACATATACATCGTTACATTTGTTTATGTTAATTTAAGCGCGCTTGTCTACTTGTACTATTTATTAGATATCGCATATTGTTACAAATTTATTAAATACAGGCCAAAAAATTTAGCCGATTAGATATGCGCATCAACTAAATAAAGACTGTTTTAGTTAACTAATACACGTTTTTGGCCTTAAAAAATTATAGAATTTATTGCATAAACAAACTAAAATTTACTGTTTAACCTTATCGAATTAATACCTCAATTACTAGTAAATTAATACATACCTGCGGTCTATTAAACTCATCATAACACCTAGACGCTTTACCACCCACCGCAAAAGTTTCATTAAACTCGCAAAATCGCGCCGATAATAATAAAACAATGCACGACAACCAACAGTTTTCATTCATTTCGACGCCGATTCGACATCAGTTTCGAAAACTTCCGATCGATCGTTTCCTTAATTTACTTATCATCATTCCAGCGCCGACTGAAATCGCCGAGCGGGATCATCTTGTCAAATATCGTTACTGTTTTTTCGGGCCACCGTGACCGCGATGGACGAAAATAAAAGATAAGCCGGCTTGAGCGTCTGTACTCGCGCACCTCGATCTTATTATTGCAATGGTCGCGAGCAAGAAATAAGTTCCCGTCCATCCAGACGCGCTGTACTCTCGAACAATGCACGTTTTACAGGGAGTATTAGAGAAGTTAGTTAATTATAAACTACTAGGTAAATGCATCTTTATTATTACACGCGTACGGAAGTAAGTATTAATTACTGCAGTCTAATCTAATTTTGTGGTGAATGCAGAACAGTATCGACGCTACTGTCTTTGTGTTCGGTATCTTCAGATGATGATTTATCTGTTAAAACATCGTCATCCAGATTGTCAGGCTTTAAATTTGCGGCTTCTTCTTCCACTAAAGTTTTTATGGTATTAACTAACGATACATTTTCTTCTAAATCGTTGTTGTAATACCTAATGGTATCCTCATCAATTGTTGCTTGTTTGGTGAGGGCGCATTTGATGCGCGGTTGAAACTTTTTGTTTTCTTCTTCTGTTGTTTGTGTTGGAGTCGTGTCGGTATCTTCTTCGGTCCAGGGTTCGTCACAGGCGTGCTCGATGTTGTCAGAGATGTCTGATTTACTGATGGTGATTACTGGTATGGTATCAGACCATACTGATGATTCCGAATCTTGCCTGAGGTCTTCCGGCGGAGGAGCTTTAGCTTTACTAACTGAGCTTCTTCTTGTAGCTGCGAATTCTTTGGGATGTGTTATTTTGTTAGCATCAGAGTTTCTTCTACTGGTCAGGTCTTTTGAAGTTGAAGGTTGATTAATATTTGCTTCTTCTGGAATAGGAATTTCTTTTTGTTCCGGATATTTCTCCTCGACTACATCTATTTTGTTGAGGTCTGTTTTAGTCTTTGGTTTGTTGCAAGGAGTTTTAGCTGCTGGAGTTTCGTTTTGTTTGACAAATATATCCCGTATACTTGGAGTAGTGCGAGTAATGCTGGAATGTCTGCGATTTTCATTAGTTTTGTCACTAATTTGAACGTGTTTTGCTTCATTGTTCGTTTTTGTTTGAACGGTTGGTGGAAGATCCGGTTTAGATTTTTTGAGTAATAAAGCGCGTTTGGCGACGTTTTGAAAATCAGTCGCGCCCCATGAAAATGAAGGTTTTGCGTCTCTTGGTTTTGCTAAAGTATCTAAAGGAAGTGAATCGTGCTGTTCAGTATCCGTTCCATCGTCAGCATTTTGATCGTCTTCGGATGTTGAAGATTTCCGCAAAGCGAGCTTAATCAATTTCGAGAAAAAATCTACAAAAATTTCATAAGTAGCATGTATAATATTTTAAACATTATATCACTTACCTTTGCTCCTAGTTTCCATTTTGTCATCTTTGTTCTGTATTTCTTCGCCTTCTTGTTTTGGAGTGTCATCCAAGCTTTTCCCGGAAGGTATATTTACAAGAAGTTTTTTCCATTTGTTAAAAGGAGTATTGGATAGTTCGTTGGACTCACCAGAGCCTCCTCTCCTTCTTCTGTCGGCTAGTTGGAACATTTTTCGTCTTTCTTCTGTTCTTTCCCTTCTCAATTGAATCTGAAAAATGATTATTAAACGTGCGTAATTATATTATAAATAAACCTGCACCTTTAATTCCTCGTTGGCTTCTCTTAAAGAATTGGTTAATGATAGTAAGTAGTAGATAATGAGAATTAGCAGCACCAAAAGAGGAATTACTATTCCAGGTGATGCTATGTAATCCAGAGCTCTTTGAAGAACATGGGGAACATTATCCTTTATTGTTTTTGTAAAAATATGAAAGATTCTTCCATATTTTGAAAATGGCCCACAGTGCCATGAAGGCTTGATCCACACAATCGTATATCCCACTGGTAAGACGCAAAGGAACAACATCATTAAAAGTAAGTAGTAATAAAAATTGTTCGATCTACGAAAAAAAAGTTAATATCAATTAATATTCTTTTAATTTTTCCAATACCTGGACGCTCTAAAAATTACTTCTGGTGGAATATTGCAAGTCATTACAGTCCAGGTTTTGAAATACATTGTAATGTATAATTTGATAACATTAAACACAACCAATCCCGGACAAAAAAACATTCCCATCCAAACCATTCCTTGATTATTAACGAGACTTAAAATATTTTCAGCAACTTTAAAATCGCCGTACTTGGGAAATTTTTTCTCGAGATCCCAACACCAACACCTACAATCATTACCATTTCTACTCCCACCCATAAAAGTCTGATGGCTTACCTGTTCATAAATCTAACGAATATTCCTCGAAAAAAGTCCATACCTAACGAAGGTACAATGGTCATAATCAGATCCATAACTGTAATGCTTATCAACTCCTGTCCGAACATAGTCTCCCAACACAAATTGCGAAACCTGGCCCTCATGGTATAATTCATCCCCTGCTCGGCATTTTCTGTACTGATGCCCCTGCACAATTCCTCGCAATACGGCACCTCCGTGGAGGTGTAGACATCTTCTTGAAGAGCAGTAGTAGTCAAATCAGTAATAGTCGAGGAGTAATCAAAGTAATAATCGAACGTCGTTAGATTAGCCGATTCGGTGTTATTCAATAACGGGAATATGGTGGAATTGAATTCCTCCCAGGTAATAGTAGTGATATTATCGAACGCGCTGGTGTAGTTCTCGTAAGTTACAGTCGAATTGTCTTCGGTTAACGAAAACAAAATCGACGTGAGATAATCGGCTAGATTATATTCGAGATCGGTGATGTTCAGTTCCTGAGTGATGAAGTCGGTTACGTTATCTAACGTAATATTAAAGTTATCGACGATTTTTTCCTGAATAACGTGATTAACCAATTCTGTTAATGATGAATTTAAAAATCCGACGTCTGATATTGAATTATTGAAGGTCGTTGTTAGGTTTGTTATTACTAAGGTCGTTACATTCGCGGCTAGCATGCCCAACTGAGAATGTAACTTCGAAAAATGTTGTTGCAGGATATAATTATCCGAACGAATCGGCGATGAGTTGTAAAAATTGATGCAGTTGCATTCAATAGGCACTATTGATGTTGTGGATGCGTATAAGGATTCGTTTAGTATTTGCGTAATGTTTTTGAACATTTGCAACTCGGTTGTCTGAAAAATTTGTAAATAGCGAACTTTTTTAGACTTGTATTGGAAATACTTGCCATATCCCCTATTTTATCAATCAAAGCGAATATGAGTGAGTATAAATTCGCCAAGTTAAGAACCATAATCCTATAAGAAACAGAAATGCAAATGTATGTATTACAATTCATCCTCTTACCTTCCTAGTTGTAATCGTAGTTGTTTCCTAGGATGGTACTGTTCAAATAGGCCCAGCACTTCGAAAATCATCGGAAAAACAAAGGCTATCAAAGACATGACCATTGCGATTTCGTTTTTCCTCCAAAACGAATTTTCAGCTTCAGGTTCAGTGGATCTTTTCACTACTAACACAACCACATACATCGATAACGCCAGTAGAGCTATCACGACTATGTTAACCAATACGCGAATGCTCGTTATTCTCCAACTTAAAAACGGAATCTTATTAAATTGAAATTAAAAAAAGGCGATGTTTACTTACTTTCTCGTGTCTTTCTTCTTCTCAGCTTCCTCAAGCAAGGCTTCCTTGAAGCCCATTATAATCGAAGCCACTCGATTATGGGCAGTTTCGGCGTTTCCTATCATGTAATCCCAAGCTGTAAAAACCTTCCAAGTAAACGTGAATTCGTCGTCCTTCTCAGAGAGTTTTGAAGTGCGAGAATTTTCAGCCATCCTTCGAAAAAATTAACATATAAAAGCTATTGATTAAGCGATATTGTATTTACTTTCTCAGTGTGGCGACAAAGCTGTACCCGTATACAACCAATCCGGTCATGAAGTACGCCAAAGGCACTTTGTAGCCTCCTGATTCTGTATTGGAATACCAGCCGTAAAATAGAGGAGTGTATTTCAAAACTCCGTCGAATTCCCAGAGCGTCATGAAGTTAGTCGAGTTGTATTTATCCTCGTTCAGCACGAATTTCCTGTCTTTTGATTTTATCGGATTCGCTATCAACAGCTGAAAATTCGCATAATGTTCCAAAAATGTCTACATCAAAAATACCTACATAAATCGTTTTTGGAGATGCAAAAGGCTAATGTTAACTAAGACGCATAAAAATATACATTTTCTTCCGCTGTGTTCAATTTTAGTAATAGAATAATTAGGTAAAGGAAATTTCAAACATTTCATTCTATTCGTTTATTACTACATGGCGAGTTGATTTTTCCCGTAGTACACGCCGAAGCTATCGACAAAGTTCGTTTTAGTCAAAACATACTCCTTATATTCGTCTTTAACTTGTACGAAGTAAATCCCTTGTGGAATGTAAGACCCTGCGGATATTCCCATGGGATACACCTCGAGATCCTTCGTTGTTTTGTTCTTGTATTTTATCCAAGATTCGTAGGAAAACGCTTTAAATAGGTCCGGTCGCCGGATAGAAGCAATGAACAATTCACAAGCCCTAATGTGGCTGCAACTCCCTGAAACAATTTTCCATTAATATGTTTGAGAAGTTTATGAAATAAAAATTATTACATTTAGTACAACCCCACTGTTTCTGACCGCCGTTAACGTAATAATCGATGTGACCTGTGGGTATTACAGTGCCAATGTGCTTGGAGTTGGTATGAATTATATCAACAAAATAGGCGTCTGATGGGTCTAATAGTTCATCTTTCGATTCGATGTGAGGCCATTCATAAAGCGGACCGGCGGGATCTAACCCTAAAAAAATATTGGTAATTTCGTAAATTTTTAAGTGATGGAAACTTACCAGTAATTCTTCCTATTTTTCCACCTCTTTCGTTTAAAATCGCATGCGCCGCACTGGAAGCGATTTGAGCGCCCATACTGTGACCGACAATGTGGATTTTGTCCATAGAATAGCCTTTAGTGGTTTCCAAAGCAAACAGGAATTTTTTTAATTGTTTCGCCACCACTAAATTGTGGATTCTCGCTTCGACGTACGGCACATGAGAAAGTTTAGACCAATCTACTACGAACACGTTCCAGTAACCAGTTATTTCTAAAGCTGTAAAGATGCCATATGAAGTTGTTTTTCTCAATGTATTTGAATTTTTCTACTAACCTTCGGCCATTTCGCGAACCCATGGCGTGTCTTTTCCATGCGTCCATCCATGAATGATGATGATTGTTTGCAATTTAGCATCGAATGGTATTAAATTTAACGAGTAATAGTCTTTAATTTGCATGTAGCAAATACGTGCAACGTTTCTACAAAATAATTTTTAAATTTATTGCACAATCGGTTATATTATTGGTACTTACTGATGTACAAAATGAAATGATACTTCATTTTCCGGAGGAATGTATTTGTATAAACTATGCAGGTCCACTAGTGGGTAAAGTAACGCACTAAATCTTCGAAAATATATGACCGTAATAAAAATTATTATTCTCATGTTGTTTGTAACGAAAATGTTTAGAAATTTGTCATATTTTATAATATGCATACAATGCAAAAATGGATTATTTACTTACCTTATTAATTGTTTATTTCATAGCAAAACATCGATTGCACAATTGCGCGATTAGTAGGTAATAATCACATTTTTAACGAATCCGTCGAAGAAAATAGTAGAAAATTACTTACTTCTGGTATGGTAACGAACGATATCAAAGCTATAGATATAACTGTGTTGACCCAAAATAACCATCTTAAGAAAATAAAATAGGACGCCACTACCGATCCGAAGTGCGATTCTATTTCTTTTATTTTGCGTTCCCAAGGGATGAACCACATCGACATATTAACTACTTCCCTTCTGAATTTATGCCATTTCTAAAAATACTTCGATACAATTTAATTTCAGAAAAATCGAGTTGTTTACTCTTATCAACAGAATGTTCCATCTGGCCAGCATGTCTTTGGTAGAACGACTTTGGGCCAACCTTTCCTGCAAAACACCTTCGTGCTTTTTAATATAAGCCTTCGCTTGCACGACCAGCTTCAACTTCTTTCTCATATTCCACGGTTGCATTCTCACGTTGCTCAGCACTTCTTTGTGCAATTTAATGTTTTCCAAAATTTCCTCTTGCGTCGCCTCGTTGACTAGGTTCTCGTCCATAGTGATAGCAGTGCTAAAAATCGCGGTAAATTAAAAAGAACTGATGCGTGTTCGTTCTACCGACTCTCCCGAAGAAGTGGTGAACACCGAGGATCTTCTACCATTCTCAGCGCCCGGCAAAATGTCGGGATTGAACGGCGAGGACGTTCGCCTGATTCTTTTTTTCGATTTGCGAATAGAAGCTCGTCTTTGGATGATGACGTTAGCGCTGGCGGAATAATCCTCCTGATCTGATTCCTCTGCATCTGAAATTGTTAGTATTCATCTCGAGAATTCGAACGTTATACTTTCTTACAACAACACAAGATATTTTTTAAAAAACTCGTGGTCATGTTAATGAAAAGAGACATGCCAAATTTTTGTTTGGGAATCCAATAACCAATAATGGATACACACCTCGAGAAATTGGGTTAAATTTGTTTGTTTTGCCCTACCTAGACACATCGAGATTTATTGTAATCTTGCGAGAAGTTTCTACGTAATTAATTTTCATTTAATTTAAGATTTCATTTCATTTAATTTAAGATTTTTATTGTCGTTGCTAACTTTCTAAATTGCATTGTAATCTACAACTAAATCTAACGACTAGGTAATTTTATAAATTGCATCTGAAGACAATAAATCCTGTGGTTTATAGAATCTATAAATCTCTTCTAAATTATAGTAATCATTGTTTATTCCGACGTGACTGCACAATATCATTATTGTAGATAAAACGTGCAGGTACACTCACAATAAATTAACAAGTTTAATAAAAAATAAATTACCAGTATTTACGGGATTGGTGTTAATAACGTCCATTTTCACTGGTGATGGTGTAAAATAGTTGATTTTCGTGGAGCTGTCGCTTTTGAGGGAATCATCTGCAAACGTTACAGATAATCTGTCGACAGAGGGTTGAGGAGACGCAGGCTCCCCCTAAAACACCAATAAACTACATTTAACCAAAAATTCTCCAAAACACTCCCGGATGAAATTTTCGTACGAACTGATATAAGGGCGCGCCCGATGGTTTGTCGCAAATATGGAAGAAAAATAAAAACTTTATGCGAAAGTTATTACCCTTGACTTATTTCTAACGTAACACGTAATAGTTAAGTAATAGAAATATAAAAATAATATTTGACTTACTTAGTTATTTAGATATTTAAAAATTCCCGTAAATTTTTTTAATGTAAACTTGGGTGCAACTTGAAACGTTCCCTTAATAGAAATCTGTGCAACTGGTGTTCGAGGTCGTTCAGTTCAATGGAAGGAAATTCCTGTGCTTTTCTCGAGCATAGTGGGGTGAAAAAGGGTTAATCAAAATCATGAGAACCTTCGAACACGCGTTTATTCAATCTCAGCCACACCTAATACACATTATCGTTAATCTTTCGATTCGGACTGTCCTTTTTAATTTCATTTTCTTCGACTTGAATATAGAATGGAACGAATTCAGTGGCGGATGGTTCAGTTTTCTCACCCGGAAAACCAGCTAATTACCGATTAATCCGATCGAAATTTCACTAAACCCGGATTTAAATTAAAATGTCTCATGGGCAAATTTGTTTCTGTCAAACGCAAATCCGGCAGTAGACGAGCTCGCGGTCTCGCTGCTCCTATTTTTATGGAAAAATTAATTGCCCATACGTTTATTTTCATTGTTCGAATAGTGAGTTCGGTACACGCCCTGCCGTTCGTGCTGAAAATGAAGATGAAGCGAGTGAAAATGCGAATTAACCCAACGCGATTACTGTAATGCACACCACACCTGCCCTTATAAAAACTGCGTTATGAAGGATTTTTTTTCAATGCTCATTAGGAGATTAAACGACAATCAGTCGATCTTTTCGTGTCAATTTAACAGAATTATAAACTGAAATATAATAATAACAGACACTGCTTATTGTGTGATATTTGCTAGGTATTATTTGTAATTTTGTTACTTACAGTTTGATACTTAAATTCCGCTGACAAGCATCTTGGTTTTCCAAAATCTAGCCGGAGGATACCTGGAGGAATTTCTCTTACTCGCCTGTTGGTAATTAAATTGGCTCGAGACTCCATTATCAACAAAAATTTACCAAATTTTCACCCAACTAGCCGATGTTCTGCTACTTCTCACTTCATAAAACATACCGTGAATTAAGCAATATTTTTTTCGAAAACTAAAGTTACAAATGTTCAAAGAAAATTGTGTTATGAAACCATTGTGTTCATCTATCAACTGAAAATTTCAGAATGTCCACGGCACACCTAGCCCTTATTAAAACTTTAATGTCCACCTTATTTAATACGGTCAACGTATCACGCGAAAAGTACATATGCCTACGCAATTTTCGAGTTACTAATTGAGGAATTTTTTTTACGCGCGTAATTTGATACGATTTTCCCATTAGCAAGGGACAATTTAATTAGCGGGTCGGGATTTTTTAGGTTGGTGGGTAAATATTTACGGCATGAACGAGAATTTCGGGTTTTTGTATAAACAATGGAAATTAACCGGCGTGGAAGCGGAGCAGTTTTAGTGAGTACTTTTCGAAAATGTCGGGTTTTTGGTATTTTGTCCAATTATTCCTGACCGGGCTATATTGAATAAACAAAATTGAAACCTAATGCTGTTTGCATATTTCTCGGTACGCATAAAGTGATTAGAACTAACGAGAAACGCTAGTTAATTAGTTCGGCATATTGATAATTTGAAGTTTCATGCGAAATCCCTATTATGTAATTAATTAAATTGTAGTCGAGGACTTACGCCATTTTGAATCACTCATTACTTGTACCAGTGGAGTGAATATGAATGAATGATTCGATTAGTACTTGAAATAAGACGACTGTATATGAAGAAATTAAGTGATTTTCTTTATTTTATAAAAAATTACACTAATCAGTCATGCAATGATTAGATTTGGATATACGCAAAATTATTACGAACTAAATTAAAATCTAATTTACTGGAAATGTATCTTTTTGTAATGATAATTTTATTTCAACATAATTATCCATTACTTACAAGTAATAATAAAATGTCAATAAAACTAAGATGATTTTACCATTACATTAGTCAAAAGTATTAATTGACTTTAGGTAAAATAATATCAGAACAATTCTAGATGCTATTATAGAGATTAACTACAAAAATATAACTATTTTTAATACAATTTCAGAAAAAATTATTGTTTTATAATACTGTACAGTTACAACGTATTTGTGGCAGTTAATGGGAATTAATGGTACAAAATTGAAGTAAAAATTAAAGCTTCCTTTAACTAATATAACTAGTTAATTAATTAATAAGTCAGGAATGATGAGTCGCATTCACAATTTTTAATGAAAGATAATAAAATGGTATTAAAACTGCCAATAAAAAATAACCGATAAAAGGTAATTCTAATTCTATTGTAAATGTAGCATTGTAATTTGTAATATTCTTTTCAGAATACTATTTTTAATGGAATGATGGGATCGATAGTCACCTTTGGCATTCGATTCGATATTAATTAATATGATACGAAGTCTTTTTAAAGAACTCAAATCTTACCACTAATTGTGTTACAATAAATTATAATATTAATATTATAGTATTTATAAAAAATTGAATATAATTGTTGTAATATTAAAACATAGAACGAAAATAATAAAAAATAATGTTTGTACTATCCATTCGTCTGTTTGGAGAGAGAGCAATTTATTCTAAAATGTATTACAAATCAATTAATATTATGTATATTCTTTATTGCTAACTACACACAATTGAATACTATTTCTTCTAGTGGAATTTCTCCTGTTATCAAGAGAATCTGATATAATAGACACATTTAATATTGCATTCTTCCTCCTACGTAAATGTCGTTGGCATTTGATATAAATAATTGTAATTTAGTCTTCTATCCACACATTACTATCAGGACAGATTAAGCTAATTATTTATGGCAATTCGATATGAAACATTTTCAGAATGCCCCAATTTTAACACTACCATTAGGACACTCAGTACATGAAATAGGAAATATACGAAAACTCGATGAAGAATTCTAACAGGGCTCGATTCGTCAAAAAGTGGTCACCTTCCCCAATCTCAGCCCAAGCAGTTTCCTCTGCTTCCTGGCGCTGAGTTTCGACAGGAGGTTCCTCGTTCCCTCGATGATCTCCTTTTCGTCGTCGTCCTCCTCGGCCTCCTGGTCCTGGCAGGAGACGAATCCAGACTCCGGTCGGGAAATCGACAGAGGCTCCAGCAGCTCGAACCAGCGTTCCACTTTCGCGTTCGACGATAGCTGAATAAAATAAATAAATCCATTATATTTACAGCAAGTTTTTTTTTAAATGAACAGATTGGATGAAATATTTGTGGGTGTAAGGATGAGGATTTTCGATAAACGGTTCGATAAAGAGGATTGGGATCCTTTTCAGATCTCAAAAAAATATTTAGGTATATAAAAATATATAAAAATCTTTGAGTGAGAGAGTGAGTCAGCGGCCTATGCAGCTTTATTATTTAAGGAGATGAAAAGAAAGCCTGCTGTAGGAAACTTCGTTGGAATTGAGAATTGAATTCTAAAGCTTCCATTATAATTTTTGCGTCGTTTGGAAACTTGACCGAGTGGAAATCAAAACTGATTCCATTCCGTTAAAAGATTTAATAAACGGTTTCAACAAGTTAAATGACGCGAAAGTTTTCCAACTTTTCAATTACACGAATCCGGACCGTATTCATTTTCATCCCGAGATTATTAAAGAAGGGCTTCGTGAAGAACGGGAAAAATTGACTGGGATTTTCGTTTGAGGTATCACGCACAGTGGTAAATGAAAAACAGTCGATTTACTACTGAAAATTTAATACCGAAATTAAATTAATTTATTATTAGCGATTTGTTCACTCGATAATTTCATTTAGGTAATGTCCCAATTTCTATTTTATTTACACAAAAACTTTAATAATTTAATATTTTTAACTTAAATTACATTCGAAATAATCATTAACATTACCTATTTAGGTTACTTTAAAATTTAATGTTAATGAACATTTTAGATTTCTGCATTAATGATTAGATTAGACTACACTAAATTCGTTCTCATATTTATTTTTATTTTCAGTAAACTATTATTGGAATAAAATTACATTTTTACATAAAATAAAGGAATGTACAAGATATTGAATATATCTGCAACACTTTTATACATTCATTTTTACAGTTCGACACGATTTTTAATTCAAAACATGATAACATTCTTGTATCCTAAATTAATTGATTAATTTTTCAGTTTAATTTAGCTTTTATCAAACTTTTATAGAGCAGGGCCCGTTAAAACTCCAACTCGACTCCTTTTTAATAGCATCCCGAGCTCAATTAAACGTCTCCACACGAATTCACTTAGTTTTATGCCTCACTAACGTGTTCTGCTGATTGCTGCTTTTATAATAACATTTATCACTGGCTCTCGGCAAAGACTTGTATCTATCATCGGTCCTCAAATTACCGAAAGATTCACTCAAATCTTCCCGCGAATTGGACAAAACGGGAACGACGACTCTGAGCCTCCCATCCGCATCGGTGGTGGTTAGAGTGCCCATTTGCGAGTGCGGTTTGATGAATGGTCTTCTATCCTGGCATTTTTCCTGCGTTTTTGCCTTCGAGCTATCCTCCCCCTGCTTTCTGGGTGTAATGGTTTGATAGAGAGGATTCGGACTGGATTCGCGTAGACTTGCTTCAGCTTTCGCCTCGCTTTTGGGTATGATTTTTTGATAAATCGGCGAATCGGACTCTTTTTGCTGATATGTATCAGATCCTTGTTTCGTGTAATATTCATCCTTTTTACTAGGCGGCGATTGGTTGAAGTAGTTGGGGTTGAATTGCCTGGGTTCGCTGTGCCTTCCTCCTGCGAAAGGTCGCGCGAAAACGTTCTTCTGCGGTGGATTTTGCAGCGAGAAGTTCCCGTTCAAAGTCGGCGAGTACAAATTCGGCAGCAAATAGGGCACCGATTGCGAGAACGGATAAGCGAAGGGATTAGACGGCTGTAGAGCGTTCAGGGCTTGTAACTTTTGGAGTAGCTGGTTCTCGAAAGTGGCCGCTTCCAGGCTCTGAGGATACGCGAAATTAAAAACGTTTCCGGCCGGATTGAAGGAGCTTCGCAGCGGCGAGGCGGGAACGAACGAGCCCGAGCTTCGGTTCTCCGGTAAGCCCGGCAGATTGAAGTTCATCGAATTGGCGGCGTCCGCGTATTCGTACATGTCCGATGAGGACGTGCCGTTCGGGGTCTGTTGCTGGAACACGAGAAAATTTGAAGTTAATCGGACGGTAAATTCGGCGATTAGAATGCTGAGAAAATATATTTTGATCTTAACCCTAATTGATTCGATAAATATAATCCGGGTTTTAAGCGTCGTGAATAAAAATGAGATGAATCTTGGAAAAATTTTAATTACGAGCGGAAACTCATCTGACGGATGAAACCGTGATTTATATTTCGCAACCGCGAGAATAATAAATCAACGTAAATTTTGTGTACTCTAGCTCGATATAGCCCAAGGAACATCAGCATTCCGTGGGATTTAATTATTTTTTGCAACAAAATAAACATAAATTTTAAGTAGCTCAAAAACACATAAAATTTATAGAATACTTAGTTTTATTTCTCAAACAGAGATCATTGTAAACAGTTTGAGTTTAAATCAAATAGTAACACCTTGTTAGAGTAGTTAATGTACTTCTAAATTTAAATCAACCAAATTACAATAAATATATTTTCTCATTAAACTATTATACACTGAACAATCATTATTAATATATTAATATTTAAACATAAATGAACAAACAAATCAAAGCATGGAAATAAAAAAAAGATAAAAAATAAATATTTACCTAAAAACTGGATGTGCACATCAAATCCAGTACTATTTGGTTATTATTATCCAGACTTTGAGCAAAGACCTAAACACAAAATGCGACAAATCCTGGATTAACGCCATTTATCTGCATAGGCAGCGGAGCAAACTTGGCAGATGGTGTGAGAAAAGCGGCACTATTTCACTGTCATTTTAATCGGCGGCTTAAATAATTCGCAGTTAAGCAATTAAAGTCATGCAAAATATACCGGTATTTATCAAATATGATGATTTTTGGTACTTAAATTGCTCGAATGTGAATCGCTTGAGATCAATTACCAAATTTTTAAAGTTTCCTTCGAGCAATTATTTACGAGTAATTTACAAGTCATTCTTAATTTGAATATTAGCTTTAAATTCGTAACAAAAAACGACCATTTTTTAAAAATTCAACGTCATATAAGTTTAATCGAACTTGGCGAGTAATTTTATTTTATAGCGAGCGACATAAAAATTTCGCACATTTAGAAATAACGCATTTATTACATACCTGAGGCATGGTCATGTGCGGAGGCGTAGGTTGTTGTCCTGACTTTTCGCTTCCTTGCAAATGACCCACCAAAGCCGCTATGTGATCTAGGAGTTCCCGGTTATGTATTAAAAGTTGATGTGTCCTGGCCTGCGCCTCCAGTCTTGCCGCCTAAAAATTACATCGAGTAAATTACATTCTGTATTCTCGTTTCATTATTTCCTGTATAATCAAACAAGCCAGCCTTTAAGGAAATCACAGATGTTTAATTAACCTTATCATTGCAATGATCGCGTGGCTAAAAGCGTGAATATATCGAGTAGATGTGGCTGAATAGAATAATTCATAAGTTTTGCGAGATGCAAAAATTGCAAAGGTGTGAAACTTAGCCCACATTGCACTTCACAGGAGTGTATAGTGATTTATAACAATAATTCTTACAGTATTCGAGATTAGCGATCATTGTCAATAAAAACGTTTCGTTTGGTTTAACGAACTCTAATCGTACCTACAAAGTTATTTTTGAGTTCCTGTACATCTGCGAAGAATTAAAACATAAAAGAATAATCCGTCGTCGCTATAATAAAATTTAACGACATCTTCTAAACTTTTTCCCATTTGTTCTGTTGCCACTTCGATATTTGTTTTTCCTGTATCAACAATAAATTTAGTCGACTTTCTATTCCGTAATAACCGTGAAATAGAGTCGATGCAAGTCGGAGGAGCTCCGAGTTTTGGCACGAAACTTTGTATTCGTTTATTTATAGTCGAGAAAAACTATATTTCGCGCTGTAAATGCTAGTTTCCTAAGAAAAACTCACTTGCTCGGCGGCTAATTGTTCCCTGGCTAATTGAAGCTGGGCCAATGCAGCTTGTGTTTGCTGGGTCTGTTGCTCGAGCTGCTCTCGCATGAGTTGCAATTCGTGGTGAGTGGACAGAGCTGTCCCGGGCGGTGGTAAACTTCCTCCGCTTTCGCCACTTCCAGTAGTAAGACCGTCGCTCAACGGAGAAGAATACATTTCCGCAGATTTCTAAATGAATAAAAAAAACAATTCGTTACATAACATACACGAGCGATTGTATTATTAAGTTGTTACTGAAATAGACCGCCAATAAAAAGTAGGTATTAATTAAGTTGCAAATCAATCCTATAAATAAACATTAGTACAGTAAAAATTTAACGATGCTCGGGCGTAATTTAGTACTTTTCGATAACGGTTAATTGCATTACTTGTCTTCGGTTCGATCTAAATGAGTGATATTTTCAAATGCAACAAATTTCGAAAACTAATTTCCGCTTATCCTTTGAGCTAAGGACGAGATCATTTAACTTTATAATGAACTTCAATAGAAGTCTAACAACTCTATGACTCAGACGTTTAGAAAAATAACTTCTTTGATGATTGTAAAATAAGCATTCCGAAACGTCGTTAAGAAAGTCGTTTAAAGTTTGAATGAAGCCGTTGGAAATATAGAAGCCTAACAGGGTTTTTTTTTTTGTTAAAATCCCCGAGCAAATGGAAAACTTATCTTGATTAATTTCGAGCGAGGTAGAATTTTTCTATTTGAATAGTATCGTAAATACAGCATGTACCCGGCCCGTAATTAATGCCATACAGGTTACAACAAAGTCCTAAGCGGGAGCGTTGCAGTTACAACATTTAAATATGCAAATTATTTAAATTTATTTACAATGAATTCTTCGGAAGCGTTTCCGTCCGCAATTAATTCCTGCGACGAGCGGTGACCCGGCCGGTACATAGCAGGAGGACGGCATATTCATAAATTCGCCACAATTATTGTGAATTATTTTCGACTAGCCTAATATACGTACAATATATGGAGTACTAAATTACGTCGGAGTGCGCTCGCTTGAAAAATTTATAATTTTCCACTCACGCTGTTCCGGAAAGTTGGAAAATTGTTTACGAAGAAAAGAAAATTATAGACGCTATTTTTATGTTAAAAAGTAGAACTGAGAATCTCGATAAAAGTTGATAATATCTAGAGATTTATAGACTGAAAACTTACCAGTATAATATTCTTGGAGTTAACATTGTTTGGTGGTGGAGGCAGCACATCCAATTGACCGGTTGTCCTAGTACATTTTCCTGTGTCCAAATCCCTGAAACTGCAGTCATCAGGAGGCAAGGACACTCTATCGCTAGCACCTTCCGATAAAATATCTGGAGAAATTAAATTTTAATTGAGTTCAGAGCAAGTTGAGCGTACTGAATAATGTATAAAGGCGAAAATAAAACTACTATGTTGTCTACAGATTGTCAGCATGAAAAACAAACGTAATTTTTAGGTTGTCGAATTAACTACCAAGTAGCTTATTTTAAATAATGTTCGCCATGTGTTAGATCTATCGAAATAAAATCTTAAAACATCCTACATATTTTTTAATAAAAAAATCGATTCGAGTCAGATAATTGTGCTGTTTTTATAATAAAAACAAAATGTAATTGCCCCTTCGAGAATGTGCCAAAATAATTTGTAGTCAATCCACGCGAAATTTTTTTATCGTTCCTTTGACCTTTAAATTAGTAGATAAATTTAGGATTAAAAAAACTTTTCAATGTTATATGACCAAAACGAGTTATTAATTTTCATCCCTCCGATATTGCAATCATCCCGTTTCCCGGACACCCAGAAGGGATAAATTCGAAATTAATGTCGCCAAAACTATTTCTGTAACAAAAACCAATTACTCGGTTTGTTTTGTTTGGCGGTGCTAATCGAAATTATTTATAAATCGGAAATAGATCAGTCAGTAAATCCCAATTGAAGGACCTTTTACATCAACGATCAAACCAGAATTAGGTAACACAATAATTAAATACCTAAATTTTTAATCCAAACAACGAACGTGATTCATCGCGCGCAAATTATTTAGCGTATTAATCCGAATCGCAATTAATCGCAAGCTGCATTAAGTGCAACATCATTGGATACAAACAATTAGCAGAATTATTCGCATTAATAAATATCTGCTCTCGAATTACTCCGAGTAAATAAGGTTGTTTGTTAATCATCAAACGTACAGAACGCTGTATGTGCACAATTTCAATTGTCAGGAAAAACTCAATTGGATCGAAAGTACAACAAATAGATTAATCAATATAGCATAAAACAGATTGCTGATTGTTTAGTTGTATATATCGAGAAAACGAGAACATATTTATTTTTCTAAGTATTATATTTGTGGAAGGCTAAGTGGAATTGCTTATTTAATTTCTAGAATTACTTTAGGTATATTATCCTTAAGATGATTCTGTAGAATTAACTTGGGATTTTTTTTTCTTAATTAACAGATCTACCACAAACTCCATATATTTTCAGCGCCACCTAGTCGCTCAATTCGAACATTTTACGTACCTCGTTTCGGTTTATCACTGGTAATATCACTAAGGCGATCGCTGAGTAAGTCTTGTGTAAGCGTATCCTGTTCGTCCTGATCCAGGTGATCGTTTTCAGGATTGTTGATCGAAAGTTTATGGCACACTTCGAATGCTTGACCTACTGTTCGAACTACGCGCATAGCTTGGCTCTGAAACGATAAAAAATATATTTTTCTCGGCTAATAAATTCGCCCAGTTTGTATCAAATCGTACGGTGAAAGAGTATAAGCGTTTCTCGTGACAAAATTGGTGTAGATTTATCTATGTGTAGGTGTAGTTAAGCGTCGCGATTTTATTGTTAACGTTCTAAAATTATGTTATTGCTAATTACGCTGATATAAGTTTGACTATAAAACGCGACTTTAACGATTGGAATCGAAATTCCCCAAATAATCCGGCGGGGGAATTAGAAACAAGACGTCGATAAATCACGAAATGACAAGGCGCCTGTTTATGACAGAAATTTTATTGCATAATTAGGCTAGCCGTGTGAGTTACCTCTAGTTCGGCGTCGTCGAAACCGGCTTCTTTTTCCAAAACCCCGTTGAAACTGGCTGTTCTGTTCAAAGCCTGAGGTTTTGCCGAAGCCTTTTCGATGATATCGCGTATATTTTTGTAACTACCACTTCTGTGTCTCAAACCGCCGATGCTCAATTTACGGTTATTCGTTATTGTTTCCACTATTTCAGGTAATTTAAAGGAGAGTTTTTTTCTGGGTTTCTCCAGCGCCAGCGCTTCGGCTACCGGCGGCGCTTCTAATTTATCAAGGCACAAATTCGATTTCGTTGCACTACAAATAACCTCGTCGTTTTCATCGGTTATTTTTATTTTAATCGGGTAGGAATCGATGGAGGTCTGCTTGTGCAAAAGGTTCGACTTGCGTTCCTTTCTCGATTCGGGATTGTGGTATATTTGCGGCGATTTCCTGTAGTATTGTTCGAAATTAACCTGCGTATTGGATTTAACCATGCCTCTTTTGGGTTGATTGGAATCGGCAGCCGAAAGCGTTTTATTCGATTTGAACGCTTCGCCGATGTTGAAGAATTTCAACTTAGCTTTGGTCAAAACGTCCGGTTTTTTCTTCAAAGCGTCCGAATCGTCTTTGGCACGTTTTAACATGTTGTTGGTCATTATAACATTTATAAGCCGTTTATCGATAACGATAAATTACCCATCGGACAGCACAACTAATAAAACCATCATCGCGTAGAAAAATAATAAAATCCGCACTTCTCACGCGACGCGAACGCTCGGAATTTTGACAAAAAACTATACCGCGTGCTCCGGCCGATGGAGCCGCAAACGTTGTGGAGCCGCTCGACTTGGCTCAGAGATAGATGCTCAGGTACCGTGGAAAACTGATTATATACGACGCTCTTAGAGCGCGTCGCGACGCCGACCATCGCTGTTCGCACCTTGCCGATTGTACGCTTAATTCCGCCGGTGAGTTATTTATAGGGTTTTTGACTACGTTGGAAAAAGTGCGAGTGCATTCGCTGAAATTATTGCGGCATTATTAATCTTCGCTTGGATGGATTTTGGCGATTTACTCCAAGGGTACATGTATCGAAACGAAGATAAATTTATCTGTTGCTATCAAAAGTGCATGTGGAATGGGAAGGTTATATTCCCCGTGTACTTCGATTAATCAAAACACTATAAAGAGGAGTTAATTGATGAGAGCTTTCATCATGACTAGTGGAGTAAATGAAATAAACTGTTTACGGAGTAGACTCGAATACAGTTGTTGAATACTTTGTATTTTATAAAAAAATAAATAACCCGTTGACAAGTAAAACTAACATAACATATGGAATGCGTTGAAAATATTAACGACAGGATCAAATAGCTAAATGATGGATAGTACATTAAAAATAAATTGCCATATACAAAATCGATTGCAGTTTTTTTGCAAATTAAAAGTGCATGTGATGTAAAATAAATATCGAGATTTTTCGATTCGACAATTAGTTTATTTATTCTAGTACACGTTATTTTTGAACCAGAATTCTGGAATAACCGAATAACAATATGTATATCTAATTTCCATCCATTAGTGTTTGGAGTTTCCGGGTGCATGCAAAATAAAGCAGATGTGATTATAGCGACAATGCGATAAAAGAGTCGGGATATTATTGTTTTAGCTATTTCGAACAATACCTGGATAAATAAATTAATGTACATCCTTTTTTTTTGAAAATGTATAATTATTTGCAAGTCATTTGAATGGAATAAATATTTATCACGCCATATTTTAAATAGATGTCAAGTGTTTACCGAATATATTTTTGTATATTTATTAGTTATTACCCGAAAATAAAAGAAAACTCGCAATTATTTTCATAATTTCGTCGATTTTATAGACGTAGTAATCATAATAATTTCCCCGTCGTTAAATTTTACTTCAAACAAACTTTAATATGAATACAGCAATATTATTATCCCGATGTAATTTTACCAGAATGTATTAATTACAATTGACTATTTCTGTCTCTCAGACTATCAATCAGATATTTCGAAAACTAGCCGGCGTTATATTTTTTTCTGAAACTGCGACGTCCTTGTCATCGATTTGGCATGACACCACGAACTTGGATTCCCGTTTTTTCCCGAACGTCACTATTTCTCCAACAATATACGTCACCGATGTTGTCAAGTTGCCAAAATTCGACCATCAATTTAACGAAGAGACGTGCAGCAATGATTATAATTGGGTTAACATGTTGCTCGGTTGCTAATTTATTAATAGTCAGGTAGTTTGTATGTGAAACATAAAAAAATCCAATCAAACTTCGTATAGTTAGCAGGAAGCAGTTCCCTTTTGCAATATCATAATCGCGTGTACTGGAAATGATTTCCATTAAAAGTTTGTTGATTCGAATTCTACTAACGTGAGGTAGAATTTTCTTTGAAATGCGAAACTCATCTCACGTGGAGCATATTTTGCAGATTAAACTTTTATGTAGGGTTTTTTGAGTAAAAAGTAATATTAGAATACGGAAAGAAATACATATAAAGTTCGCGTTTTACTACTACGTCCTTTTCGGCGAAACTGAAAATGACAAGGAAATTTATTATTTATGTACCTTAGAAATAGGGCAATATAAATGTAAAGTGCGGATTTGACTCCTATGTCAGGAATGTTCTTTTGAGATAAAAATGTAGAAATTGTTTGGTGTGTACAAAGAATTATATGAAAATACATGAAAAGAATAATGTTTGTAATATTTCCATTTTTTGAATGAGAATGTAGAGAATGGGGTAGCGCTCAAAATTCGCACGAAGGCGTTCAAGGATAAAAACAACCTACACATTCCATATGCCAACATATCAAATAAAAAAAAGTACATTTCTTAAAAACATTTCTACATTACTTTCTACCGCAACATGTAAATTCCCGGTTATAAATGTATTTTTGTTTACGTCTAACATTATTGATTTAATGTAGAAAAATCCATAAAAAAATTATTGAAATCCATTTAACTCGTTATCCGTGGGAAGAGGTTAATAATTTTTCCCGCTTTTCCGCTATTTTAATAAGTGGCTATCCGTAAATCCCAATTGTTTGAAATAAATTACGGCCGAAATTTACGAGGCAATAAATAAGTAGACGGGCTCATATCCAATTGCAACTGCCACAACAGGACATTAGCATAATGTTATGCGAAGCTACATGCAGCAAAAGTTCATCTAATATGCAACCGTTCGGATTATTACCCTAATGAAGTTAGCTGCAATCCCACAGTGAGCAGAAAATTCCTAAATAATATTAATCCTTTGCACTTCAGATAAATGTTACGTTGTAAACAGGAAACTTACCTTTTTACTAGATTTAAATACAGCACACTTGAACACATTGGCAGCTCCATCTCTGGCTATATAACTAAATATCTTGAGATCTTGCGAGTCGTGCGACACGTAAAACACCCTGTATATCGGATGATTCAGTAGGACCGATTTCCCGTCGTCCAGCCAATTTTTTTTCTGAAACACATTTAATTCGAATTAAACAAAATTAATTAATGTCCACACAATCGTGCGAGGTTCAAGACGATCACTAATTGCATCTTAAGACCGTTTTCGGTAATTAAATTTAATTTCCCTCGCCCGCACGTTTCTTTTCGACATCACGATATCAACATTAGGAGCTTCTTAATTTATAATTTGTTAACCTTGCGACCCGAGCGCTCACAATACATCATCCTAAAGGCGGTGTTAATTCGCGTTTATCTCGGCCGCTTCCGCAATGGTAATTGTTTCATAAGAAGCCTCGACTAAACGGCGAAAGGACAGTATCCAACTCCGCCGGGAATTTCTAAAATCCGCACGACTCGATAGCTGAGGCGCTCTTTTGAAATTTCGTCGGACGTGCTGCAGGAGGAAATGAGGGATAAGAGCAAAACCGTGTTTCGAGGAGCGCAAAACTGTATTGACCGTGTCTAAACTCCCGCCGTCGGAGGTTTGAGCTTCCAGATAATAGGAAATTTGTTAAAGGAATGAATAACTACACGGGTGGGTGGGTGATTCGGTTAATTTTAGCATTACTCGCGTAATTTACAGATGGAAATAACCTAAGAAATTCGCTATATTTCATAGAATTCTCACGGATGATTAGATGCATTAACAACTTAATTGGTACTAAAAGAGTTGTTAGATGTAAATTACTTGTGGAAGCGCTTACCTTTCGTTTTTTCCTCAGCATTACTTTCAATCCGTCAACGGAAACTTCTATCGTCACCTTCTTCTTTTTGATCCCTTTGGCTTTGAATTCGTACTGGAAAAAAGGATTAATCATAAATAACTTCAACCCTTCACGGGCCCTTTCAACTCCTTTTTTCTACAAAATTGGGCTGTTGTTTAAGGAATGTGTTGACTCACGCACTTACAGATTGTTTTCCTTTCAAATTTAATGAATATTAAAATTCAGTGTTGCGAAATTTCTGTATTTGTCTTCATTAAGAGACTGAAATTTCATTAATGTGTCATAAATGGAATGCTTACCCGTATTCTTCGCATAGCTGCGACGATTTCGACCTTGCTGGTTGGTCTCGGTACGTCCAACATGCCGATGTACTGCAATTAAAAATAATTCATCTTACTTTATTTCGACTCGAATGTGAAACGGAATCATCCGGAAAAGAAAAACGAAGAATTTTAATGATTTGCTACCGCTGGTAATAGTGCGAAATTTCCTTTGAATAAAACAGCTTTTATTCATATAATGGTTGAATAAAATCTCTAAAAAAGGGTTTATGGTTGAATAAAAGTTATTAGAGGTGTAAAAATTTCAGTCTTAATTTAATAATAGTCGTGTCATAAATGGTAGAGGTTTTGAGAAATCTGAGGATGATGTTGCACGAAAAATATTTTTTGTGCAATACAAGTATGCTCGTGTTAACGACAAGCGGCTGCCAAACAATATAACCAATTACTGCGTTGTCAACCTCTCAAAAATTCAATCAACTAGGCATAGTCGACCGGCATAAAAAATCCTCATTTAATCGCTCATTTCTAACGAGTAAATTGGATTTCTCTCCTTTAGAGATCGCACAGAATTCGCGGAAAATAAAAATCACTTCTTCGCGCAATCAAGCCGACATAAATACCCTCATTAATCTTAAATTCAAAATAATTCCTCATACAACGTCGATTTACATTCAAGGCGAGTTATTTCGCATAATTTGGCCGACGCCTGGCGTCTTTTTTATATTCTAAAGACGATAGCGTAAGATGTAAATTTAAAACAATCATCTGCTTATATTTTCGTTGAAATGACATCATAACGCACGCGTATCGAAATTTTGTCACAGTATCTCGCGTATTTTCGAGAATTTGCCATTCCGTTCCGTCGACGCGATTTTTTTTATTTTTATTTTCCACACAGGTCATGGTTTGATGGAAAAATCCTGTCGCATTAGATCTAGTTTAGTCTCGTTTTCCAATTTACCTCGCGAGAAGAGCGCTTTTCGAAATTTTTGTGTATCTAGCCAGAGAATGTTGAAAACTTTCGATCGAATTTGCCATGGAATTTGGGAAGGGAAGTTTCCAATAGGCCAGTTTGGCTCGCATTGTATCAGGAGAATTTCGAATATTTAGAGGAAAAGGGTTGATCTATAATGCACGCAAGAAATTGTTGATAATCTTCATTATATTACGCTATATAAAACTTGTACTAAAGTGTTGAAAGTTATGTACGAGTATTAACAGAATAATTTATCGTTCTCTTCATAAAAGATGTTATCTTTTGTACGTTTTTCTCAATTTGTGAACTCGTTCTGCAAATACTTGGAGCATTGTTAGCACTTGCATAAAGGGCAATAAATCTTTCTCTACACATGTCACGTAGGACACGTTCAGTAAATTATCGCGTTTCCTTGTTTACCTGAATTTTTTACGCTAAATATCCCTTAAATTTCTTCCTGTTTTTGTTCGACGTAAACTGCACGAAAATCGTTTAGTTTGCTTACTAAGTAATTAGGGAAAAATGCGGGGAAAAATGCGGGAAAAAATCTCTCCCATTTTGCGTTTTCTATTAAATTTCCTAATTAAGTGCATGGCAGGCAGGGAAGGACAATTAAATTTTTCCTCGCAGTGATGCAGAAGTTTTCTGGCGAATATTTCCAGAATAGTGGCCAATTAGAATTAAGATTATTTTCTTTTTCGGAAGCGCAGAAAACCTAATTTTCTAGCACGGATTAAAAGTTGTTAACTAACGAAAAATTTGAGTTTCCAGCGACTAATGAGGAACCTAATTGATTTAGGTAGTAATCCGATTTCAGCAATTTCAACGCTCTACTGCTTAAGGGAAACTTTGGCGAAACTCGCTAGGATATTTGGCAATTAACCGCTAGAAAAAGCCCTCCAATTAACTATTTTTGTAGCTGGGAAGGTGAATTGGCGCAGTCATGGTAGGAAAACTTTTAATGACAACTAAAAAAAATGTAACTTCAACACTTCTAGTTTAGTTATGTACACGAATAATAAAAGTTACAAAAACATATAATTAGGAGATGTGATATTATTGTGATAATTAAAAAGTTTATAATTAATATCGGATGTTATCTCCTAAATACCGGGAATCAATATTTGTGTTGCGGGCAATATAACGTTTAGAAAGGCGATTACCAGTAAGATAAGAGGCATTGTTCGAAACCTAAATTGGAAATTGCGGTTATAATTATATCTAAAATGATAAAAATATTATTGCGATGTAATTTTGGCTTTAATCGATAATATAATTTACGAAATTATCTACCGAACTAAATCTCAAATTCTCCATTCATTTAATGGAAAATTTTAATGTACTTACAGTAATCCTACTACTCAAACATGCACAAATGAATGAAAATTGTTGTTAATTTCTGTTGTAACACGATAAAAGAATTTTGTTAAGTGGTCCTATAAATTATAGATGGTTAAAGTGCAGTCGACGCTCTTAATGGGAAAATACAATTTGCCGGGTATCTCCTCGAATCTCCGCTTTTACATTAATGATTTACGTTTATAAAATCCGTAAAGATAGATTCGAGCAATTTTTTACGAAATAACACCGAATATATGCCTAATCTTCCTATAGTTGAACGTACACGTTCCGGTTTTGTTTAGATAATTTTTTTATCTCGTACACGCATAGTTGACTAAACTGGAAAATTCAAAAAAGGAAACCTTCTCCCTGTATGAGAGATAAAACTAATTGGAGATCCAATCTAAACGACAAACGGAACGAATCTGAAAAGTTTATGGCCGCAAAGCATCCAATCGGCCTATCTTAATAGGTCTTTCACACAATACAATTTTGCCTTTCCGATTCCCAAGCAGAAGAAAAGAAAACTAAAATAACTGATAACGCTCATAATAACGCCGCTAAACGCGCATCTCATCGGGATTTATTTGTTTTCGTTCTTATATGCACTCGTGCACTAAAAGTAATTCCGGTTGGAAATTAAAAATAAATCCGGGAGACTCTGTTAGAATCGCGAACGAATGAAGATAGATGCATGAAAAATTTTCAGAGCTTACCGAACTAACGAACCGTTAAGGAAAAACTCTCAAAGCAAAGCGCAATATTAATGTCTCCGGGATGCTCAATGGTTTCATTCGACGAAGTTGAGTAATCAACCAAACGGTAGAGGTTTTTATAATGCGCATTTTATCTGCAGTGTTCCAGCAAAAATGGAATTATTGTGCATATTTTTGTATGTTGTTGTTTACTTTGGAGTTTTCCGGAACAAAAGATTCTATTTTCTTGCTGAACGGAAAGAATATAAACGAAATTTCGGCTGTTACCAGATAAAACTTTTGTCTGTCAATTAAGCTTAAGGGGAAAATTTATCTTTCCTTTTGAACCTAATCAATCTCACCTTTTATCATAGCTGGTTTGAGTGTTCCAAAAGAACAGAAAGCATTATGATTTTGGCCGTTCATTTTCGCGTTTACGATCCGCAAATCTCGATTCTGCCCTGAAAAAACGTTGCCTTGAAATCGGAGAAAACAACCGTTAGTGTTACATAATTTGAGGTCGTTTTCTGATAAACGAGTATCTTTCGCTCCCGTTTTTCTCCCCGCTTATGGATTTATTACACCGAATGCGAATCGAATATGTTGCCGATGATTTATGGGCTATCTGTTTTTTAAACTTCATAAAAAAGGAAATCGCAGTTTATTTTTTAGGGAAAATTGATTTAAAATCTGAAAATCATTTTGTCAATAAGTTATTAATCGATTCTATGCGAGTAGAACTTTTTTACAACTCAGGTTTTCTATTTTCGATTCATCAGGATATCGTTCAGTCGTTCTATTTTCTGTGAAAGAATAAGAAATAAGGATTCATGCTAGATACTTTTTTTCTTAAGATAAAATTAATTAAATCAAATAATATCACATTTTTGGGAATGTTTGAACAATATTTTGGATAATTGGTAAATAAAATAAAATCCAATTCGTTACTCAAATAGAAGTGTTTGCTTTTAATAAGGTTGAATGAACTGTTTGATTTACCAACGGAAGAAGGTTATTCATGAAATTTAATCAATGCAAAGCCAGAAATTATTACACTTTTCAAACAAATCCCAGCTATTGAACGATTGTTCTATTTGAAGTTGTTCTTTTATCTTCTATCGTAAAGAGGAAACAATTGTTGCGTACTTTGCTTTAGTTTAAGTAACAACGTTATCTTTATTTACAGCTTAAATGCATTTTTCTTTACCATCATCGAAAAGTGTTTCGGCGATAAAGCGGCTTTAACATATTCTAAAGGGAACAGTTACGAAACGATCGCTTTTATTATACTGAAGATTATAAAATTTTCGGTAGTAACGGTTCTAAATATTTAACGAATCATTAACGAATGTAATTAAAGAAAAATAAAAGAGAGTTTCCTATGAATGAGTTAATCTACAGATGCACAAGAGAGATCAAACAGTTTCAGATTTGCAAAAGCTTTTATTGAACACTATTTCATCTTCTTTTCATGTTACGGATGAGTGTACACATCAAGATAGTGATAATTGGCTGCAGGTATAGGCATATAAATAAAGCAGAAGCGAGATTTACGTACCTATGTATAGTTAAATAAATCGTTAATGATTAAGCTGATGTTGAATTTATTGATATTTTATGTTCCTGTATAACTTTGTATATGGTTGTAGCATCCTGTAATATACGGTATATCTAAGAGTCCTTGTGACTTTTAATAATGACTATTCAAGAGGAAATTCAAGAGGAAATTAATAAATTGATTGACTTTAATAAAAGGTAACAAACCTTAATTCAATAATATTTACAAACAACATTAAATTATTCAAGTTTTACGTAAACCTCTCTTCGATTGTTGCAATATTATGTAAATTCGCAATTGCGCTTGCATCACTCCGAAAGAATGTAATTCACCTAAAGCATATGCAAAACTTGTAAACAAGACAAGTTAGTTCTCAGTAGGTAATTATCCGCATATGCACAAACGGTTTAAAATCGAATTAAAAATAATTAACATCCCCCCTGCGAAACGAGTACAAACAGAGGAATTCAGCGTTTTCCGCTGCGAGATCTTCGTTAAGTCGAATTGAATACTTAATTTGGATGTTTATTGTTCGCTTGTAAGGTTTTCCACGCCAAACCTTGCCGCTTTCAAGGAAAATTAGTAATAGAATTATTTATTAGTCATTGATACACGTATATAAAACGAGAAAATTAAGTAGGTACTACATTTATACAGTATTCATACTCGTTTGTAGTAATGAAACTTTCGTTAAATTATCGACGTATGAATAAGCGGTAAACAATTCCCTTTTCCCGAAACATTTCTAATCTTTGCTGTGCCTTCCCGACGCTCGAATTCCCTTTGAAGCGTTTTCGGTTCGACGGCGAAACGAATAAAATGTTTAGATTAAATCGAAAGGTAAGCGTGTGTAGTGCGCTTCGTGCGCTTCCTGCGTTCGAAGTGGAATGCTCCTTTGAACGGAACACTCGCTGCAGAATCGGGAAGGATGATTCTTTATCCGAATTTATTCGATCGCTTCCTGCGAAAAGCTATAAATTGTCGATCGTTGCGAGTCAATGAGAGCTTCGAAAGCTGCCTATTATCGAAAGATCATTAGAAGAAATTGTGGGTAAAGACAAAAGTGGTGTTTATTTTTGATTAATGCTAGGAAGAAAATCGTTATCTGTATAAGAGGATGAAAAATTTTTGTAAGGAGGACAAGTCGTGTGTTGTAATATTCAGGAACGTCGCGAGACGATGAATTTCCATAAAAGTAATTTAATGGTTTCTTGAAAGTTCGAAGACCGGCACAGGACAGGATTCGAGGCGACAAATATGCCAGGCTATTATAAACAAAAAAGAGCTCTTTTCGTTTTAATCCTTTCGTGTAATCATTGTGTCGGTTCCATTCTACCTGTACATACATGCAATATCGATTAAAAAACGAAAAGAGCATGTGCAATTAGAGTTTAGCGGCTGCAAATCGTCATACAAAGGAAATAATTCTGTGTCAAACAACGATTTTATCGAAGCCTGACATTCGCCGTTTCGCTTCAAACGTGGATACAAACTATAATCCCGCGGATTCGAACGGCAAAATTCTACCCGATTTATCATTCTCATTGTTTTTTCTTCGTCAATCGGTAACTAGGATGTCAAGATAAATTACGGCAAACCAACCCTAGATTACATCCGAACACAAATTTACGTTTGTAATTATTGGATTAGAATTAGTGCCGATTTTTTCAAACCTATACTGAATAGTACAGCGAGAAATTTAATACTAACACCAAAATGTAAATTAGAAGCTTAGTGATTTGAAATGCATGTTCCAACGGATGTAAAGAAATCACTTTAAGACGATCTGCATAAGAGAAAATAACTTACCATAACAATAAGTAATAACAATTAGAATAATTGATTTTGTTAGTATAATTGATTAGCAGACTTCAATTCTACTTTTAGAATATAAAGAGATATCAGGTCAGTATATCTTAAACGTTTTATTAACTCTTTTTCAAAGAGTTTCATCATAGAAGTGAGTGATTTGCGTTAACATTTTATTAATTTTCCTTTCTATACAACAGAAAGGTCGTGTTAATAAACGAGTTAATAGGACTAATAGGCATCAAGTGAAATGTAAAATTGTCTAGTCCTTCCAAACAATTAAACCGCGTTTACAAACTTAAGTAACTGACAAAGCGGCGCATTAAAAATAAGTAGGTAAATATGACAAAGCGGTTACACGTTAAACAATTTCCTGAGTTCAACGAAAATTACGGCAGAAAGGAATACGAATAGCTCGGAATATATTATCAAGGACTAGCTTAATAACCTTGCACCCATTGTTTAAAACGCGTCGAGGAAAATTTGAATTATTAGCCCGATAATTCTTCGGATTCACGGTGGAGATGTAGGTAGGAAGACAGTCGGGAGGTATAATTTTAATTTATATCTAAAGGTGTGTATTAATTTAGTTAGTAAGTAGATACGAATGTATAAAACAAGATAATATCTTGAAGGTATTAATTGTATAAAAGTTTTAGTAAAAATGTATACGTTCCTAGCAGATTTTTTTTCGGATGTGTTCAATTTTGGATTTATCGATTTAACGTCACAATCACTCACCTTGGCTTGAAAAGTAATTCCATGGTGAAACGCCTCTTCGGGATGCAGTGGAATTCTCGTATCGTAATCATCGTTTTGCACCAAGTCGTACTGTCGTTTCGATGGCATTGTATCGTAATATTTACATTTTCCTCTGAAATAACGGCGCGCTCGATTCAATAATACTGAACAATTATATCGGATTTTGGCACTAGATATTTTTTTTTATTTTACATTCACCACAAAACTCGACGCACGTGTGTTCACTAAGAATAAATGTTCAAACTCCGGTTTGAAAATAGACTACGGTTATCTGGTCGAGAGTGGATTGAGAACTCGAAAGAAAACTTGAATTGCATGCCTCTTATGTCGACGTCGGCTTCGGGGTTCATGACTCACGCATTTTCTCGGTTTCGTGCACCTGGAACAAGAAATGACACTATCAGTTCCGAAGAATTTTTTTCTATCTTTGGATATAGCGTTATTCGACCAATATTGAAAGTGAATGTTTGTAAAATGACTCGATTTACTTAATAATACGGTGTCCTAAGAGAAATACCAAACTATACAGGGTGTCCTGCAATCAGTAGCCTCTATAATTAATTCTTAATACTCTCCAAACATTTTTATACACATATGTTAAAAAGTTTGGAATATTGCAGCTTTTTTTTTATTTTTATGTATAAATTTTTCTGACCATCATTTTGTTAAAACTCTCGCCAATACTAAATAAATCCCAAAGCCAGATAAACAATATGCAAAAAAATGATTTATTCTTTTGGAGTGAAAAATTTACAATATAATCCAAACTTTTGAACATACGTGTAGAATATCAAAACATTTAATTATGTAGTATAAATTGAACTTTTTATGAAGGTTTTCATTTATTCCAATTCATTACCTAAATAAATATTTCAGCTGCACAACATGTTAATTAAGTGGAGTTTAAAAATATAAAAAAACAGTAAATGTATGTACGTTTTAGTATTTAACGAGCGTTTGAAAAAGGGGTGAAAATTTCTCTTCAAACATTCAAGTTTTGAATTCCCTTCAAGATACAGTAATTAAATTTTCTTATTAAAAGAACATTGAATTAAAATTTCCGAGTTTTCGTTCACAAAGTAGCAGGTAAATATACTCCTGAACATTTTCAGCATTGATCATCCTGAACGTGGGGTTATCATCGATTGAAATAAAATGCTACTTCCCTACCGCATTACACCAGGAATTTTTATTAACTCGGAATCGGCGATTTGCTCTGTTCTCACGATAAATGCGAAAGTCAGCTCAGCTGTTCGTGTTACTCAATGAAAAAACGAATGTCTTTATTAGTGAAATGTTTGTGTTTGCTTGAATTATTTTACCAATGCATAAAGATTGTTGTACTTTTAATTATTTATTAAATCAAAATTGTAATTTTAGATTGGATGAAGTAACGATAAATTTAAGGAAAGTGCATTATGTAAATGCGGGCCTGAATTTTTATGTCGGTTGTTCAACTCGGTGAAATATTTCATTCTGAAAAAATGATGGTCAAGGTCAACCTCCGTGTCTACGCCAACAGTTGCACCTTCTTGCGTTCTTTGTTTACCACAAGCACGATTCCATTATTTTGTTATCCACTCCAGTGATTTCATGGCTTTTATTTGCTCATTGAAAACGATCTTTTATATTTATACTATTATAATTTCACTTCCTCTTTGCGGTCCCCGCTGATGGCTCTTGTTACAGAAACAAACAAATCTTCGTCAGTAAAAGGAGAAATTTTTAATAAGAAAAATTCGGGAAGACGTATTCCGTTGCTGTCTTTCTAATTTTTTAAACCACTGGCCATGAAAATTCGATTCCCGAGAGCCCGCAATCGGACATTAATATCGCGAATTTGCGATTACAATGGTCCGGCTCAATTTTCAATCTAGAAGAGATTCGGTCGAGTTATTTCGCTCACAAAACGGGATTTTCAGTTCCAGCTGTTAAATTGAACGGGCAGGTGGTTATAACAAATTGCACCTGGCGCGGTGTGGTCGATCGCAGGAGAGGGCTTTTTATTTTCCTGCTCTTCTTCGACAGTTTCTTTCGTGACTTACGGCTCGAATTTTTACTTCGTAAGAAAGATTTTGGTGTTTTCGTAAAAACTTTGAATGCACGTCATAAGAACGATTCACTTTATGCGCTCTTAATTGCAATGGAAGGTTAACCGATAACTGTTCCAGTGGTTAATTTTCGAAACATAAATACCAACGGTTAATGCGTAAACGCTGTACGACTGACTGGCAGAAGATGGTCGTTAACTTTTATTATTCAATAGATGAATTAGCGTTTCGAATATTACGTGGTAACAGTGTAATTAAAGTCTAAAATGAATCAAAAATGACTAGAGAAAATCCCTGGACGTTCTATAAAATCAGTAATAAATTTTAATAACCTTCACAAAGAATTTATCATTTCCTATTTCATTACATCGTCAATATGTATTATAGAATTGTATGATTCTTGTGCTAGACACAACTAGCGAAACAAACGTCTTCGTTAGTATTAAATTTACGTTATCGTAGAGTTTAAACCGTTTAATAAACATTTATTCGGAAACAGAGTCTCCAAACACAATATAACACGCAAATACATCGAGGTATCGCATCGTACATCCAGCATAATGATGAACAAGCAGGAAGTTCATTGAAACTTATGGCTAATATTTCAGATAACTCATGAATTATTTATACAATATACATTCGTTCGGTTCTAATTACGTAGGTTGAGCGATAGTTTTATTCAAAAATCCGGCGTTTTTGTGGTAATTATATCGATATCTAGTGACTCCTTTTGTAAGCGACCGATACCATTAAGCAGCCCAGCAGTGTAGTAACGTGCAGAAAATCGCAACTGGTAATGGAAAAAAACTGGCTCTGCACGTCAGGTCGAGCTCGTTTTTGTTACTGAAAATAAAATAAGAATCGGTACGTTGCTCCTCGTTTCATCTCGTTCTCCTGAAAGTAATGCAGAAAGGCAATTTATCGTTCGACGCAGGATTACAGTTGGTGAGGTACCCGGTACAAAAGATAAGTCTGAGTATAAAAATAGATGAAAAGAAATTACCTCGGAGAGAAGGGGATTTGGACTTTACCAGGAATTAATTCGCGAGAAGAAAATTGGAAACTCCTTCTGTGTAAACAAAATCATGAAACTGCACTAGGTAATATTTTCATTTGGCGAAAAAGCGGGAACGAATCGATTAGAGGAAAAAAGAACAAGACACCATTCATATTCAAATTACCATTTGCGTTTCGGATATTTGCGGAGTAGAGAAAAATCTCCTTGCATTACTTTCTTTGTTCTCTCTTAGCATAATTGCACGATGTGCAATTGAAAATAATTCTCTTCGGGCATGTTGTTGCAGCACAGTGAACTACGTCAACCGATTAAAAAGCTAGTTGTTTAAGTGAAAATACCAATTATGTTTTCTCGTTTCGTTAAAACAAATTTCCCTAAAGGTCTATTTTTTTATATTTTAATATAAACAATAGACGTTTTATTATGTGATGAACAAAAATGTAATTGTACTGCATATAGAACAAAAGGTTTTATTTTATTGTCCTTTTTGGTAGGGAATTCGGTCCATTGCATAGCAATGCAATGCAAATAGATGCAGTGATGACCGCCTGAGAATTCGCGCTTGAAAAAATGTGAAAATTTCCCTTTATGAAAACCGTAATTAGACATTTTTGCGTGTGGCGGAATGCGATAACGCGGCGAAAATTAAATTTTATGAGAAAATACGATTCTAAATGGTCGAATATTAAAGAGGACGGGAAATTACGATTTTTTTAATAATGTTTTATTAAAGTCATTCTAGCTTATAATCGTTTTCATTGAATATTGCCCACTGTTTTATTTGTCGTAAAATTTGAGACGGCCCCAACTAGAAGGAAAATCCGACAAATTTATTCCAATTTCGTAAATGAAAGTCATGACATATTAGAAGGAACAAATCGCCTGAAAAATGTATGAGGACATTTACATGTACGTATAGCAACCAAGATGCAGTAAGAATGGGGGATGAAATTATGAATAAAATTTTATATGAAAAACGGAAAAATGAATTTTACCCTCGGGTAGGTATTACATTTAAACATACATGAATAAAATAGAATAATTTGTTAAGAATTTCATCATACAATAGAGGCGTTATTCAGATAATTTCCATTACTAATTTTCATTGTAACCCTACGAGCATGCGGTGCATAATCAGTATGGCGAAGAGGAGGAACATAATCCAAGAAATAACAGTTTTTCTGTATGGCCGGACACTAAACCTCCGTTTTTTTTGTTGGAGATTGTTATCGTGCCACATCATCCGATAGCTCGGCGGAGAGGTTGGAGTTGAAGTTGAGAAATCGCTTTTTATGTGCCCTGGAAAGCCTTCAAATAAGAAAATGCGAGGAAACGGTTAAGTCAACCTTTCGCTCTCTCTATCTCGTTAGAGACCAAAAACATTATTCGGGGGGGTATCATTTACTCGAATCGATAATCCCCGAAAAAGTATCTAAAAACCTTTACCTCCTTACTTACTCTCCATTAGAGTATAGTTTGTGTAGTAATTAATTGATGAAATTTCGAGCACTACGTAAACGTATTGAAACCGGTTTCTGGATATCGATCGTTTTCCTAATTTCCATATAGTTACTCGATTCCCAAGTACGACAATGCCGCTTAGAATACAAATTATCCCATATCTTTCTCGACTTGTTTAGCCTCCACGTGCTCGAAACGAAAAAAAAACACCTTAAGAAGGCCGTGAACTGAGAACTACGTGTTTCCTGCTCGAAGAATTCTCGTTGCAGGAGTGCAACACGATCGACTACACCTCAGCTATATTCACAGTTAGAAAAAAGTGCTGCAAATTAGGTACCATCATCGCTAAAGTCGCAAATGCAACTGTATATCCGTTTTAGTAATTAGCAACAATTTGCAACTAATGGAGGATTCAAATAATTAACTGTTGAATTAAAACGAACTTGAATTAATGTTACAAAGTATCTTTTAACCAAAAAATTATATGAATACAAAAGTAATGTATTAATATTAAAAAATTCATGGTGAATATTTGCTTGCGTTCTGTATTTATTCGAAGGCATCTTCTTGAACTCCAAGATCAACTACCCTCTTAACTAAAGGAATAACCTTTAACAACCCTTCGGTGTCTGGTCGACCAACAGCGATTTGCACGTTGCCAGAAGCTACGGCGTTTTACAACCGCAATATAAAAACGTTTCGGTCCGGATCTCGTCTGTACGATGTCTCTAATCGAATTGCAGTTTTGCTTTAGCAGTATTAAAGAGTTTGCGAAAAAAAAAGTTCGGAAGATGGAGCGGTATTTTTGTAGAATTTCCGCTGTTCTGCTGAATTTTATCCAAGAACAACATTATCGAGTTACGACTGGTTTCGAAGTGCCGCAGAATTTGATGATGCGGTGCAGCAAAGTATGAAATTGCGAATTTTCTGTTAGAATAGCACTTTTGTTGATGTTAGTTTGTTTATTTGTTTGAAAAAAATGTGTTCTTTTGCTTGTAAATTTACATAATATCGACGGTTTTCTGATATCGGTAACCATTCAGTAACTTCGAAGGCCATCGGCATTTCTAAAGGTAGGTAGGTAGAATACGTTGAGGAATGCGTTATTATAACAACAATTATAGAGAGAGAAAACCTTTGTTTAGTTACGATCTTCGTGTAATAGATTTCATAGGAGTGCATTGCTTTTTTTACTGCTTTATAAATTACCTTCTTCCATAAATTGATGTAGTTAGTTAATTTACTTTGGACACACATTAGTATCCTTTGATTTTAATTCTACTCGAGTGTTAACTGAACCAACTTTAATCTGATATTGACTATTGCAATATCCATGTACTTAGAATTTGTAGAATTGACATCAAAGTGCATTAATGAAACACCGAATCTAGGTGGAGCAATTAGGAAATGCACGACATTTGAATAGGCGCATTGAAGTACAAAGTTCAAAGGTATATTTGGTGTATTTCTATTAGTTTTGTAAGAATCGGATATCTACCACAGAGTAAAGATGTGAAGGCCAGCGAGTTTTATAAACCCACGAACAGGTTGTTTACCACTGGAAGGTAAACAAATTAAGATTTACGAAGAATTACCTACTCCCGATTATAAGTAGGTATAATAACGGTTTGTTTTCGTTCAATTTCAATTCTGGAACGTTAAACAGATTCACCTTTAGTTAAAATAAAAACCAAAAGGATTCCCGATACTTTATGATCAAACAGCAGACAAATGGAGTTGTTACAATTACTGTAGAATTCACAGAAAATTAAAAATAGTAAATAAATATTTGCGTTTTCGCAGCAGCAAAATTGTCAACACTATCGGCTTGCGGAATACGCTGTTTTGTCTTCTTAAAATAGTTTGCCATTAACGCAAATCGCATAAACCGAAATGATTTACTTCGGCGATTAAAGTCGACAAAATTAAATCGTTGACGAAATAAGAACCCAATTTTCTATCGCTCTCTCATCCATAGGCAGCGAAACGAGGGACGATAAAAAATGTACAAGGTGTATCATTACTGAGACGAAACTAGCGAGTTGAATTTTTAAGCTCATGTTTGACCAGTTCATAAAGATGAAACACCTTGTATAGCGAGTTGATTGCATACCGGGCCTTAAATGTAATTTCATTTTACCACTAACCCTCTTGTTCTGGTGACTCATCCTATTCTTTGACCAAAGGTGTGGCCGTAACTACTTTCGCAGTTATTCCTTTATAGTTATAAATACAATTGCCATCATTAAATCCTTTTGCAAGCTAAACTCTTTGTAAATGCAAACTAAGAAATAATACACGAACATGTATAATACCTGACTAAACTTATGTGTAGCGTAGATATTATTATGGGGATCCTCTTATGCATTTATTTCGAGGGCGCCTCTGTTTATGTTACTAAAAACCGCTCCACTCCCAAATGCTCAAGAAGACGGATTACCTGTTTCTATTTATACAGATTGTTCGGCAATTCGAACTCGCATCACCGGGTCCACCTGAACGAATTCAAGATGTATACAGGTCGACCAAATAATAATCTTTGCAACTAATGGGGATGCGGATTAAATTGCCTCTCGAATCTGTTCGAGTCGACCTGTAGGTAATTGTAACACATTTCGAGCGTGCTTTAAGTTCCAATAGTTTGTGTGTGTGTGCCTATCGGAAGTCGTGTAAAGTGGATGTCAAGAACATAAGCTCAAATGGATTCATATTAATAGAAAACCGCTTTAACTGGAGTTTCGAAAGCGGTCAAAGGAGTTCCCTGAAATTCGAACGTTGGAAGTTCTAGTTGATTAATTCGGAAACAACGTGCAATGTAAACATTGAATATACTATTTTCAGTGTACATAAGGTAGATTTGAGTATAGGTATAATTAAAAATTAAATGAAAGAGTAGAAAATAAATTTCATCCAAACAACTTATATTTAAGTCGCATTAGCATAGCACTTAATAAAACTATTCTATTTATAGTGAGTTAACCTTTGTTTCATGAGTTAAACCGGTGCATTCATAATTAAAATATTGTTCCAAAATCACCGGCTTGTTACAAATTAATAACGAAACGCTACAACAAAGAGGAATCTAACAGGATTCGAGAATTAAGTCAAACCAGTCTCAGCCACATTGAATAATTTACTTACCGATTGGCCAATAAACTGAAAGAATCCGAAACCAATAAAATGCCTGTTCACATCACGAATCACGAAATGTTAATGAAAAAGTTCCGTTTCGTACGAAAGGGAGCCGGGAGTTCGTTTGGAAAAAAGGGGGATGGCGATTCGCGCTCGCACCCGCACCGTTTCAGTCGGTTAATTTCGAACTTGGACTTGTTTTTGTTGTCGTATCCTGTACGCAACGTGCTTTACCGATGACGATAACGAAGACGGACGCTATCAGCGCCACGGCCGACGCTATACTTCTCTATACTTCGCTCCTCTACAGATTCCGAACTCCCGTCGAGGCGGTTTCAGATTATTTAAATTGTTGCCCTCAAACAGGTTCATGTGCTTTCAGCCGTGGGAAAAACGTACGACTTCTGCCATCTACCGGTTGAATGCTTTAAGGCAATTTTATACGCTGTATGTGATCTGGAGAATGTCGGCACAATGTTTTGTATCCTTTATTGTAGATGTCTCGGTTTTATTATTTTTTCAATACTTCCACCATACTTCCACATACGGATAAAGTTAGATAAACGACTAAACCTAGGTTAACCCGGTAAACTGCGAAATACCTAGAAATAAACCTAGGTTTAGTCGTTTATCTAACTTTATCCGTAAGACATTACATTGTAACCATTGCAATTAAAGAATCAGGTAGAAAGAAAAAAAATGTAGATATATAGGATGTAAAAGATTTAGATAAAAGGACAGATTTATTTTTCTAATTCCGATTATTAAACCTAATATCCTTAATTTTCGTCTAGAATCTTCGTTTTATAACCCTTCGTGAAAAACAAATTAATTTAGCACCTCCAATAAATAATCATAAAGTGGTATTTTTAAACGTCTGTTTACATTGTAAAATTCGCAACTGCAGGAATTAATATTTTCCATATAGGCGATCAAATAAGATATTAATTCCACCTTGGAAATTTTGTTATTAGTAGAGTTCTCATAGTTATTCTAGTTATGTACCTAGTTATTTTAGTTTCACCATCATTATTTAGCAATTTCTCTACTCAGACCATATCTAAGGACGTGGACCAAATTCGACAACTCTCCCATATACACCAAAAATATCAAAAGGGTGCATCAGTTTTCTTTCGAATCATTTAATTGTTAAAATAAATAATTTAAACGTTTCTATAAATATCACGGCTATTATTTAATCAACTTAATTAATATGTAAGTATACATTTTGTCTCCCCAAAATCGGAGCAAGGTATCACAAACATCCTTACGACACACTTATTTAGTTAACCAATATTGACTACCAGGATATTTGCGATTATCCGAAATTGTTCTCAAATCAAATTTTTTAAGTCACAATCATTGTTGTGTCAAATTATGCAAATATTTGATTAACATTAAACCACCGTCTTGAGTAAGATGTTTTTATTTGGTGCATTGAAAGTCTATCTAAATAGAAGTCGTCCTGAATTTTAAGGACGAAATAATTGTGGTCATCCTATACAATACGTTGTCTGTATTCTGTTAAGAATATTACTGCTTAATGAATAAAAAGTAAGTAAAAGAAGAGATAAAAAAGGAGTTCACAAACCGACTTAACAAAATATAAAATTTTGGAATTTTAAAGCTATATTTTCGCATGAAATGGAAATTATTGCATTGCCTAATTTCCAGTAATCTTGGCAATTTTATGACTGATAAGACTAAAGTGCGTCAGTGTCACGGCAAACACCTTGGCCCACTTGGTGAATAACCTTAACCGAATGGCATCCAGTATGATTTTCAGGTGCTTAAAAGATGACTGTGAAACTTGTGATCCCTCGATTTTCTCCACATGTACAGCCAAAATTTACCGAAGATGAACTTGAGATAACAGCGTGATTTATTCTCCATATATTATTAACTTGCGAAACAGATGAAAGAATTTATTGTTGATCACATTTTCCTATATTTTTTCTTCCTGTTAAATTTATTTTACGGTGAGTTGATTTATTGAAAATTTTGCAGGTTTTTCAATCTTCACCACTACATTGTATCTACTTATTGTTACACAATGTATGCAATGAATTTTTTCTTCTGAAGCTAATATTGGAATTAAAACTTGAGAGTTGTTTGAATAAGATTTGTCATTTACATAAAATTGTGCAATTTGTACCTACTTTGGTGTTTGATTAAGTAGATATTAATTAAAAAATTTAACTAAATATGAGATTTTCGATTCAAATAAAGTGCGTTCTAAATCTAATTAGAAACCGACATTATTTGCAAAATCAATGAATTATCCAACAAAACGGCTAGAGGATAATTACCCGGATTAATAATGACCATGCTTTGTTGTTGGCATAATTTTCTATTCATTCTGTTTTCATTCATACTTGAAAAAATTGATTCGTAAAATCTGCGGAAATAGTGACGTGTGCTAACACTCTAATTTACATTTCGCGAATTCAGAAACTAAACAACAATCGATTCATTTTACCAATGCCATTTTTTGTGTATTAATTAATTCCCGATCATATTAGGATATTATTTTTAACTATTTATTTGTTCGCCAGAATACATATGTCCTTCAAGACACTTTTATCGCTAATACAATAAAATATAAAAAATCGTCGGATTAATTAGTCAAATATTAGTATTGTTACAAAACGAATTGCGAAAATGTTTTTATTTGACGTCAATTCGATTGTTTAAAAAATTCTATTCTCCGATTTTTCTTATTTGGGTACATAACAACAAAGAATTTAATTTTGCAGATTACCAAACAAAAGCTGCTAGTATTATGGAAATCCGCGTAAATTGAAAATAAAATATTTGTATAACTTTTCATATAAGTTATGTAATTACAGAACATTAGAGATGTTAATGAATTTATGATGGAACCTTTAAGCCAGGAATTGAAAATTCAAAACGAACTGTTAGATATAAAATTGACGTAAAATAATAATAAAATCTCAATTAAAGTCAATTTCAATGATGAATTCCCATAGAACTCGACCTTGTTCATTTTTTCAAAGTTACGCCAGCTGCACGCACACAAAGTGCTTTGGTGTCGACCGAAAACGTGAATTGTTGTTTATTTGCCATTTGTAATAATACGTTTAAAATTAATATTCTCATGCCATCGACGAAGTTATATTTCCAACTGATTCGCAATTTTGGATATCGCTTAAAACCCCCTACCAAGAGATATCCCAAAATAAATAAATAAAAGTGCGGTTACAATTGAAAAAACTGTGCAAATAGGTGTACCTTTGCAAAGGTTACAAAATTGGTTACATTGAGATAAATGAATCTAATATCTTTACACAAAGTTGTAAACGCAACATTATTGTATTTGATCTGTAGTCTGATACAAACCTAGCAAATCCTTGTAGACTACATTGATTTATACAAGAGGATTTTCCTGCGACAGGCGGAACATGCCTATCAAATCACTTTCGTAAATATTTTTGTTATTTATTTTTACTAACGTTCAACAATAAATTATTTTATTTTCCGGTAGTTTTCCCGAAAAAAACAATAATGTAGAGGAAAAACACTGTCTAGGTCAATTTCTCTGCAACGGCATTTTGCAATAGCTGCTATTATTAAACCAATTGTGGAGAATCACGAGGAAGAAGTGAAAGTTTCCTGTTTATATAAAACAACCAGAAATAACCGTGCAACTTATATAAATATATTCTTTGACAAGTTGCGAAAACTTCTTAGACACTCGATGAATAAATACTAAAGAACAAATATTGGGATAGTGAGGATTAAACACCGTGGAAGAGATGAAAATAGATCGGGCATTAAGAAGTCCATTATGTGTGAAATTTTAGGACCGTTTGTTTCTATTTTGATGCAGATTTGAGATTATTTTAGTACTCTCTTGAAAGCATATCCGACTCAAATATGTTATTCAACTTTACGGTTGCAAGAATACTAGGTATAATAAAGTTAATGAAATCTTCATTTTATTAAAATTTATGAAGATTATTTAATTTTATTGATATTATTAAACCCGTCTCGTACCGATTTTAAACAATTTATAAATCACATTAATATAATAAAGACAAATTGACGTTTTTAAGGTATTATATAATGTACTGTCAAGAAAAATCCTTCTTAATTTTTGATAAATTTATAATTTCATTATTAATACGAACCAGGTGACTTTTACGTCTTGTTACCATGTTATGGAATATAAATTAAATGTTTTTAAATCCCTACATTAATTTTATGACTTTTATGTAGACAAAAATAAAAAAATATATTATGTAATAATTTTTTCTCATTTTTCTGCACAAACATTATAATGAGAGTAAACGACTTTTAGAATTTTGGATATGAGGTATTGGTAAGCAATCTAGAGAAATAGTAATTTAAAAAAATTGCAAAATACATATGCATTGCTCAAAAAAAATGAAAATTCCTAAACATTTAAACTATAATTAAACCGATAAATCGACCAACCGAACCCGTCAGAGAATAATACAAAAAAAATCATTTAGACAACTAGTGCAACTTGGATGAAAGTGCAAAACTGCAAAAAAATGCACAATAAAAATTTTTATTTTTTCGATCGGTACAATTTTATATGAAGGTATGTAAATCAATATCGATAGTCATCATTTAATCACACGTTGAGGCAGTTAAGTAGACATTTCTAAAATAAATTGAATAGTTTTTGTGTTTTGGTTTTTACGTTATACTGCTGACAAGTACCTACTCGGAATTTGCGATAGATGTTAATGGTAAATAATTGCGATATTTGCTCCAAGTGTTTGTTAAGAGTGATTGTGTTTGTGTTTTAGTCAATTCCGCATATTGAATTTTTAACATGTGCCTCTTAATATTTTTATTCTCGTAATTTTTTTGGGTAAGTACGTTTTTTCAAGTATTGTTAAGATTTAATAAATTTGACTCAAAATTAAGAGAAGTACTCTTTACATATGTATTTTGTAGACATTTACTCACATATGGACATTTATTTATGCTAAGAGACCGATTGCTTCATTATCAATTTTTCATTGTATTTTTCTATGTTTTAAGTTTTTACATTTGATTACAATTTGCTATAGTTTTATGTAATTCTTATTGAATTTGCAGTTGTTCAACTTTCAATCAAGTGTCTAATGTTGATACAATAGATAACACACTTATTTGAAACTTTTTCGATAAGTTGGCAACCTTGTTAAGGTGTTAAAAATATTAAAAATTTACAAAAAGAGATTGAATATATTCCTGCTGGTTTTTATTTATAGTAATAGAACTGCATTAAATAGGGAGTGCTGAATGTTTAAAATAGCCGTACAAATTGAAATAATAATTAAGCGATTTAATTTTAAATTTTTAGAATTTTTGCAATTATTTAAAGTAATTAAAACGGATATTTTGCACGTTTTATTTTCGTCGAAACAATATCGTATTTTTTCACGATGTTCCATTAGTATAATAGTTATAGTTCTACACGTGCTTGCGGTCATTGCCAAAAGTTAGATTAATTAAACAAAACAAACATAAATTAATAAAAAAAATTGCTAAAATTCTGCATTGAGATACCATTTTTGAATTTCTTTTAATAAAACTTTTACGTTACTATTTATACAAAATGTTCCAACATGTAGGAAATGATAATTTATTGATTATGTATAATCTTCATTTTTAACGATTTTTAGCAGGAAATTCGTGCATAAAAAATACTATTTGATAAAATACCTATAATAATAGTGACCTTCCTTTAAGACTTAGTGAGTGGTACATATTCATATTGTTAAAATAGCTGTAAACTATCCCCTAGATTACAACTAAGAATAGAATATCTCATTTTTTACTATTGCCTTGACTAAGTCTCTACCATCCGACCATTCTGTATTGAAACGATAACAATAACGTCATATAAATTATAAACAATTATTGAATGCCTACACCAATGTGTAAAAAAAACTATTAGCGAATGCTGATAATTCGAATCAGTTTTAGAATGATGTAGGTACTTAAAATTATGCACAAGTTAACCAAGCGGAAACGTGTTGAATTTATACCTTTCAAACCACGTTTTCGATAAGAAAACTATTAAAACTGTTCACTAAGAAACGAACAGGTTCAGTTTTGTGACAGCGGCTTTGCGCCGAATTGTATTTATCGAGGTTAATTCGAAGCTATAAACTCAATTGGTCGGTTTGCAGCTTTTTTAGAACGAATTTTTTTATCGTATCGTCTTGGACATTCCCGCGAATCTGTGATTAAGTGATGTGCCTATCATCATTCGATTATATTTTATAGCATTTCGGATAATTTCAAAGGTGAGAGTTGATTTATTATTACGTTTTCCATACTATTGTTGTAAATGTTTATAATTGTAAAACTACAGCAGGATTGGAAAAGTTAAATATTTGATTCGATTTTGTTGGTTGTTATAAAAATTTGAGTTATTTATATGTAAATTAACAGTAATTATTTATTATCAAAATGTTAATTACAGTGACACCTCCCAATGTTAATTATTCGTTATCATGGGCAGTTAATGTCGCATAAAACCGTTTTTAACACAGAAATATTTTTAATGTACTATCTATAAATCGACAGGTATAGCTGAAGTTGCGAAAATCGAACGCGCAGTCGTAGGACTGATATCATATTAATTGAACTAAGATAGATTTGCCATTTGTTACTTTCGTTATTCCTGTTGAAATGTTACTAAAACAAATTTACTTAAGATTAAATAAAGAATTTGTTTCTGCTCTTTTTAGTGAAATACACATAAATCTGTGACTTAAAATTCCGAAAGTAGGGGTTCACAGAATTAATTTTTAACAATGAAGTTGTAATTGAAATAAACATTGACTCATAAAGTGATTTAGTAACGAACAATAAAACTATAACTTTTGTCGTTAATTAAACCACTATTTTTCAAAGGTTTTATGATATCGAATGATAATGCTCTGCTTTGGTTTTAATTATAAACGTTTTAGCGAATTTGGCATTCTTAAACGAACTGAGAAACAAACTGTAATTAAATCGTTCTTGACATCACTGAGAAATTATTTTTTTATTGGTAGTTGATGTCATATTTGTTTCACGAAATTCAACAATAAAATTTCATGTGTGCGTTTTCGGTTGTACTCTAATACTACTCTACTCATATTTACTCTGTCGAAATTAAACTGCGAAAACATGCATAAATTGCTATGTCATACAACGATACTTGTAAGATAAATTTTTTAAATCCACTACTGGCAACCTGATTAATTATTTAACGATTTTTATTTTACCCACATTCTTCTTTTTAATTATTGGAGAACAATCAAACGACGGAATAAAATTGATTTTATTTGTATTATTTATTTACATAGCACGATTACTTATACCCTCATACATACATGTAAAATTTGCCTTATATACAAAATCTTGCTTGTTTAAAATAAATATATATAGTGAATATTTTTATAGCATCTATAGTTATTTAAAATAAACACGATTTAGTAATAAACTTTATTGGTTTTTCAATCATTAATGCTACATGTTATTTTATTGACAGACAAATGGAAGTTTAGTAGAAACTTTAGGTCTTAACCTTTTATAATTATTTTAAGTTCTACAATTTAAGAATGCCAAATTGCCTCAAAGACTACCTATAAGAAACTTTGTTAAATTGGCCATACTACATGCAAATTTACAGCATATTCCACACATATCCCGTAAAAAATTTCGTTCTACTTAGGTACACATAATTGTTGTTTTGTCTAATAATAGAATGGAATTAAAATTAATTAAGTAGTGAGTAGTGTGTAGCAACTCCACAAATACTAACATAAAAAATAGACGTCTTCTTAGTTATGTACTGATTAGCTAATTATAATTAACACTATTTTTAGTCATTTATCAGTTGGTGCGTACCACTATGTCTTATTCCTAAACTAATTAACACCGCATATTATCTGAAAACGACTAAGTATACCAAAATCATTAAAGATTGAGTCAGAACCGGATTTTCCAAAATTTTGAAACAATAATTAAATGCATATTATTACAAACTTGTAAACAAGAATGACTATTACAAATTAAAATTCGGAAAACACAAATTAAGCAGTAATAAAGCCAGAATACCAAATAGATGCGACTTCTGCACGTACATATTTAAGTGACTTTACCCACAAGCATATAAATTTAATCTATATTTTAATTTTTTTGTTGGCAAAAATTAACGTACCTACACTTTCTCATAATTTAACTCTAATTACGCTTTTTTAAAGCCACTTACGTTAAAACATCATCAAGGTTGAGAGACTATAAATTAGGATAATAAATCGCCAAACGAATATTTAATAATAATAAATTAGGGAAGAGACCAAACATAGATTACCAAGATCGAGATATTCTTAAACATTAATTAACGTGGTAATTATTATGTTATAAAATGTCGGTTCTGCATGGAATATGTAGGTATAGTAGCATGATATACTCGAAAAAGCTTTTAAATGCCACCAAAACAGATTTAAAATTTTGGCGGATGAACCATGTACACATTTTATTTATTATCTACCTACTATTTATATTGGCTATTTCTTTATAATGATTCAAATATAAAAATTTGAATTAATGTAATCTACATTAATAAGAGGAAATGTTTGTATTGTGTTTCACTATATGTTCAATATAAATTAAATAGTTCTTGAATTATTTTATAATATATCGACAGTACACAAAATAATTATCTACAAATTCACTTTTAAAATCTGTTAGTCAAATTTTGCCATAAAAATTAAAATTGTCTTAACTGAGAGATTAAAAAATTTGCTTTGTACATAGATTAACTACAATTAACGTTAAATGTGTAATTGTCCGTAGAAAAAAAAAACAAATAAGTGACTCATTAGAAATTTCCATCCCAATTTGTTATTTTTTAAATATACACACTATTTGTTCTAACCGTATATATTTACCAAATTTTCAAATACTTGGCAGATATTAATTTAGAACATTTATTTAAATTTAATGGTAGGAAATAATATGTGTCCAAATTTAGGAAAAATTATTCAAATTATGACAAATGTCATAATATTTTGAGAAAAAATAATTCCTACTCAAATAATTATTCCCACAATAAATAATAACATATTAAAATAATTATTAACCAAATTAGTAGTCATTATATTGAAGATAGTAATGATTTTCGCACAAAAATTGATATCATTATAAGTTCCGCTAAAATAAAAAAAGAAAGTAATAAATATGAAAACTATAAGCCATAAGATAAAATTCATCAAAAAATCCTACTAATTGGTTAAAATAAACACATATTTTCGGTAAAATCTAAATCTCAAATCAAACATGCACCAATAAATCTCCAGGTGTTATCTTTGCTCAAACAAGCTGGCGCGTCATCCGTGTCAAAGCTTGAAAAATCATAAGGACTACCGTTGCCGTACCAGAAACACGTGAACCTCCTGTGTAAAAGCTGCTCGGAGAAAAAGTTCTCTGCAGTACTGCGAACGCTGTTCTCTGCCTTCGGTGGTACTCTTGTCAGTACCCGCGGAACTCTTGGACGTCGAAGGCGCCGAAACACATCGGTAACGGTCTTCGTCGCGCGGCTATACCGAAGCTGGGTTTAAAGTTTTCTAAAACGGCTTCAGGCTGTGCCATTAGTGCTATTCGCGGCTCCTGCTGCAGGAAATTGTTCCAGGGAGGGTTTCCCAATCGGCTCGATCCCCATCCGAATAGGTGAAAATTTATTGACTAGTCCTATCCAGGACCCAACCGAAGTTGTATATTTTTTGTAGTTTCATGTAAGTTTACTTTTTAATCGTTTTTAAGGATTATTTAATTATATTACTTAAATTGAAGTATTTTTCGTTAGGTATAATTTGAACGTTAATTCCTCTGCTATTATGCAATTCTAAAATTCATACTAACCTTTATAAATTAATTACAAGAAAAAACGCTAAAAAATTTATGATTTTTTTGATTAAGTAAAAATTTGCGAAAATAGAATTTTTTAATATTTATTTGCAAAAAATACTACATTAGTACTGGAGTACTACATTAGTAAAATTTTAATATATTTTAATTTGAAAAAGTATTAGGTAATTAAGAACTATTATATTGAACTCAAAATATGGTAATTTGATCTTTAAAACTTATAATTTTCCTTATTGAATTATAGGGTATATAATATCTTAAATATTGATATGAAATGCGATATTTGTACGTATTAAAAAATACCCTGTATTTAAATTATGAATTGATTAATTTTAAATTAACATACATAATCCATATTACTACAATATTTTTCTATTTCAAACACACGAGTGATAATTGCCTTGTAGATAATCAAACAAGTTATTAAACCGCCGAAGAAAAATATTTACGAATAACTTGTAATTAGAAAGGTTTTTTTCAAACAATGTATAACAGTAATCAATTTATTAACCACTACATTTTACAACCGTTTAGGTTGGAACAATATGTTCAATTTTTCGTCGAACTGTAAACAACTTTATGGATGTATGCGAATGTATTAATAGTGTCACGTTCATTCATTTCGAAAAATTACTAACAAAGCACTAAAGGATTGTTTAAATCGGTAACAAACGTTTTTACAGCTAACAAATATTTTTTTATTAACATTTAAATTTTCAACCTAAATGTGTCATGATCTTACTTTTTTACAGTTAAAAATTATCGCCTTAAATCGTTACTAATTTGTGGGAAAATTGAATAAAAAAATTAATTTCAGTACACACTTGACTTGAACAACGTATACCTAATTTTGCTTATAAATTTTTGAATTATTGTAATATCATTTTTTTCTGAATTCTCAATTTAATCTCGTTATTAATGTGAATATTTAAATAAACTCAAAAATCCCATTACTTTATCGGTGTGGTTTTTTAATCACATAATTAAATTTTCCCATTTTTTAACCTAAATAGTACGGTCACTATTTCTGACTGAATCAACATTGGTAACTAAAATAATTCGAAATGGATCAGTTTTATTAGATTATTTTAAGAAAAATTTAAATAACTTTCGATATTTTAGCAGTAACACGTGAAAGTAGGTTAATTGATCGTAATCCGTGATTTTATATAACACTGTTAGCTAGTATGTAGAAGTACAACATGCTCCAGCACTAACCGAACGATAGTTGGCATATGAGCGAACTTGAATCACTATAAATACTTACCTTGACTTTTGTACAACTATTAATGCATTCGGTTGTATGTATAAATGTCGGAGTAAAATAAATTCATATAGCGATACATACATCCAAATATATTTCAATTCGATTGGAATCGAGCCTAAATATTTACATCATAAGTGAATTTGTAACAAGAAAAAAACACACCAATCGATAAATATAATGGTAATTTTGCGGTGTCCCAATTAGCATATCGGCAATAAACAACAATGCTGGCGACTTTCACTTCATGTACATAGAGATTAAATTATTTTTTAACTCTTCGACAAAACAAACACAGGAATAATCTAAAACTTGATGGAAGTAATTTAGCCCAGACTATTTTCGAAGGAAATTCATCGCGGATTATCAACGAGGTGTCGCCTAGTTAACAATGTTAGAAGTAAAAAGTATTATTTATTGTTTGGCGTTTAAAAAGAATTCGTAAACATAATATACAATGATAAACTTATTTTTAAAACTGAGCGATTATATTTATAGGAAGGAAGAACAAAGAAATGGAACGTTTGTGCTCTATGTTGAAATAATTGCATTTTATTTCGTACCATTTTATTAAGTTCATTTACACTATTAGTAATGCAGGTATTCAATCAAAAGATTATTTTTAATTAAGATATCGATAAATATAATGCCAGTATAAAGATTTACTCCTCTCCTCTTTATTGCAAATCATTAAGCGATTATTACATTGTAAACTTAAATCCAATCTGCGATTATTTCGTAAGTATTTGCAAAAGATTTTTTATGAAAAATGAACAATGTTTCCTCTTATATAGAATTAACTAAATAAATTTGAGTTTTTACTAGAATGCTTTAACATACATTCCTATTTTACATTATTATTTCCTAAATTTGTCAAATAAATCTTTGAAATTTATCAAAAATATCAAATATTTGAACGCTTATTATAAGAATTAGAGAAATAATCTGCTAGTCGTTTCTACAGTCGTTTCGACATAACAATACCTTATCATTTGAGAACTTAATGCTCCACAAATATACCATTTGAATGAAACGGCGAAAAGAACGACTACAGCGATATTGTTTTTATTTACATTTAGGCCATTACAATCAAGGTTAAACGAAATAATTTGCAACAATAAAAGAATAATTTTATATCTGGTGCTTAATATGCAACAGCCGTAACAAACTATATTTGATGCATTAGTCAATCTATACCTTTTATAGAAGGTACATTCATAAGTGTCATAACGTTTAGATTCACACAATCGTAATAGCGTTCTTATCGGCGGTAGAATTAGAAGAAGATGCGCACAATTTTACGCAGCAATCTAGTTCAAAAAAATTCGATATTTATACAGTCTAGACTGTCAAGGATTTGGATAGAAATACGAAATTGCAAAGCAATTAGCCTACTAATCTCATTCGCACCGGGCAATAAAACTATACCTACACATAAATCGGTGCATCTTCTCCAACTTCCATTCCAACAGCTGTAACATAAAACATATTCGAAAAATACTATCAATTAGAAGCCAATTACATTCAATAGATGCAATTAAGAGGACAATCGCTCGCGCGAATCACTCTAATACCAGTTTAACCCATCCCGAACCGCCAGATAGTGGTTTGGTGAACTGAAAATTTTCGATTTCAAAGAATTCCCGGCGAGGTCATTTTTATTTATATCGCAAAGGTTCGTGTCTCCAGTAATCCGCAATAATTAACTCGCGTTTCTTTTGATAAGGCTCGTCCGCCGACGAAACAATAAGGTGAATTTGAATGTGACGAAAACATCACTGACGACATTGGCGATAATTGCGAAATCCTTCCGACAATTAAGATTCATATCAATGTGCACGCATTAAGATCTTATTTGGCTGGAAACGCATTAAGTTCAATCGGTGCGATTTGAAACTAAAAATCAATAACATAGATACTGTTTGGAAATATTGAAATTTAATCTAGTCGATAATGAATTGAATAAAAATTCATCAGGTATTTAGGCTCGAATTTCATTCAGCAGTGCTCTTTATTGTATACCTACTTGACGAATAAATGATAATTTCCATTGAACGTAATGTGTAATAGATTTTGAAGCGTGGGTCTTCGGGTGCAGCATTTCATTTTAAAGAAATAAATAAATAACTTTCACTTGGTGCTCGGTGTATTCAAAAGTGTTTTAGTATCACATTTATTGCGAAAAATATTATACAACATCATTCAGAAGGATTCGCTAAGTTATATATTGTTGCAAAATTGCACGCACAAACGACAAAATTTCTTTACCTGCTCATCCACTTTTACAAGCAGTGTATCTAGCAACTACACTGCTTACCGCCAATCTGAACATTTTATTGAGGAAATTACTATAAACATATGTATATTACAATTAATCTCTCTTGAGCTGTATACTACAATAATTGCGTGAAAAATGTTTTAATCCAGTTAAACAAGATTATCAAGTTTGCTAGATAATACAAAAATTCTTCTTACTCGCGTATACATAATTTATTGATTACACAAATTGTTATTAAATAAACGTTCTTAAATTGATTAATTCGAAATTGAGTCCATTGTATTTGATGCGAAAACAGTAATACATTACTCATAATTTTATCAAATCGAACTTTGATTAGTTCTAGGGCAATGCACTTGCATTTCACTAAACACAACGTCAACGACAATGAAATATCTAGTGTGTTCGCATCAAATTGAAATTTCGAATTGAATTTGAATCAGTATAGCAGTCGTGATTTTACAAAGTAGAAGACACTTTCCAATCAAATGTTCAAGGTAGTTCATTATGGGTGTATATCCTACATAAACAGAGATAAATGCACACGAGAAAGACGTGTCGGTAAACTATTACATAAAAACATGCACATTCACGATTGTATGAGGTATATCATAAGCCGCTTACTGATTTTTTTAAATAAATTTCAAGACTACTTAGTGGCTTCATAACATCACAATAAAAAAATCTGCCGGTTCAATTTGATTGAATAGGTACCCATCCTAACGTAACACGTTCATTTATATTTTATTATTTCATGTTACAGTAATTAAGCCAAACAGGATGTTTGAATGTTGCTATACAGCAGTATTAATAGATTTTAAATTGTTGTTCTAGAATCATCGGATTCAACCAAGAAAAGTATATTAATTGCATACAAATGTGCTATTAAAATTTTCTTATACCAAAATTTCTATTAACAACTGTATCTTATATGCAAATTGGTATCGTTTTTCTTATTTACAAATCTCGTTTACACTCATAATTGATTTGTTTATGTATCTAATTATTTGATTCACACGATTTGTATAAACAGATACGTTTACATTTCCGAATATAGTGAATAAACTTTAATGATGAAAAGACTTTCTATATTTCATAATACTCGGGTAAACGTTCGCGAATCGTGTATTTTGCGATTTAAAAAATTCAAATCGATCATTCCGTTTGTTAGTTTCCTTTATTTTGAGACGACATTTAATTGAATTTTTTCAGTTAAATTCGTTGACGTCATTGAATTAACAATGAGCGAAACTAAGCTAATTAATAATTTGTTGTTATTTGGATTTAATTCTAGACCGAGACCGTTTCGACGTCACCCAAATAGTTTTGTGATAGCGTTTTATTAAATCATGACTATTTGGCCAACAATTTGATAATAATGACAGCATATAGGTATTGCTAATAATAATAACTGTTGTATTAGAGTTATAAAGAGAATTTTTTACAAGGTAAAATTTACTTTAATTACTTTTGGGGTGCTATTAGATAAGAATAAATTTTTAGTGTTGTTTGTGATAGTTTTGGTAGTGCGTTCTTCAGATAATTCAAAAACAAACAAGTTTAGTCCTTGATCTTTAAATAATTTAGTTATTTTTAGGAGTTTTCGTTAAAATGTGAATGTTTAACCAACCTTGTAAGCGATTTCCGAAGGCGCAAAGTCTCTCAACCTTGACCTACGTGCAACGATATCAAATAGAGTGATATTAAGATTAAGTGGCACGGTTTTGTACTTTCTTCACGTATGTATACATTATTCATTAGTTTATTTAGCAGTTCATTGTATTCGAAGAAGGAATTTTCACTTTTTATTCCGAGGACAAATTCGCCGCAAAAGGTTAATCTCACACCTACTAGTAATTTAGTACGCGCTGTATTAATTAGTCTTACCGAAGAGAATTCATTGCAAATTTCAACTCGAAATAGTTATTGTTAATACCTTTACCCTGCAGACACTTAAAGTGATTCCAATTTCCGATCGCTGATAACAATTGTATATAGTTTTAATGCTGAAACGTTATTTAATACTTTCGTTATCAACTTTATTTACGAAACAAACTGAATATACTGTGTAACGAAGTATGAAACCTTTACTTACTTACTGCTATTATGATAATAAGTAACGTAATAAGCAAAATTCAGAGAATGCTATAACAGAAATTGATAAAAGCTTCCTGTAATCCAGTCTCGTCTGAATTCTCCACGTCAAATCGCGCAAAATTCAATTTAGGATTGTAAAATTTGATGGATAAAAAATTCATCTATTGTATGCTAAAGAGAAATCACCTGACTTTTATTTGCATTTTGCCAACGGGCAATTAGGGTGAGGTAAACCGGTAAATAAACCAGAAGAAATAAGATTTTAAAATCGAACAATGACAAACACTATTTGCATTTCGTTTGAGTATTGATTTATTATCTGTTAATATAACAGTTAACCGTTAAGGTAAAGGTTGATGAATTAGCTGAAGATCCGGCTTTTATTCGGGAATACATGCATCAGATGAATGGATTTAATAACTGTAGTGTAATCGAAAAAAAAACTTATTTTATAAAGAACATAAATCATCTGATCATCCTGTAGAATATATAATAAAAGAGGAATAAACTCTCATAATTCTCAATCGTCATAAAGTTCGGCTCAAATACTCTTTTTGGATAATAGACAATTTTTTATAGTGATTAATCAATTATAGACAATATAGGAAATAATAATACTCCACTTTAAATTGAATTTAGTACTTTGCTCTTTAAACTATAATAATTCGCACCACACAACATTTACAAATTTTAAAGTAGCAACAGGTTTTTGTTCAACGATTGTAATTAATGTGGATGTGAATAAGATTTATTTTATGGAGAAAAATAATCGCATTTATTGCATTCGAACGAACGGCTATCAATGAACAATAAAACATTATCTTGAAGTCGCGTTTTACATAATACCTACCGTTTCTGCAATTTACTGTGACAATACAACGTTCGTGTATGCGGAAAATATGTGAAGTGACTCAGAGAGGAAAAATTATGAGAATTTGGTAAGCTTTTCCAATGGAAATGTTTCTTGTATAATGTGGTAATTTGTGTGCAATGAAGTGGAATAGATTAATTCGACCAAAAGTGAGCGTTTTTACTGTTCCTATATTAAATTATGGCCTGGTACCCGTTGGTACTTGTGACTATGTTGCTGAGTATATGTATATCTAATTATATTTTAATGCGAACGAATGGAATTTATTTTTGGTAACAAGTTCCAACAAGTCTATAGTAAAAATTCCTTCTTGATGATTTTGTTTACTACAATAGTAGATACCATCAATTTGGTATAGGTACCTTGCAGTTCACTGATAATAGTACTCAGGTAAAAAAGGTTGTAATAATAGATTCTACCTGCATATGTCTATTTCTGGATGCATATTTCATGTAAAATTGGCACATTCTTTTAAAATACTTAATATTATTCTAAATTTTAAATTATATTTAGAATATTTTCGAATGTAGGTACCTATTTAATAACCTTTAATGTATTAATACAAAGAATTAACGACTACAAAACAGAAATATCGTATAAATAGATATTGTTTTCATGAAACTTAAGGGAACTAGGGACCGGTCTAAGAAGCTCTCTTTTAACATAAATAACACATTTTGAGTAAATACGAAATTAAATCATTTGTACCTACCATATAAGAGCTTAGTAATAAAATATAACCAGTCTTATCAATTGAAATTGAACTATTTTTCACACATTGTTTGCCTTTTTCAATAAATAGTGCAATAAACCACCTTACATGACGGCTTATTTTTTATTTGTTTCCAGTTGAGATGTGAAAAAGGAAAGTTTTACACCCCATTAAACCGGGGTCGAACCAGTTCGAATCAGTTCGAACCAGTTACTTTCGGTTCGAGTGGAAAAAATGCTCGAAATCCCGTAAACGTCAAGTTCTATAATTTCATCGAATTCCTGCTCAATTGGTTTGTTGCACACAATCGTCGCTGTACTGTCCCTGCTCAATATTTTGTATCTATTTCTGTCGCGGTTAGTATTGTTTTGACCCAATGTTAAATGTTTCGGAAGCTTCGAACGAAAATAAAACGCGAAGACGAAATTTTCCATTCCTCATTACGGTTTTGAGTCTCGCCAGAAGCAGTTAGTTACTATTTCAAAGTGTGTGAAAGCCGTCGCGCTTCTTTAATGTCCTATATCCTTATAGTTCCTTATAAGGCGAAACTTTGCAAAATTCTTTTTGTTGTTAATATTACTATCAAAGGTAATTATTTTTTTTTTCTTTTCAATATTATTCGTTGTGAAATATATCGTTAGAATTTTTTGAGAATTTGTTTGCGATTTTTTTGGAAATTTGATTTTTTATAATTTTTGGTAATTATTAATTTATGTAAGCGCATATAAGATTCGCATTCGTTACTTTAAATTATGCTAATTCTATGCTTTATTTTATTCAATTATAATTTTAGAATCGAATTGTTTATGTTTAACCGTCTAGGATTCGTGATTGACATTGAATTTTCTTTCTTTGATCACATTCATACAAACACTAAAATAATCTATTCTGTATTATTCACTCGCCAAAATGCATTTTCTAACACCGAACGAATAACAATCGGACATTGTTATAATAATCTTCAGCACGAGTAAATTAAAATTAAACCATTCGGAAATCAATGAAATTCCTTCATGAACCATATGCATATTTTGGCAATAAGTTTGTCGACGTTGTTTTAATTATACCAATTCGAATTTGAAAGTAAAGTTAGTTATTTAAAGACGTCATATTTTATTATCGCGAATCTTATTACTTAGTTGGCACTGAAAACGGTGAGATCAAAGTAGTCTACTGTTATAACGTTTACAGATCGGGATAAATGATACGTTTGTGACTTTAATAAATGATTCGAATTAAAAGCAATACAGCGGGTTTTTTAATTGTTCTTATAGATTAATAATTTTGGGAATTCTATATTATCTACTATTGTCATTTTTGTGTTTGACGAAAAGTCTGGTGTTAATTATATAACTATTATCGTAGTCAGTTTAGGAACATTATAGACTATTTGCCTGTATTATTACAATAGATATAATTTCTAAATAGGTATAAATTTGTTGAAGTAACTACCTACTTTACCTGTTAATAAGCAACTTTTTTTTTGTAACTAGACTTTGTACTTTGCAAATAATCGCATTTTTATTAAATAAATGTTTTGAACTAATTATTAAATTAAATTATTAAATTATTAAATTAACATAAATATGATATACTTTTTCCGGTTGAGGTCGTTTTTTTAAACAATTTGATGCAAAATGCAACAATCGCCAAATATACATATATTCATTCATACATCATTAATTTAAATATACTTTATTTTAATATTAAACCGCTTATAAATATTATATTGCATATAAACATTGATTTATCAAGATACTCACGCACCAAACAAAAACACATACAAACATTCGTATATTTATTTATATTTATATTATTATATTACCTACACTACAGTTACATTCCATTAATAGATTTTTGTAATTTTCCAAATGAAATTAACCAAAAAACAAACGGATAACAGAGAATTTATTATTTAAATGGAACATTAACGAATTAAAAAAGTAATAATTAGTTCTGTAATGAATAATAAAGTCGAACGATTTTTTGGCACGTTTAAAGTCGCATTGAACATTAAATTACATACTATAGAACGCAAAGCTCGGCTATTTTTAATCGGCGACAACACGTGACAGAGCTTGGAGAAATGACAGTTTTTCATTTGACCAAATCGAATTATTCGTACGTCTGCCTACACTTTAATTTACAACCAAATTTCCGAAAAAAAAATTGGAGATGTCCCAAGTAAAATATTCCATAAAAACACTTTTTGTATGTTTCATTATTTTGTAGTGGGATTTTGTAAGAGTATGTATATGCTTGTCGGGCACTCACTTTATCGTTTATTTTATAATATTCGGTTATTTTTTACTAAATTGTACATTTTCGTGATTAGCATGCTTGTGATTGGTAATTATTTGTTTACAGGAATTAAAGCAACGATTTTTTACGGTTTATAACCGAAAAATAATAATCTGCTGGTTATGCATATTCATTACTTAGAATTTGAAGGAACAAACCGATAATTAGACATTGTAAAACATGACTGCATTAGAATAACAATAACAACAAACAATTTTTTGTAATCGTTTTACGGAATCACTGTTTAATTCGCAGCAAATTCGACTTTGAAAAATGATAAATTTGAAATGAACCCAATAAACAATGCCGGCTTGTTTAAAGGACTCCAATAATTGTATTCAGAAATATCGGATCCGTTTCGGTGTAATCGAATTCGAAGCAGAACATTCTGGTTATAACAGATTGTGCGAATAAAACTATCGAAATTTAAACTAAATAGTGATTAATTTGTCTGCAAGGCACAAACAATTAATCTAAAAACTCGCTCGCAATGTTCTCAATTAAAACGGTATCTAAAGTGTTGTAATTTTGATAAAAAAAAGTACCTACATTTGTAACAAAGTAAATACTATTACAAATAATTGCTAATGATGCAAATTAGAATTACAATAAATTATTATTGTCGATTAAATCTGAAATTTACAGAATTTCAGTGCAAATGAGAATTTATTTTTCAATGTCGAATCGGTACCCACTACCTACAAAAATCGTTTATAATAACGAGGCACGTTTCGATTGAATTAGACGTGCAAATGCAAAACATTCTGTACATGAAACGAAAAGCAACAATTAGATAGATATCTCGGTCTTCGGCTCGACGAGCGTGTAAATTTGCGGTTTCGAATTATTGGCGACGGGTCAATAAACTAAGGCGTTTATTTCGATTTACTCCTATTGTATATTTGGCTAGAGTAACTTAAGAAGAAAATAACTGTACCTTTTTTATATACCCGCACTTTGCATAAATTTTGAGTTTTCTTGTGACGAAACATCGCCCACCAACAAATACGCAGTAATAGCATTACAATCATTAATATTTATCAAGTGATACTAACCACTAATCAATATATGTATTTTAGGACATAATTAGTTTTTTTATTGAATAATCACTTAATGGTCGGATGATCTATAAACCATCATTTTTTCTATAGACACATGTCTAATCATATATCTATCGAAATTTATGCCGAACAACTATGAAAAATATTAAACATTTAGTCCATAATTTTGAAACAAAATACATACCTAAATAAAATTAACTCGTGTGCAAATTATATCTGGGTTTTACGCAATAAATTGATATATTCTAAGAAGTGACATAACATCTATATAGAAGCAATTCAGTTCTTTTACCTGCAATCCTTGAATATCCAATTTCACATACGATTCGAATGTTGGAGTGCTGATTGATTTTGAACGTCTCATTAATAATTAATTTAATCCTGTTGAGATAATTGTGTGTAGTCTTTCAACTTTTTTAACTATTTGTTAGCCTATTAAAATTGACTTCCCTGGTCGGTAATTTGATGGTTTTGAAGGACAATATGTACGTTTGCTATAAAAATCAAAAATAAAACCTATAAATAGATATGAATATGTTATATAATTGGATGTAATTCAGAGAAGACAACAAAAAAATCTCTTGCAAAAACTATAAGACTTGAGCAAATTACCTATTCTATTGGATTTGCCCAGGATTGATCTCAAAAGAATGCATTTTTCTATTAAAATTCAAATGTATGTAGGTAAATTGTATTATTAATTGTATTATTAAATAAAGATATTATTACGAACAACTAAATTTGTTATGTACTATTTCACCAAATAACAATCCAAAATTACTGTTTTTTGTCATTTATTTATTATAATTTCATTATTTAGTTTCATTTTAAAATAATTTAGTTGCAAATACGCGTATATCTAATAAAGCTATTATAGAAAATTAAAATACATTAGACACATGTGTTACTGAGAGTAGAAAAAACAGTTCTACAGGTATTACTTAAGATCGAAGGATATTCGTGTTACATGAAATTAGTCTGATCCTGTTCTCCTCGTTGCCGATAAAGTAAGTGATCCTTTCGCTTTATCGGTTATTAATAATAATAGATCATATAACAGCCTATAATGTTGAGATAATACGCTGTTTATGCCTTTTCAAGGCTGTTAAATTTACCATGAAATTCGTTTATTTCTCGCGAAATATGCACCGGTGATGATTTCTAATAGACAGTCGTCGAACGGTTAAGTTTCTCAACGCTGCTCCGTAATCGCACACGAAACATGGACAATATGGCCAATTTAACAACGTTTTTTATGTGCCGTCGGTGTTAAAGATGATCCGCGTAAACTTTATATGTTTGTGAAATATGTTTCAGGCAGATAACGATATGGCGGACGCGTCAAAGCCCAACAGACGATTTTCGATGCCGATCAATTTACCTCCTCCCCAACAGAGGAGGATGTCCGTTCGGAGCTTTTACTGGGTTATGGTTAATCCTCTGGTAAATTTGTTGTTTGAATGCGATTTATCGGTTTACTTTGGTTTCCGTTTGGTCGTATATTCAAATTCGGATTCGATAAATTGAAAAAAAATGTGTAAAATGTTCCTATACTAAAAGCATTTTTGTTAGTTTTTTTTACTAAAACCAACAGGCGTTTTAAAGAGAGGATTAATTTTATAGGGTTTTTGAAATGTTTTTAAGGATCTTCTAGATCTGTAACATTTCATTAGGATACGGAGAAAGTGCGTTAAGTTCCTTAATAAAGGAATTGTGGCAGTGTAAATAACTACAATAGATCTAATACAGTTGCCAAGTAAATTGAATGCTTCGTAAAAACACAAACCCGACCAACATTTCATTACTTTTAATCGAGTTTAATTAACTTTAATAGACGCACGTCGTTAATTTAACAAAAAGTTATTTGCCACTTTTTTGCGATGTACGCTCTTTTATTTTATCTCTAATTTGTAATATAAATTTTTCCGTTAGTTCAAAAGTTCACTTTCACTTCCATGGGTCTTCTCCATAATAACTTTTTGTCTGTAAATACATGCAAAATTATTACATTGTCTAGGTAAAGTCATTTACGGATAATATATTTATCAAATGTACCTGGCTTTTCTAATTACTTGTGGAAATCAATTACACGTGTTATTTTTATGTATACGCGTGAATTTTTTGAATGAAGAAATTTCACTCGACGTGAATAATGTTTTGCACGTTCGGTTTTGTAGATATAGATTTACATGTAAAACACATCGGATATGTTCGATTTTGTAATATAGGTTAATAGGTTTAACAGCGGTTTTCGATTACAAAATTGTACATTAGAGTTTTAAAAATACCTTCGTTTAATTCTATTTTCTTTATTGATACCATTATTTATTTTCTTATTAAAGTATATAACACTTTCCTATTAGATTTTATTCGAACAGTTTAAGTCGATGTAATTGTTTTTAATTAAAACGTTGTTCGTTTAACCATCTCTAAATGAAATAAAAAAACCGACTATTATAATAGTTTACAGTTGAAGAATTGTTAATGATGTAAATCTGTATGTTTGAAAAATTAGCATATAATAAGTTTCCTCGGGAATCCCTTAATAAACAAAACTCGTTTATGAATGGAAATAAAAACACGCCAATTATGACATAACGCTAATTATCTTCTGAAACGGAATATACAATTCCAATTATCAGAAATTTATGATACGATTTTTCGAGGTTTTAGATATTTAGATAATTAAAGGCTGCTCAAAATGCATGCGCAGTACAAACAGACCTTGATATTCATTGGAAACGGAAGTTTCTAATAGTACGTTTCCGATATTCGAATCAATGATCATAAAAATAACAACGATATATGATGTGGGAACAGATTTTTTTTCAATACCTAATTATTACTTAAAAAAAATGATAACAGATCCGGAATTAGTTGAAAATCCTTTCACTCGGTCTGGTATTAGAATATAACTCAAACTGAACTCGTTTGTTAACTTTCTTTCTTTCTTTCTAAAACCAATTTGTTGTTTAATTGACACCTTTCTTAACCAAATGATGGATTATTTTTCGAGACTTTTTATTCGATAATTTCTATTTGCACGCGCGAATACTTCAATGCGAATAAATCGTTAATAAAAGTGAAACAGCTCGATGTTGCATAAATTAAATAAAATTTACTATTACCGTTATCGCATATTAAATTTGCGCAATTGATATTAAAGTAAACGTTATCAAATTAAATGAATGCTTGGGATAAACCGTGTAGGTCAAGATTAATTCATTACCAAAAGTTGATTTAATCTAAATGAAAATTTTGCCTATAAATAAATAAGTTTTTGACCTTAAAAGTGTGAATACGAAATAGAAACCTCTCTACGGTGGCTGTTACAGGTATTCTAGATAGTTCTCGGTTTTACGTTTGACCCGGACCTGTAAAACAAGAATACTTTTTCTCGCTGTGACGCATCTCACGTCCGCAATTTTATTTATGTCTTCAGGTAATACCGCTTGCCGCGTTCCGAGATATAATTTTAGCATCAACGGCGACTCGCAACTCCAGAAATAGCAGCAAAAAGAGAAAGAAATAAAGCAGAAATCGTCCAAGACCTCAAGCTGGATTACAGAGAGATGATTATGGTTATTCTCGGACGACTACTTACTTGTTGATCTGTAATTGGCTAATTTACGATGATTTAATACGGATTCCCTTCGGTCGTCGATGGCCTCAATGCGAATTTTATTGTTCGAATTGGCTCCAACCACCGTAACTACGTTTTAATTGCTCGTGCATCTATTAAACAATACTTTTACTTTGCTTACATAGTTCAGAGTTACATCACAAAATATAGGAAGTTTAGTATTTTTAATTCGCTTTGCAGAAACTGCTAAACGAGTACAGCAGGGTTGATGGCCTTTCTGTAACCGGACGACCTTGGTAATTGAGCCCGCATTAAACGCGTATCATTTAATTTCGTGCGCCACGTATGACGACATTTCGGTATTCAGGTTCATTAAATATTAAATTGCTAAATTTTCGCGATCTAATTTACTGCTTTAACGATAATTTTCATTGCCAGTTAATCTGCTGCACACTCCGCCATATCTATTGTTCATTCAATGGGAATTTTCGCAGAAAAAAAAAATAATATATGCAATTTATAGTTTAAGTACTGTAACTATTCGAGGTGATAACTAATAACAAAAGAATTAAACAAATCACGGTATATATTTAATTTCTGTATATGCTTATTTCAACGTTTTTCATTTGCACGTGATTATTTTATTTTACTCTTCACTATACGTATCTACATGTGAATTCAATATTGTTATACCTACATATGGTAAATTATTTGGCAAATTATTCATCAAGTTACTTTAACCCTCTAAATTACGGAAAGATCCTACATATTCTACCTAAAACTATTTTATGTACAGTTGCATCACAATAATGTATGGCAAACAAAAGATCAAAAAGTATGTCACTTGTTCAAAAGCATGTGGGATTATGCACTTATTGAATTATAACACGTTGAAGACAAAAACGCCCGTTAAACTGTGTTTGATATAATACCTGACATCTCTTTCTAATAAATGCAAATGCAATCTAGCACTCCTTTTGTAATAACATTCAAATGAGTATAGAATTTTAAATAAAGTACTTGTTACATGACGAAATATGTGATTACCTAAGTCAAATCGTTCCTGTTGTTTGATCGTATTTTCCAATCACTTTGGGTCGATACGTTAAAAGAGAAAGAATCGGCAGGTAAATGATCAATAAAATATTTTATAAAATTGTAATGCAATCTAACTGTAATCCGTATGCCGATTAGTTCAAAAACCAGTTTAAAATCGTAATTCATATTCAGAAAGTAACGTTATAATGTAAAAATGGTTTTCATGATCCGGTTTGTTTATTGTAATCGTAGACGATTTTGCTGTCAACAGGCAAATACAGATACATGAGCATGAGTAGGTACTCCATATATGATTTTTCGATTTAAACACCTGCGAACATGACTGAACAGGAAACGTTTTTCAATAACAACTTATAAAAGTCTACAATGTTGTGTGTTAAAAGTGTTCTCTTAAAATTTTATGAATTGCATTTTTCTAAAACAGAATCTTCTAGAGATTTGGTGGTATGTCTAGAATATAAAGTGTTGGTATGTTAATTGTAAGTTTTCCAATGACTGATATTTTTCCCATTATTTATTTAACAACAAGTAAGTTTTGTGACAATTTCATTACTTTCATTCATTCATATTAATAGGTACAGTTCGATGAAAATAACTGTAGACGTGACTTGCGTCATATTCTAACGATAAATTAACACTAATGCGCATCTCATGTTTGCAAATATACATTGTATGTAAAAAAAATGTATTGATTGGGTCGTGTACACAATGTTTAATGAAGAATTTAATGTAATTGTTTCAGATCGAGGAGGGTGATCGCGGCCTTTCAGAAATGACCGCGTCCCTCGGAGCAGGTGGCGACAGTGGCGGCGATGCCAATAACCACAACCACGACGGTACGAACAACCGCAACGACGTCTACACGGTTTCAGTAACCGGAGCGTACGATAACAAAGCTTTCAAAGGCGATAGCAACAATGCAGAACCAAAGAAACCACCTCGGGAGATTTCCGACGAAGAAGCCTTCCAGCAGGGTAAATTCAAATTGTCCACCAAAGAGAAATGGCGGATACTCAAGAACATTTCGGCCATATCGTGCGCCTTTATGATCCAATTCACGGCTTTCCAAGGAACGGCGAACCTCCAAAGTAGTATAAACGCAAAGGACGGTCTCGGTACTGTTTCTCTCAGTGCAATCTACGCGGCACTGGTAGTGAGTTGCATATTCGTTCCTACTTTCCTCATTAAAAAACTCACCGTTAAGTGGACATTATGTTTTTCGTTGTTATGTTATGCACCGTACATCGCCGCTCAATTTTACCCCAGATTCTATACGCTAATACCCGCCGGTATACTAGTCGGTATCGGCGCCGCCCCCATGTGGGCTTCGAAGGCCACGTATTTAACCCAAGCCGCCGGCGTTTACGCCAAGCTCACCGATCAAGCGGTTGACGGAATTATCGTCCGGTTCTTCGGATTCTTCTTTTTGGCTTGGCAAACCGCTGAGCTCTGGGGTAATCTCATCTCATCACTAGGTAAGTACATCCATATACAAGCAAAATTCGTACAATCTCTAATCTTCCTTTTTAATTGCTTCAGTATTGAGTAATCCACACGGAGGTGGAGGATCTCACAGCACAAACAGCACGCCCGACTACAGTTTGTGCGGTGCTAATTTCTGCGTTAATACCATCAACAGCAACGACAACTTGGAAAGGCCCGCCGATAAAGAAATCTACGAAATATCCGCGATATACCTGGCTTGCATCGTAGCCGCTGTTATCATCATCGCCGTTGTGGTAGATCCGCTTACAAGGTAACTTATTTATTGCGATACATTTGCGAACGAAAATTATTTGTCGATGAAATTGCTCGCACACCATTGTGTATTCGTTGCGCATTCGAATTAGCGTAGTTTTAAACAATGCTTCGAAATAAAAATGGAAATAATAAAATAACGGCAATAAAATTTATTTAAAGCGCGTGGGTCGGTGAGCGCGTTAAAACGAATTCGACAAATTATCTGTGCTTTTGTCCAGACATAACAAAGTTTGTTTGTTTTAAAAAATCTATTCAGATCAAAATAGAGTTCAATTAGAAATATGATCCTTTCGAATTTCAATATTACACCTTTCTAATTCTATATATCCACAAACTTTTACCAACAACGTTTTCGCAACAAATTCATTTGATCATCTCTTTGATATTAGGTGTATTGCACTCGCGTGCATCATGAAAAAAATTTAGTCGAGATAAGTAATTGCATTGCACATACATCGGTGTTTCCTCATGAAAAGTATTTTCAATGTTGCAAAATGAAAGCCATTAGAGTATGCTTTTGTGGAAATAACCGATTGACCTAAATTTTAAGTGAAGCATTGAATTGATTGCATACGGGCATATCGTTTTTAATAATACCTGAGACAAATTTGTCCTTCGTTATATAATATTCATTAATATTAACAGACATTCGTATACACGGCATAACTTCCCATTGCACTGAAATATACGTAATTAGTGGGTTTTTTTACCTTCAACTCGCCGTTCAATTAGATATGTATTATTCTAGTTTCTGTGTCCTCCCTTGCTAGTTCACTGAGACTGATGATATTATCGTGTGTATGTGCGATTATTTATTACTGGTTTTACTGCAATTTTTATGTACTTGATGACACTTATAGTAATCGCAGAACCTTCGAATAAAATTAATTGTGGCCAATCGAATGAGAAGAATATAAAAAGAAAAAGTTAACCAGGAAACGTTTGTTTGTATCTCTATAAAACACCGCATCTAACGTAAATAATTATCAGAAATATTTTGATTTGATGAGCAATTAAAACCGAATGACTAAATTTTTGTTTGTTTAAAATTAATTATTTATGGTAATCGTTGAAGGCAAGAAACTCGGCATTGAATCCGTTGATTCTTATTTCGAAAAATATTCTCCTAACTTCGAATCTAACTTTCTACGCCGAATGGCGATTAATGCAAATCGAATCGTACGCCTGGCAAATTTTAAATTCAATCATTTTGTTATAAAACACAAAAAGGATTCGGGCTCGGAGCGACCGAGTCGCCGCCACTCCGTCATCTCTTGAATATATTTTTATGTGTCCACCTTTCTCTAACGAAGGTTGGCGTTTCGTTTTTTTGCGATTTATTATTAATGCCGGCAAGGCCGCGTACTTCGATGGAATGTCTCGTTATTTTTTAATTGCTTGTAAACATTAGGTTTGGCAAAGTCCAGTTTATTTACCACAACATATACGGAGCGTTCCATTAATTTAACATTACATCTCTTGCAAGTGTCTTGCACAATTGGTACACTCTGTATATTGATTAAGGTTTCCAACACTCCCATATTATTGTTAGATTGTCAATCAAATAAATACACCTTGCGTTTCTTCGTTAAAGCAGAACAATTTCATGTAAATATAAAAAAATAAGTGATAATTCCCTTTAATGCAATAACAAAAAAAACGAACAATAGGTAATTTCTGCATAGAAAGATTGTCGTCGAGATAACGCGATAATTATGCCATTGGAAAATCGACTTCGAATAATACAATTTTATAGATTGACTTCTTTATTCCCGGAATTTTACGAGCACAATAGACGATATATTTTTTATGTCTCGCACTTTTAATCGAAAATTCTAAGTCGCGTATACAATTTTTAAACTACGGCATTTAGTCGCTTTTTCGCGGTAATATTTTTTAACAATACAATTATTGGAAAAAACCAAATTAATTTATGAGCTAATCGTTTGATTAATATCATCATATTGCTAAAGGAAAAAATTATAACCGTCGTGATGGCATAATTTGTTTCTGAGAACGTTAGAAACTGAATTATGGAGTTTTTTTGAAGACGAGTTTTCACAATCGTCTCCAATTTCATAAACATTGATACTCCAATGTAATAACGAAATTATCCTGAGCATAAACAGAAAATTACCCAGAAAAATTTATTATTTATTTATTATACCCAGAAATTACAAGCTACTAATAATGCGGTTAATAGGTGCCAATTAATTGCATATTTATGAAACGGATTCCAATATATTTTTTGATTTCGCCAACCAGATCTGGTTAATTTTTAATTATCCCGATTGGAATAATTTTAAAATTGCTCAACAATGATACAACGTCATGGTTAATTTGAATTGGAAAAGGCTACCGATAACATCCGGTATAATTGCGTTTTTTTTCGATGTTCGACCGTCGCATAAATACGTTATATACGTTTTGACACTCGAAAGTTTGCGAAATTATTTATGCAAATGTATAAGTAACAGCGAAATAAATGGCTTCTTTTAATACCATCGTGACCCACTTTAAAACTAAGATGGTTTTTTAATTAAGAGTTTTAAATTAGTTTGAGACATAAAAGAACCAACGGGAAGATATGCCATAAAAGTTATCTTGAGCAAGGCCTCTTAACAATAAATTAAGAATACAACCAATTTTTTTCTCATGCCATTAAAATTCTGTAAGTGCAAGGTCGTACCAAAAAGGAGCACCTACCACAATAAAAAAAGTTGCGTACCTACAGGTTCATTACAAATATTTACAGTCTAAATGCTCATTTCCGCAGCTAGTTTATTCGTTGTCTGCATTAGTTGGGGATTAATACATGAAATTTTAAGTACCGCTTGTTGAAAATTGGCACGCCTTTGGCGAATGCAATGCGGATTATAAATATACACATATACACCTCCTGTGGCGCCACAAAAAAAGCAAATTTTTCGACTGGATTTAAACGGTCGGTATTTATTACCACCTTCCAGCAATAATTTCAACGTCTTATCAATTTTCTCCATCTCTTTAATTCCCTCATATTTTCCACACGACTAGACCGTTTTATTAACAGGCCTTTCAGCGTTTCCCCTCGATCCGTATATCGAAGTGAAAGCTCTAACCAATCCATATTTTTAATTCGCAGATACGGCGAAAAGCAGGGTAGACGGGCCAGCCAGCCCGAACTGAGCGGCATCCAATTGCTATCGGCTACAGCCTACCAACTGAAGAAACCCTACCAGCAGCTACTCATCCCCATGACGGTATGGATCGGCATGGAGCAAGCCTTCATCGGGGCCGACTTCACCCAGGCGTACGTCTCCTGCGCCCTCGGCATCCCCTCGGTTGGGTACGTGATGATTTGCTTCGGTTGCGTCAACGCCGTCTGCAGTCTGCTCTTCGGCTCGATCATGAAGTACGTCGGCAGGGCGCCCATCATGGGCCTGGGCGTCCTGGTGCACGGCGGTCTGCAGACGTGGATGTTGATTTGGAGGCCCCATCCCGACACGCCTTTCAAATTCTTCATGGCGGCCGGTCTGTGGGGCGTCGGAGACGCCGTCTGGCAAACCCAAGTAAACGGTATGTAGGATATTTTTTCTTTTTCGTATCAACCGGCTCGATTTTAGAGTCCATTTGCTTACTTTTTATGAGCAATGCTTATTCATCTTACAACGTTAATCATTTTTGCGGTAATTAACGTTTTTTTGAGCAATTTATTCGTGTTTGTCAAGATTTTTTCTGTATTTTTATGAATTACAGTAAATGGCTGTTTATTGGAAACAGTAACTTTAGATAACGCATTGAGTCGATTCATTTTTACATAACCTATTCAATTCTATCGATAAAATTAGCATGGAAAACCTTGGTGTTGAATAATACTCGGTTAGGCTCAAAAAAAGCTTATAAATATTCATTAACACCTATTTATAACATTAGTATATTGATCTATAGGATAGTGATCATATCAAATAGTAAATAGGTTCATATAATAATTAAAAATACATTAAAATTAATTCAAGTAATAGTCATTACGAGTTGCCTAGAAGCAACTTAAGCAGCTGTAAATATCTAATAGTTTCTTCTGTGATACAAATGTATTGCGCAGTCATCAACGAGCAAGCTATTGTATTGTATTAATGCTATCGGGATTTCCGTAATAAATTTCATATAATTCTAAAAAAAAAGTTGAGTTACCGATTCTTGTTTGATTTACCTAGCTGTTTTTAAACAAAGTAAATATTAAACCGATGACTGAATGTATTGATATATTGTATTATAACATCATTTTTTTAAATTAAAATACCTAATTTACTTGTATTAATAGTATAATTATAAAATGTGCATTATTACATAACTAAAATGAATGCTAATTTTTATGTTAGCTAATTACATCCCATAAATCTTTATCTATAAAATATGTACTGAAAACAAAACTCACAATTAAAGGGATTATTAATGTAGACTCGAATGCCAATAAAAAACAGTAATAAACAGCGGCGTGCACAAAGAAATTTATCAAACATTTCCCTGTTTCAGGTCTTTACGGTACCCTCTTCAGGCGCAACAAAGAGGCGGCTTTCTCCAACTACCGTCTTTGGGAGAGCGTGGGCTTCGTCATCGCCTACGCCTATTCGACGCACATTTGCGCCCGAATGAAGCTCTACGTGCAACTCACCGTTCTTATAGTGGGTTTCCTGCTGTACGTCATCGTCGAAATCCACCATCTCCACAAGATCAGAAGGCAGAAGGAGAAAGAACGAAAGGCAGCCGAGGCAGCTAAAAGGAAGGAAATCCTTCCACAGGAGCCGGAAGAGACCGACGACGAGAAGGACGATATCGACGACGAGATTATTGTTACGCATTTGTAAATTAGGTAAACACTTTGTTGAATATTATGCTTTTAATAATATTGTACTGTAAGAACGATCAGGATCATTAGGTTGATTTTTAAAGCCGTGAAAAGGAACAAAACATTCGATTCTGACGTAAGCATTAGAAGAAATTTCAATATATTTTATGTTAAACAAATTTTTGTTCTCGAATCGAAGGCTATGTTTCAATGTTAAATAAGTATTCGATTGCATAATCATATAATAATCCAGTATACAAAATTGCACTGCAAAATAAACGGCTTTTCTAGGTGTATATTAAAAAAATAATTCCTTTTTTTCATATTTCTACATGCTTTCTCTTTATTCATGAGTATTATTTCTTGTTGAATGCATAGTATTATTAAGAAATTATTGTATTGTCGGTGCTAATTTTTTCTTGTGGTTTTTCAGGCATTCCAAATAAATCTTGTGGATTAGCCAAAAATTAATGAAAGGGACCAGTATGGATATTATTGCCTCATTTTTTATATGTTATGCGAAACTGGATGAAAAACGCAATCAATTTATTCGGATCGTAATTGATGTTTTGCACTGCGACGAAAATGGATTATCGATGTTGATTGCCGAGCTCGAATATCTAGCCCGTTTTAGTTGAATATTATGCGTGTTTTACAAATTAGTAAAAGATGAAGCAATCAATTATTAAACTAGGAAAAAGAAATTAATTATTGTATGCGCCTATCTAAAAAAAACCAGTTCGTTAGTGTTGATTGTGAAACTCATTTTAAATTTATTAATTTTTTATGCAGAATTTTCTCGGGAATAAAAAGTGTTAGTATTTACACGTCCTCCAAAGTTCCTATATTTTTTTAATCGCAGATTTTATAACTGTTATGGCTGACCTTACTGAACATTCTTAATGCCAGCTATTTAACAAAGCTTTTAATTAATAAGAACATATTACCATAATCAATAGTTTTCTATATTATATATTAAATGCTTAAATAACTTGTTCAAAGTCTTACATATTCAAGAATTTTCAATATTTAATGACTTGTTGAAATTTTTTCATTTTTCGCAAGCTTTTTATTCGCGAGAAAATGCAAATATTTTTGTTTCTCGAACTATTTTAACAATGAATAGGGTAAAGAGATTTCTTAAAACAATGCTTTTTTGAGATCTCGGAAAATTTGTAAACTTATTTTTGTTTCCCAACATTATTTATATATTTTATTTTCTGATAATTTTAGATGATGTACAGTAATAATATAGATACGTTTGTTAGATTGTATAAAATAGAAATATAAGTATTCAAATTGTATAAATAATCAGTATTCCAAAAGCAATACTATAGAAATAAAAAAATTTAAATTATTTTTTGTTGATGTAATTTTTAAGTTCCTCTTCATTTTATTTAGAATCATACTGACCTATAGTCTTGAAGGAGAAAATGCTTAATTATAAATCAATAATTATGAATTAGGAATAAAAAAGTTGTGTCAATATAATCCTTCGCTTTTGTAAGCGCCTATCAAACCAGGCTATGGTAGTCAAGATAAAAGTAAGTATTTTAACAGTTTCGTTTTTATTTTTATACTATTTTTTTATATTTAAAGTACGTAGATATTATCACATACTCTCTGTGCAATGTTCTTTTTTCATTTTCAAATGAAATACTACGATACGCACTTCAAAATGTATTTAATCAGTTTAACTAAAATCATTTAAGCAACAAAAAATATACAATAACACAAAATTATATAACATCAAAATTTCTTCATTAGATAAACGAATTTATTAATATTATAAGCTTCTGAATAGGCAACATGCTGTTTATTTAAATATAAACCGTATTGTTCTTATTTTCATTTGCTTTTTTGGTTTTGTTTTCCCTCATTTTGGAAACCTGATGTACTGAATCTTTCTTTACCATCTTTAATTTTCTTGTAAAACAGAAACACTCCAGCTGTGACCAATAACACAATCAAAATAACAACCAATATAATAAGAAGCTTACAACAATTATTAAACAGCGTGTCTTCCATGGTGTGTTTTAAAATTAAATCGTGGTAGGTTGTATCAGTTACTACTTCGGTGGTGCCACTAATCATAGTAGAAGCGATTCCATCATCTTCATACTCATCGTCATTGTATAGAGTTGTTATTTCCTCGTAGCTCATCTGGACCTGGTCTATCGGAATTTTGTCCAGTCCCAACATTGTCGTTTTATTTTGTAATAAATTCGTCGGTATGGAGGTCGATCCTTCCGTTACAATTTTTCCTGAGAGCTCCTCCTGGTTAGCCTGATGCATGTTTTCGAAGAACCCGGAGTCGGCTATCTCAGAGGTAATTTGTATTTGAGTTGATTTGATTAAATTTTCTGTAGCAGACACCGTGCTGTCCTGTGTCTCTTCCAGGAGTTTTTTCAGCCAATTGTTCAGAATCTTCGGGTATCCTTTGTCGACTTTGTCGGTGATTGCTTCGTCCTCTTCGATATAGAATTTCGCCTGCTCGATTTCATTAAATGGCCAACCGAGCAGACGATTGAACATTATCGACTAAAGATAAAACAACCTATATTATGTTTAATTAATAAACATTTGTAGGATAACTTGAAATCCACAGAAAATAGATCGTAGGTATAGAGGGAAATATTGGAGTGATTAATAAATTTTACACGATGAGAAATAGGTAGGTACTAAGAAAATTTCCTACTTACTGTGCTTCTATATGATTGCATACTTCGACGATTTAGCAGATACTGACGATCCTTAATAACTCAATCTGATATTTATCAACTTTTAGCATTGCGTTGAATTTTTCAGATATCCAGGAATGTGGCATATTTGTTCCACTACTTTTATGCAATTTCATGATTTAGCATTTAGGATTCAGGATAAATTTTTTGTTCGGACTTTTTTTAACAATTCCTACGCATCAAATAACGATTTTGGTATTTTGTCTCAATCAAGGAATTATGTTATTTTGGAAGTCTATGTTTGAATGTTGAATATGAGGTATTTCATGGCAAATTTTTCTCGGAAATAAAAACTATTAGGTTACCAAATCTCAACGCCCCTCTTAATAGATATATGTTAACCCGTTCCAAAAATGATAATTTTTAAAAACATTTATTTCACAATAATAAGGATAACACGATATTGATAGTGCCGTTGTGGATGCTAACGCTCGGGTGGTGATCGATTCGCAGGATTTCAAAGAAGCGAAATTGGACAGTCAGGTGACGAGGAAATATCTTCCTGCTTTAATGTCTCTGATGGTGGATGATCAAGTGGGATAGTTGAGCTCTAAATGCGTCTGACGACAAACGCGAAGCCGCCTTTACGGCTATAGCTAGAACATTGGGGGCCTGTTCCAGACGCTGTAAAGGCTTATTTACAAGACAGTATTGTATTTAGGAAATAAATTTTTACATATAAATATTGTTTTTTTTAAATAAATAAATAAAACGTTTGAAGGATTTTACATAAAAATGCATTTCGTTTTGAGATTTCTGAAAAATTGACAACGATTATGCATTTATAAGTTTTTAATGACCGAAATACTGGTTGCCTACCTACTAGAGTCCATAAATCGATTTTCGATCAATAAATGTAATTCTGGTTGCCTATCTATTGTATTAGTAAAGCGCGAGTAATAAGTATCAGGAGTAAACCTCTTCACACATTCTGTTCTCCTACTACGAAATTTCAAATTCACGTTTTATTTCGAGATTTGAGCACAAGTTTTCGTCGATCTCCATTGATAAATTTCGGATATTAGGCAATGAGAATATGCAAGGAAGTTCAATATCGGGAGATATTTAGTATATTGAGAGAGATACGTCTAGGGAAGGTCCTGGATGAATCCTGATGCGTTAATAAATATTCTAAGTGTTTCGTCGTTCTTGAAAACACATTTTCAAAGAAAATTTAACATTTTGGGCATTATTAATAATTCTTTATTACAAAAATGATACGAAAATAGAATATTAAAAATTTTTTATGACATCCTTAATCCTGATTCGCAAATTTTTAACGAGAAATTTTCGAACGATGTTCAAAACTATTCTTCCGATTTTTACAAATTGCGTTGAAAAAGGTTGCGTTTTTTTTCAATAAACTCGACAAAACTTTTAACATTTTACTTTCTTATCATTTCTGCTATAAAGTATTAATAATAATGCCCAAAATGATAAATTTCTCTTGAAAATGTGTTTTGAAAAACGACGATAGAATCTTTATTAATGCATCAGGATTCATCCAGGACTTTCCCCAGAAGTACCTCTCGATATAATAAATATCTCCCGATACTGGACTTCCTAGCACATTCTCCTTGCCTAATATCCGAAATTTATCAACGGAGATCGACGAAAACTTGTGCTCAAATCTCGAATTAAAACGTTAATTTAAAATTTCGTATTAGGAGAACAGAATGTGCGAGGAGGTTTACTTATGACGCTTATTAATCGCGCTCCTGCTCGAAACAATACATACAAAGGCAACCATTTAATCGAATTTCGGTAATTCTGGTTGCCTATTTATTGTATTAGTAAAGCGCGAGTAATAAGTATCAGGAGTAAACCTCTTCACACATTCTGCTCTCCTAATACGAATTCTTAAATTCACGTTTTATCGTGAGATTTTCATACGTTTGACACAAACTACTCGAACTCCTAATATTTGTTTCTCCCGATCTTTTTGCTTTAATAACTCTAGCTCTAGCTTTAATGAACGAAAAATACTAAGAATTCTAAAATCAGGATTAAGGATGTCATAAAAAAATTTTAATATTCTATTTTCGTATCACTTTTGTAATAAAGAATTATTAATGATGCCCAAAATGTTAAATTTTCTTTGAAAATGTATTTTCAAGAACGACGAAACACTTAGAATATTTATTAACGCATCAGGATTCATCCAGGACCTTTCCTAGACGTATCTCTCTCAATATACTAAATATCTCCCGATACTGGACTTCCTAGCACATTCTCCTTGCCTAATATCCGAAATTTATCAACGGAGATCGACGAAAACTTGTGCTCAAATCTCGAATTAAAACGTTAATTTAAAATTTCGTATTAGGAGAACAGAATGTGCGAGGAGGTTTACTTATGACGCTTATTAATCGCGCTCCTGCTCGAAACAATACATACAAAGGCAACCATTTAATCGAATTTCGGTAATTCTGGTTGCCTATTTATTGTATTAGTAAAGCGCGAGTAATAAGTATCAGGAGTAAACCTCTTCACACATTCTGCTCTCCTAATACGAATTCTCAAATTCACGTTTTATCGTGAGATTTTCATACGTTTGACACAAACTACTCGAACTTCTAATATTTGTTTCTCCCGATCTTTTTGCTTTAATAACTCTAGCTCTAGCTTTAATGAACGAAAAATACTAAGAATTCTAAAATCAGGATTAAGGATGTCATAAAAAAATTTTAATATTCTATTTTCGTATCACTTTTGTAATAAAGAATTATTAATGATGCCCAAAATGTTAAATTTTCTTTGAAAATGTATTTTCAAGAACGACGAAACACTTAGAATATTTATTAACGCATCAGGATTCATCCAGGACCTTCCCTAGACGTATCTCTCTCAATATACTAAATATCTCCCGATATTGAACTTCCTTGCATATTCTCATTGCCTAATATCCGAAATTTATCAATGGAGATCGACGAAAACTTGTGCTCAAATCTCGAAATAAAACGTGAATTTGAAATTTCGTATTAGGAGAGCAGAATGTATGAAGAGGTTTACTCCTGATACTTATTACTCGCGCTTTACTAATACAATAGGTAGGCAACCAGAATTACAGAAATTTGATTAAACGGTTGCCTTTGTACGTGTTTGTAATCAAAGACGAGCGTGAAAAAAGAAGAAACTAACCTCAATTCAGTCATGTATCCTAGTGTAATGAGTTATTCCGAAAAAGATATTTAAAACAATTAATAAATGAAGAATTCATTAAGATTTACTAACGCAATCAAGAGATTTTATACCAAGATGGCCAACAGTAAGTTCGAATACGTTAAGGACTTTGAAACGCAAGAAAAACTTTTACCCAATAGTTGGATAGTCGTTCGAATAGACGGCAAAGGCTTCCACAAGTTTTCCACTAAGCACAATTTTAACAAGCCCAACGATACGAGAGCCTTGGGCTTAATGAACAGAGCCGCTGCCACTGTTATGAACGAATACAAAGACATAGTTTTGAGCTACGGCGTTAGCGACGAGTACTCCTTCGTTTTGAGAAGACAATGCCCCTTGTACAACAGGAGAAAGGACAAGATAATGACGTATTTAAACAGCCTGTTTACCTCTTCGTACGTGTATTTTTGGAATGAATATTTTCATGATGTTAAGTTGAAGTACCCTCCTTCGTTTGATTCTCGAATAGTGTTGTATCCTACCGACGAGAATTTAAGGGATTATCTAAATTGGAGGCAAGCCGATTGTCACATAAACAATCTGTACAATACTACGTTTTGGTCTCTTATATTAAAAGGAGGGTTAACCAATTGCGAAGCGGAGCAAAAATTGTGCGGAACTGACTCGGCTCACAAAAATGAAATTTTATTCAGCGAATTCGGCATTAACTATAATAATGAACTCGATCTGTTCAAAAAAGGAACCATACTACTCAGAAAGAATATCAAACATCCTCTTCACGAGAAATCGAGACAAGTAGATTAATTTGAAAACGATAAAATCAATCGACTAAATTATATTCTTTCAGGTAATTTATCCATTCCATGAAGATTTAATCAGAGACACGTTTTGGGACAAGAACACTAACATACTACCAGGACAAGTCAGCCAGGAATTTGATTACTCCAGCGTCGATAGACTTCCCGAATTAGTGCTTAAGCAATTGCATTTAAGCGATAAGGTCATTCGCCCTGATGAATCCAAGGACGTTGCCAAAGAGTAGAATCGGAGCTGAATGGAATTCCAATTGCATCTTATCTATATATTATAAAAGAACTTTGAGGTTTCTTTAAAAGAACTGAGGTTTCTTTTATTTGAATATAGTAGGGTGAAGTTAGATAACTTTATCCATATCAGATACACTGATGGGAGTTTAACAACGAATAAAAAACGAATTGATGAGTTATGTTACAAAAATTAGAGACTGGGTCCTTTGAAATAACCTGTCACATATACTTTGAGGTAAGATTATTAAATACTTAGTTTATTTTCGTAAAATATTGTGTAATAAATATATCAAATTAAAAAATAATTTACGAAGCGATACATAGGTACACGTTTTGACTAGAATAAAATTGCAATAATACTTTTAAGATTAAATAATTTTAAAATGTATGAGCATTACGACATACGCCGCACCCTAAAGCAAACTCTTCCCCCGTGGGTGGATGTTTGACGTGAAGTGGGCATTCGTCGCCTTCCAGTTGCTTTGATCTCGGCCCTAAAACAAACGATTCTTAACAAACCATCCCCTAATCGATTCGAAGCGAACAAAATACCTGCTGGACAAGCCGGCAGCTCGTTTTTGGCCAAATTCGTGACTCTCTGGAAATCGTCGTGACAGGGATTGCAGAAATGCGTCGTACCGAAGCAGAAGAACACCGCCACGGAACAACAGTACCGGCATTTGTACTCCAAGAAATCGGTGCCGTGCTTGGGGCACATTTGCGCGCGCGCCACGTCCGAGCAAGCGCCGCAAACCAGCTCCTTCGGGTCGTAGCTCTCCGCCATTTCGGCGTCGCATCTCGCCTCACCACCGTAGTAAGCCTGCGAGCAAAAATACGTACACTCAACATGGAAGATTAGCGTTGATTCGGATAGTACCGACCTTTTTGCATTTAAAGCACACGTAGTACGCGTATCTGTCCATAGCGTAAGAGGCAGGCTCGTTGTAAAATCGAGACCCTTGCGTTGTGACGGCTTCGATAGTGTGCAAGCCTTCGTATTCCAATCGCATCAGCGCTTTCCTTCGCACGTCTTTGAACAGATCAAGTATCGGCGTCAGAATGTCGGTTAGGGTTTCGTGTTTTATTTCCTCCTAAAGATTCGCTACGATTAATAATAACGCTTACAAACATTAGTGTTAACTTACTTTGCAAATCGGGCACAATATAAAGGAGAATGTAATCCTAGGACCGATCCATCTCTTCATTAAAACAGTCTTGCAGCAATGCAAATGGAACACGTGGCCGCATCCGAGCTAGAAGAAACGATTTTTTTTGTAAATTTAATATTAAACGTAGAGGTTTCCATCTGACCTGTATGGCGGGAGCGCATGACAACGCTTCGGTAAAGCAAATCATGCACATGTCGTCCGCATCTTGTCTCAGGCTGCCGTCGCCGGAACAACCGTGCAAACACGGCAGGCATTTACTTTCTCCCAACACTCCTCCGCACATGTGGCCGCAACTCAAGATTTTACAGCACGCCGTTCGACCGTATTCCTTCGACAAACGCGTAAAACGATTAAATAACAGTTTAAGGATTGTAAATAGCGAGTTTTTACTTGGCATTCGTGGTCCGCGCAAACGTTCCCGATGGCCAGGAGACCGGAGTTGCCGCAAGTGCCGCAAAACCGGCACACGCCGCTCATTCCCACGGTCTTGCTCCTGGCGCCGCCGTCCCTGAATTCGATAAGGGCCTTCAAGGTTCTCGGATCGGCCAGGGCGAGCAACCAGAAGAGCTTCGTCCGGCCGCAGCCTTCGTGCAACTCCACCTTGATGGCCTCCTCTTCCTCCTTGCAAACCTGCCGTTGATGGTGCCTGGTTTTCCTGTGCAAATGTAGATATCTGTCGCAATCGGCGCACAGATTTCCGCAATGGGTGCATTGAATTACGGCTATGGTTTCGCCGTCGTCGTGGTTGCAACAAGTCGGTCTCGGTTGCACCGGTTGCCCTTCCGGTTGGCTCCATTGTCCTACAATTTCATATGCTATATAAGAGAATTCACTTAATTATTAACTGAGTAACTTACCGGATGTTAGACGTTCCACGTGGTCTTCGTCCAGGACGCAAAGAGAGGCCAACGCCAGCCACAACGTGGGCGTTCTTAAGCAAACGGAAGCCACTCTCTGATCTTCGGATAAATAAGTCAAATGCAGTATGTTCTCGGCTATGGCGCCTTTAGTTATGTTAGCCCAGCATTCCGATAACTTTCCCTAAATAAAAAACACCGTTAACGCGAGTACTAAAGTAGCTAGAGTTACTTACAGCGGCCATATCTTTGATGAGGTGAATGATAACTTCTGATAGTTTTTTGCTAACAGCGCCTCTTAACCACCACCTTACGCCGAGCGCGTCTCTCGGTTGTATCGACGTAGCTAATGTAACCGTAGTGATTTCTTTAGGCGTAACTCCCGCGCCGGTTTTACCTCTAACTTTTACTTGGAGCGTAAGCGCTTTCGCTATCACGCTTAGAAACACATCCAAAATTCCCAACCTAGCGAATCGAGCAGAATTAATAACGAGGCAAATGTTGCGTTAATAAAAACTTACTGGTTCACATCGAAATTGCTACTCATCGATTCCTTATTAACCGCCGAAACGATGCTGAAATCTCTCGCTGGCAATTTGCGAACTCCCACAACTCTAGCGAAAGCTTCAGGCGTTATTTCTGGCAAAATTCTCCTTAACAAAGACGTTACTTGTCTTTGTACGCGGGCGCTACCGGTGTGCAGCAAAGTTAATATATCTCCCAGCAAGTCCGTTTGATGGGATAAATATTTCCTCCCCACGGAACTCCCGGATAGCGCTAAAACCATCGACAACATTTCGAAGCAATATGTATCGGAGCTTTTCGTCCCGTCTTGACTTTGATTCGAATACCCGGAAGAAGTAGAAAGATTCGATTCCCATTCGTCGTGCACCCTCTCCGTTTCTTTCCTAATAGCTTGTACGATATGAACGATTACCTAAGAAAAATTCAACAAATCAGGTTGTATAGCGATTTAGTCGAGCTCGACTAAAGCGAGCGAGACCTTAGTTATGGATATCAGTCAGGATAATTATTTCAGCGTAGATTGAATGTTGTAGTTACCTGTTTTTGTAAGTGAGTCAATTTACTTCTGCTGAACAATATACCGACGACGTGTTCTCTCAAATCGTTGCTCTCTTCGTTCGGATCGACGTTCTCGCTGATGGAGTTGGAACCGTTCGGTAAATCGCCGTTGGCTTCTTCGCCTTGCAGGAGTTTACCGAATACTTGGGACGTTATCAGTCTGAACACGCGCAGGGTTTCCGCCTCGCAGTATTTCTGTTGCAACGTACTCGCGGCATATTGCTTTCCGGTTTTCATGCTCTCGCCTTCAACGTTGCCGAGCACTCGGATTTGCCTCACTCTGACGGAATTATCCGGTCCTTTCAACTCGAGTTTCAACACGTTGTGAGATTGATCTGCGATTTGACAAATACGATTAACTTCTTGCGGCTCTGTAATGGTTCGCCGAGTAACTTACCTGTTAAAGGGCAACTGACCCAACCGCCGAGTAGCCGTGTTTCAACTTCAACCGTTCGTAGTTTGATTAGCTCATCAATGTGTTGACCCGAGTAGAATATTATGGAAGATATCTTGTTCTGAAATAATTTAAGTACTATATGATCGATGATTAAGATGTTAATACTGACCCCTAAATCTCTGCAATTGTCGATGTGAACGCTTATCAAAACAGGACGGTGTCCTTGCGGGCACATGATAGTTAAACTTTTCGTCTTGTTTCTATCCTCGTCGCCCGATTCCCAAAAGGTTTCGGTAGAATTATCCGTCAAACTACCGATCATAGCTTGCCTGCTCGACGCTTTGATCTCCAACGAATTAGTCAAATCCTTCAAACACTCCACGAGCGAAGTTATCTGATGGGTCACACTCTGGTGACTTTCGTGCATAGACACATTAAAGTCCTCCATTTCTTCGCTCCTGGATAGGATCTTGCTAATGTTGCTAAACACCTACGAACACGTAAAATTATTCAATAGACAGTTAAACGATAGAACCGCGAATCTACCTGCGATCTATGAAGAAACGTGTGATCGGAAGTCGCGAACCTTATACCCCAGCATCTCACTGCAATTTGCTGCAACGGCGAACTCATCGGTAGCAGCACCATCAAATCCGCTATCGTCTGCAGAAGAGCGTGGAAAATTTTCGGTAAAGGATGCACCGCCTCGCCCGCTATAGTAATATCCGACAAGGGATGTTCGCAAACGTTCAACTCCTGCAAAACCTCGCTATCAAAGGGTTACAGATTCGTTGTAGGTTACTTACGAGTTCATCTTCTCTTCGCGGTAGATGATTGTCGTCTTCTGGCTCGACGTCCATTTCAACAGGAGTTAGAGACGTCACGAACCACCACAATAAATCGTGAATGCAGACGGGTTGGGTCACCGATCGCAGTAACCAGTTGAGCGCTTGCATGGCGTACACTCTGCACATAGCTTTCCTGGAAATAAGTCGGGTTAGTCGGGATTAAGGATTAAGGAGTTAAACGATTACCTGAGGGCTTGTTTCATCGCGAGATGCAACGATTCGAGATCGTGGTGGTGCATCAAAAATTGCAATACCGGTCTTTCTAAAAGCGCCAGACTTTCTGCGTTTGCGTCATGGTCCGTATCCGTTCTGACAATGGCCGATGAAGGGTTGTCTTTTTTGGGAATCAACTTCTGCAGAGCGTTGGAGGGATTGCAAAGAAGCGACGATCCACCTTCTGATAGAATTAGGGTGCGATTAAAAGAAACGATGTAAATTCGACGAACATTTACCATTAACGATTTCGCAACTGCTGTTATTCCGCTTCCTCATCATGATAATTCGTCCATCGTACCCAGATTTCGACCAAGGAATGCCGTTAGTTCCCATCGAAACGGATCGATGGAACCTCATTCCTTTCACCCCGTCCATATCTTCGCTGATCGATATCTCCGATAAGGGCTGTAAAACAAACCTTCGAAGTCTCTTTACTAAATGTATCGCGTTATTACCCTTTCTCGTCCCGTCGCGGACGGACCAGCAGGGAAATTATCCGGACACTCGTGCTTGTGCATCATCTCCCCGTAGATCCCGGGCTCGTCGGAAACCGGATTGGCTCCGAAGGAATTTAAGCATTGAAACGAAGGCGGCGGTCGGAACGGGCCGCAGTAATCCAAAGGCGATATATTCTCCGATACAGACGGCATCGTACTCGACGAAGATCTCCTCTGGTGGCCCATCGTCGCCTCCGAAGAACTGGCCAAATCCAGCAGGAACATCGCGTTGTTTTTCATTATAATGTGCGGTTCCAAATTAGCAGTTACCACCAACGAAGAGAACGATTTAGCCGGTACGTTTTTCTTACTAACAGTCGGTTTGTGGTGGGCGTTCGATTGCTTGCCGGTTCTGATCGATTTCATGTACTTTTCTCGACAAGTTTCGCATAGCAAGTACCAGGAACTTCCAGCTTAAAAATTTAACGAATTTATCGAGATGCAGTGTTCGTATAATTAATGCGCTTACGGATTCCGCCGTCTCCGCAATTTCCGGCCCAACCTAAGCAGTAACTCCCGCCGGAATTGTATCCCTTGCCGCCGGCGTGTTGCCCGCACCCGGGATGGTTTTGGTGCATGTGGTAGGTAACCGGATGAGGAAACGAATCGCCGCACAATTCGCACAACGTCTCAACGCCGGAGGATTGAAGGTAGCCCGATAGACCGCCTAAATCTTCTACAAAGCGATACATTAATGTTAATATCGTTAATTTCAACTGTAAGTGCGTACCTAAGTAATTCCTAGGCGGAATTTTCTTCTTCCTGTATTTCTTAATCTCTCTCTCCAAGTGATTGTTCTTCTCCCGTTCGGTTTTGTCGTCTTTTTTTCCTTTGTGGTTGATGGGACTGTGCGAGGCGAGTTGTTGGTTCGTGGCTTTCAGGCAGTTCGAGGTGAGCTCTTCCCACAGATACACCAGCGCCTTCAAAGCCGGCGGTAGAACGGAGATGGTTTGATAACCGTACGCGTCGTAGGTTTGTCCTTCTTCCTTTATGACGCCCTCGTTCGGTTTCTTTCGGTTGCGATTGGCGCTGGCGTTCGCCGCCGATCTCGTCAGCGATTCCAAAGTCGATGGTTGAATGTGCAAATAATGGCCGGCGTTGCTCACTTCCACCGAATGCCTTTGCCTAGCCTTCTCTTCCCTGCTCAGCTCCTTTTGTCTCTTGTCGACCGGCAGGTCCTGGTGCCTGGTGACCACTAAAGCGCCTTGTTTCGGCAACGTGGGGTGGAATTTGAGGAAGGACGCGCACGCCATCGCGTCGTGGACGATACCTGAGAAATATTTTTACTAAAGCCGATAGATAATTACTAATTGAAGTTACCTTCGTGCCAGAGGAAAGCGGCGAACACCGCCCTCAGCGATTCCGCCACGGATGGACTCATGGCTTGCTTCACGTTGTCGTAGGCGTAATTCGCTTTCGAATTGGACGGTAACTGTTGCAAATTCGCCGGCGATATGGCCCTCTTCGGCCGGATTTTAGACATGTTTCGGTCTTTCCGCGACAATTTCGGAGACACCTTTTCCTCTCTGCCCACGGCGCCTATCGAAAAGTTCGTCTTCACTACCGAGCTCGCCCCGTTTTCCGGCGACGTTTGGGTGCCCGTTTGCATCAACTTTTTCGGACTATGCTCGACGTCCTTAACAAAAAAATATCAGTACACAAAGTATATCAGATTCATATGAAAATCCTTACCGATTCTCCCTTCGAGTGCATGGCATGAAGAGGACTAGAACCCGATCTGGTATGAAAGGAACTGCTGCTGGGTGTAGGTGATGTTTCTCTCAAATGCGTTGTAGCTTGACTGGGCGATTGAGATGCATCTCTGGGAATGCTACTCACCATTGCGCTGGTATCGGATTGATTAGAACCTCTTCTGGCACTCGACTCAAATCCTGTTCCACTGACTGTAAATTATAGGAATATTATTTGCATCGATTACGATGTACATTAAAAATTGTACCTAATGGTGACATTACTACACTTTTAGAGGACCCTAATGGTTGGGGACTACCGCTACTTTCTGCCGCGGCGTTGGGATGACCTATTAAATAATTGATTTTAAATAGTTAATATTTATTAGTGAAGTATTAGTACTCACTTGCGATTGGAACGGGACTGGAGCTACGGTTAGATATTTTGGAAGATGACATTAAAACTCTCGGACTCTGCGAACGTTTCGGCGTATCAGGCGGAGTGATACCGTTACCGTTTACGCTGCTTTCGCTGTGCATCTTCGCAGATTGGCTGTTATTGCGCTCCGAAGAATCACTAGAAACGCATTAAATTCGTATGCTACATGTAAAATTTAAATGAATCTTACCTTTTTCCTTCGTCTCCTTTGAACCACTTGGGCAGTCCACTCAATTTCCCTTCCTTTTTCTCTTTTTTGGGCGTTTTCGAGTAGTCCAACTGGGCTCCCTCGCCGAAAACGAACGGATTCGTCGGCAGGAGCTCCTCGGCTTCGATGGAACTCTGTCCGGAAAATAAAAAATTCGCTTCGGTCTGCTTGAGGGTGAAATTGAAGCCGCGCTTTTGCTTGCGCGCCGGATCGTCGGGCGCGAATTTCGAGCCGCCTTCGATGTCGTTGACGTTGCCCAAGTACAGGGCGTTGTTGTGGCCGACTGCCAATGACCAGGCCTCATTTTCCGCGGCGAAGCAGTACTTTTCTTTGGTCGTTTTGTCTAATTTCACCCAACAACCGTCCGAGTTCACCGTGTACTCCGATACTCCTATTCGGTTTCCTAAGGCCAGCATGCCTACGGGAGGCGCTTTGAAACTGGGTCTGCTGCGAACGTTATGCCCGGAGGCGCCGCATTTTATCACTTGGTAGCTTGTGTTCAAATTAGGAGACTTGTGACTGAAAATTTTCAAAAATATAATTAATAAGTAGTGCATAAATTATTAATTATACCGGTCGTAGTGCTCCGGTGAATTACGCACGACTGGTTGATCCAACATCGTTTTCGGCTCCTCCACTGGTAGTAACAAAGTTTTACCCAAATGCTGGTTGTATTGCAAACACCAAGCTTCTGTAATGCTGGTACTGCAATATTGCTTTATCGTTTCTATGGACAATCTCAACCAAACTCCATCATCGTTGTGAATCTAACAAAATCATTAAAATTACTAATTGGATCCGTTAGAGAAACGAAATTTAACCACCTCATCGATGAACGCTATTGTACCGTTCACGTGAACAACGCCGATTTGCTCGCTCTGCAACGATGGATGCGCTCTGATCCTCAAACCGGCCGAATTCTTCGCCACGAACCTCCTCAACTTGCTCGGCTGGTGCTGCGATTTCTTCGAAAGATTCTGATTAGGAGGAGTCATTCCTTGAGGGGACTCCTTCACTTCCACTCTAAAAATCTAAAAGGGGACGTCGATGATTCACTAAATATTAGATGCTTGAGCTAAAGTCCTTTAAGAAGGACTCTACTTGGGCATCCATTAAGAACATAAGAGTGTTTAGGATTAGTTACTTCTTCCATATCGTATCCATCGATGTTGACCAAAATAGAGTAGCATCCAACAGATGCAGGTGTCCAAGTGGCGTTGTAGGAACCGTCGGAATTCGATCGCACCAGCATATTTTCGCCGGAGCGTTTGATCGGCGGCGAAGTGTAACGTAGTTCTTCGAAGGAGTAGTTCTGGAAAGCCTAGACGATTGATTTAATGAACTGTTTACTTCTATAGCTTTCACGAATGTACCTTCATGACGGTAATCGAGTGAAAGCACATCTTATCCCTGATGGTGGGTTCGTAGGGCAAGTGCAAAGGCGGTGGCGGTAAACCACCGTAGGTCAACATATCAGGCTGGCTAATCCGCCTGATTTTCCTCCCAACGTCCCCATCGCCTATTTCCTTCTTATCAGTAGGCACCGCCTTGACTTCTACTTTCATATTCGGCACGAAAACCATATCGCCGTACTGATCCCTACATCAAACTCGATTGAACAAACAAACTGGGCAGGAGACTTTAGATCTATACCTTGTAATGACCATAATAACAGCGGGCCATCCGCACCTCAAATCGTCCCGCGAATAGACCACCTGGCATTTCGTCGGATCCACTCTGCTCCCGGGCTGGAGCCATTGGGCCAACCGGCCGCCGCTCGAGCCGGCCACGCAGTTCACGAAGTCCCTTAGGAACAGCTTCTCGTTGGAGTGGACGCTGCGACATAAACGAGAAATTCCAATTAACCCGTACGGCCCTTAATTACCCCGACCGTACGCGACAGGAATTGACTTGTCGCCCCGGGTCGAACCGTTTCTTTAGTTACGCTTAGGCCAATGCTTCCTTTCTCACAACAAAGAACTTGTGAGAAACGCGATGGTTATCGGGAGAGCCGAGATAGATGCTGGTGCACCAGCCGCTACAGGGCCGTAATTAAACGAATCGTTCGCGCTAGGGAATTCGGGACTGTCGCGGCGGATTTTCAGCAGCGCCGGTTCGAAATAAGCGAGTGCGGTCCTGGGTAACCCCACTAGAAAGAGCCGGACATGCCTACAGCGCGGAGATCGGAGATCGACATCGACGGCGGCTTAAGTGGAGTCTCAACACTGTGGAAGTTCGGTCTGCACTGCGTTCGGCTGTGAATGATATTTTCAAATCGAACGCTCGATGGTTGAAGGGCGACGTCGAATTCGAAGGGGTCTAACGCGGCGTTAGGTTTGCAATATGAATGGAAAACATGGGTGTGCATTGGTTCATCGTGTTGTGGATGTTTTTTTGTGTTCGCCCGTTCGGATTTGTGTCTGTCGCGGCCCAAACGGCATCTTCGATGTGCAACATACAGGAGTGCAACTGTACTGTTAAGGCAGCTCCTTGGATAGTAATTAACTGCAGTTTAAGCGAGGGACAGGCAAGTGCGCTTCATATGTAATTAACGTTCACATAAAACGTATAAAATCATCTTATTTGTAAGGCATCTTGAATTACTTGGTTTCTTTTAATTTGATTTTTAACGTTTGCACTATTTATAGCGTATTTTTATTGTGTAAATGGAAATACTTTAACGGCTGTTGTATTCTACAACAAACCTTTTCAAAATTCAGGTAAATATTTCGTGTAAGGGCGCACCCTCTATATCTGTTTAAACGACCCTTTTCAAAAAACTCCGTTTACAAGTACATACACGATTTTACCAACCTCAACGTTTAAGATTTTTAACATCACAACGCAATCCTTTTTCTACTTATATCAAGATAAATTTTTCGTCACGACTCGATACAAATACTCGTATACATTTTAGCGAAAACCGTGGTATAAAAATAAAGTTTTCCTAGCCCGATTAATGATCAATAATCTGCGGTTTAGTTGGCAAACTATCAAATATTCCAAAAATATTCATTCGGACATTCATCTGCATATTCAAATTCAGAAAACTGCGACTGCAAATAATTACAACACTAATGCAATTGCTTAGTTTTGAATGTTTACCAGGTAAATTACGCAATTAAAACCCACAAGTTTTATGCTGAATGTGATTATTTGTGTTAACAACGCGTATTTTTATCCCTCTATCATTAAATACTGAATATCCCAGAAGTCTAGATTTATTTTAGCGTTATCTCTTCATTCTTTTATTATTTTTTAAACTATATGTATCAATAACATAACGATGTCATTCATGCGAGATTTGTTTAATTACTTATTGATAAACAGTTGCTTGGCTTTTGACCCCAAAACTAGGGTTTTAGCGATAAAGTGAATTAGAAAATTACATTTTTACCTATCTGCTTAGGTTTATGCGAGAGAATCCATTAGAAATCAACGCTCGATTGAGTTTTTTTTTGCAAATAACGAAACCATTAAAGATAAAGCAATAATTATAGAGTGAGTTATCTCCATATCATTTACCACAATTCCTCACATACTTTCTAAATATCAGCACAAATGTAAAAAAAGGTTCACAAAGCGTCAGCCTTCTTATCGAACTTGGGGCGATGAATTATTAATGTCGCGATAGAAAAATCCTGAATGTGATAACAGCCTAGCCGGTGAATTCTTATTAGAGACACTCTAATATTGTATGTTAATTGCCGCATGAAGAGGAAGTTTCGAGTTTCCCCGTTACAAAAAATGATTTTTAATTGTTACCGACCGTATTTCCTTCATTATGATACGAAATTAATTAGGCGCTTAAAAAATATTGTGTTGCAAACTAACTCATGAATTATTCGATTAATGTGATAAGTGATGATAATACAATAAGTAATAAGTTTGTTGATTATTGTTGGTAATTTGTAAATAGGTATTAAGCACACCAGTGATGCACTACATTAGTCACATGCAAGTGGAATAATAATGCTAAAGTATGATAAAAAGAATTAATCAACATAACAGTTGATAGGTATTTTAAAAATTAATGGAAATTAATAACTTAATCATTGATAGGCTTTTTATTGTAAATTTTAGACAATTTATTAAAAAATGTATGATTAATAGAGATAAATAGCATTAAAGATAAATGTTATCTTGGAATTGCCTACATTATATATCCTTTTTTTTTGCATAGTTTCTAACTAAAGAACGAATTTCCGCAACGATGATTAATTAATGAATGAATCACAGAGTTGAAATATTTAAGATTCATTAATTATTTTCAACCAGTTTTTTAGCGCAATAGAAAATTTTAAACATTTATTGGGAGCAATAAAATATTTACATTTGGTACATTCAACCTAACATAAATCACAAGTATTTACAGATTGGTTTGTACGATATACATACATAAATCGAAATTGCTTAACTTTTCCAGGTCATCGTCTTAAAACTTTAAATTTTCGTTTTCCAAAAAGCCAATAAACAGAAATTGCCAGATAAAAGATAAATTAAGAGCTAATTGACATAATTCTCTTTTCGTTAGCACTATGTCCTTTCCGCTATAAAGTTCTCTCGTCACATTCTTTTCTACAAATTACCTACTTATTATTCACGTTACATCACGCTATTATCGTTTTAATTTCGGCTAATTAATTACGCAAATAAAAACAAATTGCAAACACCTAATGAATCTATAAATACATGTAAACACGAACTCGAGTTAGAATTATTTGACTGAATTCGAAATTTTGTTGAGACTACAACTCAAACAACAACACGAAACCGTAATAAATAAGTACCCTATAAAGTGTGTACCTACTCGCATCCGGTCGTATAAAACAAGGGACAACCAAATCTACCACTGTAATCACACGAAAAAATGTTTAAAAACCACACAAGGCTAACATTCCTAGTTAATATGCCGGCTGAACGTACGGCATTGTTATCTTTGGTCATATGATATATTGAAAATTCGACAATAAAAGGACTTCCTCGGGCGGGCGGCGGCGCCTCTCTGACCGGATGACACCGCCGATGGAAGTGATAGAAGCGGTTGCGAAGTTGCGTTGTGTTATGAGAAACAGAACGGTGTCTTGTCTTTGAAAAGGTTTCCGAGAACTTCCAACTTTCAGAAGAAACCGATAGCTTTTTTTCACAGGCAGTTAGTGCGAGCTTTGTTCTTGTAGATGCAATCGAGGTTTCGTCTCGGATTTCGGTGTTGTAAACGGTAATTGGTGTATATTTTCATTCGATTTGAACTTCCGCTCGACGTAACGACTACTATGGAACAGTTTTAGCAGCGCCCGTTTGCGCGTTTTCTCTGCTCGATTGCCATCAATTCTCTCCTTCAGCTGGCGACTGACGTTAGTGTATACATTCCAGATACAACCCCCCCGTTAAAAGAACAATCGTTTATTTTCATGCAGCCCGTAATGGAAACAAATTTTCTCCGAAAATCCAAAGCGATATATCTCTAAATAGAAGTTGACAGGGCTCTTCAACAAATGTAACTATCTTGTAACTATATTCTAGAATATTGAACTAAAAGCGTGAATTTTTAAAAATCAGGAAAGCTTTGTGCTCTTTGTGTTTATACACGGGTGACCTAAAAAAGAGTGTATCTGTTTTATGTCTCCGGTAATCGGGCATTTGAGTTTCATCGCAGGCGTGTACTTACCGCATGTGATACACTTTTAGAGATTTTTAATATTAAAATATTTACAACAGCTGAAACTGTAATAGGTATGTGAGAGATTCAGCCAGCTTGTCTGCTTTCAATCAATTTATGATTTTTTTTAATATTAGATACACATGCATAGATTTTGAATATTCTTAAACAGGATGTAATTTAGTTAGTTTTTATCTTACCAAAAATAAATAATTTAAGTATAAAATTTTATTGGATAAGACCAAAACGGCCTACAAATAAAGACTCATAAAAGAATCCTGTGTTTGTTTAAAAAAGTTTCTGATATCTCGCACATTTAATTTGCGTAATTGCTTTTTCGGTGCTACGTTACAGAATGTGCTGTAATGAAATTGCGCACTGTACTTTGCTAAAAATTGCACATTCAGCCCCTTGCCAGATTAGCGTTTCCATTGCAAGTTGTTTGATTCTCACGCTTAAAACAGAAATACTTCATTTACTTCTCAGAAATTTCTTCCTCTGTTAAAATGTTTATAGATCTGCAAATTACCGAGCCATTTTATATGTACATTTTTTACGATACTCTTAAATAAACACTTGATTTTCGTTGATATTAAAGATTTAGTTGACGTCTAAAGTATTTTTAACGAACCATTTATACATTTTAGTTGGACTATAAATGAAACTTGAGAGCGTTAAATTTGACCTAAAAATAAATATTTTTTAAATATGACAAACGACCAATAGATGAGATTTTTATTAGACCTGACTTTTTGTCTAAAAATATTTCCCACCCCGTTCATGACTCATTAAAATCGGGCTTTCTGTGCGCGAAATGAAACGTGCACGGACGGTAGACGAAACTAAAATTAAACATTGTGTGAAATGCGTCCGAATTCCCGAACTACGAAGGAAGAAACTCGTGCACGGTACTTTTATTGCTCGATTTACGGGAGATGCGGAGAAAATACACCGATGAATTTGTATAACTGCTCACCGACTGTTCTATTTCTTTACACAATATTCTCGAGCGCCATACAATACTGTTTACATTACGAAAATTGATTCTTTATCGAGGTGTAATCCGTGATCTGTTTAAAATTTATGTTTAATATTTTGTTATTAGCATGAGTTTATTATTATTTCCATTATTTATAAGTGAGCCAATCCATTGACTCACGGCATTTGAAAATATTTTAGAAATATACTCATCGGGATTTACTCGATCATCATCACACTCTTTGATATTTATTTACCTACCTAAATTTCATTCACAAAGTATTCGGCAAGTAAAAATAGATCTTCTACACAAACATTGTAATCGCGTAACGAACCGGAAATTCTACTCTGCCATCCGAAATTTTTATTAACTTAATTATTTAGTGTTCACTCCGTCACGGTTGCTATTTATTCCATGCATTAGAAATTGCGTTATTGTAGGTATGGAAATTGCGAAATTTTAAACGATTCGATTAATATAATATCAACAATTCATACACTATATCAATAATAATTAATAGCTCAGATAAATATGCGCATAACAAAGCGGTTTCTTATGTAACAGAAACTTATTTGAGCCTAATTAATTTCAACATATCGAAATTTATGGAATCGTTTCCCGATAAAATTAGAGTTTTCATTCGTGATAGAACTGCGTGTAATTTTGTGTTCAAGTTTTCCCAACTATTACGAGTACGAATTCGGTCAAGAACATGTTAACAATCATTAAATGGAATTAAAATTGAGCAACATTTGACTCGGTGCGCGTTTAATGCGTATCGATGTGAAATAAATCGGATCGGGTTGATTAGTATTCCACATTTACATTATGGATTCTGACCGGGAGTCATTGTGACCGCAAACAGGTTTTCATCCTGTTTGGTTCTGTACCATTAATTATGGTGGTAATGACCGCCTCTTTTTCATAAGTAACGTTTACTAGAAGGCTCGAAAGAGCCGTTCCACACTGGTTTCTTTACCTGTAACTAAGTTTTATTGCTGCTACGAAGCGGGATCTGTTAGCAAAAAGCAGCTTTTTGATAATCATGAAATATGAGAAAGTTCCGAAGATATCGAACAGACCGTTCCTTCACCTGCAATTATTCCATTAAATTCTGGTTTTTTTCTTTAAGTTTTAAACTTGACTTTCACTTCCACTTTCATTGTTTCATTCGATTCGAATCGAGCGTAAGATTATTAAATTGATTTAGCGTTTCCTCGCTTTTGTTTTCTTTTGACGAGATTCCTCTTAAAGAAATGCTTTCCGAACGTTCGTGCCTCGTTTCAATTAAAATAAGAAGAGCAATAATAGCGAATTTCCTTGCGAAGAGTTAGTTCATACTTAAGAAATCAAGCTTGCAATTACAGTAAAAATAAAAAACGGGAAATGTATATTCTGTGAAACGTTTTGCAATATCGCTTATCGCACACAATGCAGACTTAAGTGACTCATTTCTCATGCGTGTTTGTTCACTTATTAACAATTTTATACTAAATGATAATTAAATTTTTTATTTCTTCGTACGTTTATAACCATTATTAGCGCGAACGACAATGATAGCGCATTTAAAAAAATAACGTATGCGTTTATATCCTGTCGACATTTTATAATGATCAGTGATTAGAAAAACTGGGTAGTGGAAGGTCGTTACAGCGCAATACATACAGGGTGGTCCACGCTATCTCTTGAATTTAGTGATACATGTTTTTTCGTTATTGCCAAGACAATTTAGTGCGTTGCGATTCTTTTTATAAAACCGACTTCACCTTCATTCATTGGCCGCTTCAATTGAAGCACTCTCTGGGTCATCGGTTCGATCTTCACGCTCGTTAACCTTTCACACGAATTAAACGTAATAAAGACAGTACACGTCGTTATTGTAATCTTCCGCCCTCATGAAATACGATTCGTCTCGAATGCTTGTATCAGCAGATGCGCCTGCAAAGTACACTGTACCTTCGGTAAATTACGCACTTAATGGAATTTAAAAATAGACCCTTCTTTTCTCGGTACGAGTATAAAATAGCTGGAAAATTGCCTAGCGCGATTTTCTGGAAAATCATAAAATTATTACAGGCGTGGTTGCAGCTTGAATGTTCTCTACAGGATTTGTTGTTTTTGTTTCCGCGTTACGAGCGAACGATTTTTTTGTGTACTCCACACAATAATAAATCCTCGCGATAAACTGAACTATATTAGTTCGGAGTTTCTTCTCGAATTATTACACTTACTATAATTTAATGCGAATCTACGATTAAGCCCGACACTCCCCGTTTTGTTAATCGGCTGGGATATCAATTCAACATGATAAATTGCATTAACCTTTCGCGAACCGAGAATACTGAAGATATAGTCTATCAATATTGAAGTAGAACGCGAGGCAAACCCATTGAAATAGAGTATTTGTCGAATTAAAAAAAAAAAGTATACTCGAGCACATACTTCCTTTTAAAAGATATGTACGTAATTAGCCAATTTGCGATGCATGTTGAAATCAATGTGTTTACGCGATAAAATGAAGTATGTACCCAGATATTAATTTGTTGATGTATTTAGGATTCAAGGAAGTCGCACGATTTTGGTAATTAGAATAGTGCCCTTATTGCTTTTGCTTTTATAAGCACATTAATTGAATGCAGCAAAAAAGTAATTATATGAATTTTGCAGGTTGTGAATACGAAATACGTCCACGTTCCGGAAACTGCGATCGAAATCTTCATAAATGGCGGTCGAGAGGTGATTTTCTCGACGACAACATTCAAAGGCATGCCCGGATTGAATCTCATTCGCATGAACGGAGTGAGAAGGATCTGGATGGAGAAGAAGTCCTTTTATTTAATTAACTCTTCTAGTCTACTAATTCAAATAAAAAACTGTGATGAACTTATTATTAAGACTGGTGCGTTTGAACAGTTACAGGTAAGAGAATTACTTAGTTTCTATTTAATTATATCCGTGATTTTCTCTTCCCGTAATCAAATTTGTCGTAGTTAACGTAATTTATAGTACTCATTTGTGTGTGGTTGTTGTAAGTACCCACTTTCTTTTTTGTCGGGTAGTTAAACATCTGTTTTAAACGCTTTTCTATCAAGAATCCCTAATTTTAATTAACAATATTCTGATGTAGTTCGAGGCCTTTTTATACTGGTATATAAATAGATTCTATTTTGAAGTACAAAAGGAAGAAAAAGTTTGTTCTTCACAGATGGCCGTGCCGTATACCGGGAAGAAAAATTCATGTAGCATTGCCTTATTGAAATAACATTACGTACAAATTAATCCGAGACGTTATCTAACCGATAATACAACGGTGAATTCATTCTAATTGGTCGCGATTGCGTTAATTTGTACAAGTTTATTCAACTCTCCGTAATTAGTGATTCACCTTTTCAGAGTTCCGTCACCACCGAGATATTCGACGTGGACTTCATCAGCATCGAGCCCTTGGCGTTCAGCAAGCTCTACAACAGCACGTTCAAAAACATCAAAACGCTGAAGCTCCACGAGCGAGCTTTCGAATTCGACAACCAAGCCGATAATTACGGACACGGCCCCGCCGTCATCGTAAGTACCCCCTATTCAACAACCGCAGCGAAGAGCAATGGAATTTTCGATTGCAGATCATCTTCGACAACGCGGCCATACCGAGATTACCGCGCGACGTGTTCCTGGTGTCTCTGGCGAGCGTGTCGTTTCGCAGATGCAACGTCACTCGCGTGGAGAACGACGCTTTCAAATCCACCGAGATCGCTCTGATCGAATTCATCGATTCCAACGTCGATACCATAGAAGAGGGAGCGTTCGCGCAACGGGCGCTGATACACGAATTAATTATAACGAGATGTAACATTACGAAAATCGATACGGGATCCATTCTTGCCTCCATGGATAATTTTTCATTGACCGATTCCCTGTAAGTACTAGTGTAAGTAAAATGAATCGAAACGCTTTCCTAACAAGTATTTTTCAGTGTGGTTGATATCCAACCTGGTGCCATAAGCGCAACGACAGTGAGAACAGAATTGATCAACAACGAGATTTTCAACATTTACTCGCAGGGTGTGGTGGTAAACAGTTGGAGTTTTATACTGATGAACAAGAACATTATAAAACGAGTATGCAGTAGATTCATCGTGCCATCAGACGATAGGGTAAACAGCGCATTATCGTTCGTCGGTAACGAAATTTACGATGTCGAAGAAGGAGCTTTCGCGCAACTGTCGCAATTCGGGCCGCAATTGCTTAAATACGACGACAATTTCTTCAATCGATCCTGCGATTGTTCGATCGACGCTTGGCTGATTAAAATATCCAATAGCACTCGATTCAGTCAGATAATCGGAGACACGAGTTTTTGTACGGTCAGCACGACGGTATCGAAATGCTTCTCCCTGCCGGTAGGTACGATGAACATAAAGAATTTCACAGAGAAATCCTGCAAAAATTTCACGTCATGCGAACCGTACGAGGGAAAAACCCGAATCGTCGACACGACCAGTAGGATATTCGTCGAGGAATTCGATTACTCCAAACAAACAGTTACCATACTAATAATCACAACGGTAGTAGTGTTCGTAATAATCGTCGTCGTCGCTCTATTCATGCTCATCCTGGGCAACCGATGGATAAAGGAAAAAATCCATTTCCGAAGCAACAACTACAACAACAACGACCTGAGTATAGAAGAAGAAGGCACCGTGGTTACGTTAGACGAGAACAAGCAAATCGAAATGCCCGACGAACTCACCATGGACTTCCTGCAGGACCTAAAAAAGCGCCTCGACGATCCCGCTACGCGACAGCAGGCCGAATACATGATCGAATATCTGTACGAAACCTTCGTCGAAGAAGGATACGAACCGAACAATCGCCAGGACGAGGCGCATTTGTACGAAGAGCTGGGCAATTTGAAGTTACACACGCCGCCGCCGCCTTACGAGGAAGAAAAAGACGCAGCGGCCGAAAATATTTTGAAATTAATGGAGCAAAAGGTCAATCGGCAAATACCTGCGATACTGGCAGGGGATTATTCCGAGCCGACGGATGCGGCGGTGCATCTGTATTCCGAATTGAAGAAATCCGATAAATGTAATAAAAAGGAAAGTAATTCGACGACAGATTCCAACGAAACATTCGATTCACAGGATTATTTGTTCGATCAACCCGGACCGTCCACAAAAATGTGATCATTTCAATGAATGATGGAAATTAACTATTGGTATATAGAAGAGAAGCGAGGAAAAACTGTTGGAAAAATAGTTGGATTGTGTCGAAACTCAAGAAAATTTTAATATTTGAAGCACATAAATCCTCTTTGACGACTATCTTTTCATTACATTGTTATAGGTACACATGGTGCTCAATTTCTTGTAGAAAATGCCAAATATTTTGGTCGAATTAATGTACGTGGATACTTCGATAAAAAAACAAACCAAATTGCCTCGAACGAAAAATCGGAAGGCAATTTTCTCATTACATGTAGATTTTTTTAACTTTTAACGTTGATTATAGCTTTAAATTTATTCCAATTTTCTTGTACATTTCTGTATAATATCGCATAATTACTTCAAAAGCGGAAATTACGAATTAATGCGAGTTTGTTTGACGAGTGGCTGCTTAAAGGACTGAAATGTATATTATAAAAGGCGTGTCATTGAATAAATTAATGTTTAATATTTTATTCCATTTTTAAGGGCACTTGTTAGTAGATAAATAATTGTATTTTATTACTGTGGCAATAATCGTAGCGTAAACCTCAACTATTAGGTAATATAATTATCGTTATTGAAATAAATATTGTAAATAGAAATTTATATATCTTCTTTAAACGACTTTCATGAAGCTTTGAAAGTAACGAATTCTTTCAGAAATTATTACTTAATTGTATCAATACGCGTTTACTTTTTTACTAAAAAAATATTCTTAGCAAGGTCTGTCTTGCCTTACTGTGATAATGTGTTAAGTTGTATATTTTGTATGTTATCTTAATGTATGATTTATATCACTTTTTTTTAATAAATTTTAATACATCTTACGAATAAAAAATTTATAAAAAACCCCCCAATTCGCCACTAGCTGAATGAATGATTCTACAGAAAATATTTACTGGTAAACATCCTCTAATGAGTAATTCCTCATTTTTCTTCAAATGTCCTGCAGATTCCTGCAGATAATTCTACTATTTGCTGGAGGATTCCTTATTAATGTGTAAGAAGCTTGGAACACGACTTTTCTCAAGTTGGAGTAGAATTGAAAATGGTTAGAATGCAAAACAATCCCTGTTAGTGTGAACATTTTGCGCAGGTACGGTATATCGCAAATAGGTCAGGAAAAACTGCCAGTTTTTCCTCAATAACACAAGCCTTGTCGAGCGTCCAGACGCCAATACTATTACTATGGAAACGGCGTCGCGGCCGCTGTCGTACACAAACCGCTAGTAAAGTTAGTTGACTATCGCGTCGTTACCGGGAAATAGTAGATCTCGTTAATACTCGAGCGCATTGAATAGACGACATTAGCAGAGAAAATAATATTAAAAGCGCTCCCAGTTGCGCTCGCAACGTGTTCATCGCGAGTGTGATTGCGCGTTTTTTAAATCGACCGTATTATTGTTTTATTGGCGTTTAATAAAATGCAAATTAACGGTAATTAGAGTTAATTAGTCGTAATGTACGATTCGAGAGAATGTTCATCGCGCGGATGTTGTGGAATAATAATCTGATAAATCAGGTAAATTGTTTGTTTGTAGATATTTTTCTTTTTATATCATGAAATCAAATGAGAAATATAATTTAAATGACATTGTTTTACTACCGAAAATTAACTTGTTTATTGCATTACTAGGCAATAACATTCAATTAAAAGCTTTTAATGAATATAGGTCGGGTATCTCATTGAGATCTGCTAATAGATATTATGGAAATTTCAATTATATTTCAAATATTTTCAAATAATTTAAAATTCAGCTTAGTTTACTTATATTTAGAAACAATAGAATACGAATAATAATCGCTAATACATTTGCAAAACACGTATGTATTTTTAACCGCGTTAAAATAGGAAGGTCAGTTTGAAGTAGGTACATAATAATTTTTATTTTTTGTCCATAAATTGATATAACTAAATTAGCGCTTACGTTTAAATTCGCGTCTTTAGAATACTAGATTTTTGCGTTTGCAATAAATAATATTGCTGATTAAATGAGAAGTCTGTGCAACTAAAAATAGCACAAATATCAAATCAAATAAAAACATTAAGCGAAAATTGCAATATATCATAAACTGAAAACAGGCATCAAATACACGTGACGTAATTTTCAATTATATCGATAGCAGAAATAGATTTTCCAGGACACCTTTTGGAAACATTTACGATTCAACAAAGACGATTGTTAATATCGTTATTTAGTTCCAATAAAAATCTCGCCAAGGTTAGCGTTATGTAAACTATTTTGTCACACTCAAGTAGATACATAACGTGAAAATTTTACACACATTTTACCTACCATTTCGACAGCCAATAATGATTTTACAGTGTAACATTTTTACACTTAATAGATGAAATAAGAATCTCGGTAGTTCAATAAACTTTAAAACTCGTACATTTGCATTTTTATTGCAAACAATCGTCGCATTTCTCGAATGGTCTTATCGCAGTAGATATTACAGAAACGTACGAAAAATTGATCGTCGATAACGGTTTGTAAACACAGCATACTCTCAGTACACGTACGGTATACAAAACCTAATAATAAGGTCTGGAAAAAGCGCACCAGACACTCAATCGAGCGTTTAACTTTAACCAATGCACTAGGTAAGCGAGGCGAAGATACCAGGATGTTTAATTGCTGACACATTCGTTTAAAGTAATATAAACTAAAACGTAAAACCTACATGTAGTACGTTTAGTCAGCGTTCGATTAGGCCTCAACGAGTTGTTACGAGCTTAAAAAAATGAGTACAATTGAGTGAAACGATCGTAAAAATCCCCTTACACGGCTTTTAATGTGAGTAGAATAAAATCCGCGACGGATTTAATCATCATATTTCCATTGTACCAGTCATTTTTACCGGAATTCGTCAATAAATCGAAATGATCCGACTGCCCTATTCGTCGCGTTTTATCTTATCGCGGGGCAATGAAAACGCTAATGGAATTACGCGAACGGATCGAAATAATAAATCGAGATACGGCGAGATTATCAACGATACCTTATCTTACAAACAAATATATTTCACCTGGTTTCGTTACGAATTGTAGAAAATTAACTCGATAATATCAAAAGCTGACAGAATCCGAAACTGTGAAGGCGCGTTTCGAGACGAGAGCATCTAAATAATCGTGTAAATAATTCGATAAATGTGGGGTGTTGGTTTTATTTTTTCCGCCGAAGTTTCACGTACCTATAATCGATTTTACTGGTATGTTAGTAGCACTGTATGTAATTGTTATTTTAACAAATACTAAGTTTGTCAACCTTTTAGTATCTATTGTTAATATTTGTACAATTAAAAAATCAATACCGAACTAAAACATAACGGGAAGACGATTGTAACATTTACTTATAATTTGGTATCTAAAAATCAACTCGTATTCAAAATGAAATTTACGGTAGCTTATAAAATTCGATTATAATTTTACTGCGATAATAAATTGCAGCGCGTACGAATACACCTCATGAATCATTTTATTTGCGAAAACTTCAACGTATCATCTAGCAGAAACTTATCAACTGCTAAATTATGATTTGTTTGTTACAGCTACACAAACCTTTATCTATCCAGTATGTAGTAAACATGGACAATGACAAATTCTAGGTACGCAGCGATTGTATGCATTTTTTTGGCAATACTCCACAGGGAAGCTGATTCGCAAGACATTCTAGATGACGAGAGAAACGGCTGCAGGTGGCACGGAGGCTCCATTTCGGGCTTGGTATGCGATTGTCGCGGCGATGCAGAGGTAATTAATACACCGAATTCTAATCGGATTAAAACTGAACACTTAACGGTTTCGAAAGTTATGTAGATGCTCGATTTAATCGCGCTTACAGTAATATAGGAATAGCTGAAGATGTTGCCTGCATTATTAAACGTTGCGCAGGGTATGTCTTCAGACATACTAATCGGTCTGTACCTACTTAAATTTATTATACATTTCAGGTGACATTAAATTCGAACACAATCAGCTACCCATCGACTACAGAAATCGTAATGAAAGGATGCCGTGCAGTTAAAATCGAAGCAAACACGATAGCAGGACTCAGAAACCTTCGACTCGTGTCGCTTAGCGATATCCAACAAATTCGCTTCGACAGCGACAGCATAAATTGGTACGGGTATCGAGATAGCGTATCCCAAGTCGTAGAAGAAGAGAGATTCGACGTTACTATTCCTTCGTTGAAATTGCTCGTTCGCAACAGCAACGTATCGGAGATTGCCAGCCACGCGTTCGCGGGAAGAATCGGAGAGATAATCCTCGACGGTGTAGTCGTTAACAAAATATCACCGTTGGCTTTCGTGAATTTGCTCCAAACCGAAAAAATTTCGATCAGAAACTCGGCGCTTCTGGACGTGGGAGTGCAAGCGTTTAAAAAATTCGCGACGGAGCAATTCGAATTGGTTAATGTGACGGCCGATCTCGTGCCGAGCAGGGCGATTTCCAATATAACCGTTTACCAAAGCGTAGTAATAGATAATTGCGATTTCAACGCGATCCGATCGGGTGGCTTCACCATCTACAATCCGAGCAGGTTTCGGCTGACGAACAGCCGCGTCGGAAATTTAAACGGAGAGGGTTTCAAAATCATCAGCAGGGGAATCGTTTCGATTCGAAATAACACTTTCGTGAACGTCGACGACGGCGGATTCGCGGGCATAACGTTACAAAAGGACGTGATTACCTACAAACTTACGTTCGATTCGAACAGGATTCGAAATATGCACCCCACGTCTTTAAGCACGTCCGAGCCCTATTTCCAATTCACCAATATCATACTCGATGAAGCTTGCGATTGCACCGCTGTGGATGACAAAATTCGCGAAAGCTCGTATTACAAGGAAATTAAATGCACCTACGAAAACGAGCTGACGCCATTGGACGTGTTCAAGACTAAAATGTGTTCAGTCGTTAATCAATATTATATTGTAATCATAATCGCGAGCGTCGTTGCGATTCTAATAGCGGCAATTTTATTGGGATTGTACATGTATTATCGAAACGTTTACAAACGGCAAAAATACGGGGACAAAAAGGCCGGTAAAAACGGTAATATGAGTCTAATTGTGCCGGACGGTAGAACGTACAGGGAAACCGAGCTGCACGTTATCGTAGAACGCGCCGATCTCCTTACAACCGACTTGTAATTTATGATATTTATTAAAATGCCATTCGACAAACAACTCTTGCTGTTTTATTTGTGGGTAACTCGAAGAATCTCCAATCAGTGAGTCACCATTACAGTTTTATATACAATAGAGGGAAGACTTACCTGTAAGGTAACAGCCCGTCTAAAGCTTGTTGTACAGTGGGAGGTGAACTCAACGCCAATCCTTTGGATAGAAGCGAACCGTGACGAGAAAAAATTTCCGCAGCTACGGTTTCAGCAACTTCGATATCGACATCAGCTTCATCTGAAACAGCAATGGTTTGATGTTTAAATCATAAAACACGTCTTTGAATATAATGACCCGTATTCAGCGCCCCAATTTAACCTTAAACACGGCTTTAGAGGGTCATTTTAACGTAAACAAAGTCCATAGTTACTCCATAACAACAATATACAACTGTCAAGTAAAGTTAGAGGCCAATACGGGTCATTGTAATCTGTGATTGTAATCTTAACCGTCACATGATATTACCTTCATTAACAGGAAACAAAATATCCTTCTTCATCAAACTGGCGGCGCACATTCCGCCTAGAAAAGCCAATTCGGCTTCCAAATGCTTCAATTCGTTCAGAGGTTGATTGAACTCCTGCGGTCTCTCGTAACCGATCACCAGACATTTATAACCGTAAGCGCTCAATCGCTCGTCTTTTAGATAATCCGAAGCGGTTTCCAACGAAAATAACACCTCGTTCCCCGGCAGAATTACGGAATTAGTCGGCCACTGCAAACTACAAACACAGATCGCTAGCGTTAGAAATTCTCGTTTGTGTATACTCGTACCTGCCGCTAAATTTATGCAATACAGGCCAATAGGGCATCGGCGGCGATTCGCCGTCGTCGAGAAACACAGCGCCGTTGCACTCTTGTTGATAATCTATAGCCGGCACGAATAGCTGCAGGGAATCCTCGGGCTGGACGGTCGAACAAGCCGGGTCGAATTCCAAGCTCATCCACTTCACGCTCTCCGGAAATAGTACTCTAAAAATGCAACAAACTATAGCCCTGGATAATCTCGAAACGTAAGTACGAACCTGCAATTCGATACAGTGGAAGCTTTATAGGGATGTTCGCTTTCGACGACCGTGTAGTGGTGACTCGTCGTTTCAGCTCTGTGCTCGATGCTTTCGTGATTAGAGGAATTACTCAAACTGATGGGTTTTAATAGGTTTCCAGTAGCTCCTATTAAATTCAAAGCGGCTACGTGCGGTAGTAACTCCTGGATTAGAGTTAATATGTGAACGGCGCTCTAAAACGAAATTAATATTAATTACACAATTTGCTTGGTTTTAATTGAATTACCTTAGAATCGCTGGTCACTAACGGACTGATGTGTGCTAGTACTAAAGGAAGTAGCGTGGTAACGATGCAAGATTTACTGAGGATTTCAGCTGCGGGTACTTCATCGGCTTTTTCTCTAGCCGATACTAATAAATTACTAGATTTTTGTATTATTGCGCTGGTCATAGATAATGCGGCGATACGTGCTTGCTGTTCCAATTTCGTTGTAGCTGCTCTACCACTCTCCAAAGGGTTACTAAAAGAACGAGGAATATAACTTGCTTAATACGCTTCAATTACTAATTTACCTGTAATATAAAATAACAGGAATTTGTCCTCTAGTGAGCGTTGTTCCATTAAAACTCAACGAGCACGTTGAAAACGTGAAAACGGTGTTATCGGATCCTTTGATCGAATTTAAACCACCATCACCGTTATTAGTTCTACCGCCGTGATTCCGAAGCCTAACTGCATACTTAATGTTTTCCTAAAATGATATCATTAAGAGGTCGTGGATGATTTTATACCAAATTTAATACCTTCAACGATATGGCTCTATCGAACTTTATTTCGATAACATCAGGAGGAAAATCTTCCGGTCCAAACGAACCTCTCGTTATTTCCAAGCTATTCCAACGGTGCGAATGAGCGTGACTGTCCGAAGCGTTCAAAGAAGTCGTCTGAAATAATTGCATTAATAGAATATAATTAGTTCTCTTATAATCGTACGTCTTCTAAAAGTTCCAATTCGTATTCGTAGTGGCCGATTCCGCCGTAAACGCCAACGCCGATGATCGATATTCCCGGTCGATCGACTTGGAAACAAATCGCATCGGGCGAACCGTTGCCCGTGTTCCACGTTCTCGATTGATTTGTTCTGGTGAATCTCGACGGCGTCATGTGCAAAGTGCGTCCGTAATTGCCTTGCAAGTCTTCCTATAAAAGTATTAATGATACTACTACAGTGGGTATAATTTATTGTGGTCCTTACTTCGGATGAGCTGCATTGATGGACTAATTCAGCTAGTACTCGAGCTAATAAATGGCAACAGAATTTCGACAATTCCGACATGTACGAAACGGTATTCTTTTGTAGAGTTCTAGCGACGGGGTTGGAAGCTAAATTTATCAAACATTCCAAAACTTCGCTCCATTGCCAAGATATTCCGTTCGAAATCGACTCTACCTGCATCAAAATCACCAATTTATATGTATACTAATTAATGAACATATTTACATTTAACTTACTTGTGATTTAAAACTCATTTGTTCTACTAATACAGGGTAATGATGCGAATCGGAAATGCTCATAATTGGAAGTCCGGTGTTGTCGGAAGGGCTTAAACCCCTGTTAAGGGCGCTCTCGGAGCAAATACTTTGACCGATTAACGGAAACGTGCTCCTTAATCTTACGCTGGGTGCGCATAGAGCGCACAAAACAGCGCTGAGCAATCTTTGACTGTTATTGTAAATGAACTGTCCATTATCCTAAAATCAAAACGAATTAACATTTCCATAAAATGGTCTAAAATATACACTAACTTTAGTGCTTTCGCTGAGTAAATCGCACAAGCAGGTCCATTTCAAATAAGCCGTCGGGTAAAAAGCGTGAAAACAAGCGACAAAAGTATTGTGACACTCATCGAGTACATTATTCATCAAATGTATATTCATGTTATTGTTTCTGCTCGCTTTCTTGTTCTGCATCACCACGGGGATGTTATCAGACAAAATTTGTTTTAAAAGAGCCCTAACGTCCCCCACGCATTCGGCTAACTGCACATTCTCCAACGACAATTTTCTGTTTATATGCCTGGGATAAATTTCGTTTGTGTAGGTGCATATCAACCGCAAACTCGCTCGACTAATGTAAACCAATCGATCCAACTCCAAGGTTGTGTAAGAAACTTTATGCGACTGGCCCTCTGCTATTCCCCATTTGAAAGTGTTCCAGGACCACTGCAGAAGAGACAACAAGCTCTGAAAGCACTCCCTGGTGACCGTTCTCGAAAAGTCTTTGGACAATATGTGGATGGGCTCCATTATGTCGCTCTGTCTGGGCGAAATCTGATTTTCCGGCGTTATGACTTTGTAGAGCAGCTGCGGAATTTGGCCGGCGTTCACGTCCGTGCCGTTGTTCGATTTCTTCGAGGATTTGAAGTAGAATAGTATCTGGTCTTCGGTGGTTACCATCGTTTGGCCCGAAGATCCGCAATCGCTGCTCGGGCCGCTTATTCTACACCAACCGACGTACCAACGATGGGCCTGCACAAAAATCATTTAACTATAACACTTCAACATTTTATATATGAATAGTTATACCTGTAATGGAATGGGTTCGTCGAATAAAATCGGAAACTTCTGCCTCGGGCCGCATTCGTAAGGTATCTCTTCGGTCTCCGTTAACAATTCACCGTCGGTTTCTTGCTCGCCTCCTTCCGGGCCGATATCGAGTAGTTTAATTTTAGCCGTGTATTCTCCGCGGCCTCCGAACAATCCGAAACCTCCCAGAAGTATGTCGGTGTCGGCCATAAAACGAATGGCCTCGATGCTGTGGCCTGAATAACCCCAGCCACCACCGTGGCTTTCGAACCGATTAACCGATTGGAAGTCTTCTTTAGAGTACTGCTTTCCAGTCAATAATTGTCGATCGTCCACGGTTTCGTTGACGGCGCTTATTTGCAATTCGTGCGCTAGTGTTAATGTATCCAAACAGCACAATAAGTTAATAGCTGCCTGAAAACGTGTAACGTTGCAATTCGTGATTATCGGTAGAGCCAATTCGGGCGATAGAATCGAACAAAGCTGCACGTTCCTGTCGTTATTTTTGGCATCCTTAGCGGCTTTCAACTCGCTCGTGAATCTATCCGATTTGTTAACGTTTTTGATCGTTTGCAGCTCGCTTGCTATAATGTTATAAGCAGTAAATTCGTTGTTTAAGAAGCTGTACGACCACAATACGTTGTAGATGGGATCCATGCATACAACTCTATTGCTAAAGTCCACCTGGTCGAGGGACTTGAACGAGTTGCAATTACCGTCTCTTTTGTTGATTACCAAGCATTTGAAGTTCTTCGCGGTTTCTTCTTCGTTCGGAAGCAGCACTAAAATAATTAAACCGTTAATTTTATTTTAATCGTTATGTAATGGTACTTACCTATTAGGTTTTTATTGGCGGTGACGGTGGATTTGGATATACTAACGGAGTTTATCAAACTTTCGTCTAATTTGAGGAACGTCTGGTCACCGGACGCCCCGACCCACGTGGCTCTTCGACCATGCTTGGGACCGATATTCGGTACAGGCCCAGGAAAACTGTACCAAGGTGTTCGAGGGTTCGAAAACCGGGAAGACGAACTATTACCCGGTTGAGTTACGTCTTGAGACGATACGTGGCTCGGAGTTCGACCTAATTGTCCTTTCTAAAAGAATTCATATTACTCTCCTGCGTGTAAAGATAACTAATTCGTAATACCTGAGCGCTTCCGAACGTGTAAACTTCACCTTTCGAAGTCAACACTACAGAGTGATTGCTACCTGCGGCAATTTGAATCGCGCTGCAAGGGAGTCTTACTAGCTGCACGCTGCTTTTCGTTAATATATCGCCGCAACCTAGTTGCCCGTTTAGGTTGGAACCGAACGTGTAAACCTGGCCGTTCTGTAAAAGTAATATAGTGTGGTGCAGACCACAGGATACTTGGATTATGGGACTATCGATGGCCAGAGCAAGCTTGGCTGGAGGCAAACAGGAAATTCTGGTAGCATCTCGTTCCACATCCGAACCTTGCTGTTCTTTAACTAAAAAGAAGTTTATTGATTTGTTTATATTGTTAGTATAATTATTATTAACCTGCTGCTAAAACGTTGTTTTGTCGGATACTATTATTCAATCGGTGCACAGTTGAATTAATTGTCGATCTCGACGATTTGGACTTTAGTAACTGCTTACTGCATCCCTGAATGGATTTTTTGCTCTTATTTTTCCTATCGTCCAAACGACCCTTCAAATGTAGCATAGTATAATTTATGTGAATAAAACAATTAATATGCGTACTTGTTCTTGTAGTTTCGTTCTTTGTCGAGGCGGTATGACGGCTTTCTCTCGAAAAATCAAATCCAATCTCATCATACCCGCCAAATCGGCCAATTCGGAATTATCGACTACTTCTCTAGCGCATATCCTGCAACACCCGCATATGCTGCACCCGCTATCGCCTTCCCCACATCCGCACTCTCTGTAAAATGAGTACATATTTAACAGTATGATTCGAATAATATTTCACACTTACTGTCCTGGATTTCGATCAGCGCTGATAGAAGACAGGCAACTGATTGAATAGCCTGTGCATTCCCTACAAACGGTGCAAATCATGCACATGTCATCGTGCCAAGAATGCATCCCCGGAGGGCAAATATTGTGTTGTTCCGCCATGTTTAGATCGGAAACTCCCGGTGTATTATCGCTCACTTTTTGATTCTCCGATTGGATTTCGTCGATAAGGTCTTGTTCTTCTTGTACTCCGCATGTATCCATTGCGACGACGTTCAATGAGTTTTCTAACAATCATTTAAGTATAAAAATAACAATAAATGCTGTAGGTAAGTACATACCTTCTTTCGACATGTTGAATTCTCGCCCGCATTGGAATTTATTATTAATACCAAACGTGTATATTTGACCTTTGTTAGTCAGCGCGACGGCATGTGCTTTGCCTAGGGAAACTTGCGTGATAAACTCCCCTTTTAAATGACTGATTACGCCAGTTACAGGATCTGTATGGGTGGTGTCTTTGCCGAACATGAGAAGTTCCCCTTCTTTGTTAATGAGAGCCGTTGTTCCGTTATTGCAAGCTACATATACGATGTGCTGACCGTCGACTTTGATCATTTTCTTCGGTTTGACCGGTTTAGGTTGACGCCGAATTTTATTCTGATCGCCATCTTCTCCCCTTCTGGCGGTACCTAAAAATTATTTCGCAATATAACGCTAATTTAGGGAGTATATTAAATTGAGTACCTGTAAAGAATACTGATCCATCATCGGTTAAAAGCACAGCGTGGAGTCCGTCGTGACCAATAGCTATTTGAGTAACTTTGGGAGCTTTAGTGATGATTAATTCCGTCCATTTGCCCGTTCTAACGCCAGGTTGTTTTATACCGAGAGCTGAGGATTTGCCACAATACAACACCTTTCCTGACATGGTTCGAATTAAACCAAACTCTTTTCCTGTACAGACGGTTGAAATTTCTTCTTCGTTCCCAGTATTTACAGTGTAAGTGCCATTTTCTTCATCGAATGCCGATACTCCAAACACGTCAACACATTTTCTAGCTAACTTCAATGGCAGTTCGCTTACTAGAGCTGCTGGTGAAATATTTTGATTCAGCATTCGAACGACAAAACCGTCATCCTTAGCGGCGGATATTATGCCTAAATAATCCCCGTCGGAAAATACGACGGTAGCTGATGAATCGCGATTGTGTAACGGTACCGAACCGCATATTAACAGATTTGTTCTTTCTACTATAAGAAATTCTCCGCCTCGTCTGCCGCACAATTTCAAGTATAAATTCCCCTAAAATCTCACTGTAAATAAGTGATATATTTAAAGAAGTAGAAGCTTACATTGCAGAACACTAAACTCCCGTTTTCGTTTGGATAAAAATCCGATTTCCATAGCACTACTTGTCCCTTAATCGTGCCGCCGTAACCGCTGCCTATTTTAAGTAAACCTTTGGAAGTGAAAAGGTACAAATATTGACCATCGTACGCTAGCGATTTGACTTTTAACTGTACATTGAGCAGTTCAGTGGGAAATTTCAAGTGAAAAGTAAATATTTTCGCATTGTTCGGTACGCCGTGAGAAATCCAATCGGGTCGAACAGTTTTTCCCAATAATACGCCATGAACGCTCTTCTGCAGCGACGAAAGAACTGCAGGCATCTGAAAAATACTTTTTACACAATAAACTATAACTTTTAGAGGTGCTTACTTGTATGTTTTGTAGAGATAAAGCTCTCGGACACATCAATAAAGCTGCCGAAGCAGATAGGTATTTTCCAGTATCTCCTCTAACAACTACTAAAGATAGTAAACAGGCGCAAGCAACTGCTGTGAAATGACTTCCATCGTTAGGAACTGAACTTTCCGGTCCATGGAGTGTAGCTAAATCTAGTAACAGTTCAAATAAAGCATCGATTACATCAGGTGGTTCGCACTTTAGAGCTTCAGGAGCTTGGCCTTGTAGAACGTCCAGCAAAGCTATCAGAGCTTTTGTACACAATAGCGGATGCGTAATTCGACTTTCTTTTATCAATTCGAACACCGATCGCAAACCTAAGCCAACTATTTTTGACACTTTTATCGCCGTGTAAAAAGTACTTTGTGAATTATCTTCCGTGTCGCTTTCAATTTCGCTTTGATCTTGATTCGGAAGACTGCAGCTGCTGCTTAGATATTCCTGGCTCGCTTGTTTCATCCATCTATCCAGGACAGCCAACCGGATAGAGGCGAATACGGCGAATGCAGATGCATTTCCAGGAAGTTCGATTTCAGGAGCCAACTGCAAATCGCTTTCAGAATAAGACGATTCGAGCTTGTTTTTTTGTTTGTATCTTTTTTTGGCCGACTTCTTTTTTAATCGTTTCCATTCTAATCGTTTTCTGAAATATAGGAGACCGTAATATATGGATGTAAATAATAACTAGTGTACTTACTTAGCTTGTTCTGGAAGTACTTTGTAAGCTTCGTGGAAAATTACATTAAAGTCTTCGGGATCTGGCAACATTTTTTTCAGTGAAGCCCGAAAGTTTATAAACTTTAGATCTTACCACAGCTTATTGATTTTGTAAATGGTGTGTCATACTTTTCAGCTGAAAAATCAATAAAATTTAGAAACGGTCAAAAAATTCTAAGAGCCGTACCGTTTAATTGAATTTTCTTTTCAATAATTTCTATTATTCGTTGTTGTTTTATTGTGATTGTTTAAAAATTAAACCACCGGTATTTAAGAGGGGCGTTGAGATTTGGTAACCCAATTTCAGTTGGCAGCAATGAAAATAAGCCCGATTTTTCGGTGTACAAATCTCAATTTTTACTTAATTTTGAGATATAATATGAATCGCAGCTGATAGAGTGAACCTTCGTGTAGGTCATAAAGGTTTTTTTTACAGATCTATGCAAAAATAACGAAATTACAAGCGTTTGAAGGTAGACATTTTTCAGTTTTTTTTTCTAACGGACGGTAACCAAAATCCTTTATGACCTAGCGATGGGTAATAGAAATGTATTGTGAAAATTTGGAAACGATATTCTTTATATTTTTTGAGATTTGTACACCGAAAAGTCTGGATTTTGGAAAAAACTTCATCGATTTGCCGCTAGGGGATACCGAAAATGATATTATGGTAATGTGGGTTGCATACGCTCAACGAGATATGAGCTTTAGGAAGATAAAATAAGGGTTATTTATGAATATACGATATATGTGCACTTCACAAAGCACACTGTTTTTATTATAATAAACAAATTTAGGAGAATTGAGGAAATTCAAGTGAAAATTTATTGTAAGTGTCATTGCTGCCAACAAAATAGAGTATTTGACGTAATAGACATGACATAAGACATAAGACAAGATGTCAAATTGATTTTTAGGAGGTTATATTTACGTTACCATATTTACATTTGTTATATTATACTTTATCGAGTTATTACTTTGTAGTTGCAATTGAAATTGCAATATACAAACAATAATTAATTATGAAGATACGTTATTATATTTGGATATCATGCATTTATTAATTATTTTGTAAAACAATATTCGAAGATTGATTGAAGACTAGAATGAAATCAAAATTTATCACAGCGTGCACTATTAGGTATATTTTTCATATTCATCATTGGCATACAAATTTAGTATTGTATTTTTTCTTTTCCAACTTTACACTTATCAGTTATTAGATATGATATGACTTACGTTTAATTCAACTATCATGCTAAACTTGTTGTACCTGTAAGGAAAAGAATTCAAACATTTCATTTGTGTAAATATGTTTATTTTAATACTACTTTAACAATTTTGATATACAAGTTGATATACAAGTTTCATCGGTCCACTTTTCTTCTCTTCTATCTTCGGAATGTAATGTTTTATCGGGTATCTCATAGGGCAGGTTGATGATCAAATCTATACTTGAAAATGGTCCTGCACAGGTCCCCACCCAAGTCCTACGACCCCAGAGTGGCTGTAGTAGAACTATTTCACTTACAAATTCATCAGTGCCATTGTCATTTTCGGAGTGTGTGTTCGGAGTACTTATTGTTGCATCGGGCATCCCATGGGGCAGGTTGTTGATTAAATCTATGCTTGAAAATAGTCCTGCACAGGTCCCCACCTAAGTTCTACGACCCAGAGTGGCTGTACTAGAACTATTTCATTTAGGCCCAGTTGCTCGTATGCGGATCAAAGTCGTATCAACTGATCTCGAATCAAACTCGGATCAATAGTTAGTCCTGGAAAAGGGCGGCCATATTTGATCCCGATTTAATCTCGGCTTAATCCCGGATCATAATTGATCCGCGTATGAGCAACCGGGCCTTACAATTTCATCGGAGGCATTGTCATTATCGGAGTGTGTGTTCGGAGTACTTATTGTATCGGGTATTTATCAATATATTCGATCGTAGAATCGCATCTCCCATTTTGTCGCCTGCACGTACTTTTACAATATTACATAGGTATACAATACAATACAATACAGGGTGTTCCAATAAAAAGTACCCCCTTTAATTAGCTAATAATTTTTAAACGCCTAATCATAAAAACATGCGGTTTTCTCAAATATGTTTTATTTTATTATAAGTTTTGTTACAGTGATACAGAAATTATGCATTAACAATACATGGTGTTTTATCAAAACCTCCTCTTTTAAATTCACAGTAACCAAATTAATTTAAATGAAACATCCCGTATATTCAGAGGTATTTTAAAAGATACACTCTTCTACTTTTCAAAAATATATTATTTGTAGAAATTATTCTACAAAAGAAGACGTCCTATTTCATAAAATTTAGTTATTGCGAATGTAAAAGAGGGTTTTTTTATGAAACATCCTGTGCAGGCGATACAAAATTTTTGTCTCACTGCAACAAAAAGTTATAGAAAAATAAATAATATATTTGTCAAAACCGCATGTTTTATCATCATTAGACGTTTAAAAAATATTAGCTCACTAAAGGGGCTACTTTTCATTGGGACACCCTGTATTTTAATGAACACTATATCATAATTACATGATTTTTAGTGATAAAAAATGTTTAGTGATTTTTATCTAATACCATTGTAATATAGGTACCACTCGACAAAGACTGGTCTTTGTAGCAATGATTGTACGTCTATTATTAATGTATCTTTGTAATTAATTATAAAAATTAATTAATAAAATGTTTCAAATTTACATATATTATAGTTTACAAAGTTTGCAATAAGAAATTGAAATATAATTAACTAACAAACTATATAATATTTATATAGTCATTGATATTTGAAATAAAATTTGCAAATTAATATACCTACACGTATATCAAAAATGAAATTTGCAAATTCTAAAAGCAAAAATGCATTTTCGCCGCTACGAAAATAGAGAGAATATTCGCCAGAGTGTTAGGGGTCGAAAACGATTAGACGGACAATCATAAACGGCTACCTGCTTATGCAAATTTACTTTATTTACAATGCGACGATAACAATACATTTACTTTGAAAATAGTCTCTTAGATCCACTGCACTTGCGCCACCTGTTAGAACATTTTCTGAAATATCACTGGTTAAAAACCTGGCTAAAAATTTAATTTTGAGACAGCTAACGCCATCTGGTTCAATTAATGAAACTACGAAAAATTACTAGATTCTAGGGGCGATTGGTACGACTGTTGAAGTGCTCAACGCCCCTCTTAAATTAAAAAATAACACTTCTTCTCTTTTGTCGCACACTGTCAATTTACATAGCGGGTAACTGGATGCAGCATTAGCAAGAGGCAAAACAATAAAATACGAATTGTCGAAATTGCGTCACACTTTTGTGTTCTGTCCAAAAGGCAATTTTAAAAATGAGGAATTTTGAAAAATGGACAACTTTCAATTCAACTATACTTGAACAAAATATTAAACTTTATTTATATCATAATCAACAAGACAAAACAGATAAACAAAAAAAAACAAATTTGTTCTTAATTAAACCTTTACGTACGTTAGCTTATTAAAAACAGCCTTTAAATTATTTAATAATACGCATGTCTTTCTAATGATTATAATTTTTGTGAAAATATATCTTCTTTGGAAGTTTGAATGAAATGTTTATGAAGCCCGAATAAACTATCGAATACATGCGAGGGCTCAATCTCGGGGTTATTTTTCTTCAATGAACTGATTTCAGTGTCACTTATAATAACAGCCTGCCAGCCCGAATTTTTAGCACCGATGTAATCATAACACACTTGATCCCCAATGTGCAAACATTCCTCGGGCTTTAAGCCCTCCAATTTGGACCTAGCCATGGCCTCCTGGAATATTTTTGGGTCCGGTTTTTCGAAACCCGCTTCATAAGATGTCAGAATGAAATGAAAGAAATGCCTTAGTTTTATGTTCGTCAAAGTTACATGAAGTCTGGGATCAAAGTTCGATATAACACCCATAGGAATATCTGCAAAAAATTACAATCTCAGAAATTGAACTACTTCGTAAGATAAATAAATACTTTTGCTTCGTATGTAGGATAAAAGCCCACTGACTCCATCGCATAGTTGCCAACACGTAGAGACTTTATAGAGTTCTATGAGATGAAATGCGACTTCGTCGAGTTTCTTTTCGTCTACGTTTGCTCTGGTGTCTTTGAAGGTTTTCTTTACGAGCGTCCTCCACCATTCCTCCCAGCCTAGGCCGGTGTCTCGCCCGAAATTTGGATGCACTAAACTCATTCTGTGCCAGTGCTCTTTGAAATGTTTACTCAGCTCATTCCCATCACAGTTAATACCGTACAAAGCGCTTATTTCCCCATATTGTTGACCGGGCGTCAGTTTGAATTTCAGCAACGTACCAGTTATATCGAAAGTAACCAGTCTCAGTCTCGAAAGCAACATTTTCACTCAGATAATTTGTGTTTCCTCGTTATCTCGTTTACATTGAGTTAATTCGCGCATAGTGCTAAAAATAAAGTATTTGTTTACATTGCAGTTTGCATTCTTTTTATTTTAATAAATACATTTATTACATTGTGGACACTTGTTTACATTTTTGACATCTTACAATAAATTTTGGGGAATTAAATTATTTTAAGTTGGTAGCGGTGGTAAGAATGTGTCAAAAGTCAAAATACAGGGTGATGTCATCTAATTGTAATATACAGAGTGATTCTAAAACTGATATATTATTAAATATTTTAATATTTCATGTTTAAAACATGCATGCAAATGTTATAATTACTTATACAAATTATTTAATATATTTTGAACTCTACAAATACATGATAGTTCGTCTACATGTATTAACATACTAAAATATATGCTTATTAAAAATGGGTCATTGTTGAATACAGCTCTTATTTATTATTATAACTTATGTGCGATCTACTAAAAAGACTCTAATTTTAAAACTAAACCATTGCCAGATATCTTGATTGCAATACCATTGCGAAAATTATAGCATGCGGATATAGATCTTCGTCCTTTTATCGTTTATAATAGTTCAGGTGCGAGTTTTAATGGCAAACGGGTTGGCAACTAATTATTTTGAAAGCCCCACAGCGACAGCAGAACGAGCGCGATACGAGTAAACATATCTTTTACAAATCCACCCTCTAGTGACCTATTTACTCAAAGCGCATATAGTGGGCTCCTGCTCAAAAAATGGCCGAAAATTTGAAATTTTAGAGAGCAATAGATTAGTCGTTTTGAGAATTAATTCGTATTAATCGATCAATATTAAGCAGTTCAGTACTTAAATATTCTATTAAAGTAAAACAATAAAACAGGATAATTGTTATGTTAGAGTAAAATCGAATTTCGTCCGGTTATAAGAACCATGGTGATCTCAGTGCCTGGCATATCGCGATTATCCTTTATCCTTGTTCCTGCAGGAAAAAGGAATTACAGTAAGTCGCTGTAAACGCTTGCGTCAATTCCTATCAGCTGTTTGGAAACAAGAGCGTAATGAGATTTGAGCGAAATCAACCCCCAATAGCGCTTGGATGCTGCGAAGGGTTGAATGTACAAATATAATACGGGCTGTTAGATGAGGTGGATTCGCTGAGTATCGCCGCTTCGCAGCGTTGTGATGTATTTGATACTGGTATTGTCAATTTATGTAAAGTGTCGGTGTATTTGTGATGCGCTTGTTGACCAAAATTTTCGCGATTTTCGTTGCTTCGGAAGCCGCTTTACCAACCACCCGGGCCAAATTACCGCGAGATGGTAAGAACATCCAATTAATTTTATTTATATTCTTCCACTTCCAATATTAACATGTACATTTGTTAAATTTAGTCAATATTCTCTTCAAAAGAGAAACCACAACTTCCTTTATAATATACATGTAGTTAAACACATTAATTAATTTCTTTAACACTTACTCAAAGTAAATTAAAAATCGTTATTTTTTCCAAGTCCTTTAATATCCTGTAAAATAAGTTTATAAATGCAAATCCCGTGACGTCCGCTAGTTCATCCAATCGAGTTCAGGTACAAAGATAATTCCATTATAAAGTTAATTACAACGGGAATATAACAGGCGGGAAAGCCTCCAGATAGGGGTATTTTGCTTGATAAATAGACTGGGCTTGGTAAATATTTTAGCGACTCCTTTTACACCACCGCAGCAAACAAGAACTATCTCTATTTATAAACTTGCACGTTCCCGACAGAATTTAACCGCATGTTCAGACGAAACCGCCGGCGTTTGTGGTCTTCTTCTATCCAACATGTTGGATAAACTTAGCAAACAATTATTTATATGTCTGCATTACGCCCTACGAAATGTTAACAAAGGATGTGTATATCACAAACGAAATTATTCAGATTCTCCCATTCTCAACGCCATCAATAAGAAACTAGATATATGAACACAATTCCTCTTTATTCTACACCTAAAGATTACTGTGAAAAACGAGACCATATTAAGACACGCTCCATTAGAAATTGAAGATTAAATATCTGTATCGTTTTCTGAGGTATTTCTTTTTCAGAGTTCTCTTTCGACTCGTGTTCCCCGCCGCAATTGGCGTTAAATGGATCGGAAACTGAAGCCGGCGAAACCAGAATCAGGAAAGAATTCAATCACGTGCGAGAGGTGAAATTTTCCGGCTCGATCGGACCACTCGGGGAGCAAAGGCTGTGCAAAATCAAATGCATCGCCGGGCAATGGGTAGGACCTTTGTGCATAGACCAACAGGGTAAGCATTATTTACTACAAATCCAGATTTTTGTTAAATACTTTCTAATCGGATATGGTTTGTAGATAATGGAAGGTTTCAACCGTTGTTTAGGAATTGCAAGTTGGAGTACATCAATCCTCATTTGTTGGTAACCTTTCGGAATGTTTCTATACTGGTAAGATTGGATTTTTCTGTGACAATTCGTTCTATGCTGGGTTTTTTTTTTGTTTCAGAATCCTGGGGTAACCTTTCCTCATGGTGCTAAATTACATACAAGATGCAAAGAACTAGGGCTGTACAAATTATTGGGCACCGCAACTCCTCAATGCCAAAATGGCCAGTGGTCTTCCAGACTTCCTTCTTGTGTACCGACTACACTGTTAACAAATTTCACAGGTATACTGAAGATTGATTATGTAATTCATAAAGAGATATATTGAAACACCGACTAATGAAATAAGACAGCTGTAAAAGAGTTCTTTTACTTTTAGCCTCTACTATTAGCTATAAAACTAAATTCAATTAAATTGAACGGGTGAAATTTAAACTTTTCAAAGCAGCTTTTAAAACTCATCGACGTTAAACTCTAAGTTAAAATTCAAATGCGAATTAAATGCTTTGCATACAAGGTATATAAAACATGTTCCATCGATTCGAGTTCGTTGAATGTAAAAGGCTTTTCGAAACTTTTTCAATTACCACGGTAATTTTCGGAGTTTCCGTTCGCGAGAGTCGATTAATCCGACATATTTTTGGCGCGACTGCTCCTTATTACTCCCATGGAAAGCAAGGAAAGTTGTTAATAACATCTCTCTAAAGGAAACTTTAATTAACTACCAGATCGTGCCCATTTCACTTTAACTTCATTCGCTATATAATTTTGAGTAATCCTTGATTACAGAGGACGCACCTCCATCGATATTAATCAGAATCCCCTCGGGTTCTGCATCGACGGAACCCGGTGGAGAACTGGCCGTCTTTCCGGGATCCACGCTCCATTTCGAGTGCATGTTCTCCCGGAGGGTGGGTTCTCCCGATTGGACGTGGACCTCACCTTTAGGCCAGTACCTCACCGGTTGGGCCATCGCTGCCGAAGAAAGAGACTGGAAATACAGATTATCCATATACTACGCCAAATCTCAAGACACCGGCACTTTCACGTGCGCCACACCAAGGGGAATCACGAACAGCATAATGCTTGTGGTAACAGGTAATTGATGAAGATTGCGCCTGCAGATTTTAGGATGCATTAATCGAATTTTTCAGCCATTCATTGCGAACCGATTTCCGTGACTAGAATGCACTTGAGCGTTAGAGTCGAGGGCACGAGGTTGGGACACAAGGCGATATTCCAATGTCCCATGGGGTTCGTGTTATCGGGCGAAGCTAACCTAACCTGCCAAGCTTCAGGTGTGCTGGTAATACAAGTCTTGTGTTAGAAATAGAATTGATTTTGTAGGTAAATGGTCGGCTCCGGTTCCGAAGTGCGAGCTGGTGAAATGTCCGCCGTTGGATACGCCCGAGAACCTGGGCGAACCGCACCTGCAGCTGGAAGAGCACAACAACAGCTACGGCGGACGGTCGGTGTTCAGCTGCGCGTGGGGCTACAAGTTGCAGGGACCTCCTGGGATCGAGTGCGAGCTCAGCGGCAACTGGTCCGGTCCTTTGCCAGTTTGTATCCGTAAGTTTATTTCGTTTGATTCTCTTCGTATTGTGTATTTGATTGGTGCTTCAGCGATTCAATGTCCGCCGCCGGTGCTGCCGCTGAACGGTCATCTGATCCAATCCGAAGCTCCTGGAATGGATGGTGGGAGATACGCAGTGGGGAGTTTGGTACAGTTTGCTTGTGCTGGGGCTCATCACCTCGAAGGGGAGGCTAGTATTATTTGTACAGAGACGGGGTTTTGGTCGCATCCGCCGCCGTTTTGTAAGGGATTGTTCGTGGAACTTTTAAATTATTGTTAATTACTGACCTGTTTTAGGTCGGGTGAAGTGTTCGTACATCGGAGAACCGGAAAATGGCTACGTATCGCCCACGAAATTCGCCTATGATCCAGGAGATGAATTGAACATCGTTTGCAATGAAGGATTCGTAACGAACTCGAATAGCAGTTTATTGTGCATGCAAGATGGAAAATGGTCGTCGGAATTGCCCTCTTGCACTAATGAGACGTCAACGACATATACATAGTTTAATAAAGTTTTTCATACATATCAAACAAAATTAGTAACCATTCGAAAATTTTAGACCAAGTCCAAATATTATCGACAATATTATGACTAGTTACTGATACGAGCATCAAAATAATTTCATTGCAACGCATAGATTAGAATGTATTTTCAAGTTTCAACTCATAATAGGACTTAGATAAATTGTTGATGCATTTTTTTAACTATTTTTATGTCCTTATTAAATCTATTATTAGCATAGAAATTATCGTAATGTAATTTATAAATTAATTAGTGTTTTACAGTAAAGTGAGAATTAATGATTTTTAAATTTATATTTCAATTAATAAAATGTATTATATGTGCTCAATATATTAACTTTACGTTTATTACAACAATATTTTATCATTTACTGGATTTATTTGATGTTATTTACAATTTTAATGGTATTTGAAACTGCAAGTTTTTAAAAAGGTATACAAAATATTCGACATTGTTATTGTTAAAAATACCATATTATATTTATATAAGGGTTTCTAATCGATAGTCAATAAATATTATAATTTACATTTTATGTATGTTTTCTGTCACATATAAACCAACTGCATAGATATTGGTAAATAAGATAAAAAAAATAAAATGATTAACAATTTTACAATGTAAAAACAAAACATTACATTCATTTTCAATAACAAAGTTGTAGATACGTCTTTACACGAATACACGTTTTAAATTTTACTCATTCCTTTCAGAAAAACCTTTATAACACACATACTTTTAAATATCGTAAATATTGTATTTTTGTTAAATACTAAGATACATAAAACAACACATCTTTATTGCAATAAGCTAAATAGAAAAGATGATCCGTAATAGTACAAGAGTAACGTACACAGCGAATAACTTACAATAAATGATTATACATTTAATTCAACCTTGCAAGATCAATTTATTGTGTATTTTTTTTTAATTTGCATGAATACATCAATCTATACAAAATGATTCTTGACCTAAAATAAACGACATCGGTAAAAATTCACAGCATACACAATGATTAAAAAATAGATTTCTACAAAAAAAAACATATTCACAACAGGATGTAAATTTTTTACAACTCTTTGGAAACTATACTAACGTTTACCACTAAGTCTAACAAATTCTTTAAAAGCTTCTTGAATTTCTTCGTCCATTTCCGGCTCGGGATCACACAATTCGTCTGGATCAAAGTCCTCACTGGAAATTGGGAATCAAGTTAATTTAATTTAATTAAAAGTACTTCGAGAAAATATAAATTTACCTGTCAAAATCATCTTGAGCAGTCATATGTCGAGCTATAAACTCACTTTCCTCATTAGTCAATCCTTCGTAAAATACTTCTTCATCGAAAGTGTCATGATCATCAGATTCTGACCTTAAATTCCAATATTATTAATAATAATAAGCAAAAATAGTAAGTTTTAGTAATATATGCAATATATTGCACCGTGTGAAAACGCTCTTACTCTGTACTTTCTCCAGTATGACCCCAATTTGATGATCTCAACTGAAACACGGAATCCAAAAGAATCCTAGCCGAACCTTCAACTCTTCCAATAAACGATTTCAAATCGTCAACAACTTTATCTAGATCGGATTTGTTACTGCGTTCCAGCGAATAACCTGTTAACTGTAGAACCAATTAGTTGCATCGTCATGCAATTTTATTCAAAATATATACCTTAAGCGATTGACAGACGCATTTGATGCTGTCGCTGTCTCCGATATTGATTAATTTTTGAAACGCTGTTATTAGTAGAGATCCGTACAAATTTTCGTGAGGGAGATGAATGTAAAGTTCAGCGATGAAGGGCAGACAGTTCATGATGTCGGAATTGTCCTGATTATCTACAATTTTCTTTTTGCATATCATATGCAAATTGGCACGGAACATCGGAGAAATCCTTTCGATGTACCAACACAATCTCGCGCCGGTATACCTAAAGTTTGGATAAATAATCGCCTAAAAAAATGACAGTTATCCATAATCAGCTGTCAGAATTAACGTGTATTTTACCTGATTCACAATTATTCCTGTAATATCTGATATGGGTATGCCATTACTAACGTAGGGTTCTAAAGTTTCCATAAAAATGTCTAATAAATTATGAAATTGGCCTGGATCCTTTGTAAGCGTTCCAATGATCCGTTTCAGTCGATCGAAGTCAGCCGAGGAGTCTCTCCGGTTTTCCACCATGTGCGCTTGATTGTCATCATTCACTCCATCATTTTCGCTAACCTTCTCCGGATTCTTGTGCTTCTTCAAGCGATCTTGTATTCGACTAGGATTTTCCCCTGGATTGTTGAGAGGAACGGGTTGAGCAATCGGTTTCGAAGGAAACCATTCCTCTGCATCTGCTCTTAACGTCGAATTCGCCACCAACTGCTCTAATTTCTTATCGCTCCTTTGTTGCAACTGTCCACTCACCTCCGCGTTCTGGCCGAACTGCACGGAATTCGGCTGCGAATTCTGCTGGGATGCAGGTAGCTCACTGTAAGGAATAGTTTTAGGCGGCCTGCGTTTTGTCTGCAAATCTTTGCTGTCTTTATTCCACAAAGTGGTGTTCTCCATTGCGAAAATATTTGTAAATTTTCTCTTACACGTTCATGAATGAATCGGGACAATTACTATTAACCAATTTGCAGCATAACCCAAAAGAAAACAAAAATCTTCCGCAAAAATCACAACGCATTTGACAATTTTATTTTCCTTTGACGTTTTGACTGCTGACATTGACGTATAAAAATTTCATCCAATATGACGTTCGATTGTACGAAATTGGAAACACATTTTATATTATCCTATTATAACTCAATTATGCTTTAGTAAATAGACATAATTCCTTAGTAGCTATTCCAATTTTAATTAAATAGATCTAGTAGTGAGTTGTAAATTATTAAAAAAAAAATCAAACTAACATACCTCATTCCATCTAATCAAACGAACAAAGATTATCTGTCAACAACATTAGTATTTCTGTCATGTCATATTTGTCAATAATGTCAAAGTTTGTCACATTTTTATAAACAAAACAAATTACTCTTAGTTTCGTATTTTATAATTTAATTAGTATGTCTATCATTTATACAGGGGCCTTCAGTAGGTCTGGAGGTATTTACAGTGCAATACAAAAGCAATTAAAAATGGTAAATTTAAAACTTGTAAAAAAAATCCAGGTTCAATTCGACCCGTTCCATCCCAATGCAGTAACAGCCAGGTGAGGTACACAGCACATAACCCTCGAATTGTATCGATTTTCTAAATTTAGTTTAGCGCAAGCGTATTTAGAGATTTTCACGTAAAATATTTTCCTTCCAGAGATTTTCTTTTTCACATTTCCAAACCCTACGTTCTAGAAACAAATCTGAGTTGCATTGTGAAAACCAACGTGGTTTGCGATCGAAGTGAGCCCCAAATAAAGATAGATTTAGGCGATTCAAGGTAATGTTTTTACAGCTTTATATTGTATTTTTGCTGCTGTATAAATATATCTTATATTTTTTTAGGACAGTAAAGTTTCTAGCCGATAATTTGACTGTATTAGAAATTTTGCAACAATTTAATAAGCATATAAGTTCAAAAGTGCCTAAAGAGACTATATCGTCTCCGGCCACAGCTAAAATCGAAGGAAAAAAGAGGAAAGGTAGAAAGTGAAGAATCATGAGATTCAGTAGAAAAAAAGAATTTCCTTTCAAAGTCATTGAGCAAATTTATGAAAATGTTCCTGCCTTCACCGATGTATTCACCGAGGATACATTTTATATTTTTGCCATAAGCGTTGTTATAAGTACTATTATTGCTGTTGTTATAATATCTAGGTTTGTGACTATTAAGGAAGTTGAAATTTAATTTATGTTTAATCATTGTGGATTCGTTTTAAAATAAATGTTTTTTTCTTAGTTCTAATAATTATTTTTTCTTGACATTCATGATAGTTCCTTTAATAAAATAAAGGAATTTATAGTTTCAATGTTAAGCAAAATATATTTCTTCAGAAAATTACAATATTCATCAAATCTCATTTTATTGTCAAAAGCAAAATAAACAAAAAGACTAACCCAAAATTTTTCTATGAAGTTTAAAAAAGCACTTTTCTGTACAATCGTAACATCAATTTGCGTTTGTAACTACATACATTCAGGATGAAGCAAATCTAAATAATGTCCTGCAACACATCCACGTGTCGTTCTTCCTAATCTCATGCAAGTTCCAATTTCTTTCTTCATCACCTAGGAAAACCAAATTTAAAAAAAAAACCACTTACAATCTCCTATCTTAGCTTATGTCATCGAATAAATTTCTTATAATTAAAAGATGAATAAAATTGTAAATACCTGATACTCCACTTCGCAAGGAACGCCCGGTTCACCCATACGATCGTTATTAATATACTCCACCTGTTTGTCAGCCTCCAAAATGGGTATTTCTTCTTCCATTAAAATTTCCTTCTGCTGCGTAAGCATTATCGGAAAGCCCGAAACCAGGAAAGCAGCAAACAAGAAAATGTACCCCTTAGCCATTGAAAGGAACTGTTAAGAAACCGTTTAAATGCCCCGCCTTATAAACTATACGCTCAAAAATGGCGAATCCTTAAAGTTTATTAATTAACGTCGAGCGGTTACTGCTAAAAATACATACCGAACCCCCGGGTAAAATTTTCCTTAATCAAGGACCACACGCGTTTCCATTTTCGGAAGTTTGGTGGACTTTGTATTATCCTGGAAACATTAAACAGACGTAGATGTTTCGAAAACATTTAATTTAATCTTGCAACAGTTCAGTTAAGGACTTTAAACTTTGTCGACCGAATGAGCAACTCAATAGGTACATTATAGAAATAGCAGAAATGAAAACTACTGTTTATTTAAATATGTTTTATTATAGATAGAAAAATTAAAAAGAAACGCTATAAGTTTGATTAAAATGGTAGTGGTTCCGTAGCTAATTTAGGCTGATTGTCGTTTAGAGTGTTTTCTCTGGAACTCTCTATAACTTGATGAATCTCATTCGTTCGATTGTTCATTTCATTATTTACTGCGGTAGCATCAGCTCCAGGAACATTATCAGCGATAGAGGAAGTTTGTGAAGCGGCACTCACAGTTGAAGTGGGAATAATAGTTTGTATTGGAATAGTTTGCGGCAATTCACATCTGCAAAATTTAACAATAAGTGACTAGATAAGGTTTTTAATGGTAAAATTACCTATCCAAATCTTCTGGTATCTTATGCGGCCGGCAACCTTTTACAGCATAAGTAACCACAACACTTGGATCTTTCACGAATGTCGTTTGCAACTCCAATTGGGTTACTGTAACAGTGGGAGCATAAATGCCTAAATATTCTCCCCAGCCTAATGGCGTTGCTTCCGTTTTGATCGATTTCGCCTGAACGGCTTTATTAAATACACTGCCCCTGTAAAATACAAACATTTATTCATCGAGCTCTACTCGTAAATAGAAGTAAAGAAACATACCAAGGTGCGAAATTAGGAAACCCAAGATATCTGACGCTTCTGCAGGGCTGCAAAGTGGGATCGATTGCGACACATGACGATGGCACTAAAGAAGTAAAAAGTTGCGTGGAAGTTACGTAACTGGTGCGAGTACCGCCAATGAATCTTCTTGGCGATTTTTAACATTAGCAGAATGCGCTCCTACTAATAGGAGAACGAAAAAATAGATTGTTTTCGGGCACATTTTAAGGAACAACTGACCGTTCGTTGTGCGTTTACAGGTAGGTTACTTATTTATTTATCTACCTGTAAGTTATCTTGTTTTTCTTCGAAACGGAAGTTATTTGTCTGAGGGTTTAGGGCTATTTTCGTCCGAGATTTCTAAATTTATGTCGCTTAAAAGAAAGTTAGGCACTTAACATTCGTAAAATAATATATTTATCACACAAATACAAATTTGTACTCAGTACACATAACATTTATATTCCAATCTGAACAATGTACTTCGATGCTTTGCAAGTAAAGGTACTCTTATGATCGTCGTAAGCGTAGCTATAAGCATCAGGACACCGATCCTTGAAGAATTTGGGATAGTCCTTCGGCCACGAAGAACTTCTGCAAGTTTCAGGTCGATTGTGGGCGTTCCTGCAACAGTACTGATCGGTGTTGAATTTATTGCAAGCCGAATGACACGCCACGGTTCCGTGTTCCGTGGTTTTTCTCAATTCCCCGGGACAATCGTCGTTCAAATGCCTCAAACAAGCGGTGCGTTTGCAACTGTATCGACTACCGTCTCCTTGACCATTCACCGGTGTCATCTAGAATCGAATAATTAGCGAATATTCGTATTTAAAATAAGAATAAAAATGTATTTACGCTCATAGCTAAGTTGAATCCGTCTACAAGTGAGATGTCGTAATAATCGATGCCGCCCCATCCTTTTAAAGTAATCTCGGCTAGTGTAACGGGAGGAACCCCACCGGCTCCTCTGCATTCCAATTTGTTCCCGCAATCGCCGGTTATGCAATGCTTTGAGTTGTAATCGCACCACGTTCTGCCCCAAAACCGACCGGCCCAATCTTCGGGCGCGTGGATCGTCCTCTGCGAGATAAAAATTCATTACAATCATTCTGAAATGTGTAGTTAGATAAATGTTACCCTGGCGCCGGCTTCGAGTACGAAACCGCCGTTTTCCAAGTGCGGTTTTCCGGCATTTCCTTGGATTCCTACCCACACTGCGCCGATTTCTTTGTTAACGATTTCGAATTCAACGGCATTGGTTATTGTGGCAATAGCTGAAAATAAATAACATATTTAAAAGTATATTATAAGCAGGTACATATGTAAACAAATGTAATAAAATTAGATACTTACCCCCGATTACTGTTATAAACAAAGAGCTTGAAATCTTCATTATACGTAGATATGACTTGAACAAAATGTGTAGATGTAGTGCGGTGAACACCAGTAATTTTGAACTATTTATATGTGATCTGTTATTGAACTATAATAATTTAAAAATATAATAAACTTACGTAAACTATTGGAAATATTGTATTGAATTGGGTTTTCCATGCTTTGTATGTGATTAAATAGCAATTATTATTGTTGAAAAATACGTTTTTTTTTTATTTAAGAAAAGTATGTGATAACTGTAAATAACATATTATGTTAATTCAATAATAATTAATTACCTAATGCGTAATTTATATCAAAAATATGGTTAATTAAATTAATCTAATGTTAATTGGAGCTATTTCATTATTGTTTGTATATTATAAAGCATTGAAAAGGTTCAAATTAGATTAGACTTTGTAGAGTATAATCTTTGCAAAAAAATCAGTACGTGTCCAAGATAAACTTGTTCACCCTGCTTTATAGAGAATTGGCATTTATCTAAAGATGTGGAAATTCCTACTGAAATACTTGTAAATAGCATTAGTTATTATAAAAAAAACTACTAAACAAATAACATTCAGAACGATATTTTCTAGAAATAACTCAAATACAAAAGTAGAGAGCATAACACTGCCCCATTAATAACTATTTACTTATTGCACTTTTGCAAACTATTTCGGAGTAATGCACAATAAATAGCAATAATTTTTCCAACGAACGTTCTGCATTTTTTTTCACCAAATAATAACTCTTTTATTAAATGAGTCGTAAAATCAAAATTGTATACGGCCATTTCACTTTAACAATTTGAAATTAGGCCGCATGTACCTACTAGAGCACAGTCCAATGAAAATGAAATTCTATTAGAAATACAATGCATATCTAAAATTTATTACAAAATTCGCAATATTTTAATAACCCAGTTTTTATTACTACAGTTACATTAATTTAGCATTGTACAAAATAATAATCAAAGAAATGTTCTTCTTAGATTACCTACGAGATATAAAACAAATATCGTAGTTATTATAAATGTGAGATGAGTATTAAATTTCAATCAACTATTAGTTAGTAAAATTTTCAAAGCGAATACCATTGTGTATTAATCGAACGGTGCAAGGTTATTGTGGCATTAGTTCTGGGAACTGTACCTAACGCAGCCTAAAATTAAACATCATGCGAATTCTTACTTTCATATTGTTTATTGTTGTTCGCTTCTTAAATGCCCTCCCATTAAGAAAACGAGTTTAAATCGCCAAGGGAAAGTAGGGAATCCTATATATGCCACTTAACGAGAAGACAACGAATATCTTCAAACGAAAATTCGGTCCAATTTTATTGTCGCGTTTTTTATTAAGTTCCGTAGGTAATAATAAATTTCCCGATGTACTACCTTAATTGCTAATCAAGTCTAATTTGCAGGAATTGGCATACTTCCTCAGTAGGTACTTACGATGCGATAGAAATATCTGGAGAAACATCGTATTTTGTTGTCTACATCTATTAATGAAGCACTGAGTTTTTTTGGTAATCATAAGAAATTTATTTACTAAATTAAGTAGGTAATTGTTTAATTAGTGGAAATAATAAATCATTTCAAAATTTATTGGCTTGTTCATTGCGTTTTTCTCGGCTATCAAATATATAAAAAGTTTATTCATGCTGTCTCGAATTTCGAGTGAAAGCAAAAATAATCGAATTTAATAGGAAATTCCGATTAATCAAGCATCTCAACAAATATTTTCCCGATTATCCGAAGAACTCGCCTTGTTCGATATTTTCTATTGTACCATTAACGGTACATTAGCTACCTCTAACCATCTAGTCTCTAGAGGGAGATTATAAATAAGTTCACTTTTTATTTCTCTCGGCTAGTTCGATTCCAATTCGCGTAGGTACACAATACAAGCGCGGATCTCGATCCGATGCAATTATGCACCTCTCGATTGTGTTGGTAACGGTATTTACCGTTAAAGTTCGCGCCAATTTGCTGCAAGAATGCGCCAAATTGTACAATCCGGGGAATTACATGGGGCATTTGCCGTCGCTGAAGCTGCCCTATCTCGGGGACGTACCGATACCGAACAACATGCCCTCGATCAAACCCACTCCGGTGGCGAAAACCAAAGCTATTAAGGTAGTTACTACCTATGTGTATAGGAATCCGGTGTGCGTTAAATACAGCAAGAAAAAGGGCATGTGCAAGCAGGATAACGCGATCAAACACAAGGGGAATTACGAGCAATTGGTTACTAAGGAGTATTTCGTTAAAGACAGGAACAGCAGAAACGAGGAAGTGAAGAATAGGCACAAGAGGCAATTTGATGATGAGGATGATGAAAACGATGATTTAAAGGAAAGTGGTGAGAATAGGTAAGTTGTGCACCTTACTAATGCACTACAATATCAATAGTAAGCAAGTTTGATTGAAGTGATTTTTATTAATTCATTTTTTAAGACTGTAGGTTATATTTATTGGTCACAAACCAATTAAATCCAATACAGCACATTGAGTTATGGAATCACAGTTGGAACACACCTGTAACCGGAACCGGCTATGTACAGTTCCACAAAACTAGACCATATCTGTAAATGTGCTAACATACAGGCATTAATCTGTTCGATTAATTTTTTAACGGATCGAAAATAAACCGCGCGAACAATTTTGATTAGTTTAATAGACTGCAAAACTGTTAAAAGTTGCAGGTTGCAATCTAGTCACTCAATGTGCGAAAATATTTATAATGCATTCTAAGAGGATTCTTCTAACAGTTTTATAATTACTAGAAGCGGAAGTCATTGGATTGTCTTTCTAATTAACTAATTAATTACATTTTTTAGGTATCAAAAACCGAATATTATTCGAGCAGACCACTACTACCCAGATACCAACGATCTGGAGACCAGCGAAAGACATCCTGCCCTCAACGAGAACCGGAAAACTCCGGGACTTTCGGCGAAACATCTGGAGAACATGCTGATAGAAGATCGACTGGATCAACTGGAAACCATCCTGCCGCATTACACGAGAAGGAGAACGTACGAAACGTCGACAATAACCGTGACCAAAGTGCTCAGCAATCACAGGACAATGGCGACCTTGGTGGTAAAAAATTGCATACCCTTCGGGTTCGAATTGTGCGATCCTCCGGCGCCGGCCCGGAAAAGACAATCGAAAGTGGCGAAGCTTTCGAACAAAACCAACGAGCGCTATTTTTTTGGGTAGTTTTAAACGTAGTAATTAGTTTTTTAATTGCTATGTCGTGATAAAAAGTGAATGCGGATGTTTAATTTATTTATTTTATTCTTAATTGTTATTAGGCACATTCGAGTTGATGGTAGATGAGATTGTGATGGGTAAATAATGGTATAATGAGAAGTTTGAAAGATATAAGTAATTATTTCATGAAGAGTTTGCATTGTGATGCTTTTCAATGCAATAATTCGTTGTTCGCTTTCTTAGAGAAAGAACCTAGTAATGTTTGTAAGAAATTGTGATTTAAATGCTTGTATTTTTTGTTATTTGCATTTTATTAGTTATGAAATTAAGTATTTATAAATAAAAATTGTTTTCTGTGGTTTTGTTTTGTTTATTCCAGTACCTATTCAGAGTTGAGTTTTAAACTTTTGGTTTGTTTCTATGATTGTCTCATCCTCAAGCCGTTGATAGTTGTTATTCACTATTTTTTTCTCTATTTTTGTATTTTTCTATTAACTTCCTCCCCCATATGATTCGTCTTAATGTTACATTAGGAAGTTCAAGACTTTTTTTGCGATTGAAGTCAATCTTTCGGCAGAAACATTATACTAAACATAAGATTTTCTAATTCATTTGTAATATAAAAGCAATCTGGTTAACCACATTGGATAATACTATTTTTTACAAACAGATGGCAGGTAGGCATAAAGTTTAATTTAAGCATTTTGCAGGAATATCATTCCTGAGAAACTGTGAAACTGGCTGCCTACAAATTTTACAAATGCTTTGATCAAATATTCTAAACCTGCACTTATTTGAAACAATATCTCTAAATTACAATATAGCATATTTTAGGATTTTAAATGAATAAAATTCAGTATTATTTCTGTAACTCCAGATGTAAGCAATAGCGAATTTTTGGTTATTCATACTGTCTTTCCAGAACCAACTCTTCAGGTAAACTTTTCATACAAATGAAATTTGAACGAAGAAAATTAACAAGAGAATCTAATCAATAACTTAACACTCTTGTATTACTTAAATATCACGCGATCGATAAAGAACTTTAAATAGAATATTGGCGTGTGCTAAGGATGAGCTTTGCGCACCGAATTTACTTTGATTATTTTTATTGTAACTATACACCCACTCATGCGTGTGAAACATTTTTTTTGTTACAAAAATATCGTTTTATAAAATACCTCGCACTGTTCTCTCGAGCATTTATATTAATGTTGACAAAACTACCAGCGATTCGTGCTGGAGGCGCATTACGTGGTGAAGTCATTGGTATTTTTGCCTCTGTTGTTGTCATTACCTAATGAAATTCAGCCTTATTGATTCGAGTTGCTTAGTTTGATAAAATACCTTTACGGGATATTAATTAAAATTTTAGTAGTTATTCATGCTAGTGAGCGATATGGAAGTGACGAAAAATTTGCTACCCAACGAACAAGTAAGTTTAGTGAATATTTAATCGGATTGTCCATAACAAAATGCTGGTTCTTCAAAAGTGGATAAAATTGCGTGTAAATGGGAGACAATCAAACTCCGTATGACTATAATTTTTGGACATTAATTTAACTTCTTTTTTATAGTAACATAATGACTGAGATCTAGTTTTCACGTGCTGATAATTACCTTTATGAGCCAACAATTAATTAAGTTTGGTCTGATTTTTGATTTGCCATTGTAACGTGTTTTGTGCTAAACGAATGTTACAAACAGACCGGTTTTATCAATCCGAATGACATTTAATAATCCTAATTGAATATAAAATACTCATGTAATACAACGCTATTGAACTTGGTTACCTTTATTGCAAAAAATCGAAGAAACCAAGTCAAGGTTTTCTAGTTGGTACTTAATTTTTATTTATTCCAAGCATATATGTATGTACTTAAATAGGGATACTTATTTCAAGTTTATTCTGTACTTATAAGTAAAATTTAGGTACTTATACTTGCGCACTGGATGAATTAAAACATAAACATAAGTTCTTGTTAATAAAAAAAGTAAATTTTCAAAATAATTCAATGTCAAATCGCTCATGGATATTAAATTGGATTAGTTATCTGAAAGAGATTGATCAAATAAGGTTTATTAAATATTTTTAACTTTAATTTAGTGCAGAAATTATGAATAGACTGCTAATTTATTTAGTATCTACTGCCTGAAATTGTTAAAATAAACTGAGAAATTCTATTTTATTAATCAATTATCGATAGCTCGGTATAGAATTAATTTTGTAAATAAAATTACTGCAATATGAATTTGATGGAAATTTGTAAATACAAGGTTTTGCATAAAATGTCTCTCAACTTGTATTGAATTCTAGGACAGAAACATCTCAAAGATTTAATCACTTACGAAAATATTATTATGAAAACCATAGTTCATATTATAACAAAACTATTATGCTCATTGTTAATAGAAATAATATTCAATCTGGCATAGTTTAAAAATGATTTTTCTAAACATTCGAAAGGAATTGCATTACCAAATGCAAACGCGTAACTGGCATTTTTTACCTATACAATTAGGTATGTTTAAAATCGTTTCATCTAAGAAAAATCCTTATACATATGGTTCTTATTTCTCTTAACAAGAAAAAAAATCCTGAATTTTGAACCAATTACTCAACATTTGTGAAAAATACCAAAATTTCAACAATTTGTCATAGTCAACAAGCACGAAAAGTCAACGAACGCAACACACAAAAGGCCTTTTAAACTTTTTACATAATGCCAGTAAAATAAACGATAATTAGCCATAGAAATATACAGTACACACTTTTCACGATGCAGTTAGTTGGCGAGGCCTCTCACCTGCCACAGAGGAAGTGAAAAATGGAAATGATCAGTTAAGCGTATAGACAAAACACACATACATACAGCACAGGACATCGAGCAGTTCTCTATCATATATCCCATACACCATGATGCCGGTTTCTCCGAGTCTCTCGGTGGTCGGCGAGCAAGGCTGAGGTCGCGTTGCCCAGGTTGTGCCCACTCCATCTGTTGTTGTTGTTTGGCCGGCGAGGCCGATTCTCGTACGCGATCGCTCGTTGTTGTTTTGATCGAGCCTCGATTCGGTCATTTTCCGTTCCGGTTTTTTCTATTATCTTTTGGCTACAATTCGTGTAGTATGGGAAATAAGTTGTGCAAGAAGAAATCCGACGATGCGGACGGTCCTAAGTGCAAATCGACGTCCCAGTTCGATAGGATTATCAATAGATTGCACGTGAGTTTTTGTTAATTTGTACTCGAGTTGAACGGCGGATTACACACAGAAACCTGTTTTCCAGTGGTTCTGAATGGATTTTGTATTAATGAATTTTATTAGTCATCGCGTCGAGAAACCTTGGTAAAAGATGGGTGAAGTTGTTGCATGTAATTTAATTGATTATTAAAAATTAACAAAACCGTTTTAAGTGTCCTAGATTGGTACAAAATTAATTCCATACATTCCTTGCTCTGGTAACTACGGACTGCGTGTATGTTTTTCATGAACGTGTTAATAGAACACGAAAATAGCTTAAAATAGCATCTTATGCATTAAGTTTTCCTATTTTTACTCGCATACTTCATTTAAATATAAATTGTTTCCCATAATTAGCATCATTAAAAATTGCTTTTACATGCAAACTATCCAAATTAATTCGCTAACATTTTGCAGAGACTATTTGCATTGTTTCAAATGTACTTTGATTCTGCAATAGATACCTGTTATGCAAATAATGTTCTCAGTTAAATGAAAAGAGTAGGCCCAACAGGACAGAAAACATGGCAATATAAATCAAGGAAATAAAGTCTAAACGCCTACAAATGAAGCAGAGGAAGATATCCCACGTTTTAGACCAACGACCGGAGTATGGCCATTAATAAAATATGCCTATAATAATTAATGTCATCAAATTAAATTTCTTAATCGATATGTATTAATTTTTTTTTAAAGTTGGAATAAACAAAATATGAAGGCAATTCTGGGGCGTAGGAGTATTTTTCTTCTACATCAATATTTAAAAGGAAATTGTCGTAAAAAACATAATTCATGCAAAAATAACTAAAGGTACCTACTACCTATTTATTAACAATAAGTTATTGTGAATAACACTTTTATGAACAACGTAGTATTTACGCACTTAACATTTGAAATGTCGACAATAATTAAATATTGTAAAATGACTAATTTATAAACAATTTTATGATGATACTGAAAAACTAGTTTTTAAAAGCACACTTCATATACACCTCTATTTGTTTATAGTAATTATTAAACATACACTCCCACAATAATTTCAACGAATAAACATAAGATTAGGTGCCTATTAATATTTATCTTCACGTTTACATCCTCTGAATAATATTCATTATTAAACTATTGTTGCAGAATAAATATCGTACATTACTTCTTCCAAATGACACTTTCCACACTAACAAAAAATAAATATAAATAGTTACTGAATAAGGAATACACGACTTTATGGGAAAGCTGAAGAAAATTGAAAGTGCTTTCTAATGTCCTAATACAAATATTCATGGGTTTTGGATGCAATAAAAACGCAAATCAAACTCTTCATGCATCCATTAACCTTGCGACCGGACGGATAAGCTTTAGCGTCCGATGAACTCTTCACCAAAATTTCTTTTTAATTAAAAAATAAACGATATTTACCTAATTGCAGGAAGCGAGCCGCTTGTTAAAAAGAAAACGCGATCAATTATGCGTTAAATTAAAAATTTCATAATAATCCTTTAATAAGTCGCAGGGTAGGACTTTTTACTACATTCTATATCAAGTGATTTGTAAACAAAGACCGTTTCGTATAGCGAAAGTGATATTTTATTTCGCAAGCAAAACGCATAAAGGTACAAGTAAATACCAGGTGCAGTAACCCACTTATGAAAATAAATGGTTAATTTAATTGATAAGGTAAAACTGTATTTACTCTTAAACAAACTAAAGATTATATCGTACACAGTTATGTAGGTATTTCAAATGAATGCAACCTGGCTTTGCAATTTATAATAATCTCACCGTTTATACTTATTTTACTTTTCTTGTATATTTAACGCATTCTTTAACTGTATTTAAATCTTCTTGCGCCAACTGAGGTCAATAACTTAGGTAATAATTATATAAGTTTATTTACTTTAATTTACTTTTATCATTTCAACAATAAATAGGTAATAAAGGGAACTTATTTTGGTACAATTCATAAATGGATTTGGTTGAATTAAAATAATTAACTACGTTTTTATATCAACAATTAGTGTGTACAATGTAGGTTAATATTCTAATTAGGGTCATTTGGGTATCTATAATAGACACTAATGGTTTGCATTTTAGTGTTAAATACTCTATTGCCAATTTGACGAAATAAGTTTCAAACCGATAATTTAAATAATTTCGAATAAATTTTGGCGAGTAGTATGGAAATATAAAGTTTAGTTATGCAAGGTCGAATAATCGAACATAATATACAGAAATTTCCAATTTATGTAAATCTGGTTTAAATTTAGAAATTGAATAGGCGTTCTTTCTCTTTTCCACATGAAATATAACAACTTTACTCATAAATATCGCTACTTTGGATCAAAACACACATATATTATATCAAAACGAATAAAATCAAAGTCACAACCTAACCCGATGCCTTGGTTCCGACGTAATTACTAATTTATAGTGTCATTAAAGGTTGAGATCATTCTCTTAAATACTTGCGTAACCTTGACTTGCGTCTACCTAGAATACCAATTGCTTGGACGTGATTACTGATCGTGAAACGTAAACTATTTTAATCGTCACTTTAGGATTCTGGCATGAGTAATTTATCCTGTTATTCAAAAACTTGGAAAAATTTATATCAATAAAAACCACGGTAGTAGTTTATATCAATAAAAACCACGGTAGTAGATACAATGATGTAAGAATATCTGCTTAGATGACTCTATTGCCATTTGAATTCAACAAAGTTAATTATTGTAATGGGTTTAAAAGTTTTAAATGGAAGGCTTGCTTTCAAACACAATAGTTTATTGCCTTTCCCTAAAAGCCTACGCTCTGTTGAAGGGATCGACATCCAACTCGGTTATTTTCTCGTAAATAGCATTATTTCATTACATAATCTTTAATAATTAGAGACTATCTCGGCGCCGGTTTATGCTGAGGCCACACCAAGCGCGATGTTCGCTACGTTCGCTACGTTCGCTACGTTCGGGACGTCGCCAACATGTTTGATTGTCGGCTATATTTTGAAAACGTCCGTAGCGAACGTAGCGAACATAGCGTAGCGCTTGGTGTGGCCTCAGCATTAACCGTTCATTCTACCCACTGCTACGAATTAATAAATCTCTGAAATATTTTATGTTGTGCTCAGTTTTACGCCGCTAAACAGCGATGATAGTGTTTTTTAGAAGTTCTGCTTTAATTAATACTAATAATAGATTTCGTTGAGTGCCTCATGATTATTTGCAACTGTTTATTAATGGGAATGATTGCAATCTCGGATCAAAAGGAACACAGCAAATTGAGGTTGTTTTAAGAGATTAGTCAATGGAATTCCAATTATAATTTGGGATTGTAATTATAACGAATAACCAACGCCAGATCATACTATTGTTACACTGATGTGTTGAAACGTAGTTTGATTTCTTTTCAATATAATTTTTATAAATACCAAAATCTAATAGAAATTTAATAGCAGAATAGGCCGTAATTCCAAACTCTACCATTTGAACAAAAAACATAGTCATTAGTAATAAATCACCTGTTGGAAATTGCACAGTAGCTGGTCGAATTCAAACGGAGAGGTCTCGTTAAACTCCCACAACGAGAACAGTTATCCGCGTACCATAAAAGTATCATTTTAACTGTGAGCAATGATTAAAATTGCTCGTATCGCAATTATCGAGCGTACGCAAGAGAATTAACAGTTAGTGGTGTCTCTTTGTTGCAGATTCGACCTAATTCCTGGAAATCGGATCCGCAGTTGAATCAGAAGCAAGTCAAAAGGTACGTTAAAACCAGTTTGCAACGTGCACTTCGATGCACCGAAAGCAAGCTATTAATATTACGGGAATGTGTACTAATTAACCGATTATTACATTCCATGCATATTTTGTTGTAAAACCAATTTAATCGACAGTTTTAGTTCGCTTGAATTTTTGATTGCTCTTCCTATTTCCTACTGCAATAAAGATATCCGCTCCGGATGGCAATTTTTTAATGAACTAAACATTTTGTTTTTGTTGTGTAACGAATTAAAATTATGTGACATTGCTCGTGAGGTTTCCACTAATTAAGTTGGTAAACAATCGGACGATTCAAATTAATACACACAAAAGTGAAAGCTATTTGGAAACGAAACGACAATTGCAGCAGGTAACATCCTAATTTGGCGGAAATAAATTCCCGCAGTCCAATATATTCTGCTCTCCATTAAAAACATGTAAATTTATTCTCATAGAACGAGATTAGAAATTCACTTTGACTGTTCAGTTTCATAATTTATTGGTAGCCATCTAAAATTTGCACATTTTCCATTTGGATTCACGTAGAAAAAAAGCCAAAACGCATTCAAACGGTATAAACACTTTATACATAAACAAATAAGAGAAAGTCCTAATATTTTATCGTTGTTTTACAGGATAGAAAAGAGCCCTAACGAAAAAAACAATGCTGTTATAACGAACAAACCTCTATCGAAATCCACCGATTGGACTGAAGTTGATCTTCAAGTTCCCGAAAAAGACGAACCTATACATCTAACTAACCCTAAATTGAATCTTATTTTCAACGACGACAAAGGCACCCCGACTCCACCGCCAAGAAAGAACAAAAAGAAGAATTTAAGAGAAAAAATCGAAGCAGTTGCCAAATCAGGCAAGTATTTCACTCATTTTTTTAGTATAAATTCAACATTTTTTGGTTCTTCCAGGTCTTCAAGCTTTTCAATCCAAAAAACCAGTCGAAGACAATCAGCCGCAGAAACAACCAGTGGAAGAAGAATTGTGCGTCAAGAAAACCATATCCTACAAATGTCCCATATGCGATTTAGACGAAGCCACGCATAATAGAGATCACCACCATAACCATACGCATCACCATTCGGACACCAAAAATGATATTAACAAATTCGAAACCAGGAACAACAAAGGCAGCTTGAAGGGGAAGAAAACCATTTCAGTTACTTCTCTACCGAACTACGACGAGTTAAAGTTCACTGTAGCTGAATTTGAGGACGATAAAGGTACTTAACATTCTTCTTTGAAAATTTCCACGTTCTGGAAGGCTCCTGGATAGGAGTAGATTAAGATTAAGAGTTCTATCTTATAGTCCTCCTTTATAAATACTCAGAGTCTCATTAGTCTTCTCCCTTTGGATTCATTCCTGTCCATTGATGCCCAATTTCATTCTACATTCTCACCCAAGTGTCGCAGCAATATTAATATGTTTTCTTGTAATTTTCTAGGATCACCATCGCTAAAGACCGAAAGAAAACCAACGCCTTCTCAAATATCGCTACCCAGCGACGCCAAGAAAATACCAGCAGGAAAATTAGACACTTACATAACGAGATGCCGCAGCTTTGGTTCGATTTTCCCGCAGCAATTGAAGAAACTGCGGCCGCGAAAAGCGCCCACGGACATCGAAAGCGACGATTCGTTCGGCGGATTGGAAGACTGGGACTTGGGATTGATCGAACACTACAATCCGAAGGACGCCAGTTTGCCCAGGCCTAGGAAGCCCAAGCGCAACGACGACAGCATACTGGCCGATATCGAGAGTATGATAGTGAAGGAAGAAGACATCGAGCAGCCCAAACCGCCCGTTAGGCGATCGGAATCGTTGATTAAGAAGCTGAACAGGGAAGCAGCGCAAAGATCTAACGATTTAATTAAAAAGCAACAAGATAAGTCTGTTGAGCATCCTACGCCTCCTCCTTCGCCTGAAACTAAACCAGTAGTGGTAGAAACTACAATATCCAAAGGGGTAGCACGGCCGGAACTCAATCGATTTCCTTCTCAAGAGAACGGGCACGTGGAGCACTCTAGTTTGATAAAAATTTTGGAGAAGTTTAGCATGGCAGATAAGCAACATCTAGTAAACGAGAACAATAACAGTAACGAATCGTCTTTAACGCCTTCCCTAGTCGAATTCGAGAAAACTATAAATTTCGCTGATGATGTAAATAACGTAGAAAAAAACAAAGAGGCGATAATTCCGGAGAATAATAGCAACCAACCCATCAAGACTTAATTATTTATTACGTAGCTTAGTTTTGTTGTAAATATTTAATTAGTTATTGTTTAAATTTTTTATCATTAACGTTTTTTTGTCTTTGTTATATACAAATACTCAAATTTTGTATGAAGTGCTTGAATTTTTATTTATTTTGTTAATCTTCTGCTGATTCGATTTTTTCTCATATATTTATTATTATTTTCGATTGGAGGAACCAAATTTGTGATGTGAAGAGAAGGTTAATTAACCAGATTGGCGCTTGAATATAATCCTAGTGCACATTCGTTTCATATAAATTACGTAAGATTCAGATAATTCTATTTCCTCAGGGCTTGTCTGTAAAGTTATTACATTCCAAATATTTAATAAAACTGAACTCGTTTTGATCCAATTTCTGTTCTCGTTAAAATTAGCTAGTGGAGTCATCGCGAGTATCAATCGATTACTTTGTTAATTTCCTAGTATAATTAAACACCGCTAGTTTGTTGGGTTTTATTTTACTCTTTTTTATCAGCAGCAGTAAATTAGAAAAGGTTACTTCCTAATGGGCTTTTTACAATCTGTTTATTGCTTGCATAAGCCACACCAACATAATCGCTATTATAGAGGTGCATATATTTTTACTGCAACATTTAGAAAAATATCCAATGAGGCATTAAACTGTAATTATTTATTGGTAACGTAATGGCGCAAATAAACAACGTGTATCATGTAACTGCTTGAATTAAATGCCTATAAAATGTTAACAACTGATTTCTTTAATTGATTATCCGATGACGGGCTGTAAAATTTATTATATACGTACAAAAAAACTATTAGCTCATAATTATTCACGAATGTGATTTTGGGCGAAGTCTGATTTTTTTTATCTATTCGATTACGGGAACATTAGTTCTAATTAAGACCAATCCCATTAGTGATAGAAAGTCGAACACCATCCACAGTTCTGATTGTTAATCTTCTAACAACAAAGGTGACATAATATCAATATCGGAATTTGAACGTAACAGTTGCATTAATTTTCTAAATCTAATATATTTTGCGGTTAACCCAGAAACATACATTACTGCACTGGTAATTTAAAAGTGATTTATACATGTAATGTTTCGAATGCTGAATAAACGAGACAAAGGACAATTATTACGATTATTTTAATTTTAGTGCAAGCAGTGGGTAAATCATTTTTTTATCGTAAAAAGCAAATATTGCGATGTTGCTAGTTTATCAGACAATTGATATGTATCAGAAAACAATTAATGATAAGAGTATGTGCTCGTTTGGAATACGAATATGAATTTATGCACATTTAATTATTTTGCCGCTTAATTTAAGTGTAAATTATCTAAATTTGTTGTTTAAATTCGACAAAATTTGCATTGCTTCATACTGATTAGATTCGAATAGTCATTTTTATTAATTATTTTTTTCATAATTCGATTTGAAACAATTATTCACATAAAGTAAAATGCGCAAAATCAATTTTTAAAAATAAATATTGTAGTTAGAAATTTTGATTGAGGTCAGTGTTCTCGATAACGTAATTATTAAAAATTTTAAAAGATCCAATAAAAGCAACAGCAATAGAAAAAATAAGGTTAACGACCCAGTCCTTGAATTAGGTATAATTTGTGTAAATCAATATTCGAAACTATTAATTATTTGCAAAATTAACGAAGAATAACGCAATGTGAAATTTCAATACTCTCAATACTTCATTTGAATACGCAACATTCGAATTCAAAGGATTACTCGCTATATTCGAGACATTTTAAAATTCAATTCAATATCTCTTTCAAAAAAATGTAAGCGAATTCGAGTAGCAAAAATATAAGGGGTGATTATGTATCTATGTATCTAAAAATAAGACAAGAAATTTTCTATTGTGTCTTAAAAAATTGTTAAATTTTGAATTCATATTTTTTATCTAACCAACGGCGCATGAAGGGCAAATGATACGATTTTATTTACGTCATTTTTTAATAAACTTCACAAAGAAAAAATGAAAAAAATATTTTTTCAAATTATGAATTTTTTAAAAAAAATTGGACAATTAAATCGGTAGACATAGATAATCGGCATCAGAATAATTTATCGTCCTACATATTTAAAAATGTTGATAACGATATTAGCAATATAATAAAACGCGAACCTTGAAAATCCGCTATATCCATCTACAAAATAATAAGTCTTAGCCTCAAGAAAAATGTTAAATTTTATTCACACATTATATTAGACGCTATAAGAAGTGCCAGTAGTTTTAATACCAAGCCATTAGCCGGCGAGAGTCACGGTAGTAAATACCTTAAATTGTATCGTATACGGCGTAAAAAATATTGTATTATCGGTAAATGCACTTCGGGTGGTATTGTTAAACAATGTGTTATTTGAAAACAGTGCTTTTTGTGTTAATAATCCAAAGTATAGGGAATATTTCTTCAGAAATACCAGACGAACCTCCGAATATTGTTGTTATATTAGCGGATGATTTGGTAAGTTTTATATCTTTAGTTATTTTATAAGAATATGTTGAATTTGTGATTAATCAATATATTTTTTAAATTTTTTAACCCCCTATGGGTTAATTGTTTAACATGGGCCAATAATTAATATTTAGTAAATTGCCCAAAAATTATTTTCGCGAATTGTTATTTTATTTTTTGTTATCTGCCTAAATTCAGTACTTAAAAAAAAGGTAAATTTTAATTACACAAAGCATCGAAATTTATCATCGACTTTAAACTAATTACTGATAAAAAATAATTATTGTTAACAACTTTGAAATAATAGAATGTAAGCCTTTCACAAACATTAGATTGTGTCTCGGTTACCGCAAGAAGCATAATGTAAAACACCACATTAACACTTAACTCATTCATTGAACGAAATTACGAGCATTGAAAGAAATCTAATGCATTCGTTTCACCTAGATGCTACAGCTCATATCGTTCATTTCATAACGGATCCTTATGTAATTATTTGCAATACACAACCTTAGGGGCTATCAGAAGAGAAGAAAAGGCAAAAAAAATTGCGAATCGTTAGATTAACTCATTCGATTAGACTGAATGATTGTTACTTTCTTCGCGTTGATTTAGAATAACCATAATCGGTTACCTAAAGTCGCCGAAAAAAAATAAATAAATCGAACTTATAAACGCACTATTTGCCTACACATCGAGAGATTGTCGATTAATTTTTTAGTTATTTAGAAATTTCAAATGGGAAGAAAGTGAGTTAATATCAAATATTATGTGTAGATTATCGCTTTTTCTAAAACAATTAGTTCCTAGTCTAGTATTCAAATATTTAAATTCACGTAAGAATTTTCTGTAAGAACAACCGAAACTTATTCATGTAATTTCAATATTACACTCAACCGTAAATTTTTATTATTTATATTATTTTTATTATTATATTATTCAGGCCGTTCGTATTTTTTTTATTGATTGCCGCAGGATGTGAAGTGCGTTAATTTTTATGTAAAACTCGCGCTTCTTCCCCCGCAATTTTTCAGGCCGTGAAGGAAATTTCACCTACAGTGCAATACAATTTCCTCAAACTCCCTTTCTGCAGGATGTTCCAAGAGGATCAGCCAAGATCTTTACACATTTTAATGTCTTCAGTTCATGTAACAACGCATTTAAAACTGGTACTAGTTAGTACTAGACATCACGTACCCCTCTCTTAGCTGCTTCGATTAACCAACAACTATTTCCTTCAATAAATAATCGGCGACAATCGCCAGAGAATCATACATCACTTTCAGAAAGGAGTCGCATTGCAAAACGAGATTTCCTGTTCAAAAGTTGATCTGGGTCGAGCAAGGAGCAATCTTCCACCGTCGTAATATTTGAGTTTTTTTTTTCGAACGTTTGCTCGAATCAAAATTTGCGTTCGATCGCCTATCGGACTTTCATTTCGCGTAATTGCCGATTGTCGCGTGAAAGTAGGTGATGGTGATGGTGTTTTTGTTCGCAGGGATGGAACGATTTCGGCATACACGGCTCTAATCAGATACCGACGCCTAATATAGACGCTCTCGGCTACAATGGAGTGATTTTGGATAAGTTTTATACGCAACAGACCTGCACGCCTTCCAGAGCGGCTCTGTTGACTGGAAAATACCCCATGAGACTAGGTAATTAATCTTTTGGTTTTGTTAACTGTTTTCATTCTTTCGTTAAAAAACATATTTTCTTCACAACAAAAATTTCCGATATTTTGACTTTTTTGCTAAAGTAAGTACATGAAAGATTAAATTTTTAGTGCAATTTTTTACAATACTTCGGTTATCTCGGAAACCAATCGAGATAAAAAAAGAAATGTTCATCATTTTGTAGAAAAAAACAAATTCGGTTATCTCGGAAACCAATCGAGATAAAAAAAGAAATGTTCATCATTTTGTAGAAAAAAACAATTCTATACAACTTTCAAAGAATTCCAAATTATCAAAAAATTCAAAATTTGTTCTTTTTTGTTATAAGCACATAAAGAAACTAATGCACTTCATTAAAAAACTGCAATTATCTCGGAACCTAGTCGAGATAAAAGAACAAAATTTTCATCATTTTGTAGAAAAAACAATTTACATAGACTTTAGAATTTACAATTTTCATAGAAAATTTTCAAAAACCCCCAAATTTCCAGAATATTTCGACTTTTTCTCATACAAGTAGGTACTCAAAAATGGGATATCAAAGAACCTGAAAAGTGCTCTGCTGCTGATTATTTTTTTTGTACAGACTGTCCTAAATAAGAACTTGTTCTCTGTGCACTCTTATACAATATTATAATTTCGAGGAACTGTTCAAATTTATCTAAAATTATCATTTCTTGAGCATCTTTTTGATGGGTCCACGGAAATGTTCTGGTCTACAAACGCCTGGCAAGTGCAAGCAAGCACTACAAAAATACGCGATGTGTATCTAATTAATTGCTATTATGCCAAATTAGAATTAATTTTCGCACGTTTCCTGAATGAAATTTTCATTAATCAAAATACCGCAATATTTATATACGCTCATAACAAATTTAATTCGAATAAACTAGTTTAGTATCACGTGCAAAAATGTATACATAATACATTTTGTTAATTTAGATAGATAGTATTTTTTATATCGAACTTTCATATAACTACTTTACGTTGACACGATATATTTGTCTAGCTCAAATATGAATATTCATTTTATTAACTTTAGCATCTCAGTCAAGGTAAATTTAAATGTTATCAAATTTCAGTAATATTATTGCATTTCGTCTCCATTTGCACTCGCTTTCGACACCTCCGAACAATCAAAATTTACGAAAGAAGCGACCTTGAATCGCACAAATCGCATTCCATATAGCACACGAATCGCTAACATCAGACATTTCACCGGCAGGTCTGCAGGGTACCCCGATAGACGCCGGAGAAAACCGCTCTCTGCCACTCGACACTCCCACCATGGCCGAGCAGCTCAAGAAGCTGGGATATTCCACGCATTTAGTGGGCAAATGGCATCTCGGAGCGGCTTGCAAGGAACACACGCCGACCAAACGCGGTTTCGACACTCATTTCGGTTACTGGAACGGTTACGTCGGTTATTTCAGCTACGAAATCAACGTGTCTCAACCTATAGACACTACAAAGGTAGGTATGCAGTCACGCAAACAAGTAGATTGCTAGCTTATCCCTTGATCGATCTCCAAAGTTTTCCTCCTGTATCATCTCTCCTGCTTCTCTTCTGTTAGAGTTCTTACAGAAGGATAGTTTTTACGACTGCGCCATTTATTCGTACTTTCCCCAACTCTTGTTATTGGTACTGCTCTTCGTGCCACATTCGCTCTCTCCTTCGTCTGACCCGTGTAGTTTATCCCAATTGGTTTAAGAATTTCAGCGGGTTCGATCTCCACGACGCCTTGAGCCCCCAATGGGCCTATCAAGGCCAGTACGCCACGGAGTTGTTCACGAAGAAATCGCTGGAAGTTATCGATAAACACGATGTATCTAAGCCGATGTTCCTGATGCTTAGCCATTTGGCTGGCCACACCGGACACGACGGTACCGAATTGGGCGTACCGAACAAAACCAGAACCGACGAGAAGTACAGTTACATCAAAGACGGTGGCAGGAGAAATCTGGCAGGTGATCATCGCTTACTATGATCGTAGCAATTGATAGTTTAATTATTGTTGTGTGTAGATGTTGTGAACATTTTGGACTGGTCAGTAGGAGAAGTGGTTAAGAAGCTATCAGACAGAGGCATGTTGGAGAATTCCATAGTTCTGTTCTTCTCCGATAACGGCGCGCAAACGCACGGATTGTTCCAGAACTTCGCGTCATCCTGGCCTTTTCGAGGAGTAACTAATCCACTCTCCTTACTTTCGAGTCTACGTTTGAAATGTGTTTTAGCTGAAGTTCACGCTGTTCGAAGGAGGCGTCAGAGGAACCGGGGTGATGTACAGCCCGCTGTTTAAAAAGCAGAGCTACGTTAACAGGCAACTGATTCACATCACGGACTTGCTGCCTACGTTTTACCGGGCAGCTGGCGGTAACGTCGAAGATTTGGGAAATATCGATGGAATAGACCAATGGGACGCTATATCCAAAAATGAACCTACTAACAGATCCACGATTCTCATAAGCATCGACGATCTGAACGGGTACTCCGGAATTCTGGGATACGACGGTCGATACAAGTTATTAAACGGTGATAATGGAATATTACTCGACTCGTACGGTTTTACTAATTTTCTTTTGGTTCCAGGCTCGTTCAAAGACGGTATTTACAGCGATTACTTCAGCGAAAGTTACAGAGGTCCGGAGAATCCCCCGTACGACATTAGCTCGGTAATGAAAAGCAACGTAAACGTAGCGATTCAGAAACTGAGAGAAAACAATCCTCTCGCACCGGCGACGATTAAAGACCTGCGCAAGCAAGTCACGTTGAATTCCTGCAGACCAGCGAATAATACGGAAGTATTCACCTGCAACGATATGTGTTTGTTCGATGTTTATTCGGATCCTTGTGAAACCACCAACATCATTAATGACCCGAGTAAAGAGAGGATTGTTCAGAATTTGAAACGAAAATTGAACAGATACCTGAGCAAAATAGTGCCGGCCGCTAACAAGAAAGTCGATATGCTATCGGATCCGAAGAACTTCAACAACACATGGACACCGTGGTTGATATGCGATGAGAAAAAGCAAATCTACAAATACGGATGGGCGGAATTTTACAGAAACCCTTTCATAGCACTGTTCAAATTTATATCACTTTACTTGTAAATCTAGTCAATAAATAATTGTAGTTCTAGTAATTAAAATACTTCTTGTAAGATTCTAACTGGACAGTTTTTGATATTCAGTTAAACTTAATCGTACAACAATTATAAAGACTGATCGTAGGCAGCTAGATTTCTTAATGGATGGTGTTATGTAATACCAAGTCAAAACATTGAGTGTTATTGCATAACACCATCCAATGTACTTACACACAAACAGGCAACATCGATAACAAGTACAGAAATTTCCATCTAGAGGGATTTAAAGCCATTGGATTTCTTAGGGGGATTCTTTCAATATCTCGTATGTAATTTTGCGTTTAAATCGATTTCAATCTAAGCAAAAAAATCGCATCGTCCAACCAATAATAAGACTGTTGCAGGTCCCCTTCGCACAAATAAGGAACTCGACTCCACGATATCACCTCGAAACCGTTCGGATTCAGAACGTCTCTAACCACGCTTTCGACTTGCTGCTCGAAATCGGGTCCCTTTATCGGCAACAATTCCTTAGGTTTGTGATCCGGAGAACCTAAAAATCAACAAGTATTCTATATTCGCTAATGTATGATGGATTTACTCACCATATTCCACGTAGGCCGAGAAAGGAAGAACCACTGCTAGCAGGACCACACCGTTCGGGTTCAACGAGTGTCTGATTTGCTGCAACAGCTCCAGCGGTGTATCGCATCGATCGATGAGATTCAAACAAGATATAAAATCGTATTTTCTATCGACGTGCCAATTATCGATTTCTAACACCCTGAAATTACGATAATTATTAATCTATAACACCGCTATTGGAATATTCTAATGGGGTAAAGTATAACAAGTAATCCAAAATTGAATATGGAGAACTCACAGATTCAAATGCCACCTAAGATGGTTTCGTAATAAATACTTTGTGATAATTTACGATTTTACGCTATTAGACGTATTTTACGACACTTTGCTCACTTATTAGGACTTTACGATGTCCGGAACAAAGTGATAAACTTAATTGTCGCGTAAATCACACGAACTGTGAATTGTTTTTAATTTCTGCCAACTCCCTACTGTTCGTTACTTACGATTTAACATATATTAACTTTAGGAATGCATTTTTGTATTCGTCGTGGAATTATACGGGTCTTTTATCATTTATTATACCGCTTTATTGTGATCTACAAACCGGAGGAAGCGTTTAATTTGAATTTAAAATACATTTTTTCACTTCTGGAATTTATTAGACGGTGTTTCTATTAAACAGGAAATGTAACGAACGTTCAGGCTCTAATTGATATAAAGTGGCATCATTTTTATTTTATAGGACGCAGAAGGCACAAATAAATGCAACAAAGAGATGTATTAAATTAATAAATTAAATATGACAAAAATCAACGACTTTATATTACCACAAACATTTTATTTTGTATACTAAATATAAAAAAATTTGGTGTTTATTTATATAAATAGTAAGTGGCATCGATAGGCCTATTTTTCGTGAAAAAAAATCGAGCAGCTATTAATGTTTCACGCTCCGTTACTCGAAATCGTCCGTACAGAGAATTTAAAAATTTATCCTCCACAAAGACCGAAGAATATCACGTCGAAGGGATGAAAAACCTTATTTCAAGGCTCATCAGTAACACTAGTGGTCCATTATATTTCCTATTAACGCTGCCAGATAACCTATTTGACATCGATATTTTATTAGATGGATTCGACGGATTTTATAGGCGCTTTATTTTCGCCCGTGTCTTCGACAGCGATTTTTCCAAAATGTCATTATATACCAACGTTGAGAAGTCGATTCTTTTTTTAAACAAATCTAAATTTTCACGTTTTTTTATACCTCTAGTACAGCAAATAATTGCCATTGTATTTTACGTAGAAACTTGAACAATTTAGATACAATGATAAGTCGTTGTGCTATTTTTGTATCTTCCAACGAATCGTTATCTTCGAATAAATCTTGTTAATACGAATTTTATTGCAACGACCGTATAGATTCGTTCAAAAGAGGGTTTTAGAGTTTTTTTAATTCTTCTATAAATTATCAAATAATCAACATCGATACGGCTTTTCAATTTGTCCTCGCAAATTATTTAAAAGTTTACGGCAACACTTAAAAATTATAACACTCGTACAAGATTCCAACCCATTACCGTTAATTGCATTAATAATATTGTATTTTTATGCGCCATAAAAGTACTCACTAAAATTGAACAGCAATAAAATATTAAGTGCCCACTTACTGGTATCTTTTTCGAAGGAAAGGAGCCAGAGCATTAATAAATATAAAAGTGTCGACGGTGTTATTTTTCGTTTTTGGAGTGTTTTTTTTCTTTGTGATATTTGTTTAAGGAAGTAAAATATTTGCATATATATTGTTGCTTTTCATTTATACATCGATTCTCAAAAAAAACCATCTTCCTAGCCTCCTTTATAATTTTTTATATATTTTTTTGTTAACAGCTATTAAGGTAATGAAGGAAGCAAAAATAACAAATTATGGGACCAATTTGACTAAAAGATTAGAGAGAAAATCGCCGACTACTCATTAAATTTTTAGAATGGGTACTTTAAGAGCAGTAACTAATTAAGACCAACCAAACAACATACTTTGAAGAACATAAAACGAAATGTTCTTGAAACAATACATCAAAAAATACTAATAATTTAAAATTTAAATCATACAAATGAGGGAAGTAACACCATAAACACTGATTTTTTAATAATGTTCCAAGTACCCAAAGTATAAAAATATGGAGATTTCATCAGAATCTACTGTATAATAAATATTTAGCTAGCTCAATTATTATGAAGAGTAAAATGAAAACTTACTCATATCCTTTCATTTCAAGGAGACTCCTCATAGTTTTGGAAACTTCTGTAACGTATACTTTCTTAAATGATGGTGCTAATTGTGCGGTAACTTCTCCATCACCGGCTCCAAGATCTAGTAAAGTTTCCGATTTCCAGGTGTGGTCGAAGGCTGAGGGTAGTAATAATTGTTTAAATTGTTGGTGCGAAATGACGAACATCGAGCCTCTCCGAAGCCACCTGAACAAAAACAAATAAATTTTACGATTTTATGCCGAACTTTAGCGACGGAGGTTTCGGTTATCGAGAATGAATGAACGCAGAAATGAATAAATTTAAGAGCTTGTTCGACTCGTTTTATTTTAATTCCCCGAAAACTTCCAGTAATCCGCGTATTTATACGTATCTAAATTCAAATTAGCCGCAATTCCGGGCCGAACAATCCCATAAAGTCCACCCTTATCGAGTTAAATTGAGATTCGTCGGCGAGCAAACATTTTAAAATTCCCATCGTAAAAATTATAATCGCCAGATTTTAATTATAGTGAGTGCTGGAAATATTCGATTTTATTGCGCGACAAGACGTTTGGAATACAAACTTGCGATGTAAACGCGAAGGGAATATTTACACGAGGCTCGATATGAACGGCATGGGGATTGTTTCCGTTAAATTAATCGCTATTTTAGCGAACGATCGAAGAAATCCAATACATCATACATATTGTTTCAACCGTACAAGAGCAAATTCGAATGAATATTATTATCTATTCGTCTATGGTACATATCGTAATTCACGAACTGACAGCCATCTCCCGGAGCTTTCTAAAATTCGCCGTTGGATTTTAATGGTCGGTGAAATGGATGAGGATGGAAAATTACACGCAACGGCCGTCAGACCCGCACTTACGGACTGATTTAGACTCGATTGAATTTATATCGAAAACCGGCACATTTAATGCTCATTGCAATACATCAAAATTATACGTATCGACGTAGCGCACAAAAATCCGGCGGTTTAACCGTAAGAAGCTTCCAGCATTGTTCTATAAGAGGTACACCTACGATTCCGAATAGGATGTTTCAGGCGGTTTTCGTTGGATTTATGGAAAGGGCATTTTTACTAGATTCATACTGAAATTACACGTTTCTCGATAACGGTTTAAATCTCGAAAGATATATTATTAATAATTGAATATACGGTAACTTTTTTTTTCACAATGCACATGTATTAATCAATTCGTCAAATTTTTAGAGAGTAGAGTATTTTTTAATTACGATTAAAAAAAAGAAATTATTTGCGACCAGCAAGCGCATAAAGCATACCCAATATAACTCGCGGATGTTTGAAAATTTAATTTTTCACTTGAGGCTATCGATTTTCTACTTTGCATATTTCAAACATTATGAATTACTTTACTATATATTTTTGACAGGATGCATTTTGCAGGGAACTCTATCGTGTATAATTAAAACTTTCGAGCTGTTCCAGTCCCTAATAAATACCTAGTTGGGAAGTTTTATAAAAGTTCTTGCACATTATATTATGAATAAATTACGAAAGAATGGTAGTAATTTCGCCAAAAAGAATACAAGAAGGGTTTTATTAAAATGGCCGGTTAGCTTCACGTTATTGGCACCACACACACATGGTCAGATTTTCGAGAATTTTTTAATGGTTTAATTGTCGTGCCCCGTCAGTCTGTGATTTTACCTAATAGTATGGTATTGACTGAATAATGTTGTGTAATTACATCTTTACGAAAGGTTCCAAAATATAGCATTTTTTTAACTTTTAGGAGATTTTGCAATGATACAATTATGCAGGTATCTTCGAATTTTTCGATATCCGTTTCGTTGTGTGTGTACTTCAAAATGTGAAAATTTTGTGAATATGACTCGTCATTTTATTAGGTCATAAATTTATAGCTATCGATTCGAATCAGCTGGGACGCCCTGTATAAAACAGGAGAGCACTATCCGACTATTTTATATTCATCATAGAGCATTAACTTTTCTCCTATTCTTACACTTTGGTTGGCTGTTCCTAATTGTTCCCTGGCGAGAAACTTTTATGTCGAGGAATTCTAGATATTCTTAAATCGAATTCGTAATTTTCCGCTTCGCCTGTAACAACCCTAAAGGGATTAAAGCACATTCTATGCAGAAAGCAGAAAGTTGTTTCAATTTTAGAAATTAGCACTCAACTTATTAATAAAGAAATTTTAGAGAAATAGAGGATAAATCGAAAATGTAGTCAAAGACGGAAGCGTCAACAGCAAAGAAAGCAAAGAATATTTTTTTAATAAAAACAGGGAGCGAACGCAAGCAATTCGACAGTTTCTATTTTTATGATTACAAAGTTTTATGTAGCGTAACGATCTCACGTCGACGTCATTTGGAATCCCAGTCTTCAGATGTTGTAAGTTTACGTTTGGCATGGGAGAAAAGGCATTAAAAAGCCATCGGACGACGACAATGTCCGGCGAGAGGTGACAGCGCGGTGCCGCTTCATCCCCTCGCCTACTTCCAATCAACCCCTGCTAAAAAACTCGATCAATACATAAAAATTTCATATTGAAAATGATTGAGGGCAAAGACGACGGCCAGATGAGGCGGAGGGAGAAAGGCGGAGACGCCTGGCTCCATTTTCCTCTTTCTTATTAAACTATTTTTCTTCTCTCGGTGAAACTTTATTATTCTCGGAAAACTACTTTATTCCTTAAAGTCGGAAAAGTTGCCGGAGATCAAAAAGTATTAATTAGGTTTGAGTGATTCCAAGTTATAAGGACCGGCAACGACTCGGGAGCCTTTTATGAACTTAATAAGACTGCAAGAGTTTAAAGTTTGCAAGAGGTCGGATCGATAATAGTGCATTAGAGTCGAATTAAATTCTGAATCCAGTAAAAATATATAAGTATCTAAAGGAATAAAATACGGTAACGTGGTATAATTTACCGTTATGGAAAAAAACACAAAATATATCTACTTTAGTATTTTTTAAATGTAGATAAAAAATAATAGACCCTAAAATAGTTATCAATGTTATTTTTGGATTTAACATAATTCTACATACATACTTTTTACATTTTTACCACGGTTCCAGAAATTAAATCAACAAAAAAAAGGATGTTCTGTTTCTCTATTTTTTTAATAGAGCGCATTTTAATGAAGACGTCAGCGTCCGTTACTTTTAAAAATCATTAAAGCATGACGAGACGCTACCCACCAGCCAAATCGATTATTTTCAGAAATCGAAAGTTTTTGCTACCGTGCATTTATTGAATGTGCCCGTCCGGCTTTGTCGGGGCGACGTTTTCTATTGTTTACCCATATACGATACCTCGTTCTTTCAAAAACGTTCGCTCATTTCACGTTTTATTGTGCTCATCATCGTTTTCTTTGTGCCCGTCAAAAGAATAATTTTAATTTTGTCTGTGCTAGGTGCTTTCCGAAAAATAAAAAAAAATTGATTGGATTTTAATGTGCAGCTCTACCTATGGGAAAATTACTGATGCGGGTAAATTGTAATAAATTGATTATTAATGTTTTTAATCATCTAAAAGTATATTCGCGATGTAATAACTTTGAAATATTACTAGGTGAGGGTATACAAGGTTTTGCTAAAAAGTTTTTACTACTTTAGGACTAAGAAACGTCTTATAACATTAACAAATATGACCCTGTATGTAACGATAAATAAACAGTTAATTTCCTTATAAAAGAATGTGTATTATTACCTGCTGCGTATTCTTATATGTACGTATACGAAATTAAAATACGGTTGCACAAGAAGAAATAAAATTAAGAAACAAAAACAATTTGTAAAGAGCACCACGTGAAACCAAACACCAAATAGAACGAGAAACCGTAATTAATTATATATTACTTTTCACAAAACCGCTTTAGAACTTGCAGGTGTTTATATAAATTAATTATTTTGTAATTATATCTCCTGTAATTTATTTTAGATTTTTAATCACTTATACTCTACATACCAAACAGATTCCTTTTACTTACAAGTATTAGGCAAGATTTTTCCTACTGTATATTTCCACTGCTTTTTAATTATTTCTAGTTTAATTAACAATCTTTTTATTAGACAAATTAAGGACGAATTATTAAAAGAGCTTTTATTCGCTAATGAGGTTTAAATATTTAATTTCGATCTTCTGATTCTGCAGTTTATTACAAATTAGTAAAGTTGCACCGTAAGTAGCCATCCTTAGTCCACCTTTAACGATTCTTTTCCAACGTTTATTATAATTTAATGGACTGTCCTTGAATATTAATATTAAATCTCCTAACCTAGTGCCTAATAATAATATCGAAGTTATCGGTTACAGCAATGTAAACATTCCTGAATCGGTCGCAATTAGTATGCAGTTGAGATCCTGTAGAGCCGATAACCCAGTAATTACAAAATTACAAGCAATTACGCATTCTTGCTGCCGTTGGTGAGGAATAAACCGAGAAATTATATTGGTTATCGGCCACAAGAAAGTACCGGAGGATAATTAAAAAGTCTTATAAAGATTTTTTATTACTTCAGCAATCGTTTAAAAAAATAAGTAGGTATAAGTCATTAGGGCGAATATAATTTCCATTTTTTTACTGAAAATATAAAGGCAATTCAGTACTGTCATGCACACCCTCCTTTTGATCTTCCAATGCGCCTCCGGTAAGAAGATTACCGCCACCCTCATCTGGCCGGCACCGCCGCCGCCGCCGAAGATGCATTGTTTTATTCATGGGTCGAACTCGCCACCCCCGACTAAACGCTTCGGAAGCATTAATCTTCCGGCCCGGGCCCGACACAATATGAGGAACTCCGGTCGTGCTTTCCATTCGGAATCATTTCTCTATAGATATTTATGAAGTTATTAAGGTGCGCTTTAATTTCACTCCGCCAGCCCCAAATTACCAGCATTGTTTAATGATTTACGCCGCACATTCGCGATTTATGTCCCGGGAGTGGATTATTGCTTCTACTTTCTCATTTTCGCGCAATAGACGGGAAATTGTAAAATATAATTAACTGCTACTCCCTAAATTATAAAACCAAATTTACGGTATTTTAATTAGGTACTTACTTACTTTAAAAATATGGTGTATTTAAATATTCTTTCTACGTCCACCAAAAGTTACAATTAAAAATAAACGATTTACGTAGACATTTTTAAAAAGCTAGAAAGATTTTTTGGAAATCAATTTTTATTTTGGGTAAGTAAAAGTGTAAAGCCGTAAAAGGCGGTTGGAATCTTTTAATTATTCACCTTTCCGAGCGATAGAACGATAATAGGAGAGCGCAGTAAGTTTGATAGTGTACTCTCCATATAAGTTAAAGAAAGAATTCTTTAGGGGGTTACGCTGTCACGGAGAAGGGCGATAAATATGCAAATTACGTGTCGCAGACACGGTAGGGGTGGGCGGAAGGTCGCGTTTCGCTCTTTGTCTAAGTTATCTATGTTTCAGGACCATTTGGCGCTCTAGTAAAATTACGTCTTGTCCTTCTTCGCACAGTTCGATTCTCAAGGGGTTGGTTTTGGTTCCCCGCGAATAATTGCTTCCCAAACTTTATAGTTACACTTCTGGAATTTAAATGTCCACTATCCTAATGAAAAATATATTCGTTGTCGTTAACGGCGCAAGAAATACTGTTCAACCCACACGTCCGATTGGGTTTATTAGAATATATCCAGAGGGGAAAAATTATACGCCGGTAACGATCTACACTCGGCATTTTTGCGTTCATTTACAATTTATCTCTTGACCAATAAAAGCATACACCGAGATGATATTATCAATTCCATCCACCTGGTCGTACCTAAGTACGTAAGGAGCATAAAATGCAGGCGCGTTCGTTCATTTGCTTAATGGCTGGTCTATTGTTTCTGGACAGGACTAAGGTATACTGTTCCGGACTGACAAGATATATGCCCCTTGTCCGGCGACGTTCGCTAAGCGCTGCCTGTGCGCGGCATCGCCAGTGTGAATGCCACCATCAGATTAATTAGAAATTGTACTTTTTTATCTTTCGCTGCCGCTTTTGTTAATTCGTCTTGCCGGTTGTCATTGTATGGAAACCGGATTCTGAATAATATAACGGCCAGTTGCTCGCCAGTTTCGTAAAGGTGATTTTCTTATTCCGTCTAATTAATGTAGTAATAAATTTAAGGATAAACAATTAGGTTTTTTTATAGATACTATAATTGATATCAATTCAATATTTTCATCACTGTTTATTATTACAATATTATAATTAATTAAATCTAAAAGAATTAATGATTCGAATCCTGCATGCACAGAAATGTATTGGAACGTTCAATCATAGCGATCGCTGCCGGAAAGATACAATGCCCAAAATGCCGGTAGTAGAAGCGTACACATACACACACACACGCTCATCTAATAGTAGAAGAACGGGTGAAAACAAAATGAAGCCTCTCCTTCGCCTCCCGCGCCTCTCGTCATCGTCGGGCCCCCCACAAGTGTGAGATGTATGCATTAGACTTTCAAAGTGTCCCGGCCGTTACCGTAGCAACGCAGCCTCGGCCTGATATGACGCCCGGGCAATTTAATAAGATTCTGCGTCTCAGCTTCGCGAGCCGCCTCCGCCGCCCTTTATTATCTTGACAAGAAGCGGCGGGAGGCGGCAACCCCCCTGCCCTAACGAGTCCGCCGCTCGCTATTTCTTACCTGATGCTCTCTGCGATGCTGATTCGGCTGCCGCCGCCGGACGGTGCTGCCACCTGGCCGGCGAACAATGCTGAAGGATAACGTTCAATCCGAATACGTATAGGCCAGTTCAAAAAAAATCTCACATACCTTTACTTATTATACTAACTAAACGAGAAGTTAAAGTTAATTGCCTTGATGAGAATTTCTTTCATTAGAATTGGAAGGTGATGGTGAATGTGAAGCTTTAAGAATCTGGACTTAGCTGGTTCCTGGGCTTTCAATAATTAGATCAAAGAGACTAACTTATTAATCAACCAATTAATAACACATGACAATCGACTCTTCATACTGATTTGAGCAAACATTAATAACCCCCGATCGAAACGTTCCCAAATACTGGCCTATTATATTCAAAGAATAATAAAGAAAAGAACGAAAGGAGGAACAACAGTGACAGCAATGACTGCGAAGTTATTGTAGTTATAGAGGATAGAACGTAGAAGGAACATAGAGAGAGCGTTTGCTTTCGTTTCGGCATGTTGACGTCCGGACAAGCACCTCACTTTCGTTATAGAGCATTGTTGTTGTTCTAGTACACTCTATCTATCCGCTCATGAGTTATCGATTACTTTTAAAGTTATACTTAGTTTATGTTGCGAACCGTCTGGACTCGAGGAGAGAGGATTATTGAAAAGAGTTACGTCGTTGCTATCGCTGGTTTATTGGGAAGCATGGAATGTGCGGGAATGTTTCCATATTACATTTTTATCAGTACTGATACTATTGCAGTAATTACAGAGTAATAGCTGGAGTATACAGTGTATAAGACACGTGGATTTTCAACAATTTGACCATTGCATCTTTAAAGGGAAATGGAATACGTGCAGGAATAAGACCTAGAGATGGAGGAATAGAATGAAGGAAACGTACGATAGCGGTGTCAACATATGTTTTAAAAGCTTTACGTCGCCTTATACTTCATACGTTTTATGACAGCTTTTACAAAGAATGATAATATTTTTGAAAGACTATGAGACAGGGGAAGGTAAATAATATCGTAGGTAATAAAAATGTTAAAAGTTCTTTCGATAGTTTTTCTAGCGGCGCTCAAGTTTTCCGTAAACTCACCTATTTTCTCATTTACATTATTGTGAATGAGCACATACGTATCTGAATAACAAAATAAGTTCTTTGAACTGTAAGGATAATTATATAATGAGATTTGCATTGTGTATCTATACACTGTCCGGTAGTAAAATTTAATAAAAAAATACCACGTTCCTGACGTTTATATTTAGACGCCAAACAATTATTTATATTCATTTAAATATGTTTCCATTCATAAATATTTATCTCGGTGCACCAGGTAAATGCAAGAAATTTAATTATATCCGACCTTGGAGTGCAATCTACAAGACCAATACTCTTTCCGAGGGGACAAGGACCTTTTTATTCATCACTTTTTATTAGTCCATAATGTAATTATACCGATACCTAGCAAGATTCAAAGCCGTGCCAGAAGGTTAACATGAGATATAAAAACTTCTAATATAAATTTAAATTTGATTGTTGGATTGTTTTATAGTCGACAGCAGGTGGTGTCATTTTTTAGTAATGTTACCTTTGCATGAGGAAAAGATTTTTTTTTCATATTTTCATGAAATTTATGGGTACGTCTTTGGTGGTTTTTTGTTCTAATTTTAATTTCTTCATTCGGTCCTTTTCTTTCTGTTTTCAAGAGTTCAATCAATGGGTTGAGAACATTACCACTTCCTCTCTATTGGATATATCAATGCATATGGGAGGAGTTTTCTTATTCCTTTGTAATTATTGTTTAAGCCATTAATTATGTAGTACGTCGGCAGCAGCGACTGCTTTTGATTTTAATTTGTAAACGAGGCATGAATACGCTTGATTTTCCTCATTTGTATAGTAGGTACTTATTTATTCAACTCTCGAGAAGCCATTTTGCAAGTTTTTTCAGTGTAGATTTCTTCGCTTAGGTCGTATATATATTATAAAGTTGTACTGTGACAACTATATGGATTAAATCTGGCCGTTGTCCAGGTATATCAATTTCAATATCACGTTTTAATATCTATCTACGTTTGATTTACAGCGAGTTTTAGTGGAGACCAACCAGAATGGAACACTACCATTCAATTTAGAACCGATAATTCAAATGCGAATGCGCGATCGCCGGCCTTTCCATGCTGTACGTTATACATATTTCTTCTTAATTCTTTATTTTTAGTTTTTTGACTTTTGTCGCTTTACAATACTGGACTGAAATGAGCGCATCGGTAAATCTGTATCTGAATATTCAATTCAGATCGACTCGATCTTAAAACATTCACTGTATGCAGAATGGACAAAGAAAAGAAAAATGATTTAAACTATACGGAACGAGTTCGTATATTAAAATTTATTAAATGTTATGAAGATTATTTTTATAAAAAAATAATTATTTTTACTGGAAATATCTGATAAATTGGTATTTTTTCTGTAGCATTATATCAAACAAAGCTCCAATGGGTAAAAAAGATTTAGGATTTTAATATTTCATCCTATTTGCATTATCCTAGACCGCGGAATATATATTAGGACAGAAGAAGGAAACTCCGAGCTTATTTCCATATTTAAATTCTCAGGAATGATTTGTTTGTTTGCACATAATCTACTTCTTGTAAACAAAATTAATTTCAAACGTTGTTTTATGTAAATGAATTTCGCTCAATTTGTAAATGCTTTATTTACTATTCCTCGTCGGTTTTATTCCCGTTTTATAAAAGCATTCCATGATTCTATTAAAATTATAACATATCAGGTATTATATCAAGATATTGTAATAAGAAAAAAGTATTGTATACAATATATTTTTCAGCATTTTTATTGTATTTGTAAATTTTTCCAAGTAATTTTCCCTTAAAAATCAACAATACTCTTAGTTCTACAAACGTTGCATAATGAATACTTCATTTGAAATTCATAAGGCAGCTAATTGAAATATGATTTTACATAAACAAACAAAATTACCATATCCGCATTTAACGCATTCAGTTTTACCATTGATGAATTTTAAGAAGAATTTCTTCATTAAATACAATAAATTCATTGTTTTAAATTTTTATAGACCTAGTTGTAAACGTATCGCGATTTTATACAGCCACCTACGTCTCTTAACAAATTAACCAGCAACATGCTGTTAGTAATGAAAAACCCCATTCAGAAAAATAAACCACGTCAAAATTGCAACAACTTTTTACGCTATAAAATAACGACACAGTACCTCAAACTAGCCCCGTAAGTTACGAGGCGCGCACACTGCGAGGTCCAAAGCGAGCAGAAATCGACCTTTTGGAACCCGTACTTTTAAAACCGTGCAAAGCCGGAGACCGATCGAAGTGTAAAATTAAACTGGAGATTAACAGTGGCGTGTGAACACGTTCCTTTGGAAAAATTTCTCGCTCATTTTTTACGGAGCCTTAATTATATGAGACGAATCAAAAATTCGGGAGGATATTGTCGTCTACCGGCTGTTTCAAGAAATCTGTAAACACAGGGGAAAGTTTTTCAGCGTCTTTAATATACCTACCTGCCTCATCATACTCCAATTACCAGCCGAGTACAAATAATCCTTTTTCAGAATTAGTTAATTTGTATTAAAACAGGATATTTATATCGTTTCTTTCTATAATCTAATATCTCACCGGATACTAAAAAGGAATTACGTATTTACCCAAATAGGGAATAATAGTGGATTCCTCTATTGGATGAATTGCTTATACATATGAGACGTTTGTTTGTGTAAGGGCGACACTGCCGTACTATACAATGCAACTCTCGAAAGAGCATAAATGTCTACATAAATAGTCTCGAATGACCAGGTGGACCGAGCCGGACCACCTCCTCAGAATGAACAGTTATGCAGATATTGGTATTTGCAATTACGAGTTGAATTAGCGAGGGCTGCCACTTGAACTGGCCAAATTGAAGCCATAAATTCATGAAGAAATTAGTTTGGAATATTTCTTTAGTAATACCAATTTATTTTAATAATAAACGGATTGGATTTATGCGAGGTAGGCACTAACTAGAAACATAAATATTGTAATTCTGTACTTGCATGCTTTAAATTCTAGCATTTAAAATCAGCGCGCTCGTGTTCTCTAATAAAAATTACCGGGTTTGTATGGCGAGTAGGTGTGCGATATTTAGAGCCAAGTGCGTATGATAATGAAATAAGTGCCTGTAGTATCTAATATAATTATTTTTATTTAAAATCAATGCATAGTAAATATTTCAAACACAATATTCGACAATTATAACACGAATACCAAAGGCAAATGCCTCTATACCGCTCGTATACAAAATGAAATTATTAGACGCGTACAGTAAGTACGTCACGAATGCATTACGTACTATGACTGGACGAAATTTTAATTTGATTTGACCACTCTTGTATAATTTGATAATGATCTGACAGATCGGATGTAAGAGTAATTGTTTCATTCAAATATCGATGTTTGTTAGACGGGAGATTTAATAAGCTTTTATTGACACCTCAAAGATAACATTAAAAATTCTATCTGTGCGACTTTTCCTTTATATTTTAATCGATGAGTCGCATTTTTACCAAGGAGAACCGCCGAAATTGGTATCCAATCAATTAAACGTTTTAATCTATCATAAAGCAAATGAGTAATTTTGCATTCATTTAATAGCATTAGAATAGTTTATTATAACAATTAATTCTTACATCAAGTACGCAAATAAATTAATAAGGGGCTCATTAAATAATCGTAAATTTAGCTAATTCGACTTAACTATGCATCGGTTTCGAGACGAAACGTTGCTCGGAGCTTTCAAAGTGAAATCCTCATTCCTGCAAAACTGCAATTATTATCGAACGCATGGGATCGATCTCTATGGAAATTAGGAACGAAATTGAAGTTTGAAGTCATAATAATAATTACACTTCATTACTGGTTCTCACGATCAACTCCTTCGTGCACATTGGCGCATAGCGCTAGCGCTGATCAGATGCTGTATAATACAGTAAACGGGGTTAAAATCATAATTATGTTCATATCTTATGAAAGAGATCCTCAATATTCCTTAGTGTAGAGTAATAAATAATTGTTAGGAGTTTATTTTTCCTATATATTGTATCCCGTTTAAATATTATTAATATATCTGTTGGTTATGAAAGTTCAAATTATTTAGTGTTTGGCTACTCATTGTCTGGCCTATATGAAGAAGGTCTTGTCTCAGATTAAATTCAGCATATGCTACGGTTTTTGTGGAAGCGCTCAAGGGATGGGCGAATTAAACAAATTGACTAATTTTAAAAATAAATCTTTTTTTTTTAAAGGAGTGGTAGCGCGAATTTAGTATGCAAAGCCGTGCAGGTTATTCGTTTAGTGTATGTGTATGCATCGCTATGTGCCCAGATTTAGAATGTAAAGATCGAAAAATGATTGTGGGAATGTTTAAAAATATGTCTATTAATATACGCATTTTTTGCATAATGGGTGCGTGCAGAGCATAAAGAATTTGGCTTGTTATTAAAAAAAAAAAAAAAAAGATTTCATACACTGAATTTACTAACCTATGCTTTACCGGTTATTATTAAGTTTACAATAACTTATTAACATAAAGGGTGCGTTAATAATATACGTATCTATTCCAAACAAATAATAAGGATATAATCCATAAAGTATAATTACCACATGCCATATAAAACAGTTAAAGCAAAATTATTTTCCTATAAAATAAATAATCCAGAATTCTATTTACGCAATTGTGTGCAAGTTACCGTAACAACCTTTATCCAATCTAAACAGATTATAATAAAACGTCGCTTGGCCATATCTCGCGCGTTATTTACACATTGCGAAATTTATTCGCGAGCAGCGCAAAACGCAATTATTCATATAGGTCCTGATGAACCTCCTGCAGTCGCCCCAGTGCTAAATTATCAGATTTGTGTCACCGACCGCTCGTGTAAATTACGTTATCGTGGGCTCGGATTCCAACGAGGTGTCCCACCGCTTGTAACAATAGGATGGTAAGTACACAGGGCGTGCATTACAGATATTCTGGAACTAACAGTTGGTTCGGTTGTTTATAATTCCAGATTCCGGTTGTTTGCGTACCTTACACTCGCGTATACGCTACCCGATGAAAAATATTACTGTCGATAAAATACAATGAAATATTGCCTAGTAGTAGTAGGTAATATGTTATTTTGTACGGCTTGTAAAGATAAAAGATTTTTTTAGGGAATATTTTTTAATACAACTGGACTATCGATTATATCAATACAAAAATTTCTTGAAGAAATTGATAAACCACTTATTTATAATTTTTATTGATGGAATTATTGCGATGGGATGGTATAAATTTATTTGGTAGGTAAAATTTGGTGGAAGCGCTGGGATATCTACAAATGGCTAAGTTTAAAATAATTTTTGTTGCTACTATTTTACTAACTAACAAACTAACAAACTGTACAATCCATTATTTCCTGAATTTTCGTCTCGTTTATTTCCAGTACGTAAATATCGAAATCAATAAGTAATATCACTTCAATTCCGTCGAGCGCTGGAAGATAATTTATTTTATGAGCAGCTTTACTGCCATTAAACAATTCCAATCGTATATTTATTGAGTTCTAAACAGAAATTATACATACAATGGTGATGTACTATGTGTGGAACTTTTGTGTTAACGCTAGACGCATTCGCTGTGGTATTTTCAATTCTTTATGCAGGTATTTCATGCCCTATGCATATCATTTCACTATTGTTATTATAACCTAACACCGTGCATATGCTCAGTTGCAGCATTTTTTGAGTCTAAGAAGCTAAATACGTTTTAATTAAACTGTGTAATTTGAAAGAATGAAATAATGAAACGATATACCTATACCAATTAATAGAATAGACTAAAAGTAATATTTTGAAGTTCCATGGTACATTTCTTCGCCTGTAAAGGACCACCTATCGATGTTTACATTTGGAATCTCTTGTATTAATCCGTTAACGTAAGCACTGACATGTTTAACAACATTCTTTGGTGCCCATGTTTATCTCGTTTCAATATTACAAAAACCGTGATTCATCATCGACAGTAATAATAATATTAATACTGAATATATCAAGCTCTAGGAGTCGCCTCTTGAAATATTGTTATGTAAAAGAGTTTTTTAGTATAACGAGGTATCTTCGGTGCATAATTTATGTGCGTAATTACGAATCAATTTATAAAGTTGAGCCCGAAGAACGCTCCGGGCGCGTTATACAAATGGTCACCGGCTTTGCTCGCTAAATAATACATCAATTACAAGTCACACTCCTTAGCACTTAATATGTTAGGATTACTCGGAAATAGATATGTGCATGTGCTGTTAACAAGTATCGTTCTATTAGTAAATAATATATCTAGGGGATTTTTCTGGAAGAAATTGCGTGCATGTGAATATGAAATTATAACATCCTTCAATAATGAGAGAATTTCAACGAAATTACGATACTTGTGCCAGAAAGAAACGTTTATTTTATTTTCGCCAATTCTGTGTTCTAATTGGTTAATTCTTCTCCGTCTGTTCAACGTTCATTAGTCGGCGGCGGTTCCAAGGGCAGCTCCCTAATAAGCAGCGTTGCCAAAGAGACGATAATTAAACGTTTAGAAAATTTTCTTCGACGAATATTCCTTTATATTATCATCAGTAATTATTACTTTTTTTTTATTCCTGCCACCTTTCGTGATATACAGACTGTAAATGAAGTGCTTTCTCAATTATTATTCCAAAAGAGGTAGAGTAGAACAGAGGACATGCAAACAAGCAGATAATACTAGAGTAGGTATTTGAATTAGGCCTTGTGGTAAGTGAATAATATTGAGTTCTGTTGAATAAGTTCTTTAGTAAGCTTAACTGGTTTTCTTTACTTTTAAGTGACATGCAATTGTGAAAAAAATACTTAGTACGATACTAATAGGTGGCAATTTTATGTTGTAAAAAAATAGTGCAAATATTTGTTCAATATTATCGGAAGAAATAATTCTATTGGAAGCAACCGGCAACGGCGCCGGTAAGGTCACCGCGATTAATTCTCGCCGCGTCGGCAGAAGACGTCCGGCCACCCCTTTAATTAATCGACGCCGGCTAGATTGGAGAAGCGGCGGCGTCGGGGTGCGCGCGCTGGACCAACCCTTCCGCAGCCTCCGCCTTAATTAACGGGCTCATTAACGCCGCGCCGGCACTCATTGGATTTTACCGCTTTTGTTTTCCGGCCTACCGACGCGCCGATTGTTTCGCCGCCCCCGGGCAAGCCGGACGGGAGATAAAGGGTTTGGCTTTCGGGACGTCGTTTTAATTGGAGGATTTTCCTTCGATCGCCCACAGACGTAAAGGCAGTTTTGATCGCTTCTAAAACTTGTATGTACAAATGGAATTTTCTAACAGATATAGTCATATAGTGGTTATATCGAGAGACTTTAGTACAAACATAGTATGGTACAGATTGTAAGTAAATAGTATTAGTAAAAAAAGTGTAAATTATAAAAGGCGAGTGTGCGGATAGCACAATTTCGCCGTCGGCGAGCGAGTATACCTTACAGTACCAGTTAGGTATACGTACCATCGGGCGCGGATTAATCTCAACGTGCATCTACATATTACGTCGTGTCTCCGGCCTAATTAATGTCCGCGCCGGTGATTTATGCGGATCTTTGTTAGGCGAAAGCAGGCAAAAGGCGAAAAAGACACCGGGCCGCGGCTCGTTCGCGCCCGGATAATTTGCCCTTTTGTGGTCCGTCGATCGTACCGTGGAGACTCGGGCGCGCATACGCGAAACCCATAAAAAATCGTCCAGAAAAGGGAAAAATTCGCCGAGAACACAAACGAGCCGTCGCGCATTTTTTTGTTTCGAGTGTTAGTTGTTCTAACGATTTGTATTTGTAATTCTAATACGCTCCATCAATTTGTAATAATAAATCAACAAATGACGGGAGATATTGTGCAAATAACTCACCCTGTATAATTAAGCAAACAAATGTTCTTACGTAAAAGGGAAGCCTATATTTCATAGCAATCGTATTGCCATTAATATTTCATGATTATTTAATAAAATCAGAGTAATTTGTGCTAACGAGGCGGAGGCAGGACATTCGAATAAACGTTTTATTCGCCAAAGTACAAGTACAATGTTCTGTAAATAATCAGTTTAACGTAATAAATATTTAGGTGCAAGCCGATATGAAGGCATTGTCTGTAATTTGCGAGAGTTCATTAGACCGTAAAACTGAGGCTTTTCATTAGGTAAACTGCTAGATGCACTCGAACACGTTATTACCGTATCATGTCAGGTCAAACGTTCATTTAATGCCCGTTTGATTATATGCATTCCGCTCCTCGACAAATCATGTGATAATACGTACGAATAAAATATTCGTCAAAATTATTACGAAACATTTCGTGATTGAAAAACTATATTAGTTTAAGTTATCCACTTCCCTAATAGATTTTTTTTAAGAAAAATCGATGTTGGTTCGTAGAATTTATAATAAATCATTCGAAATAAATTAAACATCGTATAAACGCTACAAACCGTCGTTTTATCGAGCAAGATCTACGCCCTTGATAGGTAATATAAATACTCCAAGCAATAATTATCATTTAGTCCACGAGGAACAACAACTTAATAACATAATTCACTTCGCCCTGTCCGTTTGTATAGTACCCTTTAACTGGACTTGTTTCCTACTAATTAGTGTCCGCTGGTTTCCACAAGGCATTGATTTCTAATGCCGGGCGATATTTTCTCCATAAAGGGCTAAAAGACAGAAACTCGAGACAATAACAGGCATTAATTATAGCATTTACCTTAGGTGGGGTCGTTAGCGCTACCGAATGCTATATTACGACGCGAGTACAAATCTAGGTACACGTAAATGCCGAGAAGAACTACGTTGTATTATAGTATTGTGCTGGTCAATTAATAGACAGTATCAAAAATATATACCGGGTGGGCAAATATTATTAAAAACTGGTTATTTCTTATTTTATGATTTATAAGCATTAAATTATTAATACCTTTACCGACACCGTTCCCATTTCCCCGAGAATTTCCCATTAATTTTTTTCTAATAGGTTACAACGTTAATATATAGAAACAAACAGGCGATAATTTAATTAGATTCATTATTCACTGTTATCATTCCGCCGGCGTTCCTCTTTCAATATCCTACCACGCCTCTGAGCGTTAAGCTTTAAAAAAGACGAGATTACTTTCGGCGGGCACCGCGGCGTTAATTGTGACCGAAAATTAGCTAATTATAATCAAAAAATAACAAGTCATGGTGAAAAGAATGAGGCCCGAACCGCCTCACGTAATTTGTTTTCTCAAATTTGGGTAGGCAAGACCGGAGAATTAATCATTATGTGTAGTTTGGTAGCCATTAGTGTTTCTTCACGTTTATACTGACACTTAATCATTTCTCGGAAAGGCCGTTTCTTTACCTACAGAATTGTTTTTCATCTTTAATTCGATCAATGAAAATGATGATTGCATATGTGCAAGTGGCTCTCTTTTTTTGGATAGCTTTTTTTATTTAGACATCACATCAATTTGACCGAGAATAAATACAGCGTAACAAAAACTATTGAAGATAAATGAAAAAAAAAATCCACTTGCAAAATGAGGGAAAAATCTAGGAGACACCTTGTATTATATTAAGTGGAATATTACAGCATAAACTAAATAGTAACAATGTTGATAAATTTCTGAATGCCACCCACAAGTAAAACCAAAACAAAAACGACCAGCTCGCGGCGGGCAGACCTCATTTTGAACTTTAAACTATTAAAACTGCAACTAACGGTTGTTTTTCCTTATTATACACTCCGAAAACCGAAACGTTTCTTTCCGTATCATTTTCGAGCATCTCGCTTCGATTTTACATTCACTCTCTTTATTACAGTCAATTTAAATTGCGACAGAACGATAAAAAATCAAAGTGAGCAGGAATGCAGTAGAACTAACGAAATGCAGCCCGTCGAGTAGATAATGTGAGCCACAGGTAAATAATGTAAATCGAGAGTGACGAAGGGCAAAGGGAATTACACTCAGTGGTGTGGTGCATATGTTTTCATATGACCAATAACCACAACAAGTTGGATCGCTCGAAAATCAGGCGGGATTCAGGAAAGTAATCGAGAATTAACGCGTTCAGGAGGAATTTCAATTCTATTTTCTTCTAGAAAATGGGGCGAGTATGGGCTAAAAATATTAACGTGCGCCACTGTTAAATCGGACTGTCCGAGGTGACGGATGTGATTGGAAGTGAGTGACAGCCGTCAGTTCGTCTGGGGACCCGGTATCCTCAAGCTCTATAAGGACCATGCAGAAACAGAGGCCACACATTACACGTTTGTCCGTGAGCCTTTCAGACTTTTATTCACTTTGGTTGCTTTCTTTTATTTCGCCTTTTTTTTGTCTTCGGTTCGCAAAAACTTTATAAATGCTAAATCTGAAGATGCTATTTGACGATAAAACAGGTTTACATTTCAATAAGCTTCGTAAATTTTGATTTTGTGACAGAGATTGATGCTTAAAGAATTATTGGATAAAAGCCGGTTGTGATATGAATCGTTTGGAAAATCTACGGATTTCGGCGTTTTCCTTCAGTTTTTCAGTAAAGCTCAATACGTAATTATTTTTATTAGAGTTTTTTATTACTCGTTAATTTAATAAAAAAAAATTGGCATTTTTGTGGGTTTATAAATATGCATGGGAGCGGCCAGACACACCGTCTTAGACTGATTAAAAATCCTTCAGCTATTTTCATAATTAACGGCAGGATGGATCATCGATTCCTGAATATTGCTCGCATATTATTTCTCGGAATAATCTCGGCGGTAATTAAACCTCCAGTTAATTACAGGCTGTAAATAATACTTTAAGTGCCGTTTTAACGCGCCTCTAAATGTCATGGTTCGAAATTTCAAGCTATGATTCCAAATCGCTAAAAATACAATATACGAAATTGAATGAAAAAGAAGCAGTCATAAACGTCAATCTTTATTTCAGACGTGAGTGTACAGAGTGTGTCCAAATTTATGCCTTTAAAGAATAAGCAATATTAATTATTGTTAAGGCTACGAGGGCCATTTTCTTCAAACAAAGGACTGTAACATGATTTTAATTTTAATTGTTTTTTAATCATATTAAATTATTTTAATAATTTTTAGAATGATACTGTGTGTATTTTTTATTGTAAAATTTTCATTTACATGAAACCGTTGTTTAGGAACAGTTGGGCGGCATTTCGGCAAAGCCTTTTGCGTCTGAAAAGCTGCGGTTTTCGCCTGAAATCCATCTAAATAAGAATAAACTGCGAATGGTCGGAAAGGCAAAGCGAACGACTCGTTTTCGGATTCTACCTGACCCTCTGCCGAGTAATTAATGGCTAACAAGTTCTAGTTAATTACTCCTCGAGACGCGCTCAATTAATGCAGCGATTCAACAAGCCGATTTAATTATCCCATATTTTATCATTCGTGTCGGATCGGACACAGATATACAAGAGTTTTTTTCGTAAACAAAATGCTTAAAAAAAGTTTTTCGGAACTTCAAAAGGTACGCTTTTTTATTGCGGTTTTTTTGGTTTTGTTTCGCCTTCGATTCACAATTTGGGACTCGTATGCATTCTTTAAAGCGACGATACATACTTGGATTTTTAAAATAACTTTTAAATACACTTCCTTTATGCAATCAACTAGTGGAATTCTTCATGTAGGATCGAATTAAGAAATTAAATTTCTCTGTACACACATTTGATAAATTAAATAATAAATCTAAAACCAATCAGCCACCTGTTGTCTAATTATATTTTACTAACTAAAAAAAAACAAAATTACCGATGTCTTGTCTTTCTTTAGCGAGATATAATTTATTTCGATGAATAGTAAGTAATTTTTATTAATGAAGCAATAAATTAGAAATAAAATTAGATATGCAGCAGACGATAGGAATATGTAGCTCCACAGTAGCAAAGTGTTTAAAGTAGTATGATTGAAGAGTTCTTTTTAAACATGTATGTATAAAATATTTATATTTGTACAGAGAGAGTTTTATTTAATAAATTTAAAAGATACTTCGCCTTTTGCACGCATTACAGTTAACCGATCGTTCAAATGAAAATAAAACAGCAAGGAACCAGCGACGATCGTAATATGCCAAACGGATAATGAAACGCAGGTCACACACACGCTGCGCGGTCATTATAAAATTATTAAAGAATGACAATGACAACAGGAAGACGTATTTTGTTCGGGGTTTAACGTGTAATCATAAGAGCATTACCTTATAGTGACATGAGTTCGTAATTATAAGCATATGTGCATTGACCCACCAGAACTGTTAATGGATGAATTCCAGTACTGCCTGTCCGCTATTAGCAACATTTGGAGTGTTAAAAAATGCGTTCTACTACATTTGTCATCGATGCTATATACTTAAAAACTAATTAAATTGGAATAAATTAAAATTACTTTTTGTCCTTTGTGGGCGATTAAGATGCTCATCGTTACCGCAAAGGTATTGTAAATTTCTAATAATTCAAAATATTATTACAGATGTTGGATTATTTGTTCGGAAGCGTGGGAATAAAACAAAATTTTTAATTGGTAATTACGTTCGAAAGGGGCCTCTGTAATTTCCTTTAGCACCAACTTGTTATTAACTACTCTTTTAATATATATTTTTTTTTAAATCCTAATTACAACGTTCGTACGCGTACCTACGCCAAGTACGAAAGGATAATTACCCGGAATTTTTTTGATTAATTAATTAGAGAGTGTATTTGATTAGGTAAGAATTTATTGCCTGTGCATAAGAATATCGGCTATAATTAAAAATCGCTTTAAATGGGAACAGAAAAACGAAAAAGATCGCTTACCATGTAAAAATGATAATATATTGAGCACACTATATTTATATTTCGAGTTGTGGAACTGGCAATTAATAAAACGAATAATATGACACCAAAAATATGAAATGAATGCAATAAAATAGAAATAACGAACTAAAAACATCCCAATGACGAAATTAAGGCCGCAGCTGAGACGAATCTAATTAATACGAAACCGAATCTCACAACCGACGGTGCATAGTAAAAATTTTTAATCCTCTCAAGTATAATTTAATGACGAAACCTTCTCGTTTTTAATTACTGGCAAACATAAATATTCATCAAGGTGGAAAAAAAATGACGGGGAATGCGTTAACTCCCGCCTTCTGTCTGCACCCCGCTGTCCGTCATCTTATTCTTCATTTCGGATTTTTAAAAGGGGTTTGTAGCACAGGTATATGTCAGGCTTTTTTTAAACGGTATGCTCAACGTTGCCTATTCCATATTTTCCCAAAAATAATAAATGCACGCTTATGAATTAACATAAAAATCGAACGAAATAAAAGAAAGGCATCATTAATTACTACTGAATACAGTATCAGTGGTAATAGTTGAAGTAACGCTCATTCCACCTGCAGATTAAAATCTCCATAATCTCCTTTTGTTTTATTAATGTGCTCCATGTGGCAACGTGGTATCTGCATCATCTCACCTTCCACGGGTGTGGGCCACACACGCCTTGAGTGCTGCATTGATTTTTATGATTATACGTTTTGTTATGTTAAATAAACATTAGTCATTTTAATTAAAGAGCTATGGGTTATGCAAATGAGTCCTGATCTGGAATTCGGTGATGAATACGGGCAGATCCGTGTTCGCCTCCCCCATCACATCAGGTGTCTGTACTACACTAAATGGTCTTTAGCAGGCTACAACTATTAATTCTTTACGTCCATCAACTTTATTGAGAATAATTCGAAAGCGAATATTGCAAAAAGTGGAGCAAGAAGATGTGTTCTGTAAAGGTTAGCATTTAATTAACTACGGTCCTGTGACAGGATGGGCAATCAGAAGGTGTGGCCTAAATTAAGTTGTGATAAATGCCCGAAACCTCTATTTGTCAAACTTGATGTTTGGGATATGTTTGATTTAATATTGTTTTTAACAGCATGAGGATAATCTCTTTAATTAAGGATGGGTGAAACGGGGCTTTTACTACTATAATTCCTTCAAAAACAACACCAGATTTTCTCAGTAAAGGAAGCAATTTGATTCGACAGCACATACACAATGAATGGCAAATTAAATAAAAATTATATGCCCAATAAATTACAATGTTCCTTTTTTTTCGAACGTATTTTTAATAAGTAATATCACGCTGTTAAAAATAACTCACACTTATTAAGATTCTTCTCATTTCGGCAATAAAATAGGCATTTTTATTCGACGTTCAAAAAACCTTTTTATTTTATTAGCAGCACCATGTGACGATTGCTAATTTATATTTAAATTAACCCCTTAAAGGCGATTGCATTCGCGTTGGATGCGTGCTTAAAATGCTCTTCTTTAAATAATAACAATTTACTGGGATATTTAATATTGTCTATAGCTAAATAGGCGAATAAATGATCAATATACTTTTCTTTATGAACGCATCCAGTTTTATAACTAAATAAAAAGTGTTGCTAATAGTCGAATTCGACGATTTTTGAAATTTATTTAACATAAATGGAATAACTGAAGGAACGATATCAAATTAAGAGCAATTTTTTGCGCAAGGCTAAACAAGTTGGCATAGTGAAACGCAAGCTGATGGAGCTCCGCTCAGCATAGTTCGGCAGCTCTCTTAATAATAATAAATAATCGTGTATTAATTGGTTTGATATATTACTGGCATTACTCGTTTTTGCTGCATTGTCCTTTGTGTGAAATCCGACCCGGGTTTTTATGCGCTTCGCACAGGAATGTGTCGTTCGGTACGGTGTTAACTTTTTAACCAAACAAAAGAATAACTTTTGTTCCATGAACCCAATAAATAAATTCGTACGATATAATTAAACCAAAGGCAATTTATACCTATTAATTTATTTTTCTTTCTCAAAATGCTTTTCGAATTTAATTGGACAATCGCTATACCGCTTGATGACAATAATTCGAATGCATATTTTGGATTGGGGATTAAAAAAATAGAAGTTCAGAAATTCATTTGAGACGGTTTTAAAATGCGACTCTTGATTGCATTAGGATTATTTCCACGGTTAGATGATTTGTTAAAAGAATGAGTAATGAACGAGACCACGAAAACAATTTGTTAGCAGCCGCCACAGGAATAATTAAATTCCTCCGGTAGCCCCGACGAGAAACTCGGTTACACCTCCATCCTCCTTCTAAAAGTAAAAGAAGGACTGGATCGAAAGTCATACGGCGAGCGATACCCATTTTTTATCTTCAATTTTTTTAACGAAGCAACTCTTAAACACTCAGCTTCTTGTGTTCGCTTTCGGAGGTGTAAGACGAATTGGATGAGATTTTTTGTTCGAACGTTGTTTAGATTAAATTTTTAATTCTCCGGTAAAGTAACTGCGCTTTTAATTTCTTAATTTAGCTGCCTTGCACGGGATTTAAAAAGCAATTTGGTGTTAGGAAAGTATCTACTTGAATGAAAATTAGTATTTACAAATTCATTGATCGTTAATTGAGCGCAATAAATTAAACAAAAATGGTAATGCACCAATTAGTAATGATATAAAGATTAAACGCCGTTTTTATTCTCAATTACCTATTCATGATTTCTGCTCGTTTATTTAATGTACAAATTTAATTTACATGCATTTACATAGTATTAAGCACAGTAATTTATAAATTTCAACTGCTACTGTTTGTGTTTTTGTGTTTGTTAATTCACAGTTATTAGTCAAACTGGAGTTGGGCCATAAACTAAAGTAAATTTATGCAAAATAAAACATCTGTAATCGGAAATGAATGTTTGTTGGAAACGACTGTTTAATTAGCCATTAGGTCAACGTTATCCTTTTTTATTGTGGCTTGTTTTCCAAAAACAGTGCCCCGAAGATAAGAAGTATTTTAGTATTTTTATAGGTGTATCATCGGGAATATCGATCACCAAATAATTGGCAAAATGTATACGATAAATCAGAGAACGAAAGCTGAATAACTGGTCAGTTATGACAAATTTTAGTTGTATCGAAAGCACGGTAACATTATTGCTATTGAACTCGTTATCGTGAACGATAATACTTTCTGACAGGTAACAAGAATATCAAGTGTTCATATTTATATGAAACGGTAAAAGGACTAAACATGACAGATGACTGTTATACGCCGAACAAGGCACTGCCACCCAACAAAATACACTTTTACGATAAGGCAGCACTCGTGTCGAAAAAAATTGTTAATACCACAGTAAATGTATGTTTTATGCATTCACCTTCTTCTATTTGACAATCATGAATTATTCAGTACTCGATATTTTTTTGTATAAAAGGAGTCTTTTTCAATTTTAAATACGGTCGACTGGAAAAGAATATGATAAAAAAACCCAACGTTTAGCTGGTATACGATTTTATTATAAATTCATTAAAAACGCTCTTTCGTGATTTAATAAGAGATTCTACAAGAGAGTGAATTCGATTGTGGATACATCAGGGGATCGCATTCCATAGCGATTAAAATGAATGCAGTTAAATGTCGCAAGTCATTAAACCACATTCAGTTTTGATCAACACCGAGCTCGTAATTAAAATTATAATTATTTTTCTCCCTAACAATGGCATCGGGATTAAAAAAGTAGGCGCAACCGCGCATCACTAATTTTTAAAGTTACCGACGATGCTTCTACAAGTACGTATCGGCTTATTGTATGATAATGTTGTAGGATCATAATTTAAACTCATTTCTACATAAATTTTTGAAGAAACTATTTCATTCTATGAACTTTGCGAAGATCACTATTATACACAAAATTACGTAATTTAGTATTAAAAATTGTGTATGTAATATTCCGATACATATGAATAGTTCCTGCGATAAATGAACTCCATTCCACGATTGAAAGAACTACGTGCTCATTTTAATTATTCCGTGTATTAAACACGTTCTCTACTCCAAAGGCAACGGTGAAAAAAGTCCGTTTCTTTGTGTTCTGTGGGTTTAATTTTCTTAAATTGCCCCGAACAACGATTACCGCAGCCGTGATCGAAAATTTCAATTAAAAATTCATGTTTTTTATTGATATCATTATCTGCTGCAGGTAGAACCAACGCGGCGTTAAGTTTAATGTAGTTCTTATAGATGTATTGTATTATGCGGATACTCATTTCAGTTGCTAATAGCCTACATGTAGAGGGCGTTTTAATAATAATAAAAGAAACTTGTATGGTTAAGTTTACGATCTCAAATGAACGAGTAGCTTAAAATTGTCATCGACAATGAACATTCTTTATCGAAATTAAAACATGAGAGACAATTAACAGTATTACCAACTTATTATTAGAGTAAAAAATACTGCTATAGTTTTGCTATACCGTTAGTTTCCTGTAAATTCAAATGCATTACACTGGATTGAAGCATCAGAAATAAAAAATACACCTATTTATATTTTTGTTTAATAGATACATAAATGTACCTGTAACCCATTCAATCGTTTAATAAAAAAATTATTAATTGAAACTTCAAGCAGTGAGTAAATAAGGAAACTTCATATACATTATCGCATTAATTATTACCTATATACCATAATATTAATTCGTCTTGTTGATAATTTTATCGCTTGCAATCTAAATTAACGGTATACCGTATTCAATGGAAGCAATTAGAATTTATAAAAGATATTGTGCTGATGCGTCGTGAATGTCACAAAAATAATATTCGAAATTGCCCAATAAATTACCGACGATATAAATTATTGCGCTTAATTATAAATTAATTCCGAAACAGTAATTTCAATTAAGAACGGCCGCGTACCATTTTCAACATTGTGAGACATCTGGATAGCCGGGCAAAAGAACCAAGAAAAAGCCAGGTTTGTAAGAAAGAACGCTAATGATACGAAAAACTGATTAAAATAATTTTTCATAATTATAGTTCTTTAGCACTAGTATCGGGCCAGTGACGTTCACGATTATAGCGAGTACAACGTATTTTAATTGCCATTAAACGCATTCCTTTAATTAAAGATACCTACTGGCACAGAAAATATTTAATAATTACATTTTGATTGAAATTATTGAAGTAATTTTTGTAAAAACATTTCTTTGTGCGTTCGTATAATTAGGTAGGTAGGTACGTTGAAAGCTATTAAATTTTGTTTCAGATTGTCAGCGTTAATCCTACGTCTCTGTCGATGGTGAACCAAGAAAGAATAATACATCGTCACTACCTCACAATAATAATTATCGAATAATAAGTTTTTTTAGTAAGCTTCCACCGCCTAATGACAGTCGACTTGCTACCAGAAAAAAACCGTAATTATGTAATTAGTTATGCTCAAAATGACAGTCAGGTAAATTTTAGACGAGCCGTTTATTACGGATAGTTTTTAATGGTCCGGCATTTTTCAAACGTGTAATAAAATACCTCCAGGTCATTCGTATAAAAACTTCCTAATGTTTTTAATTACGAAGAACTTTTCAGTGCGTAAAAATATACATAAATCTTCAATCGTCACTCCTATAATGTATGTATAGCAATTCGCGATTACCGTCTGAAACCAACAAAGGCTGCTCATTATCCAGAGAGTTAGAGTCAAGGCCAGGCTTTCTCCATCTCGACTGCTTCAAACTTTGCTCGTGATATCATCAATATCATAATTCCATGCGTAAGACAGTAGCTGGCCGGTCCCAACTTAATAACCGGAGAACTCTCCGAGATGGACGTTTCGTATTGAATTAATTTCGAGCAGTGTCTACTGGTACGAATATACGGATGTTTTTCTACATTACACTTCATATAACATCACAGATTATCAGCACAATACACGAAAATTTTACTAGTGTTCAAACATATTTAGTGACTATAAATTTTCTATATTAAGAGAAAGAGATAAAGTGATTTCAAAGCAGTTAGTAGTCAAATAAATGAAAAATAATAAAATTAATTGGTACACAAGAACAGATCACTAAAAAATGTATGAAATGCACAAATAAAAATGATTTTAGAAATAAAAGTATAGACTTGGTTCGAGATAAGCGCGAATATTCACGTCGGTCGTACCATTAGACAGGCATTTAATTCAAATTTAAATCGACTAGCGACCTCGCCATCGCCACAGATGTAGTTCAGAATCTGAGATTGGAATTTAAATTAAACACCATTATATTGAAAAAGTGGCTTGATTTCGAGAATAACGATTATTGCTTGTGGTTATGCTCACTATACGTATACGAAACCATTGTTTCGTTTGCACTGCGCTCCAACGGAAATATATTTCTTTAAATAATGTTACCTTTAAAACTATGCATTTTTTTCATGCTGCATATAATTTATAGCCGCATTGTAGTCGGTAATAGAAGCAATAATTAGATATTTAAAAAATAAAGTTTTTAATTGATTATTCTTGTAGTAAGTACTTACCCGTTGATGGATGTTTGGGTCATAAAAAGTCCGAAAACGAGCTTGATTAGGGAATGCCACACTTGCGTAAAAACCCAATCGGATTTTTTCTCAGATTGCTTCAAAAATTGAAGGGTGTCTTCGTCGGGATGCAGTTGGACGAATTTCGTGGCGAGCGATGTAGATAGTAAGGAAAAATTGCATTGGTACCACTGTAACAACACAACAATAATCAGACTTTGCTTGGATAGGAAGACTTTATAAAGGCACTGTATTAGAATGTGAATTTTTAAAGCAAGCTCAATAAATTTTCTTACAAATACAGATCTGCTCAAAACCATTCCGCAACGGTACTTACCAACAATTAGGAAGTCATTTAAACGCGCGCTATCCTTTAGTCAAAGATAAACGTGATTTATTCAGTTCTTTGGTAATTTGCCCTTTTTCGATGAGGCTCTACATAAAATTATTTACATTCCATATTTCCTGAGTAATTGCATCTAATCGCGGTAAATCATTAATATTAATTGCAGTAAATTAGTTTACGGACAATGTTTTAGTTCATCGACTCCACAGTGAAGGCAAATGATATTAATTTGATATATAGGTTGTCATTAGTTAACTCTCATACCATTGAGATACATCTGGACGTAAATATAATCGCTGTAATTAGTGATTGACCAGGTGAAAGGTATGATGAAATAGCCGTATTATACGTGGAACATCGTAAAAATCACAGTTTAATGATTTAATTATATCGCGTATATTGCTAATAAACGCGTCTTAATAAAATCTACTGGATATTTCACTAACGGTACTGTTTTTTTTTTATTTTCAAACTGCATAATAAATTAATAATTACCGGTAAAATGGAATATTGCTTGCGTAATATATATCTAACGAAATTGAAATTTCTTGTAATTAACAGAACTACACTAATTATGGCTTTTCCGTACTTCTGTTCGATATACCTACTAGTAATATTTTTGACTAGACGGGTGTAAATTTGAATGCAATGTTAATTGGGCGATCGTATATCCATAATAAACGAATTTAAATGTGAAATATAAACCGTATACAACGAAACAAAAAACTCCATTCGCATTCGTCCGATGGATGCGAGATTTCTTCGCCAAACAAAAAACCCAAACTTGAGGTATTTTTATGGTGTGCAGCACACCAAGTCGGAGGCGGCTCGGCTCGATTCTTTGCATGCTTCGATTGTTTCGAAAAACACCACGGCGAGAGTAGATTGTTTTGTCTTGCGACCTTAGTGGGATAATATTGACATTTGACGATTCTTATTCGTGTATAGGAGAAACTTTCCGTTTTATTTTTCTTTTCTTTTGCATAGGGGTAGATAATATTTTGTGAATCAGCGGTATTGAAGTAAGTTGCAGAAGTATTAGAATTTCGTGATGTTGACACCAGCGTTATTTGCTTTTGCCTGAAGATGTTCGCATAGAACAAAACTGCCGGTTGCTATTTGAAGATAAACGACTCTCGCTAATTAATGGACACATAGTTTTTGTAATTGATGATATGAAAAAATTAAATTAATTAATTCCATCTCAACGGTTATTTCTTTTTAAATCAATTAATTCGCCTTCATCGGCGGCATTTTCGGACCGCTTTCTTGCCGACTCACTGTTTTTGAAAACCCAACTCGAAAAATACACCTTCGCGACCCGAAGTAGAACTAATCGTTCCGTACCTTAATCAAGATTAATTAATTACAGCCAGACAGTTTAATTGTCATTCGAAACGAGCGCTTCGTCATTTAAATACATTTTAATAACTGTTTTCTATTGTTTGGCCGGATGCTCATTAATCAGTTCCAAGCGAAATTAAAAAAATACGACCTGCTGTCCCTCTGCTTCGTCTTTTTTTTATCTAACGAATCGTTTTCGTCTGTTCTATACTCTTCGTTTTTGTTTAAAATGTCATTACTAATTACCCTCCTATATGTCACGTTAATAACATACAAGGTCTTAAAGTTATTGAGTCATTATACTACCATATTAATAACATTGGAAGTTGGAAAATTTAAAAATTTTCATTATCGATTTAAACATATTTACAAATATTACGATGATATACGACACACGTTGCAAAACATGCAATATACCTAAGTGGATGGCGTTAAAAGCTAGTTCAATTTCAAGTTAAAAAAAGCACGGGACTGCAGACCAATATTTCGAAAGAGCGAATATTTCATACGGTAAATAGCGACACCGAGTCGACGTTAATAGGTGCAAGCGTCGGTATACGGAATGTCACCTCTCGTCGTCGCAATGAGCCCGATGCACATCAAATGATCGGGAGTCGGGCCGTTTTTGAACCAACACAGAGGTAAGTAAGTGATGGATGGGTCCCGCGAGCCGCCTTCCATCATGCCGATGCTGCTCGGGCCGGGTCCAATCAAGCAAATGCAAATTTTTCGCAACCGGCTTCGCTCCTTTATTGGGAATCGGGAGTCCTAGAAAGGAGAAATTGCGGTGCGCTTGTAAAAGCGACTTCTTTTGCATACAACGTTAATGCAACTACCTGAAAAGATCCGTCCAATCGAAGAAATATCTCGCTCACAGGAATTTTCTAATTTTAAATAAGTTGAGTGAGTCTACTATTAAAGTACTTCAATTCTATAAATAATCATTTAAGCACATACTTGTATGGCATAGGTACTATAAAAATAAATTATTATTTGTCACAATAATTTAGTAATCTATTAAACTTATTGAATTAGGACTATTATTAATCAAATTCTATATGGTTACGTGAGTAAGAGGACTTCATAAAGACCTTGTACTTCACATACACATATAAATTACAGCGCGTCCCAATAACTTAATCAAAAGATTTGTAGGAGGTGTAAAATTTATGGAGTAAGAATAACAACGATCAACGCGTCCGTTTAAACATTCACGATAGAAAGAAAAATTACGGTAGGATTTATAATGTTCAACCGAAACGCATTCTATGATATACACTTTCCGCGTACGGAACGACAAACATTATGGACCCCAAGGAGCGAAAACACATATCTGGATCTCGAACATCATGTTAAACTGATTTTAAAATAGTCTCATTTGAATATTAAATGAGTTTAACTCGAATGATATCGTACCAACACGGATTAGTGCCTGGATTTTAGTTGTGTATTAATTTTAATTTATCGTCGCAATAATATAGTAGTACTTACACCGATTTATGAGCACGAATTTTAAATACGTAATACAAATATCTAATATTTAATAACAATATAGGTTTGAAAACAAAAAAACACATGCACAATATCTCTTATGTAATTTCACTTAATGTAAATAACAAAGGTTTAATTAAAATCTTAATGTTAAATTACGGATGGGAGGTAAGGAAATGTTAACACCTGACTGACTTAATTTCCTAAAGATATTTTTAATAAAGAAAAAAATCGATTATTATATGCTTAGCTATACAGTTAATGAGATTATTTATTGAATACGAAATGGACCGTAAATTAATTAACTATTCCAATTAAATTTAGAAAAATAATATTTTAAATAACACGCGGAAATCGAATGTACCTACAAAAACACTACATTTTACGAGGATATTATGTGCTTATTCGGAAAGTCACCGCTAATTTCACAGTCCCTGATCTTACTTTAATTATTATAGGTATATTAACAGAAAAATTATAAAAGTACCTACATAAAGTAAGGGTAGAAAATAGTCACAAAGTTTCAGACGAAGAAATATGTGGTATAACCAAAAATAGTTTTGTATAAAAAAATCCTGTAGTAGGCTTTTTAATTTAGTAAGTATTTATTATTGGTAATTAATTTCCTTCCACAATTAACAGCATGCAGTATGCAAAAATCGTTCGGAGCTTTAACATTGTACGTTATTTATTAGGCCAATAAATTGTAGGGTGCAATAAAGAATGCGAGGTCCTTAAAAAATCAATTTATTTGGCGCGGAATTAATGAGATATTCGCGCTTAGCATAAATGCCTTCGATATAAAATTTTGCTCGTTGCAGATTAAAACCGTTTCAAATTAATTTAGGTGGCATTCTTGAAGTAGAAGTGAGTTTGTCATTTTTGAAAACATAATTTTTCCGTGTGTTGTGTTATAATAAATTCGATAAGACAAAACGTGAACGTTCCATTAATTATAGCCCGAAATAAATTTACACAAAGATTAGGTCAAAATTCAACAGAAATACCTTCGGTAATAAAATTCCCGGGACGTAACGAGCAATAAATGCGAACAGTTATAATTAATGATATAATTCCCTCAGTTGTCAGCAAGAAATAATCACTCGAGGTGTTCGTCAAAACGAACGCCAACTTATGAATATTTATACTGTGTATGCATAGAAAATCGCGCCTTTAGTAACTCGCGTTATTTATTATTCATACCCCCAAAACAAAAAAGACGAAACGTTAATTGGTCCTATCACGGACGTGCGTAATTATTTTTTCAAAGGGCAATATTTATGATTACACCTACGTATAATAATAAGAAAAGGCCACTCCCAAAACAAGAAATCTATAAAGCACTATAGTAGCACCTGTAATAAAGTTTCAAAAATCAATATTAGATAGACCGAAGAAACTACCCAACTTTATAATTCCCTTACAGGATGCCCTAGAAGGTTTTAACCCCAAATATGTTGTTAAATGATTAGCAACGTTTTTCCAACTTGTAGCAAAAACCATATGATTTCTTGAGCATTTGCAAGTGAAAGTTGCATAGACATTTTGTCTCTTCTAAATAATTTAAAAAAATCTCCTCTACTAACCGTGGATTATTTATTAATTAAGTAGTTTATTAAATAATATTATTTTTATAAAATTGATTTGCACCTGCTGTTATTTGATTGTCCCCGTCGCTGTTTCATATTATTGTTGAACGCCAAGGGCCTCGCAAATGTTCTTCTCTTTGCGAATTTTTTAAGGATCTTAATAGGATTGTACATATTGTTATTGGATAAGTGAATGATTTACGATGCTTTAGAACCATTTACGACGACATGGTGTAGTTTCTTTTTAAAATTTAATTAATTTGTAACGGGTACCATCGACAAGCAAAATATAGATGATATCGATTAAAAAACGCCAGCAAATGAATTTAAACATTAAGTTGTATCAAATGCTATGAGAAGAGGTATTCAAATTGCGAAGTAAAAAATTGTCTTGCAACATCAAAATAACGTAGATTTCTTCCAATAATTGAGCTATCAAATATCTACATTTCGCCTATATTTCAAAATTCAATTGAGCGAAATTATACATGCACGTATTCCTTTTATATCACGTCTCTTCCTCCGAAACTCCGCCAATAAAACAATGCAAAACGAAACCCATTTCGGCAAAAATTTATCTATATTTTTTCGACGGTATTTTATTTTAGGCGCAATCAAAATGTGATGGAGCGCCTCGAGGTATTCCGAAATACATAAATTCCTATATATTGTGAGAACGCAGTAGTTCCTACCCCTACGTCGTCCTTAAGTAAAAATATATGTATCGAATATTGGAATCGAATCCGGAATCTGACACTCCTGATACATTTTAAATTCGCATTCGTTAGGCACCCTAAAACGTCATTTGGTTCATTTAAAATTTATTTATCTCAAGCACCGAGTCTACATCATCAGTTCCTTACATACTTTATTATTGCTCAATCTTAAATTAAGTTTTAGTTTCCATTTAATGGTAAATTCATGAAATAACTCGATCCACCTTCTTGCTTGTAAGTTCTGCTCCATCGAAATCCTATATGCCGGCTTTACAATAAAATTCTTTTCTTTTGAAGTATTTTTAGGGCGCGCTCGGTAATGACGTGCCTCTGGTAATCCATGCATACTCAGGGTAGACGGGAACCGACAACTACCCCTCACCACGAGCGCGCACACACACACACACATACATTCGGTTTCTTTTATTTTGCGAATCGAGAAAAAGATTTGATGAAAATCTACCCTGCTTTTTAAGCAGGATTGGCTTCCATTTAAAAACCACATTAGCAATAATATAATCAAAATACTCAAATACGAAGTTAAATAGCTTATACAAATTTTGGATACTTGTACTAAAAGCGCATATAACAATTAAGGCAATATGTATGTTAATCGATAATAAAAATGGTGAGAATGGGAAAAAACTCAATCCGTCTCTGATATCATCCCCTATCCCGTCCTCGATTTTGCCTCTAAAGCCTAGCAACTTTCGGGACAGCCAATCAACATATACACACACGAGATGTAGAGTTTAAGATCATTATTGAATCGGAAAATTGAGGAAAATCTATTAAATAATCTCCTACGTGTGAAAAAAAGCTGATGGAGGGTCGTGAAAGGGGAAGGCTCTCGGAATTTCGGCCCTTTTAACGGAAGAAACTGCTGATTAAAAGCACGAATTACTTTTGAAGTTGAGGAAAAGTCCACACGGACCTTTTCAATTACAAAAAGGATCTGCGCTTAATAAAAATATAGTAAAAAGTAGGTAAAGCAGGTTAAATGAAAATTTCCAATACATTCCACGTACATACTTACTACACTGAACTGAAGCAATAAAAAACTTACACACACAAAAATGGAAAAAGCGAAATATAAATTTTTCACTTAAAATTCCAACGAAACCGGGGCGTCTAAGATTCAACGCAGCTACTTTTTAAATCCATTTATATTTCAGAACGTCTCATGTTACCGCGAAATTCACGCGTTGTTGTAAATTTTTAATAACGCCTAAACATTCTAAAGCCTGCAAGGGAAAGCGTATAAGTACGAAAACGAGGGGATAAGCGAGGCATTGTTGCCAATGAAATGCAACTCACAAAAAATTAGATAAGTAATTTTTTATAAATTCATTCTATTTCTAGATTTTGCAAATATTCAATTACAATTAGATCGTAGACAATGAATTTTTACAACATCCTGGGATCTACCTGAATAGCAATATGGTTTTCTCATGCATAGAGAGAACAAGCCAAAGATGGGGAGGATTAAAGAGGGGACGTGATAAGTTATAAGAGGATGATTGATAGCGTTGTTTAAGATATATATAGGGTGTGCCCATGCTTTAATAATCTATAATATGGACAAACATATGAGCTGGTGAGTCATTTGCTTGTACTCAAAATTATAGGTATAGTTATCTCATCATTTTGTGTATAGGAAAGTTATTTTGTAACACATGTAAGTCTTACTATCGTAAAAATATTTTTAATTTTTTTCATAATTACTTAATAATCGTCCTGTTACGAGGAGTCTACGCTGTGTATACCGATGCCCAGGCGGAGATTGGCGGATCTAGCACGCCTTTGGGCGCCAAGCAGGCTGTTAAATACAAGTCCTAAGAGATCGTTGGGAAAGATACTTTCCATTGGACGTCAGTTAAATGGTACGCCGGTCGTGATGATAATTCGAGGTGATATTGATAAAATCGTACTGTTTGATTTAACTTAATACAGTTATTATTATTAGATTGGGCTTTCGTTATTGGTTAGGATCAATAGAAAATAATTATAATAATAAATGGTTAAAAATATTGTATGATAGGTAGTTAAAGGAATGTTTTATGTGTTGTTTTATTATAGCATCAATTTTCTAATTTACGTAAGAAACTTTCCGGCGCCTACTTCATATCAGTATGGAAGTTTCATGTTGGGGAAAACATCCAATTACGTTGTAATATTTTTCACGTCGGGCTTATATAAAACTGACAAAGTAATTTTAAAGCCCGAAACACTTACATTTGTTTTTGTAATCCCTTACGCTTTTCCCGAAATATAATTCGTTCCTGGTAGAAACGAAGGCGGCGCGCGTTTACGGCGTGCGCTTTTCTCTTCTATTAGCCGCCATCATTATGCGTGTACAAAGCTTTTCTTCGAACTGGAATACATAACAAAAGAAATCCCGGTTGAGGGATACACCGAACTCTTGCAAAGCAAACCTGGAATTCGGCGAGACAATTTAAAACCCCCAAAAAGAAAATAATTTAACGACTAGTTCAGGGAAAGTTTAAATACCAATTCGGGGACGTTCGTGAGATTCTCGAGCCTACTGGTTTTTCACCTCGTATGCAGCGAGAAAACCGAAAAAAAAGGGAACCCCCTCGCGCCCCCGCACCCTCGCCGTTTTCATTCGTTCCATCAAAGCCAAGTCTTCGCGCAGCGGGTCGCACGCTAAAAGGGAAGGTACGTAACAGAGGTTAGCATGCCTTTGGGACCACTCGTAAAATACATCTCGTGACAAACTGGCCTGGTCTACATGTCACACAGACAAAATACGAATGTCCACATACTTCAGATAATACGTTCTTGGTTCTCCGTATACGTCCCTTCGTTCCGTAAGGGCGCAACGTGAATACGAAATTACTTACGTCTGATGAGATTTCGCTCAAAAATGAACGTATTTGCGAAAGGGACGTTATGTTTGGGTAACGAAATATGGGCAGCTTATGAATAATTTTACTGCAGAATACCGGATTACTTGTAAGTAGCAGGAAAAACTAAAGAATTAATGCTCTTTTTAAAACTTATATACTTATACAGGAGGTTATGGGAAATTTTTAAAGAAATATTGTATTGCTCTTTGAATATAAATCTGAATACGAGCTATAATAAAAAAAATCACACGTTTTTTTATCTGACTCTGACTAAAATGTTATCTTCATAATCTTTGTTTTATTATTTAATAACAGATTACGTGTAAAAGTATTCAAAATCTCTTACCTCGACTCTAAATGTAGGTACTTCATAACTAAACATTACCAAACATTTGATTAAAGTATACTGAACAAATTTTATGAGGGTATTGATAATAAAATATCTTTTTATCTTAATCACCTCTTCTATCCTGCAACATTATTTCCACGACTAAAGATTATATTCCTTTCGAAGAACAATTTGTTATGTTAATTTAGAACTTAACGTAGCAAATAGATTGAATAAAAAATCCTGTACATATACTTCTTTAGAAAAATATAATTGGTACATTTGATGAATCGCCCAAGACCCCCACAAAGTGATCATCCCTTGCATACATAAAGCAAATTGTTCGACATGGGAAATTCAAATTTTTCAACATAACACACGAACCGTTCTATAAGGAACCGTCTTACGAAACGATTTTCTCGTAATTGCTTCGCTATTCCTTTTTAAAAGCCGGACCACATTCGAGCGAATCATGTTTCTTAATATGCTTAAGGACTTTCTCGACTGAAAAATCAAAGCGTCCAAAAATCTATATGACTCTCCGCTTCATCAGCTTTACTTCCATACGCATTCATAAATAATCAACCATCAGTGGCGTTACGTATGCGTATATAAAAGTCAAAAATTCACCCTCTCATTTTATAATCACGCGATTTTTAAAATCCTGATGTATAATATTTAATTATAATTGAAAGATCGCTAGTTTTCAACGAAAATAATAGCACCTTGCAAGTTAAAATAGCCGATAAAGTTACGCCAATGTCGCAGCGGGCTTCCTTTTTGACGCTTTTTTTCCGCGAAAAGCGCTGGGATTTAAAAATCCCCATAGTAGCTCGTTGGGTCTGATGGCACTTAATTCCCCTCTTCGAAACGATTACATAAATAATCCAGTGTGGTTGTGCAAACTCAATTATCGGCGTTTCATTCATTTTTTGGGGGTTTTATAATTTGCAATAGCGCGAGGGTAAATTCCGTTAGCAACTTCGGAAATATTGATGCTGCCATTACGAATAATCGAATCGACAGAAGAATCAATTAAGTTATAAACTATTATAGCATCTCGTCAACAAACTTTTTTTGTACAACATAGAATTGTGTACAATTCAGTTATACAGGGTGTTCTCGAACTTATAACACTAAATTCTAGGGGTGGTAGTTTACATAATTTGAGACCGATTCGCAGATTTAATTTTTCTAAAAAAAATTATAATAAACAAAATAGTGCCATTAGAAATAAATGCAAAGAGCGAATACAACCATAGCCTGAATAGTCAGCTGATCGGAATTTTAACTCAAAAAACAGATTCGGTGCATTTTATCAGCAAGCACAAATTTCCCCCTCCGCCCTACAGTTTTAGAAAAACGTTATCGTTTCGTTTCCGATCGTTTTCTAGTGCGAATTGTATTGTTTTGATTATCAAATCGGGGTTAAATAGATTTTTGTGACTAGACTTTAGTGATTTATTTGATTGTTTTAGTTCTTAGTGTCCTTAGTTTAGTTAGTTATTGTTCGTTTTAAGTGATGTTCTGGAACAATATTAAGCAGCTTTCAACAACAAAATAGGTGAGCTAATATTCCTTTAATTTAGTGTCATAAGTTCGAGAACACCCTGTATACCGAAATGATAAAAGAACTATATCCTGTACAAAAAGAAAACTCTTAGGAAACAGCCAAAACGGATAATGATTTGGTAAATAATTTACCACATCACCTCGAATCCAATTATAGGCGATTTTCCTTACGTGTGGGTTATCAAAGTACCCAATAATCATTAACAATTATTCAATAATAAATAAGTATTTGCTTGATGAATATTTTATAATGACGTAGTTACGGGCAGTGTTGATGAACAACGGGTCAGTTATTGCTAATGCTCGTTGCTCGCCGAGCAATTGATGGATAATTCAAGTGTTAGATCACACGAATAAAATGTATCCACAATGTAATTTCTGGATTGATTTAGTATAAATGATTAGGGGAACTAATAATACCTTTTTCAAATTATGTGAATCGTAATATAATTTACAACATGGTATATATTAAAAAAATAATCCTGAATATCTAAATAAATTTTGATTTTTACTCTAATAAATTACGAACGTAAGTGCCGATCAACGGCGCTAAATTAGCTACTTTTATAACCTACAAAAGAACAAATAGAATGAAATCCCTGACGAGGCGTATGGAGGGTTCCTTCTAATCTCGCAAACTGTCAAATGAAGCACGAACTGTTTAAGTGCTCACCTACCTATCTGATCACTGCACAGCATCACTTCCTGCGGCAAATCCGCACTACATATCAATCTGGACGGACTAATAGGATTAGTTTTACCGTGTGGTCAAGTTGTCTCACGCCATTTTAGTGGAACATTAGGCTGCGAGAAAACCTCAAAAGTGTTTTTTTCTTTTTTGATCATTATTTATGATCGAAATTTGAAAGTTATGGAAGATACTGAACGACTTTTAAATTATTTATTGGATTATGACTGGTTTTATTTACTACTGGTAATTTAAATCGGAGGCAACGCATTAAATTAAAAATCTGGCAACACTGCAAGTGTACTGACAATAGTAAATGTCATTTTTTGTAAACTCGTTTTAGTAAATGTCATTTGTCAATAGTAAAAATTGCAACAATATGTAAATTTTTATTTTATAGTTTTCTAATTTTCGGGCAAAAGTTTTGGATTTTCTATCAAATCTTCTATCAAATCGTGTATCTTTGAAAAGCTGGCAAAAAAGTACCACAAAAAAATTCGGAGTTACAAACTGTTACTCGAGAGGTTAAGCAACAGCGGTTAACCTACATCAAAATAGCTCCAAAATAAGCAAAATAAACTTAAAACTGAGATTATTAAAATTAAAATATACTAAACAACCTGTATACTATGAAATATAATCCTTCAACTAAATAGATTGCATATAGAATGCATAATTACAACACACGAGTAAGTCATCGATGGATCAAAATAATGCATTTTAAATAGATAAAACGTAATCAATCTAATCTAAATTCGTTAAATATTGAATAATAAAATATATTTCTTACCGTTCTCTTATCGAAAGCGTCCAAAAACTCATCGTGCTTCTGTTTTTCGAGTAAAGCTCTAGCCAATGAACCTTTCGGGCGGAATGTTAAACTTGTCGTTGGAGGCGAATTACTTATCGTATTAACGCAGGAATCACTAAAACAATGCCCGTTTTCCATTCTCAAACCGATTCGCAATGATGTTTCATTACAACAACCAGCAAATCATAAATTAAAGCAAACCGTTCGAGTAGCTGTTGTAAAAGTGAGGTTAACGCCTTAGTGCACAGGAAAATTGCAGGAATTATTCGATAATATTTAAATAATTACTAGTGATAAGTGAATAATTATGAAAAAAGTATTAAAGAAACATGAATAATGTTAATTTGGTGTAAAAATAGTATAAAATAGTTGAAACAAAACAATAACAAACAGTTCGGACCGGAGTGAAGTTAGCACAGCGCGTATTCATTTTGACTTGCGCTCTGTGTTTGACACTTGGCATTAAAGTGTTTTAAGAGCGCGAATATTTGAATTTAAGAAATAGATTCATGTTAGCTTTAATTAACTTTAATCAGCTAATAATCGTTTAATTAGCTATTTGTTGATTGTTATAATTTTTTTAAAGTAAGAGGTGTAAGAATTTACGTTTAAGAAGAAAATTATAATCTTTTATAATCCAAACGCATGCTAAATGCCTTAACATTTCTTTGAATCCGCACACGTTTCTTTTAAAAAAAAGCTGCAAGAGTGAAAGAAACCTATTACCGTGTAAAAAGTAAAAAAGAGCCGTAATAAGAATCGTAGAGAGAAGAATGCAATACACTTAGAATTATTTGCTTTAATAACCGTACAAAAATAAAATTATATTTAAAATGGTAATTATTGTGGTCATTACGGCAGCGATAGAAAAAAAAATCTGCCCCGGTATACACGAGCTGGATATTAACGGACGTCCTTCGGCTCTTGATTGAAACGGAATCGAAAAATAAAGAGTATTAACCGAGGAATGTTGGACACTGTGATTAAACTTTGATGTACAATTACAAATTTGTTTCCGACGCGTGGTGCCACGGTCATTGTCAGTCTGACCGCAAATTACCAATCGAATTACCTCAGGTAATGGCAGAACTCGGGGATCTCAAGGATTCTTTTATTGAATACGTTTTTGTTCGATCCTCCGCTTTCGTTCTTTTCATGCTTAATTGTTTTTTGGAAAATTCATTGCCAACTATATTTTTTCTGCATTATTTCGAGCGGGAGGAAATCGTTGAAATCGAGCTCAAGGAGTCACCACAATCATCCACAATAATGGAAATTGCTCCAGGTAATTCTAAAAGGAATTAAACATGTTACTTTCTTCTGGTAAATAAAGTGTACCTACTTACTTCTATTAAAACGTCGGGCTCGAATAGCTCACATAGTCTTCAATTTTACTTATTATCCTTCCGATGTTCAGCTCTCGAGTCGTCCCTGTCCTTGGCTGCGTTTCTATCAAGATAAAGGCCGAAAGACGGTCTCGTCCGAGTTATGATCGCCGAGAGCGTGATCTATGACTGAATGCCGGCTCGTAGAGCCGTAGATCAATCAAGCATCGATCAAGAATCAATAAAAAAAAAACCAGCTATAATTACCCGCTTATTTCGGAATCCTACACATGCATTGTAATTACTGTAAATGGTTTGTAGTTTTGTAAAAACACGAAGCGCAATTGAATCGAATAAATCTCCTTTTGAACGTACGGCGAAATGACAAAGAAATGACGGTTATTATTGCTAATGGGCTCACAGATATAACTCATATTTTATATTTTGAAACGAGAGCTTTGGATTCTCTTCTCTTTTGTAGTCTTGCGATGGCTGAAATATAAATATGCTTCAATACATAAAAAAGGATTATTTACTTACATTTTCCCGTCACTACAAAGTAGGGTATTTTAATTTAATTAATTTAGCACTTCATAGGGAATTCATTTTCCAGTTGCATTTTTAATATGCAAAATGTGTAATATGCAAAAGTAAAAAATAAATCTAGGTATATTATGTAGTAAGGGTACTACTTAAATATTTATTTTTATTTTAAAAAATGCATAAAATTTTCTACGTATAGAGTAATGTGAAAGAATTTAAAATGCATGTAAGATGAGATATGGGAAAAAGGTATACAAAATTGTTAATGTGCAGTTTTGGTTTCGATGCTGGTCTACTTTGTGCATCGCCTAAGAGTTTCACGTCACAATTACTCTAAGATATGCAGCTGCACAATACCCGGTTATTGGAGAGACCTTTCAAATGAACTTATCTTCATCGAAAAAAAAAAATAATCTTAATACATCTTTCTTTTACATGATCTTATCTCACGAAGCTTGAGTTGATTAATATAATTTTTAGCTAGGCCCCTGGCTAATATCCCGTTGAAATATGTCTAATATTAGATTACCAGCCTTGTGATTTTCTGAATCAATATAACTGATTTTATCACGAAAACATGTTGACGATTTTTCTAACATCGTTTTCCTGAAACATGCTCAAAATAAGAAAAATTAGCGTTCGCAATTTAACTGAAATTAACCTACCGCAAGCGAATTTATAAATTGTATATTTCTGCAACGAATTTTCCATTTAATTTTAATCAATTATACCATCCCTCATGCCGAATTCTCCGCGAAATTACACTTTTTTCCAATGCCGCGAAATCAAATACCCTAATTAAATTAAAACGCAAATTAAAGCGCCCTTAAAACACATCGCCAAATATTTAAATTGCCACCAGGGAATTCGGGGAGACGAGCGACCGAACGACATCGCCACTTCTCCTTTGATGCGCCCACTCAACTTTTACCTGAAATTACAAGATTTAATTAATAAAGAAATAAACAGTCCCCGAGACAGGTCCTTAGCGCCCTACGGAGCCCGCAAGTATTTTTTGTTTTAGTCTTTGCCACCCCTGACTCACCTCCGACGGTGTTCGTGACAAGATGTATTAGCGCCCAAAGAAGTAGGATTGCAGGAAAAACCATTTAACTTTTTGATGTAGTATTTTTTTATTCGGTGCAAGAATAACACTAGGGATTAGTAAACATTTAGAGTGGTAAATAGGTGGTAAATTTTATTATAAATATTGGATGTAATTTATTGAAAATTGTGTAAAACAAATTATTGTGCAATAATCTGATTGAACCGTCAATTAAGAATCATTGGTACTACTGATGGAAGGAGAACTCAAGACATCTTATTGGGAATATAAATTCCTACTTCTTTCAAAGGGGATATATGGTGGGTGTTTAAAATGAAAGGAAAGGACGATGCGAGATCCAAGTTAGTCGGGTCCGTTCCGATGACGAGGAAGACGACGACGCTGTTTATTCTTTGAGCAAATTTAAAAAATCGATCGGCCCCCTTGTCATGTATGCCATTAGCGACGTAGACGCGTTACCGTGGCGACGCGAGAGAGCACTTTGCAGTTATAATGATGTCATTTACACTTGCCGCCCTCTTCCTTATTTCACCCGCATATGTGACAAGGAGACTGCCGCCGCCCTCGCGCGCCGCGGCCCGCGAGGAGCCCCGGTCGCCGCCGCCGCCGCCGCTCCCGCATGCGACTAGGCACTCACTCAATTCTATTTCTGAATTATAGCCGAAGAACTTGGAGTTCGCGAAACAATTCGTATTAAAATTCCATTTGCAAACGGGAACTCGAGGCGGACTTTTCCACGGATTTAGTAGTTTAAAAGTGGAAAAGGTTGCGAGGGTTTTTGTATTTCTCTGCAGTTCTACATTAGATTGATTCCGGCGATCTTCAACTTCCGCGTTTCATCAGATTTATTATGAATTGATGCAAAAAAGTTCTTCAACCCATTAAAATACCATTCTGACGGTTTTCAGCATCAAAGTGACCGGCCGTCAAAGCTCAAGCTTCCTTAAACATCAATTTAAATGAGTTATTGTAACAAATTCAAAGAAAAACAAAAAGAAAAATTGTCTTCCCAATTAAACTACTTTGTTAATATTATTAAAGTACTTTTATTTATATATTTATAATAAATTTCAATCTGAAAATGTACGACAAAATTTTATAGCTTCAACAGCTAGTTGAATTTTCGATTCTACTTTCTGTTTCTTAGCGATTATTAATCGCTTTTTTAATTTCAGGTTATTCGAAGTTTTAAGGGTATCCTCAAATATTCGACTCACGTCGGTTGTGTCCAATTTTCTTGTAGCCCTCGACGAGTGGCGTCCCTTAATCGGATTTCCCTTCTTGTAGTATTCGTTCCGTAATTTTTTCACGATTATCGCCGCCTCCGATTGCCTTCTGAAGTCCTTCCTTCTGATGTCCAACACCTTCTCCAGTTTGAGTTTTAACAGCTCTCTGACCTTCAGCAGCCTTCTCAGGTGTTCCTCGCAGACTTCCTTGTAGAATTTCGCTTCGGAAGGAGCGCAACGGAAGGCATTCCGTACATTGCTAATTGTAGTAACTGAAGCAACTGGACTGGCCGGAACAGATCTGCTAATGTTCAATTTTGATGGAAAAGCGTGCATACTTCTTACTGTCGATTGCAGACTTCTGGACGAAGGTTCTCTTATTAAAGGTGGATACAATCGTTTGCTTTTGGCGCTTCTTAACACTGGCATTTTTCTTGAACGCTAATTTGGTTTTTAGGGATAATTAAGCACTTTTTATTATACCATTAATGATCATAAGATTAGAAAAAGTCATCAAGAATTTGACAAGTTCAAAAATTACATTAAAGTTATTGACATGAACTGTGAACTAGGTTTAAACTATTTTCAATACACCAAACTATTGAAAATTTCTATTGAATTCCTAATAAATATTTGTAATTATTTGATAAGCGAATGGTTTAAGCGGGAAAGTAATTTCCAGTCTTAATCCCCTTTCACTGTAACGGGTTCGTTTATCGTGCCAATTTTCCATTAAAGCTACTGGTTATTGTAATTTCGTAAATGAACTTAAAAAGCAATTTACCGCTTTTTTTAAAGGAACATTAAAGCTTCAGACCCTTTATGATATCTATCAGTGCCTATCTTCGCAGGAATTAAATCGAACATTAGGAAAATGAGATTTTTTTCCTTTATCCGAATAAAAAGAAAAACGAACATCGCGTCGGAGTAATTTAAATTTAATTTTAATCCGAAATTTATATACAAAACAAAAATCCAATTAAAACGGGCGGAATTGGATTCGAGGAACGTTTAGACACGCCAAATCTTTTCAAATCGCATAAAAATTATTCGTGCGCGTGATGTTTCATTAGGCGCGCGGAAAAATCCGCGGAGAAAATCAGCCCGAAGAACTATTTCGATTTAAGGGCTGAATTTCCTCAGAACCTTGATACTTTTTAAATTGCATCGTGTAATTTCTGCTCGAGTATAAATGAGGTTTTTTAATTGGAAACGTAGACCAGCCAGCCAGACAATTTGCAAGAGAATAGAACAGAACCGGCTCCTGCTATTTGCTAAGCTCATTATTTTTTTCTTTTTATACACATAAAAACACTACCAATTAGTATAAAATCCTTTTGACGTAAATGACAAATTAATATACCCTCGAATACGTTAAGTATACGTTTAGTAAAGGAGGATTAAATAGACCTTCGCTCTATTAATTATTTGATTCTTATTTGTAAAATCCTTATCACGTGTACGTACATCTGATTTTTTATGCTGTTTAGTCATATTTTAGTTGAAATAATAATAAGTGCTCCCGTAAATCGTGTGAACCGAACATCTGCGTCTGCAATTCCCTCAGATCAATTTATTAACGGAAAAATAATAATTCAAAACATGCCTGTCATTGTCACAGAACTCCATTCTGACAGAAAACGTATAATAATTGTTTCCTTCGTATTATTTCCCTATTAACGACAATGCCATGTCATGTCAATAAATTGATAAACATTCCTTCTTTTTCTAAGCGGTTTTTTTTTTCAGCTAAGTCCGGAAAAATGTTATTAAACGTATTGGTAAAGGGGAATTAAAAATCTGTTACAATTATACTCATTGCTTTTAAAAATTATAGATTACAATTTAAGCCTACAATACAATAATTATAATTCAATGTTTAATTAATATGTAAAGCTGTAATTTATGAAACAATTTCTTAAGTCCTGTCCTGCACGAAAGCGATTTTCTCTGTACACATTGCACGGTGTATTATCATGCATTTAAGGAATTTGTTGTGCATTGCGGCACTCACCCTTATAAAAAATACTCTCCACACCGACCATAATTTATTTTAACACTATCCACTCATGGAATGCAAGCTAATGTCTAATTGCTATTAATCAATGGTTAAGGCTGTCTCATAGCACGACTGATCAAATTATAACTCTGAGACTGTAAAGTAAAATGCTCTCGGCTACAATAACTACAACGTCCATAAATAGTGCGTTTACACTTCCATAATGTTTTATGCTCGTCCAAACCGATATCGAGGTATAAAGCTACATAAGCCGGTCATTTCTATGAATATTATTATAACAAATGCTTGGAATATTATACGATACTGAAATGGTTATAAGTAAATAGTGGTTTGTTAAAAATTTAACACCAGTAAAATATAAACAAGTTGCTTGTTGTAAATTCTCCTACTTAATAATAAGCTTATAACAAATTACCTCAATTAATATCTATATTAGGTAGGCGTTGCCTGCGTTGTACAATCCGCAGTAGTTTTGATGTTTAAATCTAGCAACTTTAATGAAACCGTTTTCTCCCCAATTTGGTCCCCAAGAGTTTTTAATCAACCAGTAATTCTTACCATTTTCCGTACCATAACCCACTAAGACTAAACAATGATTCGAAAAATCTGAGCACTGGTTATGGAACCAAACTCCGCTTTTGTAAAACCTCCATCTGTAGGTTACATACAGGCAAACGGATAGCGGCCCATTTTGCCTTACAGCCTCTTTCAAAACAACTTCGTCCATGGAATTTTGGAAGCATGTTGAATTGAAATCTACAAACAGGACAGGTGTCGTTAGATTTTTACAGTTGTTCTGTTCGGCGTTGTAGGGATAATCGCTTTCCAATCGCACGCCTTTTTCCTTCATGAATTCGAACGCCCACTTTGGACTTCCTCCATCACAGCTTTCATTAGAGATGCAATCCACGATATACTGCTCACTGAAGGTCTCCAAATTTCCCGTTTTCCTAAAGTACAAGCTCTCTAAATTGCCCACCTGAAATTAAAATAGTGCAAATCATGAATCCTCTTGTTCAATAAAAAATATTTAATTTAGTTTAATATTTCATTAAAAATAATGGCATAAATACCGCGCTGAAAATCCAACAAGATCCGCATTTTCCTTGGTCTTTTGCAGGAGTAACTGCTCCCTTTGCTCTCCAGTCCAAATAGTCGTTATCAATTTGATTCGATCCATTATCTATGGTATAATTGGATATCCAGTTGTTTTCAGATAATCCGTATGTTTCTGTAAATTCATTATCGGTTAGATCACCGAATCTGTTAATTTCTTGACTGTACGTTTCTAATCCTTTATCGTAACGTTTATTGTGTTTGTTGATGTTATTCCAGTTTTCTTTAAATATTTTGAATCGCTTCTGCTCCTCTTCGCCTGAGTTGTATGTTTTGTTGAATTCTTGCTGAAAGTCTAAAAATGAGTGGTCTATTTTTTTTAAATTACTTGTCTTACCTTAAAGAGTTTCCAATCTTTTTCTAAAACCCCGTAACACACACTTAATACACTCAATAAAATGATGAATTTTTTCATTTTTGTTAAATCATAGACACTTTTAGTGCATCAAATAACGGAGCTCATGTATGCGTGTTTAACCATCAAGTTGTGCGCGACAGTGTGCCTCGTACACACATTCGCAATCTGTTGAAATAATTTATAAGGTCGTCGTTAATTAATCTTACAATTAGAATTTCGTTAATTAATCAAAATAGAGTAAATTGTCGAGGACGAATAATGTCAATTTCATTGTTAATTCGGGAGTTGACATTCACTCTTGAACTTCAGTTATTTAATTTGCGTATTGCATTCTTGCATGTGTTGAATATATTGCGTTCTTTGAAAATCACTTCACCTTCACAAAATAAAATGACAGGTAAATTTAGGTACCTATATTAAAATACAAAATGTAATAAACTAAAACAAAAGTGGTTTCTTTTCTTATTTCAAATACAATCCGTATTGAATACCACAATAATTCTCATGTCTATTCCTGGCAAATTTGATGTAACCATCGTCTCCCCAAAATTGTCCCCATGAGTTTTTGAATATCCAATAGTCATTGCCGTTTTCCGTTCCATATCCAACCAACAATACACAATGGTTCACCTCCGATGAACATTCATTATGATACCAAACACCGCTCTTGTAAAACATCCACTTAGACGAAGCATACAAGCAAACGCCCAAAGGACCCGTTTTTTTAATTTCGTCCTTTAATTCCTCGTCGTTGCCGAAAATCACGTGAGCGTTCTCGAAGCGGATCCTTAACGGAGATAATCTGGCGATGGGACATTCGTTTTGTTTCGCGTTGTACGGATACTCGCTCTCCAGAATAACGCCGTTGTCTTTAGCGAATTGCAACGCCGATATCGGAGTTCCTCCGGCACAGCTCGAATTAGAGATGCAATCGATTACGTATTGCTCGCTGAAGTCCAGGAGTTCATTGGTGGCTCGGAAATAGTAACTTTCCAGCAGGCCTACCTACAGAAAAAAATCAATAATTTAATGCATGAACTGTCTGTCATTGAACCCCAATTTATGTACCAATATTTCATTTTTCAGTAGGTACTTACTGCGCAAAAAACCCAACAGGATCCGCATTGTCCTTGGTCTTGGGGCGCGGTGACTGCTCCAGCATCTCTCCAATCCCAAGATTCGTCTGTATTGTTATCGTTATTTTGTAGCGTTCTGTTTACTGTTACATTCTGACTGTATTTTACAATAATTTCATTAGCGCGTAAGCCGTAGAACTCGGAAAATTCATTTTCGCTTAAATCTGCGAAGGCGTTAACGGCTTGCGAATAGCTTTCCTGTCCTTTGGTGTATCGTTTATTGTGTTTTTGTATGCCGATCCAATTTTGTTTGAAGATTTTAAATCGTTTCTGTTCCTCTTCTTTGGTTTCATAGGTTTTGTTAAAGTCTAACTGAAATTTAATGTTGACGCATTTTTTTTGTTTCGATTATTTGCTTACCTTAAATTGTTTCCAGTCTTTTTCTGTGGGCCCTTTGATCATATTGATTGAATACAAAACACAATTAACGTATGCTAGCGAGCACAAACAAAGAATAGCTATGTTTACTGTTGTCATTTTGAATAATCGGTTGCTTCTAAGACGAATGCATGTCGGCATATTAAATTTATATCTGACGCCTTTGCTAATTCTTAAAAGCTCTAATTTTGGCTTAATTGGGCTATTTTCTAATTTAAATCCAGAGGAATCCGAGAAAAACTCGTTTGAAATTTTCAAGTTTAAAAATTAAATCGAGGAAATTACACATTAAACTGGTGAAATAATGAAAGTGCAGTTTTGTGGAAAAAAGAACGTTGCATTTTTTTATTTCGTATATAAATAATGAAACTTTTTAATATTTGGATGGAAAAAATCGACCGATTCAAAGTTGTATAGGTATTTTATTCATTTTCATCAATTAAATATAAACCACTTTTGAACCCGCAATAATTTTCGTGTACGTTTCGAGCGATTTTTATGTATCCGTTATCTCCCCAATCAGGACCCCAAGAATTTTTGATTAGCCAGTAATCATTTCCGTTTTCCGATCCATAACCAACAACTAATACGCAGTGATTGGAAGCTTGAGCGCATTCATCGTGATACCAAACGCCGCTTTTATAGAACCTCCAATCCGCAGAAACGGCAAAACAAGTGGTAAGAGGCCCGTGCTGTTTAAGCCCTTCTTTGATGGTTTCGTCAGAGCCCATGACTATTTCCAATTCGCTGTAAGAAACATTGGATGCCGGCTCAGATATATTTTGACAAGCATTTTGTTTCCCGACGTAAGGGTAATTACTTTCTAAGTGAATTCCATGTGAATATGCAAATATGAATACGTTTACCGGAAATCCACCACCGCATGAGTTATTATTTGCACCTTTGTAAAACGAATTGAAGCAATCGATAACGTATTGTTCGCTGAAAGAAATCAGTTGACCTGTTTCCAGAAATTGGTGATATTCTATATTTGCCATCTGGAATAGATAATTAACCATAGGAATTAAAAATTATTGAAAATGTTAGTTTTCTTACCGCGCTAAAAACGTAACACGATCCACATTGCCCTTGATCCTTTGGAGGAGTAATTCCTCCAGATATTCTCCAGTCCAAGAAATCATCAGTGCTATTATCAGAGCTTTTAGGTTCATTTATAGTTGCATTTCGATAATATTTAATGGGCACAGATCGGTTGTACAAACCGTAATAAGCAGTAAATTCGTCATCGGTTAGATCTGCAAACCTGTTTATGTCCTGCTCGTACGTTACCTCCCCATTTTTAAATTTGATGTTGTGATTTTGAATGTTGTTAATATTTTCTTTAAAAATGTTAAATCTTCTGGCATCATCGATTGAATCGTACGATTTGTTAAACTCCGTCTAGAATTTTAAATAACCAATAGAGGAAACAAACAAAAATTAGGGATTATGAGGAATATTAATAGAAATTTGTGAACATTATTTGTGAATAGAGGGATGTGAACTAAATTGATACTGAGTTAAACGAATTTACCTTAAAGGCGTTCCATTGCTGTTTATCTGAATCTACAAGAAAACTCAATAGATAATAAAAAAATACGCTAAACATCGTTCGGTTAAATGCTTGCAACTAATTTTAAATCACTATGAAAGTGTCGAATGTATCGTGAAATGGAACCGATTAGAATATAAAATATGGTTTAATGTAACACGTTTTGTATAATCTTTGACATAAATAGTGGTAGATATTTTTTTACTCTAGAGTTTTTACTATCAGTTATTACATTTTCGGGCGTATTTTTTCAAGTATTATGTATTCATAACATTTATTGTGTTTAGATGAAAGTAAACGTGAAAACAGATGTAAATTTGATCTAATAAAAATGTAGAATTTCTCGCAATTTTTATAGCCAATTTTTACCCATAACCTTTCTCATTTTAATTTACTAGTCATCTACCATTTTCAGTACTGTATCCTGGCCGGAACATTCTTCCTAGTACCTAATTCTTCCTTTGTACATCCTCCAATCTCCGAATACGTACAAACTAATACCAACCAGGACCATACTTAATCAACGATTTTTTCAATCCTTCGTCGATCCCATTCAGAAAATCAAATCCTTCGAAATCGATCGTAATCCTTGCCCCGTTACCTTTACATTCGTCCTGTTTTTGTCGGCAAGGGTAATCGGCCGCTCTGCTTACACCGTCTTCTTCAACGTACCCGATCGCATCTCCGGGAAATCCCCCTTTACACGACACGTCGGAAAAAAACAGCCCAAGTTCTGTTCACTTAGCGATGTTAGTTGACCGGTTTTTATAAAGTTGTAACCTACCAACATTCCGATACAAAAAACTGCAGGGATTGTAACTGAAACCTGGTACACGTGTTATTAAATTGAAAAAAACAATATCTAAAATTCAAATAGTTATACGTTTAATGTCTTCTTTTTCTTCATGGCCGATATCCTTTCGGACGATGGAACATTAACATAAATTATTTATTAATAGATATACATAACATCTTTAGTTAACCCGCAATAATTTTCATGTCTATTTCTTGCAATTTTAATATAACCATCTTCTCCCCATGACTTTCCCCAAGAGTTTTTAATCAACCAGTAATCTTCACCGTTTTCAGTGCCGTAACCGACTAAAATGACGGCGTGATTGATGTTATCGGAGCACTCTTTTTGGTACCAAACTCCTCTTTTGTACAACCTCCAAACTCCGGATACGTACAAGCTGATGCCTAGAGGTCCGAACTTGATCAACAGCTTTTTCAGTCCGTCTTCGGTTACGTTCAGTGTATTAAATCCTTCGAAGTCTATCGTAATCCTGGGCACATTGCCTTTACATTTGTCCTGGGTTTGTCTGTAAGGGTAATCGGCCGCTGTGCTTATGCCATTTTCTTTAACGTAGTGGATCGCATCTACGGGAAATCCCCCTTTACACGACGAGCTGGAAAAACAATCAACCACGTTTTGTTCACTCAGCGATATTAGTTGACCAGTTTTTAAAAGGTTGTAACCTTCCAGCATTCCTATCTAAAAAAACAGAAAGATATCCAATTTACAGGTAAAACATTTCGATGATAATTATTTTCTTACTGCGCTAAATATCCAACAGGATCCACAAATTCCTTGGTCCTTTATGGGAGTTACGGCACCCTTTTCTCTCCAGTCGAAATACTCCGTTGATGCTGATTTGTTGTGTCTGTGGGTGCTAGTGTAAACAATCATCGTTTTCGGTTTAAAGAGATTAAAACCATATTTTTTATCGAATTGATTTTTCGTAAGGTCTGCGAATACAGTCAAACCTTTCTCGAACGTTTCTAAACCTTTCTTAAATCTTGTATTGTGATTGGTTATTTCCCTTATATTTTTTTTGAATGCCTTAAACCTTCTCTGTTCTTCCCTACTTGTCTTATATTTTTTATTGTAAGTAACCTAAGATCAAATTTGGTTAATTTTCAATAAATAGATTTAGCTGGTAGAAACTCACTTTAAATTGGTTCCATTCGTGTTCTAAAGAACAATACAACTCGCTGATAACTAAACACAATATAAAAGTTAGTAATACTGCTTTCATTTTTTGTTGATTGGTAGAAGATTCGAAAATTTCAACTAAACACTTGTCTACCCTTCGTTTCATTAATATCAATATTACCAGAAAAGGTCAACGATTAACATTTTGTTTACATGACTTTTAGACATTAGAAATACAGAGTGTGCAAGTATAAACGATTGCCATAAAAAAGTTCGTAATTTTATTATAAAAAATGATGAATACTATTCTGGGTATTCAATCTTAATACTGCTTAACTAACAAATATGCGATACATAACTTCAAGTTCAATAATTTTGCTGATAATTTAGTATATCATTAAAAAACAAAAATGGCAAACAAAATATAATGTTAATAATTAGTAAATTATAAATTATTGATATGTGGACGTTAATCCAAACAATATTGTTTATAAATGAAAGTTGTTTTGAAAACATAAAATATACGAATTGAAGGAATTAAAATAAATTAATGGATAAAATGAAGATATATATACTATAAAAACACAATTTCTACTATGAAAAGTGAGTGAGAGAACAGAGTATAGTGGAAAAGAATTTAAGATAAGTTAATGTTATTTCACTTTGTAATATCGTTTCATTAGCATTAGAACATGTTAATAATCACCGAAAGATAAAGTCATTCAAACAATTTATTTGGCAATAATTGAAGTTTTGTAATGTGCTCATTATAATAACTGCGTACTATATCCTCATCAATTTTTATTTAAAGAGTTTCATATGATGTTGATGTACCAATTTGGAAGTGGTACAGCTATTACAATGAATTAAGTACTCAATCAATTCGATCAAAAAATCGCGTTGGAAAATAATTTATTAATTATTCTACATAAATAGCGAATTTGGTAATACTACAATAATTACGGTGTTTATTCCGAGCTATCTTTATGTAACCATTTTCACCCCAGTCTTCACTATGCGAGTTCTTAATCAACCAATAATCATGCCCGTTTTCTGACCCATATCCCACCAGCAATACAGCATGATTTGGTATGTCAGAACATTCTCTTTCGTACCACACCCCGCTTTCATACAGCTTCCACTTTTCTCCTGCGTACAGGCACAAAACAATCGGTCCTTTTTTAACTAGAGCCTTCTTTAGGGCCTCTTCATCGTTCTTTACGAAACCAACGTCCTTGATTGTCAGCGGAACGTTCTTCAATTTCTGGAATTTGCACTGCCCAGGACTTGGCGTTCGAGGATAATCATCCTCAGTGTTTATTCCTTTTCCGGAGTAGATATATTGAAACACCGTTTCAGGCCAACCTCCTTTGCAAGTATGGTTCGAAATGCAGTCGATTAGGTTCTGTTCGCTTAAAACAATGGATTTGTTGGTTTTTCTGAAGTACAGACCTTCCAGTGCACCAACCTGAATAATAAAAACGAAACAAAATTGTGTATTTTAATTTCAATTGGTGTGCAGTATACATGATACACCTGTACACCTTATTTCACCTCTAAGGAGTTGTAGACCACTACAGTTGAACAATTTGGATATAACAATTCATTTCCTCCAAACTTGCATATTTAATAAAACGGTTAAAATGTGTACCTACTTACTGATGCAAATATCCAACAAGCTCCGCAAGTGTCTTGATTCTTGACCTTGCTCACCGCTCCTTTTTCCCTCCAGTCGAAACGATCCGATGCGTTTTTGGAGGACTCGTACCCAGGCTCGTCTAGGTAAATTTTTGGTGGCCTTTTATCGAACCTGTACTTCGCCACGAATTCATCGTCTGTAAGGTCAGCGAATTTTGTGATTCCCTTGCGATAAGACACTTGTCCTTTTTCAAAAAGTCTGTTGTGTAATTCAATTTCGTTTAAGTTTTCTTTGAAATTTTCGTAGTGCTCCTGCTCGTCTGCTTGGGATGAGTATGTTTTTTTGTAATATATCTGAAGGTAAAGTAAACATATATATTTACCAATTTACTGACTAATATTAAAAGCATTAGTTAAGTAAGTAAAAAATGCGAATATTGTTTTGAGGGACACTTACTTTGAATTTTTGCCATTCCTCGTCTATCGATGCCAATATATTTGGTAAGAAAATTAGAAAAAATATAGTATAGCGCATTTCAACGACATCAATCTATCTACTTAAACGAAAATGTGAGTGCAATACTAGAGATTCGCTAACATCAGTACGTAAAATTATATTAAACGCTCAAAAATATGAACTGTATTTATCATATTTGATTTAATTTTAATAATCTTGGGTCAGTTTAGGTTAAATATTGTAATAATAAAAATTTCATTTATAATTTGGCACTATCTTTTTTTATGTTTATATTTCATTTAAAATAATATTTATTCATCATTGTTATTCTGAAACCTGGAGGTTCGTCTAGTAAAATTTTATCAATTTATTTTATCAATTTTCTTTTTTTTGGTACCAAAAAATCCAATTTTGATTACATATTTTAATAGTTATCTTCTCTAGATTATATTTTCATGATTTATCATTTATTTTGATAAGATTAAATGCTAAAAAGTATTAAAAACAAAACTGTTACATAGAATAAAATAAAAATTGCAAAAATTGCATTCGCATTCTAAGATTGCATTTCACCCAGTATTGTACCAATTATTCTCACTCCATTGCGAGAACGTTATAAATTCTCGGAACATCCTGCAGTCTATGTAATACGAACAAAATCCTACGTAAGTTTTCTTTTATCCGTACGCGAAGCTAAGTGTTCTTAATAATGAGGCCCATATGTCGCTAATTTATTATTAAAACTCCGATAATAAATTACCTAATGAGTATTAATTGCAGCTATATAAGGATTAAAATGCCAGCAGGTTCAATTATGTATGCCACGGTGCACAATTATAGCCGTTTTTAATTGTTTTGAAAGCATTAGATTTATTTAAATGTCGACTGCATAAACCTCCGCAGCGAAATTCAAACACACTAAGGTTATAGTTGTAGATAAAGGTTTTAAGATTTTTATTGAACGTATATGTAAATACGTTCATATTGATTGGATTAATTATTTATTATGCACGTTAAACACGATTCTTAAAATCTATAAAATCATTAATAATATGCAACAATACCGAAAACTATAAGGCATAAACCTTCCAGAGTCAAGTGTTTGTATTGTTCGAGATTTACACCTGCACTTGCAGTAAAGTTCGTAGGTTCTTGAAGGTTAGCATGTCGGCAATCACGTGCAAGCTTAAGATAATAATCTCATAAAAAAAACACAAAACATTTAACGATACGTAGAAGATTGGTCCAAAATTGTCTGGAATTATATTCTTCGGTAATTAACCACTAATTATGCATTTAATAAATTCTTTGGCTTACCAATAATTACTGGGGAGATAATTTTACTTCGGTAACCCGATAATATTCCACATAAAATCGTGACAAAGCCCCAAGTAACAAATTAATGAAATTATGAATTATGAAAATGATCGCCGCCGTCAATATAGTGAGCCAACGGATTTGTGGTTCGCGTTCCATCGCCGTGATCATAATTATTTACAAGGATCATCGCACCTACACTGGTCCGATTAAAGGGTATCCTGATTGCACTTTGTTCTAGTATAAAAACGCGGTCCGTTAAAATTGCTGGATTAGGTACTTACCCGTTGGGAGAATCGAACGATCTGTTGTATTCTCCCCGGTGCATTGGCGCACTTTTATCATGTCTTTATCAAAACGAATGTTTTATTCTACTATTACATTACGTTAGAATAATTTAGAGGTTTCTCCTAAATTTCATAAACAATTCTTTTTATCACCACTTTGTGTATTAAATTTCCACCTTCGTACAATGGTAACCAATAAAGGAAATACAAATTACAACCAACAAAAAACTCCTGTTAACTGCCTACGCAATGCATAATTTCATTTTTAACACCATGACAAACTAATTTCGTTGAAATTCATGGATGTTGTCTAAGAAATACTTGAGTTTCGGTACGGATGGACCATCAATAAGCCACCTTATAGATCCAATAAGGAGAAGAATTATTTGACATGGTTCGAGGCCGAGTAAAAATAGGAAAAAAAAACGGGTACCATGGTACCTCAACCGAGAACAATTAACGCGACCGCCTCGACCTGACAATTAAAATCGGCTCCTCTGTCGACGCTCACCAATTTTATCGACAAATTAGTTTGTGGTTATTTCTTTATTTTAGGGTTTATTAATGCAGTAAAAATATGGTTGGTTCTTTTTTAGAATTTAGTTCAGGTGTCTGTTATAATTTCGAAACTCATTCAATATCTAAACGAGTCTTAATTTTAATTGATTAAATAATAGAGGTCATTCGACTGAAATGACCACAAATCCTTTTTCTAATGAAAATATCGAATTTAAATATTGAAATCTTTTAATAAAAAAAAAACAATACATTTTTTTATTGCGCAATGGTTCATCAATCAATTAGATAAAGATTTTTTTATCATAATAGTCAGTATTATTACAATAGCCTGATAAGTAAGTAAGTACCTAGTAACTTGTATAAAAGCTTTAGACCCGTACAGAACATTACTATAGTTTGACTAATACAACGATAGGATAACACATTAAAACATAATCAAAAATGTTAATTCAATTAATGTTTCTCTGTTTAATTAGTTTGTGTAAACCAAGTACAGACGCTTCAGAAGGTCGGAATGGTCGGAAAACATTTTACACCCTTCTTGATCGCAAATTTGAACCGAACGTTACTGTTGGGGTGCCCCGCCGAGGTCCAAGCGGAGGCTTAGTTATATACGACGAAATTTGGAAAGGTACAGTGGACATAATTGAAAATACCTTGATATTGCAGAATGGAAGACTCCTCGATTACGATGATCTTGATAACAAATGTAGTTATGCAGGGAAGCCCAAAGTTAAATTCGATTGCAGACAACAAAGTGTGTTCGAGGTAACGTACTACTCGGGACCTGTTGAAGAGGTGACTGTAAATCGAACAAAAATATTAAGATTTTCTAAAAGAAATAAGTCCTACTCGTTTATGCTGGTTAAAGACTATCAAAGATGCAATCGTGTAATCTGGGCCACAAATGTCTCGAGCGTTCTAGCTTTTGAGAATGATAATTCAGATGATTGCTATGAGGACGTTCGCCTATCCAAATTTGCAGTCAACGAGAAAATTAATTTCGAATTTTTGACATAACCAAAGAGTGTTAAATAATAGTATAAATTGTTATAATTTTATGTAATATATTGTTTATAGTACATACATATTTGTTAAGCAATATCATAAAGTTTTATTTCTTTAACTCCTTGTTTAATGGTTACACGCTGTTTTTTGCTTTATAGGTAATTAAAAAAAATCTTCAAAAATTATAAGATATTGATCACAGGAAATTCCCGTTTTCTAAATAGCAACACAATGAACCTGTCAAGGACATCACTTCTGTATAAATATATTAAAATAAACTTCGTGAAAGCCAGTTTATTAGTATTAACCGAGATGACAACATTGCAGGTATTTATTTCTCTGTGTCTGCCAGGTATTCTGGTAGCAAATGGTGCAAATATCGATATAGAGGTAATTCGTTCTTGCAATAAAAACATAAATGTTACATCTAAATATTATACAGTAACCGAGCGACTTTTCAATCCGCAAGTAAAAGTGGTGGTGAAAAGACCAGGATGGATAGGAACATACGAGCTCCATGACGGGCTTGTAAAAGGGAGAGTAGACCTGATTGAAAATACCGTGACATTCGAGAGTGGTAGAGTAGTTAATTATAATGACAATGATTGCAGTTATTCGAATAAAGTGCCAATAATGTCCAAATGCAAGGATTATATCGAATACGAAAACATCTATTACGCAGGACCGGTATTAGAAATAATAATGGAAGATCAAACTATGTACATATTATTTTCAAAAAGAAGTAAAAATTATGTGTTCAGATTGACCGAAAGTATTGATAGATGTGAAAGAAAATTGTGGTTAACAAACCATGATGATGTTTTAGTTTATGAAAATGAAAATAGCGATGATTGTTACGAAAATAAGCATTTAACTAGGTTTGAAGACCGAATTTTGTTTGACAAATTGACATGTGCATGATTCAATTTATTTTATGTATTGTTTTATTACTAGTATATCTAATATATTTAAAAAGACAACATTATAAGAAACCGGATTTTCTGATAATATTGATAAAAATAAAGCAATCCAATAATCCTTTAGTCCTGTTTGTGTGTAGGTTTGTAATATTATTTTAGTTTTTAATACAAAATTATCTAAGAATGAATCTATTTGAGTTCCTCGGAATGACAGTCAAGGTTGCATCCAACTACTTTAGTAGGTAATTTTCATTCACAGGCTCGAACGACCGAAAAAGGAAAAAACCTTTAGGATGATAAATTATAAGAATTACCAGAATTGGCGACGAGGTGCCGTCTAATTAATAATCCCCGGACGGTTTCGAAATTACTTTGTATTCCATATAAATTTTAAAAACTTAAACACACAATAATTGCAACGACCTAATTGATGGGTCGCCTTTTGAGTCGCTAGAGGCGAGAATTGGGGGTTTTCGACTACGAAACCCACCTTATCGACAGGATGTACCGGCCATGTACCTGTTATTACCTTCTAATTTGAGCGCAATTAAACTTTAGCTGTAATTATCTCATTTTGTGGCGTCTGAAAGAGCAGCGATCATCCGGCCTATGTCTGTCCAATTGTTGGAGAAATTCATAGTTGAATCGAGAGGAAATTCTCTTTTCATATACCTACTACTATGTTTAAATTACTTTACACCGTAATGTTATTTGTAAGTTGCAAAAATCAAAGTTTTGTTCCCTCTTTCATTTTAATAAATTTATACAAAATTTTGGACCTCTTTGGTTATTGGTTTTCAGTAATTTTTGATATTTGATCAGGAACTAACTTAATCAAAATGACATAAACAGTAATCATATGACATTTATTTATTATCTATTCAATGTAAAGGTTATAAAGTCAAAATTATATGCGTTAAACGCTTTTTAATATATTTTTTTAATGAAAATTTACGTTAGGTGTGGTAGTGATTATTATTAGTGATGAATAGGTGCTGCCTTCCTCCCCGTAAAAGTAACTGTAAAGAAATCGTGGCGCTACTGTTAGTTACCCTAATAATTGCTGAAATCTGCACACTTGTATTATTTCTGAAGCAGCACTTAATTGATTGCCCATTGAAGGTGGATAAACCAGAGAATCAGGTTAGGAGAGAAAAATATACAGATAAACCAAGAAAATATTACAATAATTTTGAACCACTCGATTATGATCTAATCGACAGTGATGAACCATCTGGGATATAAGATCAATAGTCTTTAGCACGTTTTAATATGTAATTAAATTATTAGTATCTACATACTTTCTGTCAGTTATTATACTGGGAATTGGGAATGGCTTATTTAGAAGTTTAGTGAAAGAAATGAAGCAGTAATGTGGATCATTTGATGGACCATACATATTTGAAACTTCTTTTTGTAATTTTTTTCAAGTTCAATCGGTTCAATCACACTTTAGTATAATTGACTAGCAACAATTGGCATTTTTCAGTAACACCTCAGAAGCACTTGCCTACGATACAATCCAGATAGATTTTATTAAAAAACACGAAGAAGAATGCATTTTAGTATCGGTAAAAAGTTCGGCGAGACGTATCGTAAAATCTGGTCTAAACAAATATTCTTAATAAAACAAGACACTTCGCTCGCCGTATTTATTGCAAGAGTTGCAGTTTCGCCAGTACCCCTGGAGAGCCTGAGGTCATATCCCGTCTCACGAACGAGCACAATTACACAGGTCGTGGGTGTATAATCGCTTCTTCTCGTCGAACTCCTACTCACCACCTATCTCGCTTCAACGCCGTGCCGCAGACGAAAACGCTAAACCCGGTTGCCGAGAGTCCATATAGCACTGAATATAATAGGGAAATTAGCATACAGCCGGCCGGCCGGTTGGTGGACGTGGAACGTGCCGGTTCCGGCGCAAACCCAGCTGGTCGACTGCCTTAAGTACACATTATTTAATAATTATTCTGATAAATCAAAATAACAAATCATATATTTAAGCCCGTGGTATGGTCATGCTAAAAATAATTTTCTTTAATTACAGTTTATTACTTCTTACTTTACCACCGATGGATAGTAATGGTCGGATGAAATTAGCATACGTTAAAATCGCTTCAGGTGCAAAAAACGTAACGTTGCAAAGCGCTTTTACAAAGGAGCGTTTTCTTTTTAAGGGAATTCCAGATAATCCGCATTCCTCCAGTTCATCAAACAGATGATAATTATTAGATATTGCATTATGTACGTGTAAGCTTTTATGTATCTAGTATAAGTGCGCATTACACGCTATATGACTACGTTTTTAGCTAATAGAAACTTCGGTTAAAATATCTATTCTCTCAAACTGCAAAATCAAAATACTTTCACAAATTAGGTATAATGAATCCTGTTATAGACTGTTTTGTTTGTTTCTAACTTTTCATCAATCACTTCTTAGAGGACAAATGTCCAATCTGTAAAAAAGCGTTGATCTATAACATTTCCAATAATAAAATAAAGTTGGAATATTATCCACTTGGAAACAACCATTATATTTGATTTGTTTGCCGTTCTTACTAAGAACATCGATAAATGTTATCAAGGGAGAACGGAAAAATAATCATATTAAAATCAAAGCACTAAAATATTTTCAGGCTCTAGCTTTGATTTGAAAATTACTTGACGTAAACAAAACATGGAGTTTTAATATACTAATGGAAAAACTCGTTTACACAACAAGTCATGCATGACAGGCTGATGGAAATATCTGAAACCCATTTTGTAGGACTTAATTATGGAAAAAAGCTATTTCCACTACTGCGGAAATCGAAAGAAAAAACGGGATGCTGTTTGATGGAATATTCGTTTTTTTTAAACTCTTTTAGTTCGCATTAAAAGTAGGCAATCTAAGCATTAATAATTTTATATCCATGCATTACGAAATGAACAGGGATTTATATGCATAGTCCTCTTTAGTCCTCTTTAGAACGAGTTTAATGCCTAATTTTTGAGGCCACAATGATTGTATACGTTTTTTGCACTCGAGTAAAAATAAATTTTCCAATTAATCAGATGACCGTTCGCAGGATGATTCTAGGAAATTTATTTATTATATTAATCTTGTAACAAAAGTGTAAGAGCGGCTGTCCAAGAAAGGACGTTTCTATAAATAGTTCCGCCGCCAAGGATATCTCCAAAAGAACGCAGGTACGAATAATTAATTTCTTTTTTTTTGTGTGGTTTTTGCGGATAATTAATTTTCTTTGTTGTCGTTACGAAACGATCTACCTTTTTTAATTAGGATAATAACGCTTATTAAGTGATATTAGTTGAGTCATGTTCAATTTAGTTCTTTATTTCAGTAAATCTGCTTCGGGACCACATTTTCCACGTATACCTATAATCACAGCGACGTAGTTTCCGTTACGGTTTTTTATATAAAATTATTCACCCTGTATAGTTAGGTAGATTTTTGATATTCAAAATATGCTAAGCGTCTACATTCCTTATGTTTCGGTATTTTCCGCGGAATTAAATTTAAATATTAAATTAATCAATATGAGAAAGGACTCCGGATCGGCTAATCCCACTTGAATTTTATTTTAATTCGAAGAATGCAAAGACGCTGCAGGATGCTGCCAATTTTTGAATACAATGGGCTACCTACGAAGAAGATACGGATGCAAATTAAAATTTATTTGTTTGAATCTACGCGACAGTTCGAGTCGATTATTTAGTGGATCCCTTAGTGGATCATATTTTTAGTAACAAAATTTAGAATCAAATTTTCAGTGAGCAGATAGTCTTCTTTCTCATATTTCATTTTATAGGCAACGTTACGTAAAATATGAACTATCGAAAAACTCTAACCGAACATTAATTTGCATTAATAATTAATAAATTGCTGTTATTAAGTATTATTTGAAGTATTTATTACATTTAAATATCAATTCCGCCTGCGAAGGTTAATTAAGTATTAATTATTATGAAATCATTAACTAATGAATGCGTAAATATTTTATTAAAAACATTATTTAAAAATAAAATTGGTGTTATTCGAGAACTTGTAATGACGGGAGCCGAGAAAAATAAATAATAAAAAACTCGTTAAATTATTGTGATCATAATATTTTTAATTACTTTTAATTGATGCAGTAGTATTAATTGTTAAATAACAGAAATGATATTATCGATTATGTAATGCTATTTTTTTAATTCTATTTGGAAAAAGTAACTATCTTGTAAGTATAAAGAGGTTTACTTATATTACTTTAAAAATGTTCCTAAAAAATCCAATCAAGAAAAATTCCCCCTATCTACAAACTCAAGAAGCACCTACACATACATATACTGATTCTAATTTCGTAGACAATATCGATTGAAAACCGTTTGGACCGAAAACTAGCTTTTCCCTTATATATCTACATACTGGAATGCTATTCAAACACCGTTGCAACCCATCTAAAACGATTCAGAGACGTTTCACCTCAGACGATCCAAACTGCACTGGTCTACTGTCATCCTAAGATGCAGCTTTCAATTTAGCTAATGACGTTTCTTGACTGTCACAAGCACACTGCAAAACGAGATTTGCACAAATAAAAGTAAAGATTTATCTTCCTCAAATGGACGAAATATAAAATTCCGAATACTTTAATTATTATTAGGTATTTTAATATAAATAGTTACTGTCAATTAACGTTGCAAACTTGCGTAGTATTCTTAAGTTACTTTACAAATTTATATCGAAAATAAATTATCGCTTTAATAGCTTTGATGGATCCAATAAAATTATTTAATTAATGATAATTACTGCGCTTTTTATACGGGTAATTAACATAACTGTGAAATACTATGTATCACATTATATTGATATTAAACTTTAATTGAAAATAATTTATCGCAACTGTACTACACAAGATGTGGAAAATTGCAAATTATACGTCGCAGTTTTAAATTTATTTTTTCTTCGACGTACAAATTAATAGCGTCCGTTTTAAAACGCTGTATTCTTTAATTAAATATCTCGCAAGCCCACGGCAATTCGAACATTTTATTACAAAATAATTCAATATAGAAGTATTTTCGAAAATACCTTAATCAATCGTAGATACAATGTTTTGTTCGAACCGAAGGCTGCAATTTAAATATTTTTTTAATCTCGATACGCACGTATTTCCAGCGAATTCGACTGCATATTTTTTTATTTAAAATACTCCATATTATTTAACACTGGCTTCCTTCGTTACCGAAACGATTTAATCAAATCGCTGGCGGGTTTCTGTCCATACGAATTTCTCTGATTCCACGTCCAGTTTGCTCGCATTGCAACAAAATATACCCTTTAATCCGAATCATTTACATACTAACATTTTGTAATAATACAGAATGCCAAAGTTTCGCGTTTCATTCAATTTCGGCATTGTAATTTCGTTTCGAATGAAATTTATTTTAATTATTTACAATCTCTTTATAATGTTCAGTTTTACTTTTTAAAAGGAACGCGCCCTAAGCTTTTTTCTCTTGGTTTTTGTAAAATTTGTAATAGTATTAACTATATACTTCGAGGAATTCGAACTGAGCAGGAGCTTTCTCATCTAGAATTTTATTTTATCATGTCGGTGTTATTTAATAATTTAAATGTTGTATCAGAATTGGTTTTACATTGTGTATAAATAATCGAATGAGGGCTTATATGCGTATTGGATTAGACATTATCCTTTCATAATATTTAGATGAAAATCGAGCGCCGGGGCTGGGGCGTAATCGGAAAATGAGAATCGTGATGAAGCCGCTAAGCACGTTTTTAATTCCATGGGTGTTGTCATTTCACTTTCTTGCAGCGCCACATTTTCCGTTAATTTACCGCAGTCTGTGCCGCTGCCTAGCCGGGCTAGATGCGGCTGATTTATCACTATCAGGATTTATGTACACAGAGTAATGTCGACGGAATCTCCGCGAGAAAGGATAATTCGAGAAAGATGGCAAACAATAATAAGGATAAGTTAGGTCGTACGGTTAATGAAATTATATGAGGCGAGGGGAGAGAATGGATTTTCAGATAATTTACTGGCCATATATTTATAATTTTTTATACCATTAGATATCATTTATCAACTACATTTATTTTGAATGATATTTCTACTTGCGAAATGTTTTTGCAAATTTCATTGTAAGTGCCTTGATATTGGAATATATGGCAAATATTTCATATGAATGCCAGTAAGTAAACAGCACTATACAGCAATACAATCAATAGATTCTTATTTCTATCATCGTAAAATATTCGATGTAAAAGTGAACTTATTGCACCCCAGAACGCAATCGGTTACTCTTACGCCGAATATTCCGACGGTGTCTCTTATATTCTCATCGGTGTTCCTACATATCAGTCGTCGTATTACATTCTGTATATTCAGGATCTTTACATAATGACGTCGATTGAGTCTATCGCCGTTCCTGTGAGACTCTTTTCAATTTTCAATATTTCTCTACAAGCTCTTGATGTTTTATTCATTGCACTTAGCAGCGCCATCTTGAGAGACTCAATCAGGCCTCTTCCGTGCTGGAATGTATGTATACCATATAGAGCCAGATATGTCTATACTGTATCGATAAAATTGAATGATAAAGGTTATTATTAGTAAATTTTTTAATTAGAATAAACACTACATACTTCTAAAATGTTGAGTATACTCATTTCGTAATAATGGAACTGCGTTGTTTCTTAGAACCTGAGAGTTATTTTAAATTAAAAACAGAAGTGTTAATTTCTTTAATACCCATAATTAGTGAACAAATTGCTATCTCAAACAAATCTCGCATTAACAACAAGTATTGTGTAAACACTTTTCCGTCCGTAATTATTCGTTAAAATGCTAATGAAATTAACACGGTCTGAAGTAACTGAATTAATTAACTTAGATTTTAAAGTAGCGACGACAGTCTTGAAAAATTTTAACGTCTGCTTAAGGTCGAAAAAATTCGAACGAAAAGGAAGTTTGGTAACGAGTTTATTTCTTTTTTAAAAACTTTTCCTTTTCTCGTGGTTGATAAAGTAATTATGTTTGTTAAGCAAAGAAAAAAAATTAAAACAATACGTTTTAAATCTTAGCGTACATAACCCTCGGTGCGGTATTATAATCCATAACTCTTGTTATAAAATAAACCACCCTTCGTAAATATAAGGATCTTAATGGCCCAATTTTCTTGCAGCCAATTATCTTCCGCCGCCTCGTCCAAAGAAAACATATAATTAGAACAGTTGTGCCACAGCCGGCCTTCACCGCATCTTATTAAAAATTAATCAGGCCTTGCAATTAACGATAAAGAAAAAGCGAGATAAGTACAAGTTAAAAAAAGTTCCGTCCGCTCTCCCGGCGCAAAATTACAATACAAATACGTCGGACCTTAATTATTTTGTCACTCGCTGGGGCGGAAAATGCCTCGATCGAACAAACTTTTCGGAGGCCTCAAGATGTCGCAGACGATTATTGGAAAACGTTGGCAACTCTTATTTATTAACCCTAATTTTTCCGAATATAATATAATTTATAGTGCCTGAGGAAAGATCAATCGAAATGCGATATAATTATATCTCTAATCACTGTATGGATTTCTGTATAATTCATTCTGTCTATCCACTCAATATAGATTTTAAAAACTGATTTTGTCACGAATAAACTTCTGAATAATTTAGCTTCGTGTGAGAGTCATTGTTTAAACAATTGGAATTATGGATGAGAATTTTAATACAAATAAACCAGAAAATACGAAAAAACAACTAATATTGAATAAACTTGCCATTAAAATCTAGTGTAGGGCGATTAGTCGAGGCGCCGAAGTAAACTCATATTCCTGCACAATCATAATTTTTATCGTTTATCAATCGATTGGTAATATGTATTTTGTTGGCGGTTTCAATCGGATAATTAAGGATAATGAACAAAAATTATTATTCCTTTATGTCTCATTTCCACAGGGTCATTATAAAAAGGTCATCAGCTATACTATACTGAATAAAATTCATAAATAAATTAATACTACTCCGCGCAAATCACTGATAATAATACTCCGGGTTTGTTAAATTTTTCCAATTACCACGGGGTATAACTTGTAATTTGTAGCATTGTAGGTACTTAATTGCCTGCTGCCAACAATGAGAATACGAAAGTCGATAATTTATAATATTCAACTAGAACAAAGAATTATTAGAAACTAAAGTTACAACAGGATGTACTTGTATTTTTTTTCACATAATTAGTTTTTAAAACGTTGAAAAATACAAGAAATTTGTACTTTGTGATAGTGATACATACCTTCGGCATACAATATTATCAATCAATGAATCAATCAGCGAATCAATCATGGTTATAGAGCAAATTTTGATACTGCAGTGACTTTCGCTGATTCACGGGCGCTACTGATTTTTCGCTGACCGTGGATGTCATTACGTGATTACGGCGGACCAAGTAAACATCTCGGACAATTTATCAAAATCGAACAATACCTGTTTGACCGTTTGCACCGCCCTTAATAATCTTAATGATCGAGGATAAAATCTCTATATAATTTTATTCGTATCCGTGAAGTTGCTCTAGGCCACGGCTGATATCACTCCGTAGATTCTCCTCCACGCCGTTCGATACGGATAAAGACGGATTAAGATGGAACCGGAGGAATTGTTAATGGTTGCGTTTTTTTCAGAATTGCAACGACGGTACGAAAATAAAAATCGCGTAATTAGAAAAAAACGTAACAAAAGTCGAAGTACGTGACGTGATATTTTTGCATGCTTTTCCGATTTTTCCTGTGCCGCTATTTTCCACATTAATAATCCTGCACCATGCTTCCTTCGTTTTCTTGCTGATATTCACTGCAGCTCCATGTGTATTTTCTATAATCGAACCCAAAATACACATATACGCTAGGTGAGGATCAAATATCCAGCGGAACAAATATTTGTTGTGGAAAATAGACCGGCGTTTTCGAGTAAAAACGCTTGGTCGACTGCGTAGGGTTAAAAATCCAACTGATGAAAAATAAACACGGCTTTCCTTTTTTCCTGGCAAAGCAGATTTCAGCGTAGACTTCAAATAGCCTTTTAAGAATATCCAGGGCCTTATATTTCATAATTGCCTTAATTATAGGGTTTTTTCGAAATTATAATGCCCCATTATTAATTTAGTATGATAATGGCGGGAGCAGGGAACTTCTCGAGAAAAATCTCTATTACAATACATTAATATTCAACGGGCGGGAGGTATCAATTAGCGAACCGCAAAATCCATACCTACCTACTTGTTATTGAATTATTGAAGACTACAAGACTTTGTAACATTAATTATTTCCACAAAAGTAGAATATACAATTTGAAGTGTTTCATCAATATTAAATTCTGTTTCGTTTTTGAAACCGTAAAGATGCTATTATACAATTTATTGGATAAAAAATTAAATACCATTTAAAGACCAAAACAATGCAAAAATATAAGAGATAAATACACTTGAATATTATTAATTCGAATGAGCATTTCCTACCTTCATTTATCTTTCTTTTTCTAGTAATATGAGCGTTTATATTGAAACAACAATCTTTATAACTAAATTAGGCGTTTGCCTACGAAGGATAATTAAATAAAACAATTTATGTTTGTAATTTGTGAATAATGTTCGAGTAAAGTTTATAGTTTAATAATAAACTTGTAAAAATTTATACATGCCGTAAAATTTCTTAAGAAATTAAGTATGAGAAACTATTTTAATCGGCGTAATTATATACTTTCATTCCAGCTTTTGAAAAGTGAAGGATTAATCTAGCGCATTAATTATAATTACGATCGCCCGGGGTCGCATAATATTTTATAACAAATAATCTTAAATAATCTCGCTGAAACATTTCCTATTCGATGAGAGCACCGATTTAAAACATACATAGGTACGGCTAATAAATGTTTTCGATTTTAATAGGTAACTCAATTTAGAAGATGATTTATCGAATTCGTTGTGAAATGAAGAAGCACGTCAAAAGTAATTTTCAGATTAAAGCGTTTTATTTTTAAACGTTTAATTTATTTTTTGTGCAATTTTAGTCTTTTTGAGAATTCGTTTTCTCGACATTTTTTGTTGCTTATCGTAATATAAATCAAGAAGTTTCTTCTGAAATACTTACATTTTTTTAGTAAATTTTTCTGTCGCGATGAAATAAATAGTAGTATCAACCCTCGTGTGAAATAGAATAGGATTCCTAAATAGAAAAGGATTTATGAATAATACACATTATTATGATAAACTATTTAGTTTATTTGACTTTCATATACACTCACAAATTGAGAGCGGCTAAAGCCGTAGGATACAAACATTTACCTAGGAAATATTATTATTAATATTCATCCGATTCTTTTGAAAAATAACGGAACAATACCTTTGTTTTTTTATTCGAAAGATGAGGTATAAAATAAATAACAATCCATATTTGTATTACAGTAGTCGATGAAATAATATCAGATAGAATTAGTTAACATTTTTGTATTTTGTCTATTATAGTTGGAAACAGCGTAAAAATAGCGAGCGCACCCTCTCAAACATACATTCTTCTGCGGAAAAAAATTAAAATTTAAATAAAAATATATACATCACAAAAATAAATTACCTATGCGTCGGATTTATAAAACTTAAAACTAAAATCACTGTTTTGTCAAGTCTTGCGTAGCAAAAAAAATCATACAAACATTTGAAAAAGTAAATGCTAAATTAAAATAATGTACAAAAGGTATTCAACACTTAGATACTAAGTTACTTCGTGATATATTTACAAAGATGTTCCTTTTTTCGCCTTATTAATTACTGGCTATAAACAAAGTCAATTTCCCCGTTTTCAAAAACGTTATTAATAACAATTAAAACGAATTGCTAATTATAAAAAGGTGAGATATCTGCACGCTGCTTAAAAACGAAAACAAATAATATAACAAGGTTGAGGGTCCAAATTAAAATAGGCTCTAAATAATAACAAGAAAATATATACAAAAATCGTGCACGATGAAAACCAGTAAAACAAATTCAAACAATATACAAGTAGATGTTTCAAAAAAATAAATAAATAAACTGATGATAAAACAAATTAGGAGAAAAGTAAAATAAATCATGCAAAGCCATTCGAGTTATGGGATTAGTGGGTACACTTTTAAAACCGTTACATCTTTGTAAAAATAGAAGAAGGAAATAAATTCGCGTTCATCCTCATTAAAATTATTCATCCACGTTTCTCCTGCGCTGTGGAAAAAGGAACAAGAATGAGCAATTTCTCGAGCAGGACTTTTAGATGAACGCGAATATGCAACAACCTGACATTCGAGAGAGCTACCGTAAAAAATTTACTACAAGAAGCGAGTATTGTCCTGTTAAGAGAGCTCACGTAGAGATTCTAGAACATTCCGAAAATGTTTGTTAGTTTCTCGAGGTATATAAAAGTAAAATGAATCAAAAGGAACGAGTACCGAAAGAATAGGAAAAAAAATCAACAGATTTGCTGTCGTCCACCTTACATTTGCGATATGAATTATATAATAGGAACCACGAAACAGGACTCACAGGTCCAGCAGTTATTTTTTATTTATATTTTTAATCAACCGAATACACACGACTGCTTTAAACATAGCAATAATAGTAATAATAATATAATAAATATGAATAGTAATAATAATCGTGTAATACATCAGACAGTGAGGAATCTCACGTCACATTCACTTAGCATTGCTAGTTTGCGTCAGTTACAACATCTCCAAGTTCCAACGTTTTAATTTTCAATTATTATTCCTGAATTACTCTCTCAATCAATAATTACGATTCATTATAATCGAAATCAAAACCCAACAATGTGTTTCTTTATACTATATTGTCTAATCAATTAAAAAGATTAGAATCTATGTAATTAATTTAGTAATTGTTTTTAAAAGCATGTGCCTACAGTTCAATAGGAATATCTGAAGACGTAAACGACGCGACAAATCGATATAAACCGTTGCGCATCGTACTCTCAGGTCTACAGTTATTTCTATCGGTCTGTAATTCCTAGGAACGTGTTAAATAAATTAAAGGTTATTAGTATGAAAATGTAAATATTTTATTGCATTCTCGTAGGAATTTGTAGACTATTTAAAATAGAATATTGATAAAATTAAAAAATATTTTTAAATTGAAATGTCCACTGTAATGAAATTTAAATTTCATATACCAAATCAATTTTACCTTTCAAGAATTATTTTGATTTTAATTTGACCAATATAATATTAGTATTTATAGTATACAAATTCTCTTTATAAGAATTTTTAACTTTACCACATTTATAATCCACTTAAATTTTCTGCAAAAACACCCTTCAACATTTAGTATCTAGATAGTATTCACCAAAATTGACCAGAAGAAAGATTTCTCTAAAGAACAAATAATATTTCTTTAATAGCAGATAGTAGAAAATTACAAGTATAAAATTTAAATTAGTGTAGAAATGGGTAAAAAAATAATTATATATACTCACCGAATTTAGGAGCGCTGGAAGAAATTAGACGCGTTGCGGTCTTCTGTAAGTGTATATCAGAAATAATTGGACACATCCGAAATTATTCGAGGTCGTTAACTTGTAGATAGATTTAATAATTTTAATTATAGATCGGATATATTTTTTTGTTTCGATGTAATTGCTAGTTGATTATAAGGAGGTGTGGGGAATTAGTCGAATTGAAATGTAAAACGTGGAGCTTTAGATGATTTGCGCTATGTCAACAATCACACTTAGTTCCAAAGAAACTCACTATTATGCGAGGCAGGTCATACCGAAGTATTTCCCATTTTTGAGTTATTTTGGATACGTAAACCTAATATATTTTAAATTTTTAATATATATCTACTACTATATATACGTACAATGCCGGTGAAAACCAACGATAAAACATAATAACTATATTATTACTTAAAACACCGTATCGATTATTATTAGTAGGAACCAATTTTTTTTACTGCTGGGCAGAGGTGTTGGTGAAGCATTTTCCTCTTAACTCTTTACCAGCTGATATATTCAGTTACATATACATAAATATGATAAATACACCATTTGTTTTATCAACTTTAATAATTAGTGTAATAATAATAAAAGTTTTTTTTGTAATAATTTAATAATAATGAATAAAAAAGCGGCCGCACTCGTTGCGAGTCGTTTGAGGAACTGTCGAGCGTGGCCGATAGGAACTTGTTTTACTGGGCACAATTGGCCCACTGGACCCTCGAAGGGGTACCGCATGCAGTATCTACAACTCGTTAGGAACATAGGAACATTTTATGTCGCAGTTTGATATACACAGAAAGTCAGGAACTTGACAACTGCTTGGACTGTCCGGAAACCTGCCAGCAGAAGCCCTCAACTAATTAGTAACTATACGTTGCAATAGGAATCATCGGACCTACTCAACTATACAACATATACATAACTACACTGACACACCTACTAATATAACATAAGAGTTCTAAAAATATATATGGTACATTAGTTTTTCATAGACCAAGAGGCGAATTTGTTTCCTTTCCTAATTTTTTTGTAACACAAAAAAAAATCTTTTATCTACTCAACATCACTTCGATTTTCCGAACTAATTCTATTAGAAGCAAACGCTTCTAATATTACCACAATTAGCAAGTTTTTATCTTGTGAGTTCATCGTTAAAAATCAAAGATCCATTTAACTAAATTATTTAAATTAAATTACGTTCGCCTCTACGTCTAACAACTAACTGAATTGTTTTTTTTTTTCAATGTTTTGAAGTTAAATTTTGGAATGAGTTCCTATGCTAGCTAAAGCGACTTAACCGCAATCACCTTTCGATCTCCGGTAGCCTAAGCTAAACGTCTCAAAACCAACCGCAGAAAATCAAACGACAACTAATTTTGAGCTAACTTGCGTTCGAACGACACACGTAATTTTTCATTATACTATAAGATTCGTGTAGGCATTAAGAGAAAGGTCTACGGGAACAGCATCGAACTGCACCCCTATTGCACGAAACCTATTCAACTCAATGCAGTTGATTTTGACGTAGCTGCTCGTACGTACAATCCGACTGAAGTTAATGCCCAGTGGTGAGCGGCTGGGCGACATCGTTGGGCGCCAGGAACCTCCGTTTGGCGTCCGAAGGCTGGCAGAAAGTATTCGAATTCGAATCGACGACTTGCTGCGGCGACTCCTGGGCCGCTCTCGCAGCCAAAAGCGTTATCTGATTGACGACGTCTTCCATTTCGTGGCTGAGCGGCGACTCCGGAGGAGGCAACATCTTGCCGCCGATGGCGTTGTTCGCGGTAACCGCGCCGTGGCCGGCTTTGAGATGAGCCTCGCTCTCGCAGTGCTTCTTCAACTCCAACAGGGACTTGAAGCGCTCGTGGTTGCAGCTCTTGCACTCGTAGCCGGTTTGCACTATGCGGAAGGCTCCGCGGCTCTCTTGGTTGCCGCCGTAGCACTGCCGCTGGTGCGTCAGCAGCTGCGATTCGCCGGGAAACGCCAATCGGCATTTCTTGCACACGAAACACACTTCTACGTCGATGTCGCGCACGGAAAAATCGTGAGGACGCTGGAAAGTATCCGGAAGTTTTAATGTTGTTACGCCCGGTTCGGAGTTACCGGCTGCTACTTGTTCTAGTACCGGACCGGGCAGAGGAAGGAACGAGGGACCGGAACCTGTATCTAGTAGTAATCCCCCGGCTCCGCCTGAAACAACGGAAAAACCAAATTTATAATTACACTGAATAATACTACCCATAAAAATAGTGTTGACAAAAATTAAAAACTATGTAGGTAATCTACTATCTATTGTTGGATCAGTAACACAAAAAAAAAATATAAATAATTATTCTCGTAACCCTCATTAGGTAATCAATATCAGCAGCAGTGTAAAAAAATATTAAATTGGTTTAAATCGCAGACATAATATCCTAATTTACCTGAATATTTATTATTATTTTTATAGTTAGCTTCAATTGGCAGTGTAGAAAACGAACATAGATTAATTAATGCATGAAAATGGCAATCTGAACAAATAAGGAAAAGGAAACCTCTTTAAAATCGAAATAGGCAGATTTTTATAGTTTTATTCGCTAAAAGCGGGCATATCAGGCATGCTGCAATTATTGTAGTAGTTATAAACATTAATCAAACTACTTTTACTTTTGTATCAATGGTCTCTTTAAAAGACTTATTAATACATTTAATTTAACCGTATGTACTGTGACAATATTTTTTACCAAGACAGTTTAAAAAAAAATTCTATTATAACCTCACTGTAAGTATATTGATTTCCAATTTAATACGTATAGTTAAGAATTGTATTGTCCCATTACCCGAAAAAATATAGGTATAATTTAAATCGATTACGCTTTGCGACAGAATTTATCAATTCTACTATTATTAGTATGTAAATTTACGACTATCCCAAGTAGTTGTTAGAGCAGCATATAAATAATCCCAAATTATATCGCTATGGAGCTGACTGGACTCAATAAAATAAATTAGTGTCTTTTGAGTGGGCAGCACAGCTTTTAAACACTTTTTAATCCAAAAGAATCCTTATACATAGTATACAAACACACAACTCCATCCAGCGTCGCAACGCACCACAAGAAATAATTTATAATTTCCTAAGTTTGATGTTGGATAGAACATTTCTATATAAAGACATGCACAATGGGAATAATTTTTATTTAAACTGATAATAGTTTTACCGTCTAGTTAATTTCAATTAAATTTTGGATGCAATTTACAAATTTTTAGTACGCCACTGATTGATACTAATTCGTACAAGACCATGTGGCACCGGATCTGCTTTTATTCCAGTCGGCCTAGAAATTTATACCTGTAATCATCGGTGACTTCTTCTTGTCTGGTCACAAGTTCTTCTGTAACGGACGCTATATCGACATCTATCTTATCTTTGTTAAATTCTAATGGAGTAGGTATGTTGTTTATTCCACTCACAGTTTCTATCGTGAATAATGATTATTCGATGAAACCGATTCTATTTCGTATCTTCCTAGATTTCTTTCGTATGGTAATAGAATCGTGTACGGGCTAAAATAATTTGAGCGAAACATTCTAGGCCATGCGATGATTAGAGTGGGTGTGAGGAGCCTAATTCAATTTGTCGTAAACAAATTAACTCATTTCGAGCTTGAATCATGGCAGCAATTAGAAAATCTGTCCAAATTAGAAGCCAGTGTTTAAAACAGGAAGAGTTATGAGGCGGATGTGACGTCAGGGCTAATTATGGCGTGAACAGTGCTTAACAAATTGTAATTAGCGTCTTAATAGGGATACATTCGTTAAAATAATTACACAAACAATTTACACTGTATCAATTGTCATGGTACCGTGGAGGCGTTTCTAGAATGTCATTTAAAAGTACAACAAAGTCAAAATGTTATGTGGCCCCTTATTTTATTTCGTATCGTTGTTCGTTATTCGTTAATGAAACGTTAATTGGAGAGTGACAGATAACCAATTTAGGATGATTACTTTGCATAAACTTCTTTTATAATCTGATCGTTACTTTTGATATGTCAGTCCATCGTACTTTACTTTGTTTTACTAATTAGATTATTAAGTTGAGTTACTATTTTTGGAAGCAGCCGCCCGTACATTTCTGCCTTTCAAGGATTTAATTATTCCACTTTCGAATTATCCGCTATTTCGATATACATAAATGAAATTTAAATGAATTTCCATATTATTTATACATTTGTCTAAGTTTTTCCCTGACTCTTTCGGAACAATTAAAGAAACAGTATCCCTAGAAAATTGTTAAAAATTTTATCTAAATGACATATTTCATTACACGTTCCGGCCGTTTGTTTCCCAACTCATTAATACTTGGAATAGAGTTTGCTTTCCTCTCTATTAAGTCGTTATTTAAAAGTATCACATTTTAGCGTATCTTTTTAAACTTTTTAACGTTTGTTTAGAAGGACTCGTCGTGAAAGATCCCGAACTTTTAATGATGGCATAAAACTTTTTGACACATCGCATTTTAGAGATCGACGGTATTGAATGTTGAGTTTATATCGAACTTTTTAAATGTTTTCGAAATCGAGGTTTTATCACGCTCCGATATCGAGTCGAAAGATATAAAAATATGTGAACGTGTACAGAGTACGGAAAAGTTTTTGTTGTGTAAAAAGCGCTGTGGAAGTGATCGAATAATTAGTAATTAAAATTCTTAAAAGGAAACGCGACAAATGATATAAAAGAGAAGCGAAAGAAAGTTCTTTCCGGTCGGGAGATTGGATTAGACGTCTCAATTATTCAAATAATTGTAATTGGAGTTTTTCGGTGATCGATCACCGATTTCGAACGGCGCGTTTTAATTGCATTTGCACGAGATATCCGACTTGCAAAGCGAATCGAACTTTGAAACTTTTTAATTTTCAATAAAGTCGTTCCGCGTTGCAGCGAATAACCGAACAGATATTTTATAATTCAGAAAACCCGGAGTCGGAAGCAAAAATCCATATCTCACCCTTAAGGCGAGCCACCCCTCGCTATTATAACTCGCGGAGCGAAAAAGTAAATTTTAAGAAACCCTCGCAGTCCCCACGCAGTCGCCCAACGTATCCTTCGACCCGGGCTCAATCGTTGCTCCTGGCGAATTCCTGCGAGCGAGCGCAATTAAATAGGCAATTTATTTTTTTATGTGACTCCGGATTTTTTAATCAAAACCGCGATGTAATTAAAAAGTGCCTCAAATGTAATTTCGGCCACATTTATTGCACTCTTACTGTCGATTTATTGTTAATGGAACTCGTTTTTTTTATTTCATTCGACTGGTCGTTTTTGAAATATCACTTTTTTATACAGTTTTTAAACTTTTTAATTGGACTGTACCTCGCCCTTGATTCGTTAATTATGCGCGTTATTATTGCTTTATAAAATCGATATTTGAATGTATTGTAACAACTTCAAATAAAAAAAATCCCATATGTAGGGTGTAAAATCATCATGAAACGGACGAAAAATCCACTAAACAATTAGCTTAAACGATTTTTTAATTCCTCTAAGCACGACAATACTACAATGAAAAGTTGATGATCAAACAAAAAGGGCTATAAAAGCGGCATAAATCGCAACCCTTCCTCGTTCAAATAGCGCGAAACTTGACTTTATTACGATTTAATTCGAGCGATAACGAAACATCAACTTTAAACTCCAATCTGTTTTGAGCTGTCGGAGCGATGTTCAAACAATATGACAGTCGTTAATTAGAAGTAAAATACCCATTAACTCAACCCCTTCGTTTCGCGCAACAAGTGGTTAAAGGGTTGGTTGAATGTTAATTTCGACAATTAGCCCTCGAGCCGCGCTTGCGAAGCCAATTAAAAGCAATTAAGCGCGCTAAGCGGAGCAATCTCGGTCAACGAGTCGGTCCTCTCTCGGTGCTATTTTAATTAGGATTTTCGCCACAGTTTTGAGCCAATTCGGAAGGCAGAAATGCGGGGGAACATTCCGCAAAGCGGAGGAACATCCACGACAGGAATTTTCGGCGACTTTGTCTTTGATCTCTTCTCTCGCTATACAACGATTTGATCGCGTTGTTTTCGCAAACTTTGCACCTTCTAATTAGAATACTTTTATTATTTAATTAGCAGGAAACGTTTTATGTGAGGAATTACATTTTCTAAGCCTGCATATTCTGCAGTATATTCGAGCGTAATAATTCGTAGGTTCGTGTATTATTTGGGGGAATATTGGTCAGAGAGCAGGAGTAGCAGGATTGGGGATCAATAATTTAAAGCTAAGACCGTGGGTTTTTTTAAGAGAATAAGGACTCGAGGGTGTGCTTTCGTGACTCATTTTTTTCCGTTCCCTTATTAAGGGGTGGCGAATATCTGCACATAAAAAATACAACCCCTACGAAACATCCTTTCTAAATTATATCGAGAAGACTTTAAAAGAGGACGAAAGCAAATTAATTTATATATGAGTTCGAGTAGAGGAAAAAAATACTTATCAGCAGCAGCGTCAGCGCATTATTAACGATTATTTTGATTGGGGATTGTTATTGTGAGAGATAATGAGAATTTTTTGATTGTTTGGGAAATAATACGATTGGGGATTTTTTTTGCCAACGACGACTTTCATCATCCGAGGAAAAGAAAATTTACGGCCCCTTTGTAATAATTAGATCTTTTGATGGTACAAGAAAAACTTAAATTTAAGCTTCCTAATTCAATATCAGTTCAATTTGTATAATGGTATATGGTAGTTTCATCTAGAGATTTTTCTATGCATGCTTAGAAATTAATATATCAATTCTTCAACTTGTCACAATTCATATATGTAATGGGCATCGTCCAGGAAACCCTCTAGTGTAACATATTCCAATAATAATCTTATCATATATGCAAACAGTATGCAATAATATTTTACAGTACGGTTTTCGCTAAATGCTACGATTCTCTACGAGCGCATACATTTATGCATTGCATATGAAAACTTCCGGCAGTGAAATTATAAATTTGAATAATAGAATTATATATAAACAAATAATCGAATGAAATATTCAAATTGCGAGTAGGCTCAGCAATCGTATTAAGTAAATGGATATATTTTATTTGTTCTTTCGGTAATAAACGGGGATAATAAAAATAAGATATCACTTAAGGACGTACGAAATTGTAATTTATGAAATTGCCAGAGCAAATTTCATTCCGAGCATTCAAACGAATTAAAAATGCATAAATGTTTTGAAATTAGATTGAAATGCGCTACTAAAGATTTATAGCTGTAAAAAAGCAAACAAGCTATGTACATATTTCAGCTTAGAAGCAGAATGGATTGACCATAACGTGCTTAAAAAGAATATCAAATTACTGACCTTAGCTAATGAGGCCAGTATTGGTCCATAGTCGCATTGAGAAGGATCGTAGGCTGAAATTACGAAAAAATTATCACTTTTTTTTGTCAATCAACAACACATTATATACAAATGTCGAAAAGCTTTGGATGTTTTTAAGCACGCTAGAGTCGCTCACAAATAAAAATTTATATTTACAGTATAACTAAAGAAATTTTTTACATATTCAAAACAACTACTGAACATGCTTAAAACATAACAAATTAGATCGGATTATTAAATATTAATGTAAACGTGTATTATTATGTATCTTCCAAAGGAATTATTAACGGAAATGATAATGGAAGACGAGCATGATAATGAAAGTCTTAGAACAAAAAAAGTAATATTAGGAATAACGAAGGAATAGGCTTTTTATTTCTAATAAGTTCCTGTTAAGTATAAAGTTATAATTTAAAGAGTTTTACTAGGAAGATGAATTAAATTCTATGAGAAAATTGTCTGTTTTTAATATTTAATATCCGTTAAAAAAATAAGAATTGAAGCACGTTATAAAAATGATGAAATTACTAAACTATTATAATTTCTATTTTTGTAATTTCAGCTACGCCTCGTACAATTATATAATTAATTTCGTTGTTACTAATATCGTCGTGTTATATCCGCCTTGAATGTCGAAAGAGGTATTTAAACAGAAGTGTTCGACAAAAAATCCTTACTGTTTGTTAACAAAGATATAATTACCTTTACACACGTTCCACTTCTTTTAAATTATAATTAGAATTATTACAGGTTATTCAAAGAGTTTGAAGAAATGTAACATTTGGCAAGAGAAATACAAAAAAAACGAAACCACGAACTTATAATGATACTTTCACGACAAATTCTTACTTATTGCCATTGTAAACTAATAATTAACATTGAGCTAATTTTCTTTAATAGCATTTACCTGTAACCTTAATTACCTGCTCGAAACCACTACTTTTTGAAAAACTAACAATGAGTGTTTCTAAACAGCATATGGTATGCATTTTAAAGTTTGTTACATCTACTCGAAAGCGTCATGCCAAGGGTTACTGCTTTCCATAACAAAGAAATTTACTTTTTTAGAGTTCCCTGACCCGCCTATACCACAATTATCCCGAAAACATTTATTAAATGATTATTAACATTTTTTAAAGATGTTGGCAATTTTAATACAGTTGTTTTCGTATTGACATTTTACTGATTAAAATGATTAAGTATTTTCGCTATAATTTATAAGGGTGCAGTAAGCGATTCAAACATCTCAAAAAAGTCCTAATTCATTTTTACTGCAGGAACTCATTAGTATACTAATGGTCTTTTTTAAATAAAAAACGTAGAATAATATTCAATTCCTGTGTTGAATTTTTATCGATCGAACGGGGAGAGATAAATCGTGGGTTAGAAGACTCGTTTAGAACGCAAACACCCTTCTTCTCCCCTTCGTCGTATTCTGTGTGCGGTCGAAAGGAAATCGAATAATAAAACTTAAATCCATAACTGGCCCGATCAAAAATAAAAGAACGAAACTGTAGCTCTGTACATAATAAGCGACGGCGATTTTTAATAGATTCGTGTCGGGTTCCTCTTGTACCGAAACGGCATTGAACCCTGTTTACCCAGGTAACGGGGGACAAAGGAAGGATTTCTTATCTTTTGTTGCTCCCTGTGTTATATTGTGGGTGCTCAGGTAGGAAGGTATATGGCGGAATGCCAACTTCGACATTTAAATTTCGTATACTAACAAATTATTCTTGTGAAGTGGCACATTTACTGATGATGTTTTGAAATGAATCCTGCGTGACGGGGGATTACTATGACATTTTTCATGAAATTCGCAGGTGTGCAACGGCAATACAATATTAAATTATTATTTGAGCGCAAAAATGTCTTATATACTTAATAGTGCGTGATTCCTATTATTGGATTCATTCCCTCCAAACCTACAACTTTTTAAATAGGAATATTGAGCGCCTCTGCTAAAGGAAACTTAATTATATAATAATCGAAATAAAGCAAATACAATTTGTTTGCACAAATTGGCTGACAACTTACCCAATAAATTTATATTTATATTGGGCATCGAGTAATGAGTAATTGCTTTGTTCTTGATGTGTTTCTTAAGCAAAGCAACCGGAGGCTTATTAGTTTCACCTACAGTAAGACCAAGACTGTTTTCTTGACACGAGCAATATTATATTTTCAAAACGAACATAAGGTGCTCCTCGCTTATTTAAATCAAACAGAAGTCGGTTGTAAACAAGCAATAATTAATGTTGTTACACCCATTCGAAAAGCATCTTCACTATAAAAAACAAATCTTTTAAAAAGTAAATAATCGAAGTTAACCAATTGATTTTAATTTAAGCTGCACTTTATCCTTTACGACAAACGTTTACTTTAAAGGGATATTTCAGGGAGGTCAGGTCACTATAAAACTTATACTTATTTTGAGCATTGTTCGTCGTCAATCTTATTTTTATGTAGTTTCAACTTCACAAAAGTATCGATGAGTATATCTGCAAGAGTTTTACGTTTCAATAAAATCGCGCGGAATTCGTAGTAAATAACAATTTGTGTACCTACGTTTATAGCGCGTACTCATTTTAAATTATACCTAAAGTTTATTTCGCTAGAAACAACAGGAAAGCAATTCGAATTGCATTACATAATTTGTGCTTTGTTATCTTGTACCTACCGATTTAAATAAATTTGATGGAATAATTTGAGTATCTGTAACGATTCCAATTCCAAGAGCCGTTATATTATCTTATGTGGGGTATTATATTGGCCAAAATTTTGTTTCCAATCGAAAAAAGTGGAGTACGCGTATGAATTCTTCTTGGAGAATAGAAAAATTCAATAAGCTCAGGCGTTCGGCTTTTTACGGGGTAATTTTTTATTCGCGACGAATCCATCTCGTCGGTTAGGATGCATAACGGCGAGAACGGAGCATTATTAGAAAAATTCAAATTCGAACTCCATTTAAAATTCCTAGCACGGCATTCCGCGATATATAAAATCCCAGCGATTCGGAGAGGTAACGTACAGCGTCGTTATGGCACGACGTAATCTAAACAGCGGAGCGGAGCAGAAGCCACTCCTAGGGGCATCGCTGGAAATACTCGAAAACGAAAAAAATACAATCTCCCTATGAAGCCAAGCATGTAATGAATTTCAGTTCTCTCCATCCTGTGCGGGATTTTCTCGCGACTTCTGCGCCCTTCCCTGCGCCCTATCTGGTCCTAGCAACGTTCCGACTCGCTGGGATCTTGATCTCGCATACATTGACATATGAGATGCTCTAAATTGAACTCAAGATACGCCGAAATCCCCGCGCTGTCTTCTTCCACCCGCCGCCCCGCTATTCCCCCTCGATTTAATATCAAACTTTAGGGAGATTTTATATCCAATAATTATTATTTACACGGAGCTTCCTTCAAACAATTTTTAACAACTCATATTCCGTATGCGAAGCTAAAATTAACGACTTCGGAAAAGGCGGTACGGGAATCGGAAAAATGTAATGAAAAAAAAAAAGAAGAATTAGCGGAGGAAATATATTGAGCTAAATATTTCAAGGGAGTCATTGAAATTCTGCGTTCGTGGGCTCGAAACGTGCCGGATGTGAATTATTTGTTTAGGTCAGGACGAGGGGGTGTTTCTTCGAAGCAGAACTAATTTGTAACACCGCTTCAGGTAGATGAAAAATGCCTGCAAACGAATGAATGAAGGTAAAAAGTGCTGGATAGACGCGAATCGAAACAAAACGTATATCGAAATTTCACGTAAAAGTTGGACGAGAATAATATTCCGAAATTAATGTCGGGTGTTGACCAGAAAAAAATTCATAAAACTAGGTTCTATTGATGCTCTGCGTTTTATCGAAATTGTCGGCATCGGGAATAAATTTAAAAGTTTAAGAATGGTAATGTGTATGATAGAAAAGATAAAATTGTGAGCAAAAGGGGGTGTAAAGTGGGAGAGCCGGTACCTAATTTGAATATAAAGAAATGCAGTCCATTCTGTTTAAAACCTTAAATCTCTGGCCACAAAAAAGAGCAGAGCTCCGAATTGAAAAGGATTTAATGTGAAAACTTTAAATTTATGGCTACAGAACAATGATACCAGTTTTTATAGACTTAAATTATTGGTTAACTTTGGTCATTTAAAACAACCTTTCGCTAACTAAGTTATACATTCTAGATAGGTAGTTCTGTGCTACGCTAAGAATAACATTTATTACATCAAAATCGCCTACGGTGGATTTTTTCAAACGTCCTGCCGTTAAACGTACGGCAGGAATTTCTATAACAATACCTTACATAACGCCATAATTTATCTCAATATTAGAAATTCAATTGAGCCATGAATCAGTGTCAATTTAATCGGTTAAAATTCCTACCAACTTCATAAAAATAGGCTCCATATGCAACTGAATTTATTTCTAATTACAATATCAATAGCATTTCTTTCTGGAGAAGACATTAGAAGTAAACAAAACTCCCACTAATAATGTCATTATTGTCAATATTTTTTAATGAAAACCGAACGTAGTATAAGTTTATTTCTCCGAAAAATATTATTTGGAGTTATGAGTTTTTATCTATTTCAGTTAAATATTATGCGATTAATGTTCCAAAATAAAACAGATTTTTTACGTGCCTCGACTCCATTAACAATTTCCCTTTTGATATCCCGAAAACATGCTAAAAACAAAATAATAATCCTCGTTAGTACAATAAAAATTTATTAGTTGTAATCAGTTATCCTTCCTTAAAAAACGACCGAATATACAATTACAATAAATAGTTTTTCGAAGGAACTAGCAATTTTTCTGCATGACTACAGACAAATTTTTTAGACAGCCCGCGGATTATTAAATATGTCAACGGTCGTTAAGTTGAAATATTACAGGTCGTGTGAATTGCACGAGAGGGTAGCTATTTGAAAAACTACTGATTTTTATTTTATGGAAGAGCCAACATTAGCGTACAATAAGAACTTATATTTATAAGGGTGCATGGTTGCACATTTAGAGAAAATTATACAATAGAGAAATATAAATATAAATATAGCTAGAATAATAAGTAATAGTGCGACTATTAGTGGTAAATTTTTGGAGATAAAATTATAAATTGATAATATAATAATTGCACACCACTGGTAAGTAGAAGTCTTCGATATCCTATCAGAGGCGAAATGGTGGGTGGTTGAGAGGAATCCACGTACCATCGCGTACGGGGCATTTTATATTTAAATGTTGCATGATTAACTCGTATTAAATAAACGTAACGGACTCTTAAAGGTTCAGTTATAATTTATTTTTTATTGTCTATTGTCTATGGAACATCTCACGCCATTACAAACTCAATTTCTTCGATTGTCATAAATCTTCTCTCGATTTTTATTTCGCATCTACGTTTTGTGCGCTTTATGTGCCCTGTCATTCATTATTTTCCGTTTGAATAATGAGTTAAGGACGTGGTTTCTGAACGAAAAATATCTGATCGAGAAATGTTTATAATGTTTGCGAATTAGATTTAATCTCTATTGATTTATGTGACAGTTTCTTTTTTCGGACGAACTAGTTTAAATTTCCGCATTTAATTGTAAGAAATCGTTACCCTCGTATATCTCCAATAAAGAGGGGATATTTTTTTTCAAATATTAATTCAAGATAAAGCATATTTCCAGCTCATTAATCATCTCAAATACAATAAGTCGTTAGGGGAATTTTTGCATGAAAAATACTTTTTTTGGGACAAAGAATAGGCGAACGGTGCATGATGATCCTCGTAATGCTGCAGCAAACACCTCTGACAAAGAGTATTTAACAATACCACCCTAGCTAGAAATTCTTCGCTAGCTTTAGGCGAATTTGGACTTTATTACACTAAAACTTAATAAGGGACCATCGAAAATAATTCAACGTATCGATTCGAACGGAGCAGCTGCGTAACGCTCTTAATTGACGCATTTCATCTCACGGGATATTCTATAAATCCGAAATTTCGCCGTCGAACGGGGAAAACTTGAAAATTCTACGTGATTAGCGATTCGATAAAAAATTCCGCTCGCGCTCATTCGTTTTTCGCTAACTGCATTGCCGTTCGGAAAATTTAGTCGGGTTTATCTCGGAACAAAATGTAATTTAGCGTCGGTGACGTCTAGCAATTTGAAGGACGAGCCCGAACAGTTGCATTTATTCGATTTATTTTAGAGTCACAATATAGGAGATTTAAAAGGAATGGTGATACTCGAACGAGGGTGTCGGTCCTATTACATTACAATTCGAGAGGTCCACGACTATTTGTAATCTCCTTCGAGCATTTATCACCGGCAAAAAGAGACTGGGCGACTATCCGCCCAACTTATCTGCGTCCGAAGTAAATTGGAATATTTTAAATTCGCGTTTCCATCTCCTCGGGGCGTCGCTGCTCTCCACTATATGTGGAAACGGTTTTGAGGGAATTTTAATACCCGAATGTTATTGGAAAAACAACTTCGATCGTTTCGTCTTTATATTTGCATAAAATACAGATTGATGACCAAAATAAAACGTTTCAGAAAAATCAATAGCAAAACTTAGAGATTCGGAGTGTGAAGAACACGCATAATGTCCTTTACATGAAGCAAAATTTGTGCATATTCCCTATAGCAACACATTCAAAAAGAAGCTTAACGAACGTTTAAAACATGGCTCAGTTAGCGATGTGGAAGTATAATAGAAACTTATTGTTTAAAACGGTCGTTTTGACCTGAAAAAGAGGTCCTAATCCGGGATTTAAATCCGAGGCTGTAATAAGAACAACCAGAAAAGACGGTATCTTTGAAATTTCTGTCCCAAATCAACTGTGTTATTAAATATTTTACAGCCAGTAGAGAGCATTGTAAAATTTAATTGTTAAAATACCTACCTCTCGGAAGGGAGACAATAATTTCACCAAAAATTATTGCCTGCCCAATTCGATGAAATTCGACTAACTCAACCCTTACTTCTATTATTTTACAACGTAATAAATAATTTCGTTAGGTTAATATTTTAAAAATATACATGAGTAATATGAAACGAAACTTTGTTAAATTCTGGGATATTTTTGTAAATCAAATAGATATACATTGTATGATATTTTATGTTTCTCTCGGCGTGTGTTGTAAACTGAGGGTTCGGGCGAACTTTAAAGTTTTTTCATCGCGAAAATGCATTATAACAACTGCACACGTGCACCCCTGAAATCGCATATTTCATGTTTTAGAAATCACCCTTTTCGACAGTATCGTAACTGATATTTATTATTGAATGAAAACTATACCGATTTGATTTAATATCGAACATAAATTTTCAGTTTAGATCTGTGACAGCAACGCAGCGGACGTTTAATTTACAATATAAGGCGAACGAATAAAGCTTTTCGTGGATAAGCGGGTGAAATACAATAATTCGATTTTAAAAAAATTTATATTTCAATAAAGACCGTAGGGTTGAAATTAACTGCAATGCTCGGTTCAATTATAGCGAAACCACCCGTATTTTTCTCTCCTACAAAGGTCGTAAATTTCGCGACGTAACGGGGAATCTCAAATATCCTGATTATGGCCACTGGGCATACCAAAACAGGAATTATGACGTTTTATATGGGTCCTTGATCAAATAGCCTGTCGTTATGCGCTGCTAATGACATCGTTTTCGGTTTTATAGTTTATGAATTGTTTGGTCTTATTCTCTTTATGTCCATCCAGTATTTTCGGTATAGGTTTGTAATATTTTGGTGTAATATGTTTTCAAAATTCAGGAACGAACCGAACGAATAAGAAGATAGGAGTATTTCATTTGCTTGTGATATAAGTTGCCTAATTCTACGAGGAATTCAGAAATGATTGTTCCTGCTATGAACATTAGGAAAGTTATTTAAATTATATAAATATGAAAGCTCTTCAAGATTATATTAACTGATCATATCGTCAACTAAACAACATTTAAGCCTCTCACGCCGGACGATACAAATACTTTTAATTCAGTAGCTAAATTGTTAAGACAGTCTTTACGCTTTGACGGTGATTAAATCATTCGGTTAGTTAAACAAAACTCTTCTTCCAAACATAAGAAGCCGTAGGCGGACGATGTTATTGGAAATATTGATTGATTATCACAACTTACTTTGTTTTTCACCCTTTGTAACGCCCGACTTTAGGGGGCCACGGCTCGGGGGATATACGAACGTTGGCCGGCCAACCGTGAAAATTATGAATCGTGTTTCTTTTTTCGTGTATTTAGTGGAAAATTGGAAGCTTTTAGACGAAATTAGTATGTTACTCTTAACGTCATGTTTGTTGTATAAAAATATCAAAGAATGTTTATTAAATTTCCTAAATCCTTGATTAAATTATTAACTAAAACTTTTTGAACTTACGAATTGAAATCTAATGAGACTTCTCCAATCAGATTAAAACGATTATTTCAGCGAATGGAATCGACATGTTCTAAATGTATATCCTGCGGCAAAAAGTTCGTTCACCTTCGTTATTTACCATTCCGGTGACGTAGTTCTTAGCATCAAACATTTAATTATTTTATATAATAATAGATTTATAATTTTACCGGGCTCCTACGTTCTTACATTGTGAATACCGGTAAACGAACAATTAGATTTTAATTATAATGACATAACGCAGCAGGAATGATACGTTGCTCGCACAGAGACGTAATTATAGATGGAGGATAATTTTTAAAACATTTTATGTAATTATTTAATTATTCATCTAATGAAACCTTGACAAAAATAATTATGAGCAGGTAATAATTGTTTAAAATTTGTCACGGTATTTGAATGATGATTAAAGGCAACGTATTTACCATCGCATCATCATAATCAAAACAGTATACCGACATGTGTGTTGCTGCGCGAAATTAGTCCATATTAATTTAGTAAATAAAACGAATAACCTTCAAGCATCGATTTATTTCTAGAAATAATTCTTCGAGAGGCTGGTTTTTACATAAACTATTAATTTACCCTTTAATCGCCGTTGTTAAAATACACCGGCGAGCATAATTACTCGCGTTTAATATTGTAAATTACCGTGACTTAATCCTCCGCGAGCTTCCATACGCTATTTTACCGAGAATCGCTAATAAAAGCCTTCGAAATATTTAGTGATTAATGATTTAATTTTCCAGAAATCGCGCTCGCCATAAATTCTTTCAGATGAACGAAAAAACTAATTGCACCCGAGGCATCTTCAAATCCATCCCTTCGGTATATTAATGTGCATTTCACATGCAACAAACCCGTAAAGAACCAAACTTATAAGAAACAAAAAAATTTCGTACGGAGTAAAAATCCGCGTCCAGATTTCTTTTTGTATATGCAAGAGTATAATAGTTCAAACGTGAGTTGTTTAAAATTTAAGTTAATAGGAATTTTGCACTAAATCACACTCTCTAGATTTACTCTCAAGATCTCTAAAAATTTCTAGATCTACTATATATCTTGAAATCTAGAGATTCACTATACTATAGATTTACTTTAAAATAATGATTATTTGCATCCTGTTTCTACCTATATTAAAATTTCTTGTTTCCTTTTGTAGGAGGTACAGATAAAAATTTAATAATCATATTTGGTATAATATAAAAGAAGGAGGAAAAGCGCATGATTTATTTCCTTTTCGCGAATCCATACAGACGAGCCAATCGAGCGGTTTTTCTTGCACCTTCCCTAATCAAGGCGTTGTCGTTTTCATCGACTGAACAAGAGAGTAGTTTTGCGCTAAATTTCCTCCTCGTAGGTAATTATCGTGTTTTCTGGTCCAATCGAGTCGACCGGCGGCGGTGGCTAATTGGCGGATGTTATACGTGCAGAACGGAGGCGGCGTCGATTAAGACTTGCGCCATAGTAACTGGCCCCGGACGCGAGAGAGGCGGTGGCGGCGGCGGCGGCGCTGCATTTTTATTTCTACGTTTCCACAACGAGGTTTATTACTTATTTAACCCAGAATCGGTCTTATTACCGGTTTTATGTAAGGGCTCTATTAATATCTAAGCGAGTTCTTTCTTTGCGATGGAAATTAAACACGAAATATCCGAGGTTCATTACGTTGCTTATAACTTTGGCCGACTTTTAATATTTTAGGGTTCGGGAATTAAATTCCATAACTGTACGATCCAAATATACAAGTCTACATGGAAAGGGTGTGAAATTAATAATAACCTAAGACTTCGAAGTACCTACTTACATAGGAGGATTAAATTCTAATATCTCAAAGATTATAGCACTTGAAAATGTTCCTAATACTCCTAATTAATTCGACGTTTCGGTTTAATATTAAACCATCTTCAGGGCAGCAATATTTCAAATTATCAAATAAGTATTTAGCTAACTAAATATTCGTAAGTACAGGTATGTACAGTACTTTGTAGCATGTAAATTAAATTTAAATAATTCACATCGGGAGTTTCTGTACTTTGTTTAACTTAATATTCCGCTTAAGTGCCGTTGGTAGATAAACTTCATTTATTTATAAGAAAAGTAGACGTTTCTCGCATGTCCCCGGCCATTCCATGTCCCAACTACCTATGAGGCACGTCGCACTGAGCGTTATGAATTGTTAATAACCGAGTTGATTTCGCCGGATCTGGCCGGTCGGGTTGGGTTTTAGCTGCAATCGCGAAAGAAGAATTTCTTTCTCTGGGGATAACAAGAGAAAACGAGAGGCTCGTAAAAAAGTAATCATGTCAAAGGTATTTGTTCGCTCCCTTGAATGGCAAAATGGGATTGTTGTTTCGCGTTTTTCCGTTTTTCTTATTGTATCTTATTAATGAGTAGGTATATTATAACGCGCGTTTATTTTTATAAATTAAGTAGATGGATATTGTTAATCTCCAATCTCGGAATTTCCAGCCAGGTGGATCGATTGATATATGATATACCGGGCGCGCTAGGCGGACTTGTCAATGGACCAGTTTCTATCACAATAGAACCTGTGAGGAAAATAATTACGGGCGATGCGGAAAAAAATCCGGGCGCAAAACCGCAAAAACGCGAAACTTAACATAAAATTCAAAACGGGCCAGTTTTTATACGAAGACCGAATATTTAAAAAGGACGCATCCTTTCTGAAACAAACGAACGTCGAACGTCTGGCTGATGCTCGACTGTCGCCCATCAATAACTCTCTTACGATAAATTTGGGATTCAGTTCGAACGAAACATCAGATGCGTATGCCCGAAATTAACGATATTTGTTTTTTTTTGTAGACTGGACCTTGACTTTAAATTTGGCATAAAATGAAAATGAGGCGATTTTGAACGTATCGACGTCGCAGCGCGCGGCCATTTTTGAATAATTAGCAATTCTAAAAGTTTCATTTGTTTATTCCCCAGAACGCAGACAAAGGAATATCGGTGACATATTTAAATATTTAAATAGCGAGCAGACGATTTAAACCAGTCTGACATTTTTATGTCGACGGAGTCCATCATTTTAAATGAGAAGCTCATAGCAGGCGGTAATTTATTACGGGCAGCAAATATAAAACGTTCAAAGTAAAGATACTTTTTTAATTATTACCCTTTTTTAATGCTGCTGCTGCACAGGCGAGCCGTTTCATTAAAGAATGATTTAAAACGTTCCGGAAGCCTTCGGAGAAAGTTTTTTTAAATATTACTTTAACACGTCCAATGTCTTATACTAATTTTCCTCGAGTTAATCAGAATGCACCAGGATGTACAAAACTTATGCACAATATTATAATTTTTAAACGATAAATCTTTAAATATTGACTTCTCAATTGCCAATAAAACAAATTACAATGATAATATCATAAAAATTCCTAACATATCTAATGAATTTTAAACGTCTAAAAATCTAAAAAATTATCATCATTAAGTTGTTTTAATAGATACCTCGTCTGTTAGAATTAGACAAAATTTACAAGAAGACTATACTTATATTGAAGTGTGCTTATCTGGATTAATGTCAAGAATTAACATGAAAAAATCAAATTTTACGATTATTGCCCAAACACGTCACCTTATAGAATTTTTTGGACATAATTTTTTCGCAATTTTATATAAATAAATAATCAAAGGAATATTCAAATGGTAAAAACTCGAATCGAGTTATTGAACCTTTATAAAGGTGTTAAAACTCGTTTTGTGAATTATATCAGTGTCAATACATAATTAATTGTTGTAACGTCAGGTAAGTAATTTATTATACTCACTTTCTTTTGCTGGTAAGATCTCTTCCAAATACATGATTAAAAATTTCTGCATCGCATTAATCTTTTAATGAAAAATTTTTCTTTAAAATCGTATAGAAATTAGAAATATGTAAGTTATGATAAAATTAAATTCAATGAATTGTATTTGCAATTTAGTAGCGATTTGAATTAATTCTGATAAACGAGTATCATGAAAATTCTTGATAAATTTGAAGTTAGAAATCTTGTATTCGTGATCGTGTAAATTAAATAAATGGTAGTTAAATTGTTACAAAAGCACTTACCTTTCACGTTTACGTATTAAACAATATTCTATATGCCAAAGAAATTTTTCGGTCGTCGTAAATTTCGAAAATGGGTTTTCCAAGCAAACACGTCACATGATGTTTTTTTTAATAAATCGTTTTTATTAAATATAATTTAATACAAGTAATTAAATTAATTTAAAATTTTATAACTTATAGGAAGCAACTTATAGGCCTATTAGGAACTTACAATTAACTGTATAGAATATTTACAAACATTTGAACATTTTTTTTTAATTCAAATTAATATCACAATATTTTCGGCATGGAACTAATAAGTCTCTTTCTTCTTTAATACACAGATTCGTTTCCCTTTCATACTCATTCCTGTCCCGTCCGATAACTTCGCATCTCGCCCGGAACACAAAATTTAGAAAAAAATTAGCCTGAAATAAAATTCAAAAAAATAAAGAAAAAATCATAAAAACTTAAAATAAAATAAATAAATTACGAATTTTGAAAAAAATATTCTGACATCTTGAAAGTGGTTTATTGATTTTGACACGGGCTCATTCAGAATACTTTTTTCAAAATTGGTTTCGTAAAAAACTAATTTAGAAAAAGTATAAAAATAAATATTTACAAAATATAAATAAATATTGAGAGACGTATGAAAATGTTATATGCAGGGATGAAGAAGGGAAACTCATTGTGTATTATCTGGCCCAATTATATTGAAAATTCTTGCATTGCCTAACTAAAATTGTTCATAAATGTTTATTTAGTGCAGTTTTCTTTATTCAGTTTCCAGTTTGTTCCATTTTGAAATTTGTAATGTGAGTAATTCATCACCAACCTTAAAAAAAGGTTGTGCTCAAAAATAGGCTAAAATCTATTCTTTTCAAATATCATTTGCCGTTCTTGGCATTGTTCATTGTATACTTTAATCTCTTTTCTTTGGCCAGGTGTTACTTCACAGAAATTCACTGTTAACATACCCAGAAAGTCCCTTTTACAATTTTTTTCTCTCTACCTGAGATTACTTATCATTACCGATAATATAAACAGCTGCATTGTTTGACACGGTTTCACAAAACACAGGATATTTTAGTTTCAAATTTTTGTAGTATTTCGTATCCCCTTGACGAAAAGATTCGTTTCAAGGTTAGTTCCGAGAATTTTCGGCGTATTTATTTAATTTTCTTTATTGAATTTTTGTCAGGTATTCCACGTTATTTTCGACGCGTCTCGACAAACACCTTTTATAAAAGTGTTTTCTTTTTCGTGTGTAAATTTGCTTAATGCGGAATATGTCACACACAGGAAGTACGACATTTGCGATGACCGACAAATAAAATTATTCACGAAATTGTTAATAAACAAACGCCAATTTGATTAGGTTTGGAGTGGCTTTTAGTTTTTTTTAGAATAAGTAAATTTAAACTGAGAGTTAGAATGTTTAGAGTTAGGTTTGAAATAAAGTTATAGACAAGTGATTACATATGCGGATGAAACGGAAAAATAGATGAGCAAAACAACGAATGAGAACGCTTCTCGGATACCAACATTGTGGCATACAAAGCGACTGGTGTCTGTAAAAACTCGGTAACGGTGATGTATATAAGTTTATAATCGACCGTAAGTAAGTGGATCCGCCAATGAAAGCGCGTAAGACGGTAGCTATAGAAACGAAGTCTTGTTTGTCTTATTGCAAAAGTAGAATGAATCTCAAGTCCCGCCCAGTATCAGCACGTCTCTCTTCGTTATAACTAACAGACGGTTACGTTGCTCTTTTCTCTTTAGTTTCTCTACACATTCACATACACACATACACATTGACTTTCTTGTATCGGTATAACCGCTGTATATGTACGGAAGTTTTTTATTGCTAAGTTGAAGTTATACCGTGTATAGAGTATACGAGTTAGCGTTTGTTCTTTCCTCTAGTCATCTATAAATTCCAATGGGTGTTTGAAAATTGCTTATAATCTATTAAATCTCTATTCAAGCTGGTTCATTAAAAACGTTATTCCTTAAGAGTAAACATTATAAATAAATAATTTCTATTATTGAAAGGAATCTTTTTAGTATGCCTTTTTAGGAAATCGTAAAGCCGTGAACTAAGGTAGCATAGATGGAATATTTATGATAATTCTTCAAGCGTTTGTACAAACCTCATGAATATTTCGGCCGGGATCACCATGTCCAATGAGAAACTCGCAATATAGCTTGTTTACGTCAATAAAACAAGATAAATTCAAATCAGACCATCAGTCTTATATCATAATTTTAATTATGTATGAGTCAAATGAGCTCCAGACAACTGCCAGCCATTGTCGTTTTATGTTAATTATTGAAATATAATTTATGGTCCTCGGTGAATCGATCAGCATGATTGGTTCTGGGCTCGTATTTCCGATGGGCAATAAATTTAAATGAACAAAAGGCGAAATCCATCGCTAATATTCGTTGTGTGTGTGTGTATGTATACGACGTGTGTCTCGCTGATACATTGAGAAAGTCGCATGTGCTGTTTTTTACCCTGCGCTCTGGGGACACGGTTAAATACGTCCACATAAAAAATGGAGGAAACTGTTTCGACTAATAGGAACCGATGACTCACAATAACATTGATCCCCCAACTGTAATTTTAAAAACTCCACCGGCTAATGAAATCGTACACCACTCGAATCTATTTGTATATGCAAACGATATAGTCGTATTTCTTTAGAGCAGTGTATGAATTATTTTTTATGTTGCATTACAATATATTATGCAACAAACAAGGTTAATGGTATATCCAGAACCCGTAAAAACGCCATAAAAATATGCCCGGAAATCCAATTACAACCCCGAAAATAATAGAGGATAACCCTCCAAGAAATCTCGCTAATTATGTCGGGCACTATATGCTCCGCATGACAAATGAAGAAGTTTAGGCGATAACGCCGTCAGAAGTTTAGTGTTATCTTGAAGTTAGGAATTGGGGAGTCACGAAATATATACAGGGCGTGATGGCTGGGGATTTTACGTCATTTATTATTGACAACCGAGGCGATTGTATCGACGGCTCGACCGTCCTTCAGGTATTCAAATTTTTTTGAACAAAGTAGCTCACAGGTAAGCATTTTTATGACGAAAAAATAAATTTAACTTATTTCTTTTAAAATTTATAAAATATGATTAAATATTTATCTATTCATATACAAACTAATAAAACTTTAAAAAGAGAAAATCAAGCAAATAATTTTTATTTCTACATAGGTATGTTTTAGGCGGTAACTAGCATCTTATTTATACTTATTGTTGAAAATTAACATTTTTTTAAGGTTATTAGAAAAATCTTTAGCCGGATCTGAACGCCAACGCGCCCTGCTTTACGAATTCATATGAGAAATACAAAAGGGGAATGAAAAATTAATTCATATTTCTCATATTTCTGAGGGATAGAAAATACGTGTAGACTACCAGGAAATTGGTATTTTACGAAATAAATAACATGCTATTAGATTAAGTAGGTTGTTTTTATGTACGACGGACGCGATTGTTACTCTTAATTATTGACTTCTCTTGTTACTGAAAATTATACGATACGTATAGATTTGTTAACGACTAGTAAATGTTTACTTTGATCCTTTTGCTATGAATTTTTTAATAGAACGGGTTAACTAAAAATTTAACACAATTAAATACACACGAAAGGCACGATTATAAGTATAATCCACTTTTTCCCATCCTGTATAATAGCAAGCGGTAAAACTCTTTAAATTTTCTCGATACGAGAAGTATGTTAAACAAAATGTTTAGTATGCATTTCACAAAACAAGGTAATTCTTTTTTATAAATCGCCAATAAAAAAACGTTAATCGAATTAAGTAACCCATTAATAAACTCCGGCGAAGATATTACCTTCAGATAAAAAGAACGATGTCGATGACATATTGAAAATTGCAATAGCGCGAGTACTAAAAACGTGATAGTATTTTAATTGAAAAAAGCGGTCTCGTAATTCATAAAATAGACGCAGCAACTAACGTTTTATGTAACCGAATGGAAGCATCAAAGTATAAAAACGATTAGATTGTTATAGAAATCCAAACGGAGCAAAACCGAATTGTCGCCGAGCCCAATTTCAAAATTATCTAACAGACAACGATCAAATACGAGGCAATTCAAATGTACATTTTCTACGTTAAATAACTACGAACTAAACGAATAGAGAAATTACATTTTACTCACCATTAGCGCCAAACATCGCGTGGTGGACATACTGATTCTGCACTCCGTAATTGGCGTTGTTGCCGAGGGCGTAAAATTGCTGGAACAGGTTTTCCGGACTCTCCTCTTGCTCGGTTTTGTTGGACATGTTTCCCATTTGGACGCCCGCCATTTGGAGCAGCTGGTAGTGACTGTTGTTGTTGACGTTTTGTTGCGGATTAGTGGTGGAATCGGCCGTGATGGCGGCTCCAGAAGCTCCTGGTAGGGAAGGTACCGTGAACTCTCCCTCGTGAGCGGACTCTTTGTGTTGGCTTTCGAGATGCATTCGTACATTGGCTATGTGAGATTTGGTGAAAATGTGGTCTTGTATGGAATACTTGTGAGAATATTTGAAGTTGCAATATTTGCAATCGTCAGGCAACGAATTGGCGTCGTTTTCGTTTTGCCCTAGGGCTTTCTGCAATGCTAGTTTGCCTTTCTTTTCTTTAGCTCTGGCGTTTTGGAACCAAACCTGGACGACTCGTTTCGGTAAACCGATTTCCCTGCCTAGATTTTCGCATTCTGCCATCGTTGGAGTCTTGTAGTCGTGGAAAAGACTTTTCATAACTTTTATTTGGACTGATGACATTTGTGTTCTGTAGCGTTTGTTAGCATTTTGCGAGTTTCCGCTGTTATTCAAATGCTTTTGAGTGTTGCTCTGTGTGCTACTAGCAGGTGAAGTAGGATTGCTTTCGTCATCGTAATATTCGGTCGTCTCAGACATAGAATCACTTCTTTCATCGCATAAGGAACGTTCGCTCAGATCGGTTAATGGACCGACGTCGCAAATGCTTCTTTCATGTTCCATGGATACCTTCATTGGTCTCGACAAATCAACCGGTTTCGACAGATCTAAAGGGATCTCACCTCCCTCAGGCTTTTCGGATTTTATTTCGCTCTTGTCGCCGTTGGAAGATGATGCGTGCGCTTGCAATTCGCTGATGTATCGCTTCATGCTTTCTTCGTAATATTTCTTTATTGAATTTTCCATGTCCGGGTGAAGGGAAGGAAAAAGCGGCGGAACCATGTTGGAATTTTGTGCCGCGTTCTTGTTCTCGCTGCCAGAACTCAAACTCGGCGCGGATTCGAGGCTTGCTTCTTCATCGGGTAAGGCGTCGATATTTATCTCGCCTCTGGCACATTGATCGGCGTGTTTGGTGGTTAAGTGGGACTCCAAAGCGGATTTCACCTTGAACAAAGCTGGGCAAAACGGACATCTTTTGTTGATTACTTGAGCGTGGGCCCGGAATTGTCCTTTTCTCTCACGAGCCCTGGTGTTTTGAAACCAAACTTGAACGACACGCTTCTTTAATCCCACCTCGCTGGCAATATTCTCCAACATCTTCCTCGACGGATTACTTTCGATTTGGTATTTTTGATAAAGATAGTCCAATTGTTCGGGTAGTATGGTGGTTCTTAGCCTTTTATCTTTCGGTTGATCGGACGTATCGCTTTCAGCATCGAACTCATCGACTTTTCGTTTCTGGCCAGCTACGTTGTTCAGCATGTTCAAAAGAGGATGTTGCAAGTTAGCTTGAGAAATGTTTCCGATACTGTTAGGTTGTTTGCTAGAATCTCCCAGGTTGGCGGCGTTCAACTGCTGAAGTTGCGCGTGCTGTTGCAGAATACCGAACGGGGAATCGGGCGGATAAGATGGAAACAGATTCGGATTCATCAAATGAACAAGCTGATGTTCTCTCCAGAGTTCGAAACGGGGAAAAACGAGGTTGCATTTGTCGCATTGGAAAGTGCTTTCCTTGGATTCCGATGATGGAGACGGCGACGTAGGCGGATAGTTCCCTTGGCTGGGAGTAGGAGTTGAAGGAGCTGTCGGATGGTTCGGACTTTGCGTTAGATTTGGTTGAGGTAGAGTAGGTAAGCCGGTCTGCGGAGCCATTTGGTGTTGTTGAGATTGTTCGACGGTTGTACTTGAATTGGAGTCTTCTGAGCTCAGAACAGCCGCGATTTGCGCTGCAGCAGCTTGCGCCTGAGCCGATCGTTTCGCGTCTTCTTCTTTGAAGCAGTGAGTCTTTTGATGTCTGATCAGTTCGTAATATCTTTGGAAAACGAGTAGGCATTTCTTGCATTGATAATTCAAGCCGGGCGTTCTTTGAAATCTGTTTGCTCCGGATTCGTCGATGCCTGGAGCTGGTTCCACTGCTGGTTGATTTTCGTATACTTTTCGAGCTTTTTGTCGAGCATTTTGAAACCAGACCACAATCACTCTAGGACTGAGATTCAGTAATTTCGAGAGATATTCGAGATCGTCGTCTTTTGGATAAGCGTTATTTTCGAAAAATTCTTGTAGTACTTTGATTTGATAATCGGTAAATCTAGTACGGTTTGCCCTTTTGCCGGTTGAACCTCCAGAGCCTTGACTTCCAGGATTGCTGTTGGGACTTAGACAACGATTGGGAGTAAGGGGTAGCATACCCTGAAGGTTGTTCGGGTTTGGGAAATTCTGCTGATTCATTTTGGGAGGCGGTAACATGGGATTTGTCAAACCATGATGGGATGATAAGTTGGCCATGTTCATAGACGATGAACTAGTTGTTAAAGTATCGCCTAATTGGGATGCGATAATCGACGTTAATGTTAGATTATTAGGCGTACTAGGTTGAGAAACGCTTTGATTATCGGAACTGGCGACAGATGTGGCCGGACTTTGCGCTTGCTGCAAATTAATCGGCAGGTTAAAGATATTAGACTTCTCATCGTTCATTTCTTGCGCTTTTTCTTCGTTCAATTTCGAATAATCATCCACAGCTTCTTCTTTTATTTCGCTTTTGATTTCTTGTTGAGTGACTTTAGGTGATTCCTTTAATCGGTGTTCTTCGACGCTGCTACCAGAGCTATTTAAAGGCATGACTTTCGCTTCTCCGGTTTTTTCGTATTCCTCTAAATTAAGCGTAGTAGATGGAGGGTTATTAAAATTGTACGGGCTATCTTTGTTACGTTGCCTTTCTTTGAATAACGTATTCCTGAACCAGTGCTTTATGACTTTGGGAGGCAATCCGCTCTGAGAAGCCATCTCGTGTATCTGATCCTCTGACGGTGAGTTATTAATATCGAAATGCGACCGTAAAATTTTCAGTTGGTCGTCGGTAATTCGAGTCCTGGCACGTTTCTGGTTCGCAGCGGCGCTGACAACCTGCACAAATAAGAAATACCGGTCTGAAGATTTCAACATTGTATAAACTGCAGTTGATATTATACGGATTTATTCGTATTAAATGGCTGGCCCGTAAATATGTGTAGCCTTAATAAATTGTTACAAATTGGCTATAAATCAATTACGATAATTATCACAATGCAAGGCTACATCTTACAAAACAACAATTATATTCGACAAGGGAAACTGATCAGTGGCACAGTTAACATTTCATTTTTTTTCTGTTATTAAATTTATTGACGAAACTTTCTGATTTATTCGGTTAATTCAACAATTTCGCTACGCCAATGGATAGACGTAAATTCGTTCAAAACTAATGACAGTCCGTTCGAATATTTCTATAATTACTTATATTGACTGTAGAGCACCGAAAAAACTTATTCAAGCTGATTACTGAAATGGTAAGTGTTAATTAACTGGTGACCAACTAACAGCCAAGGGCCAAATGTGAAATCTGTTAAAGAATTAGTGCCGTTTATTTAAGATCATACTAATTAGCACCTTACCTCATTACATTACAAACAAGTTATTTTAAGAACACGAAAATGTACACTTCAAATGTTTAATTAAGGATGTTTAAGCAAATCGGCACGTAGGTATAGATACAGAATTAACAATTCTAATACAATATTTATAAAAAATCTTTAAAAATGAGTTACTCGTACCGAAATAGATGTTCCTGATCAATATTTGTCACTAGTTCTAGCCAGTATTTCCTGCGAGTTTGTTTCGTACATTAAAAGAGGATAATCGTTAGAATAAATTTAAAATGGCGAATTATTTGGGTCAAATTAGGTTTGACTTAATTGTAACCAATTCACCAATTTTTAATATAGAGTAAGGTTAAGTAGGTCAATGGATAACTCGCATTGATGGCCTCTTAAGGTTACACTTCCATAATGAAATGCAAATAATATTAATTGAACTATGAGTATACTACCAAGAGTTCTTGCATAATTAACATCCAAATATAAAATTATATCAAAAAATTATCACGTTAGAAAAACCATCTCTGAGGCAACTGCATAGTTTTGTAAATGTTTTTTAAACACACATTTTAGTGAATTATCAATTGTATGTTAATTAGGTTTAAATATTCCATCAATAAATTAAAAATCATTAATTCAACACTTAGTAGGCGTATTAAATTTGTGAGTAGGTGTAAATTTAATTTATCTCCGGCTTCCACTTCATTTGATTTAAGAATGTGGGACAAAAATTGTTGGAAAATACAAAAGGTGTCAATTAAAATTTAGCATTTTTAATAATTAAATTTCGAGTGTTTTGCATAAGTTATGATTGTTTTGCATAAATACATCGTTTTATTAAATAGGACATTAATATGCTGAATATTGATTAAATCCTGAATTATTGATTATAAATTGAAAATACTTTATTAATAGAATTAACGCTTTTCTAAAACGTTATTAATTACATAGATACAGTAAAACTAATTTTTACCTTGAACCTGATTATAGCAAAAAAGTTAAAATGAAATAAGTGTAAGCAAAGAAATTATTATACATTTGATTAGTAGAAAGATGATTATAAGGTGTGCCCCCCTATTTATTACTGTAAATTATTATACGAAAAAGCGTGAAAATAGAATTTTTTGCTTATATAACAGTAATAACAAACTCACGAATTTGGTATTTATTTTCAAAGACAAATAAAAAATAATGATTTATTGCATGGAATTGAAAATCACCTGTAATGGAGATAATTATTTGCCTTTCCGTTTATTTAACAAAAGGTATTTAATATCCCAAATTAGAAATTTATAATATCGAGATTAGATGATGTATAGAAAATGAAATAGATAGAGGTAATTAATGAATGTAAATGTAATTATAATCCGTTTGCATTTAAGGTAAATGAATGAGGGATTATTGTCATGCTAATTATACCGATAAGTGAACAAAGGCTATAAAATTATAATTTAAGGAAAAACCAGTAGATTGGAATTAACCCTTACCATTTATCTATTAACTAAGAATTTTAAAAATACCATCAAAAATAAGTAATAATTGTATAAATTAGAAAGTTTCCTCGATTTCATTTTATATTAGATTGGTTTATAGATAAATAATTTAAAAATAAAAATAGATAATAAAAAAATAACTCACCGCTTGTTGTTGTATCATGGCCTGTTGTTTAGCTAACATATTCTGCGATTCCTGAGGTCCAAATTGCGAGATAGGATCGAACGGCGGAGGCGGCATCATCAGCGGCACTAAAGGCGGTTGTAAGTTCATCGCGGCGAGCGCGTTAAGCCCTAACGGTAACCCCATGCCCATCATTTGCATCATAGGATTGAAATTTAACTGTTGCAATTGCATAACGTTCAAGGCGGCTTGCATTTCGGACATTTGTTGCGCCAAAGCGACCGGATTCTGAGCCATGCTCTGAGCTATCATAGCTTGAATGTTCGCGGGTAGTGAATCGGTACTACTAGCCGGTGTCGTAGACGATGTAGGAGTCGACGGAGCAGTAGAAGCGGCTTCCGGCGGTGTTTGTAGGTTTAATTTCGCATGTAATGCATCTTTAGATTCGTCGTTCTTCTCGGGAGTCGAATTGTCATTCGGACTGCTCGTACCCGCTGCGGACGAGCCGGGCGGAGTTGCACCAGGTGTGGACACTCTCGGTACGGAGTTGAGGGTCGAGGAGGTCGCCGCAGTCACTACCACCGTTTTCTTTTCGTATTCGGTTTTGAACTGTTGAGCATATTTTTCTAAGAATTCTAGTGGCACTAAATCTTTATGAACTTCTTCACAGTGTGATTTTAACACCCACACACTAGAGAACTCTTTATTGCAATGTTGGCACGTAGATTTACTTACTTCGGGTAAGATGTTTTCGATATCCTCCTCGGCTTTGGATTCGGTGTTACAATCGGCTGGTGTTGCCGTCTCTCCGGGCGGCTCGTGAACATCCGCATGGATTGGAGGTGGTGACGAATGAACTTCGCTGGCGGCGGCATTTTCTTCGGCTTCGCGTTGTTGTTGCCGTTGTCGCCTTTGATGCGTTTCGTTGTATTGCATAACTAGATCGAATCCGAAGCTTTCCAACAAGTGCTTATACATGTGCGAGCCGGTTTTCTTATTCGGCATATTCAATTTCATTCCGCTGTCTTGAGATTCACCGGGTGGTGGGCTTTTAGCTTGGCTTGGTTCATGCGTACCCTGGAAGATCGCCATAGGCGTTGCGAACATACAGTACAGCTGCTGATGGGCACTCAACTGATCTTGCGAACTGAATAAAGCACCGCACTTTGAACAGCTCATCATCCCCTGACTACCTGAGAGACCCGGCGATGGTGGGGTGGGAGAGGGTTGTTTGTCCCCACTACCTGGCGCCGGACTACTTTGTTTAGGAGACTGCATGGCTTCGGGTTGTTCTATTAGTGGTTTAGACAGGTCGATTTGACCGGACAACGCCAAATCTTGCAGTTTACTCGCTCTCGTTTGATGTAAAACACTTCTCATATGAATATCCAACGTACTGCCCTGTGTGTACGCTACTTTACAAATATTGCACCGATATCTCTTTTTATCGTCCTCCTCTGAAGAAGTACTTTTTGGCGTTAATGTTAAATTTTGCGGTTGTGTACCGCTCATCACCGGCGATACGGGTGTGTTGTTATTATTATTTTGTTGTTCTTGCATGGCTCGCTTTAATTTGTGCAAGTGACTTACGGAATTGTAATGAACTAGTAAAATATTCTTCTGAGTGAAACTTTCCTTGCAAACATCGCACTTGTACGGTCTATTCGGATCTAGGTATTTCTCCATGGGGTAACTTAATTTTTCACCTTTTCTGTGCAAGAGTGTTTTATTATGAGCGGTCAAATAGCTTTGTCTTGTAAAAGCTACTTTGCATCGATGGCATTTGTATTTTCTGTTGGGATCGTTGTAGCTATCCTCGGCGATTGCTTGACTATTCAGGTAATCTTCCAAGAATTGTTGATCTTTATAAATGATGCTGTCGTCTGAATTTTCACCGTCGTTCTGATTGCTCTCGTCCAATGATTGACTGCTGTTTAGATCCTTGCTCTCATCAATTTCTGCGGAATCATCGTCGGTGCGCATGGATTCCTTCTTAAGAATTTCATTTGTCGAACTATCTAAAACTTGTCCTTGTAAACCAGCCAGTAATAGCGGATTGTTCATTAGGCTTTGTTTATATGCATTAAGTTCTTCGTCAGTCAGCTCGGAATGCACGCTCTCGACATGTTTATGTAAAGCGACCAGCGATCTGAAACTGCGTCCGCACAATACGCATTTCGTTGCATCTCTAATTATGTGATACTGCGAATGCAACTGGAGTTTTTCGAGCGTCTTGAAAGCGAGAGAGCATTGATTGCAACGATACTTGTACACGTGTTTCTCCGATACCGACATGTTCGCGATCGAATTTTTGGCGTGCACCTCCTTGAAATGCATCTGTAGCGTATGGGCAGTCGGAAAAAATTGATTGCAACCCTTCTTCCAGCAAAGATATCCGGGCCCGCTAGGCGTTTGCTTGATTTCTAAATGGCCAGTTTCGTTTTGATGATAACACAATTCGTCAATGTTGCGGAACGTTTTCGAACATGACCCGCAACGTTCCGATTCCGATTCGGTGTTTTCGTCGCTGTTAGGCGAAAGCAAATCGATGTCCATTTGGCTAACGTCGGTTTTTTCAAACTTGTTGGATTCTTTGGAAGACACTGAATTTGGTGAAACTGTTTGATTGGGTGTCGTTTGAGACTGATTAATCGAATTGTTGGGCGTTGGAGTCCGAGAAGTCTGATTTAACCAATGGCTTTGATCGACGAGCATGAGTAATCGTTGCAAACCTTCGCTATTTACAGAGTGGATTTGCATAACGTGACGCTCCAAGGATACTCTGTCCTTGAACGCGTCCTGACACAGAGGGCAGTGAATCGAGGGTTGTTCCGTCATTGAAGTATTGTTTGTGCCGTGTTGGGCGAGAATATGCGCTTGAATTCGCATCTCGGAATCGCAGCTATAGTCGCAGAAGGGACACATATGCTGCGAGTTTCCACTTTCGCTGTTATTCGTCTCGTCGTTTTCCTCACGGGGTTCGGATTTAACTTGATCTTTAGTAGACTCGATCTGACTTAGGTCCAAATTGATACTATCTCTTCGCTCTGTTGGAGAATAAAAGAACATTTTAGAGGTAAAATTCGGGTGTGTATTGTTACAGTAATGACAGGGATTAACGGTATCTTTGTAAAGCTTAAAACACCGGGCCCCCTGTGACAATAAAGACAATTGTTTGGCCGATGCTATTGTGTACGTCGGCCTGAGGCTGGTAGTCACGCCTCTTCGGCAGGCTTACGTCCGATAAAAAGTATTCCTAATTATATAGGTTAAATATTTTTAATAAAAATCCCTGCAATTACTTGCATCAGGCATATGTTAGGACACTTGCAGCTACGCCTCGGGTGTCGAGCTATATTACAAAAAATACGCCAATTACTTATACCCTAATTTTTTTTCAAAAAAAGTATTATTAGGTATAGTACGTATTGAACAATAAATGCTTTCAGAATAGCCCCTCCATATGTAATACAGAGTGTCCCAAACTTGTAACTTATAAGTTATTAATACATAGAAATTAGATTAGAGGTTTTGAGACACTCGCATTGTGGATTAATAAACTTTAAATAAAACAATAAATTCTTGTAGTCGATTCAAA